>OX101810.2:18847097-20115847 GCA_944452925.2 Chrysolina oricalcia | reverse complement strand
GTACAATTTTGTATTAAACGTTCAGTTCTTGTTCCAAATCATGAATTTTGAAAGCCATCATTGCAAAACTCTTGAAACTAAAATTACATTCTCAGACAAACAGTATTTTACATTTTTTAAGAAACGAAAAACGTGTGATTCCATACTTTTGATATTTAATGAAACAAGTGACAAGATGTGTATCAAACCTTGGTATCAAACGAAACAGCAACTTTTATACCTAAGTGTCAACAAGTATATTGGTCAGTAGTACAAAAGTTAAAATATGCGTTATATTTTCCAACTTTCATATCACACATGCGAGGTCAATCAGAGAACCATACTCTCAATGCATAGCAGACATAAGGAGTTTTTTACTTGTAATTTCAAAGAAATATCAAGATAAAGCGTCAGATATTTAATAGTTATAGACCGTCAGATAGTGACAGATTTAGGTGCCCCATTTTCACATACAAGCCTCGAATAGGGTTGAGAAGTACATCGATGTTGAGTAAAATGGAGGGAAATTTACGAGTGGCTCCTGGGGATAACATATGGAAAATTCGATTTTCCATATTTTAACGCGAGCCGTGTTCACCTAATCATTAATTAATAGAACCTGGCTTCAGCAGATCAAAGGCTTGAGTGTTGAAGGTGGCTAAAGGGTTAAAATGAGGCTGTAATCTTGTAAAGAAAAATCGAGATTTTAATAGGTTTTCCCACGCAAGCCCATCGAAACTATGAAAACCTACATCGTCACTAGACCGAAAAACATAATGGTTTGAGTGGCGTGAATGGAAAAGTAGATTTTGTCGTCGGAAAATTTAATGGAAATTCTTTTTGATTTTTCCATATGTTTTCCCCACGAGCCACTCGTAAATTTCCCTTCATTTTACTCAACATCGACTTACTTTTCAACCCTATTCGAGGCTTGTATGTGAAAATGGGGCACCTAAATCTGTCACTATCTGACGGTCTATTATTTATGATACAAGTTCGTAGAGTAGGACTTTTTCGTCGTAATATCAAAATGACTTCCGAGTAAAATTTGAAGAAAAGTAGTCTTTCAAAAATGAGTAAATGTATGAACAATTCGAAAAAAATCACTGTATTCACATTATTTGATGTTTTTACGCACAATATCTTAGTTTACACACCGTCGTAGAATTTTTTTTCATTTATGTTGGATGACGTTGAATTCAAATCAGAACTATCACTTTTTTCAGACAATATCAATATGATCCCAAAATATAGTACTGTCATCAGCAAAATCGGCAAAGGAGCCAGATACTTTATAATAATAATGATTGTGGCTAATGACCATATCAGTCGATGCCAAAACAGCAAAAAATAATAAAAATAATTATCATAAAGAATGGCTATTATTTTTTGCCGTGGTGTTCCGGGGCAACTTACTGATTTTTGGTGGCGCATTCACTTTTCAACTGCAGGAAAACCTACAGCAATATCCTGATTGGTCAGTGCACACTCCAAGCAACCACTAGACGTTAAATAACCGTCACTGACTATTCCAATATAATGGACATATTGCTATTCACTTCCGAAACATCAATTATTGACTATATTCAACTTTTCCAGAATGTTCCATAACTTGGGCTTACCCCATATTTTATTTTGTATCAAGTCTTAGAACAATTTGTATCGTGTTTCTATTCAACAATAAAATTTATTTATATTTGCTTTCAGTTCGGGAAGTATTTGAAAATGTTGCCATGGACTATGATGTGATGAACGATGCCATGTCTTTAGGTATACATAGAATATGGAAAGACAATTTTCTGTGTAAACTCCATCCAACGAATAATACAAAATTGCTGGATGTAGCTGGAGGAACAGGTACCCCCCTATTATTTCTGATTGAAAATTCTGAGAATATCGTGTTTCAGGTGATATTGCATTTCGTTTTCTCAATACTGTTAAAAACAATCAGTTGAAAAATTGTCATGTTACTGTTTGTGATATAAATCCACACATGCTTGACGTAGGCAAAATTCGAAGTAGTAATCTGAAACATGATCCTGACAGCATTGATTGGCAAGAGGGTAATGCAGAAAAATTACACTTCGGCGATAATGTGTTCAATGCTTACACCATAGCTTTTGGAATAAGGAATTGTACACATATTGACAAAGTCCTAGAAGAAGCCTACAGAGTACTCCAACCTGGAGGACGATTTATGTGTTTAGAATTCAGTCACTTGGAAAGCCCCACAGCACAATGGTAATTTCCAACTATGAAATTGAGTTCAATAATTATGAATTTGGCTTGCAGGATATATGATCAGTATAGTTTTCAAATGATCCCAGTACTAGGGCATGTCATCGCTGGCAAGTGGAAACCGTATCAGTATTTGGTGGAGAGTATTAGACAGTTTCCCAATCAGGTAGCAATCTTTTGATAAGTGCACAAAGTATTTCAATTTATGATTTCAGCTTATTTTTGTGAGTTTTCTGTTAGTTCAACACATTTTTTGTGTATTATACCCTTTCAGAGCTTTTCTTATAAATCAAATAAACTTTATAATCATTACAAGAAAGTCTAGATATTTTTTGAAAATTATTCAACATTTACTAGTTGTATCATTTTCACATCTACAAATGAATATGAGTAAGTTATGGCAGTGCCCTCCGAATTGCAACGATTATTGGATGCCTGTAGTTAATATATCAACACCTCTTCCTAAGTTTAAAAATCAACTGTGTCTGTGACCATTTTGTCATTTTATTCCCCACTTTTACACTAACTGTACTTGTACTTTTCATTGATCTTTTTAATGCCTTCATTATTATCAATATCATATATGTTGTGACTGTTGCTGTATTACTCACATAATGTATATCTTGTAATATATTTAATTAATGAATGATTATTATACTTTTGCCTTGTTTTAATCATCAAATATCATTTTGTTGTTTCAGGAAAATTTCAAGTCAATGATAGAGGAAGCAGGATTTCGCCAAGTGACCTATGAAAATGTGACTTTGGGAATTGTAGCAATACATTCAGGTTTCAAGCTTTGACAAAAAACAGAAATGTCGAATCTTTATTAAAGTTATTGGTTGAATGTTTTGGCTTAAATAAATAAACAGATTTTCTCATTGTTTTCGACATCTTTTCTATTTGTCCCTCTACACAAACACTTCTAACACATTTGAAAGAGCCGGTTCACATTCAAACTTAAGATTACAGTATCAAAATATTTACACCAATCAAAAAACAAAAGTGTTCTCCTTATCTTCCCCTTCCAGTCGGTGCACCACCTTGCTGATTTTGCCAAGCACCACCTCTACCACCGCGCATCTGAGGTTGTTGCCCTCGACCTCTTCCCCGAGCTATAAAAAAAGACAAGATAAAAGTCATGTTAAAATTTTACAACTTATGGAAAAATCTTCATTAACTAGATTATTGAAATTATATTAAAATTTATTCTCTATAATAGTTACAGTTTCCCCCACATGACAACTGCAGTAAATCTTACTCTAAGTACTAATAAAGAGTCATCCATGTAAAAGTAAGGGGTTGGGATAATACCAGGTTGCTTTCTCTTCCAACACCTATACACCAAGCATACAATAAGTGAGTTTTTAACAAAAATACTAGTAGAAAACCGACCATGCCATCACATGAAAGATAGTCCGTAGTTATATTCTGTTATGTTTCCGACTCGCAACTGTCATTTATTAATTTGTTACAGGGTTCGAAAATATGATATTTGTATAAATATCATATGATATATATCCGATATATATCATAAAAAACATCATTGTTTCTAGGACAAACTATTGTTTAACACAAATACATTAACAAAAACCTATATTCTAAACAACAAAACGGTTTATTCTAACTCTAATTAAAAAGAAAAAAACAAAAACAATTAATAAAATAAACATATTTCAACATTATTTTATAATTTCAACACAAACACACAATTAAAAACCTTTTCCAAACAAAACCTTTTTCTAACATTGATAACTCTAATTAAAAAGAAAAAACTAAAAACAAATAGATTTTAAATTTAAAATAACATTAACATTATTATGTCAACATTGATATTGCTATATCCTCATCAGATGAAATATTAATATCAATATCATTCTATTATTGACAATTACGTCCGAATCTTCAGATATGGCTGGTTTCCATGCCCAGTCAAGGTTGGTTTTCTTTTTATCTATATTTTGATTCATACACTTGAACATAAAAATCAGTCTACTGGCTTTTTGGTTTTCCAAGCGATTCCGTAAATCCGAATGAACCAAACCGAAAGAAGAAAAGGTCCTTTCAAGATATTTTCGGATGTTTAGAATGATGGAAAACATTTTTAATTCAAGAATAAAATTATCGAATATATCAGATATATATCAAGTAATAAATATCATGATATATATCGTGATAAATATCATGATATATATCGTGATATATATCATGATATAAGTAGAAAAGTTATTGGGTATAACCCTCAAAATGTTCTGCTACCGTAGACACGTGTTTCGAGCTTAAGCTCTCATCAGTACGGTAAAATCAAGTGCGAAGATGTACAACACTTGGATGTAAAAATAGAAACAAAGGAAGTCAACAACAGGAAGCCAACCACACATTTGTGGCTTCAGTTAGAAGACCTTGTGCTTACAAGGCAACGACTAACGTCGCCACGGAGGCAGCTATAGCTACCAGCGTGACAATCCTACCCAGGAAAATACAAATAAGGATGGATTTAGCGAGGGGCAATATATGAAAATATAAGTAGAAAAGTTATTGGGTATATATAACCCTCAAAATGTTCTGCAACCGTAGACACGTGTTTCGAGCTTAAGCTCTCATCAGTACGGTAAAATCAAGTGCGAAGATGTACAACACTTGGATGTAAAAATAGAAACAAAGGAAGTCAACAACAGGAAGCCAACCACACATTTGTGGCTTCGGTTAGATGACCTTGTGCTTACAAAGCAACGACTAACGTCGCCACAAATGTGTGGTTGGCTTCCTGTTGTTGACTTCCTTTGTTTCTATTTTTACATCCAAGTGTTGTACATCTTCGCACTTGATTTTACCGTACTGATGAGAGCTTAAGCTCGAAACACGTGTCTACGGTTGCAGAACATTTTGAGGGTTATACCCAATAACTCTTCTACTTATATTTTCATATATTGCCCCTCGCTAAATCCATCCTTATCATGATATATATATATCACTGGATATATTATATCCTCTGAACCCTGATTTGTTATAAACATTTAAAGAACCAAAAACGTATTTTTTTCAATTGTTTTGCTTATAAAATGAAAACTAATAGAGCAATCAGGTTGCTCCAATGAAAAGAATTGTAGATAATTGAAATATGAACAAAATGGGATGTTTTACGACCCGGTCGGATCATCAGTAACCGAGAAAAACTGGAAAAACTGGAAAAACCGGAAAATTTTGCTATTTTTTGAAAAATTCATAACTCCACCATTTTTCAAGAAGTAGGATTGGCCTTTCTCACGAAAGTATTGAATCATGTGTACTTTATGTGTGCACAAAATAGGCGCTGTCGGACCGTTAGCATTGGCACAATTGCAATTTATTTTTTTTTTGCACTATTTCCCAGCGTATGCCTGTATGCTCTAGTGATAGCCCGATTTCAATTTCTCGATTAGATTATAAAAATAGAAGTATAGTACTACAAAACGTATATTCTCATTTTGCGCTACAATGGTGCGAAATGTCATTTTGCGCTACAATGGTGCGAAATGGGTGAAAAATGCATGCAAACATGACTGAAAACGGCCGAGCCGACGTTAGCTGCCGAGCCGACGTTAGCTGCCGAGTGGTAGGAGAGTCCGGGAGATGAGGGGAATTCTTCTAATTAACGGGTTACGTGATAAAACGCTTCATCTCTTCTCCCTCTCACTCCTACCACTCGACCGCTTCCACTAGCTCGGCCGTTTTCAGTCATGTTTGCAAGCACTTTTCGCCCATTTCGCAGCATTTTAGCGCAAAATGAGAATATAAGTTTTGTGGTACTGTACCTCTACTTTCAAAATCTGTTTTAGGAATTGAAATCGGACTATCACTAGAGCATCCCAACACGCTGCAAAATGGTCCAAAAAAAATTCAAATTGCAATTGTGCTAGAACTAATCTATTTCTTGAAAAAGGACGGAGTTATGAATTTTTCAAAAAATCTATCACATCGTACACATTTCGTTCGTTTACAAATAAGTAATGTCTGACGGCCCTGGGATCTTGATCTATAATGATCCGATTGGGTCGTAAAACATTTCATTCTGTTCGTATCTCAATTATCTACAATTCTTTTCATTGGAGCAACCAGATTGCTCCACTAGTTTTCATTTTACAAGCAAAACAATTGAAAAAAAAACACGTTTTTTTTTTATTTAAATGTTTAACAAATTAATAAATGACAGTTGCGAGTCGAAAACATAACAGAATATAACTACAGACTGTCTTTCATGTGATGGCACAGTCGGTTTTCAATAGTATTTTTGTTATGAAAAAATGCTCTATTGATTGGCCTACTAGTGGAATATAATTTAATTTAATTTTTTTATATAACTGTTCAATTCACATTCTAAAATATTTATTTTAAAAATTTGCTAAACCTTTGCACAATTTAATAGTTTTTCGGGGCAAAACATATTTTCTGAAATGAAAAGGTGACCATAGGAGAGTGGCAACATGCTGGAACATACTGAAAAGCTGGTCAAAATTTGGTCATATGTCCTAGTATTGTATGCAGCGACTAATTTTAATAGAACAAGTTGATGTACCAAGCTAGTCGATTCTAAAATCAAGATTGATGTAAGTGAAAGTATCCTCCAAAAAACAAACAATGCTTTACATGAAGTTTCATGGTTCACTTGACATATCTTCTAGCAAATCTTGCAAGTTTTAGTAAGATCCTATGTCTGATTTTGACCACAATTTTGAATGGCTAGTACTTTTTAATTCTCAATTCTTTCAATAGATATAACCATGGAAAGAACATGGAATATGTAAAATATAAGGGGAAACAATGTTGGAAATTTGAAATTGTTAAAAATTGTTAAAATTGTTTTTTCCGTTAACCAGCTGTCGTCCCCTTACGAACGGCAGCCCTCAAAAGTCGAAACTTGAAATAATTTGATTATGCAATTCTTCCGAAAAATTACCTAAATGAGACAATGGAGATCTGTAACTATTTATCTGAACATTTTGGATGCAGGAAGCAGACCACTCCCATTTAGAATTGTATATATTGCAAAGTAATTCATCTTTATAACTGTGATAACATTTCAGAACATAGTGAAACTTGAATGATCAAAATATTTATATTTCCTAGGACATATATAAAAATTGTGCAGCATGATGAATGCTGAGAACTAATTTTGTTCACACTCTGTAGTGAATGGTGCTAAATTATCGTTGTCAAGACAATCAATTTGTTAAACATTGATTGTCAGTAAACACATTCTTCTCACTGAAAGCTTCCTAGTTTCACTCAGTTTATATTTAATAAACTTTTCCCGCTGCCGACACTGTAAATAGTCCATACATGCTTAGCAACAAAACAGGTAAATGGCCTATATCATTCGTTTACTAATTCATCTTGACAATGGAATGTAAATAGTGTCATTTACATGCCTAGGGTAATAATGACTTTGCCTTTGACAAGTAATACCTTCAGCTTCATTCATATCAATTTTTAGGTTATGAGACCTTTTGAATATTATTGTTGTCTGCTTATTCGGTAACTTAGTTACACGCACAAGCAACTTAGAATGAAATAACGAACGAATAATCATGAAGGAAGGGTAAGAAAACAAACTTCAATTCAGGCAAATTTTGAGAAATGTCAACAAGCAGCGGGAAAAACGTAATAAGTAACACGGAATGTATCGACTGTTATCATCCTCGGCAAGCGACAAGCCTCGGCTTTGCCTCGGCTCGTACTCGCTCACCTCGAATGTTAACACGTTCCTTGTTACTTAAATAACTATTGTACCTGCATTTAGGTAAGTTGAGGCTAATGATCGAAGAATTCGTTTCATTCCGAAAGTATTTTGTGAATTACCAATTTCTTATAATTTAGTGAGAAATTTGTTGATGAGTAAACTGTACAACTGGTATTTGGAGTATCATTTCGCAACAAAATAGGAATACATTATTATTATTTACGTCCCTGAGATCATCATAATAACCTGTTTTGCAACAATTGTTTCACCGTAAATGATATATTTCTTTACTATTACCGTGATATACTCCAAATAACTGATAGCTCAAATGGGAAAGAGTTGGTAATGTCCCTTTCTTTTGTACTATTCGAGTAGGTTATTGATCTTTTTGTTCAACTCTATGTGAATTCTTTATAGAACAATGGAAACATTCAAATCCAAACCATCCTGACGTAATCTATGATTTTCTGGAAGAATTGAATATTAATATGTATTCATTTGCACTTTCCCATTCTGTATATAATTTCCAAATACAATATTTTGAGTCTCAATTCCAAAAGTAGAAATACAATATATCTAAAACAATGATTATTTAGTCATAAACCAATTTTCCCTCTTGTACCTATATATAATAATAATAATAACTCGTCTTTATTCATCAGATACAGGAACAAATAAAAAAATATATATATATAATAACAAATAAATAAATATATAAAATGATAATATGAAATTACCTAATCTGCAAATATGAAAGGCGGAGTATCAGCAGAATGCTGTTTTTCAACTCAACCTGAGTTGACAATAACTTTGGGGTACACAAGGTTCACCCCCCTACCAACTGCTGAAAATTTTAATGTTTTTCTCTTCAAGGAAGAATTTCACAAAAACTCAGAATGAAGTCTGAAAGAAAGGACGATATGGAAGAAATTGGAATTCATTTCAATTCTACTTTATCTCACTTATGATATTTTAACGATGTATGCGGTAAAGTTAATTGAAGGTTAGGATCATCACAAACCGAAAACAGTTTGCGGATGAAACCTCTATAAAAACGCTTGGATTTCAGTTCTATTACTTGGCATTCCCCACATATTGGTTTCATTAAGCAAATTCGAGTGGAAAACATCTCGCTTAAATGTGTACGAGATTTAAAATATTTAAAAGACTGATAGACTCAAACCAATGACTGAAAGACTCAAGCCGATGACTAAAAGACTCAAACTGACTCAAAATTGACTTAAATGACTCAAAATTTCTAGTTGTACGAGATTTAAAGATGTTTCCCACTCGAGCAAATTACTGACTAACATCTAAGACAAAAAAACATTAAAATACATAATGAACCCTAAATACATGATAACAAATTCAATTATATCCAATTGATCCAAGGAAACATACAATATTGATAATAATTTAGGTTCAATTAAATAAAATTTAATCATATTCCACAAACTGTCCAGCTTTTTGTGGACAGAAAGAACTTTTGCAATTCATCTATCATATTATTATCTGAGGACCTTGGCAAACATCCTCATCAAAACTAGAAATTGTGAGACAAATAAAAAATATAATACCTTGTGCTCGGAGAATTGCAGATTTTCCCCTGCCTGCCGTTCCCGCCTTCGTTTGCTTTTTAAACATCGGTGCATTCTTCAACATATCTGGTAGAATGAGGAATCTAATTTTTGATCCTCTAATGTAAACATTTTCCAACTGAGCCACCCTACCATCTCGGTATGTAACGGTTATTTGGGTCATTTGGCAATTCATATTATCCTCGGCTTCTATTAGTTTTCCTCTGTAAACTTCGCCGGTTATAGTTTCGCAGGTTACAATATGACCTTCGGCTTCATGTAGAACTTTAATAGGTACACCAATAGACATTTTGAAGTCTAGAGAATACAATCCTTGCAAAATTTGCTTTAAAATATGAGCAACTTTACTGATGAATAAAGATTAAAAAATTTTCACAAAATATCAACAACGGCTTGGGATCTTCCTTCTTTCGATTTTTGATATTTGACATATAAACAAAAAATAACAAAATAAGTAGTAAACTGCAATGTTGCCAGGTTCCAATCAATATCTTCTTCTTGCTGAATCACAGAATAAAGCTTAGTTTTCACAACGGCAGATAGCGGATGGCGAAATTCAATTTAAAAACACAGACTGTTCTCTACGACGGCGTGCTACGGCCAATGTTTCAGTTTTTCTACAATTGTCACTTTGAAACTGACAATTGTCACTTTAGAACTGACAATTGTCACTTTCGAACTGACAATTGTCACTTTGAAACTGACAAATGTCACTTTAGTACTGACAATTGTCACTTTCAAACTAACAATTGTCATTTTCAAACTGACAATTTTCATTTTCAAACTGACAATTGTCACTTTCAAACCTACAATTGTTTTGTGAAAAATGGCCTCTCTTCTGGTGCATCAGTATGAGAACATCTCACTCTTTCGCTACTGAATAGTGAAGGACAGATAAAGGGTATCACTTGTAACCATGTATCTTCCCAGACTTTGCTAACTCATCCTCGTTGATAAATACAAATATATGTTCAATGGGCGGATAATGTTTTCTTCTGTATATATTCAGGTGTTTAAATCGTCGTTTCAACGTTCTTATACTTATGCTTTATTTCCAAAAATAATAAAATTTCATCATTGTTTAATATCCTAGGGTGAAATACTATTAGGTTATTCATTGAAATGTGGAAAATCTGTATATGACCAAACAATAAAACCAAACAAATACGACGATCCAAATGAAATTCATCCTAACCTCAAAAAAAACTGTGGGTCAGTTTTGTGACAATTGTCAGTTCGAAAGTGACAATTGTCAGTTTCAAAGTGACAATTGTCAGTTTCAAAGTGACGATTGTCGGTTTCAAAGTGACAATTGTCGGTTTCAAAGTGACAATTGTCAGTTTCAAAGTGACAATTATTGTCAGTATCAAAGTGACAATTGTAGAAAAATAAACTGAAACATTGGCCCTAGCACGCCGTCGTAGTTCTCAGTTCAAATATCGAAAGACACAAAAATCCGCCTAAATCTTAAGACACACTTAACAATTCTCGGTACTGCAGCTCCGCGAATGTTTCGGGTTGTCAAAGTTTCGAATATTTTTCAACCGCTTAAAAATAATCTGCAATCCGTCGTTGTGAAAACTCTGCTCAATGCTTGTTTTTTAATAACCATTATTCTGCTGCTAAATATTAGTCGCCTCTATTAGTGGTGGATTTATGCAGCAGGCATAAGTTTTAAGTCATAAGGAAGAATATTCGTCAGTGATTGGTTGGTCCGTTTATTCTAACCAATCACTGACGAATATTCTTCCTTATGACTGCTGTATAAATCCACCATTAGTGCGTTTTGAAATAACTGGACACCAGCTGATTCAGCTGAACGTTTCATCGCTTCTCATCACGATGTTCTATGAAATAACAGGATTACCGGATCTGTTTTTTTTTCAGAGACCTTTACACGGGACTAAAACATCTATAAATTATGTTTTATTGATCGCAGATGACTAGTTCGTGGTTAATAATAACATATAGTTTTTTTAGTTTTTGGGGTAAGATACTACTACATTACCGAAAAATATCATGATTCATCGTTCACAGAAAGTTTTTCGCGGTATGAGCCACTGAAATATAGTTATATTTATATTTCAGTGGTATGAGCCGAATCGCAAGAATATTCCCAAGAAAATTGCTAATATTCGCAAGGGTGTGAACGAGCCTTTAGTGAGGTTTTGTCGGTTATCCTGGAAGCAGTGGCGTGCTCATCATTTGAGGAATCCGAACAGGAATCACAAGTTGAGAGTAATGGTGGATTTATGCAGCAGTCACAATTCATAAGATTTAAGTCATAAGGAAGAATATTCGTCAATGATTGGTTGTAATAAACGGATCAACCAATCATGGACGAACATTCTTCAAACGGTCAGTTTATGCCGCATTTAAGAACAACTACAAAAGGAATATTTTATACTCCGTGGCTTAAGATTGTAAATAATCAGGAATAATGTTTCCAATGCGCATGTCTATTTTATTTATTCCAAACCTCAATCAGTGGAGTGATTAGTGGTTAGAATTCGATATTTTGCAACTTTCTAAAATAATTTGTTTTCAAACTGGGTTTGGCGTTTAGAGACCCGTTAGAATTTTGGTCAAAATCAAGATATGTCTTCGACTGTAATAACTGTTTACGCCAACATTATCCAATATCGCCGTAGCAATGAAGAGATACCCGGACAATTATTCACGCACGCAACCTATTTTTTACAATTTTAAAAATTGAAATCAAGAGCGTGTGTGTTAGCATTGTTTATGTTAGATACACAGAATAGTATTCTGTGGTTAGATATAGATGTATTGTCATTATAGTTGTCAATAAAGCATCATTCTTTCTGCAAATCATTTTATCCAAATAAAACCAATAACATATGTTCCTTTGAGTGTATATACTATAAAACCAGTAAGAATAAACTATAATAAACTATAATTCTACAATTTACAACGCGCTGCAACAATACAAAGTCAAAAGTGCAGCGGGAAGAAGCGAACGAGCGGTCCAGACAAGTATTGAATGAAACGTCGCGTAGGTGATGCAATAATTCAGCTGGCCGACCCAAGATGCAGGCCGACCAAAGTAAACAAGTATCCAAGCCATTCCAAAGCGAGAAACAGTATTACCGGTGAGGCGTTCCCAATTTATTCCTTCCTTGATTCCTTCCTTTTAATAATAATAATAATAATAATAATATTTTTATTACCCATTTTATTCCTTTGCAATTTGAATTTGTGCTATTTGTGAGAGATTTTGGTTTATTCATCAATAAATGGAGGAACTTAAGCAATTAATTAGGAAACGGGGCGCGGTGAAAAGTAGACTAACAATTTTTACCAATTTTGTGCAAGAGATTTTTGGCAAAACCGAACTTGATCCATTAGATATCATCAAACTAAGATGAAAGGTTAACTAATGCTGAAAATTATTTAGATGACTTTAATGAATATCAAGTTGAAATTGAGTTGCTAGAGGATGAATCCAAAACTGACGAACAATTAAAGGAAAGGGAACAATTTGAAATTTCTTACTATGATGCTATAGCACTATCTAAAAGTATTTCACAAAAATATACTGAAAAAACTAATGATGTCCAATCGAATCATTCTAGTTCACATTCAGTACATTCAAGTAATTTATCTATGGACGGTATAAAACTGCCTGACATTTCTTTACCAAAATTCAATGGTAAATTTGAGGACTGGCTAGAATTCAGGGACATTTACAAAAGCTTAATTCACGATAACAAAAAACTTAGCAATATACAGAAGTTTTACTATTTACGCAGTGCACTTGAGGGAACTGCAGCCGCTTCTATATCTAAAATTAAATACTCGGCAGACAATTATGAAGTAGCTTGGACTACAATAACAAGTAGGTTTGACAATACAAAAAAGTTAATTTATGAGCATATCAAAGCAATTTTTTCCATTGAAAGCATACATAAACCAACTTCCGAAAAAAATAAAATTTTAACGGATGATATCAATAAACGTTTGGGTTCTATTGAGCAGTTGGGACAAAATATCGACAATTGGGATCCTTTGTTGATTTTTTGGCTTACTAGTAAACTAGATACAGTTTCTAACTTAGAGTGAGAAAGAGAAACTGCAAAACAAGAAGAGTCGCCGACCATAGAGACGTTTTTATCATTTTTGCAAAGACGTGTTAATTTTATTGATACTTTAGAGTGAAAAAATAACCTGCATATGAATAAGCAGGAATCTAAAGGCAATCCTACACTAAATAAGTATTCAAAGCATAACAATATGAAGTGCTTGTCTTCTGCTAACTATATTTGCGCTAATTGTAAGAAGAATCATTCAATTTACGTATGCCAAGAGTTTCTGAACTTGAACCTATCACAAAAAAGAGATTTTGTCAAAAAATCGAATCTATGTTATAATTGTTTGAGAGCTGGCCATTCAAAAAGAAGATGTAAATTAGGGCCGTGTAAAGAATGCAAAGCATGGCACAATACAATTCTGCATGATACAAATCAGGTTGTGCAGGCGGCGAGCTCATCAAATGTCACGGAAAATATAGAACCAAACACTTCGACTGCATTGAGCAGTGGCGTATCGATTCCAATTCCTCAACAGGTTATTTTATCAACTGTGTGTATACTTGTTGCTGATAAATTCAATAATTTTCATAAAATTAGAGCACTGTTGGATTGTGGGTCGCAAACTTCGTTCATAACAGAACAGTTGCAGGAAAAATTGGGTATTGACATACAAAAAAGCGATTTAACAATTTTTGGTATAAGAAACACCAATTCAAATGTTGATAAAAGGTGTAGGGTATTGATTAGGTCAATGCATAGTGATTTTGAATCAATCTGTAATTGCTATGTGTTGAAGAAAATCACAGGTGTGATGCCAAGTTGTGGATTTAGCACAAAACATTGGACAATTTCAAACAATATAACTTTGGCTGACCCGCTATATTTAATAAGCCTATGCGTGTCGACATGCTCATTGGTGCCGATATATTTTGGACAATTTTGGGTGCAAATAAAATAATGTCTTTAGGTAAAAAAAGCCACTATTATATGAAACCTTGTTAGGATGGGTAGTATCAGGGCAATTGAGCATTAAAGATCCAACTAAAATGTCTTGCCATATAAGTGTGAATGAAGGGTTACTTGATGCAATATCTAAATTTTGGGAAGTCGAAGAGCTTCAAGGTTGCAAACAATTATCTGAGATTGAACAATTTTGTGAAACTAATTTCAATAAAAGTACAGTCAGGGACGCAAGTAGACGTTTCATAGTCACTATGCCATTAAAACAAAACCCATCAATTTTGGGAGAGTCACGACTTCAAGCTGAAAAACGTTTCTTTGCATTAGAACGCAAATTTCGGCGAGATACCTTGCTATACGATCGCTATAAGGACTTCATGTGTGAATACCGAGACCTCGGCCATATGACTCTCATTAACGAAAAGGAAAGAAACTACAAAGGTTCCCCTTCTGAATACTTTATGCCACATCACGGGGTTATAAACGAGAGTAGTTTAACCACAAAACTAAGGGTGGTATTCGATGCTTCTTCACCATCTAGCAACGGTCTGTCCTTGAATAATATTCAAGCAGTTGGACCAGTTCTGCAGGACGATTTGCTCTCAATAATTTTGAGGTTCCGAAAGTACAATTATGTCATTTCAGCAGATATTGCTAAAATGTACAGGCAAGTTTTGATTGCATCCGAACAACGACATTTACAGAAAATATTCTGGCGTGAAAATCCGAACGAAATTCTGAATATGTACACGTTAAACACGGTTACATATGGTCAGACTTCTGCAAGCTATCTTGCTATACGCTATTTATTCAGTCTGGCTGGAAATACAAAACGATATGCCAGAGAAAGCCAATATAATTAAATACGATTTTTACGTCGACGATCTCTTGACTGGTGCATCTACAATTGATCAAGCTAAACATATATGCGAATCTGTTTCGAAAACTCTTGAATCAGGAGGTTTTCAACTCAGAAAATGGAGCACTAATAAGCTTGCTTGTCTTGAGAGTGTAACTTCTCATGGATCCAAGTACGATACACTTCAATTTACTAAGGATACCAAAATGAAAATACTAGGATTAACCTGGTCTTGTAAAAATGATGAACTTATGTACAATATTAACTTGAATTCTATGAAAACCAAATTTACTAAGCGCTATGTATTATCTATAATTGCAAAAATATTTGACCCGTTAGGCCTAGTGAGCCCCTGTACAATATTAGCTAAACAATTCATGCAGAGGCTATGGGCAGACGAACGTTCATGGGATGATTCAATAACAGGTGCCATGTTAGAGAGTTGGACGAAGTTTGAACGCGAATTTCCAATTTTAAATAATTTGAAAATAAATAGGCAAGCAATTTGCAAAGATGCCTCCTCGGTTCAATTACATGGATTTTCGGACTCTTCGGAAAAGTCATTTGGAGCTTGCATTTATTTGAGAAGCGTAGATTCACGTGGCAATATTCATACATTCTTACTATATGTGCCAAATCTAAAGTTGCACCGATAAAAACCATAACAATTTCTCGATTGGAGTTATGTGCAGCCTTACTTTTAGCAAGATTGTATGACAAGGTCAAAGTCTCTATGAAAATGGAGTTTGAGTCTTCTACTCTTTGGTCAGACTCAACAATCGCTCTAGCGTGGATACGCACAAGTTCGAATTTATTGAAAACATTCACTGCGAATAGGGTAGCAAATATTCAATCTCTGACTAAAAACGTGGAATGGAGATACATTCCCACTCATGATAATCCTGCGGATATTGTTTCCAGAGGAATTTATCCCAGTGAAATTTTAGACTGTGAGCAGTGGTGGCACGGACCATCATGGCTTCTCGAAAATTCGTCATCTTGGCCTATATCTTCAAATAAAACCATTGACATGCCTGATCTTAAGTCTCATGTCTTAATAAATGTTACTTCTTTCCAATTGAATTTTCCATTTGAGAGGTTTTCTAGAATGCAGAGAGCTACTGCGTATATTCTACGGTATAAGCACAACTGTCTTCACAAACATAGTAAGAACACAGGCCCTCTCAAGGTACAAGAAATGACCAGTGCATTGAACTATCTAATTAAAATTTGCCAACATCATTCTTTCTTTTCAGAAATACAAGAATTTCAAAATAATAAAGCTATAAAAGTCAAACAGTGCATTGTCTTCTCTCAGCCCCTTTCTAGATTCTGACAATATTTTGAGGGTTTGAGGTAGGTTGAAATATTCAGATTTTCAGTTCAACAAAAAACATCCAATTTTGATCCATTCAAAACATCATTTTACCAAGTTGTTATTCTCTAATGAGCATAAACGCCTTTTACATGGAGGTTCTGAGCTTCTCTTGGGAACTATTAGAGAAGTCTATTGGCCTATAGCGGGCAGAAATTTAGCTCGTCATACCGTGAAAAAATGTGTAATATGTTTTAAATTCACAGCAAAAGCAATTCAACCGATCATGGTTGATTTGCCACGCGATCGAGTCTGCCCCTATAGCGCGTTTACTGTAGTAGGTGTCGATTACGCAGGTCCTTTTACTATCAAAGATAGAAAGGGAAGAGGCTACCGTTCAACCAAGTGTTACATTGGTTTGTTTATATGCCTATCAACAAAGGCAGTTCATTTGGAACTGATTTCAAGTCTGTCCTCACAAGCGTTTATTCATATCGTTTTGTGTCAAGAAGAGGCAAGCCATCTAAAATTCTGTCTGATAACGGAACTAATTTTGTCGGGGCTCAACGCGAGTTGAGGGAATTTCTTGAGCATAATAATAGTGAAATAATAGGCACTGCATCTTCCCAAGCCATAGAGTGGCGTTTTATACCGCCATATTCTCCACATTTCGGGGGTCTATGGGAAGCCGCGGTCAAAAGTGTTAAACATCATCTCAAAAGGGTTCTTTCAAATACTCCATTATTATTCGAAGAATTTTCCACTATTCTCTCTCAAATAGAGGCAATTTTGAATACGCGTCCTCTTTGCCCATTGAGCTCAGACCCTAACGATTTCGGACCTTTGACCCCGGCCCACCTTATTATTGGGAAAACACTTACAGCTGCACCAGATCAAGATGTCACTGATATCAATACAAACAGATTGTCGAGATTCCAGCTCTTGCAGCAAATAAGTCAACAATTTTGGAAGCGATGGAAGGCCGATTATATTGCCGAGCTACAGCGATGAACCAAGTGGAAATCAAGTCAAGGTGCGCTAACTGAAGGCACCCTGGTATTGATTAAAGAAGAACATACTCTGCCTACTCAATGGATACTAGGGAGGATATGCGAGCTGCACGAAGGTCCTGATGGAGTAGCTAGAGTGGCGTCGATTAAAACAATGTCAGGTGTCCTTAAAAGGGGATTCCAGAAGATTTGTCCACTTCCCAGTTCTTCTTGAAAAGATTCCTCTTTCAACGCGGGGAGTATGTTTACGCCAACATTATCCAATAACGCCGTAGCAATGATCGAAGAGATACCCGGACAATTATTTTTACAATTTTTTACAATTTTTAACAATTTTAAAAATTGAAATCAAGAGCGTGTGTGTTAGATATAGTCTTGTCATTATAGTTGTCAATAAAGCATCATTCTTTCTGCAAATCATTGTATCCAAATAAAACCAATAACAATAACTGTTACAAATTCAATTAAATACTGCACTGATTACAATCTGCATTTCATTGAGCTCATTAAAGCACATTATTTTTTCTCGAATGTTGTCAAGTTTAGTACACTCCTACTTTGTATTAATTCAAAATCTCGAATGGTATTGGAGACAAAACCGACCGATGGTGCCGCTACTATCACTAGGAAAATTGCGACAGACTTTTGTTTATTTACATTTCTTCATATGAAATCATGGTCGTTTGTAGTTTCATTCAATTTGACCGTGTTTGACTTATTGTTGTAATCTCTTCGTTTTTCATATCCCACAACTGTTAGTTGAATTGACAAAATATTCTATTCGTCATTTAGTTTTGTTTAATGTTATATTCCGCCCCATGTGGCCCCATAATTTACTTTCCTTTCGGAAGAAAAAAGGGCGCTAAGGCTCTATAGCCGCCCTCTTCTCCATTTTGTTAGTTTTTTGATTTCCTAATGATATTGCACATGATGGCCTATTAGGCAACATGTAGAAATACAATTTTTAACTTTCATAATATTTTATTGCAATAATTTTTCCTCTCTTTCGACTTCTGAGGGCTGCCGTTTGTAAGGAGACGACAGCTGATTAACGGAAAAACAATTTTAAACAATTTTTAAACAACAACAATTATGGTAGAAAAATTAGTGAGAGGTGGACTGTGTCGAGGACTTAAAGATTCCCCAGTAGAAAATCCTCTCCACCAGAGAGCGATTTCGTCCGTCACACTGACATTTTTTAATTGTCAAATACTTGTTTTCATGTTACTACAACAAACTCTGTTCAGAAACGAAAAATAGAAACTAATCCTGCATTCGAATCAATTCATTCATACACTTCAAATATCAAACATGGTCCTTCGAGCCGGATCTGAAACAGCGCATTAGAAGAAGTCATTTGCGAAATACACACCGAATCTTCAAACGAAGAAGCAACTCAGATCTTAGCAGCGTGCGCTGGGGTGAGTCGTTTCCCTGCATTCCTTTCCTACAAATACAATATTGCGTCGACTTGTTCTTTCATATACATTTATACTATTGTTTGCATTCATAATTATTTTAAAAAAAATGAGTTTAGAAAGTCATAAACGTAATCGCGGCAGTATTAAATCAAAGCAAACGATATTTACGAACTTTTTAGAGAACCTGAAAAGTAAATCAGAATTGACAGTTACAGATTTAGTACAAATTTAAAGACTTTCTAAATTTGAAACGCTTGATGAATTCGATCAAGTTCAAAGTTTAATTGAAAGCTTATGTGATGATTCAGATACACAGCTTTTCGAAAGAGAAACATTTACCAATAATTTCTATTCACAATTAGCTATTGCAAAATCAATTCAAGACACAAAAAAGGCGGAAGAGATGGCATCTGTCAGCTTGTTATCATCAGTCACTAGCCAAAATTTGAATTCAATCAAACTTCCAACAATACAGCTCCCCACATTCGATGGGTCTTATCAGCACTGGCTAGAGTTCCGTGATACATTCGAATCTTTAATACATGAAAACGTCAGCATCAGCGATATTCAGAAGTTTCATTATCTGCGAGCTTCCTTAGAAGGTGGCGCGGTTCAGGTTATTCAGTCTCTCGATTTTTCAGCTAATAATTATGCAGTGGCGTGGAAAACTTTTCATGAGCGATACGATAATAAACGATTACTTGTGCACAATCATGTCAAATCTCTTTTTAACTTATATCATATTGGCAGAGAATCGGGTGAAAAATTGCGAAAGCTTTTAGATACTGTTTCCAAAAATCTGAGAGCCCTTGAACAGCTCAAACAACCTACAAGCCAGTGGGACACCCTCATAGTTTATCTCATTACGACAAAATTGGATACAATGACAGTTCGTGAGTGGGAAAAATACAGGGTGGACAAAGACGTACCGACCTTAAAAGAGTTACAGACATTTTTAAAATCGCGAGCCGACTTTCTTGAAACCTTAGAAGCGAATCAAAGCGAAAAACCATTTGATAAAAAATTCTCAAAGGTTAATACTAGAGGACTTCTTGTAACGAATTCTGAAAACAAACCAAAATGCGTATTCTGTAAAGGGGAACATTACAGTCAATATTGTGAGGATTTTTTAAAGCTTTCGGTTGCTGAAAAAATTGAAAGCATAAAAGAAAACAAACTATGTACAAACTGCCTTAGACCTGGCCACTATAATAAAACTTGCCGATGTTCAAACTGTAAAAAATGCAATGGAAAACATCATATATACATTAATTCATGTTGACAATAATAAAAATGATGCGTCAACGTCATATTCCAATGATATTCAAACATCCTCAAATAATGCTCTTTCATATTCTTTATCTGCAAATAAATCACATTCTTCTGTATTGTTGTCAACAGCGTTAGTTGACATCATAGACAAAAACTCGAAATCACACACAATTAGAGTGTTACTTGATTCAGGGTCAGAATCAAGCTTCATTCGAGAAGACACATGCAAACGTTTAAATTTATCCATTTCCCCGATCAGTCTCGAAGTATGCGGTCTCAATCGGACAGTTTCACACATAAAATCAAGATGCGAAGTAAATGTACAAGCAAAACACATTCCGTTCATCACAAAGGTTCATTGTTATGTACTTCCAGAAATTACTGGAAAAATTCCAGATTCGAATATAATCAACTATAAGCGTTTAAATATTCCTAAAACTATCAAGCTTGCTGATCCATATTTTCATGAACCAAATACAGTTGACATGCTAATAGGCGCGGATCTATTTTATTCTTTAATGTGTATCGGTCAAATATCTTTAGGTTCTGATAATCCTATTCTACAAAAAACTAAGTTTGGTTGGGTCATATCCGGACCAATTAGTAAATCAACACAAAAGCACGTCTCATGCAATTTTTCTCATAATATAGATATTCAAACTCAGCTTGCCCGTTTTTGGGAAATCGAAGAAATCTCCATTGAAAAACCTTTACAAGAAGAAAAATTATGTGAGGAACATTTTTCAAAAAATACAAAACGGAAAGCCGACGGCAGATTCGTAGTAAAGATCCCATTCAAAAAATCTCTTAATCATCTAGGTGAATCTAGCGAGCAAGCTAAAAAACGTTTCTTTTCTCTAGAGAGAAAATTGAATACAAATCCCATTTTCAAAACTTTATATTGCAATTTTATCTCGGAATACGAAGATTTAGGTCACATGACAAGAATCAACGATAGTAAGCCAGTAGAATTCACTTATTACATCCCGCATCACGGTGTACTACGCGAAAATAGTTTAACCACTAAATTACGAGTGGTTTTCGATGCGTCTGCTGTTACTTCATCCCAATACTCTTTGAACGATTTACAAATGGTAGGTCCCACTATTCAAAGGGAACTGATTTCTTTAGTGTTAAGTTTTCGCGAGTATTCTTATGTGGTATGCGGAGATTTGGCCAAAATGTATCGTCAGGTTCTCATAGAACCCGATCAGAGATCTTTACAGAGGATTTTTTGGCGAAAAAGTCCCGAAGACCCGCTTTCCGTGTATGAACTTAACACTGTTACATACGGTGAAGCGGCGTCATCATATCTCGCAATTCGTTGTCTCACACAACTGGCAAACGAAAATGAATCAAATTATCCCGAAGCAGCACATATTATAAAATCGAATTTTTACGTAGACGATCTACTTTTCGGGAGAAATTCGGAAGGAGAAACAGCGCGTAGCAAGGAGGTGTCACTGGTTCTTACAAAAGGTTGTTTCGAATTGAGAAAATTCTATTCTAATGAACCAAAAGTACTAAAATACGTACTCAATTCTGAACATAACTTCAACGTGGTCGATTTTGGTATAAATGAAAACGCGAAAACGTTGGGCTTAGCATGGATACCCACAACAGATATGTTGATATTCAAAATACAAACGCCAAATAACGAAACCATTACAAAGCGTACAATCCTTTCGTGCATTTCCCAGATTTTTGATCCCCTTGGCCTAATCAGCCCTGTCACGATAATATCAAAAATCATCATGCAGAAACTCTGGTTGGAAAAGGTAAATTGGGATGAGACCCTTTCCTCAGATTTACAATCAACGTGGACAGAGTTCAAATCTGAACTACCACTTTTGAATGAGTTGAAAATCAATAGGCACGTCATTTGTCAGGATCCCAGACTTATAGAAATGCACGGCTTCTGTGATTCCTCTCAAAATGCCTACGGTGGTTGCATATATATATACGATCCATTGACTCTGATGGCAATATTCATGTCCACTTGTTATGCTCAAAGGCAAAGTTAGAATTATCTGGAGCTCTAACTCTTGCAAGACTAGCAGATAAGGTTTCGAAATCGTTCGAAACAAAATTAGACAGAAGAGTTTTTTGGACAGACTCCTCAATAGTTTTAGGTTGGCTCAAAACGCCACCTAATCAATTGAAAATCTTCGTTGCGAATCGTGTTGCAGAGATACAAGAAAAAACGAGCCTTGACTCTTGGCACCACATTCCTGGTACCGATAATCCTGCAGATTTATTATCCAGAGGAGTTAAATCAAATAAAATGATCTCACTTTCATGTTGGTGGCACGGCCCTTCCTGGTTGAAGGAAGATGAATGCAAATGGCCAAAGGCAAAATCAGTTACATTTCAAGAGTTACCGGAATTGAAGAAAAACACGCATTCATTCCATACAACGAAAAAATCCCAACTAATACAATTTGGAAATTTTTCAAATTTGAACAGGCTTGAAAGAAGCGCGGCTTATGTTGTCAGATTTATAAACAATATGTCAAAGAAGCGTGATAAACAATCTCAATCAATTACTCTTAACGAATTTAAAACTGCACGTATTCTCTTAATTAAATTGTCCCAAATCGAGTCATTTCCCGATGAGTGCGAAAGGCTAAAAAATAAGAAGAAAATAAATTCAACTAGTAAAATTCTCAGCCTCAACCCATTTTTAGATGAAGAAGGTATAATTAGAGTTGGGGGTAGAATATCAAATTCTTCATACTCCTTTCAGAAAAAACATCCTTTCATACTTTCTCACAAACACCACTTCACAAAACTATTATTCAGTCACGAGCATAAAGCTGTTGCATTCTGGTCCTCAACAATTATTATATTCAACTAGGGAACAGTTCTGGTCAACTTCTGGTCGCTCATTAGCAAAACATATCGTACATCAGTGCATAATGTGCTTCCGAAATAAACCTAAATCCATACAACCCTTAATGGGTAATTTACCCCAAGAAAGACTGGAACCTCAACCGCCATTTTACATTTCTGGGGTTGATTACGCAGGCCCCTTCATAGTAAAAGATAGAAGAGGCCGAGGTTGTAAGTTGTCAAAGACTTACATGTGCTTATTCATATGCTTTGTAACTAAGGCTATCCATCTTGAGTTAGTCTCAAACCTGACGAAAGATGCATTTATTCTAGCACTTCGTCGGTTTGTTTCCAGGCGAGGAAAACCTCACAATATATATTCAGACAATGGCAAAAATTTTGTCTCAGCCAAGTCTGAACTCAATGAGCTGGGTGATTTCATTCAGAAAAACGAAAACGAGCTGACTAATGCTTTTTCTTTAGAAGAAATTGATTGGAAATTCATTCCACCATATTCTCCACATTTCGGTGGTCTTTGGGAGGCTGGTGTAAAATCAACCAAACATCACTTAAAGCGAACGATGGGAAAAGCCCATTTAACTTTTGAAGAACTTTACTCATTAATCACTAAAGTCGAAGCAATAGTAAATTCACTACCTCTCACCCCCCTCTCAACCGATCCTACAGACTTCCTTCCTTTAACCCCAGCGCACTTCCTAATTGGAAGACCACTAACGGCTGTTGCAAATCCTGATCTCAGATATATTCCGGAAAATAGACTTTCTTCCTACCAAAGGCTGCAGCAAGTTATTCGCCATTTCTGGAAGAGGTGGAGCAAAGAATTCATTTCCGAAACACAGCAGAGAGTGAAATGGAAAAAATCGCAAGGATCGCTGACAGAAGGTACCCTTGTGCTCGTCAAAGAAATCAATCAACCCCCTATGGTTTGGAAGCTAGGGAGAATTGAATGTTTGCACCCAGGCAAGGATGGTATTAACCGTGTAGCGTCCATACGAATTTCCACAGGATTAGTTAGGAGGTCCTTTGCAAGAATATGCCCACTTCCTTTAGAAGACGTTGAAAGCCGATCCTTTCAAGGCGGGGGCCATGTCGAGGACTTCAAGATTCCCCAGTAGAAAATCCTCTCCACCAGAGAGCGATCACGATTTCGTCCGTCACACTGACATTTTTTAATTGTCAAATACTTGTTTTCATGTTACTACAACAAACTCTGTTCAGAAACGAAAAATAGAAACTTATTCTGCAATTCTGCATTCGAATCAATTCATTCATACACTTCAAATATCAAACAGACTGAAAACACGACACTTCGTGTGCCTCTGTTCCCGGCATTCTCACAATCGCTGACGAACTCCACTCTTACAATTAGTATAATAGCCAATTATTTCGGTCAAAAAATAATACTTGTCTTGTATAGTAACTGAGACATATTCACAGGTAAAATTGTACACCAACTAATAATCGGTTCAGGAAAACACAACTCCTTCATAGTTTCACAAATTTCCCGGTAGGGGTCGTGACCTAAAAACCACAGACAGTACTTAACCTGTCCTAGCAATAAATGCACTGTTGCCACGTGTTAAAAAATCATTAAAAAATCTTATAGCATACGATACTCAATAACCAACTTCAACTTTCAGATTACAACTTGTTTTTGTACTCAAATTGGGGTCAAAATAAAATAAGTCTAAACAATATTTTCAATGTAATTCAAAGAACTAAACATTACCCAGTCCTTTAAATAGTAGATACAATCAATTCACACTGGACAAATGAATATTAAAAACAAGTACTGCAAATATTTTCAAATAGAGCATTACATAAAAATATATTACATATTATAATTCCATCATAATTTCTTTCCCTAACATATATACCAACATTTTTGTATTTGTGAATGAACCATGTAACATACTCTCAATCATTACTTTTTTCTACTCCTATGTTAGTAAACATTGTTTTACAAACAGTTCACTCTATAAGTAAATCCATTCTTACGCACAACTGTGCGTAAAGAATAAAAACGCACAACTGTGCGTCATGATATGATGGCTAGTATAATAGGTAACAATCAAGTTGCCTCTTGAACCACTCAAATCGTGACATTTATCTGTCTTGCGTTTTAAATATTTGACAGTGACATTGTCACTTTTTGAGATTTGAAGTTCAAATCGATACTTCATAAATTATAATCCGATCTTTAATTTTATATCTACAAATATGAGCAACTCCGATAATGAAATGAGCGCAACGCCACCGGAAATTGTTCTTCAGGCTGCTTCTGCTATGGAGAATATTCTGCCGCAAAAATCAAAGGATAGATATGAAAAAGCCTATCAAAAATTTATGGAATGGAGTATGGATAACCACGTGAGTACGTACTCCGAAAATGTATTGCTCGCCTATTTTAATATATTGACCAAAACATTTAAACCCTCCTCGCTCTGTTCATCATTTCTATGCTATATAGTACAAAATTGTATTTTCTTAGATTTAATTTGTTGTTGTTGGAAATTAAACCATAAACTGCGTTAGTTACCTTCATTTTTTTATTACTTAAAGCTTAATCAAACGCACCATCCAGTATATAAGAGTCGTAGAAAAAGTATAGTACGTATTACGTGTTGTAAAGCAATTACGCACTCATGTAATTACCGCACTCACCGCTACGCGGCTCGTGCGCAATTTTTCCATTCGTGCGTAATATGCTTTTTACAACACTTGATACGTAATATACTATTTCATTCCTGTGAAAAAACACATTTTACTAAATTTGAAAACTGATTATTAATTAAGGTGTGTTCTGGTGTTGCAGTTACGATATATATATATATATATATATATATATATATATATATATATATATATATATATATATATATATATATGATTGTTTCAAATATGTTAAATTCTAATTTTGAGATTCTGTGCTGGACCAACTCTTATAAGCTATCATAATTTCTGTAATGCATATTGTTACCTAAAAAACTAAGTTTTTCAGAGAATTGGTACTTCTTCAACAAAATACAGGTTCAAAGTGAACATAAATAACTGGTCGAGTATGTTGGCAAGGAGTAGAAATATACAATAACCTAACAATATTATTTTTTCAGTATTCTAGCCATATCTTTGTTTTGTTTATTGATGGTTAAATCTGCTTTCTCCGTTTTATCCATTATATTGCCTATCAAGTCATTTTGTGATTCAATTTCAGTGCCTAACTCAGATGCTAAACCTTTTAGGCGAGATATATTAGAGCACATCTCCTGCAAATTGGCATCCAAACGAGCACTAAAATCCTTGCTGCTAGAAGAACCTAGTTGATCCTGAGAGCTATAATCATTGTTACGTAGCCGAGTTGATGGATGATTATCATACTTATCATAAGTAGACAGCTTTTCTTCCAGATTCTGAGTTGATGTTGACTGCTGTGAAGACAAAATTGTATTTGTACAGTATGACATTCTAATATAAATCAGTACATTACCTTAACAGTACTAGGTGTAGAAGAGGAAGTTGTTGGACTAGCAGAATCAGTTTTACCAGCCATATAGTTTTTCAAACTACTAAACACTGACTTGATACCATTAATGTGTTTCTGAGAAAACCTTAGAGTAGCATTTATCTCATCCAACTGCTTGTCAGTCTTTTCCAGTTTCTCTCTTTGTCTCATCAGTTCTTCTGCAGTAGCTATTCCTATTTGCTCTGAGTCACGAAGGACACTAATACTTTTTTCAGTACTGTTTATTGTACGCTCTTCAATGGCTTTCTTCTTTTCTGCAAAGGACTGCATTTGATCTTCAAAAGTAGGTTGAGCATTGTTATATGTTTGGGGTCGTCTCGAATTTCTTAAAAATAGTTCATCGTCAACATCATCTTCATCAAAAGGATTGCTCGACTTTATATATCTATGACTAGACATGAGTCCGATATTTTTCTTAGGGCTTAATTAATTACAGATCAAAGATATTTGCATAGAGTACAGTTTACTCTATTCGTCTATTCTTTCTTTGCTAATTGTAATTTGTAAACATGAAATCCTAATTTGTTATGTCAACTTAACGTCAGCCTGTCGTCTGTCAATCACCAAACGACAAGTAATGCTGAAATCCAACGTTGCCACTTCATACTATAGGTGAGTTCGGTTAATGAAAATCGGAGCCGAGCAAACAGGTCTTGATTTGTACCACATGATCTCAGAGGTGCGTTTCAATAATACATCCGACGTGCGTCCGACGTATAACTTTTCTTATGAAGCGTTTCGATATTAGAACGTCTTGTCCGACAACTTCATTCCATCGTTTCAAAATTCTTCAGTGGGACGTCCGACCGTCAACTATTTACCCCACGATTTAAGGAGAGCGTTTCAAAATTCAATCCGACAGATATCGCCCGACGAAACAACTATGACGTCATACATCGTCCGTTACCGGACGACAGACGTTAAATTGAAACGCACCTCAGAGGTCAGAGCCAAACGAGCAAAATGAGTTATTCCGGTAAATTGAGAGCATGTTACTCCTGAGCCGCTTTCCAATTGACCAAGTGGGTAGCTCCGAGTAACTCTGAGGAGCTCCTGAAGTGATCTCACAGACCACTAAAGAACATATTCCTATTAAATAACATGTATTCCTGTCACTTGAACTGATCCTGAAGTGATCTGGGGTAGTTAAGGGGTAACAAGCTCTCAATAGACGAGTTCCGCACAAGTTGCCAACCTAAAAAATTCGTCAAAAAGGTCTGCCTCTCCAATTTCAATTATTTTATGATGGTTGTGTAGAGAATCAAAAATTATATTTTTCTATCATTTACTTTGAGTCACTAAGCCTTTATTGTTTTTTAATTTACAATTATGTTTATTTGGCAGTTTTGTGTTGGTACCCATAGTAATTTGGATGGTCAACTGTCATTTAAATGTCATTAGTACTCATTAGCATATTAACAATTATAAATGGTTCGAGAAGATAGACGTGCGCCATCATCCTCTTCCTATTAAGTTTAAATATCCTTTCAAGTAAGTGGGTGTTTGTTATATTCTTCATAAGGATTTTTTCATGGTCAAATTGAGTGCGTTGAATATTTAGGTTCTGGTTTCATTTGAGAGGGGAAAAAAAAGATATACATATTTTTTTCCTTTATTTTTTTATTATTCTTTTTTATTGATTCTACCTAGAGTCTGGAATATAATCCAGTGGTATAAAGATTATTAAGTTGTAATGGGGGACCAATCCCCGGGTGATCCCGGGGGAAGTTCTCTGGACAAAGATATTCATGTGTACAAAGATTTAATAAACAGATCCCCGACGACTAGGGCTGCTGTCGACAGTTTGATTCTTTTTGCGGAAGAGGTTGAATATAACGATTCTAAATGTGTTCAATTGGTTTCTCATGTTGATATAAATGAAGAATTTGCTTCAGAATTCAAAGACGTAGTTGAGGAAGGTTTTTTACTAAACAAAGATAATGACATTAAGGTTAAGATCTCACAAAAAGTTAATATTCTTTCTGACCTGGTTTTACAAAAAGCTGGGTTACTGAAAGAAAAAAAAGTAAAGAAAGAACATATATTTCCCAACGTGTTAGTAAAAGATACAACTCCTAATGCTGAATCTCCTCAATCACAAATGATGGATGTTAATGAAAATCAGAATAATCCCCATTTAGGAAATTCTTTTAGTTTAGAAAATAGATATGATATCTCTGATTTTGGTCCATACAATATTTATATTGAGTCTTTGGACAGAAACGTGGGGTATATGTCCAGCTTAGCAGTTGGGAAAATTTTCCACCAAAACTCTCAATACAATCCAAGTAATATTGAACGGCGAGGTAGAAACAGACTTATGATTTCATTTAAGAAAATGCAAGAAGCTAATAAACTTCTCGAGGATAGTCACTTCCTATTAAGCAATAAATTCAGGGCCTCTATTCCAAACAATTTCATATCATCTAAAGCGATAATTAAAGATTTTGACACTTCTCTCTCGGAAGAAGAAATTCTGGAAAATATGAAAACCATTGATAACAAAAAAATTCTTCATGTTCGACGATTAAAAAGGAAAATGTTTAATTCAGACGATGGTAACTTTCAGTATAGGGACATTCCGGTTATTCTTGTCACTTTTCGCGGCAAAAATCCTCCGGCTTATGTATATTTATATTCATGTTCTTTTAAAACTCTAAATTATTATTCTCCGGTGATCCAATGCCATAACTGTCTCAGATACGGCCATACCAAAAATTTATGCAAGGGAAAAACCAGATGTCCCAAATGTGCTGGAGAGCATGATAAAGAATTCTGTGAATCATCTACTATATCCTGCCTTTTTTGCAAAAAAGGCCACCTCACCAATGAACCCGACGTTTCCTTTACAAATAGAGTTTGTCCTGAATTTCTCAGACAAAAAACGATTAAACAACTGATGGGTGAAAGAAATCTTTCGTTTTTCGAAGCTTCCAAACTTGTTCCAGCTATGAATATTACTAATCCTAAAGACTCTCAAAATAATTATAGTTTTAATATATCGAGTTACCCTGATCTCCCGGTTATAGATCATTCAGTTTTACAAATAAATAATGAAAGGACTCCCATCCGGTCAAACAATTCTACAGGGTACAATAAAATAGTAAAAGTCAACAAGGACACTTCTTTCCCAAATAAGAAGGACTTTAAGCCAGTTAAACGAGGATATGATGATATTCATAAAGAATGTCTTATCAATCCGGAAGGTCAAGTTAAAGTGTCACCTGTACAGCGTACTCTAAATAAGTATGCTCTAGGTAATTCTCCATCAGACAATTATATCAAACAAAGAATGAGGGAGGATATTAGCAAAATATCCGCAAAATTCCCTGACATGTTTCTTGAATTAATTAAGGAATTCATTCCACATAATAATTATAGTAAGAATAATATTGTATTTTCGGACGAAGAATCAACCTTATGGCCCCGGTAAAAGTCGTGAACTGGAACATACGAAGTTTAAATTCTAATAAAGCTAATTTATATAATCTTATAGACGATTTGAAACCAGACGTTCTATGTCTTTCTGAAACTTGGTTAAAACCAAACTCTTATACTTTCATTAAGGGTTACAATTTCTTCTCACATGAGAGGAACGACGGATGGGGAGGATCCGGGATTCTTGTTAAAAAAAATATCACATGCAGTGTCATTAATTTTAATTTTCCTATTCCACATAGAGTGAATATAGTGGGCATTAAGGTTAAAAATATAAACATTTACTCTATTTATATTCCACCAGATATCTCGGTTGATGTAAATTTTTGGAAAGCTTTCACTAATAATCCCGAATATATAATATGTGGCGATTTCAATTGTCACCATAAAAATTGGGGCAATTCTATTACTAATAGAGGAGGAATAGAATTAAACACTGCGGTAGACGAGGGCTATTTCGTAGTAAATAATGATCTTCAACCTACAGTGATTTCTTTACAATCTAAAAGTGTAATTGACTTAATTTTATCTTCCCCCAATATTCTCACTGACTTCGTTTACTGTAAAACTCTGAATGATACTTATGGGTCCGATCACTTCCCAATCATAGCTGAAATAACAAATAAGAACTTTCACTCGTATTACCAACCCCATGATGACCATATAGATGTAAATATATACAATTATAAAAAAACAGATTGGCTAAAATATCAACTCCTAATAGAGAATAAAGAAATTTCATCGTATGATGATCTTATCCATACGATGAAATGGAGCCTTTCTCAAAGTACCCCAATTATAGATAGGGACAGCAACTGTAGGTATTCTTCAAAACCCCCTTGGTGGGATGATGAATGTTTGGAAATTATTAAAAAAAGAAAGGAACTCTTCAGAACATATAAAGAAAATCAAAATCAAATTAACTTTATAGAGATAAAAAAAGAACTAGCCAGATCGAGAAGAATTTTTAAAAGAAAGAAAAGGAAATCTTTCCTTACTTTTACAGAGTCACTTTCTAGGGAATCGGATATTTCACAGGTGTGGAAGAAAATAAAAAGATTTTCTGGTTCATTTCTTTCTCATCATAACAAGAGTCAGCATGTCCTTGACAATGATACTTTCTGTGAAGCTCTTCTTGATAATTTTTGTCCCCATGATATTCAAAGACCTCCAGTGGCTTTTGAAAATATTGAAATTAATAGGGATATAAATTATATATTCTCTGAAAGGGAGGTTAGATGTATCATTTCAAACAAGAAAAATACTCGCCCTGGGAAAGATGATATTTCATATCAAATGATTGAATATCTGCCTAAACAGGCCTTCACATGGCTGGTAAATTTTTATAATGACCTATGGTTGAATAGAGGAAGCATTCCCAAAGTATGGTATGAAACTATATTAATTCCTATTTTAAAATCTGGAAAAGATCCAAATGTAGTTAGCAACTATAGGCCTATTGCTTTGACATCATGCGTAAAAAAAACTTTTGAGTTGCTTATTAAATATCGGTTGGAATGGTGGGTCGAACATAATAATATCCTTCCTCATAATCAGTATGGGTTCAGGAAAGGAAGGGGCACAACAGAAGCTCTATTTGACTTCTATATGGACTTACAAATCAGCAATTTAAAAAAAAAAAAAACTGTTGCCGTTTTTATGGATATTCACTCTGCCTATGATAATGTCTTGCCAGATATACTTACCTCTACTCTCCTCGATTTAGGAATTAATAAAAATGTCGTTAAGATCATCTATGATTTAATTAAGGAGAAAGACATGTTTATTAGAGACAAAAAAGGGAAATTATGGGGTCCTAGGAAAAGCTTTACCGGTATTTTACAAGGTGCTGTTCTTAGTCCATTATTATTCAATCTATATTCGGTGACTATTTGGGATGCACTCACTCCTCATTGCAAATATATACAGTATGCTGATGATATAACTTTATACAAATCTCACGAAGTCCCTTCACTCGCAATCCACTCCATTGAAAGGGCTTTAATGTCCTTTGAAAATTGGTTGGATATCCATGGTATGACAATATCAATAGAGAAAACCAAAAGTATGCTCTTCTCCAATTCTCACCTTCAGCTAACCTTAAATATTGAAATCTCTAATCAAGTAATTAATCAAGTTGAACAACATAAAATGCTGGGACTGTTCTTTGACAGGAAAATGACATGGAATACTCATGTCAGTGAAATCATAAATAAATGTCTGAAGATCCTGAACATCTTTAAATACTTAGCAAAAGTCAGCTGGGGGGCAGATCCCAAGATAATGTTAAATATGCATAGCGCAATGATTGCTTCAAGAATAGAGTATTGTCTGCTTATTTATGGGAATACTAGTAAAACTAACACTAAGAAAATTTCTAGTACTCAGTTCAAATCTCTGCGAATATGTCTTGGACTTATGAACTCTACTCCCACAAACTCTATTTTAGTTGAGGCTAACCAACTGCCAATAGAACTTCAACAAAATAAGTGTACTCTCTCATTCATCATTAAACACTTAAGCCCGTATGACACGGTTCAGTTTTTCACTCATAAAATGAATCACTTTTGAAGTCAATTAAGCATTTATAATAAAACGGATCATTTTCTGTGTGAAAATACAATGTTGTGTGACAATAACACAAGATATTCTGACCGGAGGCATGACCAATGGATCCCATTCAAATCGTCGAATCAAAATAAGTTTAGGAATACATTTTTATATTTATAAAAGTTAATAAACAATTAAAGAAATAGTAATGGTCTCCTTCCGAAAATATCTTGTCTGTAGTTCGGCAATAGTTGTTACTATGCTCAGCTTATTTATTTTGAAAAAGAAAAATGGGAAAAACAGGAGAAAACTTTGGTCTCGAGAATGGCTGCAAAGGAGGAACGAGGGACGAGGAGTTCTCAACATGCTGCAAAATGAACTCCTCACTGAAGATCCTGCAGCATACACTAATTTCATAAGAATGAGTGATGAACAGTTCACTTTTCTGCTGAACCAAATTAGAGATAAAATTGCTAGAAAAGATACAAATATGAGAGAATGTATTTCACCAGAAAAGAGGTTCGTTTCTAATTGCAAAAAGATTTGATTTTCATCTTTAAATTTTCAGACTTAGTATAACCCTTCGATATCTAGCTACTGGGGAGACTTATCGTTCATTAATGTATGCATCTCGTATACATGAAAGTACCCTCAGTAAAATGATTCCCGAGGTATGTCAAGCTATCTACTCAAGCTTGAGAGATGAGTACTTGAAATGCCCTTCTACTATAGAAGAATGGAAAACGGTTGCTAATGAGTTTTATATTAAATGGAATTTTCCAATGTGCTTAGGTGCATTGGATGGAAAACACATAAACTTCAGACCACCAAGAAGTGCTGGTTCCTTTTATTATAATTATAAAGGACATCATAGCATAGTTTTGCTAGCACTGGTTGATGCAAACTATTCATTTTTATATGTTGATGTTGGTGTAAATGGTCGCATTAGTGATGGAGGAGTATTTAGAGATAGTTCTTTATGCAGAGCAATGCATTCCAATAAATTAAACTTTCCTCCAGACCAAACACTGCCAGGTCGAATTATTCCTGTCTCCTATAATATAGTTGGAGATGATGCGTTTCCTTTATCAAGAAGACTGCTGAAACCATTCCCATTTAGGAATGCTTCAAATGAGCAACGTATTTTCAACTACCGACTATCTCGAGCTCGTAGGGTAGTGGAGAACGCTTTTGGGATTCTTAGTAATCGGTTTAGAATACTATTAACAACAATTACTTTGAATCCAGATAAAGTTGAAACAATTACACTTGCCTGTTGCTGCTTACATAATTATTTGATTAAAACATCAATTACTAATAATCATAATGAGGATACTACTTTGGAAGACAGTGTACAGATAATGCAGGGCCTACATAACCACCAAGGAGGAAATAGATCAACTAAACTTGCTCAGCAAATGAGGGAAGAATTCATGGCTTATTTTCTTTCAAAAGGAGCAGTGCCTTGGCAGAATGAAGCAATAAATAAATAGAATCATTGACTTAAATCATGAACCTAATTATTTGTGGAAACCAGAATTGTTTCCTTTTACTTTTTCATTACTTGTACTTGATTTAATTCATTAAAGTTCAACGATTTCATTTCAAATACTTTATTTACCGAAGGCACAAAATCAGTCTTAGAAATCTTCAAAAACAGAACAAAATGAATACATATATTCATAATCAAAGTTATCAAAAAAAATGGTTTTATAACAGCCTCCTAAGTATTCACATATAGATAACAAAAATTAAATAACCTCTTCAGAAAACTATAATAAAAAAAAGTACTAGAATATCTAGAGATGATATTTATCAAACTCAGTGATTCACTGACAGTGAATAAAATTGATCAAGGGCTTTCTATGAATCAGTCATCAATGAGGAACTCATATAAAATGGAATCAATGTCTTGTTGTGCCCTCAATCTTTTTCTACGATCTGTAATAGACTTCAAACGTTCAGCAACAAGTTTGCCATACATATCCTCAGCAGAAAGAGTTTCTTGAGGTGCAGTCATTATGGCATTAGTTATATCATGAAGTGCCTTACTGGCATCTTTCATTATATTATTTTCTGGATTTTCATCGGTTTTTTTGTTTATTTTCCGTTTTTTATTCTGTGCAGCAGTTTGTTTTTGGGAATTCTTATCCTTCTTCTGAAATCCATCAACCTCCTGAAATGAGTTAAATTTAAAAATACTATTTACTTTGGTTATATATAACATGATTTACAAATTTTATTCTGCCAGCACTGTCAACTGCATTGTATACAGTTACTTACATCCATTGTTTCCTCAATAATAATCTCCTCATTTTGATCAGTTTCATTTTCCTGAGTTTCATATTCATATGAACTGTGTGTGATGTTAGTCTCATCTTCATATTCCTCTTCCTCTATAAAAATTTCAATGTCATTTCTTGTTTTGTTTAGACTTTGACCTATTACAGGTGACAGGAGGCTTTGTGATTCATTTTCTTCACAAGTATCTAAATTTGACGTTGATGGTCTAGGAGTCACATGTTCATTCAGGAAACTTATTTTCTCGAAATACCATAATGATGGTACATACACCTGAAATATATCATCATCACTCACAAAGTACAATAATATATGTATATAAGCATATGCCTATATTCTTGAATTTTGTTTCTTACTAAATCTACACCAGCTCCGCTTTTGATGGCCTTTTCCATCTTTCGTTTCTCAGTAAGGTATGTCGTTCGAAGGCTGGAGAATTTACTCTTAATTTCTTCTACAGTTGTGTTTGGTCTCACTTCACATAATACTTCACAAATCTTCGTCAAAGCATTTACCCTAGCATTTCTATTGTGGTATAATGGGTGTTTGATAACATACAAGCAGGGGTATTTCTGGTATTCTTCAATCAAAGTACTAACATGTGCCGACGACCAAACCATTTTGAAGACAGATGTACCTATTGGAGATATATAAAATATATGAGTAATTAATTTTGTCTGTATTTTATACTATATTAATTACCTTTTCATAAAACTGACTATATCATCAAAACTTTGTTACTTTAATAATCATTCATAACCTCAAAAAATTTCAAAATTAAATAACATCTAATGCGCATGCACTCCACATAAACTGAATGAAAAATAGAACATGGTCTATTTTTCATCTACTTTTGGAATCAATATCTGTGATCCTGTATTACATGATTCAGTAAAATCTGAGTACAGTTTCTCATTCAGAAAATAGATGAAAAATTGAATCGTGTCATACGGACTTTAGGTATACAATCTAACCCTAGTGTGAATAAAATGCGGATGTTTGAAGAACTTATCACCAACTCTAACTCTAATAAGATGAGATCGCGTGTATTATACAAATCTATTCAAGAATCTCTGGTTCCCCCTTACAACCAAATTATTGCTTTCCCTTATTATCCTATATTTAAGTTTCCGTTGGAAACTTTGTATGGAGCCTTCGATGCCTTTTCGACTATTGGACTTGATAAAAGAGATAAAGACTGTAGTAACATTAATGCGTCAATGCTAGACATAGTCTATTCTAAATGGCCAACTTACAAACTGATTTTTACGGATGGATCAAAATCGGCAGAACAAGTTTCGTTCGGAGTCTACATTCCCCATCTACAACTTTCAAAAAGTGGAATTATTCATCCGAAATCTACCATTTTAACAGCAGAATTAACTGCAATCCACATTGCACTTATTTTAATACAGGACGCTCCGGATAATTACTTAATTTTAACGGACTCTAAAAGCTCTGTTTTAGGTTTACAGAACAGTAAAATCAAAGCTTCCTCTAATATATTATTTAGTAAAATTAAGGATTTATGGATGGAATTCCAATCTCACAATTTTAACATCAAAGTAGGTTGGATTCCTGGTCACTGCAATATTGAGGGAAACGATAAAGCGGACTTCTTGGCAAAAAACGCCACTATTCCATATAAAATGGGAAAAATTCATTATTATGATTTAATCTCCCATATCAAGGAAACATCGAAAACTAAATTTCAACATTTCTGGGATCAGTCCTCCACATCCAGAGGTTCTCGGTTCAAAGCAATCCAACCAAATATACAAAACATGCCATGGTTTTCTTCCTGTCAATCTGTTTCTCGTAAGACTTTGACTTCTATTATCCGTTTAAGATTGGGACACTGTTGTATTCCGTCTCATTTGCATAGAATGGGGGTGGTCGATAGTAGCCTGTGTGAGTGTGGGAAGACAGGCGATATAAATCATCTTCTATTCGAATGTGAAAATAACAAACCAAATATAGATGCATTATACCTCAGCTTAATCAATATAGGACTATCTCCCCCTCTCTCTGATCACGTGTTACTTAGTGATATTAATTTTAAAACAATCGAAATTCTTCATAAATTTTTTGAAAAAAGTAAAATTAAAATTTGAATCATTTCATCAATTTGATCTATGAAACTTCCCCTACTAACCATGGGCTTTCTACTATGTAATTGTTTCAGTGTTATTATTGGTCAGTGGATCTTTATTACCCAATATTCCTAGATGTCATAACAACTACTTCATCCTTTTAACAAAATTAACAAACCTCCCTCATATTCAATCCTTACATCAAAGCTCGTATACACCTGATCTGGTGAAATTGACTTCACGAGGAGTCAGAAACCAATAAAACAAACAAAGAAGAAGAAAGAAGAAGAACAATTATAAATATTCATGCAGGTTGTCTTGTAAGGACAGTTTTATAGCTTGCCTGAATATCGTTGTTATTAGTTATTGTGTTCTGTGTTGCATTTTCCATTCAGTTGTTTTCATAAAACATGACGACTTTATTCAGTTTATTCCCCAAAGATGTTCCTGGAGCAGTTCTACAGGATGGTGTGTCCATGGAAGATCACTCTGTCTTTCAGTTAAAGAGATGGCTTGAATGTAGGGGTTTAAAAAAGTCAGGAACAAAGTGCGAGTTGATAATTAGGTGAGTAGGAAAGTAATATCTAGGGGGTGCTTTTACATTGTTAACTACTATTTTGGTGTCTAAACTGTTGGTTACTTTTTGTTTAAGGATCCAAAATTGCATTGCAACAGGTAATGATGGCAAAATTTTTGTTGGAGTTGATGGAGGCAAATGGTACGACATGAAAAGAAACGTTGTTCAGTCTGGTAGTCCATCCCATCAGCTTAGTCAGTTCAACTTGGATGATATAAGTTGGGGTAAATTTCCAAGTGTCAACGTTCCAGCCTTTTTCAACAAAGGTAATATTTATACCTATGTAATAGGTGAAGATGTGGAAAATGTTGATCCTGAATCTGTTGAAGGAGGAGAAAACCAAACTTTTTCAACAGTCAAGCCATTTAGGAAGGGATATCAATTTGTCAATAGCGATCACCTTAGTGATATTCATGATGGTCAACAAAAGCACATTTATGCTTGCAGATGCTTATGTTTGTCTTCGTTTCAAAAGACAGTTAAATATAAAGTTAGTGTGACAATCAATAACATTTCTGGTGCTATTATCAAAGGGTTATGTGAGTGCAAACAATCTTCATTAGGAAAATGCAGCCATGTTACAGCTCTCCTACTGTTTATTTGGGAGTATGTGAAAGAACAAGGTCACGTCATAGTTGCTGGTACCAGTAAGCCAAGAGAATGGGGTAGAGGATCTCTGAAGCGAAATCCTAGTGCAATCAAACAAGCAAAATACAACATGAAAAGGTATAACCCCTCAAAGAGAGCTGTATTTGATCCCAGACCAAGTGATTATATTAGAAAACCTGATATAAACCAATTTGTGGTTGATTTGCAGAAAGTTGGTGTGAACTCAGCATTTCTGTCAATACACCACATTATATATGAAGATTTCAATTACACCTTGGATGAAATTAATTTAATTGAATTGCAGACTGCCATTTTTCTGACCAATATGAGGAGATTTGTTAATAGTCATCAAAATATGATTTTTGAAATTCCAACAACATGTCCTCAAGGGTCAGAGGAATGGTTGAGATGGAGAAGTTTTTTCATCACTTCTTCAAATGCAAAAAGAGCCACCACTCAGTTGAAAAGTGATTTGGCAAGAAAAAATTTCTTATTGAAAAATTTGTGGAGAATGGCCCCTCCTGTATTGACAATTGCCATGAGGTATGGCAAAGAAAATGAAAATATAGCAAGGGCTGAATATTGCAAAATGATTTTGAAACCAACACAGCGTATGGTAGAGTGTGGACTTGTGGTTAACAAAAGATATCCTTTTTTTGCAACCAGTGTTGATGGATGTGTTTGGAAAGACAATGAAATCGAGTACCTGATCGAGATCAAGTGTCCAAAAATTTTGGAAAAATGTACCATACTCAGTGAATTCGATACATTTATAACAAAAGCACAATACAATGATTTCTTCCTGAAAAAACAGGATGGTAAGATAAAAATAAAACATAATCACCCTTATCTATACCAAATAATAATGTCTTTGATTATTTTTGATTTAGACATGTGTCATCTTGTTGTGTGGTGCCCAAAAAGCTTACTTGTTATACCAGTGTATAAATCAGAACATCTCCAAATTGTTGATGAAATTACAAAAAAAGGAAAACAATTTTATTGCAGTGTATATGCACCAGAAACTATTACTATGAGAACTGTAAGAGATTTGTTTCCAATTGATTTGAAGATTTACGAATAATTGTATACAATAAATGTTATTTTGCTATGAATACGTCTTTTATTACCAATATAACATGAATAATCTCCAAAAATTATGAATTATAGAATATTTTCTGAAGCGTAAGTTAAAAAATACTCTTAGGACTGCATTATGTTGCCATTTTCAAAGCGTTGAGGAAATTGTCTGTAGCAAAAGGGATTAACAAAGTATTAATTGAAAGTTTGGTATTGTGGCCTAAATGCATTCCTGGATATGGTCAAGATAGCAAATAAGTAATTACTTCAAAGTGTACCATGCAAACTTCGAATCATGTTTCAGATATGGTATGTTGTGGTTGTATGGTAGCAGTAGTGCACATAATACCAGGAACATAACCTATCATTGTTCAATGCATAGAGTAACGGTGACAGAAAAAGTGTAATAATTAAATCTTTTGCATGTCTTCTAGAAAGAAATCTGGAAGTTATTAATTTAGATCCAAACTCCATAAATGCTTATTGAGTCACAACTAGAATGATTTTATATTTTTCTTCACTTGTTTGTTTCTAGATAGGTGTGCATAATCTCATACCTACATATTTATATGTTTTTTTGTAATGATTTAGATACAGTGTGTTGATGACTGTTTGTTTCATACAGGTTGTTCATGTTTGTATTTGGTTGTTTTTTACCAAATAAAGATTATTATTATCGATAGTTTTCATCAAGTTTTGAAAACTGAAACAGATACAGTCTCTGAAACGTCAAAGTTTAGTTATTTTTTCAGATAGGTAAATATTAGATTTTTTCAATACAACAGTCTTTTAAACGCAATTTATTCATATGCTCATCTACACCAAAAAAGAACATGTCACAAAGGGATCAACAGAGAATTGAATGAAAGCACAGCAGTGAAATGATCAATTTATTGGGGTACTAAACATTCTTCAAAGTTGACTAAAAAACATATTATTGTGAAAATATTGGAAATTAAAGGCAAAACCAAAATTGGACACTTCTTGGTAAGAATTCTGTAAGATTTTATCCGGCTTATAGCCCTTTCCACATGTATCCTTGATTTGGCAATTTTTTTTGTAAGCAGCTCTTCTTCTGGAGTAAGTTTTTTGCGGTTCTTGAGAAAGGGAGGGATGCATAATTTGACACCAAGTTCATTTGTGATATCTTCAATCAAAAATCCCCGATCAGCCAAAAGGACATCACCTTCTTGAAGAAAAATTTTCAAGTCACATTTTTCAAATATTTCTCTATCGGAAATAGCTCCTTCATATCCTTCGGAAGCATAAGTTATTGCACCACTGGGACAAATACCTATCAGAAATTTTATAGTATTCAAGTGTTTATAATTGGAAAATGTGTTTCCTTGCTGCTGAAAATCACTAGGCATTTCTAACATGATTTCCGTAGCATCAATCACTAGGGTAATGTTATTGTTATCAAATTTCCTGAAACACAATGGCACTTTTTTTAAATTTCTGCCTCCTAAGAACATATCTCCTCTATCAGATATAATCTGATAATACATGAACTGCACCCAAGTGAAGAATATTCTGGAGACATTACTTTTACTTATGTGAAAAAAAATAGATAGTTCTGCCAGAGTATAACCTCTTCTTAATCTAGCTAAAGTTAAACACATACAATCTCTATTAGACAAAGAAAATCGTTTATGGAGAATTTTATTTCCTTCATAATTTCTTCTAGGGTATTTCAGCCTGTCCATGACACTTTCATCCAAAAAATTATAAAGCGCATCAAACTGCAGTGGTCTCAGCCCGGTAATATATTTGAAGTGTTTCTCATTTTGAATCAGTTGCTTATATGCAAATATATTAGACTCTCCAGTAATACCTGTGGTTTGAGTCTCAGCTTCACAGTTCTGTTTAGTCTTCTTTGAATAATTATGTTCTACATCCAGTTCTCGTTCTTCAGTTTGAGTATATTCGTTATTTTCAATTGGTTCATCATATTCAGCTTGTTCTAAGCTACATGAATTGTCCCTTATGGCATCACTACTATTCACTTCTGCAATCGAAATATTTTCATCAGCAGTTGGGGACAAGGAAAAAGGTACAGGACAGGAGTTCTCCGTTACCTTTCCAACAAAGTGTCTACTACATAAATAGGTATTTTTGGAAATATTAAGAGGGTTCAAAGATGTATTAGCACAACTCTCTATCCACTTCAGACATCTTATCAGGTTGCTTTTTGGTTTTGGAAATGGATGAAATTTAATCTTTTTATTTTTTGTATATCTTGTATCACTTTTGCAGTTTTTATAAGAACACCTCGTCATCTCTATTAAAATCCTTTTTTGGAATAAACAAGTATTGGAACTATTAGCAAAACTTATTTTCTTTCTCAATAAACAACTACTCTTAACAACAATTTATACGCATTTGTCAATTGTCATGGCCGTCAATCGTCATGGGTTTGCGTTACCAACCGTTCCCATTTTTAGACAAAATCTCTAGGATTTGCATCTGATATAAAAACTATATAAAGGCTTTGTGACCTGAAATAAACAGTCCAACATGTACCATTTTTAATTCTCTATCCAACAATCATAAAATAATTGAAATTGAAGAGACAGACCTTTTTTGACGAATTTTTTAGGTTGGCAACTTGTGCGGAACTCGTCTGGAAAGAGCCTCTGAACTACCGCTGAGATCAGTTCAAGGGTAGTTCAACTGACAGGTATACTGTTATTATAACTATATTAATATACGTATTTATGGTGGATTTAGGCATCAGTCATGAGTTTTAAATCATAAGGAAGAATATTCGTCAATGATTGGTTGGAATTAACGGTTCAACCAATCATTAACGAATATTCTTCCTTATTATGACTCAAAACTTATGATTAATGACTGCTGTATAAATCATGACATCTCTGAGATGTCGCAATGAGGTAACAGGGCGATATCAATAACGTTGCATCGCTGCGATGTACAGAAGAAAATACATCTGTGACATGACATCTCTGAGATGTTGCAATGAGGCAACAGTACGATATTACATACGTTGCATCGCTGCAATGTACAAAAGCTAATCTATGACTTGTCATCTCTAAGATGTCACCGTTGAGATTCTACATATTTCTCCTCGCCGCGATGATGTTATTGTCATAATATGTGTTTTTTGCGATGTCAACAATGAACGCCATTATGCACATGCGCTTAAGATACGTATATTTCTATACTTCATTTTGCTTCTCGATCATAAACATTGAACATAACCAAAAATGGCTTGTAGCACCAAGTTCGATAAACTGATGGTCATGGTAATTTAATAAATGTTTAAATCCTGTGACAAAGCTGTGAAAATAACTTTTTCTAGGAATAGTTCCCAGGATAAAAGTGAGTACCAATAATGTTTCACTTGAAACTATGGCAAAGCGTTCATTTTCCTCTTTCTCTTATCGTCATAAAAGACGGATGATAAAGTTTTATTGTTTTAGGTATCATTATTTTTTACTGTTGGAAAATGCTTCGATTAGAACAATGTTGTTTCATTTTGAGTACAATATATTTATTGAAAATTAAATGTTTAAATACATATTTTCCATCCAAAGCTTTTTTTCAGTGATATATTTTCCTTTGTATTACCTAACCCCTGCGTGACAAAATTACATCGCTGTCACATGTTCACATACCTGCGATATCAATATGGAATCATCTCGTATACATCGCAAAAACACATCGCAGTTACATCTAAAAAATATCGTTGTTACATCGCAGAACTTGTTGCAGGACGTCGCATGGATGAATCTTGAGTGGGACAAAATAACGTCCCTCCACAAGCGTCTAGTCACACCAATTCTACTTTGATGGCGCAGTTCCGCATGGCATTATTGACATTTGAGAAAACTCAGGTTATGTCTGGTTAGGTTATAAAAATTGCTACTTTGTGAGCTTCTAAACTTTTATATGCTTTCATTTAATTCATTGTGAAAGTACTCATCGTTTCCTCTGAATAATTAACAATATCAGGTTACATTATTTTTGGGAAAAGTGAAATATCTTCAGCTTCAAGAAGATATGGATCAATGCCGATTATTGATATTTTATCTTTACCGTTGTTGATGAACATCATCTAAACGTGACTAATCCATTATTCCAAAATTTCAACATAACAGCAGAAACAGGAAAAACACATCAGAAATATTGATTTCATTGAAAATATGAACAGGATGTTCATAAAGTCAGTTGTGGAATCATTTGCAACTGAAAGTTGGAATTTAGTCGCTGTTTTCCATCATACAAGATAACCTCTCTTGGAAGGGATTCATGATTTTTTCTCTCAAGTTATATAGGGCCTTTCTCAATATCTATCAGATGTAGTTCAATGTTCAGTGTGGCTTTTGCTGGGGAAGTAGTTGTTTTCTGTTAGATATTACAAAAAAGTAACTTCAATTTTATCGTAGGGTTTTTCCATTTCCAGAGGAGTCATGTATTGATTCAATTTTCAGTTGAGAATGTTTCTCTTTAAAACACATCAGAAATAGTTATTACACGGCAGAAATAGTTAAAACACGGCAGAAATAGAAAAAACTTTCTTTATTTACAAAAGCAAACAGAAAAGTGAAGTTCTTTCTGTCAGTTACACACTCTCTCTACTAAACCAATTTTCATTTCGTGTGTTATGTGTTAGTGTTAGCACAATAAAAACAAAAAGCTTAACGTGGTAGGTTAGGCTAAGAATAAGAACAAGGGAGGATATAAACATTTCGAAGGCCCTTTTTTAATGTGTTAAAGTATTGTTTTTTTTTCTAGGTTTCTAACCATTGGCTTGGAAAGCCTGAATATACTTTTGAATTGTGAATCCGACAAATTGAATTGATTTTCTTTCCTCCAAAATATCCTGCGACCTTCAACCTGTTCTCGAGCATTTTCTTCAACATTAAATATTTGATCGTATATCAAATCATCCATCAACTCATCTATTTCAGTATCACATCAAAATAACAGACTTTTCAAATCTCTATTCCCTGACGTTTCCCTCGAAAATACCAAGAGAAATGTCAGTGAGTTATTTCTCTCGACAGGTAAGAGAAAACAAATTCAAGAATACACTCATAATCGCTAAAAGAGAAAAGTGCCTGTTTTCTCTTGGCTTTTCTACTACCTGAAACTCAAGAATAGCCACCCAGAGTGGAAAGTTTTCACATGTTGGATAAAATTTTAATTTGTCGAGAATGATTTTCCACATTCAACAGATAGCTTCAACGCTTTTCTTTTTTTGGGGGGCTATTTTATCCAGTTCATCTGAAAATATAGGTAGATTTACATTTTTCATAACATTTTATCAGTGCACAGAGAAAAATAATCATGTATACACACTAACCTGGGTGGAAATTTTTACATGCCCTCTCAAACTACTAACATCGTAAAACGATTTGTTACAAATAGTGCACAAAGTCATTTTAAACAGTTTATTCAACAAAAAAACAAATCAGTTATCAAATAAACACACCTTTCAAGTCTAAAAATCTTTCGATTTCTTCACAACAAATAACAATTACTGACAGCTATCAACATGGAAATCGGTATTTAAAATTTGGCGCGGACACAGTGCGCATGCGGAACTGCGCCATCAAAGTAGAATTGGTGTGACTAGACGCTTGTGAATGACACAAACCTCACTCGACATTCGAGAATAGGCCGCCAGATCTCAAAAATTTAATTGACATGGATATGTTCTCAGTAACTCGATGCAGCATTCTTAGTCGTACCAAGGCCAAAGTTCTTTTATATTAGATTTTTTTTTATGAAAAACTAAGTGTTGCAATGCTTGAGTAGAACTCAATAAATCGAAATTCCTGTGCAGAAAATGAGGAAAATTTACTTATTCTTGGGCATCAGAAGTTACAGAGATGCATTTTTTACCTTTTATTGAATGCAACATATTTTTGACTTTGTTCATTTATATCGTAGCCTGAATCATGTCAAGAAGAGAAATTGTCGGGTATATTCGATTTTACTCGGAATTCCATTATTCACTATATTAACCTAGATGAAATCTGTTCGTCTTGTTCTCTGCTCATATGAATCATGAGCACGCCGGTGATTCCAGGATATCACCAGAACATGATAATTGGCCCCTCCTCATCAACAAACTCTTACTGAGGATATCGTGTTATGTAGCTTCCACAACAATGCGTGTTAAGTCTCGTTCATACCCTCGCGAATTTTGCAATGTTTCTGCGAATAAAATGGCTGCCGACATGGTTCGATCTGCTTCAACGATTGGTCCGGCACGACTGGCAGCCATTTTAATCTCAAAGAATTGCGAGATTCGCGATGGTATGAATAAGTTTTGATGCCTAAAGCTCGGAGACTTATTCCTCATCATAAACCAACAGTGTGACTTGTGTCCTTTTATATATTTACATGTAACAATGTATCAATAACATTTATGCAAAAACCTGATTGCCCTGCATTGCAGCTGTAAAAGCAACCTCATTTAATGGGGTCAAAATTCAATAATCCCCTGAAATGGTGAATAGTGAGAGCATTTCTTTGCAAATATGGTGCATTTTTTAAAAGTCTGTAGTAGGTCCTTTCGTTTGCGTGGGAGTCTAGCACTCTACTACTCCCAGTGAAATATACACTCAATTTTAGTATTCCTTCGCTTAACTGCACTGTACACCAACTGATTCCAAGTATAGTGCTGTTCACACTACAGCAAGAAACAGACGAAAGTACCTAAAATATGAGTTTCTCTGATCTGTGGTTCAGTGTGTGTTTAGGGGCTGCACTCATAGATATATATTATATATACTTACTCTAGATCGCTAATCCCGTCTACGTTTTGTCTGAAAAGTGTTATAAAAAGTCGAATGATTGCGTCAATGCGCATGCTCATAACCAGCTACAGCGATGACAAATTTCAGCAACTTTTATCTTTGTTGTTGCGATTCGAGCAATGATGATCTAGCATTACTGCGAAAGTGCGAAGCGTGCTCAAAGTTCCGTCGAATTCTTTAGATCGTTCAACAGCGTTAATAGTTTCCATTGTTCAAAGAGAAGGGATTTGAGTTTGGCAGGGACGGTTTTATTTTATTGTGGTCATTTTAAATGTGGTTTACATATTAGTACTTTGTCAGTAGTGTGTATTGTGTTATTAGTTTTCGAGTTTTTCTGTGGTAAATTACAGTTTTTAATTTTTACTATGATGACGTGCTTGGTGCTATGGAGTGGAAACAAAGGAAAAATTCCTGGAATCCATTATTTTTAGTAAGTAAATGGAATATTATATCGTTGATAAAACTGAGTACCTACTAATACTTATTATTTCTTCATGTCTGACTAATGCACATTATTTCTAGTTTGACGAGAGCAAAAAGCAATGCATGACATTTGGATGAGAGCATTGGGAAGAGATCCTACCGCGGAGCATCTGGGTGAAAAAAATGTCATTTGTAGCAAACATTTTTCTCCAAACGATGTATATATTCAGGGTAGTCGAATGTTGCTGAAACCAAATGCAGTTCCAAGCCTTTTTTTTCGAAAACATGATGAAGTTTACACCCAAGAAAGGTGAGTCATATACAAAATCTAACCTAACAACATAGGTACTAGGTAGGAATCCTGAAACTTAAAGTATCGTTCATACCAGCGCTAATTTCGCAATTTTTCTGCGAATAAAATAGCTGCCGACATGGTTCTGCATCAACGATTGGTTCGGCAGGACTGGCAGACATTTTAATTGCAAAAAAACTGCAAAATTCGCGAGGGTATGAACAAGTGTTTAGAATTTGTGCAATTCATTCATGATGTACGATTTATAAAGGTTTGTAGTTTTTAAGGAATTCAGATAATTTATAGTGTTACTTCTGAAATTATGCAAACTATTTTACACTTTTTTCAGAACTCTTCATGAATTCCCAACGCATCGAAATGGATGATAACTTGGAAGTACTTTTTATTGAAAACAAGGACAATGTTTCAGGTGTTACTCTTCAAGTTTCTTGCACTCCTACTATTGAAATTGCAGTGAGGTAAGATATTAAATGTATAATACTCATAAAATTTACTTGTGAACATTTGGGCAAGATTATATTTTGAAATTTATATATTCATGATATATATGATGTGATATTTAATGTAATAATATTAATACTCCCTCATAAACACTCCTATGAGTGTTGAATCCAAGACACAGCCTGTGGAGGTAGAGAAGGGAGTAGGTATTATTATTAAATAAACATATAATAAATGAACTTTATTGAACCAATTAAATTGATCCAATAGGCCATTGACCTAAGTCCTTCAGTCCATTGTGACATGATTATTATTATTTGTCGAAACAAGTATGTTTTCATAATTTTTCGAAAGTCCCCTGTTATTATCAAATATTATTTTAAGATTCCAAATAAGACTTGAACTAAGATCTCTGAATTTGATACTTTACTCAATTTTTGTTACCCCAACTAACATCCAAAGTAAATTGTTATTGACCCACCAAACTTATTACATATTTTATGTCGATATTGCCATTTTTTTTGTTTTTAACTTCTCATCGTCTGGTAGGAAATCTATTGTTTCAATGTTATTAGCAATAGTTTTTGATATAACGCACCTTATCTATGGATAATTTTAATATAAGTCAATGATAATTCTATTTCAGCTCACCTTCAAGTGCTACCACTTCATCTGTGGACTCCCCCAGAAGTTTCAAAAGGACACATGGAGAACATGGGACAAATTAAAAGAGCAAGAAGAGATATCAAAACGAGACACAATTACAGGTTAGTTGTTTTCAATGCTTATTTTTATTATGCTTGTATCTTATTTGTTGGATGTTGAATATACTTAGAATCCGTTTAATATCAATTGAACTCTTCCATTCTACTGAAATATTTATTTTAGGTCTGATGAAGCCAACTTTTTACAAGAAAACTATCAAATTTTAATATAAATGACATATATGCGATATTTTCTATTCTTTCCAAATTGATATCACAGACATACTAGTAATTATTTTTCTTTGCATACAATTGACTGGTGACAGTACTCACTTTGATTGAACTGAGAAGTGAAAAATAAACATCATTTGAAGTAGTTTGGAAATTGGATTTGAGTTTTGTTTAATAAATTCCAAAGAAGTATTTTATTTTATGTATTTTTATTTTTAAATCTTCATTTCATGTATTTTATATTTTCAGTGCAACTCCCTCAAAACTTCATCTTAAACTCAAACAAGCAAATTTAAAAAAAATCCATAGCCCAGAAAAAAGTAAAAGCTATGACAGTGAAAATCAATCGCCTGAAGAAAAGAATCACAACCTTGAAGCAGATAATATCAACTTCTTGGAAAAATCCCTGACAGGTGTCCCGCTATCCTTGATGAAACGGACTATAGAAATCAAAAAAGAAAGGTTTGCATGGAAAAAATTGAGAGAGAAATTCAGTGGTGACCACACTGTCCGGAAACCATCTTCACAATACTTTATGGCTGGGTTTTTCCCAGGGGAACCAAACTTCACAGAAATGATGTGAACCAGCGATGCATATATAGAAATTTCCAAATATCTGCTGGTTCTAGTAGTGACATGTTATTCAATTTAGAAAGTGTTTCTTTTATTTATTCAATGAATATCTCGAATTGTTGCTATGTTGCTGAACTGTTTACCTATGTACTTTCAGGATTGTACAATTACTTTATTATATTCTGGAATATATATATATTCTGGTACACAATATTTTAAGTTAACTATATTTGTAATATAGTTACCGGTCAACTCAATAAAATATGTATTATAAACATTTCATTCCTTCATGTAATTCAACTAATCAAGCAAAATTCTGAAAATATCTGAAACATTCACTTATTGATGGAATACATTGGAAATAGGAAAGCTATATGAAATATACTTTCGACTAGTAATTACTCAAATTACTATAGATCTCACTATCATCCTCTTTCCATCTCAACGATATAGATTCAGATCAAACGATCCTTTTTTTCTATGAATGAAATTCTATGGAGTTCTATCGGCTATGTCGATTTTTTTGGCTTATATCAGTACGGTGTAGCGAAGTGTGAAGATAAACAATACTTGATTGAATGAAAAAACAGCAAACAAACGGAGTCAGAACCAGAAGCTTCTGTTGAGTGCAACCAAGTATTGCTTATCCTCATACTTGGCTACGCCGTACTGATGAGAGCCAAAAAGCTCGAAACTAGTACCTACGGTTTGCTTGAAAAATAATTTATATACAGATACTTATATTCTCATAGCTTGATTAAACCTTTAGATTAAAATGTGTATGTATGCTGTATCCTGTTTTAGTCTGGATAGCATTCTGATATTGTTCTTATAGAATCGTGTAAAAAAAATCATGACAAAATAATTCAATCTTCTGATAATAAAAGTAAAACTTCCTGGACAGTTATAAATAAAATTAAAAATAACAGTAGCACAAAAACACCCACATTAAAAATATCTCATGAAAATAAAGTTTTCTCCTGTCCAGAGGACATTGCCAATCTCTTCAATACTTTTTTTATAGATGCTCTAAAACAAGTCATAGACGAGATCCCACAAATTGACCACAATAAGTTTGAACATAGCCTCAACTGCAACTTTCTTCAATGGTTATACTTCCTTTCACTGAGGAAGAAATGCTAACAATTTTCTCAAAACTCAAAAATAAACGTTCCTTTGGGTCTGATGACCTACCCAACAATATTATAAAAGAATTCAAAAATGAGCTGTTAAAACCCATAACTAACCCCTTCACAAAAAAAAAGATAAAAATATTATGAACAACTACAGACCCATGTCAATAACATCAGTTTTCTCCAAACTCTTTGAATACTGCATGCTTGAGAGGCTAAACTCATTGCATTGCAAGATTCAAGCTTAGGAAATCAAAATCTACACCTACAGCAACAATAGAAACCTATAATAATATTATCAATGATTTAGATGCAAAAAAAGTCCTGTCTGCATATACTGTGATTTAAGTAAAGCTTTCGATTGTGTTCCACATGATCGGCTGCTTGATAAGCTTTGGTCATATGGAATTAGAGGTCCTGTGTTAAGCTAATTCAGGTCCTTTTTGACAAATAGAAAGCAATACGTTCAGATATCTTGCAATGAAGAAGGAGGTCAAAACATAGTATCTCGTTCTCGTCTGGCCCATGTGGAAGTTGGAGTCCCTCAGGGAAGTGTGCTTGCGCCAGTTTTGTTCTAAATTTATGTAGCAGATATCGTAAAATATCTTGCACCTTTCAAATTAACATTATATGCTGATGATCTCTCTATACTGGTATCAAAAGACTCGCTCAATCTCCATCAACAAGCATGTAATAACCTCATGGAAAAAATGATTCTATGGTTTTCCTAATTTTTGATTTACCACACAAAACAGAGAACAGCCGAAAACATAGAAATAAATTTAGGGGAAATGACTCTAGAGAAATGTCACAATATTAAATTTCTAAGTATAACTATAAACGACACACTTGACTGGGAACCACATATAAGCAATACAAGAAAAACTCTGAACTGTAAGCTGTATCAAATCACAGAGTGCTCAACCTTCATGTTCTAAAAAAAAATTATTTTGCTGAAATACAGTCTCGACTATCGTATGGCATATTATTCTGGGGCATGTCTTCTTCAGTACAAAAACTATTTGTGCTCCAGAAGAAATGCATACGTGCAATGCTGAAGAAAAATCAAAGAGAATCGTGCAGACCTCTCTTCAAAAATTTAAAAATACTTCCATTATGCTGCATATACATAACTGGAAATCTCTTGCTACATACACAAAAGCAGAAATATCATTCCCTGTCATAATGACACACAATTACCCATCTGTACGCACCTCAAAATCACTTGAATATATGCCAGAATGGCCCCGTTTCTAATGGGATTAAGGTATACAATCACTTACTCTCTAATATCAAACAAGAAGTATTCTACTTCAAATTCCGAAAAGCTTTGAAGGAATATTTATTGAACAATTTGTTTTATACAATGGAAGAGTTCCTTTCATCATAGTGGACTCCCTTTGTTCCTCATACTCTTTTAACTATTTTATATATTTGTATTATTCCACACTATTTTATCTATTTCATATATGTATATTTGTTCGTCCTACTAATGTGACTGTGAAATTTCTGACTTGTTTCATACCTTGTAGGTCTTCGAAATCAATAAAATTATTATTATTATATATTTTGAAAAATATAACCGTGATACTTCTAGATAAATCTTTCAAAAACATATTTCAGAAACTTCACCAATATAGTGACCGACTTGAGAAATAATTTTTTTTCATGTCATTCTTTTATTAGATGCATTTCTTGAATATAATCAGTTTCTTAACAAAATATCTCCTCCAAAATGCATTTTTCATATTCCATACAAATTTGTAAGCCTGACACCAAAGTACTATTAAATCGATTTTACTTAATGTCACGAATCATTTAAAAATCTTACTGAAACCTACCCTGTTATGAATGAAGCTGGTTGTGATCATGCGCACTGAATCATGCCTCGAACTTTTGATAACACTTTCGTCCCATTGAATTGGCATTCTAGATATTATGATTTCTATGGCTGCACTCCATATATGGGAACAATACTCCGTCAGGACAGGACGGTTCTGTGCCTTATATATGAAACATAGGCTGAGTCAAGTCTCCGGTCTGACCAATATGATTAGACCAGCGCGGTCATTTGGTTGACTTGACGACCTAATTAGAACTGTATGTAATAGGTTCATTCGGGTTCGATTTTCAGAACTGTTCTATAACTGTTTTCAAATTGCGCAGAACTTGTGCGTATTCGTTTCGATCCTAGAACTGTTCTCGGACTGTTCGAGTTTGATGCAAAACCCGAACGCGCTGGAGAATTGTCAGACAGAGACAGATTCACACTTCAAAGAAAGAGAAACGACTCCTCCTAACCGTGACCGGCGTAACCTTACTTTTTTTATCTCGTTGAAATTATTGCTATTTTTTATATTTTTCTTCATTCTATTAAGATGACAGACGGTACGTAGTGCAAAGATGCCTTGAATTCAGACTTCTCAACTTCTTTTTTTTTTTTAGATATCGATATGGACCAACTCTTATGTTTTAATAAAGAACAAGAATCTTCCCAGGGAATAGAAGATAAATATTTCAATAGAGAGAGGACTCTAAAACTTCTTGAGTTATATAAATTATATAATAAAAAATAGGTGCCTACGAAGAATCTCTTCTGTTGTGTTGTGTTTTCTGTTGTTGTGGCGGTGGAGTGGTGAAATAGAAAACTTGCTACCGAGCATGCGCCAGTAAATAATCCCAGGACAGTTCGTACTCGGGAGTAGGTACCGATTGCTGATAGTTCTCGGACTGTCCGAGGATAATCCTGACAAAACTCGAACACAAAACAACACAGTTCCCAAACAGTTCAACAAAACCCGAACGCGACCGATTTAACTGCGCAAACTCCTGACAGTTCTAGAACAGTAATTGTGCGAACCCGAATGAACCTAATGTGACCAATATTTTCAATCATCTGATCGGTCCGACTCATCGTCATACTTCATACTGAACGCGCGTGCCTTGTCCGACCGGTGACTTGACATAGCCATAATAGACGAGGAAAGTGTGTCGTCACAAATGTCAACTTTGTCAAAAACTGATTCCAAACTAAACCCTGATTCCAAACAAAGTATTTTAGGTGAAATTCTCTGTTGATTATTTGCTACTTTGCTTTTTAGTTTGTGTTTGGCTGATTGGATTTTGATTTCTCAAGCAATAGAAGTTGAAAAACTTTAACGGAAACAATATCGGACAAGCTGATTTTAATTCGACGAAGGTTTGTTTGGAATCAGTTTTTGACAAGAATGACATTTGTGACGACACCTCGTCTATTGACTGATGAAAGTTTACAAATACAGATGGTGTTTCCGTGTATTCATCTTTCTTAATTCTTAGTTGTTAATTTATTTTTTATTTAAGATGAGTTTATACATCCATCATAAAGGGGTTCACCCGTATTCAGTCCATCATATGAATACAATTAAGTAAAAATAGCATAGAAACACTCCAATAGGTATCCTGTTTTATGACAGGGTTTACATTTAGTGTATATAACAGCCTGTCTACTACTGATCAAACCGTGTTCCGATTTATACTGGAGAAAAGAAAAATACATTCTGAATTTCCAAAATGTGCTTACAGAATATCGGAAAGTTAGACAATCATACTTCACAGTCTACACTAATAGGAGTCATTCACTTACACACTTACCTATATGGAGGTTTTGAGTATTATTGAATATGTGACTAAGAAAAGCTGTGTTCCCATAACTTTATTTTAGATTTTGGCCTGCTTTGTGTTTGCACATGTGCAGATCATTAATATGTTTTATTTGTTTCTTTTTTATATTTTGTTATGTTTGTATGTATATATGTGAGTATATATAGTTTGGTGCACTTTTATTTTATGTAATAGTTTTATTTTGTTTTAATTTGATTGCTTAAATATTTAAGAGAATAGATAGTCGTTGCTGACTGAATTTTGAACAAGAGTAAAGTACTTTTATTTTTGACAATATCAAAAATTGTTTTTATAAAAAGTTGTTCAGAATTATTAATCAAGTTGAAATAAGGAATGTCTATAAAAACACTATATTTTATATTTTTTCTCTACAGTAACTGTAAGCTTACCCATTTATACGGAAATTTCTATGAAAAACTATGTGAGCTTGCTGCTTCTCCCGCGAAATTTCTCCGACCGTTTACTGCGAGAGCCATTATTTTAAACAAACTTAGATTCTAGAACATTCAAAACGAATAATCACTTTTTTTCCTAATGGCCGTTTGCGCGGACCTTACCTAAGCTCTTCTTAAATTAAGGAATTGTTAAATTTTAAGGATTCCTTTAAATTAATTTGTTTGCACCGCACAATTTTAAGTGACCCTTAGTTTGAGGAATCAAAAGTTTGGCTACGTCGCAGATTTTGGAGATTTTTTTGTTATTGTTTAGGGTTGGTTAAATTTTTTGGGGTAATTCATGTTTTCAAATGTCATTTAACTCTAACTCATAACCTCGCTTCAAGTAAGAAAAAGTTGTGATTCCCGCTCTTCTATTTTTCTGCGAGCTGATTGGTATTTTCTATTGTGTTAAGTTACAAAACACTAACATTCTATTCCTCACCTTTGTGTTAAAAAAGTACCTACTCAAGTCATGGAAGCTGTAACTTGCAAAACTGTTCCTAAACGTGTACGATCTTCTAATTTCTCATCCGACGAAAAATCAGTGCTACTAAATATAATATCTAAATACAAAGAAATAATCGAAAACAAAAAAACAGACGCTGTTACCAATGAAGAAAAAGCCTCAGCTTGGAACCGGATAACATGTGAATTCAATGCTGTTTCACCAAATCTTTGCTCCAGAAGCACAGACTCTCTTAAAAAGTGGTTTGACAATAAAAAAAAAGAAATAAGGAAAGATGTGGCTGAAGAGAAACTTCAAACATTTCTAACGGGTGGAGGATTACCTGAACCAGTTAAAAAAGATGAAAACCATGAACTTATTTTATCAATAATTGATAAATCCACAATTTATGGAACCACCTCCCAATGGGATTCAGATGGACAAAGGATACATCCAAAATTAAATGCAGATTCTGTTACTGTCTACGAATTTGAACATGATGTAGGTATTATCACAGTAATATCATTTACAAAATGAGGAAAACCCATTTGTTTAATGTATTTTTTTTTCTACTCTCCAGAAAATTCCGGACTCTGCAGATAATGATTCAACTAACTTGAGTAGGTCAACTTCAGAAGTTGAAAAAGTCATTCCAAATAGCGTGAGTTATATATATATATATATATGTATATTTTACTTGAAAAGACCAGACAACTTACATAATAATAATAAGTAATATTGTGAGGAAGTAGGTACATGTACTCATTTTACTTTTCTGAAACAATTTTAATCATACAAAACTTCAAGTGTACTAGTATAAAATAAAATATTTTGTTGTAGGAAATCAAAACCACATGGAAAAAGTATTGTCCAAAACAGTTGCAATTACCCACATCAAGTCCTTTAACACCATTGGCCCAAAAAAGGAGTTCTGGAACTGCGGTAATACAGTTTAGTATATATTGACCAGTCTCGTGTTCATTATATCAGTTTAGCTAACTCTCACAAAAATTAAATTGTATATCACGGATTGTCTTGAAATAATGAAGTCGAGATTTGGTGAATAGAATGTTCAATAAAATAAATTTTACATCATATGATGGAAAATACTAGTTGAATTTTCTGCCAGAATTAAATTTGATAATATTAATATTGTAGGCTAATTCAACACCAAAAAAAACAAAATTTGAAGTTAGTCGACGTCGTCCAGCAACCCAAGTTAAAGCTTTAACTACGTCTGAAATTGCAAAAAAATATGATTTGCTAATGGAGAGGCGACTAGAAATTGCAGATTTAACCAAGCAATCTTTGCTGCTGGATATTGAGATAAAAAAGGCGGAACTGATCAAACTAAATCAAAGTACTGAAAAGAATAATAATTAGTATTAAGTGTGTATTGGTTTAAGAGATAAAACTTCAATTACTTCATTTGTGAACTTTATGTGGGGATATCAGAGTTAATAAATAATTTTTAGAATCTTTTAAGTTTTTTATTTCAGCAAGAATGGAATTTCTCGATTACCTACTAGCTTTTATTATATTCAAATATTACAACAAAAAAACAAAATCGAAGAAATGGATTTTAACAACCAAACATACAATAAAATGTTACTATCTATAGACTGACCCTGCCTTTATATAGGGCAAACCCTATTATAGACTTTAAAAACGATTACAAATCATTAAAATAATTTATTATATTTTGTTGAATTTGCTGTCCATTAACAAGTGCATCTACTGCAGGATCTGGTATATTCCCAACTGCAATAAGGTAATTTAATTCGTCTATGTCTATAAATTCATTGTCTAATGGTGGCTCATCTTCATTCATAGCTCTTGCGAAGTTATGTAAAACAGCAGTAGCAGCTATAATTGTCTTCACAGTTTCTTCTTTTAAGCGAATGCCATAAGCCATAACTGGAAAACGTCTTTTCCATAACCCTATTTGTCTCTCTATTAAGTTTCGTGTTCGGATCAATGACTCATTATACAATTGTTCCTTCCTTGTTATGGGATTGTTAAGAGGTGTTAAAAAATACTTTCTCAATGGATATCCACTATCTCCTAAAAGTAAAAGTTATTATGTGATCTAAAATAACCTTAACTACATAACCATTACAATTATAAATTGCATTGTTCAATTTTGTACATTTTTCAAAAATTGTGTACTTTTTTTACTTGATACATGGAAGTAACACTCTAGTGCCAGAATCACCATTAATATTTTTTCATAAGATTAGATTATAGTTACCAATTAAAATGCATCCATCAAACTCATTGTTCTCAAACCTCATTCTTATGTTGCTGTTTGAAAATATTGTAGAATCGTGAGCTGATCCAGGCCATCTTGCTACTACATCTAAGAATTTCATGTCAGCATTTCCCACAACTTGTACATTTAGGGAAAAATATCCTTTCCTATTTCTATAAACTTCTGCATTTTCATGTCCTAGGTATCATAAAAAATATAAAAAAGGGTTGTAGGTACCTATTTGATCGTATGATTGTCTTTATTTTTATTTTTTTTCTATTTCTATTCTAGGGTAAATTAATGACTGAAAGCAATTTTATCTAATACAACTTCATCATTGAAGATAGTTTATTGAAAAATGCCAAAGAAATCAAGCGAAAGAATATATTACCTGGTGATTGAATTTTAATATGTGTGCCATCTACCAATCCAATTGTTCTTGGAAACTTGGCAATTTGATAAAATTTATTTTGCTCTGTAATAAAATCTTGTTGTTCTGGCATTTTAACTGTGTTTGGAAAAAGTCTAGCTATTGCTTCTGATACTCGCACAATGATCCTGGATGCAGTTGATATGTCAATATTCATGAAATCGGCTACACTACTTAAATGTCCTGCACAAGCATAAAATCTTAGGCAACATAAAAGTTGATCCATTGGTGATAAAGTATTGTTACTGAAAAATACAATTTGAACTTTTACGAGACTGGAGAATGTTTCAAATTAAATTAAAGCAAAATATGAATGTATCAAAATAAATTTAAATTTTTTTCCATATCAATCTTATAGCAGACTTACGCATCAGTTGGATATTCCAAACGTTGCTCAATTTGGGCAAGTACTTCAAGCGTTGTTGCTTTATAAAGTCGAAATCTTTTAAAAAAAGTGAAATCATCTAGCTCCTCAAAGTAATGTCTCCTGATACGAAATTGCCTAGGAAACCCATAATCCAATATTTCTAAAATGTCCATATCATCTTCTAAGAAGATATCTTGGTCAAATATATCCATATGATATATGTGTTGAATAATTTTCAATAAAATTGCAAAAACACAAAATATGTTTATACCAAAGAAACGATTCAGGTTATGTTATGAGCAAGCCAGGCGCACGCGTGAAGTCCTACTTAAAAATTAAGGATTTCTTAAGCCACCAAAATTGATGGTTTATCTAAGTAACTGTTAAGGAAGGTTTAAGAAAACCTTAAAGTGTGGTGCAAGCAAATAAGGCATACTTATGTTTTAAGCTTCCCTTAATACGCCCGCGCAAACGGCTATAAAAACAAAAAAATGCTTTTTTCCCAAAACAAAAATTTTATATGTTTTTCATAACCAAATTCTAATATTTTGTTGGTTTGTTTAGTTCAGGACTGATTTTATTCAATAAATTACCGAGTCATCTCAAAAGCTGTGATTCATTGAATGTATTCAAAAGAAAATGTATAGAATATATTTCATGTGATAGTTATCTGTAATTTAATGTTTTACAAATGTACCAATTTAATCTTGTTTTTACTATGTCACTTTTGTCTCTTTTCATTTTATTCATTATTTTTTTTTTTTTTTTTTTTTTCTTGGTGTTTTGGCATCGACTGCTATGGTCATTAGCCATGTGTTCTGGATAGGCCTTGTTACTAACTCCATACGCCACTTTAGTAGCAGCACTGTTTATTGGAACGCAACAGTGAATCGTGGAGGATTATTCCCAGCCGACACGAGACTCAGTCACTCAGACTTTCACATCTGAAAATGAAAAAAGATCGCACCGTCTGGGAATCGAACCTGCAATCTCTTGATTACCAGGCGAGCGCTTAACCACTGCGCTAATCCCCGCCCTTTTTTATTCATTATTATGAAGAGCATTATTATTCGCTAATAAAGAGTTATATTCAATTGAAATGTTGACGACAATAAAATTATATTTTTGAGCAATCTTGTTTATTTTACTTTCTGCATATGGCATTTCTAGGCAGGTATCCATATTAAGTTATACCCATGATTACAAACTGCCTTCAGAGAAACCTTCCTGCTGCAAACTATTGGAATTATTTTCAAGCCAATAAAAGAAGAAATATTAGCCTCGAAATCGGAATAATCGTCGGTAGGTATTTGATTATTTGAAGAAGTGTTCCAGATAATCCAAACAATTTAGAACGCTCAGCGTATTTGATCTTTTATAGTTTAACATGTAAAGGCAAAGGAGCCATGGGACCAAATTTTCAAGTAAAAAATATAAAACCCTTATTACACTATGCCTTTTTCGTGCCTATTTTTCCGCCTGATTTGCAGAGGCTGACATTTAAAACAAACACGCATGCGCGCGAGACTATTTTGTTGAGTGTTTCATGCATGAAAATAAATAGGACAGGTTCTATTTTTTCCCCCTGATTCGGGCGTTTTCAAGGTCGTTTGAGGAAATATCAGGTTCGCCAACACAACAATAATCTCTTCCTGTTTGAGTTGACATAACCAACAAATTATTTAAAGAAAATACACACAATTTTCATAATAATATGGCAGAAGAAAAGAAAAAATCCAGTACCAGGTAAGGAAAAAGTTGAACAAATAATCCAGGTTTACTAAATTTATAAGAGTAAAGTGTGGAATTAATTTTGTATTCTGTATTGCAGTAAACACCACTTCTGGACAACAGAAAACGCTACTCGTTTAATTGAACTATATGAAAACCATCCTTGTCTTTATGATGCAAAATCATGAAATTACCACAATAGAAACCTGAAAGCCAAAGCTTTAACGGAAATATGTGAAGATTTGAAAGAACTATTTCCAGATAAACCATTCACAGAAGCCCTTATAAAATCTAAAATTCATACATTGAGAAGCCAATTCATGTCAGAACTTGATAAAATAAAAAAATCGGCATCATCGGGAGCTTCACCTGATGATATATACAAACCAAAACTGTGGTGTTACCAAAGCCTCCAATTTTTGGAAGATTCTTGTGAAGTAGTAACTGAAGGCGACTCCAACCTTGAGCAAGAGCACGATAACACACAAGACTCAGATGCAGACGGTAGTGTTTTATTAGTGGATGCTACAGTAGAAGAACTGTCGTCTCAATTTTCGCTTGATGAATACTGTTCACCTTCAGCATCTACAAGCAAATCTGCTACTAGTGTAAATACAGAAGTTTTGAAAAGGAAGCATCAACATCAAAACAATGTCAACAAACTGCAAACTCCAAGCAAAAAAACAGAAAAGAAAAAGAGGAAGCTGGAAGATGACGAATATGCAGGGATATTGAGGGACTGCAGTACCGCTCTAAATAACCTTAATAGGTCTGCCTCACCGCCTATTGTGGAACCGAAGGAAAATGAAAATAGTCTGTTTGGAAAATACATTACATCAGAAATGAACAACATTACAAACGATGATATTTTGGATAAGTTTAAAGAAAATGTTATGACAGAATTATTCGCAGCAAAAAAGTTCTTCAGACAACAGTCGAATTAATGTTTCCATATGAATTAATGCAGGTTATATCAACATATTTGTAGAAAAACACACTGATTTTTATTTAACAATTATTATTTAGTGTATTGAACATACCTGTATGTATTTCAATAAATTTTTTAAATTATTCTCAAAACATGTTACTGATTAAGCATACAAAAAAAGTTTTATAACTATAAAAAGGTAAAAGGTAGGCCCATGAAAAATTATTTATTATGCAACTAAAAAAAGATTGATGAACTTGAAGATTTCAACAAAAATTTTATTTCGAAAATGAGCACCTTGTAGTTTTTTTATTACAATTTACAATCTATACACCATATCTTCTTGCCATGGCACACTACCTACTCCGTTAAAATATATATTCTTCTCTGGTTTGCATTGCTTCTGTCTTTGGTCTGTTACCTGCCTGGGCACTCAAACCGTATACAAAGGTGTATCGCTTATCTATATCTTCTGCAGGGTCTGTTCCAGTATACTGAGTTTTCATTTCATGAGAAAGATAATTGTGCAGAGCACAACATGCTTTTGTTACAATTTTCACCTTTTCAGGACGCAGAGCACTTACATTCAACAAACATCTAAAACGGTTGGCTAGGATGCCGAAGACGTTTTTCACTGCACGTCTTGCTCTGCTTAATCGATAATTAAAAATTCTCTGTTCATTGGACATTTTTCTGAAGGGATATGGTTTGATAATATGGGTTGTCAAAGGAAAAGCTGCATCAGCTGCAATAACAAATGGTATCTTTTTGGTTCTCATTGGGAGATTTCTGTCTTCAGGAAAGTTTAGAGAATGTTTTGCAATAGCTTTACTGAGCTCACATTCTCTGTATACTCCTCCATCTGATATTCGCCCATTTATACCCACATTAAAATATAAAAATTTATAGTTTGCATCTACTAGAGCTAATAGAACAATGCTGTTCTGTCCTTTGTAGTTAAAGAATGCAGACCCTTCTTCACGCTGTGCTTTTATAAGAATATGTTTTCCATCTAATGCCCCAAGGCAGTTCGGCATATTCCAGGTTTCCTCAAAATTTCTTGCAACTTCCAACCATTCTGCACTTGTATTTGGTACCTGAAAGGTATAGACAAAGATTACATATATTACAGTGCCGTTTCCAGAAATTATGGAACCAACATTGATTTGCCTATTGCTACATACTTACATGTAAATATTCCTTTTTTAGTTCATCATAAATAGCTTGACACACCAAAGGAATGGAACCTGATATTGCAGCTTGTGACACTCTGAAATTATACTGTAGTGAGATGAAGCTTTCACCAGTAGCCAAGTATCGCAAAGTAATGATTAGTTTTGTTTTTGGTGTAATGCTATCTCGAAGTACAGTGTTCTTTTTCTGTATATGAATTTGTATTGTATGAAGTAGCTTGTTGAATGTTTCCTCAGTCATTCTTAAAAAATTTGTAAATGACTTTAAATCATTAGCGGCAATAAATTCATTGGCAAGGCCTAGATTGCCTAATTCTTGGTTCATCCAGGGCTTCACCCACCATCTCCTACTAAGTCTCTTTTTTTGTGCTCTTCTTCTTCATAGTGTCACAGTGGCCATAATAATAGTAATAAGCAAAATTTGTTTTATTTTCCGATTTGTTTTTCTCCACATCATTTTCTACTCTCAAAAATATACAAACAATGAATCTAACCTCAAAAGTCAGTTGAGGTAAATGTCAATTTTACCAGGAAGATGCTCAAGAGTTCTTACGGTTTCTGCTAGAAGGTCTACATGAAGACGTCAACAGGGTAACGGAAAAGCCAATAACCATAATGAGAGAGATAGATGAGAAATTATGTGACACTAAGAAGGCTCAAGAGTCTTGGTCAAGTTACTTAAGGACGGACAATTCCAAAATTGTAGACAACTTCGTTGGCCAGTTAAAATCTACATTAAAATGTACCTATTGTGGTCACCGTTCAGTCTCCTTCGATCCGTTTTGGGATATTTCCCTCTCAATACCACAAAGAACAGACCAACTAAAACTATCGCAATGTTTGGATTCATTCAGAAGGGAAGAAACTTTGGACGGTGACGAGAAGCCGAAATGTGCGAAGTGCAAAGATAGAAGGAAGTGCACGAAATCCCTTTCATTTAATAAATTCCCGAAAATTTTAGTTATCCATTTGAAACGGTTTTCTTCGACAGGAAGATTCAGAGAAAAGTTGAATGTTAGTATTGATTTTCCTTTAGAGGGATTAGATATGAGTAATTACACAGCAGAAAACGTAACCCCTTGTAGCTATAGACTTTATGCATTGTCTAATCATAGTGGGACTACCTATAGCGGACATTACACAGCCTACTGTAGACATCCGTACGCGAGCACATGGCATGAATATAATGATACACAAGTGAACCCAATTTCATCTAGATCCCTCGTGAGCGGAGATGCCTACGTTCTGTTCTATGAGCAGGAAGGCACTTAATCGCTCCTTTCATATCATACTTTGTATTATTGTATGTTTTATTATTAAATATTCTGAAAAATTAAAAAAAGTTAAAAATTTTTACCATGTTGGCAGTTCTGAAATAATTGCCTTGAAAATCATTCAAAAAGGCATGGTGTAATAGAGCCAGGCACTTGGGGAAATTTAGCCAACAAATAGGCGTGAAAATAGACACAAAAACAAGCACGAAAAAGGCATAGTGTAATAAGGGTTTAAGAGTTATCTAAAGTTGAATATTGTTAAGCAGGTTTTCGTTGGAAATACGAATCATATATAAGGCTTTGGGTCCTGCGTCACCTTGATGTTATGAACATCTTTTTAATAATTATCAAGGATATTGTGGGGGTTGGCCTAATGATTCACGGGATCATGAGTTCCAACAGCTTCATTCCGTAGGTTTGATAGTGCGTAAAATTTGGTAGTGAATAAAATTTCAAAAATTATGCTGTGTTTCATATTCATCTCCTAAGTGAATTTTTGCACTATTGTTCGTCAACTATTTTCTTCGGAGATCGGACACGCCAAAAGATTTCGTTCGTTAAATAAAAACGTATGAGAATTAGCTGCCGTGTTTTTACCACTGAAATATAACTTATATTTCATATTTCCCTTTGAACTGATTCATAAATTGTTCCTCCTTGTATCTAATATTTATACTACCTACGATACATAAACTGGTACACACTGGTATGAAAGGTTGCATAACAACAAAGGAATTAAATAATGATCGCGAGCCCTAGATAACCTTTGTCAATAAAATGAATAGTAGTCAACATATTCTCTTCTATATTCATCAGTATTTAAATTGAATCATCAATATCCATATAAGTAATTTAATCACATCTCACACCGTGAAAAGTGTAGTAGGTTTTATTGTGATAAAAACAAAAACAAGAATCCAACTTCAGGTAGGTATTTTATGAAAAAATATGGCAATATCACCAATGCTTTTTCATTTCTATATTTGTTTACAAGAGGACTCCCAATAGTAGATTTGTTTTGGTTTCGAGAAATAACTATCTGCTTAGTAGCAAAATTGAAATAATCAAGGATGTGTAATATTTAGGTACCTACTACATATGGAATAAAGTTTGATACAACAACAAAAATGGTTGCCTCGAAGATACGAACTTTCGTCCTCAGATTGAATGATTTGCCATCTGTACAACAAACAAAAAATAGGTTTATTTCAACGATAGAGAGTAAAATTACGATGCGAAGAATAATTTTAACATTTCCTTCTCGCAAATTTAACAACTCCGGGTTTTTCGTGAATCAGGGATTTCGGAGAATATCCTGGACTCTATCAAGTATCTAGAGCATTGTTTCCATAGAAATGTGTTGAGTATATTATTTCTATGATTGTTTCTCAAATATCCAGGAGTATTGCCACCCAGCGCCATCTTTTGCAAGGGTGCTAAAGTGGAATCCGAATAACGACACGCTGGTCCCTAGGTGTGTTGTCCTTATTGATGTAACCTATAAACCATTAGGACAACTGAGCACGTTGACTTCCAAAAACTAATCCAAATACAGAGACAATGTTTTTACAAGCAACTGATATTAACAAAGTCATTTATACAATTCTTCAATGAGATCTCCCATTTGTCAACTACAAAATAATAATATACGATAAATACTTTTTCTACAAACGATTGACACTTCAACATAGGCACATATTAGTGATATTACAAAGGATATTACCTATGAGAAAATAAACACTCAATAGTAATCCCAAATGTATAAGCTTTCCAAAAATCAAATAGGGATTCACATTTCTAACAAAAGAAAAGAATGGAAACATTTAACTTGCTTACATTTTTTTTACCGAATTGCGAGATGGAACCCAGTTTAGCAGGCAGAGTTGCTAAACTTGACAACACCACAGCTCCTCAAAATACAATGAATTCATTTTCTATACATTCCACCATGCGAGAATAGGTTCGTTTTTAACAAAAGCTGAGGAGATCGAGAGTTTTTTTAATAATTTCGGTTTAGAGCGACAAAGCTGTCACAAAATGACATTTCTGGGAAAACGACAACTGAAAGCGTCAAAGGCTTCTTTGGTAAGCGGTTGTATAGAAAATAGCATTTTGTGTATTTAGAGCGCAAAGTGATTGATTGCCGCTCGACAAAGAGAGTTACCGCGAACCGAAGCGAAGCGCGGTTATCTTTGGAGAGAGGCAATAACACTTTGTGCTCGAAATACACACATGATTTTTTCTACAAACGCAGCTCCTCAGACAAAAATGATAGACACTTCATTCAACATAGGCACATAATATTACCTATGAAAAAATTTACATTCAATAGTATTCCCGAATGTTTAAGCTATCCAAATATCCAATAATTTACATTTCTAACAAAAGGTAAAAAAAATTAAAAAAAAATTAGCGAGTGCAGAGTTTGAACTCACGCCGAGAAGCTGATTCGTACGAAAAATCTCTGCCATTACACCACCGCAATACCTTAGATTGATATGAATTTCTTGTGTTCACTTTCCATCATGCAAGAATGGGTTTGTTTTCAACAAAAGCTAGGGAGATCGAGCGTTTTTTCAATATCCTCGCTCTAGAGCGTAAAAGCTGTCACAAAATGACATTCCTCGGAAAACGTCAACTTTGCGTTGAGATCTGAAAGCGCCAAAGGCTACTTTGGTGAGCGGTAGTAGAAAAATGCATTTCCCGTGTATCTACGACTACGGTAACGAAATAAGTTAACATCTTTCGTCAAAAATATCACTCTCAGCCAATAGGATATCTATAGTGGTGAACAGCTTAGAATTTGTTTTCGCGGATTCTGTATTGGTGATAAAAGCTTACAATTTGTTTTCGCGGTTTTGTTTCTTTTGTAATCACCGCATCCAATCAATTTAATTTTCAAGTATGTATACTATTATTGATCGCAAACATACATACCTACTACTAATTATTTCGATTCGCGCTTCGAACTTGGCTCAGCCCACCGACTACAAGCGGTGAAATATCGTGAAACTGACTGATGCGCGCGCATCCAAATTATGCTGGAATACGATTTCTACACAATACGAATATGATCGGATACGAATTCTATCCAATACGAATTCTACGTAGTGACGATATGATACAATACGAATATGATGGATTACTATTATGATTCGGTCTTGTTTCTAAAAGTACATTATGTTGTGTTACGTTATGCTGCAATACGTTTATGACAGTGTACTTTTCTTTGCATGCGATTTCTGTATTTTACTAATATGACCCTGTAGCTTTATGATGCTTTGCGATTTCTATTTTTGATGTTATGATGAGATATATTATGATGGTTTGGATGGACCCGAATGCTCTTAGTTCCTCTGCGCACCCGTATAAAGAGAAGAAGAAAGGAGGCACATGCAATTCAGCAGAGAAATAATTTATTGCTCACCTTGTATGGGTGCGAGAGAGACATTCATCTGCACGTACGTGTTATTAGTTCCCCAAATTATAGTTTGTAAACTCGCCAGTGCAGTGCAGCGCATCTTTGTAGTTTTATATGTTACATTCAACTCAATCTCGATTCCTCCGCCACTGCCAGGAGGCACAACACAAACATGGCGGCCTCCATGAGAAATCCAGTCGCGCAGCCTGACGAGCATTCTAGTCATCATATTATAATTTCATTTCAGTGAAGAGACCCCAGCAGAACATTTGAGTGAGAAAATTATAATTTGTGGCAGACATTTTCCCGAGGGGGAAGTAACTAGCCATTTTTTGTACACCTAATGAAAATAATGCAGTAATTAACTCTAATAAAAAATAATTACCATTAATGATGTTATACTATTCATCGGAAAATCACTGATTAAAATCCGCGTCTGCTCAGCGATCACCGAGGCGATCACTTACCGATTGTCAGACGGCATAAATTTGCCAACTTGGAACCGAAAAAAATCATATCCCCAGAAACATAGATTTCGATTTTGAGTTGAATATGAAATGATTAATGAAGTAATGAAAATGTTATGATGTACACCTAATGAAAGAGTTACTTGCCCCTCGCATTTTCCTCATGAAGATTCATGTGAAAACGACAATAGAATAATTTGAAAACCTAGTGCAGTACCAATACTGTGTCGGCGTAAGCATGCATGGCGAGTGATACAACTTTCTACCACACCGCTTATATTATAAGTTCTAGATTCCTACAGAAAGTACTAAACATACAAAGAATCGCCTCAGAAAATTAATGTCAATATGGAAGTGCTTTTCTTTGATGGTAAGGAAAATGCTTCTGGCCTCACTTTTTCATGCACCCCCATTGTGGAAATTGCAATAAGGTATTACAACCAGAAATACTCGTAGAAATAGCATGTTAATCTCGTCAAATGATTTAAATTAAATGCAGTTGCGTATTTTGACATGAATCGTTCTAGAAAAAAAACCTCGAGCTTATTCCAAGCATCCAATTTTATAAATCCAATTTGAGTTGAAATTATTCATGATATTAGCTAAAATAAATTTTCATAGTTTTTTTGTACTTTCAATTTATTTTCCAATCCCAGTGTTTCCATGAAATTCGCACCGACGATTTGGGGTGGTTCCGTAGGTTTTTGTTGGTTAACTGCAGCTGAAAAGCGAATGTGATACCAAAAATCTGTCGCTTCAGAGCGGTAATCCAGTTAGCTTTCTTGATTATTATGGTAACAAAATGGGTTGCATTTAGACGTCATTGTTACCACTTAGTGATGCCAAATGTTATGAATTGGTTACAATTCTCTTCTCATTAGTGTCACTTTGAGCATAAAATGTGAAGAAAATTGTGAAGCACATTAACATGAATTTTGGTTTAATTGCGATTTTGTCGGTATAAAAGGAATTAGGTTGGTAACAAAATTGATCGTGACAGAGGTGTTTGTTGAGTCGAGAGTCAAGTAGAATTTGTATTTGGTTGACGCCATTCTTTGAATACTCTATAGGTACTTCTGATAGTGTGTAGTATTATGTTTGCTTCTTCTTATTTCAATAGTTGAATCAAATGTGTTTATTAACAATGCCCAATTATTATTTCTACCAAGAACTGTGTCTCTTCAAGCCCTTCAAGGACCGGAACGGTGAGTAGAAACAGAAAGGTAAATTCAATGATTTACAGAATTTGGCATTTTCAGGATAGGAACCTACTGATTTCGCCGCGAAGAAAATGCTGTCCAGAGGATTGGAGTTGAATTATAGATTTTTCTACATTTCTGTAAATGTTTTGTTTTCATGATTCAGAAATAGTTTGATACTTTTTGTTTGTTTGTTTGAGAAGTATATACTACGGAATCAACTTTCGCATTTGTTTTCTAGCATTCCAATCCATAAGAACAGTAATTCATTAGTAAGAATAATAAAATTGAGGTATAATTTCTATTTATGTTGAAACATGGTGAGCTTTGTTTTATTCTTGACATACAGGTGAATCAGAAAGTAAAGCGCATTTTTAAATAAGTACCAGTGCATTCAATTTCACATTGTTACTTCGAAATGGTCTCAGTGTGCATTCGATTCCGAAGTATAAATGGAATGTCACATTAGACTAATTTCGAGTCACATTTTGCATCACATTTTAATGTCTCGACATGACCAACGGGGCACCGAATAGACGTTTATGCGATAATGATGGAAGTCACTTTGCGATTCACTGGTTTGATCTGAAACATGAATGTGAATCCCACTTCCATCTCTGAGACCATTCTGTGTTGACTGGGAAATAATAATAATAATAACCGTACTCTACTTTCTGATGCCCTTTCCTGAATATTCGGGATCATAAATATGTGAAAATATGTATTCAAATCGGCTAAATACAAATAACAGGTATAAGCACAATGAGGTTTCCAACCTTATTCTCCGAGATTCAGAATTAACGTTTGTTAATCTTCACAAGTACCATAATATTTTACTAAAACCGGACCTGTTACAAAAATCACTAATGACGCGCATGCGCATTGCGGACTTGTCTGAACTTTTTACAACACTTTTGACATGGGGATTAGCATTCTAGAGTAAGTATATAATATATATTTCTATGGTGATACCATTCAAAATAGTTTTTGTTCCATGTTTTTACGTCATACCGGGGGAAGGACTAAAACAGCCGCACGGTATAATAGCTAGAGAACAATGGAGGATTCCAGTACCCCTATTCAGTGTTGCCACAAATGATTTTCTGGTGGAAACCTCTGACATTTTTTAGATTTTTTCTGAAATGGTTCAGGGTCGAACCGGATACAATTTTCAATTATGAACAATCACGAGTGTTCCCGGATACATGAATCGAAGTAACATTGATGAAATGGACAAATTAAAAATTTCCAAGGGAATTTTATCTGTCATATTGAAAAACGTACCAGTGTGAAACTCCCTAGAATATTTTACTTTTGTCAATATCATCATTAGTACATTCGCATATCCGGGAACATCCAGGAATCTTTCTAATTAAAAATTGTATCTATTCCGACCCTGAACCATATCTGAAAAGGTCTAAAAAATGTCAGAGGTTTCAACCAGAAAATCATTTGTGGCAACACTGAATATGAGTACTGGAATCGTCCATTAAATCTATTTGTGAAAGGAATGCATATACATTTTCAGCCTGGAAACAAAACATAATTTCGCAAACCCTTTTTTTTCGACGGTTTCTGAAAACTTTCTAGAGTTGTAAAGACAGTACCTATTAGAATCCGAAAATTCATAGAATCATATCTTGCTTATTATGTTTCGAGGCTTAAAAATGCGGCTGACTTCAGCTGCCAAAGTCCCAGAGCTCTCACAGAAAATTAAATTTTTCGACGATTTTTTAAACTACCCATGAAAAGAAATATGAAGTAATGCACTGAATACTTGAATAGATGAGTTTATAAAATCCAAATACCATAAAATAATTTCTTGCTAATTATTTTTGGAAGGGTACAAATGTTGCTGATAACAGTAGCCAAAGTCCTCTCACCGGAAGGAAATGTTTTTCGACAATTTTACCAACTACCCCGTAGACGAAATATGATCTTAATCTACTGAACAAAGTGTGTAGAATCCAAATATATGAATAAATAATTTTTTGCAAATTCTGTTTCGACGATTTTGCAAACTTTTTCCGAGACGAAATATGAACTAAATTACTGAAAAAAGTGTGTACAATCAGAATATCAAAAATGTATTTATTCCTTGCTAATTATGTTTGGATACTTTAAAAACGCGACTTAATTACTTCAGCAGGTGATCTCACTGACGGTTTCGCAAACTAGCCCTAAGATAAAATCTACATCTACATAAGAAGGTGTGTAGATTGCGAATATAAAAAAAAATCTTGCTCATGTTTGGGGCTTTATTCACGCTGCTGATTTCAGCAGCCAGAGTCATCCTTTCACAAATATTTTTATTTCGACGATTTTCTAAACTCTCAGAACCGAGGGGGAAGTAACTCTTTCATTAGGTGTACATCATAACATTTTCATTACTTCATTAATCATTTCATATTCAACTTAAAATCGAAATCTATGTTTCTGGGGATCCGTGATATGATTTTTTTCGGTTCCAAGTTGGCAAATTTATGCCGTCTGACAATCGGTAAGTGATCGCCTCGGTGATCGCTGAGCAGACGCGGATTTTAATCAGTGATTTTCCGATGAATAGTATAACATCATTAATGGTAATTATTTTTCATTAGAGTTAATTACTGCATTATTTTCATTAGGTGTACAAAAAATGGCTAGTTACTTCCCCCTCGCTCAGAACTATCTGAATTGAAGCAGAAGAAAGTGAAACACTGAAAAATTACTTAACAAGCATTTCGAAAAATACTTTTGAAAAATGACATTCGTCAATGCTTATCGATTGCTGTTAAAGGTTCCGTCAAACCAAAGCGGGAACGCGGGAGCGGGAGCGGGAACGGAACTTTGGAACCGTGCGAATTTCTAGAGAAACAGTACAAGTAGCGAATCCTATATAGTTAGTTGCTTGTGTGCATTTCGGAATACGAATAATTACATCGGTATGTTCCACTATGGATTTTAGTCTCGGATTCATCTCGTTCCCGCTCCCGCGTTCCCGCGCCGGTTTGAGAAAACCTTAAGAACGATTACAAACTATATGCATGAACCAAAAACAAACCATTTACCCTTCTCCTCTGTGTTTAATAAGTAGGAGGTGAGATTATGAACACTCGACGTGACGTGACTCACACCGAAATAAATATCGAGCCATAAAGAAACCACAGCGTTTTCACTATGTATCGCGACAGCTCTTAGTATCGAGTGTTCATAATCCCACCCCTGTTGTTCATTCCTGTGAACATTCGTGAGCATTTAAGCTGAAAAATTTGTTTTTTCTGAAATCGTTCAAGAATGCCCACTTTCTCGGAGCAACTTCAGGCCTCAAAATACGCTAATCCAGTATTTTAGTCCGTTGCTAGCAACGAACTTTCCCGGACCGTTTTCGGACCTAAACGGTAAGGGAAAAATATTCCCGTATCGAAAACGATACGGGAATATTTTTGCCGGCTTGTTTACATTTTAGACAGTTATTGAATTCACGCAAACAATATGTAGAATTCCTTAGTTTTTGATAATGCTGATTGCGATTTCAGAAAAAATAGTATGTGTACCTCGTAGTGAAAGCACATTCCCAGACTTCACTGCTTGTTGGCCTCGGCTTGACGCCTCGGCCAACAATTTACATTGTCGTCCGGGAATGTATTGCTTTAACTACTAGATACACAATATACTATTGTCAGATAATTCACTGCTGTTAAATAGGATGTTTCTGAAGGTTGGAGATTTCCATTTTACATAAAAATGAGGGATTAGGTGGAATCTATTGCTTAAGAAGTTTAATACCTGTTTGCTAGCTCATTATTCCATTGTGATATTCCCGGTAACGAATTAAGGATTTTTTCACAGTGACCTTTGGGCATATTTTATAACCTCTATCAATCTGAATCGACATTATAAAATGTGTTTTCTGACGAATAAAAGTATTCCCATTCTTTTGATAAAAAAATTGTCAACGTGAGAAATATAGTTCATAGCCTTTTATTAAAAAATTACATATGCGTAATAACTTCTATGTTTCTGTTGCGCCACGCAAATAATAATAATACCCGTTCTCTACCCGCACAGGCTATGCCTTTGAGTACACTCTTCAAGAAGTGCTTATGATTATTTTATTATTATTGTTATTTTTTATCTCGAAAATTCTGCAGTCGGGCCCTGTCTCCAGAGCTCTGACACATTCGAAGGGCACGCTGATGGCCTCATCATTACCCCAATAACCACTTCCCAAACTATGGGGTAAGCAGCTATTGAGTCCGGGAATCATGTGCCCTGAGCAGACGCAATGAACCAAGGATGACAGCGTTCTGCATTCTTCCAGCTATGATTTCTGACATCTTGCCACATGCCGGTATGATTTTATTATTATTTTTTCCCGTTAGGAATCTACCAGTCAGGTCCTGTCTCCGGTGTTCCGTCACGTCCGGAAGGCGCGTTGGTGTCGTTTACCACAATAATAACTCCCCATGTCCGTAGGGTAAGTATATGATTGGGTCCGAGAGTCGTGAGCTCTGAGCAGACGAAGTGAACCATATTACGGCAAGCAGGTATTATTTTCAAGTTCGAGAGCAGTGTGTCCATCATTCCACCAAGGACTCAATGATCAGAACCATGATTTTAACAGAATGGTTCAGGTAGAGCCTGTGGAGTTCAAAGAGTAGATCTCGATATTTAGTCTGATTTTCCTCCTCTTTTTGAACGATATTCGTTTTGCCTGGAGCGGAAAACTCCATGACGAAAATCGTCCTACTTTGGTGGTCGAGGAGGACAACATCAGGCTTATTGGCTTGTTTTTGCCTGAGGGTGTGGAATGAGTAGTACCCATTGAAGTTTTTATATCAACCACCTGTTCAATAACAATATTTATTGTAACAACAATGTATTAAAAGCCTTTGGTGACGAATAATTTTTTAATATTCTTACGACATATTGCACACTTTTCGCTCCTAGAGGGCTAAAAATTGCATTTTACTTGGTATTGTCACAATACTTAATAAAGCTTAATAAAGCATATATGACTGAATTAATTCCAGTTTTCAACTTTTCACCTAGAATACCTATAGTAACAACGAAATTAGTTCGTATTTACACAAATGTTTCTCTTAACCTAAGTTTTCCTATTTACAACTCCAGTTTTTGACTGGCCTAATGAATATGATCTCCGTAGCTTAACCCATTGGCTGGAGTTTTCGCTTCTTCATCCCTTTTCAAAGCATCTAATTCGGCAGCCATTCTTGCATGTTCCTCAGCTATTTGCTGGTAAAGGATGAAATGCTTGTTTTTGGCATACTGCACTGCTTTAGTATCGACCGGTACAACAGCATGGCCTGGAGCCACTTGATTTGCTTGTGCAATTGCAGAAAATCTCCTGAGATGTTGTAGTTTAGCAGCTGCAACGACAGGGGTATCGGTGGGAAGATCGGGAACATGTTGATTGGAAATTTGCCGGAAACCATCTTTGTCTGAGATGTATTCAACAGTACGGATCTGCTGTCTGGGATCTACGAACGAGTAGGAACCTGGAAGTAAACAAAGAAATTATTGTTCAAGAAAGAATTGAGAGTTGGCTAAAGGAATAACCAAATAACCGAATTTTGCCCTTAATATTTTGAAGTTAATCTATTCATGGTACCTAGAAATAAATGGAGAATGAGAAATTTTATTAATTTTCGTCGTGTTTCCGATACAGTTCTCGTGTATGAGTTTCAAATTCCATCATTATCTATAATATAATTATATATCTCTTGGAAACTGTATTACACTATTTCAGACAACAAACGCTTTTACATCCTTTTTGAACCAAAAAAGTAATTTGGTCTTTCTAAAGTTTGGTGGTGACTAAACATTTAACATCCATCATAAACTTCTGATTTTTTGATCGGAGTATACTTTTAGGGATTGGCAATTTCATTTCATTATTTTGTCCAAAAAAAAAACCAAAATGCAATTCCATACCGTAGATATGATTCAATAAGAGAATATACACAGGTTTGGAAGCTGAAAATTCGAATTCATTCAATACATATCTCAATGCATAACAACCAGAAGAGATCTTTTTACATAGAATTTCAGAGTCCTCTCAAACTTTAATGAACTATCAAGATATGGACCAAGGTACTTCAAACCTCATTGTTTTCGGGTTCAACATCAGGCAAAAATATGGCTCAACAGTGTACACCATTTACAAGATCCGGTCCAAAGTGGTTGGCATATATGATGGACAATGGGAAGTTAGCGCCAACATTGATGACAAACACAGATTTTCCGATAGACATGAAATTTCTTACCCCTCGCATATGTGAAAAAGGTACCAATTTATAAATACATTAATCTACTTGAATCATTTCATTACTAATGCTCATGCAGTGAGTAAAACTTTTCATGTATTGAATCCTGTAAATGTAAAGACAAGCAGATTGTGTCAATATCCAAACAAAATCATTGACTCACCAAGAACTTGACTGACTTGATTTTATAATTTTGCATCATTTATTTGCTATTATTTTGAAGGTTTTTAAATGCGAATTTGAGTTTTTCCATATCAGTAATTTCACTGTATATATTCAGTCATTTCCGAATAGTAGAAAATAGATAAATACATTAATCTACTTGAATCATTTCATTACTAATGCTCATGCAGTGAGTAAAACTTTTCATGTATTGAATCCTGTAAATGTATAGACAAGCAGATTGTGTCAATATCCAAACAAAATCATTGACTCACCAAGAACTTGACTGACTTGATTTTATAATTTTGCATCATTTATTTGCTATTATTTTGAAGGTTTTTAAATGCGAATTTGAGTTTTTCCATATCAGTAATTTCACTGTATATATTCAGTCATTTCCGAATAGTAGAAAATAGATAAATACATACGTGCCATTGACTTCAGGCGTCTTCCCCAGATAGCACATCATAACGGCTGAATCTTGGTTCCATATTGGGCCAATATAGATATATTGTATATGAAAAAATAATATTGGTCAAATATTGATGAATATTCAAAAAGCAATATTATTAAAAATATTGGTGGAATATTGGTTGAACCTGTTTTGAATGTAAATAATTGTCACATGTGATATTGGGTCAATATTGGTTGAATAATTTCTACCAATATCGATAATACAATATTGTCTAAATAATGTTTTCCACATCTAGAATAAATATTGCAATCCCAATATTCCATTCATATCGATTCTAGGGATACAAAACTATATTGTAGTTCCAAGATTGACAGCACATTGGTTGAATATCATTTCAACTTTATTTAACAAATTGTAATAACTCATATTGGGTTAATATTGGTTCAATGATATTTACCAAAGTCGATAAAACAATATTGTTTTCACATTGTTTTCAACATCTAAAATGAATATTGCAATCCCATTATTCCCTTCATATCGATTCTAGGAATAAAAACTATATAGTATATCCAAGTGTGATCACACATTGGTTGAATATTATTTCGCCAATATTCAACAAATCTCAATCAATATTGGGTCAATATTGATTCAATAATATTTACCGATATCGTTAAAACAATGTTGTCTCCATATTGTTTCCTACATCTAGATTAAGATGAATTTTGAATATTGGCCGATTATTCAATGAAACATATTAAAAATTATATCATGATGAAACCTGGATAAAAATCCGCTAGATGGCTCTATATATAGAAAGTCTTCTAAAACTTACAAGGATATATTGAATAGTACCCATGACTTGTTTTCAAGATAACTTACTCAGTGGTTATGGCGATTAAAAGGCAGACTCTGTTGGCAACTTGATCAACTAAAAGACATTTAATAATTTACCAAGGTATATTCACTTCCACCTAAATATATCCAAATGATATCGAACCAATATCGATAACTTCAAGAATATCTCACCAATACTATTTTTGAAATGCCTAAACAGAATTCGACCAATATCGCAAAATATTCACATTTTACTTCTTCACAATATAACGTTTGAATAATGTGCCAATATTGTCAGAATATTGTACCAGCGATATTGTACCAATATCGCCGAATATTTTGAGTCCAATATTTCTTCGAGAAAATTTCGCCAATATTGTTCAAGTAACATTGGACCAATATCGCCGAATGTTCACATTTTCTTTCTCGCCAATACTGCATTTCAAATATTTCGCCAATATATTCACAATATTCTACCAATATTTTACCAATATAGGTGTGCTACTTGGGTCATGGTCAACCACAGAACTCAGTCACAGTAAAAAGCTTAAAAGAACAAGCTTTTTGCTGTGACTCAGTTCTAACTAGGCCCACACTTTTTATAGAATTGCAAAGCGTCATACAGAAAAACTAAATGCTTAATGTAAAACGCACATGGTTTATGGGAAGCGTTTTTTTCGGCAACCATCTAGAAAGTGTTCACTTCCCGGACACTTTTTCTTTGGGAAAGTAGCACTTCCCGGCCTAGTCCGGGTAGTACGTACTTCCCGGACTAGGCCGGGAAGTGCTCGAATTTTAATACAAATATTAATATAAATAAGAATTACAATGTTTCTGTTGGTACCTATCTTCTCTTCGAATTTCAATATACAGGCTGTTTTTTTTAGCTGATCCCACTATTGCTATATCGGAAACGGAGAGACCTACAAGGTCGGTTAAATGGGAAAAAAGTTTCCTATTTTGGGGACCAATAATAAGCTTTTTTCAGATCTTAAATATCAATGGTTGTTTTTGATATATTCGCAAAAAACTAAATTAGTCGAATTTCGTTTTTTGGCTCTACCGCGTCCATTTCAAATGATATGAGAAAAAGTCAAGGGAACTTTCAATAATGTTTCATATTTTTTAAAATCCAATTTTCAATGCGACGTTTCGTTCATTAGATTCCATCATCAACTTTATTTTTGTAAATACGGACCTCTAGTTTTTTCCATCGATTTTTGTAGCCACTTTCATAACAAATTCAGCTATGTATTACAATACATGTGTTTCTCGACGTTTTACTCCGAAAAAACATCATCAATATTTGGTCATACAATTCCCGTCAGTGTAGTCTCAAAAAAGTCAGAGGAACTTTCTTATATGAACCAATTTCCAATGCGATGTTTCGTTCATTAAATTCCATAGTCAACTTTATTGTTTTCAAGTTTTTTTCATCAATTTTAGTAGCCACTGTTTCAACAAATTCAGCTATTAATTACAATACATGTATTTTTTGACGTTTTTCTCATGGTCAGTGCTACCTCAAAAAAGTAAGAACCAATATTTTTTGGGTCTAGAACTCAAAGATATACATAAACTCCAATATCAAAAGCAAATGTGATATACCAAGTAACAAACAGAAGAAAATGTCAAAATAAGAAAAATGTCTAGAAATGTATTGTAATTGATAGCTGAATTTGTTAAAACAGTGGCTAATATTGATGAAAAAAACTTGAGGCCCATATTTAAAACAATAAAGTTGACTATGGAATTTAATGAACGAAACGTCGCATTGGAAATTGGTTCATATAAGATTATAACAAATATGAAACAGTATTGAAAGTTCCTCTGACTTTTTTTTGAGACTACACTGACGGGAATTGTATGACCAAATATTGATGATGTTTTTTCGGAGTAAAACGTCGAGAAACACATGTATTGTAATACTTAGCTGAATTTGTTATGAAAGTGGCTACAAAATCAGATGAAAAAAACTAGAGGTCCGTATTTACAAAAATAAAGTTGATGATGGAATCTAATGAACGAAACGTCGCATTGAAAATTGGTTCATATCAGATTATAAAAAATATGAAACATTATTGAAAGTTCCCCTAACTTTTTCTTATATCATTCGAAATGGAGGCGGTAGAGCCAAAAAACGAAATTCAACTAATTTAGTTTTTGGCGAATATCTCAAAAACAACCATTGATAGTTGAGATCTGACAAAAGCTTATTATTGCTCCCCAAAATAGGAAACTTTTTTCCCATTTAACCGACCTTGTAGGTCTCTCCGTTTCCGAGATAGCAATAGTGGGATCAGCTAAAAAAAACGGCCTGTACATATAATACAAATAAGAACTGAAATGTTAGAAATATTCAAATTTGGAATCGTTTCATCCGGTTAACAGATGGGTGAAAGTCGACATCTCTTCGTCTCTTAGACTAAATGCGTCTCATGGATTTGTTATTCTACATGATTGCCGAAAAAATAGTGTACGCAACACGTCCGAAAATAGTTTTTTTGGACTCGTAGACTTCTAGGGCTCGCTAACGCTCGTCCTAGAATTTGGTCTACTCGTCCAAAAAATCAGTATTTTCCGGACTTGTTACGTAAATTACTATTTCGAAAAAAATCAAAAGTCTACATGTCATCGCGATGGAAACGAAAAAACAAATGAATTCTAAATTGCGTGTTCTAGAAAATCTCGATTGAACGTTCATGAGCTTCATATGATACCGCTCATTTCAGAAACTTCGATAATTATTTCAATGACTTACGTATGCTAGAGAACATTTCAGTTTGGACAGAAATAATTGTACAGTTTTTCTCGTTGTACTATCTCTAGAAGAAAAAATAGGGTGAAATTCACTTTCACCCCTTTTCTCACCCCTTTGACGACCGCTTAATATCACATGGGATGGGAAACAGTTCTATTGCACACGACATGTGCCAATGTGCCAACGAAGGGCACATAACAAAAAAAATTTGCTGGATTTTTCTGAATTTTTAACATGATGCAGTTCAGGTTATTTTGAATAGAAATTAATTGGATGACAAACCCAAAAAATTAAAAAAAAAATATGATAGGAGGTGTTAAAGTCATGTGCCTTGCTCAGCATAAACTATTTATTATTATTATTAGCGGGAACAATATTTTCATGTGTTTTAATTTAGATTATGTTGAAGGATATTGTAATTTTTCATAAGCAACGGACCACATGACTCCTAGATACTTCTTCAACATTAACTTCGAGGTTATCATACAAAGTCAGATGACAACATCAGGGGCAAACCTGGAGAGAGGATCTAGTACACGGACGGATCCAAAACCAGGGAAGGAACTGGTGCTGGAAAATACAGTGGGGAGAAACTCCCAAATAATAAGTGTCTCACTAGGAACAAACACCTCCGCATTCCAGGCAGAGATGTACGCTATCTTGAAATGCGCAAGATAGCGGGGAAATGCGCAATGCACGAATCAAAATATGCTCAGACAGTCAGATATCACTGAAGGCTCTTATGAATACGAAGGTGACATCAAGTCTGGTATGGGAATGCCGAGAAGAACTCAGTGTCCTCTCAGAACACAACAAAACAACTTTGATGTGGATTCCAGACACTGTGGCATTGAGGGCAATGAAAAAGCTGATGATAACTAGCCAGAAACGGTTCATCAACTCCATATATTGGCCCAGAACCCGCATTCGAGGATGCATTCGGGACTGGATCAAACGAAAACAAAGGGAGAGGTGGAATGAAGGCCCTATCATGCACCGCGGGAAAAATTACATTAAAGAACCGTCAAAACACAAAACTGAAGAACTACTCAAGCTAAGCAGGAATCAAGTTAGAACAATAACTGGCCTTCTCACTGGTCACAGCCCAATGAGAAAACATCTGCACAAAATGGGGCTGTACAACGGAGAACTTTCCTGCAGACAATGTGGTAAAGGGACAGAAACAGCCAAACTCGTACTGTCAGAATGCGAGGCATTAGACCGCCAGAGACAGGCAATATTCGGAAAACCCAAGCTAACTCCCGAAAAAATTATTCGGAAGAATACAACAGTTAACCGGTGAAGAACCTGTACAGACTGGTAGAGGGGACTAGAGTTGCGGATCGGGTGCTGTGAAACTAATTGGAATGCACAAAAAGCCCAAGAGGCTGAGGTGCAGCTGGTGACAGCACCAGCATCCGAAAGGAAGAAAAAAAAATTCATAAGAAATATTTCAAAACCTACCCCTTACCCCACACTATTTTAAAACATTAAAAAATATATTCTAGACTACCTGTAAAGGCCTTATCAAAATTAATGTTTCAATCAGCTTCAATTAGGGCAATTGTACACTTGTTTAATTAGACCTCTTTCCCCTTTTCCTTATTGTTAAAATTTTTGTTATTTATGTCAACCGATTGCACCCCTACGCACAACCCTCGGAAGTCTTCGAGAGACTTGTGTGAGCTAGGGAAAATGCAGCCCTTACCTTTTAACGTGTGATGTCATGCACGAGACCGATGACCAATCGGGGATTTGAACCCTCGACCCCTAGCAGCAGATTTGTTAATTTTTGGGGGAAGGCGCAATGGTAACATTGGTTTAGAATTACATGGATTACTTCATAGGTAGTTACCAAAAATTTAGGAAAATCCACTGAGACCCAATTTACGTAAGGATCTTCAAATACGTTAAATTGACATACAAAAAAGTCTTTGTTTAAAGTTTTTCCATAAAATGTTTCATATATAAATCGTATGTTTCGGGATACTATATAGACTCCATTCTATTATAAATTATCTCTCGTAGAATCAGAACCAAATCGTGACATTTCAGAATTTTTTAGCTATATTGGTACAATTTTTGAATCACTCACAATTTTTTTCATGTTGATAAGTTGGCAAATTCATAAAAAATAAACGCCGATCTATTTAAACGTCGAAATGAGTAAATTCAAGATGTTTTTTTTGGTTGTAGCTGAATATTCCTTCAATATATTCAATATCATATTTACGGTTTTTGACTTCGATATCGTAACATCTTACATTTCTTATTTTTTCAGTCATTTCAGAATTTAATGAAACCGCGTTCAATAACAGAGTTGCGTGACTAAATTTCTATTTATTCAGCGTGTATAAGTAAATACAACAAACACGTTTGTCTCAGGGGTGCTTTTATTTGAGTGATATTTATCACATGATGTAAACAATTACCACTCTCAAACCAGTGGCATAGCATTAAATCGCGATGTTTCCGCCTCAGGCGGTGATGCTAATTTCCGATTTTACAGTGTGAAAACTTCAAAGTATATAAACTCAGGATCTCGATTATTTAGAGTTATTCAAAAATTATTTTTATTTAAAAATAAATTAACTTTAAAAAACACTTTTTAGAGAAAAACTTGTATTAAAATGCACTAAATAGGAAAAAATGAATTTTAAAGAGAATTAAATCCATCATTTGATTACATTATTAAATTTTAAATGATATAAAAGCTTGTCGCGAGAAGTATCTATGTATTTCTTTTGTAAATTAAGTTTAAAATCACCTCAAGATTTATTCCCGCGACAAGCTTTTATATCATTTTATTTTAATTCACTTTAAAATTTATTTTCTTCTTTTTAGTGCATTTAAATAAAAGCTTTTATCTAAAAAGTTATTTTAAAGTTCATTTATTTATTTCTTTTATAGTTTTCTTTGGATATGTTTCTTGGTCTGTTCATTTCAATTAATACCTACGTCATTGTTGCACGGTCGCTTGCCTGTTAATTTACTAGAATCTAATTCTTCAATGAGGAGACCTTCCAGTGACTCCCTACCTTCACTATTTTTGCGGATTTTTCCGATTTTGTTTTGGCAAGTTTTCGTAACTTTTTTCAAAAGAAGGGAAGGAGCGAGCCCACCGGCAGATATATTGTTTCTCGTAATTTTCCGTGTATGAAACCATTGTACATTTTTTCGAATTTCTACACGTTCTCTATCTAGCTTTCGAGGGGGGAAGAAGGGTAAATTTTTTTGAACCCGTATTTTTCAATGGTCATATAATTTTCACTATTTTAACGGATTTTTTCGATTTCTATTTCGCGAGTTTTCCTATTTTTTTTTTCGTGTCAGGAAAGGAGGGTGATCGATTGTTTTTCATAATTTTTTTCCATGTCCGAAAGAAACTGTTGAAATATTTTCCGAATTCCTTTGCGTTCTCTACGTAGTTTTTGAGGGGGGACAAGAGGGTAAAATATTTTTAAACCATGATATTCGACGGTCAGATATTTTTGACTATTTTTACGGAGTTTTCCGATTTTAATTTCGCGAGTTTTCCAACTTTTTTCGAGAAAAATGGAGGGTCCTCTAACAATTTTTTTTCGCTCTAATTTTTGTAGTCCAAATCCGCCAAGAAAACTTACGAACCTTACGCGTTCTCTATCTACCTTTCGGGGGGCAGGGAGGGGACAATTTCTTCTTTTCAAACCATAATATTCGACGGTCAGATATTTTTCACTATTTTTACGGATTTTTCCGATTTCAATTTCTCGAGTATTCCAACTTTTTTCGAGAAAAGGGGGGGGGGGGCGAGCCCCTCCTACCTATTTTTTTTTCGCTGTTATTTTTGACGTCCAAACCCGTCAAGAAAACTTTCGAAACCCTACGCGTTCTATATCTAGCTTTCGGGGGGGACATTAATGTATTGTCATCATAACTGAACCAACATGTAGGGTAACGGGGGGTAAGAGTGCGCATTTTTTGCTTAATAACTTATAAATTCATTAATATCGTATAATGAAACAACATTTTTTGTAAACATATTTATTATGTTACGAATAAACAACGAAAAAGTCAACTAACAGTTATGAATTCTTGTGAAAAAATAATAAAAGTAATTGCTGCAAATGCGCACTCTTAGATCATTATTCGGTAAAGAGTACGCGCGCCAGCCTGTTAATAGTGCGCATATCGGCAAAGAGTACGCATGCTTATACTAAACACATACCGCACTGGAATTCACCAGTTGTTTACGAAGTACAAACTTAGTGCCACCACTCTGAACAAAAGTTACACTGAATCAGATCTAATTCAGGAGGGTCAGAATAAGTATCGTCACAGCCTGGACAAACGCCAGCATCCTCCTCAACTTAATTTTTCTTTGTATAGTTTTCATTCTCTTCCTTTTGACGAGTGCTTCTTGATGAGCTATTTTTTATTTTCACGTTGTGTGGCCTTCTTCCTTCATTTATTATTATTTGCTTTCGTAACTTTTTTGGCCTGGTTTCGTTTTCAGTTTTTTCACAAAATACTTTTCTTTTTGTTGATTTTGGAATTTTTTTGGCTTCTCTCTTTTTGTTGTTGGTTTAGATCTCTTCTTTATATGGGGTGCTAGTCTTATTTCGGATTTTTTCCGTTGCCTTCTTTTCTATTTCTGTTGCATTTTGGAATTGGTATAATGTGTTCTATCTGGATATTCTCAACCGGTTTTTCACTTTCTGCTTTCCTACAACTATTTTGGTCTGTTTCTCTGGTAGAGTGTTTATCTAAATCGGCATTTTTTGAATCGAGACATTCGTCGTTATTGTTAGTGATATCAGTCTAGTTGTTTACACAACTTTCTTTACCATCTTGGTTTCCATTTTCTAAATATATTCCTTCTTGTACATAGACTGCATTGACATATTCTATTTCAGTATTTGTGCTAAGCTCAATATTTTCCTGATCCAAAATAACAATTTCCGCGTTATTAGCAGTTGCTAAAACAATAGGCAAATTGGCACTGAGGACCACATTCCTTAGTTCTGTTTTTTCAAATGATTTTTTCCTTTGCTAGTTACTACTTTAGGAATTTTATTTGGAACCGTGAGAAGGCCGGTTTCATCCATGTTAGAAATTTGAGCTCTGTAGAATTTATGGTTTTTTTCTGTTTGTAAGTCTGTGACGCTTTTTGAAAGCTATAATCCAGTCCTTTCCAGCCATCCTTTTACTTTTGTTAAAACGATGATGAAGTTGTTTTCTTTCAGCATATTCATATGCAGCAATTTGTAATTATTTTTGTGAGATGCCATAAAACATGGAATCTAACTTTTGGATGTGGCTTACCAGTTCTATTTTCTATTCTGGGCTGAATACTGGGGCAAATCTGCCAAAGGATTTAGAAACTTTTCCACATTTTAGTCGTTTACGGAGAGTTGACACCGGTATTCCAAAGGTCTCTGCGATATGCCGCTTACTTTCTCCGTTAGCATTTCTCTCTTTAATAAATTCTAGAATATTTTCAGTAAAAACTACCTTTCTTTCACTCTTCCTTTTGTATTTCCCCATTTAAAACTAAAAAAAATTATGGTCATGCAAGTAGGTAGTCTTCCAAGAGTACGCATATTCAGACTGCGTACTCTTTGGGTGCGAAATCTTATCCGACATAGCATGTACAAATAAACTAATTATTTAAAATTCCCGCGTTAATTATAGCGCTACGGTAGGCCACAACATGTGTACCTATTGAAACGCGATCCTAACCCCAAAAAAGAAACATAGTGATTTTGTTGTAAATACAAGTTGATATAGAATTAAAGATAACAAAAACTACATCAAAATACTAAGGAATAATAAACTTACCACAACTGCTACCGTTTTCACAATATGACACTAATATTTTTATCCGGGATAGAGGTTAATCACAGCACGAATACTAGTTCTACTAGCTGACAATTTCAAATAATTTCAGGTTATTTAATTCTGATTCGTACTCTTACCCGACGCGTACTCTTAGCCCGCCGTACCCTAAAATTTCAATTCCATAGGATAGAAGAAAGTGGCTTTAATTCAGCTTGCAAGATTAGCACCCAACTAACACATACACAAAAAAATATTTTTGTTATGTGCGCAAAAATATACAGAAAGACACAACCTAACCGTATACTATGGTAATGTAAGCTCGGTTAGAATGGCATAAGGTCGGGTTAAGTTATAGTAATTGAGTAGGTTCTTTTATGTAAAAATTGGTCTTTATTTTTGTGGAACCGAACACAGATTTTCTCTCTGCCTTTGCATAAATTGCAAAAAAATGTTAATGCACATGCCTGTGCGCATGTGTATGCATATGTTTGCGCACATTTCCGTGATCTGTCACGTCCTTTAAATTCTCCCAGTCTGCGTTCATTTAAAAACATTTTATAACACCATATAATATAATTACCATTGTTTTAAATGTGCAGGTGAAGAGTTGATTCACTAAAATATTCCATGTGATAAGTAAATTCAATATTTTTGGAATCACATTGGCAACGTCGCAAAATTAGCTACGACTTTACGAGAAAGCTGCATTTTCCTTTGATTTTGAAAAGTTGGCGGTGACTGATTTCCAACCAGATCCACACAAAACAGCATGAATTTGTTGTTTTTGTGATTGTTGCAAGAAGGAAGAATTTTATGAAGACAAGTGTCGTTTTCAGTGGAAAAAACTGTAAAACTGGTGAATTGGATAAAAGGAGGTATTTTGAGTGTGTTTTTACGGAAGAAACGTGTGCTAGAAAATGGTAGTTGTTATCATTAAAAAGCTTGAGACCGCCTAAAATTTCATTTGGATCTTTTGTTCAGAAGACCAAACTAGGTAAGTCCCATAAAATTATTCTTTTTCCCGATTAACGGAATTTTATCCAAATATCTGAATGAAAATGTAAATTTTCCCTTTCGGATTGTTTGTTTCAAGTTAGTGTCTTTTCACAATTCTATCAGATGTAGTTCAAAGTTCAGCGTGGCCTTGGCCGGAATAGTTGTTTTCTGTTAGATATTACAAAAAATTGCTAGGGCTTTTCCATGGACTCATCATGTTTTTTCAATTTTCAATTAAGAATGCATGTCTCCCTTTTCAACATGAAAACCTTCCAAGAGGTTATCTTGAACGATGGAGTTAGTCTTTCAAACGCAGATGATTCCACATCTGATTTTATGATACCCTCATCTATTGTACATGTTAGATAATGAAAAGGTGGAAAAAATCAACAAGTGGTGTTCCTCAAACCAGTTGAAAATAAATACAAAAAAAAACAATTTCATGTTAATCAGCAACGAAAATAAGTATAGATTGTTCTGCGAGAGTCAGCTAGATATAAGTGACGAGTCAACTGAAATGGTACGTACATAAATTCTTTTTAACACCTCAATATTACCTCATTTCAGCTACTGTTCCACAATACATTATCTGCTAAATCAAAATGAACTATTCCGATTCAGAAAACTTCAAAATCGAGCTATGAGAATAATATTGACATGGTCAAGGAGAACATCTGTTGAATATATGTTGAAGAAAATGCAGTGGTTATCAACAGATGAATTTTTTGAGACAATACTCTGATATTTATATTCAAAATTAAATCATGTACTGCTCCAAGTTACTTGAGGAATATTGTTAATTACAATTCTGATGTACATGCCCACAATACAAGGCCACGAAATGATTTCCACATCCCACTGGTTGCAAAGAGACAGACACACTAGTGTTTTTAGTTTTAATGTTGTTTGGTGTTTTATTAAAAAGCTATAGTGTTTGCGAAATATGTCGCGAGTGTAATCGAATCTGCGGAAATCTTATCGTCTTTACGTCAGTGTTAAATAATAACCATGAAAAGGGCTGGGTAATTCATTGTGAATAACGGTTAACCCTGTGCAATTTTTTACTTTAGTAGCTCAAATGCTATTTACCATTATGTTTGTATCGAGATAATTGAAAAATGGTCCTGAAAATCGTAAATATTTTCCTCCGTTTCGTTGAATACTATCCTTTGTAATTTTCCTCTGGGGACATTCAGTAATGCGATAGCGGTATTCAGATATCAGAAAAAACTATGCGATTAGTGGCTAATCTAGGATACCGAGAACATGTTCGAGAATTTATTACCCTTCACATCAGGCCATCCATAATATGTTAAAATTTGATAAAGCTGTCAAAATCTGTCAATTCTGGAAAAATTCAAAATTTCATATGAAAATTGTTTTTAGAGCATTTCTGAATACATATCTCATTCTCAAGTTTTTCAAGGATTTAAAGTGTTACATCATTGAGAAGTTCAGCGCTGTACGACATTAGATGATGGTGATCTTATTATTCCATTTTTTTTATGTAAACATTATAATGATTATAATGATAATAGAGAATGCGGGGTTAAGCTCCCGAGAGGTCCCAGGTTCGGTTCCCAGCCGGTGCGGGCTTTTTTCATTTTCAAATGTGAAAGTCTGAATGATTAAGGCTCGTGTCGGCTGGGAATAATCCTCCACGTTTAATTGTTGCGTTAATAATTAACAGTGCTGCTCCTAAGGTGGCGTATGGAGTTAGTAACAAGGCCTACCCAGAACACACGGCGAATGACCATAGCAGTCGATGCCAAAACACCAAAGAAAAAAATTAACAGAGAAATGTCATTACATTAAAATACAAAGATTAAAGACAAGTCAGGCAGTACCTATAAATACCAGGTGCCCTATTAATTTTTCGTTTTGAAAGCTAATGGAATTAAATTTGGAGAATTTGTATACGAAAGAAAACTACATTTTTTGATAGGTGACTCAACTACAGGCGATTTCACCAGAAGTGACATGAACTTTCGATTTTCAAATGGGACACCTGTTACATTTTCACTTATTTTGTCTCCGTCTCCATTCTGAATACAACCATGTAATACTTGTTAGTTTTTGTTATTTTGAAATTTATTTTTTAATCTAGGAGGGATTTATGGAAAATGTATCTGATTTGTCAAATTTTATTTCAAATTGGTGTTACTGATTTATTTCAATTGGCAACTTGGTAGCTCTTCGGTAGGAGAATAGTATATTCTGTAACAAGGTTAGAATGAAAATTCGATGCGAGTGGAAAGTTCAGAGCGCGAGCCGAAGGCGAGCGTGAGGAACCACGAGCATCACGAATTTTTATTCTAACCGAGTAGCAGACTATACTTTCTCCACGATCAAAGATATTAAATATATATTTTTAAATGGAAACGAACAAAAGATAATTTATATTACAGAACTCAAACACAATACATTATATTAGGTAAACACTCAATAATTCAAGAAACATTCTACTTTGTATTGATTGTTGAAGATTTCCATTTTTCCGATAATTCACCAAAAAACGCAATCAAAATATTTTCTGAAAAGGAATCCGTTTGCTTTGTTTGTTTCCAATCCATGAACACTTTGTAATATTTTTCATATTCATTCTTTTATTTTTTTGGTACTAAACTTTCCAGTATATTATTTGCACTCTTTGTAATTTCAGGTGGTGTATTTTCACACTCTGATTTTGAATCACTGGATACATTCATGATACTTTTTATATTTTCGACTGGAAACGTGACAGCAATAATTTTGACACTTACTCAAATTTTTCCACTACGATGACAATCAACTGCGTCAAGGCTAATTTTATTATTGCTAACCAGTGTGAGAATATTATTCTATCACAATAGAGAGAATGTAAATACATTTTTCTGAAATCGTTCAAGAATGCCCACTTTCTCGGAGCAACTTTAGGCCTCAAAATACGCTAATCTAGTATTTTAGTCCGTTGCTAAGCAACGAACTTTCCCGGACCATTTTCGGACCTAAACGGTACGGGAAAGTACTTTTTCTGAAATCGTTCAAGAATGGAGCAACTTCAGACCTCAAAATATGCTAATCTAGTATTTTAGTCCGTTGCTAAGCAACAAACTTTCCCGGACCGTTTTCGGACCTAAACGGTACTGGAAAGTGCTTTCCCGTACAGAAAACGATCCGAGAAATTTTTCCCGGCTTGTTTACATTTTAGACAGTTATTGAATTCACGCAAACAATATGTAAAATTCCTTAGTTTTTGATAATGCTGATTGCGATTTCAGAAAAAATAGTATGTGTACCTCGTAGTAAAAGCACATTCCCAGACTTCAATGCTTGTTGGCCTCGGCTTAACGCCTCGGCCAACAATTTACATTGCTTGCTTGCTAGATTAACAATATACTATTAAATTGCATGGGGGCAGAGGTGTTGCAGAATATTTCTTCAATCTCAAGAGAGAGAATTCCAGCATTCTGTAATCAAATTTGATTTCAGAATTGGCAAATTTTGTGATGATCGTGGAGAAAAGCGCATTATATCACGATTAATTTGCTACTACTAACATTCGTTTGAACGTATTCATCCGTAGCTAGATTGAAAAATAAATTTTTAAATAAAAAGAAAGTTTGGTTACTAAAAGTGACAAGTGACACATGGTTGTATACAGAATGTCATATGGAGACATAAGTGAAAATATATTGGGTGTCCCATTTAAAAATCGAAAGTTCATATCACTTCCGGTAAAACCAGAAATTTCTTGAAGCTGAGTTACTGGATGAAAAATACAGCTTCACTAGCGAAGTGGTCGTGATGTTAGAGCATTTGGCTTCCACCCAGGCGGACCGGGTTCGATCCCCGTTCGCGTGTCACTGAGCTGAAGTGGTTCAGTTTCCACTTTTATTTAAACTGTAGGTCCCGGATCTCCCTTGCTTGCACAACCTCTGCTTTTGAGAAGTTTTCTCCGAAAACCTGGGAGTTTCGTAAAAACAAATTTAATAAAAATGACATTACACTACCTGCAAAAACAAAAAAATTATGAGTGCAGGTCACTTTTTGCGGACACCCGGTATATTACCGACTTGTCAACACATTTTTAAAATAAAAACTTGGAATATCAAGAAATGGCAGGACGGACCAAATACTTTTTTATATCAATTAGTTGCAACCCGGTATATTCATTGTACCTTGCACTACTCCTAATCCATCGGATACCTCGGAATGAGTCCTGTCAATGTGTCCTGGATACCTTCCTGCTGCATAACCGAATGCGTATGGCCTATGAGGTGGTGGAGGGGTTGATTCTACTCTGGATTCAGCTATATTATTATAATAGTCCTCCCTCGGAGCTTCGCTCAAAGCAAGTGGCAGCAAGCAGCACAGTAATATAATCTAAAAATATCGAATAAAATAGCAAAGTTCATATAGACCGTCAGATAGTGAGATATTTATGCTTGAAAAGTACATCGATGTTGTGTAAAATGGAGGGAAATTTACGAGTGGCTCCTGGGGAGAACATATGGAAAATTTGATTTTCCAGAACAGAAATAAATGGAGTAGTACGTTGCCCATATTTTCACGCGAGCCATCGAGTTTTTCGGTCATAGTTTCGATGGGCTTGTGTGGGAAAATCTGTCAAAATCTCGATTTTTCCTTACAAGATTACAGCCTCATTTTAAGCCTTTAGTCACCTGCAACACTAAAGCCTTTGGTATTCCGAAGCCAGGTTCTATTAATATAGAAAATATGGAAAATCGAATTTTCAATATGTTCTCCCCAGGAGCCACTTGTAAATTTCCCTCCATTTCACTCAACATCGATGTACTTTTCAGCCCTATTCGAGGCTTGTATGCGAAAATGGGGCACCTAAATCGGTCACTATCTGACGGTCTAATAGATTCACTTAGAGATTTTACAGTAAGCAAAATGCAACCAAACTTAAAAATGGGAAAACTTGAACTAGGCCTGTAGACATTTTTACGATTTTTAAATAGGACACCTGCTACGTTTTTACTTCTTTTGTTTCCATGTGGCATTCTGAATACAACCAAGTATCACTTGCCACCTTAATTTTATCTAGATACCTACAGTAAAATTGTATTTGTCCCAAAATTTTATGGATGAAAGTAGTGGTTTAAACGTAACCTTAGGGCCAGTTTTTCAGGTTACAGTAAAACTCCAGATTAATTAACTAATGGTTAGATGTGATCCTTCCAACATCATTCAAAGACTGTTATTCACCATCTAAACTATTAGTTATCTGGAGTATAACTCGAAACTAAAAACTTAGATTCAAAAATAAATATCAAAATAACAAAAGTTTGGTCACAAAAGTTACAAATGACACATGGTTGTATTTATAATGTCATATGGAAACAAAATAACTGAAAATATACCAGGTATTTTACTTGAAAATTAAAAGATTTTCATTTCTGATGATACCGGAAGATGCATGAAGTTGAGACATTTGTAATAAAATGCAGTTTTATGTCGTTTACAGATTCTTCAAAATTCGTTCCATTATATTTCAAAACAAAAAGTTATAGGGGCAATCCACCTTCCGCGGACACCCGGTATATCTGTAATTTCTACATTGTCATTTCTTTAGTAAGGTAAAATATAAAGGGCTGCCTGGCAGCATCACTATTAACTACTGCCTGTCAGCTCTTTTTCGCAAGCCTCGCTCACTGAACACCTATTTATTCCAAAAACTTTTGTAACTCTATACAAAATGCGAATAAAAGTTTATTATTATTATAAGGGAAAAATCCAGATATGAATATTCATGAAAATTTTGCCTAGTGAAGTGAGGCGAATTAAAAGAGATGAGTCAAGTTTGGCGCCGGGAAACAATTTTTGAAAAAACAGGATTCATGACCAATCAGGAAAGGGTGAAATGTTGGTCAAAAAGTCTTCCCTTTGGAAAACAGGTTTTCTGGCCTATGAAGAAGCTCCATGCAAAATTTGGAAGCCTAAGATTGAACCCAAGTGCAGTTATCGGTTTTTCATCTTAGCCGCTCCCGCGAGATCTTCACTTTTTTTATTTAGTCAACCTTGAGGCCGGGCCCTGCTAAAAAAATCTTCCACTCGGATTTTTCCGAAGTAAATACCATAACAAAGTGAAGGAATACAAAATTAAGCATATATGAGACGTCGAATTTTTGCGGTGATCGATTTTGGGTCCCAAAATTGTGCGCCTCAACCAAATCGTCTTCCGCTTCGTCAGATGATTACTAGACACTTTCTAAACAAAATCATCATAACGGAAGACATATATGAATCGTCGAAAAAATCCTTCGTACTGGAGTCGGCCCTGCCCGATTTAAAAAATATTTGGCATTTGGGGTTTTCGAGGGATGGACTTTCGCCTGACCAAACGGAAGACATACAGTGCGGTCCAAAGGTATGGAATAAATTCATTTTTAGCGTTATTATGTATTTTATGAAAAAATCCTGAAACAGGTCAATTTTTATTGGCAATTTGACAATTTACAGTATGAAAATATTACCCCCTTCTTGCACCCCCTCTGAATTATGAGCACCCCCTCAAAAATTTTAAATGAGAAGGGGGGTCGTGTGGCATCTTGTTCGAAAGGGATTTTCATTATCTGTTCAGCAATACTAAGTTTTTCATATTTGGTGCAACCATAACTGAGAAATTTTTTTATTAAAATTTAAAAATATTGACACTGTAAATTATGTATCCGTTGAAAAAACCTGAAACAGGTCGATTGCTATTCTCAATTTGACAATTTATACTTTCTTATCTGTCTTGCTAAAAAAGTCAGGAAAAAGTCGTTGAAGACACCAAAAAATTATTCACAAAACCCATAAATAATATAATGTCAATCTAGTAAACTACTGTTATTTTGATATTTGTGAGTTGCTGGCAGACGTCGGTGTATTGAAAAATATTTTTGTGTGTATTCGATTCATCTATGGCTCATTTAACCGAAACTCAAAGAATAGACATTTTAATTATGCTTGGATGCGGTAATAAAACACGAACTCAAACGGAAGTTTGTGAAATGTTCAATAATAAATACCCTGGTCAACACGTATCACAATCTACAGTTAGCAAAATAGACACAAAATACCGTGAAACTGGACATGTAAAAACTCGTCAAAAACCAGGTCGAAATGCTGCATTGGATGAGGAGAAAAAGTTAGATGTACTGTTAGCGATTGAGGAAAATCCGCATATGACAAGTAGACAACTTGCCGCCGACAATGATGTAAGTAAATCATCGATATTGAGAGCTTTACATAAAGAAAAATACCATCCTTATAAAGTTCAGTTGGTTCAGGAGTTAAATGAGGATGACCCTGATAGAAGGCAACAATTCTGTGAACTGATGATGGATAGAATCGAAGCAGATTTGCAGTTCATAAACAAAATTGTGTTTTCTGATGAAGCTACTTTTTATTTAAATGGAACGGTTAATAGACAAAACTGTAGATATTGGAGCAGAGAAAATCCTCATTGGATGTGTGAGGCTCACACACAATATCCCAAAAAAGTGAACGTTTGGGCTGGTATCATTAAAAACAAAATTATTGGCCCCTATTTTTTTGAAGGCACAATTAATGGTGAGGTTTATCTAGGTTTTTGATGAACTTTTTAGTGCCTACATTAAAAAGACTTTTTTCCGATGTTAATGATCCAAATGGAATAGATAGATCAATTTGGTATCAACAAGACGGAGCTCCACCGCATTACACACGTATTGTTCGAGATTATTTGACAGAAGTTTTTCCCAATAGGTGGATTGGCAGACCTGGAACGATTGAATGGCCGCCTAGATCCCCCGATTTGACTCCTCTCGATTACTTTTTATGGGGTTATTTAAAATCAAAAGTATATTTCAATAGACCAGACAATATTGCAGATTTAAAAACTAGGATATCGGAAGAAATTAACAACATAACCCCTGAGGTCCTACAAAATGTTCTACGAGAATTCCAAGATCGCCTTGCTTATTGTCAAGAAGTGAATGGTGGTCATTTTGAACATTTAATTTAACTGTAAAACAAATTGAAATATACTTCCTAAACATTATGTTACATTATTTCCTTCAGTCTATCAACATTTTACATATTCAGAATAAATTTTCTCAGTATTGCTGAACAGAGAATGAAAATCCCTTTTGAAAAAGGTGCAACACAACCCCCTTTCTCATTCAAATTTTTTGACGGGGTACTCATAATTCAGAAGGGGTGCAAGAAGGGGGTGATATTTTCATACTATAAATTGTCAAATTGAGAATAGAAATCGACCTGTTTCAGGTTGTTTCAACGGATACATAATTTACAGTGTCAATATTTTTAAATTTTAATAAAAAATTTTCTTCGTTATGGTTGCACCAAATATGAAAAACTTAGTATTGCTGAACAGATAATGAAAATCCCTTTCGAACAAGATGCCACACGACCCCCCTTCTCATTTAAAATTTTTGAGGGGGTGCTCATAATTCAGAGGGGGTGCAAGAAGGGGGTAATATTTTCATACTGTAAATTGTCAAATTGCCAATAAAAATTGACCTGTTTCAGGATTTTTTCATAAAATACATAATAACGCTAAAAATGAATTTATTCCATACCTTTGGACCGCACTGTATGTTGATCATCGCGTCTCAGAACCCGAATATCTCTAACTTGTTAAAGAGTACAATAACTTTTATTATTTTTAATACATTGATTAACTATATTGACAAGTGTCACAATCACCTAAGTAACATGATAGTGTTGAACAATAATAATTCAACTTATAAAACATAACTAATAGCACTAATTGAACTTATTAAGTAAAATAGTTGGTACTCTCAATTCATGCAAAGTTGATACTTTAATGGTAGTTTGGACAAACTCAAAGTATTCAATTTAAACCGAGGAATCGGAGACATATCATACAGCGCGTGCTAATATTACTATTATTTCCGTTATGCATAAGAGTGGTCAAAAGTTCGTTTTTTTGGGGGGGGGGGGGGCAGTATAGACCATCGGCTGATGTCACAATATTCAAGGTCAGTTGCTTGGAGGATGAACATTGATGGCAATTATACGATTGTGAAAATTGTCCAGCTGTGTGCACGTTCCAGTGTAATTGTATGAAGAAAAGGTTTGTATTTCTGCACGAAATACAAACCTTTTCTTCATCCAATTGTATGATTTACATGTGTTTTGGTTCTAGTTAAAGTAGTTAAAGTTTTTGATTTCGTTATACAATACCTCATTTCTCTATACAGGGTGTCCCATATAAAAATAAAACTCCGCGGGCAAATATCTGGGAAATGAAAGATGATATCCATATTTTGTGAAAGCAGATGATATTGATGTCAAAGGATCCTCTTATTTAGGTAGATGTCCATCACTAGGCGTCATCCGTAAAGGCGTCGCGACACCGACGTCAATTTTTTCAAATGGCATCCCAAACTTTTTAATGCTTTTTTGCATTCTGCATAAAATTCTGAATTCAGGCATATAGCACACTCATGGTTTCCCTTGAATACTGATGAAATACAGCAACTTTATTGCATATTATAAAGAGGGCCATGGAAGCGTCAAAATAAATGCAATAATACGACTCTTCATCGACCTGTCAGAAAACCTGTCAGATTTTACGAAAGTGTATTCAGTTTTGTGTTGTTTTTTCCTAAAATTGAAAAAAGCAAGAAGGAATGCAAAAGAAGCAGTGAGAATATATGCCAATCGTTATCCTGACAGAAGATTACCGTCAGACAAAACACTCACCAGCTTAGCCAAATCTTTAGCACAAAATGTATGTTTTAATGAACGGAATCGAAAAAAACAAAGAACAGCTACAGATGAGGATCACACTGTTGCAGTGCTAGGTCAAATGGTAATGGAACCACATAGTTCTACCAGACAAGTAGCAATGGAATATGATATTTCGAAATCGTCAATACAACGTATTTTGTCAGAAAACAAATTCCATCTCTACAAAATACATCTGGTTCAAGGACTACAGTCAGGTAATAATCTTTATGTTTTATTGTTCATAGCTATATATATATATATATATATATATAAATATATATATATATAATTCAAAAAAGCATTAAAAAGTCTGGGATGCCATTTGAAAAAATTGGCGTCGGTGTCACGACGTCCTTACGGATGACACCCAGTGATGGGTATCTACCTAAATAAGAGGATCCTTTGACATCAATTTCAGCTGCTTTCACAAAATATGGATATCATCTTTCATTTCCCAGATATTTGCCCGCGGAGTTTTATATGGGACACCCTGTATAGTAGTGAATTGTGGCAGAAATGGATTGTGATAAAAAGTAGGATTTTATAGGATTCCGTCAGGGTATGACAAACATAAAAAACAAAATGATCTAGCCAAGATAAGAACAGATTTGTCAGACACTAACCTGAAATATGGAAAATATCTGGATACAGTACTGGTGGCAGGTCGGCAATATTCCTTTCATGCAATATGGATCTTCATATTCTATACATGAAACTTTTTCCATATGTCGTTGAGCAAGGACTTTATACAAGTTCATATAATGTTCACTTGCCATTCGTCTTTCAGTAACAACAAAAATGTATCACTCAAAACTTGAGAAAAACAGACTCTCAAATAATAGAATTTAACTTCATCTTAACTTCATCTCAACTTAAAATGAATGATGATGATGAAGAGCACCGCAGAGTAGTTCTTGTAGAAAACTTTGCCAAACATTTAACAGATATAATCCAACGGTCGTAGGGTGCAATCGTTGTTTTCTGTTAGAGACTTGCCGATGAATATACCTATTGTATAGGTTAATGCGGAAGACTGGATTTTATCATCCATTTTCATTATTATAATAATAATTATGTGAAATCTCACACTTATACATGAATCTAATTTCAAAGATATAATTAAAACAATTAAGCCACATAATTATTCCTTTAATATGGTTAGGTACATTTTCAGGTACTTTACATGTAGGTAATTGGATTAGAAATACCCTTATTAATGTATTTGGTTTCCTTTCCAATTACTTTTGATCATGAACATTCTCCAAGATCTTATAATCCTGATTCACATGAGTTCGTTTGAATTTTCAATGAAAATAACACATTAAAACTTAGAAAAAAGACTTTGAAACACATTTCACCCATCTAAAACGCATGGAATCAGTCTGGATGGATATCCTCCAAGCAAAGAAGACACGCCCACTTTAGACCATCATCATAGAAAATTAATTTATTCGCTGCATAGGAATTGCGAAAGTGGTGGTTTTCTCTTCGGAGAAAATGATGGAAATAACAGAACAAAACGCAATACTCTCGTTGAATATTCATTCGTTAGTTGCTGTATCCAAAACCAAAACTAATTTCAATAAATCTAATAGACTTAAGTTTATTTGCTAGCAATAATAACCCACGTAAGGAAATGCTACATATTAGTATAAGTTATAGGATTATTTGCAGTGTATTTTCACCCTTGATTCCACATAAACATATATTTTTCATGATTTTCATTAACATTTCGCTTCTTTCGAATATATGCATATTCTCGGCTTTACTATTTGAAATCTATAGGATCTATATCGAATCTACTTTTATGCCGTTATTTTTATTCTGTGCAATTTGGGTTAAGGTTAGTATGAAAAACGTATGTGGTAAAATAACATCATTTAGAGAACATATACATCAATGCAATTCGATGAAATAAACCGATACTATCATATTACAGATCGTTAGACTAAACCTAACAATATTATGTAACTACGCTTACGAGAACTAAAAGTAACTTACCGATTTCATCTTCAATCGCAAGGAGAACAATACACTTATTAATTGCTTGTAAAAGAAACCACAGTCGCACAATATGTGTACTGATTAGTAGACCTGGGTAACGAGAAACACGAGTGAAAGTCTTCGTACTGAAAGAGACCCAACACGTCTCGCTGGTGGTCCCCCAAATATTTATTAGTTGGGCTCGTTAATATTCTTCTGTAAATAAAAATACAAGGTTTCACTTGTACGACTGGAACTATTATGTAAAGCTGATGGATCGTGAAAAAATCGCAGACAATTTTCAGTAATTAGTAATTTGTTTATACCTTGAATGGGATACTTTATTACGTCATTTTATGAATCAGACATGATGGTTTGTATCGGTAATGAATATTTCGATTTTCAGATTATGAAATTCTCACAATTGTCAATCAGCAGTAACCCAAATTGAAGTCATGTTTTTGAGCTATGAAAGAAAATATGAAGTTGTATTTTACTGATTATTTCCCTCATCGTGAAATAGGCCAATCAGTAACCACCATTTTTTAAATTAATTCTGTGATTAAATCACAAGACCTGTTTGACCGCGGTTAAATTTTTGTCCTCCATACAGGTTTTCGTTTTGTCGTTTATCACTTATTCTTACATTTCACATGGCAACATTTTATAAAAATACAATATTTTTTAATCGTTTGAATGACCTAATATTGATGTTAATCAGTAAAAACTCGATTTTTGATACTATTTTCTTGTTTCGTACACTCGCGTTTCGTACACCTCAAAAAATTACCTGAAATATTCTTGTTTGGTACACTGAATTCATTAATGAATTTTCGGCTTCGTACATCGATCGCCCACTGCTATGGCCCAAATTTCCACGCTCTCCAATATCTACGTAAAGTTAGTTCGTTCTGATTAGATCTAACAAAAAAAAACTACTCACTAAATGTATTTTCACAAGGAAAAATGGTGCAAAACCTACCTACGTTATCCATTGCCACGCAATCAGATGTCTCCGTAAGGAAGTTCGTTCTGGTTAGATCATACTAAAAAATTACCCTTCAGAAAATGTACGAAACAAGAATATTTTACGAACATTTTTGAGGTTGACGAAACCAGAACAAACCATTTTTGATAGAATTCTTATAAGTACAAATATTTTGACATAAGGCGAAGAAACTATGTCAGAATTTGAAATGATTACATGCAAACTTTGCCATAAAGACTACTTCAATGCGTATTGTTGGGATACCTTAAAATATTAAATTTATGATTTATTGTTTGTAAAAAAATTGTTATAAAATATCAAATAATATTATTAATAATTTCAGAAGAAAATATCAATGAACATTGCGAAGTAGTTCTTGTAGAATACTTTGCCAATATTCTAACAGATATAATTCAATGGTCGTGGAGGCAGTAGTTGTTTTCTGTTGGAGACTTGCCAACGATTATATCTATTGTATTGGTTAAATGCAGAAGTCTGGATTGCTTAATCATTTTTTATTATTAGTTTAATGAGCTTCTGCCAAGTAGTGTGAAGTATTTTGTCTTCGAGATCTGCATTTTGCGTTACACTCAAATGCGTACCATTTGTACCTGAATTATCGATAGCTTGTTGATTGTTTTGATGTTTTACATTATCTATGTGTAAAAGCGTATTGTGTTTGCCTTGACAAACTTTGCAAACGCCCCTGGTACACTTTTCCGCTGTGTGATTTTCCCTTAAACAATTGAAACAAAGTTTGTTTTTGATTATTTCGGCTCGTCTAGAAATTACTGATAAATTCAAGAATTTTTTTACATGCATAAATGTAATGATCTGTTTCCTTGCAAAACATGCATTGAATGTTGTCTGTTACTGACAAATTAGAACAACATTTTCTTCGCCATGAATAACTTGGTGACTGTGTGTTTTGAATGAAAGATTTTGGATGTGTTAATAACTGCAAGGAATTGTCTGTTTTTTCTTTGCTTTCTAGGTGTTCACACCGACTAACCAAGAAATCAAAAAATTCCGTTAGTGTTGGAGGTTCCTTTTTTATTGGTGTGTGTGTGAAAATTCTTGCCAGCGCTCCCGAGTATTTGTATCTAATTTTATTTTCAATAACTGTATTATTAACCGATCCCATAAATGAGTTGGCTATGTATTGTTTGAATGAATCGATTAATTTTCGCAATTGAATGTGAGACTCTTTTGTCGCACCCGGTATCTGAAACAAATCGTCTACGTCTACTTGCATACCTATCTATTATGACGCGTTTGTTTTCGTACCTGTCTTTTAACAGTTTCAACCATAGAAATACATATTATATACTTATTCTAGAATGCTAATCTCATATGTCAAAAGTGTTGTAAAAAGTTCGGATTAGTCCGCAATGCGCATGCGCGTCATTACTGTTTTTTGTAACAGGCCCGGTTTTAGTAAAATATTATGGTACTGGTGGAGATTAACAAACGTTGTTGATTCTGAATCGCGGGGAATAAGGTATTGGAAAACTCAATGTACTTATACCTGCTATTTAGCCGATTTGAATACATCTTTTCACATATATTTATGATCCCAAATATTCAGCGAAGGCCATCAGAAAGTAGAGTACTGTTATTATTATTATGTATCGCTCTGAAGCGACTCATTGATTTTTGGTATCGCAATCACTTTTCAGCTGTAGATAAACTCAACAAAAAAATACGGAACTAAGTAGTCGGTCCGAATTTCAAGCAGGCACTAGATTGGAAAATAAATTGAAAGTACAAGAAACTATGAGAATTGATTTCAGCTAATATTATGAATAATTTAAACTCAAATTTGTATTTATAAAATTGGATGCTTCCATATTATAAGAAGCTCAAGGTTTATCTTTTTATAAAACGATTCATGTCAAAATATGTAACTGCATTTAATTTTAATTAATTAAATCTATTTCTACTATTATTTCTGGTTGTGCAATTTCCATAATGGGGGTTTATGAAAAAGTGAGACCAGAAGCATTTTTCTTATCATCAAAGAAAAGCTCTTCCATATTGACATTAATTTTCTAATATTAAGTTTAGTACTTTTTGTATAGGAATCAAGAAGTAATTCAAGAATAGTCAGTGTTGGGACTGTATGTCCGCTTCTTGAGTTTTTAGAAGGAGTTGGTTTCCCCTTTGGAAGATAATGCTTTTAAATGGACTGTAGTTTGTTTTTTTTATAGAGATGAGAATGAAATCTCGTTGTTTAGTTTGTAGGAATATATATTATTACTTTTTGTATCCTCGCAACGACATAATTATACATAGATTTGAAAAATAACATACTAAGTGTTATGAAATAACAACCAAATGAGGTGAAGGAATTATACAGTCAGAACTCAATATAAGCGGTGTGGCTAATACTTGAAATTTGTTTGCAAAAAGTTGTACCTATCACTCGCCAAATGCTTACGCAGACACAGTATGTTGGTACGGCATTAGGTTTCAAACGATTCTATTGACTTTTTTACATAAATCTTCATGAGAAAAATGCCACATATTACAATTTTCTCACTCAAATATTCTGCATTGGGGTTTCTTCCTAAAAATATTAACTAGCTATAATAATAATGAGCTATTTTATTTTGCTATTTTGAACAAAGCATTTATTTCAGGTATTTTTCCTTTACTTCCACACTAAAACACTGAACAGTTCATTTATTATCTGTAGGAAGAAACGGTTTTATTAGAAAATATTTTAAAGGAACAAGATTAATGCAAATTCACTAATTATGAATGAACCAACGACAACAAATACTAAACAAAAAAGACAAGACAAAATCTGAAATTCTAAAAACCGTCTCTGATCTCTGTCAAGAGTGACAGATCTTAGTGACTGTTGAATTAACGAATGGAACTTTTCAAGAGATATGAGGTAACACTGAAATTAGAAAGTAAATACGCTAATATAACTCGGGATTTTTTATTTATTTTTTCTGGCCGCTAGTTTATCTATAATCAGAAGAAAAGTGGTTTCGTGACGTCACGTTCATCAAAACTAAACTTGGCAACGTTGTTAAAGTTGTGCACCAAATTCTCATTCAAATATAATGTGTCGTATGACAGTTGTCATTTGATACCAGATGGGTTCTTTCGTCTGTTTCACGGTGCGATCAATAAGAATAGTTTGTCTCTGTCTAACTCGTTTGCCTACCCATTTGATACAAGTGAAGCAGTTCCATCAGATCTAAACTTCAACGAACACTACCTTGATTTATTTTTTGAGGTTAATGCGGTTTTCTAAGTGTTGAGAGCTTTTGTTGTTTGTGTTCTAAAATTTGTTATTAATTCCTGTATCTCCAGTACCTGTATCCCTGCAATAACTGAACATGTCGAAATGGTGCTTTGTACCCGGTTGTCTGAACACCAGTGCAAATTCCAATAAACAATTTTTTTATGCACCTAAGTAAAGATGAAGCGCGTCGGAAAATGTGGTTCGAAACACTGAATAAACCTTTTGTGAAAAGCGAAAATATATGTTTTTGTGAAGAACATTTCCAAGTGAGTACTTTACGTTGTGTTATTATTGTATCAAAGCAGAGTTCAAGGAAAGATTTAAAATAAGTCATTGCAAAAAAGACCTTGAACCATCAAAATGAATGTTGATTGTTGAATGTAAATAAAATAAACATTAACCTCACATCTCCATATAACTTTTGACAATTGAGAACTGTCATTACGATTTGCTGTGTTGTCAATGCTCGTTCTTCATCAAAAGGATGGTCTGTTCAGAAAATTTGAAAGTTACAAATACAATAAAAAATAGCTAATGTGTGGATTTTTATCTATGAGTTGATCAAGTGACAATGTATTGATTATTTCTCAACGGCTTATATCATGCTAGAAGTTATATTTTTAAGGAGAACGGTATTGCCTGTTTCGGAACGTGGATTATGGTGGGAGGTATTTCCGATGAACGTGACATCAGCGGCACACTTTCAAATGTGATATTAGAGAAAAATAATGGAACTTTTTGTTAAATGGACTTTTCAGACTAACAACTATCGATTTAAACGAGTTTTGTAATTTATTTTCCGTAAATGTAAAGGTCCATTGGACCAAATACAGACAGATTATTGATAAAAATTAGGAAGTATTTCTGACAGCTTTATTTTACTTTCGTGACAGATAATATATATTTTAACAACAACTATAATAAACATTTCGAAAACCAAGGAAATGATTAAAGAATAAGTATTTAGTACCAACAGTTACAAAAGTCTTCCTGTTGATGAAAAAGCAATGTTGCATGGTCATTATAATTACAGTAAGATAGGGTACATTATCATATTAAATAAGTTTCTTTCGCGCCTAGAATCTATCCCTAAAAGGTTATTTCGGTTTAAAAAGGTCCTGAATGCGCTGACAAATTTCTCTCTTTCAAATAACATGGGTGACACAAAATTCTGAATTGGAACACCAAATGATTTTCAAACTTGGCAAATATCTACCCAAACTACACTGATAATGAGCATGCGCACAATCGTAAACGGGTCACATATGCGGCATGCTTTTCGCCGAGAAAATTGGCATTCTAGAGTAAGTATATAATATATATTTCTATGGTTTCAACGCGATGACATAATTTTCGACTGTCAATGCTAAGTCTTGGATGACTTCCTGTGCATCAAAGAGACTGAACTAACAGGAGTGTTTAATAAGCTCTAGCCAATCAGAATCTTGTAGTATTAAGTGACGTACTTGGACATGAGTACAGAGTCGAACTCGAGCCAAGCAACAAAACTGTCAGCAGTAATTCTCATGTACCAAGAGCTAGTCCGTCACTGTCTATAGAGAACGGCGGACATGACATGTCCAACTACGTCACATTTCGTCACAAATGTTCTTTCATCTCTTCTATTAGTGTTCTCATTGTCTTATATGGGAATTAGACTCTCCTGTTAAATAATGTTTAGTCTCATTGCCTGTACCTCACCCTTCAAGCGACCTTGAAGGTGGTAGAATTTTTCAACGTTCGTTAAATGTTCATTTTTATCTACAAGCGCCACAAACCGCTGATGAAAAAAGAGCCATTTCTTATAATCGCCATCAAATGTTGGCAAATCAATTTATGGCAGACTAGTTCGTGTGGGAAAACCTTGTGAAGATTGGTTTGTGTTTACTTGGGCACCTTTGTTTGCTGTAGCGTTTCTAGACCCGTGGACATTCAGTAGTAATACCACAAGTGACTGAACTTTTGCGATAAGTCTGTCGATTCATTTCTGAACGAAACTGAATTGCTTCGAGAAAACACCACTCGTCCTGCGGACTCGTTGAGTTCAGAAATAAAAGACAGACTTATGAGATATATACAATCACTTGTGGTATTACTACTGAATGTCCACGGGTCTAGAAACGCTACAGCAACAAAGGTGCCCAAGTAAACACAAACAAATCTTCACAAGGTTTTCCCACACGAACTATTCTGCCATCAATTGATTTGCCAACATTTGATGGCGATTATAAGAAATGGCTCTTTTTTCATCAGCGGTTTGTGGCGCAGGACGAGTGGTGTTTTCTCGATACAATTCAGTTGAGTTCAGAAATAAAAGACAGACTTATGAGATAAATTCAATCACGAGTGGAATTTAATTAGATAACATCCCTAGCTTTACTTATAATCTTGAAATAGCTATTTTCGAATATTTCTCTGTTTGGAGAATTCATTTCCGATTTGTCTAACATTTCTAGCTATTCTATACTGAACGCTTTCAAATTGTTGCAAGATTCTATTCTAGCAAATCTGCGTCAATAGCATTATTCGTGAATGTGACAAACCTACTTAATTTCGAGACTATAGTTTCCCTCTGATCGTATAAATTCTGTAACTCAGATGTTGATTTCGAATCCGAATTATTCAGTTTCGATGTCCGACATATTTGTGGTGCGGAAAACAACCAAAAAGAGTAAACGAAACAACAATACACGACAATTATTGAAATGAAACTGTAATAATAATAATATTATGAAAAGTAACTACGTATGCAAGTGATTGAGGATGGGGTAGATTGGAAAGGACTTACAGTGCGACTGGTGTATGTGATCTTGAATGAATCGGTGCATAAACGTTGATTCCCTGAATGTATTTGCAACTGGCTGCCGAATTGCTGTTGGATCCAACGTTGATGAACTGCTTTTCCTCTTTAATTCGCTAGAAGGACCAAAATGTTTTTGTGTGTTCTTATTATGAAGTATTTGGTTGAAATGACTGAAAAGAGTGCATCAGTGACAATGACTGTTTATTGCGAAACAAACTGTTAGCATCCGTCAACATGACAACTACTGCCAGAATAAAAAAAAGAAGCATGAACAATATCATTCAATAGTTGTAGGGAGCAGTAGTTGTTTTCTGTTAGAGACTTTCCGACGATTATACCCATTGTATTGGTTAAATGCAGAAGTCTGGATTGTTTAATCCATTTTTATTATTAGCTTATTAATAATAGTTATTTATATATAGTCTTTACGAAAATGTATATACATTTTTTCTACGATAGTTATTATATGGCCAAATTGTAGCAATTGTTGAATGTTTTATCTTATTAAGTTTCAAATTTTCGTCGTATTATCAAATGATGACTTCCGAGTACAATCTGACGCAAAAACTGTCTTATTGAAAAATGTATGAACAGTTGATGATTTTACGCACAATTGATTTTTTTACGCACTTGTGCTCAAAAATACCACTTTACGCACTGTGAACAGTGCGTATAACCTTAGTTTACTCACTATCGTAGAAAAAATTCTTTATTGCTGTTGTCTTTCTCTTAGTTATCGACCTATAAATTTAAATGGATTAAACTCTCATAGTTATATTTTTTGCATGATTTTGAATTTTGGCAAATAGTTTCATGCACAGTAATTTTAAAATAAAAACCCTCGACCGCTTTGAAATCTCGAGTTTTTACTGAATTATTGTACTGTTATATATTTATAGTCCAATTACCTCTAAAATAATTTATTTTACGAAATAAAATGATACAATAACACAATACTCTAATTTACATAACAATCACGGGACTAGGTATTTATATTCGACTTTCACTTCACTGACTGTTCGTCTGTCCGCTGCGTAGTTCTTTTTATATCCGACGTTGACTTCTCTGAATGCTCCAGAATTTTCCATCGAATCGCCCAGACTCACCGAACCGTCCAGATTCTTCTCGGTGCAAGCGCATCGACAGTCGCCCGCGGTTGGTCGCTAGCAATACGTGAGAGTTCAGGTCCGGCATCGCCCGCAGCTTCGCCACAGTACATTCAACTATTTTCCAAGCAAAATCAAGATCAAAATATTTTGAGAGTTCAATCGATTAAATTCATAGTAGACCAGAGCTGAAGCATTTTTTAAATAAAATAATTATTAACAGCATGAGACCTACTGGAAGAGGAGCGAAATATTGTTCGAATAACGAGAAAAATAAATTGGAGTTGAAAAAATGGAGAAGGGTGGAACGGGGTAAACTTTTAGGGTTTAAAAGCGATATTTCACGGTTTTTCGGAAAGTTGACCTCCTACCGAAAAAAGTTAAATGGCAAAGTTATTGATAATAAAATGATCTAGAACTATAGGATCGAACATTTTTCACATAACCTCAAATTTATCGGGAAAATCGAAAAAAACAATTTTTCAGTTATTAATAATAATAATAATAATGAATGCTTTTATTGCAATGATTAAAATAGATAACAATCATCTAACGATTAATAAATACATTGCAAAAGGTAGAGTTCGCACTTCTTTGAGTGTTAATCAAAGAAGCAGCGCTCTTCCACTCAACCTTTCTCGCTTAGAACTCAATTTTTTTCACGAAGTTTGGTGAACATATAACTCAACATGTTTCAAGTAAGCTGAAATATTTTTGTAGCGGTATACAGATTTTTTTCATTTGTGTTCACTGTACGCCATATTGCCATAACATCCCTACGAAGCGTATGTACTTCTCTAATGGTGGATTTATGCAGCATTCATAAGTCATAAGTTTTAAGTCATAAGAAAGAATATTCATCAATGATTGGTTGGAATAAACAGTTCAACCAATCATTGACGAATATTCTTCCTTATGACTTAAAACTTATCACTGCTGCATAAATCCACCATCAGTACTCTGATGAAGTGGGGTTTTCCGGGTTTTCTTTCTACTGAAATAGCAAATGCGCAATTACGACGAGTCCCCAGTTTCATTCAGATTTTCATCTTGAATTCATTTTATATGCTTTATATTTTGATTTTGCATATTTGAATTGATAAATTGTTTATCATTTGATAACACTGTGAGTTAGCGGATTTACAATAAAGTACTTTCCCCTTGAAATATTGCTTGTAGTATTCAACCTACAGATTCTAGATTATTTATTGATATTACTCATCTCACTTCCTTCACGTAAAATCTATCGAATTTATAAACGATTTGTCACCACAAATAAAAATTCTGACTTTGCGGTAAACTGTTATTTCCAATTATTACATTATATAGCGTTTCTAAGAATTACAAAGGTGCAGAATAGTATAATAAATTATATTATCTATTCAACCTCGACTTTTCCTCTAATCTTAATGGATTTTTAAGTATTAAACATATCAAACAATAAAATTTTGGACACTCAAAATTCCATTCATTTAAATCACCTTTTTCACGAACATGCACAGGCCGAATTCTTCTTAATTGATGAAAGATGTTCTTGATTTATGGTACTGCTATTTGAATATTTTTAATTACTAGCGCTTTTATTTTTCGCATGTGAATATACGTTTAGCAAGTAATTTTCAAGTAAAATTAACTGTACCGAAAATAATATTACACTCTTTTAGATTCCATCCAGAATAATACACCAAGTAATAGAGCATAAAATGAGTGAGTTATTAAAAAAAATACTATTTGAAAACCGACTATGCCATCACATGAAAGGCAGTCCTTAGTTATATTGTGTTATGTTTTCGACTCGCAACTGTAATTTATTAATTTGTTATAAACATTTAAATAACAAAAAACGTGTTTTTTTAATTGGTTTGATTATAAAATGAAAACTGATAGAGCAATCTAGTTGTTCCAATGAGAAGAATGGTAGATAATTGAAATACGAACAAAATGGGATATTTTACGACCCTGTCGGATCATTAGTAACGGAGAAAAACAAAAAAAAAAATGCGATTTTTTTTAAAATTCAGAACTTCTCCATTTTCAAGAAATAGGATTGGCCTTTCGCATGAAAGTGTTGAATCATGTGTACTTTATGTTTGCACAAAACAGGCGCTGTCAGATTTTTAGTTTTGGCACGATTACAATTTAATTTTTTTTGCACTATCTTGCGTGCCTGGATGCTCTAGTGATAGCCCGATTTTAGTTTGTCAAACAGATTATGAAAGTAGATGTATAGTATTATAAAACGTAAATTCCCATTGCGCTACAATGGTGCGAAATGGGTGAAAAATACATGCAAACATTACTGAAAACGGCCGAGCCAGCGTTATATGCCGAGTAGTAGGAGAGTTCGGGAGATGAGGGGTATTCTTCTAATGAACGGGTTACGTGATAATACGCTTCCCCTCATCTCCCACTCTCTCCTGCCACTCGACCGCTTTCACCAGCTCGGCCGTTTTCAGTCATGTTTGCAAGAATTTTTCACCCATTTTAGCGCAATATGAGAATATACGTTTTGTTGTACTGTACTTCTACTTTCAAAATCTGTTTTAGAAATTGAAATTGGACTATCACTAGGGCATCCAGGTACGCTGCAAGATAGTTAAAAAAAATCAAATTGCAATTGTGCAAAAACCAATGATCCGACAGCGCCTGTTTTGTGCACACACAAAGTATATACACATGATTTAATACTTTCTGAATTTTTTAAAAAATCGTTTAATTTTCCGGTTTTTCCGGTTTCCTTTCGTTACTAATGATCTGATCGAGTCGTAAAACATTCCATTTTATTCGTATTTCAATTATCTATAATGATTTTCATTGGAACAACCGATTGCTCTATTAGGTTTAATGTTATAAGCAAAACAATAATAAAAAAGTTTATTGTTATTTGAATGTTTCTGACAAATTATTAAATGACAGTTGCGAGTCGAAAACATCGCGTTCGATCTGTGCTCGATTTGAAAACGATGTAGACTTCTTAAACCGAATTATTACTATGGATGAGACTTGGGTACATTTCTACGATCCAGAAACAAAGCAATAATCGATGTAATGGCGACACTCCGGTTCTCCAAGACCTAAGAAGTTTCGTGTCCAAAAATCTGCTGGAAAAGTTCTTGCGTCAGTTTTATGGGATTGCCATGGAGTAATCATGATTGATTTTTTGGATAAGGGTAGAACAATAACTGGAGATTACTATTCGACATTACTGACCACTCTACGGGAAAAAATTAAAGAGAAAAGACGCGGAAAGCTATCCAAAGGTGTTTTGTTTTTGCAGGACAATGCTTCTGCACACAAATCTCATGTTGCCATGCAAAAAATTCGTGATTTAGGGTTTGAATTGCTAGAACACCCCCCATTATTCACCAGATTTGGCTTCGTCCGACTATCATGTCTTTCTTCAACTGAAAAGAAGTTTAAAAGGTCGTAAATTTTCTTCCAACGAGGGGGTAATAAAAGCTGTGGAGGTCTGGTTTGCAGAGCAAGAAGAAACATTTTTTTTGAAAGGTCTAGAGACGTTGCAGGTTCGCTGTAATAAATGTATCCAATTAAGAGGAGAATATGTTGAGTAATAAAATATTATGACATTGAAATTTTGTTTGGTTCTATAGTAGGCTAAGAATTTTTCAATATACCCTCGTGCTCTAGCAAATTCGTTGATAATTTAAAAAAACTGACATTTCTGACGAGTTCATGTTCAATACTGAGCATCATTAAATTGTTGAGCCTATCTTCACCCATGGTTGATCTACGCCGTCAATAACATATAGGTGAGTCCTATTTTCAATCAAGAATGTAATATTTACTTAAATCAAAATCAGGTACAAGTAATGTAGTAGTTCAGTTGGAATCCTGGTTATTTGTCCATTATGCGTGAACGGACCCCGGACTCCGTGACGTCAGTTTGGCTCCTGAAAGACGCCAAATACGCAAAATGGACCTTTTTGGCAGAAAGAATAAACTTTAACTCCCTCTATTCATTCTTGAAATTGTCTGATCGAAAATCCCTTCAAAATGCAGAATATTCAGAATACTGTTCCTTGCCTGTCACTAAAACGGTGCTGCTGTATAAAACACCAATCGCGCAAGCTCTCCTGATTTTTCTAAGCAACATAGTTTTCGTGACAGCGAAGTGAAACTATTTTTTGAAAATACTGCACTTTATCGAGATATTATTACAGAAAATTTCACAACTCGCTTTTTAAGCCAATAAAAAAATTGGTTTCTGTTTAGTTGCCATAACAACCCTAACAATTTCCAGAAATTTTTATCCTGCTGGGTACCCTGGGCGAAATTAATAAGTGGACATTTTTCTGTCAAATATTTGAAATGTGATAATTTACATTTTGCTTTTATGTACGAATGGAATTTTATTCTTCATACGAAGGGAGATAATATTTCATAATTATGTATTCACTAAATATTTCGATTGTGTAAAAATACGAGGATGTATTGATATCTAGTTAGCCTAGACCAGTTCCCTGCATAAACAAAATATTGCGTTACCATAGCAACGAACAATACCTTATTAGAAGTGTCAGTGTAAAGTTTGACGTCAAAAAAGAAAACCAGAGTTACGCAATAAATTAAAAGAAAGAATTTGTCAACCGAAATTGTGAAAATCGAAAAATTGGAGTATCGAGCCATCATCAGGTACCTGTATTTAAAAGGTTTAAGAGATAAGCAGATTTACGAGGATATGCTTAATACCCTTGGTGATCAATGTTCTTCGTAGGCGACCGTGAAAAATTGGACTGCAAGCTTCAAAAGAGGTATATTTTCCATTGAAGATGATGACCGATCGGGTAGGCCAGTTTCTGTGTCAGTCTCCGAAAATATCGATGCAGTTCATGACATGATTTTAACAGACTGTCGAATTGGGCTAAAACGGATATCTGAAGCACTGAATATTTCATACGAACGCATTCATCATACAGTTCACGTCAATTTGGACATGAGAAAAATTGCTGCAAAATGAATCCCCAAATGTTTGAATGTTGACCAATAGCGTGCAAGGGTAGTAGCATCGCGTTCGATCTGTGCTCGATTTGAAAATGATGTAGACTTCTTAAACCGAATTGTTACTATGGATGAGACTTGGGTACATTTCTACGATCCAGAAACAAAGCAACAATCGATGGAATGGCGACACTCCGGTTCTCCAAGACCTAAGAAGTTTCGTGTCCAAATATCTGCTGGAAAAGTTCTTGCTTCAGTTTTTTGGGATTGCCATGGAGTAATCATGATTGATTTTTTGGATAAGGGTAGAACAATAACTGGAGATTACTATTCGACATTACTGACCATCTCTACGGGAAAAAATTAAAGAGAAAAGACGCGGAAAGCTATCCAAAGGTGTTTTGTTTTTGCAGGACAACGCCCCTGCACACAAATCTCATGTTGCCATGCAAAAAATTCGTGATTTACGGTTTGAATTACTAGAATAAGGGGGGTGCTTATTCACCAGATTTGGCTACGTCCGACTATCATCTCTTTCCTCAACATAAAAAAAGTTTAAAAGATCGCAATTTTTCTTCCAACGAGGAGGTAATAAAAGCTGTGGAGGGTTGGTTTGCAGAGCAAGAAGAAACATTTTTTTGTGAAAGGTCTAGAGACGTTTCATGTTCGCTGTAATAAATGTATCCAAATAAGAGGAGAATATGTTGAGTAATAAAATATTTTGACATTGAAATTTTGTTTGGTTCTATAGTAGGCTAAGAATTTTTCAATATATCCTCGTAAATATTTCAATTAATAATACATGTTTTTGTTCCTTAATCATTAAAAATAAATGTTTCTTAACAATCTGCGGTTTTCAGGTAGGTATAATGAAAATTATCGTTCATTACTAGTCTATAAATGCTTTTTCCGTTCTTGCACGACTTCCCGTGTCCGGCTTAATATCCTCCCACGGGAACATGTCGCGCACGCACGGAAAAAGCCTATTCTCTGAACTCGTAATGAAATATTTTATTTTGTGGTCTATGAACCTATCTTTCAATTGTCCAAAAGTGCAATTGCTAAAGATATGCGAAAGTATTTTCGGACTGTCAGTTTGGCATAACTGTTTTTGAAGCAGTGTCAATCGTATATAAATGTCTACATCAACATCGGCAAGTGAAAGTTTGGCTGTTTGTTTTTTTTTCAAGGAGGAGTTATTTAGTTTCTGTTTATTATTCACTGTAAGGAATCGCGGTAAAATTTCATGACCATGTACTGTATATTCTACAGCTCATAATATCTAGGAATTGCTATATTTCGGAAATTGTCTAGAGTTTGTATCCTTACTGATCCAGTAATTTTAAAAATGTATGTATTGTTAGCAAAACAGAATATCGACAATCGGTATCATTATTTATTGATTTTTTTGGCTATTAATAAACTTCTACCTTAGGAGTGGGAAAGAGAACCTACATGAAGTCAGCTAGACAAGTTCGAAAAAGTTGATAACGTATTATTTCATAAAAAGTCGCCTTTTTGTAGCTAATTATTTGTGAAGAAAAAAATTGTCGCTCTTTTACAAAAAAAAGCGTCTACTTCCGTAATTTCTATTTTTTCACAGTTCTGAAGTATCCATAATTTGCCGCCTTCATGTCGCTAATTAGTTGCTGAGAAAAAAAATAGTGGCTTTTTTTTAAATATGCGATATTTCGCAAATCGTGAAACTCTTCATCAAACTAATGAAAATAAATCATGAGTGGAGGTATTTAATTGAAAAATGATCCATTGATCATATTTCTGGTGCAATAGGATTTTGTAGCATCCATTCAACCCCATTCCATCCTGTGGAAATAACGAAATGAATGTTTCCGGATAATATCATTATTATTTTGCTGTGTTCTTTTCTCGAAAAATATTGAAAAATGAAGTGTGGAATACGTTGAAAGTGAAATAGTATATTGTACAATGAGCATGAAATGACATACATTTCCCACGAGTAGGTATATATACCTACCTATATATGTATACCTTACGAGTGGGAAATGGGTCATTTCATGCTCATTGTACACTATACTTTTTCTACGACCATCTGAATCATTAACTAAATCTGTAATATTTTTAATGATCATTTTTCTCATAAACTCTCCTGCCGTCATTTTTACATGGTTTAGATAATTTTTTCTTTCTTCACCCGTTGAATGAAACATCTATTTTTTCTTTTTGTACACGTACCTACCTACGTCGTGAAACAAATAACATTCAAAATTTTCAAATTTTGACAACTTGGAAATAAAAAAAACTTTATGCAGAAAAAATCAAACACTAACCGATTTCATAAAATGAAAAAAAAAATGTGGCTGCGTGGATTTGAACCCTCGCTCTCACCATCCAAAGTCCATGTGTCATCTGAATCAACACTCGTCGTTACTAGAGCACATTATAATTTGTTCAAATTAACTGCTATATAGAAAGTATTTGTCAACTATTCAAAAATATAGAATCCGATTGTACTCAATCTTTTTATTGAAATTATTCTGGTTTTATAAAAAGAAAATCATACCTTTGTCAGAAGATAGGCATTATCAGGAGCTTCTGATATAAATTTATTAATCTGATTGTTCAATCATCCTCACTATCGCTAATGATTTTTAATAACTTAATTTTTTCAATCGAATTTTGTAATTATCTACTGATGTGAAATGTCAAATTATTAGACAGACGTAAACAAACTTGATTCGATATTATTTATGTTCATAAAATTCGTTAATACCTAGGTACCTATAATGACAGTCTAGTAGTTCATGAAAGTCGACACGTCATATTAACAGATAAACAAATCGAAACAATTCGTATCCAACTCGGTTTTATCAAATGAACAAAAACTACTCGCTAGATTCAAGGTGATGTTATAGACAGATTATAAATTATACAGGGCGAAAATTCCGCTTCAAATTGAAATGTTCATTTTTCTTAATGATCGTAAAAAAATTTATTTTGTTGCATCCATTCAATCACTTTTGCAACGTTAAAGCGGAGATTAATGAATATTTTGAATTTGATCGAATACAAACATTACGAAAGTTGTTTCTCAACATTCTTCTGTATTCATTAAGCATCGCATTTTTTTTTAATGTGTCATCCACAAATGATGAGTTACTAAAAACTACGAATTATGGATACATCGGAACTTTAACTTACTTTTTTTTACTTATTTTATTTTCAAGTATTTCATTTGATACCCCTATTGATGGGATTGAAGAACAAAGTAATCCATCATTTATTTGGAATTTTTACATAGAGTACTGTATTTCTACTAGTCCAGCCCTTTCATTTGATACCCTTATTGAGGGGGTTGAACAAAATATGACATCCGCTATTTTAGGTCGGTGGCCATCTTGAATTTGGATTTTTTTCATGGTCTACTGTATTCTAGTAGTTCAGCCCTTTCATTTTGATACCGATATTGAGGGGGTTGAAAAACAATATGTCGTCCTCCATTTCGTGGCGGTGGCCATCTTGAATTTACAATTATACTGAATATACATAATTGTATTGTCATTAGAACTAAAGGTGTGCACCAAATTTCAGATCCATTGCTCAACAGGAAGGGGGTAAAATTTCAATTACTAGATTTGACCGACACAAACAAAACTGTAAGCTGAATAGACCGTTTAAAATAATAAAAAATGACGGAAGTTGTCCCGCAAACATTGAATATTTTTTTAAAGAAAGGAGAGAGATATATTTTCCTACCACAGCTAATTATCGAAAAAAACGCAGAAATTTGTGGATACCCAAAAAGTGAGAGAACATCAAAATAACGGAAACATCGTTTTTTTTTTTTTTTTTTTTTTTGAGAAAAGATACAACTTTTTTCTCGCCGCAACTAGTTAGCGACAAAAAAGCTGCAGATTCTGGATACTTCAGAACAGAAAAGATAGAAATTACAGCTAGGCAAATCTATCTGCGCCTCTGAATATTGGGTGCGCGGGATTACAGACGCTGTCCTTGTCTTGTCTTTCCCGTTTAAAGCTGGTAGCGGATATTTACCCTCTCTGTTTATCGTTCGCGCATCTCAGAGGCACAGATAGATTTGCCAAGCTGTACGCTTCACATGAAGCTTGCAAATTTCACATATTTAAAAAAAAGTGCGACAATTTCTATTTCTCCGCAACTAATTAGCGACAAAAAGGCGGAAAATTATAGATACTTCAGAACTGTGAAAAAATAGAAATTACGGAAGTTGTTTCGCTATCATGTGAAGTTAGCGAAACATCGCATATTTAAAAAAAAGAACGACAAATTTTTTTTCCCGAAACGAATTAGCTACAAAAAGGTGGCAATTCGCACTGCCTCTTCTCAAGCGTTTGATACCGCCCTATTCTCCACATTTCGTGGGCCTATGGGAAGCCGCGGTCAAAAGTATCAAACATCGATCATCTAAAAAGAATTTTTCACTATTCTCTCTAAGAATTTGCGTTCTCTTTGCCCATCGGGCTCAGCCCCAATCAATTTCGGATGACCCCAGCCCACCTTATTATTGGGAAAACACTTATTGCTGCACCAGATCAAGGTGTCACCGATATAAGTACAAACAGGTTATCAAGATTCCAGCCTTTACAGCAAATAAGTCGACAATTTTGGAAGCGATGGATGGCCGATTATATTGTAGAGCTACAGCGACGAACCAGGTAAAAATCGATTCAAGGTGCGCTTACTGAAGGATCCCTAGTATTGATTAAAGAAGAACATATTTTTCCTACTCAATGGATATTAGGGAAAACATAGAATATGCGAGCTGCATAAATGTCCTGATGAAGTAGCTAGAGTACCGTCGATTAAAACCCCGTCATCAAAAGGGGATTGCAGGAAGATTTTTCCTCTTCCTAGTTTTGCTTGAAACGCGTTAAGTATGTTTACGCCTCCGAGCAATAAAAGATATAGAGATGTATTCTCTATCTCTTTCTTGAAAGCAACATACCCGACGTTGTTTACAAACATCAATGCCCGAGTCGTGTTAAAAATGGGCATTGTCGGATATTTCCGTTTGTACTCGTTGATCAGGTTGTAATTCCGTATTATATTCACTCTTAACTTGGCGATCATGTTTGTTTACGTCCGTTTACGACTTATTTACCGCCTTGTCAAATCAAACCATGGGCTTCGCAGTATATAAGATAATCATGGCATAAACCATATTTAATTGGCATTCTGTATCGATCTTTTTAGTGGTATTAAATGAGTTGACTTTTTTGAGGCAAAAATACACTATTTATTGAAATATCTGTAAAAAACTTTGTTACTATGAAAGTCAACTGTAAAAACGATTACCTATCAATAATTAGGAAATAGTATATTGTACAATGAGCATGAAATGACATACATTTCCCACGAGAAGGTATATGAAATTTTGTAGTACGAGCGTAGCGAGTACTACAAAACTTCATATACCTACGAGTGGGAAATGGGTCATTTCATGCTCATTGTACACTATACTTTTTCTACAACCATCTGAATCATTAACAATTCTGTAATATTTTTAATAATCTTTTTTATCATAAACTCTCCTGCCGTCATTTTTACATGGTTTAGATAATTTTTTTATAAATTTAATAATTTGATTGTTAAATCATCCTCACTATCGCTAATAATTTTTAATAACTTAATTTTTTCAATCGAATTTTGTAATTATCTACTGATGTGAAATGTCATATTATTAGACAGACGTAAACAAACTTGATTCGATATTATTTATGTTCATAAAATTCTTTAATACCTACCTATAATGACAGTCTAGTAGTTCATGAAAGTCGTAGGAAATGAAATATTTCGATACAGCTAGCCGTGAGAAATGAAAATCGGTGTTACCACGTGGTAGGTTTCTTAATCGAAGACGCAATTGAAATGTTAATTTTTCTTAATGGTCGTAGAAAAAAATTGTTGCAGTATAGGCACACTAAAAAGTATGTAAGTAAGTGAGCAAAACTCAACTATTCACAATCAAATTCAAATCATAAGCCACTAGCTATTATAGACTCAATTTGATGGGTACTGGATTATCACATAAGTAATCGGTTCATCAGAAGTTTTCGACGTTCCCAATTGAATAAAATTTTGTAATCATGGAATATCACATATATCAACATGAATAATGGATCTGGAATGTTTTCAGTGAAGTAGCGTTTCCGGTTAAACCGGATGTGGACACAAACTTCTTTATTGTAAATCAAAAACTGTGAATCATTGACAGTTTAAAATCTTATCAACGGATTGAGTATTATTTTTAATCTTTTGAAAGAGGCCACACTCCCAATTTCAGGAGATTCTTCATTGAATTTCTTTAATCCGTGAATGAAAAGTGATAGACTCTAAAATTGTAACTTACTTCATCATAGAAGGCTATGATTCCCTATATACAGGGTGGGGCACCGAAAACGAAACAGATCGAATATCTTCAAAACGCATGTGTTGTGAATAAAATACAAAAACACGTCGATTTTTAATCCAAGGGGGACATCTTCCTATCATAACCTCAACTGTCATACCTCTCCCCCCACCCCTTGGGCACTATAACCCAAACAATATGAATAGGGAAAGTAGTAAGTGTGACATTGAAATGGTAATTTAATTTCATAAGGAATTCAGCCATGTCAATTTTTGCCACCTCTTGCGGGAAAAATAACTGCTCCGTATTCCTAATTATATTACTGCATTTGCAAGCTATTCTGACATAAATTCGGTGACAATGCATTATAGAATTTTTCTAAACGAAAAAACAAAATGGCGGCTCCAAAATAGCGAACATGATTTGCAATTATGGTCCGATTCGAATCAAAACTGATATGTGGTGGTGTTCAAAGTCGGAAATTATGATTTGTTCGTCAATGCAAAAAAACAATGGTAGCTCCAAGATGGCTGACGAAATTTGTAATTCTGGTAGGGGGAGAGGTATGACAGTTGAGGTTATGATAGGAAGATGTCCCCCTTGGATTAAAAATCAACCTGTTTTTGCATTTTACTCACAACACATGCGTTTTGAAGATATTCGATCTGTTTCGTTTTTGGTGCCCCACCCTGTATAAATCACTTCTTTAAAGACTTTTTTGTAAATTGTACTTCTAATTTTTCATGTCCCTCTTAGACAAATGTAAGCACAGTTTGCATAGTAAATTTCGAGTTTGAAAGAATTTTTTTTATAGAATTACATATTTAGACCTAGCTATAGAGGTTTTTCCCCCACAAAATAAAGACGCAAATGGCCTATACTAATTTTTATAAAATAATTCGTTAATGAAAACCAAGAAATAGTGAAGAAAATTACAAGTTTTTTGTTTTTTTTTTTGGAAATATCTCAAAGATTATTCAAGGAATCGTTTTACTGTCAATGGAACTTTTGTAGAGATTGTTAAAACCTACAAAACGGATTTTCATACAACCGGATCGGTGCATTTTCCACTTAGAAAATCCGGGAAAACCTCGAAAAAGAGACCATTTTTCAAATTTTTTTAATTTTTATAAATCTGAAGCTGGACAAAAAATATTGCGGGAACTGATGGATAATAATATGCGGTTCAACTGTACGCAAGATGTTTTCTGTCCTATGTGTAGTTTTTGCACAATCGCGTTATAAAAAATTTAAGGGCACATCTTGCATGATGCGCTGATTTAAGGGAAATCGTCTTATTCTAATTCTGTAAACGGCATCTGGAAGTAGAGATAATATCTACAATTTGTATATTTCAGATTCAGAAAATGTCACTGAAAGTTGATCAAAACGCTTCAAGGTGTCCGAAGTCAAACTGAAGTTAATACGAGTTGAGTTCGGGCGACTTTGGCTGCACTTTGAAGCATTTAGAGTATCTTCCAGTGACATTTTCAACACATTTCCCGACCTCTCAGGTGAAAATCCAAAATATACAAATTATAGATATTGATCTCTACTTCCATATGCCGTGTACAGAGTTTGAATAAGATGATTTCTCTTAAAACGGCGCATTCAGAAAGATTTGCCCTCAAATTGTACAAAAACTACATATTGGACAAAAACCATCCTGCGCACAGTTAAACCACATATTATTATCTATCAGTTTCCGCAATATTGTTCGTCCACATTCAGATTTATAAAAGTTAGGAATTTTTGAAAAATGGTCTCTTTTTCGAGGTTTTCCGGAAATTTCTCATTTTGCTGGGGCGAAAACCGGGGTTTTCATTTACGAACTATATTATAAAAAGTAGTATAGGCCGTTTGCGTCTTTTATTTTGTGTGAAAAGAGCCTCTTATTTTTATCTACAGCTTGGCCTAATACATTTATTGATGAAAGAAAGAGTAGTTTGGGTTCCTTGAATGACTTTCCCATCATTAAAAAAGCGTTTTTGATGTATACAATACCTGATTATCTTCCTCTGCGTCGTTAGAGCGGTTGTTCGCATTTACCACAAGTCAACGGCGAAAAGCTCTGACCCATGACAACTTCGAAAAATTGGTCATTAGAGAGCGAACAAACTTAACCAGTGATTACCGCTATCACTAATTGTTTTATACTTTTAATGTTTATTAAAAAAGACATTTCTGTAGATCTTTACAAACTGAAAACTGCCTACAAAAATTATTGATTTGATGGTGCAGGGTGAAAAAATCGTGAAGGTGTAATGCAACACTCGGAGAAAACCACTGAAATGAAATTATAATATGATGACTAGAATGCTCGTCAGGCTGCGCGACTGGATTTCTCATGGAGGCCGCCATGTTTGTGTTGTGCCTCTTGGCAGTGGCGGAGGAATCGAGATTGAGTTGAATGTAACATATAAAACTACAAAGATGCGCTGCACTGCACTGGCGTGTTTACAAACTATAAATTGGGGAACTAATAACACGTACGAGCAGATGAATGTCTCTCTCGCACCCATACAAGTAAGCAATAAAGTATTTCTGCTGGATTGCATGTGCCTACTTTCTTCTTCTCCTAGATTTATCACTTTATACGGGTGCGCAGAGGAACTAAGAGCATTCCAGTCATCATAGTATAATTTCATTTCAGTGGAAAAAATCTATTAGCTAAATTTATTCTTTGGTTATTTTTGGATTTACTATATTACAAGTACTATCCTTATGGAGAATGGCTTTCGGTTAAATTTCCTGAATTTTTGATATGACGTAGATTTTTACTTCCTTGGCAGAATTTTTGACAATTCCGAGAATTGACAAAACGCCTATTTATACCATGCCTCAGTGATGGTATAATGTTACCTCATTCTTGTTTTCATTAAATATTTTCGTTCTGTGCTCTACACAAGGCTGAACAAAGAAAAATACAATTCGATTAATTTTTGAACAACCAGTGTGATTTCTCTGATGAGAATTGAAGATTAAATTTAGCCTGAATGAACTTCTTCAATCCCGATCGAAATTAAATGAAACATATTTTTTTATACAGGATGGTTCGAAAATAGGGGTGCGTCAACCCCTCGTTTTTTAGTACGGATTGGGAAGAGCATGCCATATATATATATATATATATATATATATATATATATATATATATATATATATATACACAGTGTCACCGTTAAAGTCAGCATCATATGGGATTTTTTTTTATTAGTCAGTTATTGCAAATTTAGAGTTCGTGAACAGTTTGTGCTTTGAAATTTATGCAAAATGACTTTTACGATGTCTTCCTATTCATCGGCTACACCTGTCAAATATGACATTTTTTCTAAAAAATTACTAAATGTCAGGTAATTTCTCAATATTTCGAGAAATATTATATGAAAAAGTTGTTTATTTTTAGATTTCCTACCCACCTACCAAATTTGAACCAGTTTGAACAACTTTGATTTTTTTCTCGTTTTCTTAACCTTACAATTTTTCAGCTAATTTAAATTTAGTCAAATCTGAAAAACCAGTTGAGATGTAATACACACATCTGCCGAAAGAATTTTTTTCTGATTAAAATGTTTCTAATTGGATATTTTCAAATAAATACAAATATGCTGAAAGAATTATGTCTAATACTTGATGCAAAGTGGCTCTAGTTCTGAATTTTCGAATCCATTTCCAAATCAATAGACCTAAAGTTGCTAAGTCAATCTTCAAAAATTATTCTCCGATGTAATACTTACAAATGAATCAAGTTGCTCTGGCATGCTCTGAAAAGAATTATAGTAATAGAAAAATGAACAATTATTTCACAATAAACATTTATTAATTATTATAAGGCGATTCAAATGATAAGAATGTACAACGTGGATTGGATATCAATTATAACATTTTGGTATGTCTTCCATCACGCTCAATGCAAATAATGGTTCGCCTGGAAACTTCGTTGACAGCGTTTGTTAAAAACTGAGGAGACATAGTTAATACACAATCTCGAATTACTGTCTCCAGGTGGTTGACATCTCGAAATGGTCTGCGCTTGTAGACTTTTTGCTTCAAATACCCCCAAAGGAAAAAACCTAGTGGGGTAAGGTCTGGCGACCTAGGTGGCCAGGGTTGTTCCATATTCCGCCCTATTGTATTCCCTCGAAATACTTCCAAGATATATCTTTTAACTACTGCCGAATTATGAATTGGTGCTCCGTCACATTGAAACCATAGGTTATGTCTTTCATTAAGGGGCATTTCATCTAAAACTTGACGTATTTCATCATTTAAAAACTGCAAGTATCTCTCTGAATTTAAATTTTCCCGGAAGAAATATGGGCCAATGACTCTGTTATTTAACACACCGCACCACACATTTGTCTTGAAAGAATATTGATCTCGGCATTCTATCACAAACTTTGGGTTTTCTGTTGACCACCACCTACAGTTTTGTGAACTGACTACCCCATTCGAGGTAAAAGTCGCCTCGTCTGTCCATAAAATTTTACAAGGAAAATTTGAATTTTCTTCTCGTTGTCCTTGGAACCAAAAAGAGAAATCCAACCGTACGTCAAAATCTCGCTCTTTTAACGTGTTTATAAATTTTGGTTTGAACGGCTTAAACTTATTATTGTGTAATATTTTTCTCACGGCCTCCCTTTTAGCACCGGTCCTATTACAAATATCTGTTATACTAGTTTGCCCATGCTCTACCACATCTAGGCATACACTTAATTGAGCTTCTTCATCATAAACTCTTGGATTATGAGGTCTTTTGAAAGTATTTTGTACTGAACCCGTCGATTCGAACTTTGAGATAATCCTGCTCACAGTAGACTGGTGAATATTTCTGTCAGGATGCCGTCCATTGAAAATATTCGCAACTTGTCTATGACTTGTATTTTCACCGCAAATGCGTACAATTTCTATTTTTTCCTGCAAAGTCAGCATTTTGAATCTACTACTTGATAAAAATTACTGTTTCATAACCTTGAAACTGAAAACACTTTATATCAATTTCCATAACATTCACTTCTATTGTTTCCATAGCATACTTCCCATTTCAACAGCACCTTGATTGATGATTAATTTTTGAGTATAAGTTCAGAGAATAATTGTATGAAATTGATTTAGCAAGAATTTGAACGGCAAATTGATTTGATATTTCTAGAGTTATAGCACTAATCTGAAATGTCTTCATGTGATAAAAATTATTAAAGTGAATTTTGCTATGTTGAAACTAGAGCCACTTTGCATCAAGTATTAGACATAATTCGTTCAGCATATTTGTATTTATTTGAAAATATCCAATTAGAAACATTTTAATCAGAAAAAAATTCTTTCAGCAGATGTGTGTATTACATCTCAACTGGTTTTTCAGATTTGACTAAATTTAAATTAGCTGAAAAATTGTAAGGTTAAGAAAACGAGAAAAAAATCAAAGTTGTTCAAACTGGTTCAAACTTGGTAGGTGGGTAGGAAATCTAAAAATAAACAACTTTTTCATATAATATTTCTCGAAATATTGAGAAATTACCTGACATTTAGTAATTTTTTAGAAAAAATGTCATATTTGACAGGTGTAGCCGATGAATAAGAAGACATCGTAAAAGTCATTTTGCATAATTTTCAAAGCACAAACTGTTCACGAACTCTAAATTTGCAATAACTGACTAATAAAAAAAAATCCCATATGATGCGGACTTTAACGGTGACACTATATATATATATATATATATATATATATATATATATATATATATATATATATATATATATATATATATATATATATATATATATATATATATATATATATATATATATATATATATATATATATATATATATATATATATATATATATATATATATATCAAACATGTTTCATTGTTGAGAACTTCGCATAGTTACTTCATGTATACAGGATGAGTAGAAAGAAACGATCCAAGTTTCTTAGAAAAATGCTGTTTTTTTCAATAAATACCCTGTATTTCGAAAAAGAATCGGTTAAATTTCATGAATTCTTGAAATAATGACGGTTTGAGGAGTCCGAGATACTGTTATCAAAATCAGCATAGGTCTCCGGACTGTCGGCTATATAGTTTCGAATGTACGGATCTTATTGATACCCCATCTACTACATCGGAGACCGAAATAAGTCATTTTCGAGCAATTCTTCTTGTTGAAAAATATTCGGAGTAGATTAGAGCGGTACCTATACCAATCATGCATTACTTTATTTACATGGTGAATGAAATGTTTTTCATTTCCCTGTATCAGAAGCAATAACCCTCCCAAGGTTGGGACTAATTCTCCATTATTTGAAAGCTGATTCAATATAAATAAGGAAATATTTCATATTTCTGTGAGATGTGGGGTTTCTACAAAACAGGGGATATTTTCCAATCAATCCGACCAAAACCTAGGAATAGGATATTTGGTATAAAATCAACAAATGAATGGTGAAGGTATTATACTTCTCAAAATTCTACAAGATAGTCCTCGATAGTAAATATCTACGGTTTGTGGTCATTTTTTAAATGAACTAATTTTGAAATGTATTTGAATAATTTTCACACAAAAAATTCGAATAAATATTAATAAACTTTTTAAAGACAAGCTTTGATTGAATTGTACTGAAAAAGAAAAATATTTCTTTAGGGGTGCACGTTATTCTGTGATTGGCAGATTCAAAAACTTGAAAAATGCGATATAAGGAGGTGGTTTGAACTAATGCATCAGAAATAATTAATGAATCTTATATAATTTTTTTGGATTTTCATACCATACAATATGAATTAACTCGCTTCCGCTTTCACACCACCCCAGATGTAGAGAGTTGCCGGTGCGTTTTTTCTTTTAGTGATATCCCTGTAGGCCTATTCCACCATGTCTAAAGTCGAGTTTCGGCAGTCTGTCTTGTTGGTCGTATTTCGTAAACAGTCATATAGATTGAAGAAAATATAATTTTCATTCCCAAAATATTCCCAGAAACGGGTTATCGTTTTCAGAGGAAACTAGATGAAATAATAGAGAATTAGTCCCAACCTTGAGAAGAACTATCAGCACAGCTATTCAAATTAAAAATAAAATGTGTGCAGTTGTTCAATACTATTTGGGTAAGGTTTATGTTTGCGTTGAAAGTTACGTGATTAATACAGAAAGTTTCGCTTCGGGAAGAAGGAGGCATTATAGTTGGGTTTCCAATGGCATTGAGTCTTTTATCGGCCACATCTAATTTATTTTATATCTAGCCATCAATCTTTAACTGCAATTCTACCAGAATAGTGGCCGATGTCCTTCTACAGCAATGGCCAGTGTACATATCGGAATTAGAAAGTCTTACAGCCGTATGCATAGTCAATTCCAGCGACTCGCCAGAGTTTCGCCGCTCTCTACACAAGATCTATAATGCACAGTCGAGCTCCAAAAAAGTGGTACATCGCCAGAGTTTCGCCAAAATGTGACTCATCGCGTAGTTGTCACTTTTTTGGAGCTCGACTGTGCATTATAATCCTTGTGTAGCGAACGGCGAAACTCTGGCGAGTCGCTGGCAATTGACTATGCATACGGCTGTTAGACAGGCAGCAATTTGTTTTCCCATACTCCCAAATTAATTATTTCTAACTTTTTGTTTGGTGCACTTTCCCTGGTAACTTCGTTTTTAGTATCAGTTATTAAGGTAGTGGATACCATATCGTTGACTTCGGTTACTTTTATTTTATATAATTCTTGACGGCAACAAGCACCCATCATAGAGCAAGATCTCAGGGCCGCCAGACGTCACTTATTTTTGAACGAACGAAATGTGTACGACTGGGTAGTGTTAGTATGTACTATGTACGCATGCCTACCTGCTATCTTGGCCAGATGACCATTTTTCAGACATCCCCTCAAGCAAGGTGCGTAAAAAATTACTTCAGTTGAATACCCAATCTACAGATATGTTTAAGTAATGCCTGGTAGGTTCGTTGACAGTGTAGCAGGCTTCCACCCCGGAGCTCCGAGTTCAAATCTCGTTTTCAACAATTTTTTTTTGTTTTTTGAAAAAAACCCATCCAGACGCGTCACAATAGAGTTAGCCATCTCGTTTGGAAACGGCATCGACTCCGGGAAAATTTTTGTATAAAAATAATTTTGACTTGAACACAGAATTTTAGTAAATAACAGATTTTGTTAAGATTTCCTTAGTGCAAGGCAAAGACTCAACACACGGGATTTTTGTACCCCCTGATTCTTAGAGCCAGGGAAAACAAAAGAAAAAAATATTTTCCAAAAATTATTTAGGAACAAAACTATTTCGTAAAATATCAAAATATTAAAAAAAAAAAAAAATTATCGAAGACGAGATTCGAAGTTGGAGCTCCGGGGTGGAAGCCCGCTACCCTGTCAACAAACCCACCAGGATTAACATGAATATATTTGTAGACTGGGTATTCAACTAAAGTAAGTAATGTTTTTACGTACCTTGATTCCCTGATATCTGAAAAATGGTAATCTGGCCAAGCTACCAGGTAGGCATGCGATCATGGTACATAGTAACACTACTCAATCGTACATATTTCGATCGATTAAAAATAAGTTACTTCTGGCAGCCCTGGGATCTTGGACTATAATACATACAACCTTAAAATGGAACTGAAGAGGAAATATTGAAAAATATTAGAAAAATCGAATACTACACGCTAACAGATTTCACTTAAAAAAATTTCAGGACGTTTCTTTCTCATTTAATGAGTTGAATGTCAAATCAACTTCACTATCACTACTCATTTTCGATAATTATTTTTTTAAACTGTGAAATGTCAAATTATTAGAAGACGTTAACAAACTTGATTTATGATAATAAAAAATATAGGAAATGAACATTTCGATACAGCTAGCCTATGGGAAATGAAAATCAGTATTACAATGTAGTAAGTTCTGTTCCTGATAGAAGTCGCACGTGAAATGTACATTTTTCAGTCTTAGAAAAGAAGAATTTTCATCAGTATTTTAATTCCACTTAGTGGATACTTGGGAGTTACAATCCTTTGCAAGAATTATAGTCTTCAAGGTCACTAAATAAAAGCCTACAAAATTACATATCATTTGTTTATATTTTACAATTATATAATACAAGTTAATATTCAGACATTGCGATTTACAAAACGATAAGAACTGTCTATGTACAATTGAAATTGTTTTTGAAAATCGCCATATTTCATCATATTATATTAAAAACAACATATTTTGTGAGACATCCAGGAAAGAAACGTTTTTTCTATCCTATACAAATAGAGCTTTCAGAGAAAATACTGGCAAAAAAACATTGAGAAGCTGTTTTATAAGTACGTTGCATAGGAACAAACAATTAGATAGAGTAAATATGTAATATATAGCTGGAAATAAGGAATGTGAAGAAATTAAGTAGGACCGGAAAAAAGGTAAAAATAAAAATGATGTTAGGTATTGTTTTAGTTTTGAAAACGGAAAGATATCTGGTTTAAAATCAAGAATAGAAACTCAAATCATGTACTGTGAAATTCCGATACAAAATGTAATTGAAAAAAGTTCGTTGTAAATGAGAATCAAAAGCGTACTTATTTACTTCGATAGAATAAATACTGTAAAAAGAATAATACTGTAAAAAATATACAAAAATAAAGTCCATAATCTACATAACCCAGTAATATATAAAATGGCAAGTGATTTAACGATTGGCAATTATATTCATACATATATACAGAAACATCTACAAAAAAAGGTCTTCTTGAAAATTACACCATAACCAGTTTGCAAACTGAAATCAACAATTCTGTTTCTGATCTTACTAGCACATCTGTTTTTTGTCTGTAATGTAGCCATACATTTACTTATAAGAAAGATAACGAATAAAGTGTTTTTATCAGTTTTCATTCACTTTTTACTGCTGGATGAATGTTACTTAAAACATTCAAACAAAAACAGAATTGAAAATTTTAATATTTTAGTCATAGTGGAATATTCACGACCGAGAGACAGATAAATCATTTTAGAGAACCGAAATGGGAGCAGATTAAACCATTTCCAAAATCGGCACCACTTAAAAGTTAAGGACGGTTAATAAATTTATTTTGTTCAATTAGCCCGAATTATAACAATCATAATAAATACAAGAAATTCAGTCATTTGCATTCTATAAATAAAACTTCTATACAGGGCACTACAAGAACTGTGTGAGAGAGATATTCTTATGTTTGTTTTCAAATTACAAAACATTTAAAAGCTAGAGAGCTGCCGTTTTAGTTTAACACGAACACCCTGTATCGTACAAATAATGTATAAAATTATATAAAAAATTAAAATTAAACTTCTTAATATTATTATTTACAGAATTTGCAATATACACGTTTCACTACTCGTTTAATTAAAGTATATTTTTTATTATATATTTACGGTATGCTACCTCTAACAGTAAGTGTTAATTCCTCAATATTTCATTTTTAACATTGAAATATGCAAGAGTATTCAATATTTATCACTTTGAAAACAAGTAAAATCAAAAGTTTGACAAATGCCTTAGGGTGTTTCCATAGAATGTCATAGTACGATTTTAAAATCTCCCTTTCTGAATTTTCTTACTCTACAAAGGCTTCATATTTTAGGCCAAAACCTTCAAATTTTGACTTGTGATTCGAATATCAACGAGCTAAGAAAGAAACTCACAGGAAATGATATTTTCTCTAAATACTGGATCTAGTTGGAATAATAAGTACAGGTCAGTTTATAAAAAATAAATAAATATCTATTACAATTTTCTGCCAGCTTTGAGAACCTCATTCTACAAATCAAAGCAGAAAACCAATTCCTCCAATTAAAAAATATCCTGTACTCTACCAAGTATCTTACAAAAATACCTCATCATCTGTGGGTTTTTCCTTAACCCTAACGTAAAGTTACGCATCACTATAGTGATTTTGGTCACTAACCTGACGTTTCATTTTCTTAGGCTTATCTAATTCCTCCTGCATATGCCTGAAACGAACAAAACCTTGCTCGTCAACTAACATCGTATCAGGAATTGGATGTCGATCGTGATTAGGTAACGTTTGCACACCTAGATGTGGTCTCGGGTGATTTTTTCTTGCCCTTCCAGTAGATCTACGTCCTGAAGTATTTGAGCTATTCCTAGACCTCCTATCAAAATCAGACCGTTCAAATTCATGTTTGGTTCTTTCATACTGATGTGAAGCAGGATTTTCAACAGGTTCACTGTAGATGTTCCTTTCAGAATTGTTTGCAAACATATCCTGCTGATAATCTTCATTATTATACTCCATATCATATTTGGGTTTGGCATAATACTTTGCAGAATCGTAAGCTTTTCTGTTGGATGATCTTTCATTTCTTAAAGAATTTTGAACAGAATTATGTGCTCCTCTTTCAAAATTACCAGAGTTTGGTTGCATGAAATTATTTAAGCTTGATCCGTCAATGTTCTGACGAGAATCGAATCTTTCAGAGCCCCATTTTGGTCTTTCAAATCTATCAAAGTTGCTACCTCTCTCGCTATCACTCTGGTACCTTTCCAGAGTTGATTTCTTATCAAACGAATCATTTTGGAAAGAGTTTTTCAAAAGGTTTGGTCTTTCAACAGTCTCTGTAGGGATATTGTCTAAAATCATTTCTTGTCGGCTATAGTTTAAGGCATTAGGGTTGGTGTTACAGTTATTCGGATATATATTATCAGTGCTGGAGTCACTTGTTGTACAAGGAAATAGGGGGAACCCACCGGCTGACTGTTTTTCCCTTTGTGACATTTTGAGACTAACCACAATAGCAAGTAGGGTAATTATAGAGATTTCTATGAATCTAACAGACAACTCAAAACTCCAGAGTATCCAGTGATGTTTGATTTCTTTGTTGAATCGGTCAACTTTAATGAAGAATAGAGCATATACTTGAACAAGTCCGAGTAAGACAAAAAGTAAAGCGACAGCAATAGTAATATGACTAGCATAGGATATATTTTGAGTACACATTTCAGATAAGTTCTGACTTTTCTTAGCAAGAACATTTTTGATGATTCTATAAAGGTACAGGTAGCTGAATCCCAGAGCCCAAGCTAATAGAACAAATACAGGTTTACAAATGGTTAAACTTGCCTTATCAAGATGACCCAGTGTCTCCACAATGCTGAGACAGAAACAAAGGGCAATATGTGACAACGCAAATACAACTAAGAATACTGGACGAGTTTTAACTTCCAAGTGAGTAAGAGTTCTTTTGAGTAAAAATAAAATGAGAACAGCAAAAGTTGTAGCAAGCAAGCTCAAAGGAAAGTTGTGTAAAAAGTCATAGAGAAATATGTTGAAGGAATTGTACAAGTTGTATGGATCATATATGAGATAGAAAATACGCAAAACACAGATAACGGTGAGCATGAGGTGGATGGTGAGGAAGTAGCTCTTTGAAAACATGTGAGGATCATTTTCATACCGAATCAGCTTATATATGGAAAAAATTGCTAATAAAATGTACCCAAAAACAACCAAGTACACATGGACATTCCAACATATCAACCAAATTTCGTCAGATTTGGCTATGGTTACGTTCATTTCTCGATTCATATCCTTTTCTTTAACATTAGGTAAATTTATAACATCCGATATCTGTGTGGTAACATCATCAGGGGAATTTTTCTTCTCGGGAATAGGGTTATCCTTCTTTATGGTAACACTTTCCGAACGATCAGGAGGATCAGATTCCTGAACAACGTCCTTCTTGTAATAAGTAGTTTCATCGTTTTTTGAAATATCCACAGTGGCCTTGGTAGGTTGTAGCACCTCAGGATCCTGCATTTTCAGGCTGGGTTCAGCCGAAGGAGCTCTGATTTTTGGTATTTTAGGCTCATAGCGTTGCACATTTGGGGTATCAGTCACAGATCGTAATAATATATCTGGTATATCATCATGTCTACCGTTAGATCCGCTCAAAATACGCGTGATTGAGGGAACATAACTCTTTTCGTATTCAAAGTTACTCTCGTTGACATTTCTGTTTACGCCATGAAACTCGCCTGCCCTAGCATTTTGCGATGGAGTGTTCAGAGATTTTTTCTTTTCGTATTTGTTTTCTTGAGCAGAGTGGTTCGGAGTTGGAGGGCGGTATTGTTCATTATCATCATTATCCTTAGGCCTATCAGGTACTCTTTCAATATTAACTTTAGGCAAATCTGGTCTGAAAGGTATTCGGTCCTTGTTTGGCATAAGACTGGGAGGGGGAATCGGCCTACGATTAACAAAACTATCGGAATTGGTGCCTCTCAAAGTTGGTTTATCCAAGAATGGATTTTGGTATTCAGGCGGAAGGGGTGGAGTGAAAAACGCTCGACTCGGAGGAACATAACTGGGCGGTTCTTTATTGTACATAGATTTAGTTGGTCTAACATTCTTGAGAAGGTTGTAGGTCGTCGTAGTCCTATAAATATTATCAGTAACTTGTTCGGGATCATTATCAGGTGAGAAGTCGGGTTTTAGCCTGTCATTATTATATCTATTGGGATTATTATAGTTTTTGTTGTTATTATTCTTCAAAATATCAGCAGCTGGAGCTGAGGTAGGCAATACATGATCTTTTTCAAGGTCTATGCCATAGCCGCTATCCAGATCCCTTCGGTTGTTTTCATTCTCAAAGCCTGGCTGTTCGAAATCAACATCACGATCCAAAGCGGAATTTTTCAAATCCACCCTCAGCCATTCATCGTTACCATTCGAATAACGATACGTTGTTAGTAACGGAGTAGATAGTGTCGTAACAGGATAGGCAGTTTCAGGTATTGACCTCTTGGTAGTGCTACCGTAGGCTACTTTGTTGAAAACAGCAGCGATGCTTTTCTCTAAATTTATTTTGTCTAAAAATTGTTCGGTTTTGTCAAATTCATTAGCGAATCCATTAACTGCCGTAAAGGAGAGTAGCAACACTGCAGCAAGCAATACATGACTCGAATGAGAATCTCTCTTTACAATTGACCAATGACTTTTATATAGGCACATAAATATTTTCATTAAACTTATCATCAGTATTACAAAATAACTAAGAGATTGGGTGCAGTCTTTTTTACAATATAAACAATCACAGATAACATTTTTGCCTCGGACGATGCAGTGTTTAAACTCACTATGGTCGTCCGCACAATAAGCGCCCAAGCGCGTTTTTCTACAAAGTCTATGGCCACAGGAACGACTCTCATCACATAGATGAGAGTCTCGACGTCCGGGGTGAACTCCAGCATTAGATATTCGTATTGGATCTTCATAGTATTCAATGACGCCTGTGTCACAAAAAAATGAACAAGGTTTGTCCATTTCGGCGTTCCGATTGGGAAGTGGATCCATGGGAACTGCCAAATTAATCAGTCTTTCGTCACTTTGTTTGACACCATCCTGAGCTGCCTGCGGAGTCATTTTAGCTTCATTGCAAGAAAATGTCGGACATGGCAGAATCATGTACGGAGACCAAGTTAGAGATGGTCGCTCATTGAGGTACCTGAAACAAAAAAAAAATTAACCAAACGAAGAATTAATTGTTTAAGTAAAAAACAGGATGCAAATGGGGAAACACGTAAGTTTCGATAAAGTTAACTCTTTTCGCAATCAATAAGAGCTCTATAGGGCGTAAATTAAAGCCACGGAGTAATAAATCCCCATTTAGTATGCAAAATCCATACAGGGAGGTTCGTACAAATTTTGATGTGGAACGTTTATAAAAACAGCAAACAACTGTTTTCTTCATTCGCTAGGTGGTGCCACCCGGCACAATATCTATTCGTCGGATTAGGCCATTTTTATGCCATTGTTAAGATATTTAAAATTCTTACCAGCCACCTTTCAGAGGTATATCTTGAGGTATAATTTCTATTTAAAAATATGGTGAATATTTTATGAAAATATTTATGTTTACGTCAAACATTGCTATATAATGTTATTTCTTAACAATTAGTTGTTGATAAATAAAAAAAAAGAAAATAGTAGAAGTTTTCACCGATTATTGTATTTTGGAAGTATTTTGGAACGTGAAATGCAGCAGTCATTTGTTATATAAAAATAACCAAGAAGTAATGGGATCAAAAGAGAATGATGTAGCAGACTTAAATTATTACAAAAAATGATTTATTTGTATGAGCATTGAGTATGAGCGAAGTGGTCGAGGTGTTAAAGCGTTTGGCTTCCACCCAGACCCGGGTTCGATCCCCGGTCGCGTATCACTGAGCTGAAGTGGTTCGGATTCCACTTTTATTTAGCTGTAGGTCCCGGATCTTCCTTGCTCACACAAGCTCTACTGTTGAGGGGTTTTCTCCGAAAACCTGGGAGTTTCGTAAAAACAAAATTTTACAAAAATACAGGGCCACTTTTTTAATGGGATTGGGGTATCTTCCAAACCATACTAGTAAGAAGATCGGTTAAATGGAGAAAAAGTTGCACATCTGTATGCATAATCCATCGGTGGAAACTAATCGAAAATATCAGGGCCGGTTCTTGAGATATGACCATAAAAATAAATTCGATTATTTCTGTTTTTGGTTATACTTCATTTATTTTCAGAAATATCAAAAAATATTTTGGAGGTTTTTTTTTCGAGGGGAAATTCTCTTTGACTTCGTAACCAACGTTTCGTAATCTCAGGACCACCCACAACTATTTTATTTAAAATATGAACCTGGATATTTCATGACACTGTTCGAATTAACTTTTCATTCTGAATCCAGAGGTGTATCATACAATGCAATTTGAAGACGGGTTTCGGGTAATATGGACCGTAATCAATTTTATTAAATTACAGTTAGTTTCCGTCATCTTCAGTTGAATCAACATTCAAGTAATAAGATCCTTATCCAAGTTTTTTTGGTTTGGATCTGTAGTGAATTTATATTCAGTGTTCATTTCTATAAAGTGTACAATACTTCTAGCATAAAGTGAATAAGTAGGAAAAAATAAATGAGAATCAATAATCCATTCAAAGATATACACCAAGCAATAGACGAGGAAAGTGTGTCGTCACAAATGTCATTTTTGTCAAAAATTGATTCCAAATAAAGAATTTTAGGTGACATTCTCTGTTGATTATTTGCTGATATGCCTTTTAGTTTGTGTATAGTTGTTTGGATTTTGTTTTCAAGCAAAAAAAGTTGAAAACTTTAACGGAAACAATATCGGACAAGCCGATTTAAATTTGACGGGTTTGTTTGGAATCAGTTTTTGACAAGAATGACATTTGTGACGTCATCACTTTCCTCGTCTATAGACCATAAAATGAGTGAGTTTTTAACAAAAATACTAGTAGGAAACCGACTATGCCATCACATGGGGGACAGTCCGTAGTTATATTCTGTCATGTTTTCGACTCGCAACTGTCATTTATTAATTTGTTATAAACATTTAAATAACAAGAAACATGTTTGTTTAATTGTTTTGCTTATAAAATGAAAACTAATAAATCAATCTTGTTGCTCCAATGAAAAGAATAGTGGATAATTGAAATACAAACAAAATGGGATGTTTTACGACTCGGTCGGATCACAGCATAAGTAACAATCAGCACTGACACTCTGACTGGCTGGAAAAGTTTGCGCACACCCTTTGCGTCGATGAGTCCGCCATTTTGCGAGATTCGGCGTGGATATTGTGTTAGAATTTGTTGAATTCAGGAAGTGAATATTGTGAGGGAGATACAGATAATGTATTGCTGAAAATTTCAGATTTTCCCAAGAACAATGAAGTCAAAGAAGTTGTTGATAATCATAAATTTGCTGTAAAGGACACTGATTATCAAACTAATGATGTGCTCCAGCAAAATATTATGAAATATATTTGCGGATATTTGATAAAAAAATCATTGAAAATTCATAGATGCAAATTTTTTTTAAGCTATTCCAAAACACATTGTGATTTAGATGACGAATCTTTGTATTGTTATTTTAGAGCATTTCAAAATGGAAGTCTTGACACCTTTGGGAACTTACGGATGCCCAAGAATGATTTTGTTCATTTCATTTCCCCCTTGGAATAAGTATGCTTCCAAAGCAATTTTGAAAAATTTAATGTAGAAAAAAATGTAATTGCAGGATTTGTATCTGTATTTGAACAATTTATGTATACCCACCCACGTGAAAACTTCCCAATGTCACACCTCTTGAGGTTATATGCTAGAGTAAGATTATTTTATACATTGAAGTATATTAATAGGAATTTCAAATTGTCAGAAAAATATTGAGAAAAAAAGTAGAAAGAACAAAATTATAATATGGAGACATGGATAAATATTTGAATACGGACTATTGGTATTTATATTTTATTTTCCTTTGATAGTTGCTATCAGCTGGCTACCTTTGAAAACCTGAAAGCATCCCTACTACTGAAATATTTCATTCGGAGGTCGATCAGATTCTATGAATATTAAAAATGCACCCCACAAAGAATGTGTAAAAGCTATTTAGATTCATTACAGTTCAGTTTTGTTTCGATAATTTATATTTCAGAATTAAAAATGGGAATCTATTAAATGAAAAAGACCTTATATACAAATACATCACACGAATTATTACATCAAAAGAAATTCCTTATAATATTCTATCATTAGAAATGAATACATTTCATCAGTCATATCGATGCACTTCTATTGTTTTTGCCGCCTAATATAAATTTCCGGAAAAATAGGTAGTTCCATTGCTGCTGACGTGCAGTGTATATCACGTAGAATGACCCCTTTTGTACAGTATGAGTTCATTTCTAGTGAATCTATCGATCATGAAAATTTCATGATTCTTCGTCAAAAATTACGGAACATACGAGGTTGTTTTCATGAGAAGTGAAACACACTGTATATTTCAAAAGACTTTGGTGAACTCAAAGTGAAGTCACAATAATCATACGTAAATTTAATTCAAAGAATACTTCAAGCTGATTATGAACTTGTCCCTGAATACCATTGCAAAATAAAACAACCTGTTTTTAAATACAAAACATTATTGGCCCAGGAAAATTATCGACATAAGAATTACTTTTATTGATTTTGGATCCATTCATATATTTAGTGAGATTTATCGATTTTTATTTCAAATCTGGAAAATTTCGAGTGCGGATCTGTCCGAAATCATTGCGCGAGTCCTGCCCTCACAACAGCACTTCCCAACATGGCGTCTAGATACTTTTCAACATCAAAGGCGGCATGGCCGAGTGTCAGTGCTGATTGTTACTTATGCTGTGGTCGGATCATTAGCAACGGAGAAAAACTGGAAAAACCGGAAAATTTTGCAATTTTTTGAAAAATTCATGACTCCGACCTTTTTCATAAAAATAATGAATTATGTGTAGTTTATGTGTGCACAAAACAGGCGCTGTCATATCGTTAGTTTTGGCACAATTGCAATTTAATTTTTTTTTGCACTATTTTGCAGCGTGCGTGGATGCTATAGTGATAGCCCGATTTCAGTTCCTCAAACAGATTACGAAAGTAAAAGTATAGTACTACAAAACGTATATTCTCATTTTGCACCACAACGGTGCGAAATGGGTGAAAAATGCATGCAAATATGACTGAAAACGGCAGAGCCCGCGTTAGCTGCCGAGTGGTAGGAGAGTACGGGAGATGAGAGGAATTCTTCTAATGAACGGGTTACATGATAATACGCTTTCCTTCATCTCCCGCTTTCTCCTTCCACTCTACCGCTGTTACCAGCTCAGCCGTTTTCAGTAATGTTTGCAAGCATTTTTCACCCATTTCGCAGCTTTTTAGAGCAAAATGAGAATATACGTTTTGTGGTACTGTACTTCTACTTTCAAAATCTGTTTCTAGAGCATCCAGGCACGCTGCAAAATTCAGATTGCAATTGTGTCAAAACTAATGATCCATCAGAGCATGTTTTATGCACACATAAAGTACTTATGATTCAATACTTTCATGAGGAGGTCCAACCCTATATCTTGAAATATGGCGGAGTTATGAATTTAAAAAAAATCGTATTTTTTTTTTTGTTTTTCCGGTTTTTCTCCGTTAGTAATGATCCGATTGGGTCATAAAACATTCCATTTTGTTTGTATTTCAATTATCTACAATTATTTCCATTGGAGCAACCAGATTGCTTTATTACTTTTCATTTTATAAACAAAATAATGTTAAAAAAGACGTTTTTTGTTATTTAAATTTATAACAAATTAATAAATGACAGTTGCGAGTCGAAAAGATAACAGAATATAACTACGGACTATCTTCCATGTGATGACACAGTCGGTTTTCTACTAATATTTTTGTTAGGAAAAAATGCTCTATTTATTGGCCTATTAATGGTCCCAATTTTGGCCGTTTTGATGGTCCTTGTTCAGCATCCGTAATACTTTAATCTTATTTTATGAATACAAGTAAATACAGAAGCACACAAAAATTATTTCCGATTACCTACTACTACAATTCTTGCACTTGTAGCCAATTCTTATACCCTCCAATAAGTACGTACAGTTGTAGAATGGGCTGGTCTTGAAAGATTATAGGTTTCGTACCTACCCTGTCCGAGAAATTACTTACTGTACGTCTATGGAGTCGATGCATCTGAGCGGTTTATTACTCCATGCCTTTAGTGACTATAGTGCCTGGGTACATTAATAACAGCCATATGCATAGTCAATCGCCAGCGACTCGCCAGAGTTTCGCCGTTCGCTATACAAGTATTATAATGCACAGTCGAGCTCCAAAAAATTGACAACTACACGATAAGTCACATTTTGGCGGAACGCTGGCGAAGTACAGCTTGGCAAACAGCTGCAATTATGAAAATAGGCACGCCCACGGTGCGCATTAGTCGTACAGCAGACTTCCAGTGATATTAACATGATTGTTCGCGCAAGAACTGGGAATTTCACAATCTCAGCTATGTTTGCCAAGCTGTACCACTATTTGGAGCTCGACTGTGCCTGTGCATTATAGTTCTTGTGTAGCGAGCGGCGAAACTCTGGCGAGTCGCTGGAATTGACTATGCATACGGCTCTTCACTTTCAACTAACGATTCCTCAGAAATAAAATACTGAATCTTTTTTCTGGCAATCAAATTACATTACCTATTATCATCCAGCATTCAGAATTATTGACCCTTAAAATGTAGGTACACCTTTCCTCTATTCCTACGCTTCGTTTCAATTTCGATATATTCTTACACGGTAATTTACTGTGTGCAACAATGCGTATTCGACAATAATTTTCAATTTCAAATAGTAGGTCCCGCATTAGAATTATGTAATTAGATGGAATTAACAACCGTCTTAAAAGCATTCCGTATTCTCTCAAAACCCGGAAACTTTGATAAAATAATAAACAATTACACGGCGAGCAGATGATATATTACATGTTGTGACATGGAGAAACAAATAATTGAGGCTGTTCCAAATGTAATTATTTAGAATAAAAAAGAATTTCCGGTGACCTTTGAATTTTGGGGCCGTGCCTATTAAATCTACGTTACACATTTTCAGTAGAAAACGAACTAACGACGTGCTGTATGATTTCCCACACTTGGCGTGTTCCGAACTTATCATTTCGTAAGTAAACAGAATCTTAAAAAAACTAACAATTCTGCTGAGGTTTCCATGTTTTATCTTTGACCTAAAAAATAGTCACTGTTTGATTCTAGGAATGAGTACTTTTACTGAGATAAAACATTTTTCTGGAATCAATTTTATGTTAAATTTTGATATTGCATTTTTTGATTATTTATTAACTCTTTATAAATTTCCTTAGTTGCATTCGAAATACTTGCTTAATGAACAGTCTTTTATGATGACAAAGAAAACATTTCACCAGAGAAATATTCATTAACCAGCATTCGCAGATGCGATGGATACTTCTGTATTGAAGTAGACGACAGATTAACAAGTGGAGAGAACAAAAGGCATGATAACCCCTCACAAATCTTCACGAAAAAATTGCAGGTCTATCAAATTCTAATGATCACTCTCAAAACACAAGTATCCCCTTCTCTTATGACCATATTACCCCAGACAATTTAACGACTTGAAGCCGCTCTCTCGGCAAAAATTGAAAACGAAATTGGGAGAAAAGATTGGCCATACTTATAGTATAGTCTCCTTATTAAAGTGGATATTTTGTGAGAAATGTCTACGGTCCATTAAGAATTTTCATAAACTATAATTGTCACACTAGTAATCGTCAGATCTCCAGAATATGTATTTATGTACCAAGGGTATAAATAGATGTTTACGCCCTGAGGGCGACGTTTTACGAACCCGAGGGCCTCTGGCCTGAGGGATAATTTCACTCGCCATATGAAACCCCCCTTTCCTATAATGTTAGGACCAAAAAGGGACGTTGTCTCGATAATACGCAGTTCCTTCCTTTCTAGCCGGTAATACCACTTTGTCATAGCAACCACGTATCCAAACAACAACGGAGAATATAATATAATCTTGCTACTAATATGAATGTCAGTCTGACAGACTTCATGTCCATCAGGCATTATCTATAACTATTGAAGAATTCATGACAATGGAATTTTTTTATTTTGTTGATTCGTGAAATTATCTCAATAAATACTACTCGTGCTAACAATACTATCGATAATTCTGTCAGAAATCCTAAACTCGATCAAATTGCTTTGAGGTAACTGTAACACCACTCGTCCTATAAAGGACTCGTGGTGTTACCAAGCAATTTGATCTCGTTGATTTCTGACAGAATTACTATCGATAGTATTACCCTCTACTGAACAAACGGCTCTTTATCGAAATTGTCATATTTAGATGAATGGGTTGACAACAAATGATTCGATACAGGGTGAACTACAACCGATTACGGAAAATTATACAGTGTGCTCTTCCCATCAAAGAGGAAATCAAAGTAAAACTTAGAGATTTGGACCAAAAAAAAATCGTTTTGCAGGTTTGTGTAGGAAAGCGCCACCCCTGGATGTAAACATGTGGACAATCACATCAGTATTCTTTCACCTTCATCAAACGTAGGGCTGAAGCTGGTGGAACGTAAAACAGTTCAAAAGTTAACAACAGGGGGAGGGGTTATACAAAGCCGCACTGTATAACTAAAGCTCACTTGACACATCAACTTCAATTGAAGCCCTGTGGTCTTCTGATCACGCTGAGTAACAATCCATTGATAAATAAACATTTCTATTAACTTATACCGAAGGAGAAATCAAAAGAGTTAATACTGTAACGAACTGGAGCCGGCCCTGGGGTGCTATTTTCAAACACATGTGAATGAGTTTCGCATACAAAATTTTTCGTGTGAAACTCTAATTTTTGTATTTTGAAATACATGAATTCGTTTCGTATGCGGTTTTCTTCGGTTGAAATGCATCGCATAGTCAAATCCATGAGGGACGAATATTCGCACGGGAAAAGGTGAGAAAAAGGAAAAGAAATAACAAGTGAAAGAACACTTTTAGGTTACGTTGTACAGTTTTGTGAATCTGAATTGCTGCTTTAGGGGCCTTGGAAGAATATGTTTACGTAGATATGAAATATCCTCATTCGATAAATAAGTAACTGGCAAGTAAATTGATATACACTATGTCTTTATGACTATTTTCAAATTGATGGTATGTGACTGGAATTTGAGAATAGTGATGTCTGTGTACGTTTCCCTGGTAGTACTAATTACAAGATCACTTTTTGAGAGGTTTAATGAAGGCTTGAATTGAAAATGTAGGTGCCTATTGAAATTATCAATAGTTGAACTGTTTTGGACAATATTGTGCATCAATTTACCTACCACCAGTAAAATTTGGTGATGGGGATGAAGACACCGATTTATTGATATTCATTATGGTCAATAGAATGACAATCATATTGTGGAAAACTTTGAAGGATGTATTGGAAGAGTATGAAGAAGAATAAATCTAAAGCGTAACATGCAGAAGTTTTAGATCTAAGACAGGAAAGCAGTGAATGTGGAAACCACAAAACAACAACCTATAATCACGTATAATTAAAATTTACCACATCAACATATGCGAATATTAATTTCGGCGAAAAATCAGATTCGATTGCTATTTGAGAATCAGCTAACTTTTAGATGACCGGAACTATTTCGCATACGAAAACTCGCATACGGAAAGATTCGGTCAAATTTGAAAGTAGCACCCCTGACCGCTTGCGAAAGATCCACCGCCGAGCCATCCTTTGTGACAACACGTTAACGGAGTGCCGGTTGGCATTTCTAGAACAGGCCGAATGCTATCTAAAACCGAGTAGGCGAACAGTGTTTAGCAAGACGAGCACAGCTGTATATGCACATGACGCAGCAATATATGCAATGCAGCCGCGGTTTGGTTAAAAGTCCATCTGCAGAGGAAGGTAGTGCCGTACCTCGCGAGTAACAAAATAGAGTTGAATCCGGCAAAGACAGAGCTCATGATTTCACCAAGAGAAGGAAACGCAGGAATGCAGCTGGCCAAAGGATTAACACTTAGGAAACATGTCAGCTTGGCAATTCAACGAGCTGCGACTGCTATAAAAAGGACATCCTCGTTGATAGCCTGGAGTTCCAAGCTGGCCATGGAGAACAATATGTTGATCTACAAGCAGGTCATAAGACCAACGATGACATAGGCTTGCCCAGTTTTCTGCAGCCTCCCCAAGTATCAGATGGTGAGACTGGACAGGATGCAGAACAAAGCACTCCGTATCGTCACATATAGTGATAGATACATTCGGTTAGATGCATTGAGAGAGCTAGCCGATATTCCATCCATGAAGAATTTATCAAAAAACAGTCTGATAATTTCTACAGACACTTCATTCTTGGAAGTTCGCTGACTAGGGACAGCAATCAGAGCCCACCATAACAGGCCAAAAAAGCATAGTGGCGAATTTACCAGGTATTGGATATTTTCCATGAAAATTCAGAAGACGTGTTAAATAACTGTTCAAGATAACCTGATGATTTAGTTATAAACCATTAAGTTTCCCTGAATAACAAGGAGGAGGCAGGGACAGGCAACATCAAAGAGACTTAGACCTACAGCATCTAATAGTCTATCAACATCGTAGGATTCGCCCTAGGGCGGATGTGTGCCGGTTTTGCCCACTCTCTGGTATCCCACCAGGGGCAGGATACCAACACCTCAAAAATGAAATGCTACCCCATCCCAACCCTTCTGTGACAAGTGATGGTTTTAACACTGTCATTTTATATATTTGGATGTTGTAAAGTTCTATATCATTTAATATTGTAAATTTAATGTTGATAAACCTTTTTTGCTTTTACTTGCAAGCAAAGAGAGCAAGATACAATAGAGTGCAACATAGACAGTCTGATTTGAAGTAATACAGTGCGATATAAATGTAAATTATTAGTTACATTTTATGTGTAAACATAAATCATCAAGACTATTTTTATTAAAATATCTACAATCAGTAATCTTTGTCAAGATAGTCGGTCGTAATGAATGAAAAACGCAACATAATCTCAAAAATGATTTTGTTACAAGACTTGAGTAGATGTTCTTTCCACGCGTGAACATAAATAGTTGGTTAATTAAAAGTGTAACTGTTTCATAACTACACGTCTTAAGACGGATATCAAACGACAGTTAAAAGCTGTTGGAATGCACCAGGAAAAGTTATGGCGAGTTTTTTTGGGATGACATCGTATACTGCTCATCGATTATTCACAAAAAATAAAAACAAACTGGAGAGTATTACGCATTATTAGATTAATTAACTAAAGAAATTTCTCTTTTATCATACATCAATCGAGTGCTGTTATGTAAGAAAATAGTCAATTTTAGGTCGCATCAATTTGTTTGAAGATGTCGAACTAAATTGCTAATATGAGGATCGATCGGGAAGGAAACGAGAAACTTCCGAAAAAATATAGTACACGAAGGGAAACGATAATAGGACATTAAAACGGAAAAGTTTAATAAGAGCCCGTAATAAAAAAGATAGGATCCTCGTATTTCATCGCTGGCGCTGTCCAGAAATAATTCAATAAAAAATCGCTTATTTCTTTTACCTAGATGAATCCAGAAAGTATAAAGGAAAAGCGTAAAAACCTAACATAATTTAGTACGAGATATTTTCTGTTAGAAAAATGATGCCATGAATGAAACGAATGGAAGATGAAGTTGTCTAATGGATATCACGATATCAAGAATTTATTGGGCACAATATGTTCCTTCATATTTGGACTATATCTTAGAAATTTCCGCCCTTTTTTGTTGTAATCGTTCACGGAAATTGGCCTTAATCAACTCTTCCTTACAGGTCTCTGTAATTTTTGACGATATTTTGACGACTGCTAGCTGTCCTTCAATTTATCTAATTGCGGAGTAATACTTTGGATGAAAATTTAAGGCTCATTCGGCGAACCTTGACCCTTTGATTTTTTATTGGGTAATAAAAAAAGGTAATGTACTGATGTTGTGCTTACTTTTATTGCACATTGAATATTCTGGAGACCAACGCAGTCACACATCACGGTAAATACATAGATAGCTAGCATTTATTTTTCAAGAGCCTGGAGTTAGACACTCATGTGAAGTTGGCGCCAACTTTTTGCAAAACCTCAATTTTTTTTGGAGTTCTGGGTAGATTTGATAGAGTTCTGGAGTTCCTGATACAAATTATGAATAGTTCCAGCTAACTGTGGATTTTGATAAGAAAAACAAATTAGTGGCGCTAACTTCACGCGGCGCCATTATTTTTGAAAAAATGAGTTCTGGTGGTATTTTTCGATGAAGAGGAAGAGTTCTGGAGTCCTTGACCATTTTTGAAAATAGTTCTGCCGAAATAAAAAAGTTACTCGAAAAACATCATTTTGAAAAAAAAAACAGATATTTCAGTTCTGATGAGAGTTCTGAGAAGCACTTAGCGAATTTTACAAAACATGTTTATCGAGTTTTACCGAAATAGCAGAACTTTTCAATTTATTAGCCTTCATAAGGTGCGAAAATCGAATCACCAGCATTTCGAATGAAGACAGAAGGATTCTCATAACAGTTCCGAAGAAAGTTCTGAGTAGCACTCGGCGAGTTCTACAAAATATGTTAATCGAGTTTTATCGAAAAAGCAAAACTTTTCAATTTATTAGCTATACTAGGGTGCGAAATAAAAAAAACAACATTCAAACTGAAGGCAGAAAACAATCTCAGAACAGTTCTGATGGGAGTTCTGGGTAGCACTCGGCGAGTTCTACAAAATATGTTAATCGAGTTTTATCGAAAAAGCCAAACTTTTCAATTTATTAGCTATACTAGGGTGCGAAATAAAAAAAAACAACATTCAAACTGAAGGCAGAAAACAATCTCAGAACAGTTCTGATGAGAGTTCTCGATAGCACTCGGCTAGTTCTATAAAATATGTTAATCGAGTTTTATCTAAAAAGAAAAACTTTTCAATTTATTAGCTATAATAGGGTGCGAAATAAAAAACACATTCAAAATGAAGACAGAAAAAATCTCAGAAAAGTTCTGATGGGAGTTCTGGGTAGCACTCGGTGAGTTCTACAAAATATGTCAATCGAGTTTTATCCAAAAAGCTAAACTTTTCAATTTATTAGCTATAATAGGGTGCGAAATAAAAAAAAACAACACTCAGAATGAAGGCAGAATGGAATCTCAGATCAGTTCTGATGGGAGCTCTGAGTAGCACTCGGCGAGTTCTAAAAATATGTTGATTGAATTTTGTCGAACGAGCAAAACTTTTCAATTTATCAGCTTTCACAAGGTGCGAAATCGGAAAAACCAACATTTCGACTGAGGACATATAGGAATCTCAGAATAGTTCTGATGGGAGTTCTGAGTAGCACTCAGCGGGTTTTACAAAATATGTCAATCGAGTTTTGTCGAAAAAGCTGAACTTTTCAATTTATTAGCTATAATATGGTGCGAAATCCAAAAAAACAACACTCAGAATGAAGACAGAAAGGAATCTCAGAACTGTTCTGATGGGAGTTTTGAGTAGCACTCGGCTAGTCTTACAAAATATGTCAATCGAGTTTTGTCAAAAAGCAAAACTTTTCAATTTATTAGCTATAATAGGGTGCGAAATCCAAAAAAAAACAACACTCAGAATGAAGACAGAAAGGAATTCCAGAACAGTTCTGATGGGAGTTCTGAGTTGCACTCGGCGAGTTCTACAAAATAAGTTCATCAAGTTTTGTCGAAAAAGCAAAACTTTTCAATTTATTAGCTATAATAGTGTGCGAAATAAAAAAAACACTCAGAATGAAGGCAGAAAGGAATCTCAGAACACTTCTGATGCGAGCTCTGAGTAGCACTTGGCGAGTTCTACAAAATATGTCGATCGAGTTTTGTCGAAAAAGCAAAACCTTTCAATTTATTAGCTATAATAAGGTGAGAAATCCAAAAAAAATAACGCTCAGAATGAAGACAGAAAGGAATCTCAGAACAGTTCTGATGGGAGTTTTGAGTAGCACTCGGATAGTTCTACAAAATATGCCAATCGAGTTTTGTCGAAAAAGCAAATCTTTTCAATTTATTAGCTAAAATAGGGTGCGAAATCCAAAAAACAACAATAACCAGAATGAAAAAAGAAAGGAATCTCAGAACTGTTCTATGGGAGTCCTGGGTAGCACTCGGCGAGTTCTACAAAATATGTCATTCGAGTTTTATCAAAAAAGGCAAAACTTTTCAATTTATTAGCTTTCACAAGGTGCAAATTCCGAAAAACCAACATTTCGACTGAGGACAGAAATTAATCTGAGAACAGTCCTGATGGGAGTTCTGAGTAGCGCTCGGCGAGTTCTACAAAATATGTTAATCGAGTTTTATCGAAAAAGCAAAACTTTTCAATTTTCTAGCTATCAAAGGGTGCGAAATCCAAAAATTCAACATTCAGAATAAAGACTGAAAAGAATCTCAGAACAGTTCTGATAGGAGTTCTGAGATTCATTTCTGTCTTCATTCCGAGTGTTGTTTTTTTTTTGGTTTCGCACCCTAGTATACCTATACCTATAAATTGGAAAGTTTTGTCTTTTCGATAAAACTCAATCGAGATAATTTGTGGAACTCACAGAGTGCTACTCAGAACTCCCATCAAAACTGTTTTTTCTATCATTTCTGTCTTTATTCTGAATGTTGATTTTTTGGATTTCGCACCCTATGATAGCTAATAAATTGAAAGGTTCTACTTTTTCGACAAAACTCGATTGAGATATTTTGTAGAACTCGCCGAGCGCTACTCAGAACTTCCATCAGAACTGTTGAGATTCCTTGTGTCTTCATTCAAAATGTTAGATTTTCGATTTTCGCACCTTATGAAGGCTAATAAATTGAAAAGTTCTGCTTTCTAGTAAAACTCGATAGACATATTTTGTAGAACTCGCTGAGTGCTACTTAGAACTCTCATCAGAACTGAAATATCTGTTTTATTTTCAAAATGATTTTTTTTTCAAATGATTTCCTCCAATAACTTTTTTATTTCGGCAGAAGTATTTTCAAAAATGATCAAGAACTCCAAAACTCTTCCATCTTTATCGAAAAATTCCACCAGAACTCAATTTTTCGAAAAAGATGGCGCCGCGTGAAGTTAGCGCCACTAATTTGTTTTTCTTATCAAAATCCACAGTTAGCTGGAACTATTCAAAATTCGTATCAGGAACTCCAGAACTCTATCAAATCTACCCAGAACTCCAAAAAAAATGTATTTTTGCAAAAAAGTTGGCGCCAACTTCACATGAGTATGCTAGACTTAGGAAAACACATTCGAATAAATAGTATGATAAAGTATAAGTGGATAAAAAGGTTTTTCAAACACGAGCAATTTTTCGAGCACGACGGCGCAGCATAAATGACAAATTTACCAGGTAACATGTGACGGAAAAAACTTTAACGTAAATGATGAAAAGACGAAGCCCTAGAACAGAAACATGAGGAAATACGTCGCTTTAAAAAAAAAAAGAAAGAAAGACGAAAGAAGAATTCGTTTTTAACACTACTAGCAAATGAAGGAAGTGTAAAAAGTATATATTTTCCAAAGTGCCTACATCTATCTAGGATTCATACATATTTGCTTTCAAGCAGAAATATATAGATATCATTAATTCTGAACACATCATCACTGAACTTGATTATTGACTGAATAGTATAGCAAAATTAACTTCCAAACTCTTACGAGCAACTCTTATTACAACCAAGTTTTTCGAATATGAAGGGAATATAAAATACGTTTTTCTCCAATTCTGAAAACTTTGTGTAATTTCAAATCCGCATAAAGTTTAATTGAGTTCCGATGAGAAATGGTAATACAAATATCACATCATTATTAAATTCACAAATATATTGATGCTTTTTCGCATACACACATATTTTGTTTTATAATAATAAAAGAATGGTCATGAAAAAACCTAAAATTGTGGCCTCTTTTTTTTCAACCAGCTAACTGTTTTCGTAAAAATAACTGGTAAATGAAAGGGGCATATTAAAGTAACAAACTAAAATAATTAGTGGGCTATGACTTTTTATTTTGTTTCCCTTTTTGACGTCTGAATTGTCTAAAACAGCACTTTGATTTACTTGTAAGTTTGACGTTGGTTAACGGTTAATTTTCAATTTTTTTCGCAATATCTGAAACTTGGAGGGGATGAACTTTAGGACTCATATTTATGGGGAAACAAGTCCCAATTTGACCCCAAGAATACGACCTTAAAATATTTGTATTGAATTTTGTAACACCCTGTATTCAACATCGTTTAGGTGGTTTCGAAAATGAGGTGAGAGAAAAAAAGCAAATTCCTTATCTACCTAACAGTACCAACAATGAAATGAAATATCATTTGTTTTGTGCAATGAAGATGAAAATTCAAGAAATTGGGAAGGAATATGGATTGAAGTTTGAACTGTGAAACTGAATATTCCTTTGATTCAGCCTCTTTCCATAAAAATGAATTAGAATGCACCAATGTTTCAATAAGAAATAATATTATCATAAAGTGGAAGTAAAGCGATATTTGAAACTTATCAAGGGATTTCAAAATATGATATATCTACTATCGTTTACGAAAGTGGGATGCATTAGTTACAATGTAAATTTTGAAAGCAATGACTGCAGAAAACTTCCAACTATGCAAACCAACCTTGGAACAGTTGGAACGATGTTAGTTTTTTTTTCTGTTTTATATCAACTTGATTTATTGTTTTAATCATATTGCACATAAAACTGTGCTCCACCCAACATTCGTACTCCTTACAACATATTTCAAACATCACATCACATTACATTTAGAAGAATTATCGAGATGCCGTATTTCAACAGTTTTAGGTCACTGGTATGTTACACAAATAACTTTACTTTCATTTTGTTCAAAAATAAAATTTATGGGAGGTAACCTAATAGCCGTAAGAGAGTTCAAGCATGTTCGATGAGCTTTGAATTGAGTTATTAGTTATGAAATCAATTTCAACATATCATAACATCAATCAGTCTTTCGCAAGAGTATCAAAAATGGTTTGCTTGAGACAATAATTCATTGCTACTGCTTTTATATCCATTTGTTTCGTTTGAAATGAATGCGTTTAAAAAACAAACGCACCCCCTTGATAAAATTATTTCATTCACTGCGAAACAAACACTGGAATTGAAACTAATTCAAAACAGAAGCAGTATTAACGACATTCAGACAATTCATATACTGGGTGCCCGTATTTTGAGCTCCACCATGGAGATTTCAGTTATTACAAGAGATACGAGATCGGCGAGTTTTCATGATGAACAAGTATCTGGAAAAAAGTGTCATTTTTAGTTTATGAATTTTTGAAAAAAACATAGATTTGTAATTTTCGTTTTTATTTTTTCAATCGAATACCAAGAACCAGACGTTTTTACCTGGAACGTTCTTAGGGCACTTTTTTACAAGGAATCTAAATCTGTCATCGTATTTTTCAAGGCGTTTTTGATGCCAGAGTTACAACACTCAACTTCGGTTTTTCTAAGGATCATATTGGATTTTGCATTTTTTGAAAATTATTATCTAAAAGAATGCCATTTTCAAATGAAGAAAAGCTGATATGCTTCAGATTTATTACGAACCGTGTCTCTAGCGGTATCCAGAGAGAGAAAGCAACCAGCTCAATAGAAATTTAGCCGATTATGGTTCATTTCTAAAGCCTATAGACGAAGGTACAACGATAAAGAGAATGTAAATGAGATAGCAGTTTTGCAAGCGGTGAGCAAAAAGGAAAAAATTACCTAGGATTTCTTTAAGGTTCAAGATAATCGCTACGTTTCCAAACGGGAAGTTGCAACAAATCTTGGCATATCTCATCAAGAGGCGTGGATGATGATACTAAACAAACACAAATATTGTCCATTCAAAATTCACATCACCCAAGCTCTCCAGCCAGGAGCTGCTGGTCGACGGGTGGAGTTTTGTAGATTTATAACGAACCAGATGGAGCAAAGAGAAAAGAAAATTCAATTCTCTTTTCAACCATCTAAACTTTTTTGGATTTCATTTATATTTTTTTACAATATGCACTTGAAATATGAAGCATAAGAGCGGATCTAAATAATAATAATAAAGATCATTATTCAGCGAAATATGCAACACAATAGTTGAAATTATTACATTACAGATTGGCTGAAAAGGCGAAGTTCATCTGTTGCAAGGAATGCACGAGATGGTCTTCCACTTAACCTTCGTATACAGATAACAAAGAAAATATATAATGATAATAAATAAAATAACGACAATTTTGTCACCCACTAATAAGAAATAACAAATAAGTACAAATTTATAAATTCAAAAGTACTAAATACAACGACTAACCACATAAAATCCTAATAGGGCGAATGACAGAGTTTCATACATGGGGGGATTTCAGCAGTTCTATGTAATTCTTTCGGAAATTGGTGAGGTTTTTATTTTTCAAAACATTCGGAATGGCATTATAAATAGCGGATATATTATAAGAAAAACTACGTTCATATAAGGAAGTTCTATGAGTTGGAGGTGTTATAGTACCTTTCGACCTGATGTTAATTAAGGTTATGAACATCCGTTCGAAATATTATTTTCTTGTAAAGGTATGACGGGGTTTTTGTGAAAATTATTTTATGATAAAGAGTGGCGCAGTGAAGTTTTCTACGAGATTTCATTTTCAACCACCCAGCTTCTTGGAGTTTATGACTGATTAGTTGACGTCTACGGACACCATAAATGAAACGGAGACAGGGACCAAAAACAGTATCACAATGCATGAAAGTGGACAAAACTAAGGAATCACACAGCATTTTTTTAAGATTCATATTTAGCGATGCAAGAGAGCTGTACAAAATTTTTAGTTTCCAGATACTTTTTCGAATACATTCTGATATATGTTTTTCGAATCGTAAGGAACAATCCATCCAAAGACCTAAGTTCCGAACAACTTCGCAGAACTGAACAGGAATATTATTTATTTTAAAGGACATTCTTTGCGAATACAGCAATATGTCAGTGTGTTTTCCAAATACGATAGCACTACATTTGCTAGGATTCAAAGAAAGACAGTGATCTTTAGATATTTTGTAAATTCTGTCAAGGTCTTCGATGATTTTCAGACAGCTAATTGCAATATCTGAGGAAGGGAAGGAATACATTAACTGGGTGTCATCAGCGTACATTTGTTTATAACAGTGAGACACACAATTTATAAAAAATACAGTGTAAATAGTATATAGGAAAGGTCCCAAATTGTCAGATCTTTAATGTTCGAAAGCCTGTTATTTAAAAGCACCCTTTGTGTCCTGCATCTAGATAATTGTCAAAAAGGCGACAGATTTTCAGACAGTCCGATAAACCTCAAAATGTGTTTAAGAAGAGCAGCATGATTTATTGTATCGAAGGCTTTCAAAAAATCCAGAAGAACCAAAACTGTAATCATGCCGGAATCAGTTGCTCGAAATATGCGATCTGTAACATTCAAGAGTGCCGTAGCACAACTGTGTCCCTTTCTGAATCCAGATTGGGTAGCCGGTAGTATATCGTTATTATAAAGATATTCCACTAATTGTTTTTTAATACCCCTTTCTAGAATTTTCGAAATGACTGGTAGGATACTGATAGGCCTTAGATCCTTGGATCCTTGAAATCAGCGACCACATCGGACTTCGGTAGAGGTATTACCCTTACCTCGATAAATTTGATAGGTTTGTTGTGGAACAATGGGAAATAAAATATTTTGAATGGTATTATCGATACATTTTAAAAGAAGATACATTGCAATTATTCGACAGATGGCGCTGAGGGCACCATCTTCGAATTTGATATCACGGGGAAAAACAACTTCATCCTTCATATTAGAAATTTGCAGATCTGCAATGAAGAAATTATTCCTCAGTAGACTATGAGAAAATCCAGATGATCAAGATCTATGGAAGGACGTCTATATTCTTGAAAGATTGGGCACTGGAATTATTGAAAACACAGTGACGCGAATTGCAAAGAAAGGCTGCAAACTAACAAACACCATAAGTGTGGATTCTTAAGAATATGATTTATGGACTCTAGAAGAAAGAGTCAGAAAAACGACAATATTTTGAAATTGATCCGAAGTTGGCTGAAAAATGTAGTTAGACCTGAGTGGCATGAACTATTCAGTTAGGTGCAGTTGCGAAGGAATAGTGAGCTCAGTGGGATCTCCTATATATTCGTGATGGTCTACTGCATCTCAAGTAGAAGAGTCTAGATGGAGCAATTGTATTGCCAGAGGCACATATTGAAGATCTACGTAGTAATCGTGTAGGTGGAAACTTACGAATAAAGAGGTCCTATTCGAGCAGGGTGGATTGCCGTCGAGATGTTTAAAAATCGTGCAGGAGATTTGTCCTATATTCCACCCAAAACCAGAGGTCGAGGGAAAATGGAGCATTTTTTTAACAATCTACTGTTTGGAATGCTACCTATAAATGCAGATGACACATTTCTCTCAGAATATGTCGAAAAATTGCAAGAAAGGCTAAAGAGAGTTCTGTCAACACTCTAGGGACTATATTCGAGTCAGCTCATGTGGCTTGGCTCAACAAAACTAACAGGAAGAAACTACAGATTTTACAATAAATTTTGAAAGGCAAGGCATCGAAATTTTGAAAATAACATATTAACGAAAATCGAAAAAATTTAGATGGTTGAAAACAGAATTCTCTTTTCAACAATGTGCCACTTGATTGACCCCACCCCCATAACATTTAACTTTTTCAAATTACTGTGCCCCCAGCGCCCTCTATCGGACAATCACAATGTCTTTTATTTAAAAAAGCCAAGCCGTTCAAAAATTAGCACGAAGGGGAAGGGGGGATTATAAAAAGCCGCACTATAGGGTACTATAATAAAAGTGTCGTATTTTCTCATTTTGTGCTACAAATAGGTAAAAAGTGCTTTCAAACATGATTCAAAACGATAAGGGGTAGATTAGTAGAGACCGGGTGATGAGAAAAAAAGGGTTTTCGCTGAACACGTTCATTAGAAATGTTCAATTTATTCATTGGAATATAATTCTGACAGTGTCCCTCATATTACATAAACCTATCAAATGTCATAATTTTCTTCAATCTAAGTCCGGGTTTTACCAAAACTTTAATCTCGCTCTAGGAGATATCCAACAATTTTAATCGGGCTTATTGCTCAACTGGGGTGCTATTCTCAAATGTCTACTAGCCTATGTCGCATGCGACAAAATATCTCCACTTTTCAATGCATATTCGAGAAAGGCGATGGACATACTTTGTCGCATGCGACATATGGTTGTCGGCATTTGAGAATAGGGCCCCTGGCCATCATTGGTCAGTGGAATAGGCTGTAGAACGTAGAATACGCGAACTAAGATTACTTCTAACTGACCAAAAACAGCCAATTGAGCAATACGCCCGATTTAAATTGTCGGTTGTCTCCTAAATCGGGATTAAAGTATTGGTGAAACCCGGCCTAAACCAATTACAACAAGACTGAAAACACTGCTTCCAGCTCATGGTATTTTCCAGTGACATATTACCATTAGACTCCGTTACTTACATTTCGAGCTGCGGTCATACAGACTCACATTCTTAGCACAATTTTTACTGACGCTTATTTCGCGGCAATTATCTGCTTATATACATTGTATAAAAGAAGATAATTCAGCAAAAACTCAGCTTTGGCGACTTTTGGGTTGACTGGCAACTATTTTCCGAAAAACAAGCCGCAATAAAAATTGTGCTTAGAATGTGACCGCAACTCAAAATGTAAATAACGGAGTCTAGCCGTAATATGTCATTGGTATTTTCAAATCGGTGTTTCGACGATTCCTGAGTTCTACATTTCCATAGTTACAACAATTACGGTAAATACTGAAACGTCAGTGTGACGTCTGAAAGGCCAAATATGCAAAATGATATTTATATGGACGAGGCTAGAGTCCCGAACGCGGGATCGCTTGAAAACGTAAAAATCCCAAAGAGGTGTGGCTTAATGACACCGTTCGGGCTTTCTCGAAAATAATCGCAATCGAATGTGGGACCGCTGTTACGAGATCTGGATTTCCCGACTAGACACCTCTCACCATCACTATGATGGCGGGAAAACAGCCGCATTCACACGGACCTGAAAATTTGTAGTTTATATATCATTATTTTAAATAAAGGTTAACTCCTTCTATTCATTCTTGAAATAGTCTGAGTATTCCTTCAAAATGCAGAATTTTCAAAATACTGTCACCTTGCCTGTCACTCAAACTGTAGTGCTGTACAAAACACCTCTCGGGCAAGCTCTTGGGGTGTTTCTAAGCAACACAGTTTTCGTGGCAGCAAGGTAAAATAATTTTACGAAAATTCTGCATTTTGTTGGGATATTATTGCTGAAAATTTGAAACATCACATAAGTCAACATAAATCGATTTGAAATATCGTCAATAGCGTAGCAGGTCTGGGTAAACCGAAAGTCGACACAGATTTCTTTATTTTAAATAGAATACCCTGTATTTTATGAAAATTTTGCAATCTAAGTATTACTTTGAAACAAATTGTCCAATATGTCTCTACAGTATTCTCAGCCGTTGTCGAGTTACTATGATAAAAAAGTTAAAATAGTTTGTAATAGTATCGTGAAAATGCATATTTCTTCAAAAATTTCAAGACGGAATTTTCGATATATTTTTTTTTTATTTCAAATAAATCGCATCAACCACTTGAGGTTATTAGCGATGGAACAATAATTACAGAACATTACATTAAATTACATTACATTACAAATCAGAGTTTACAATGTCCATATTTTGGTTTCCTTGGTGAAGAATTGTCTGAAGGTCATTCGATAGTCCGTTGGATACTCGTTGTCGCTCTAGCCCGGGACATTCTGAGATGACGTGCTTCATTGACTCCACAGATCTCGCATTTGATGGTCCTCTTTCCTGAGAATATGTTGATGCGTTAGTTTGGTATGTCCAATGCGTAGTCTCGAAAGGATAACTTGTTGTCTTCTGCTTACGCCTTCTACTCTATTTTTGATGATGGTTGGGTTCATTTATCCTGCATTGGAAGTCTTGGTTCGGTATCTCCAGAACGACTTTGGCTTAAGGGGTCTGTGCAGGCTTGCTTTGCTAATGTATCGGGCGTTTCATTTCCTCCAATTCCATGAAGGAATCCATGCAATCTCCAAATTTTTGCTTTCCTGATATACGAGGATATATTGAAAAATTCTTAGCCTACTATAGAACCAAACAAAATTTCAATTTCAAAATATTTTATAACTCAACATATTCTCCTCTTAATTGGATACATTTATTACAGCGAACCTGCAACGTCTCTACACCTTTCAAAAAAAATGTTTCTTCTTGCTCTGCAAACCAGACCTCCACAGCTTTTATTACCTCCTCGTTGGAAGAAAATTTACGACCTTTCAAACTTTTTTTCAGTTGAGGAAAGAGATGATAGTCGGACGGAGCCAAATCTGGTGAATAAGGGGGGTGTTCTAGTAATTCAAACCCTAAATCACGAATTTTTTGCATGGCAACATGAGATTTGTGTGCAGGGGCGTTGTCCTGCAAAAACAAAACACCTTTTCGCGCCTTTTCTCTTCAATTTTTTCCCGTAGAGTGGTCAGTAATGTCGAATAGTAATCTCCAGTTATTGTTCTACCCTTATCAAAAAAATCAATCATGATTACTCCATGGCAATCCCAAAAAACTGAAGCAAGAACTTTTCCAGCAGATTTTTGGACACGAAACTTCTTTGGTCTTGGAGAACCGGAGTGTCGCCACTCCATCGATGGTTGCTTTGTTTCTGAATCGTAGAAATTTACTCAAGTCTCATCCATAGTAACAATTCGGTTGAAGAAGTCTACATCGTTTTCAAATCGAGCACAGATCGAACGCGATGCTACTACCCTTGCACGCTTTTGGTCAACATTCAAACATTTGGGGATCCATTATGCAGCAATTTTTCTCATGTCTGACACAGAAACTCTTTTGAAGCTTGCAGTCTAATATTTCACGGTCGCATACGAAGGACATTGATCACCACGGGTATTAAGCATATCTTCGTAAATCTGCTTTCCTCTTAACCCTCTTAAATACAGGTACTTGATGATGGCTCGATACTCCAATATTTCGATTTTCACAATTTTGGTGGACATATTTTTTCTTTTAATTTATTGCGTAACTCTGGTCTACTTTTTTACGTCAAACTTTACACTGACACTTCTAATAAGTTATTGTTCGTTGCTATGGTAACGCAATATTTTGTTTATGCAGGGAACTGGTCTAGGCTAACTAGATATCAATACATCCTCGTAGTGCCAAGAGTCCCTCTTTATACGTTGTAGGAGTTGAAGTTTCGGGTACATTTGCAAGATTCCTTTCACCGCACTGAGAGAATCTGTGAAAATTACTGTCTTGGTGCTGCACTGGCACTGTTGCGCGCTTCTGTTATTGCTTCTGCTAAGACAAAAATCTCTCCAGTATAAATGGTGCATGTTGCTGACAGACGGTAGGAGAGTTGTGAATAGGGCGTGATAACCGTGGCTCCCACGTTTTCGTAGCCATCTATCTTGGACATGGACGTATAATATCGTATAAATACAGATGGACTCAGCATTGCCATACCTACGACACGGCGTGATTTGAAGTCGCTCTGTTTTTAGGCGCGCGGGTTGCGGGGAAGGGAGAATGTAGCGATAGACTGTGACCTTCCCACAACAGACAGGAGCGCAGGCATTTGCTGAAAATAGGGTTCAATCACAAGAAAAAAATGCTGAATTTGAAATAATGATGAAAATATCAAGGAAAGTGTTAGAATATACATCCGATGGGACTTCGTCGAGCAATGATAACCGCCTGTTTTTTTTTCAATGGTGTCTTGGCATCGACTACTATGGTCATTAGCCACGTGTTCTGGATAGGCCTTGTTACTAACTCCATGCGCCACTTTAGGAGCAGCACTGTTAATTGGAACGCAACAGTGAATCGTGCAGGACTCACCCCAGTCCAGCCACGAGATTTGAGTAATTTAATCGGTCAAATTAAATTAAAAAATCCCATTCGCAACTGGGGCTCGAACTCCGGACCTTTCGACCCAAAGTCGGACGCTCTAACCGCTGCGCCACACCCCGACATGATAAACGCCTGTTATACTCAATACTAGAGTCCTTATTCAATTATGTCTCCCAAATTCACTAAACTGTCTCTCAGCTTATTCAAAGTAACTTTGGGCTGCTGCAGGGCTCTAATTCATCTCCCAAGAATATCATATATGTGTTCGATGGGGTTCGTATCAGGACTTCTCGCGGGTAAGATCGCCCGGAAATACTGGCGGGCAAAATCAAGCCCTGATCTGCAATGTTCTGCAGTCAATGAAGGCTTTGTTGCTGCCCTGCATGGCATCAAGTTGTGTTCCTTTAAACTGTGCTTGAAGATATCTTTACTAGATTAGATTAGCTTAGATTCATTTTTGGCTTCCGCGCTAAAAGCCTTTACACTGCGACCATTTCAGACATATTGTGTGTGCCCTTCGAAATCGCTTAGAGCCCTTGCAGTGACAAAGTACGTGTACTGATGTAAAGCAGCATTTGAAAATTCTCATCATTATTATTATTATCAAATTGATATTATGGAATTCTTGTATTGTCGTCAGTTCTTGATGTGTGTGCTAAATTTAAGATTATTCAGAGGATTGGAAGTGGGTGGAAATTGAGTTTAGAATTTCTCATTATTATTATTATCAATAAAACATAATATAATAAAATTCTTATATTATCGTCGGTCCTTGGTAAGTATGCCAAATTTTAAAATTTTCGGACGATTAGAAGTGGGTGAATATTGAATAAAAAAATCACGTCATTATCATTAAACTTTTATAATTAAGTCCTTGTATTGCAATCGGTTTACGTGTGCCCAATTTCAGATCATACGGACGATTGGAATCAAATTCGAAAATTCAAGGTTGTCGGGTTCGAACACATGGATTGTTTGCAAACCCAACAAGATTGCAACATTATGATTCTATTGTACTGCCACTATATATCACGAATGAGTTCAAAAACCACTATTTCAGCAACAATCCCACAAAAAATCAATGACAACATGACAGAACTGTCATAAGTTTACTTTGTGGAAAACATAAACATTGATATTCGACAGCGTTGACAAACGTCCAGATACAATAATTTCTTCACAACCATTTGAAGACGCAAGTAATGATTTTTTTCGATAGTTTGGATTTTTAAACTTGTAAGTAATACAGGTTTGAGTTGCGTGATAATGTCACCATCAACATTCTTCATTCTTCGATTGTAATCGAATGGAATACGTATAGTGACACAAGTTTGTCTATGATAAAGACTTATTACCTACGAGATGTGACAACGCCCAAACCAAAATCACGACTACAGATTGTGGCCATACACGACTTCAAACCAGGATGTAAACAGCTTGGTCCAGTACAATACTTTATAGGTCCATGATCTTGGAGGCATCAGTGTAAATGCAATCATAACCTGAGTATTTATCTTTCAGTTCAAGAAAAAGGTTTTGAAATAGGGTGGACGGAGTTGAGGATTTAGGGTATTCAGAAAGGTTTGTGTCACATTGGGGAATTTTTACTGTACACAGGGCTGGTTGGTATTGGGGAGGTATGATGACATTTTCAAAATTGAAATTCAGTTTCTTCATCCGTTCTCGGTATTTTTATATAGTATGCATGATTTTTAAATGGACCAAAATTGAATTTTCATATTTTTGTGTTTATCAACTGATGGTCTGTGATCGATCGTGTAAAAGAGACGAAATGCCCCCAGCGCTCGAATTACAGGCATCAGTCATTACTGGTTCGAGTATTGGATTAGTCATTTGCGTTGGGCAATAAAAGTGGAATATTACCGATCGCTATAGTCGACACTAGTTAGTTATGCAATAATGCACTTTAAGAAGTGTTTTATAATATTAATAAATTTTACATTTCATATTCCAGTCCATCTCAACAGCCCACAATGTAAACCAGTCACTCCACGATTCGATAACTAGAAATCACACACACACACACACATTAATCTTTTTAGTGTATCGAATACTAGAATTTCACGAAATCATCTCGAAGATGTTTGAATAATCAATCGTTGTGACAAAGGAGCCGCCCGGCAGAACAACTTTCCACGTAATGCTCCGAAACGCGTAATCCTGTCAAAATTTCAACAAAAAAATAACAAAGAGCCCGTATTAGATGGATTAAACCTGATTTATTAAGTACGACATTAATCATTAATCTAGCCAATACCCGGTCTAAACTACTAATTTATCTCGCACCTTTTTCGAGTCAGTTTACGTTCACCGTAATTTCATTTCCAAATTAGTTATTAATCACGGTAATTTTCAATCAGAAGCAATCGTATGCCTGAAGATTAAATTATGCGATACCACTACTTCAGAATTTCGAATGCGTGTGTGTGTAGGAGAAAATGGCATTGGAGTTATTCTTTATCCCACAGAATGTTTGAAATAGGTAACCAATTATACAGTGCTTTTCTTTAATGCCCCCCCTATTATTTTTTGAACGGGTCAAATCAAAATATTGAAACTTGGGATAATGAAATTGATACATGAATACTATATTTAGGAGTAAAATTGACAGATGAAACTTTCAAGATGGCGACTGGGCGCCACCTAGGTAAAAAAATTGAATGGAATGGGGGTCTTGTGACACATCCTTTTGAAGCTCCTGACGAATACTTCACAACCCTAGAATATTAAGTCAATATCTTCATAATGGCGGATCATTTAATAATTACCACATTAATATCGATATTTCTTTAGAAATATTTTTTTGTCTCTGCCATATGGCAATCCCAACAACCCGATAAGGTTTGATAGGTTAGTTTTTGTTTATAAAAAATACAAAAAATTTCAGTACGACAACGAACATCATTGCTCAGTTGAAATATTCTATTTTAGTCTTAGGTTTTACTAGTGGATGGGTACCTACCACGTGGACTATCTCTAAAATGGTCAATTCTCGTCCATTGGAAGACAAAATCGAAGTCATTTTTATTAACGGTGCGACGCGTAACTTTCACGAAACCGAATTTTTAATGATCGTTTCCCGAATCGTCATATCTGTAGAAAATATTCAAGAGAAATTGTATCCCAATTTACAACTACCGGTAGTGTACAGAACAAAAAGCCCCCAGGTCATACGTCCATTCCGGAAAAACAGCAAGTTCAAATAAATCCTCAACAGCCTACTTCCTCCGTCGCGAATGTTTGTGAGGTGTGTCCTACTACTGCGTGGAGACTTTTGAAGAGGAATAAGTGTCATCCATACAAAATCAAAATGGTACACCACTTAACTGGAGATGACCCTGATCGAAGAACAGAATTCTGCGAAATTATGACAGAAATCATTGCAAGGCATCCTACCTATCTCCACAACATTTGTTTCAGTGACGAATGTACATTTTTTCTCAACGGCAATGTTCACAGACAAAATTGACGTTATTGGAGCGACACCAACCCTCACGTTTTCCAGAAAACTCATACTCAATATCCAGAAAAAATTCGCCATTTTCCTAAAACTGCAAAATTGAACTGGATATTATGTTTAGAAACCATCAGTTTGCATTAGCTCCCCACCTTGTGAAACATTCATCTCAACATTCAGTTATAAAAAAATTAGAGCATTTGAAACAAAGAAAAAATAAGAATATGAATATTCTTGTGACGTAGAAAGTCTTCACTAGATTGTAGTATTTTTTGTTGACCTAAGTTGGTGGTACTGATATGAATCTGACAACAGTGGAACCGCTGACGTTTCCTGACATTGTTTATGTTGAAGCGGGAAGAAATATCACAAAATCATTGTTTATGTTGTTCTTGTCTGTCGTGAAATTGTTATTAGAAGATTAAGGTGAATTTACCGGATTCATAATGCATAATTTATTGCATATGCATAATTTTAAGGCGGATTTACCGGATTCAAAACGCGAAATTTAATTGCATGATCCATAAAAGTTCAACAAAGGGATATCTTTATAAATTGTGAAATGGGTAAATCATTTCAATCGAGTCCCTGTGTTGAACATTTATGGATTAGGTATGCATTAAAATTACGCAGATGCAATAAATTATGCATTATGAATCCGGTAAATCCGCCTTTACTTTTACAATGGGGAAAAACTTTTTTAAAGCTAGCAGTCGAAATTTGCCACCCGTAAATTATATAATGATTCACGCATTTTTATCTCGTAATCCAAACTATTTGAGAGTGGAGATGAAAGGTATGAAAAATGGTAGGGTTCTATTTGTATCATCAAGTGCCGTATAGTTCCTGAGCACAAAGTACTGAGCAAACCATACTTTGCTGTAGCTACTATTGACGAAAGTAATGATGAAATAAACAATTGTGACTGTGAATGTTGTGTAGCATCCTAAGGTGATTTTAGGATTATTACCGTTTTCGAGCATACAACACAGATTTCGGTATTTTTGCTATCACATTTTTATACTAGTTGCTCCTTCAAACCGATGAGAAGAGTCGGTGAAGTGTTATTCAAGAATCTATAGTAAATATTATATCAGCAATGCCTTTTTCATCAACAGTACGAGTTCTGACAGATCGTACATTAAATGACATTAGTGACTTGACAATAGTGATAAAACAATGACAATCGACAAATGCCTCCACTATTCCAACGTTGTCGGATTGTGTCAGTGACGTAAAATGTCTGTGGGAGAACACTTCTGAAATCCGAATTTTCATAACTAAATACAGGCGAAAACCAATATGTGAAAATTAAACAAATCTCTATTTCGATATATATGAGATATGAAGATTTCAGTGACATATATTTTAAGATTTAGGAAATCAGCGAATTAACGTTTGGGCAGGAATATTGGGAAACCATATTCATTGAACAAAATTTAACAGGAGAACTGTATTTGAATAGGCTGGAAACTACTGTTGACCCTCCAATCACCGAAATCGTCGAAGCGAATCCTAATGAATTCGATATGGATATTCTGTTCCAACAAGATGGAGTACCACTCCAGACAAGTAAGAAACTATTTGGATAATACTTTCCCCGGTCGTAGGATTGGCCGTCGAGGTCCTACGGAATGGTCAGCCCACTCGCCAGATTTGACACCTTTAGACTTTTTTATGGGGCTATCTGAAGCAAAAGGTGTACGAAACTGAACCTGCTTCGATATTGGATATACGACAGAAAATAATAAATATTTGTAGAAATATCGACGTTACTGTGTTCGAAAATGTTCTGCGTGAAATATCGGATAGGCTGTTCTTATGTCAAGCAGTTCAAGGCAACCATTTCGAGCATCTTCTGAACTGAACTCAGACAATTGCCTCAAATCGTGAAGCTAAACGTCGATGAATTCAGGTAATTATTAAATATTCCGCCATTTTGTAGTAGGTGAAGATATTGACTTTACATTCTAGGGTTGTGAAGTATTCGTCAGGAGCTTCCAAAGGAAGACAAGACCCCCTTTTCCATTAAATGTTTTTTCTCCGATGGCGCTCTGTCGCCATCTTGAAAGTTTCATCTGTCAATTTTCCTCCAAAATATAGTATTCATAGAAAAGGGAGGGGGAATTAAAGAAAAGCACTGCATAAGCCCTATAAAACATAAGGGCTATTTTTGGGTCTGCCCCTTGCTTACTAGCAAACCAAAAAAAATACTTAATTTCCAAATTAGTTATTAATCACGGTAATTTTCAATCAGAAGCAATCGTATGCCTGAAGATTAAATTATGCGATACCACTACTTCTCAAGTTCGAATGCAAGCGAGGCCTGTGCCGTGTACTTACAAACGTCGAACAAAGGGCAGGTGAACGGGAATAAAGAAAACGTCGAGCTGATCTCACTAAGGTGGCATTCATGTTTGGGACAGCTCAATAATGCCGGAATATTATTGGTTTTCTTGGTATACGAACAATAAAAGCTTTTAATGCCTGCGGGTGCTACAAAACCGACTGATGTTGAAAGAATATTATTTACACTCTTCGTCATTAAGAAAGTTCAAGTTTACGATCCTTAGGTAACAATTTTCTGCTTTTATGGAAGTCAGAAAGACAAAACCTTATATACCCGAATTCATGAAAAATTGTTAGCAATATGTGAGTGGTCAGGAAATTTAGAGTAGGTTATAAGTGAACTAAGAAAAATCAAGACGTTGTCAGGGTTGGATATTGGTTTTACGATTTGTGGCTGAAATACGCATCCTACCAGAAAAACCGGAAAAAGTTGAATGCAAAAGTATTGATAGATATCTAAAAAATCTAAAAGTTTTGCATCAATCATTTTTCAATATTAACTAGAAAAACGATAAAAAGTGTTTTTTTGTTTTAATTTTTTATCTCCCCCAAAAACATTAATTTTTCCATAAAACGTGGTACAAAATGCCCTTCTTTGTGTTTTAAATGAGCTGTGATTTTTTCAAAGCAAATATTCCTTTTTTTATTGTATACGAATCTAAATTTAAAAAAAATGCATAATTTTCAATCGAAAAAGTTGGTAACAAATTTTCAATTTTTCTACCTCTCTATCAGTTCTCCTCGTTGAAACATCGACTTCAATATGGGATGAAAAAAAATTTCGTGTTGAAAAATATCGTTAAAAATGCAAAAAATCAAAAAAAAATTACTTTTTCATAATAGATTGATCTTGAGAATTTCTCATTTTTTATAGCAAATAAGCTTTGAAAGTGATTAAAATTAATTTTCATGTAATATGTCATTTACATTAAATTATTTGTTGAAGGTTCTGAAATTACCGAAAAAATTGTTCAATAATCGAATGCGTAAAAATTTCAAAAAACAAAGGCATTCAGGTAAAAAAATATATACATAAACTGTAAATAATGTACTTGTCACTTTTTGAAATGATAAACATAAAATTGTTCATAATCAGTTATAGAAAAATACTTGTCAAAATAGTTTCGAAAAAAACTTGATTTATTGACTATCGCATAGGCGATGATGTGATTATTTCAAACTATAATTATTACTTGACTATTTGACATGCCGAAACGATGATTACCATCGAATGATCGATGAATAAATAGTCCACATAAAACTATTTTGATCAGGGTTTTTTAAAACAAACCTGTGGCTTTGCTAGCTTCGGGCGAACTCAGCAGAGCCATTTTTGTAAAAACAACATTTTCCAAAGATTCGAAATAGTAATATTCTAGGAACAAATTTAGGCTAATTAATTACCCTAGTTTCATATTTTTTCGAAAAAAAAACTGGATTTATTGACGCATAAGCGATGATGTGATTATTCCAAACTATAATTATATAATAAATGCGTGAAGCTGAATACACTTGTTGAATAAATGAAGCGAAGTTTTGTATAAAAGTGTATAAATTCTCTTTATTGCAAAGCGCTTTCGACTTTCGTCATCTTCAGTGCTTCCTGAAAGTAAATACTCCGTTGAGAGGACCGAAATTGAGTTTAAGAAAGAGGTTATGAAATTTGGAAAAAATAAATTACGAGAGTACTTACATGTCAGGCAACAGGAAGTTTCGAAATATGTAAAAAACATTGTTTAAAATTACAATAACATAATTATTCTGCATAAGAACTAACGAAAAGCATGTTAGAACTCAGACAATGTGGTTATTGTAAAAGCGGTGGGGACAAGACAGAATGTGTCAAGTCAAATGTCAAATGTCAAGGTGAAACTACCAGTACCAACTTGAAGAGTGGTCTAGTCAATATTAATTGGAAGTGTTACCTAAATACTAAAATGTCAAAGTGAAAATACCAGTACCAACTTGAAGAGTGGCCTAGTAAATATTAATAGGAAGTGTTACCAACGTAATTTAATTATATTTAATCCTCTGATGGAGGGGAAGGAAATCTCTGTCAAGATTCACTTGTGTATTCAAACAGAGCTGATTTTTGGTGAGTTCTTTGGAGATCTCCAGTTCCTCGAACAAATCCAACCTAAGAAAATTTTTCTTATCAATTTTGTGTAAAATTTTTGAATTTCTGTTAGAGCTGAAATTGTGTTTATTAAATTTGAGATGATTACCAAAAATAGATTTATCTGGTCTCTTCAAATGTTCGTTAATACGAGTGAGAAGTGGTCTACAGGTTCTACCAATGTAGGAGGCAGAGCAATCAGCACAATCAAGCTTGTACACACCACTACTTTTTAATTTACTAATTTTATCTTTAGAATTTACTAAATGATTACTTAAATTGTTGTAAGCTTTAAAAGAAACTTTAGTACCAGGTACTGTATCTTCAATGAAGTTGGAAATGTCACTGCACAAGTTTTGATCAAAAAATGGTAAGGAAAAGTATTTCACTGAAGGTGAATTGACTATAGGAGAGGTGCTGAAGGCAAGTCTTCTGTCTTTTCTGTGTTTAAATTTATTAATCAATTTATGAATTATATGAGGTTGGTAGCCATTGTTGACAGCAATCTGTTTTAGTATATTGACTTCAATATTGTAATTTGAATGAGAGAGAGGGATTTTCAAAAGCCTATTAACGTAGCAGTTAAAGGCAGACATTTTATGTTGCATTGGGTGATAAGAATTGAAAGGTATGACCCACTCAGACTGATCACGTCATTCAAAAATGGCTCAGCTGAGTTCGGCCGAAGCTAGCAAAGCCACAGATTTTTCTATGAAGGAAAATATTAAAAAAATATATAAATAGGGTAATAAATTAGCCTAAAATAGGCTCAACAATTTGGCTATATCAAATTACATTTTTGTTTATTTTTGAAGTATGGCTCTGCTGAGTTCGGCCGAAGCTAGCAAAGCCACGGATTTTTCTAAGAAAGAGGAGAGCAAAAAATTCGGAAATATGGTAATAAATTAGCCTAAAATGAGCCTAAAATTATGTAACCCATCCCGAGTCAAAATTCGTGTGTGGCTTTGCTAGCTTCTTTAGAATGAAAATTATGCTCTTTTATTTAAATTAGTATACAATAAAAAAAATATTTTTTGGAGAAAAATATTTAAAAAACGGTTTTTAGTGTTTTTCTCATTAATTTTAAGGTTACGTTAAAAAAATTATTGATACAAAAGTATTAGATTTTTCAATTATCTAAAAAAACAATATCCAACCCTGAAAATGTATATTTAGCTATCCCCAACTCCCTTCCGGAGCTTTTATTGAATTTTACTGTTCCGACCAATACTGCTACGAATGATTTTGTTTAAAAAATTATTGGCCCTGGTCTATATTTATAGCTATATATTTCAGCGTCGAAGAAAAATATCCCCTAATTGGAATGAAACATTATATTAAAACGTGTCAACGCCTTGTAGATGGAATATGAATCGAAATTCGACAAGGGTATGTAATATGAACCTAATTGATGATGTTCCATTTTGAAAGCTCCAACTTTATTATTATCCCATGGTATAGAGTATCGTATCGAAATGGAAAAAGATTCTCCATCCTCCATCACGTTGTAATATTGACAATACAATCGAATACGTATTTTAATTGCAAACAAGTACCGGAGTGGTCTTAAAATACAAAAAAAATCACGGAAAAGATTTGTGTTATTTGCGCGTGATAGGAACAAACGGGAAAAACATTCGAAAGGCTGACTCGTAACTACACTGCGATTAAATATTCTGACAGTGAAACCATCATCGATGATTGACAATGTTCATCTGATTGAAATTCACTCCGTGTTTTCGGATGTGGTTAAAATGCCCAATGCACTTGAACCCGTGTTTATTTACGAATCTGTACGTACACACATTACCACATCCCTTTGGACAGGTGCTCAGTTAAATCTACAGTACGAAAAGGTATATGTATATTATAATTACAGAGAATTTTTATTTATTTCATGGAATACAGAAAATATCCGTACTGAGTCATTTGCATCTTGATAGATTTTAACTTTTTTCTAATCCTGTATTAGTATTATGTACAGTTCACTCTATGAATGAATCCATTCTTACGCACAATGTGCGTAGATAATAAAAATAGAGAAAAAGAGAACTGTGCGTTATGATGCCTAGTTTATATAACAATCAAGTTAGCCTTGAACCACTCAAATCGTGACATTTATCAGTCTTGCATTATGAATATTTTACAGTAAAATTGTATTTAAGTACTTGAAATTTGAAATTCAAATCGATACTTTATAAAATATAAACCGATCTTTTCCTACGAGCGTGCGAAAAAGTAACTTTTTCGCACGATTTTTCGTTTTGAAAGTTCTACTTTTCCGCACGATTTTTACTTTTCCTCACAATTTTTACTTTTACGCAAGATTTTCTCTTTAAAGCACAATATTTTAATTCAAGATTAGTATATTGTACAATGAGCATGAAATGACATACATTTCTCACGAGTAGGTAGGTATATGAAATTTTGTAGTACGAGCGAATTATTTTTTTCATAAAAGATTCTATCAAAAACACTCATGTCGTCATTGAATATACAAATATTGAAAAATATAACGAAAATTGAACAGTAAGTACTCTCATCGATTTCAAAACAAAAACAAAAAAAAGTAACTTCCCCAGGATTCCAACCACCAACCCCACCATTAACCAGTGTAGAATGACTGCTCCCTTACTTTGCCAACTGAGCTATTTCAGATATTAATTTAATTGCTATAATACCATATCAAATCCTGTCAAATTTTAAATATCACTATTTATTTTGATAATGTCTTAATTACTTTATATTTTGAAATTCATTTTATGAAAATTACGGAATATCGGAAAGTTATTATCAAACAGTCGTTAATAGACTAGATTCGATCTTATATTATAAATCTCGCGGAAAGATAAAATCATGCGAAAAAGTTACTTTTCCGCACTAGTGCCGAAAAGTTACTTTTCCGCACGATTTTTATATTGTTGAAAATGAGGATATTTAGGACTAACTAAATGATCTATGTAACTATTCTGTCTTATGTGTCATTTTGTAGCATTATTATAAAATCTTGTTTAATAAAAACCTTATTTTTTCATAAATAAGATGGACAAAAACACTCGTAGGAAAAAATTGTACCTAACTCTTGCGGAAAATGTCTTTTCCGCCCTTGACGGCTTGTCCGAACTCCGCTCCGCGTCGTTCGTGCAACTGCCGTCGCGTGCAGAAAAGTACTACTTTCCGCACTTGTTAGGTAAATAACTATTAATTAATTAGTGTTCTTTGTATGTCCAAAAATAGGAAAATGAATGAATGAATGAAATTTATTGAAAATAGGAAATCCTAATACACAAACAATTTAGGAAATAGGAAAAAGTAAAGAAAACGGTGACCTCTCAGATTTTGATGAAGTTTTTACTGATGATTCAGGGTACATTTAAAACGATAAAAAACCAAAAAACAAATTTGCGGAAATGCCTGGAAGGCATTTATTTTCGCAATAAATGCTGAATGGTGGTAAAAGTGCACAAACACAAGCACTTCAATCAAACTTTTTACCTATATTTTAATCTGCAACACATATTGGAAGACATAAAACAGAATTTTAAGTAATACAAAACCGATTGGCACACCCAAAATATACAGAATACTCTTAAATCATTGGTGATTTTACTTAAAAAATCATTGAAGTCTGACAAATAATATTGTCAAATTTTAACAAATTCCAGCAAATTAAGTACCAAGTACTGATTTGTCGAAAATAAATAGAAAATTCCTTTTCTATGAGTTTCAACCAATCATTGTCGAATATTCTTCCTTATTATTTAAAACTTAGACTGCTGCATAAATCCACCATAAGTCTGTTGCGATTACATATAAAAATTGCAAAGGCTTTGATCTTGGCAGAAAATCGCATGCGTATTTCCTTTTTCATGTACATTTTCTTAATCTTCATGTAGGAAGACTACTGCGATTACATATAACAACCTAGCTCACACAAGTCTCTCGAAGACTTCCGAGGGTTGCTCGTAGGGGTGCAATCGGTTGACGGAAATAACAATTTTAACAATTTAACTGCAAAGGCTTTGATCGATGGCAGAAAAGCGCGCGCGTAGCGCGCGCTGATTTGCGATATGTCGGCCGAGCGCATGCGCATATCCTTTTTCATGTACATTTTCTTGTTCTTCATGTAGGAAGCCTGAGTCTGTTGCGATTACATATAACAACTGCAAAGGCTTTGATCGATGGCGCATGTGCATTTTATTTTTCATATACATTTTCTAGATCTTCATGTAGGAAGACTAAGTCTGTTGCGATTACGTCATATAAAAAGTGCAAAGGCTTTGATATTTACAGAAAAGCGCGCGCCGAGCGCATGCACATTTCCGGCTTGTCCATTTTTTGATCTTCATGTAGGAAACTTAAGTCGGTTGTGATTTCTTAAAAAATGTGCAAACGCTTTGCACTAGGCCAACAGTTGGTGAATGAGAGCGCGCGTAGCGCGCGCATTTCCGATATTTCGCCAATGTAGGCCAAGCGCAAGTGCATTTCCTTTTCCACCTTATCCATTCCCTTGATCTTGCACGCGCGAATTTGCAAAATGTCGGACGAGCGCAAGCGCATTTCGTTTTCCACCTTATCCATTCCCTTGATCTTCATGAAGGAAGCCCAAGTCTGTTGCGAAATGTCGGTCGAGCACATGCACAATCCCTTTTTCACATTGTCCTTTTTCTTGTTCTTCATATAGGAAGCCTTAGTCTGATTTCATATTAAAATTGCAAAGGCCTTGCACTTGGCAAAACAACGCGTGCGCATTTTCATTGAGTCCATCCTCTTGATCTTGCACTTGGTCGACAGTTGGCAAATCAGCGCATGCGTATTTCCTTTTCTGTTCATGATCTGTTACGATTCCGCACAAAAATTTCCTTTGCTGCGATGTTTTCATCATGTCATGAATCGTGTTTGAGTTATTCACACTCACTTATATTTTCTAAACTAACGTTATAAATTCTAAATAATCTTAGGTCATTTGGCAACGTTGTAAGTTCTCAAGCACATATATCTCAACCACCTACGATGTTTTATGATTAAAATTTGACGTTTGTGTGTATAGAAAAATCCATAATAAAACATGTTTGTGTCTTTTTTTGAATTTTTCAATGTTATTTGAGAGAAAAATATAGTGACAATAGCTGGATAAATGTGTAGAGTGTGTTGCTGAGAAATAGAGGAAAATTGTAGTCATTTAACTTTCCTAGAGGGAAATTCCATAGGCGCGTTCGGTAAATGCAGATCTGACAGCTCGATTATATCTGTCTGCACCATTTTCCACTACAAGTATAGGGAAACCACGCCCACAGATCGAATCGAGCTGTCAGATTTGCATTTACCGAACTCAGCTATTATCAACTCCTTTTTTGGTATTTGAAAAGGTCATATCTTCCAAAGCTATAATTTCCGCATCAAAATTTCATTTGCTATCGTGTTTTTATTGTATTTTGACTCATCTGTGAAAGTTTCATCAAAATCGATGAGATTACCGTTTTCCTAACTTTTACCCAATAATATGAGCAACTCCGATATTGAAATAAATGCAACGCCACCGGAAATTGTTCTTCGGGCAGCTTCTGCTGTAGAGAATATTCTGTGCAAAATCAAAGGATAAATGGAAAGGCTTATCAAAAATGTATGGAATGGAGTATGGATAACCACGTGAGTACGTTATCCGAAAATGTTTTGCTCCCTTATTTTAATAATTTGACCAAAACTTTTAAACTCTCCTCGCTCTGGGCAATATACTCGATGTAACGAACTACGTTAAATATAAGGCACGATGTTAATGTCGAAAATGATAAAAAAATTGAGAGCTCATCTGAGGAGGCAGTTTGAGGGATACAAGGGAAAAAATCAAAAAAATTTACGGCGGAAGAAATTATTTTTTTGCAAGAAGCTCCGGACTCAAAAATATGAAAACAAGCGATTAATGAGATTCTAATGGGAAAAATAAAATACCTAGAAAGTTCATTGTTTCCGGAATTTTCTACAATATCTGCAAGAAATATATTGGAATGAGAAATGCTGTAAATGAGGCCAGTATTAGTGAGTTTAAAATGGAAAACTGACAAGTAGTGGGAATAAATAAACTAGGAGCATTGCCGAGTATTTGAAATTGCTCGATACTGCTTCGTACAACGGTCATTGGGGGTGATTCAATGGCGCTGCAACGACTCGGTGGGTGGATGACTTCTACCTTAGCCACTGTAAATAAAACAGCCACTTCTGAAAGAATATTGCAATCCATAAATTATAATTTACCATCCGTCGATGTGAATGGATGGAGGGGTTGGGGGTAAGGGGGAGGTTTTCGATTTTCAATTTATAAAAAATTACACAATTGTACAGCAAAATCTGAACTAAAATACGTAGAGATATTGTTTTCGCCTATAATAATGAGTCTATTCTGAGCAAGGTATGATTTCAACGCCCCCTAGCATCAAAACTATTCATTTTTGGGGTATGTCACTCAATTAATTTCTATTCAAAATAACTTGAGCTGCATCATATTAAAAATTTAGAAAAATCCACCGGTTTTTTTCATTTTGTACCATTTGGGGGGAGGGGGGATAATCATAAAAAACTGCTATTTCCCTTATTCAGGCATATTCAAACATTCGACGATACATTTAAAAGCACTCGAGAATTTTTTTTTGCGTTTCTTTATAGAAGTTGGGGGGTAGAAGGAGGGGGGGAGGAAGAATTTTTTTTATAAAACAGCACAATATTGTGCAACATCAGCAACAATGAAACAAGTGAAAATATTGTTACCGGGTTCAAAAATAAATAGTCTATTCTGCGCAAGGTGTGATTTCAACGTCCCCTAGCAGCAAAACTGTTAATTTTTTTGGGTTGGTGCAATGGTAACATTGGTTGAGAATTATATGGACTACATCGTACCGAAAATTCAAAAAAATCCACCGGGACCCAAATTCCATAAGAAGTTTGCGGGGTTCTTTCCACTGCTAGTTTAAAAAAAGTTTTTCTACATTTTCACAAGTTGTAAAAGTAGTCTTCCAATAACAATTTCATGACAAGAACAACATAAACAAAGTCAGCAAATGTCAGCGGTTCCACTGTTGTCAGATTCATATCAGTACCATCAACTTAGGTCAACAAAAAATACTAGAATTTAGTGAAGACATTCTACGTCACAAGAGTATATATATTCTAATTTTTCCTATCTTTCAAAGGCTCTAATTTTTTTATAACTGAATTTTGAGATGAATCTTTTACAAGGTGGGGAGCTAATGCAAAATGGTTTATAAAAATAACATTCATTTCGATTTTGGAGTTTTAAGAAAATAGCGAATTGTGACAGAAAGTAGTATGTATGACACCATCCAACATAGTTTTTGCTAAATTATTTCATCACAAACTGTTATGCTGGCTCTGAAATGTAAATGAACATATTTCATTACAGGAAGAGATTGGTGGTAATAAAATATTACTGAACAAAACAAAATATAATTCGAACAAAGTTCAATAAGTGCGCGAAAGATATATAAAAGAAACAAATTAAATCACACACAAAGTGAGGGACACGAGGCAAATATCTGACAGAAAACAACTACTCCCTTTTACGGACATTGAACTACATCTGACATCCATTTGTAAAACGTTCCTCAAGGAGGACACTATTGCTAATTGTAATGAAGCAGTGGATATTATCCATTTTTTGGTTGGAATTGACCACCTGCAGATATGTTTCAAGGTTCTTGCCTCTCATCTATGTTAGTGTATGTAGATCAGACAACATTAGAGTCATCCTGTCCCACCCAACGAATGATAACATCCAAGCTTCACCTACGAATGAAGCCGAAAAATTCAGTGGCTGGGCCAAAGCAAGAAGTACTCCTTGGTAGCGACTGCAATAATTCGAATTAAGAGGCCACGAACGCGATCATATTTGGAGTGCTTTTTAGGGCAAAAGAGTCAATTGATAACTGAAAAACAGTTCGTCGTATCTATTTCAAACAAGGACAGGATCCTAGAGGACATTCGATTTTAGGTACGTTCACAAAAAAATCTCAAAAATGCAGTTACTTTGAAGCAATTTTTTAGGTAGATGAACAAATAATTTCAAAAAAACATTACGCACGTACATTTCATTTCAATTGGAGAAAGATTGCTTCAAAATTTAATGGAAAAGAAATACCATTGCAGCTACCTCGATTCTCTGTGAAAAGCATCGTGAGGTGCTGCCGTAGACGTATGTACATAGAATCGAACGTCCTCTAGAAGCCTATCCTTGTTTGAAATCATACGACGAACCGTTTTTCTCTCTCTTTTACCAAAAAAACTGTTCCAAATATGAATAAGTGTACCAGAGAGTTCGTATCAAATAAGCGACAGATATATTCAATGTCCGTAAGGGAAAGTAGTTGTTTTCTGTCAGATATTTGCCTCACATTTCTCACTTCGTGGAGACAATTATTCATTTCATTCAAAGCAAAAAGTTTCAACAATTTGGTATCATCGCTGATTTTATAAGAAACTCTTTATATAGATAAAAATATAATTCCTCGATCGACGTTCTCAATATTCCAAAAGGCTGGTTCATTGTTGCAGACAAGTGATTAATTTGGGCTGATTACTGCTGCAATATTGCAATATTTTTATTTTCCAAAACACTATAAGCATGGTAACTTGGTTAGATATATTATTGCTTCTTGCGCCATTTCTATTTTTTGAAAACAAAAAGTGTGTAGGGTGTAGGTGAGCGTATTGAAGGCGACTGTAATTCAACCATGCATATAAATCGTGTGAAAATCGTTCAGAAATGCTGCAGATAAAACTTTACAAAACGAATGTGAATACTTTCTATAGTTCTTAAACGCGAAACCTTCATAGTTTAACGATTTTAATACATAATCCTGATAAAATCTAATATCTCACTTTCATAATTAAAACAATGATTGAACCTTGAACTCATAAAATAAATGGTAAGAATTTTCATGTAATACCATCGGTAATCACTAAGTGGGGAACAGGCTTGTGGCATTATTCTGAAATATTTTGATTAGCACAATACATCACTTTCCAAAAAGCTAAGCGACATGCTCAGAATTGGAATTTTTTTGTTTCCTTTTCCCATTCGAAACTGTACATGCTACTTTTTTCATTCCATTTGAAAACGTACTCCTAGCGACTCTGACATATGGCATCGTTACTTCACAGTTCCAACCGTTAGAAAAGACTGGAATATTTGCCTAGAACTGTCAATATTCCGGAAACAACCACAGGTAGCGCTAGTAGGCCAAGCTGTAGATAAGAAGCTCTTTCCACACAAAATAACAGACGCAAACGGTATATACTACTTTAGATAGTTCATAAATGAAAACCCCGGTTTTTGCCCCAGCAAAATCGCCTTGTGGAATTTTTTTAACAAGAAATAGTGAAAAAAATTACAACTTTTTTATGTTTTTGCGTATATCTCAAAAAGTATTGGAGGGATCGTTTTACAGTCAATAGAACTTTTGTAGAGAATTAAAACCTACAAAATGATTTTATACGACCAGATCGGTGCATTTTTCACCGAGAAAATCCGGGAACACCTCGAAAAAGAGACCATTTTTCAAAAATTTATAATTTTTATAAATCTGAAGTTGGATAAACAATATTGCGGAAAATGATAGATAATAACATGTGGTTCAACTGTGCGCATGATGGTTTCTGTTCGATATGTAGTTTTTGCACAAAATTTTCGAGGTTTTCCCGGATTCAATCATTTTGTAGGTTTTATAAATCTCTACAAAAGTTCCATTGACTGTAAAACGATTCCTTGAATAATCTTTGAGATATCTGCAAAACACCAAAAAAAGTTGTAATTTTTTTCAATATTGCTCGTTTAAAAAATTCAACAAAGCGATTTTCTTCAAGTTCAGAGCTTCAAATTTTCGAAAAAAAAAATGGCGACTGATGGAATTATTTTCTTTCACTGAATGTGTAGTTTTTGAGATCCGAATCGATGCACAAAACCCAAAAAGTAAAATCATGGAAGTTCCCACTTATACCTCCTACGAATATTTGTGGGCATATTAAAAAAAAAAAAAACAAAACTGTTCGGTTTCCAATATCAGGGTTTGAAGGACGAAATGAAAATAGTTAATTTTGATGCTAAATATGAAAGTTTTTTTTTGCCAGCGATAGCAAGAAAACAATTACATATCAAAAAAAAATTGCAATCGAGTGTCAAAGATTTATTCGAAAACTTCCCACATTAAAAAATTTATTAAAAATGAGAAATTTTATGCATTAAAAATTATGGCATCTACAATCTTTACCGGACATATTATCTTAATATCAAAAATTCTTTAGCGCGTCCGTAACGATAGCAACGCATCAAATAGGCTTTGGTACACTTTCAACAAGTTCATTTCAAAAATCAAAATAAAAAATGGGGAAAAAATAGCAAAACAATACAAACTTTCACAAATATTCAATTTTAGCGCGCAATGGAACTAAAAAAATTTGCGCCCTCGTACTAGGTCGGCAACATTGTTAAAAATGTGAATTTTGAACAATTCTAGTTATTAAGCAGAGAAAAAAATGCAAAAGAGTCGCAAAATGCCGAAAACAAACAAAATATTATCCTTTATCGTTCTACAATTTTGCGACTATTTCAAAGTTTGACAACAGAGTACATCAATTATTTATTTATACTTTTGTTAATAACTCGGCCGAAAAAAATCTAAAAAAATGGCAAACGCAAAGAAACTTTTCTCTCTATGTCATAAGTTTCGCTGAAACTTGGCCACCTCCTCCGATGACGGCAACATATTATTTTATTTGTCTATTTTATACTAAAAAAATTTATTATGGAAATAGTGCAAAAGTTTTTTGAATTGGTCGGAAACGTAGACAGTAATTTGCCACCACCACAGATTACGGGAAAATTGTAAAATTTTATGTTTTGTAGGATATTACTACCTACGTTTCCGACTAACTAAAAAAACTCTTGCATTTTTTCCATAGTCAAATCTGGTTGCAACAAATTTTTTTAGTGTAAAATAAACAAAATAAAAATATGTTGCTGAAATAAGGCAATAGGTTTTTGATTTGGTCGGAAACGTATAGGATGTAATTTCCTAGAAAACATAAAATTTGCCACCATCACAGATTTCGGGAACTTCGTCAAATAAAAGAAAAAACAATTTTGCATATTTTTCAAATTCTTTTTCACTGGCTTCATAATGACCATGCATTTTTTGTAGGATCGGTAGTTCCAAAGATTATCCTCTGTATACATTACCTGTTTATAATGTTGATATTATAGAAGTATAGGTATAGATTACGCACGGATATAGTGTAGCTATTTTAATAAACATTTAATTTCGATCGGTTCAGTAGTTGAACGCCGATAAAGCAGCGAACCAGAATTTTTTTCTCTACTTGTTGTACAAATTTTGATATTTCGGCCTTGAATTTGTTTTTGCCAAAATGATGTATAGCCTATAATACTCCACAGCTATTTGAACCGGTTCCACTTAGGGTTACCTTACGACTTAAGTGGACCTCACATTGTGATTTTGGTTTGCACCGCTATTTGAGGACAACATAAGCCTTAGTCAAGATAAGCCTTAGATTCTCCAGGCTTAGGTTCCACTTAAGGACTTAACCTCACTTTTCCTACACGAAATATTTTCCTATTTTCTTAATGTTCAAAGTATTTTGAGAACTTTTTCTGAATTTTGCTGATGTGATTATATTTTTGTGGGTATCTGATTGTATCAGGTTTGAAACAAAATGTCTCGTACAATATTAGACGACGACAACCTAGAATTTGAATCAAATTTTTTATGAAGTACGAGTGGGGACATCATTTGCATGTTTGACGAACTTAATTTTTCCCTCGATTTAGGGTGACCCAACCTACAGCTATCTATATACTAAACCTGATTGAGGCTGAAATTGAATATCCCTATGATGTGAAAGTATGAAAATAATTTTCAGATTCAACACTATACCTACATCTCAATACAAAATGTATATTGATATAATATAATAACTAAATCAAATAAATAATAACTAAACATATGCTGTTGCGTTGTACTGTTGAAATGGAATGGCGAGTCTTTTCAATTTTTATTCATTCAAAATTGTTTAACATCTTTATGTCGTAAATATTTTGGTGCAAATTGCTGTCAGATGTGTAGCTTTATATTCTCAGAATGGGTTCGGTAGTTCCAGAAACTACCTCTTACATACAAACAAAGAAACAAATTTGATGATTTTTATAAGATATAGAGTAGTTTTTTATTGATCAAAATTTTATTTCAGATCTGATATCGATAAAGCGCAAAGCAGAATATTTTCCTACCTGATTTACAAATTTTGAAATTTGGAAATTATTTTTTTTTATGAAAATCTATTATAGCCAATGTTACTCAGGGATAGCTTTCTATCAGTGAGAACATATTTAGAATCTGAAAGCTTCCAGAGATTACCCCAACAATCAAACAAATAAACTAAATTTTACCACTTTTATAATAATAGTATGGATTCAAGTTGATTTTTTTTTCAATAAAATTATGCGGTATCAAGTTTAAACACAGCGCTGGCTGTTGAAAAAACACAATTTCAAAAGTCCGCCGTTTTATTTCCATGCCATTCAACTCATTAGTTTAGTAGATCGACGTTTGAATCAAAATAGGTATATGACGAATAACGTCATTCAATTTTTATTCAGCAGTGAAACGAATACTATTTGAAAGGATGAATGATTTCAAACGACAAAGCTTACCTTCAGGCACCAAGTATGAAACATTTTTGCAGTTGTTGAAATTGTCAATTACCGATTATTCATCCATCCGTTCATTCCATCGAAATATGTATATTATTTTTGGCCAGAGGCGTACACACACATTTATATATTATTCGATTTAATTGAAATAGCAATGTACGACAAGACTCAAATTATTGCATAATAAATACTGCCAAGTCGCGTGTGGTTATTGTACAAACACCATTATTATTTAGAGCCAGCGTAATTTTTCAGCGGGTTTAGCAGTTAATTGATCGTTCTGTTTATGAAAATAATAATAAATATAGATAACATTTTATTAATGAATAACGTGTGATGATTTATTTAACGCGTTAAAGGGTTACAGGTCGCAAGATTCTTTCACACTGGTGGTCTCATCGATGTAGTAATCAAAATATTCTTTGTGAGAAATATATGGTCATGATAACAGCCGGTAAACAATAATCGTTCATTAAAGATTTTCAAACCACACCAGCCGAACTTGGTTACAGGTGAATATACAGGGTGTATACTAAATGATGTCATTAGTTTCAGGTGGTGATTCCTTGTCATATTTCAAGAAAAAAATTTCATAAGGGATTTTCGGAAAATTATTCCGGGTCATCAATCCGATCCAAATTGATTAGGTGACGGATCACACAAATCACCAACTCATCGAGTACTAAAGTATACAAATGTGAACGAGGTAAAAGGTTCGTTTGAAATGTTTTGCTCAATATCATTTGAAGATAGCATCGATAGCATCAAGTATATATTTTCCTCTTCAGTTTCTTAATCTTGAAATAAAGGACACCGCAAACTCCTTGTGGAATTTGGGTCCCATTGGATTTTTTTTAAATTTTTGGTATTATGTAGTCCATGTAATTCCCAACCAATGTTACCATTGCGCCAGCCCGAAAAATGAACAGTTTTGCTGCTAGGGGGCGTTGAAATCACCCCTTGCCAGATAAGACTATTTATTTTTGAATCCGGTAACAATATTTTCACTTGTTTCATTGTTGCTAATGTTGCACAATATTGTGCTTTTTATAAAAAAAATTCTTACCCCCCTCCCCTTTTTCCCGTATTTTAGTCTAGATTATGCTGATCAATTGTGAAATTTTTTATAAATTGAAAATCTAAAACCTTCCCCTATTTTAAAACACGAAAAAAATTAATTCCCTACTACTTGTTTATCAAAATAAATGTTTTAATCAGCTCAAATTGAGGAAATCGTACAGTTGTTTAATTTCACCTTTCCCTCCCTTCAGAAAAATATTGGTAGAGTTCGCTGACTTCTTAGTAGAGCGTAGTTCATGTTTTTTGAATATCCATTAATTGGGCGGATATTTTGAAAATACATAAAAATTAGACACCCACAATTTGAATTTGAGGTGGTGCCTGAATTAATTTGTTTCTGAAATAGTGGTTGGGGGTAAGGGGGAAGTTTTAGATTTTCAATTTTTAAAAAAAATTATACAATTGTTCGGCATAAAATAAAACAAAAATACGTAGAGATATTGTTTCCGCCTAAAATAATGAATAGGTAGTCTATTCTGAGCAAGGTATGATTTCGACGCCCCCTAGCATCAAAACTATTAATTTTTGGAGTTTATCACCCGATTTATTTCCATTCAAAATAACTTGAAATGCATCATATCAAAAATTCAGAAAAATTCACCGAATTTTTTTCGTTTTGTGTCATTTGGGGGGTGGGGGATAAAAAACTGATATTTCCCTTATTTAGGCATATTTAAACATTCGACGATACATTTGAAGGCACTCGAGAAATATTTTTTTTGCGTTTCGTAATAGGGTTGGGGGAAAAGAAGAATTTTTTTATAAAACAGCACAATATTGTGCAACATTAGCAACAAGTGAAAATATTGTTACCGGGTTCAAAAATAAATAGTCTAATCTGCGCAAGGGGTGATTTCAACACCCCCTAGCAGCAAAACTGTTCATTTTTTTGGGTTGGCGTAATGGTAACATTGGTTGAGATTATATAGACTACATCATACCAAAAATTCAAAAAAATCCACCGGGACCCAAATTCCATACGGAGTTTTCGGGGTCCATTTAACAGAGCGGATATTGTTTGAAATGTTGCAATTTTCCGAGGGGGTGACCATTCATCAGAAAACGTACACGTATTGCCGAAATCCCTTATGATTTCCTGAAATATTTGGGATTTCCGAGGATTTTCTGGAAATTTTATGTGACTTCGAGAGATTTCCGGGGATTTCGTGGGAATCATATAAGATTTCGAGAGATTTCCGATGATTCCGTGGAAATCGCATACGATTCCGAGAGATTTCCAAAGATTTCTTGGAAATTCCTACCTATTTCGATGGCTGTCCTGTCTGATTTGCTTGTTTAGTTTTCTCTGAATGTTTTGATTTTATTATATTGGAACGTAAATCGAAGTGAGTTTTGAAATGTCTATTGACATTGGAGAGAACCCATTTTTGTTTATTTCTTCCATCAGAGCAGGAATATGCCTTGGAAATGAAACTGCACAAAGGGCATTCAACTAAAACACAATTTCCTTGTAATTCTACTACTAGCTTCTCGATTTTTTTGGAACATTCTAATATGGTGTCACCATGTGTCAAATTCTTCAAAATCGTCATTTGGTAGGACTTGACGATATTTTTTATGTGTCGAACTATTTCTTCTTTATTTTTATCCTGAAAGATTGAATACACAATTTGATACTTTGTGATTTTCATTTGATTCCTCATTTCTATGATCATTTTTTCACGAGTCGTTTACTTTTTGTGATATCTTTGTTTGGTGGCCCGAATGTACTTTATTTTCTCTTCTAGAAAAACTTGGCATAATTGAGCTACTTTAACTAAAAGTTTTCTGTGGCCTTCCACAATTTTGAAAATTGAGACGTTCCTCGAAAATATGCCAAAAAACAGATTCCTTTCATTATCTTCTAACAAGTTATTGAGGTCCGTCTTAGTAAAATCCTCCAACTTTTCTATATCTTCCTCACTGAACAATTACAACGAAAAATGATTATCGAAGCCAGTATAGATCATATGCTCTTTGAGGTATTTTGGAAAAACATCTACATCAAGTTTCAGATCCCTCAGCATTTGGTTTATCTTATCGATAGGAATATCACTGGAGACTGCCATGTCCTATGAAAATAAAATTATCTGTATTTCACGGCATAATTTTATTTGAATCGTATTCTAATTGCTTGGCTCTCATAATAGTATATTATTCAAAACTATACTGTATCCACGACTAATAAAAAAAAATATTTTTTGCTGGAAATTTTTGTTACATCACATAAATATTTTTAGAGACAATTCTAACAAATATTTCATACAATACTGTTGACAAGTTTGAGTCAAATTTGTTTGGATTCAAAAGCAATTTCGATATGACACGCACATTCATAGTTGCTGATGGCTCAGTGTAGATGCTCCTTGCCTTCTTTTTCTTTATATGTAGGTACAGAACTGAATTGAAAATATTCGGTGGTTTATACGATAAAATTTTAAAAACCGATTGTTTGTAACAGAACAATATAATATTATAGCTGAATCAAGGAAGTATTTAACAGCAGTGAATATTGATTCATTATTTACTAGTGAATAATGGGTATTATTAAGGTCGAGCAAAGAGACGTATAATGGGTACATGATACAATAGTCGCGGGGAAATACTTTTTGCTATATTCATCTCAATTAATTTCGTATATCCCTAACTATTCGATTTTTCATCTTATCTATGATTAACATAAAAACGATTTATGAAATCACAAATATCCTATAAAATCTTCTTGGTAATCTCAAAGATGAGACGGAAAATACCGAGAAATCATGGGTGTAGGTAATTAGTTGAGAAGACTAGTAAAAAGCATACTGGTTCAGTTAGGGAAAATCAAATTCCTAAAAATTCCTAAAAAAAACAATAAATCAAACCAGGTGGAAATGGAAGACTGTTCTTAGATTACTAGAGTAATAAACACGTTTGTAAGTTATACTAATTTCACCTATTTCACTTCTGAAATGAAGACTATACTTTCTCTACGACTATACGATAGTCAGAGTTTTAATGAAATCTAAAGAACTAGAACTAGAGAACCTCTGACCAAGAACTGAGAGTGTGGAACGTTCAAGTAAAAATTGTTTGACATACCTTTGTTGCAAGATAGATTTCATCTTCCTCACTATCACTGCTTTCCCAATCCGCTCTATTCATTTTTATATTAGGTACATGTCACACAGATCAAAGTTAAAAAGAAAATAGTCAATCTGACATTCGCGGATGCCAAGCTGTGACAAAAGTTCAATCAAGCAAAGCCTTCTTGAGAAATTTGTTTGTAAACCTCTCAGTTCCCGTAGATTCTGAAAATTCTGAACCTGTGATTGGCCGAGTGCCGTTGAATAATAAGTTAGGATCCACGGTGTCTTGGAATCATCTTTATTCTTCAATTAAAAATCAGTATGTAATGAACGTAGAATACAATAGTCGTAGAAAAAATATGTTTCCCTAGCATCTATCAATCGTTCGTTTCTACGCATGCATTATAATTTCGCATTTCTCTAGCGACTGCGATTTCCGAAGAGGATTTCGGTGATGATTTCGAAAGTTTTGTCAGTGATTTCCGGATTTCCGATAGGATTTCGGGGATTTCAAAGTGATTTCGGATTTCTGGAGCGATTTCCTAAGTGATTGCGGGATTTCGGCCGAAAATCAAGCGATTGTGGTCGACTGCGTGGCAAATTTGTACACGTATTGCCAGAGTGGTAACCCCCTCGCAATTTTCGTTTTGTTCATGATTGCGAAATCCAGACACCACCGTTACAGATGAGGGTATTATATCAAACAACGAGTATTTAAAGATCTTATAACTGCTACAACTAATCAAACTCACACCGAAACACGAAAAACCAAATACAAACTCGAAAAATGTGATAACGATGACATAACCATTTTCCAAACTTTCGAAAAATTCAAATCCTTTTGAAAACGCGAACGCGTATGCGGTGCCACTACCGACTCCAATAACCCTGCCTTTGAGTTGTGTTACGATATATGAACCAGTATTACCCATGACCAAACTGGCTCTCTATGCAGATGACACGGCAATCTTTGCTGAGTCATCCCATGAGAGAGAAGTAACATCGAAGCTGCAACTTCAGATCAACAAACTGGAACCGTGGTTCAATCGTTGGAAAATCGGAATCAATGCAGACAAAGGCACGGTCATACTGCTCAAGAGGCGACGTAGGACACCCGAGGGCCATGTTACTATGAACGACGAGAGAATTCCATGGGTAGACGAAGCCGTATACCTAGGAGTAACCTAGGACAAGAAACTCACGCAAGGCATAAGCTATATCCACTCATCGGAGGTAGGAGCAACATGGCACTCGAGTTGAAACTACGCCTCATCAGGACAATCCTTCTACCAATCATGCTGTACGCGTCTATTGCTTGGGGGCAATGCGCGAATAGGCAGAGGATGCAGGCCTTCTTCAATGTCTGCCTGAGAATGGCAACAGACGCACCACGATATATGCCTAACAGGTTTCTATATCGAGACTTAGACATCCATCCGGACTACATCGACAGACTGATCAGGTACCATGTGGGGACTACTCTCGACAGAGTAGAGACCCACACGAACCCGCTGCTCACGTAGCTCATCGAGAACAGACGTGAGCAAGACGACAGAGACAAATACAGACGACCAGTGAACCAGGGAGACATCGACACCCCCGAAGAAGTACGACGGAAGCAAAACCTTCGGCGACGCCAGCATCTACTTCAACAGGCATCACGATAACCAGGCTTTTATGTTTCAGATTCCAAGAAGAACTGACCAAGAAGTAAACTCAGTAAATTCACTACACAGCACTTGGCCCTCAGCCAAGTGTTTTTTCAGGCCTTCAGCCAGTTTCAGGGGGACACCATGCACATTAAGTGAAGTCATTGTTAAATTCAAATTTCAACTCATGTCAGATATGAGAGAGCTTCAGGCCGAGAATGGGCCGAGCTCTCCATATCAAACGATCAGATTTCATTCTGCTGATCGCCAATCATCAGGATGAGGAACCGCTTTAACGAGCTTTCCGAGCCTCAACCTTAGGGGGAGCATGGTGGTGAACCCGTATTAGTTATCGAGTAAGGAACACTGACGTTTACGAACGCGGATTGGTAACTCAGGTTAGATAAACGAACGTGCAGGTTAGGGATCTTATTAACCCGAGTAAGTTTCCGAAACCCCCTATATAAACGTGTGTCCTAACTTGCTTCGTTTCCGAGAAACGGTGACAAACTTTCATTTAAAAATCGGTATTTCATTAATAATTACTCAAAAGTATTTTTTGACGATTTGGTGTGGTTATTAGCAGTAGCAAGGGGCCTCTTTTCATGAAATTATATTTCAAATTATAAGTGGCAGATGCCCTGATACTGATGACCTGATTGATACTTAAAGCCTTAAAGTAAATATCATTGTACGCCACTGTTTTTCTCTAAGTTTCATATTTTTTCAGAATAGATAATGGAAAATACAACATTCTTATATTGCCGTGAAATTGAATAGCTAAACTTTGTCAAAGTCAGTGGAGTAGAAATGGTAGTTTCGCACCATCAAAGTTCAAAAAGTTACGTGAATGATATTTTTTTCAGATACTCCATATTTTTTTGAAATTCTATTTTATTTTATGCACAAATGTATTGTTAAGTTTCAAAAGAAACAGTTTACAATAATAGGCCCAGGAACACAACAAACAACCAGTCCATCAACGACGAAACCAATAGAATAGTTCTGGTAGAAATAAGTTAATTAAGGAAATCTATCGATTGATCAAGTGTTGCTATTTCAAATTCACGACATTATCAGAGAGTTGTATATTTAAATGTTTAATCTGATAAAAACATGAAACTTAGAGAAAAACAGTGGCGTACAATGATTTTTAACATAATTATTAATCAGGTGACCCTTCGCTACTTATAATTTGAAATCTAACCTCGTGAAAACAAGCCCCATGTAACTGCTAATAAACACACCAGGTTTCATGAAAATCGGTGAAAAGACTTTTGAGTAATTAATAAATAACCGATTTTTCATTAAAACTTTGACACTCCGTCACTTGAAAACAAAGCTAGTTAGGACACATGTTTATATGAACTTTTTTTCATAAAATATGACAAGGAATCACTACCTGAAATAAATGACATCATTTAGTATCCACCCTGTATATTGACAGAAGGCAACCAATACCCTGAAAGACACCGCGACGGCTACTGAACGCTATCTAAAATATCCTCGTGGCACGTGCAATGTTCGAATTTTCGGGGATTTGATAAAAAATGTGATCTCAAAGAATTTTTTCCTGGCTAATTTGTACTTGCTTATACAAAGTATAGTAAACAATCGATTTCAAATGGTCCCAAAAATTTAAATCAGTGGGAACAAGGTCGGGAGACTTGAGTGGCTATTCTAAACGACAACTATACCATTTCATGTTGGCAAGAACCACCACCACTCGCTCCATTGTCTCAAAATATTGGGAATTTTATCTTGTTGAAAAGAGATAGAAAGAAGACCATGTTTTCGTCAAGGAATGCTATAGTGGATTTGTTTTTCGTCTATGTAGGTGCATGGTAAGGGCATTTTCCAGGAGATGATTATTATCATCAATACGAAACTTTTCTTATTTAATAATAATTAATACGTCTTCATTATTTTTAATTGACAAGAAATTTATAATTTGAGCTTGATTTTTAAAGAAAATAAAAGGCGGGGAGGGCAGAAGGACCTCGGTCGATAGCCATTTGAATTGAATGTACTTAATTCTGATTCAATAAACAAGATTTATTATTCGGTGTCACAATTTTCACTAGGGTTTGAAGGCCGTCGTTTTTTGGAATTTCTTCTTTGGAAGAAATTCCAAAAAAAACGACGCCTTCAAACCCGAGTGAAAATTGTGACACTGAAAACTTCGGCCACGAAAGCCTTAACCATTTTGTCAAGATTTATTATTATTTAAAAGGGAAAGTTTAGTTTTCGTTTAGCAGAACTAAACGAAAGCTGTTCTTCCACTTAACCTGAAACACCCCTGTGAGTGAGCGAAACAGAGAGACAAGAACAAAATAAACAAAAAACAATATAATGCGTTAGCGAAAAAGAAAAAAATGTGACGACAGTATTTGTCTGATCGATGTCACTTTCTGTTGGATAATCATTGATAATTGGATAATCATTGATAATTATTTAATAAAAATGTTTTCAATTCCGTTTTGGACCTGGAGAATTTTATTGATTCGATTAATTTTGGAATGGAATAGTAGTTTTTACATCTGAAAAACTTGGCGTTGAATATGGGTGGCGTCAAAACATTTTTGAATCTAATGTTAATATTATGAATTTTTCTAGGTATGATACTTGTAACGATTTTAGGATATAGAATATTAGCGTCTAGAGTTCTCCTATTATTCATATTGAGCCAACCAGACCGTTTCAATGCATGTGATATTTTTTGCCTTCTTCTGATACCAAATATCAGACGAAGACGAGAATTTTGTACTGTCTGAATTTTACGTTTGTATAAGTCGGTTAGATGTGGTTCATACAGGGTGTCAGCATAGGTGAAGTATGATATCACTAGGTAATGCCTGTTTCCATGTATCAGCTTGATAGAAGCATAAGCTCGTCGAACAAGTTTTCTTATGTGATGCTCAAACTGCAAATTATAATCCAGAAGCACGTTTAGATTATTTGCAACATCTATCTTTGATAAATGAATTGTGTTCATTGTAGATTGAATGGTTAGTATTCTCATACATGAAGGAAAACTATAATATATCTGCGTGTCGTCGGCAAACAGGTGTATATTACATTACTGAAGACTGTTTTTCAAATTAAATGTGTAAATACTGAATGCATCAAAACTACTGGGTTGTGCGTCTATAGCTACCAAAAATGAATAAGAAAGTCGCTCTGGTGCGCCACGACAAATCATAATAATATTTTTTTCCTTATCCGAAGGCTGCGTCTTTGTTAAAACAGTAGGATAAGTCTTACCCTATTGAAGTTGACATCTCATAATTCATGCCTTTATGAACAAAACGAAGGTTAATCGTGAAACCATCCAAATTGACGCAATAGGATAGTTTAAAATGAAAAAAAAAGAACATGGCCTGCAACAGACCTACTTCTATCGTAAATTTCTTTTAATAGATTCTGGATTTATGAGTAATGAATGTATTTGAATATCGTTTTTCTCACGTATATCTGACAAATTGTTCCATTGGGATTTCTTTACTGTTGTTCAGCACCATAAATACATCATTATAACTGCACCATATTCATAAACAAAAAGATATTCGTGAAAAACACTATTTTATTTGTTAATACATGTGGAAGTGGAAATTATATGTAGGTAGATACGCGGCATTAGGTTAATGCCATTAAAACGTTCTGTGGCAATTATTCAGCTCATTTTCAATAGGTTAATAAGGTTAGGAGGATTATGGAGGAAACAGAAAGGAAAATTAAAGTTTGGCGGGAAATTCTGAATACCAATCAAGCGGAACAAATTACTATTCGCAAATAAAAAGTTTCCCCCATTATGAAAACCTATTACTTTAACGATATTTGTCAGGATGGAATAAATTTGGCATCTTTGGTTTAATTTTTATATCCTTTTAGTAATGACTAAAAGACGATAGATAATTTGAAACTGGCAAAATTCAATGGAAAACTTTAACTTGAACAAGTTCTCAAGCGTTTGGGATGTTTTTGTTTCTCAAGAGAACAAAAAGTTTAAGAAATATGATTTTTCAAAGTTCACTTCTGCTGCTAGCAGCGGTAGTGAGGCCATTACTGGACCAAGACCGCTCTCAACTTCTGTTTCCATATAACTAGACTCGTTTCTCTTCTGTTAGTGAAATTCAATAGTTCTCTTCTTTCTTTTCCATATTGAGTTGTCCCTTAACCCTTCTAATGAATTATGTTAGTTTCCATAAAGTATCAGAATGAACAATTTTCACATGTCCATCCCAAACAAATTCTAGTATATTGCAATTATGCAATGTTCTTTCTTATATTCATTTGTTATAATTTAAATAAATTGAGTATGACAGAAAACTTGGCAGGTATATTTTCGTAGACAATACAACAAGTGCATCGATTATTATCGAAAAACAAATTCCTTCGATTTTGAGAAACCCATTAGGTTGCCAAAGCACTCAATTTGCGTGCAGCTGTCTTGTCATGTAAACTTCCTGATAGGACAGTACCAATCACAGAGCGCGCCTTTCGTGCATTTTACTGTTGTCCCGTTGTCACGCTATCGAAATTTCCAACATTTTAGGTTAGGTTAAGTACTCGGTACTTGGTCGGTTTTGGTTTTAGTGATATTGTTCATCATGTATCCAAAATTTGTCGAAAGTTGTGAAGTTGATACGAATTAATAGTAACTGCTAATCACGGTTTGGTGAAAGTTCGGTGTCATTATAGCAGCTTGCTGATGAGTTATTTTATTTTATTAAAAAACCAATGAGGAAGAGATCTACGAAATCGAAAACACATCATATGGGTATCTAATAGCCAATCAAGAGTCGAACTACAATTCGAAAACATGATATTTTCAATTATCAATATAAAAATTTCAACCAATCATATATGCGTATTTATTTAGCATGAGTGGAATAATCAGATAAATTACTGATTTAACAAAAAACATCATCCCGAATCAAATAAAAGGCAGATAATAACAAAAATTTACATTTATTGTGTTCAACACAAATGGAATCAACATGAACGAAATGCTTTGTGAAACACAACCGCTGTCTGATAAACTAGCCAAAAAACAAATTAACTGTAAAACACCGATTCTGTGTAGTTCTAAACTGAACTGTTAAAACAATGTTTTTTGCCAAATCAAGAACTGAGCTGGTTTAATGAAATCCTGCAATCACTCGTACGCGACAAACTTTGTTTTCATCGTTTTTTTGCAAAAGTTGAAGCCTTTGTACGTTTAACAAAACACAAAACACGCTTCAAAAAATTCAAATATTCTCCGTACCTCAATAAGTAATTAATTATTGATTGACCTCGTTTTTCATAATAGGCATGCATATATATTTTCAATTGTGCTCCAAAGCTTTCATCTAGCTTTGTTAAATAGACTTTGATTAAAATAAATGTACTGGAAGACTGATGGAATATACTTTCGGTTCAATCGAAACGTACCAAAGGCGTGCTGGAAGATTTTGTGAGCAAATTAACAAAAAAAATAAAATTAAAAAGATTTCATTATTTTTAACTATGGGTAACATTTTTTCCTTTCTTGAATAGTCACATTATTTTCTTCTTTCTCCTTCCCGAAAGGGAGAGGAATAAGGACAGCCACATGTACACCGGGTGATGACTGTCGCCAGCCAATACTCGGTTTCAACGTCAAGTCGAATCTTGATGGCACCCCTTGCGGGAGACTTTTGAAAAGGCCCCACGGTCTTAGTGGGCAGGTCCGTGATTACTTACGGAATGGGCAAATATTGTGCAGGATTCACTCCTCCTGCAGAGCTTATGCGTGACTGTTGCCTGTGTTTTGAACAGAGAACTGATGGCCTCGATCGTTGCAGAGGTTAGTAGGTAGAGCATCCCGGAAAAGGACCACTGCAAACAACCGCGGGGTTTGATATTGGTCTTATTTATCATTTTGGCTGACCCTTAAGGGCCAGGTTCTTCAAAACGCTTCTGAAAAATAACCGTGTTTGCAGGGAGCGTTGTCATACTACCTAATGCGAGTGAGATTGCTAGTCAAAGAGCTTTTGGGTAAGAAATATTTATAAAAGTTGTACGACAACTTTCTAATATGTGTCGGAAGAAAGTGGACGCCGCATTTCTCCTATGGAGCGTAACCAGGCGAATGTATCTGTCACTGTTTGTAACTATACCAAGTACTTTGTTCTGCTCCCTGTCGAGTTTCGCGAGAGGCGTGAGGGTCAGGCTGCAGAACACCGGACAAGCGCATAACATTGCGGGCCTAATTATTTGCTTATTTATAAGCAGCTTGTTGTCTACACTAAGCTTATAATTTCTAGCTATCTGAAGGTAGGTTCGCTTGACAGTAGCACCAGCCCTCTGGCCAGCGTTCTATACTTGCCAGATGTCATACCCTTGTCCAATTGTACTCTCAGGTATTTTACCAAGATCGATTCTCTAACGTAGGTATCCAGGAGTGTATCCCACGAGGATGGAGCTTCGAAAAGAATTCCCACTTCGTGAAGTTGACGATCTCAGTTTTCCCTACGTTGACCTTGATCTTATTTCTCGCCATATGCGGCAAGATGTTCCAATCCAAATGCGCGTATAGTGCAGTGTCATCCGAGTATATCGCCGCATTCACTCTCGGATCATGGAAAATCGTGAGTACGAGTATAAGTGAGGATAGATACTCGAACCCTGCGTTACTCCTGCTTCAACTGGGTAATTCCCGGAGAGATTGCTGTTCACCCTTAACGCAAAAGATCGACCTGTGAGATACGAGTCGATCAATCTCACTGAGTTCAAAGGCATGCCTGCCCGTAGCATCTTGTTGACCTTCGATCCATACGGTATCGAAGACCTTTTCCATATACAACAGGGTCATGACCGTATGAAGATCTTAGTTGAAGGCCTCCTTCACCCCGTGTACAATCCGGACTACCTGCGAGGTCGTGTTATGACCTTCCGGGATGAGTTTCAGCCTCCCCTCAAGATTCAGCAGCCTTTTGTCTACCATTTTGGCAAACACGCTAAGCAGCAAGATTGGTCGGTAGCTCGTAAGCTGTCGCTTATTCTTACTGAGATTCAATATTGGTATTATCACAGCTCGCTTTAGACAATCTGGATTATACTGCCACTTCAGGTTGGCGTTGATTATGCGTAGAAACTGGACCACAGACTTACATGGAAGGTTCTTAGCAAACAGATCATCAGGGCCCAACGAAAGAGTAGGGGAGCACTCCACCTGCTCCTCGCTGACGTTCGGCATCTGAAATACTCTCTAAAGTTTTCAACAGTGTTGCCTTCTTCACGGCTGTCAGGGGTTCGAAGCGCTTTTGTATACGCTTCGCCAACTTTTTTGTTAATTATCAAGTCAATTGTGAAGGGAGTGGTTCCATTGAAAGGGTAGTGAGTTAGCTCGTATGAGTACATCACTAACACATCACTGTCTAGAGAATAATCGAGCAGTGTTGTCCCATTGGCATTAGGGTGATTATGTGAGCGATACGATTCAATTAATAATAATTTATAATCACAAATTTTCAAGAGAATAATTTTCGTTCTGAACAGAAATTTCATATTCGGGGGTCCACAAATTTTTTGGAAAATAGTGAGCGATGTAAGTAATTACTTGTGGATTTTCAAAAGTTTTGTAAATAATTTCATCTGTATGTTATTCGTGGAGAATCCAGATAAATGAGTAATAGAGATTTGAGAATGGATTTAGAGAAAAGGAAAATTTTTGTCGGCAAGTCTCCAACAGAAAACAACTATCTTAAGCCAAAGGATATTTTCACAGTGCTTGAATTTTTACCGGAAATTTTTGGAGTGCACTATTTTTTGAAAATTATCCCGAGTTGCAGACGAGGGATAATTTTCTTAAAAAATCAGGAACAACTAAAATTTTCGGTTATTAATTCAAGAACGAGGGAAGTTCGGTATATAAGAAAATTTCATACCAAAATATTCTGCGAACACTGTGAACAAGTTGACGGCAAAAGACATTTTAGAATTAAAGTTGTCAGTAATTTTGTTAAATTTATCTATTATTTATTAGCTCTAAGTATTTATTCAAAGACGCCTTACTGGAGTTTGAAGATTTCCTACCCACGCAATTTATGTATCTGTACTTGTGATCACCAAAAAAGCTAATTACCGTAAACTTATACTTTAGTAGATTCACAACACAACATAAAAATTTTACTTCAATTTGCATTACTAAAGTCGAAAGTTGTTTCGAGGAAAGAAATTGCCAATAAATGAATTAATTGGCAATGAATAAATAAAACAATACATGCCATAGGCAGCGTTGAAACAAAAGAGTGACAGTGATTGACAGTTGTGGAGTTAATTACTTTTCTATCTAGCGTAGCGAGTGGGTAGTTACTTTAGAATGAACAATTATTATTACAAGAGTTATCCTTTTTGCAAGTTTTGTAAGAAAATTGATATCACGATAGTTCCCTTTAGAAGAAAGTCTTCTTACTGTAGCTAAGAACATAATTTAACGATAATTCGCCTTTTTGGGCCGTCATTCCAGAAGTAAGCAGAACAAAATAGTATCCAAATGTTATATTTACTTACTTGAACATAGCATTCAATAGAACATTTAATGAATTGTGTTCGCCTCCATATTCGCCTGAAAAAGATGAAGAAGTATAAGAATTTTGAAAACTAGAATTTGTTGCGAAATATGTTCAAATAGTTGTTGGATTAGTATAGTTTGTTTATTCGAAATAAATATGCGTATTCTTCTTTCATCACATCTATTTTCATTCATAACGCGAAAATTTTAGACAGATTAAAATCTCTAAAAAATTATGTAGTGCTGCTGCCTAATCACATGACTAACGTCAAAAAAATATCTGGAAATCGATGTGGTTGCCATGGTAATATGTCAAAAGAAGAGCATTCGATTGGTCGACAATTGTTGGTGTGAAATTTTCGATTCAATTGGGTGCATGGCATCACACGTTAAAAGGTAAGGGCTGCGTCTTCCCTAGCTCACACAAGTCTCTAGAAGACATCCGAGGGTTGACGAAAATAAAAAGCTAGCCTTTACTGATTATTGGTAATAACCGGATCTCAATCGAAACCTAATTTTGGAAAGATCTGCAAAGTAGTTGTAGAAGCTTTTTCAAAAATCTAAGAAAAATATGGACTCTTGTATGCCTATGTGGAAAGGAACCCAAACTAGTTTCACTAATTTTCTGCTTGTCTCGATGTCTTTGAGTTCATTTTTAATTAGGAGGTTCATTGGGTATTTCTGTTGGATGCTCTTTATCGTGCAAAGTGAGCCTGATATCCACTGTGGTAATCAGTTTTTAGATAGACCAGTGCTTGTCATGCCTAGCATTTTGAAGTAAGAGGGTGAAGTTAGGTGTCAACTACGGCCACACCAACTCCTTGTTAAATTTTTGAACCAGTCGGTATATAAGCGGATAAAATTTCCTTGCACTTCAAGCCGTTGGTGCGAAAGATATCAATCATCAGATACGTGATGGTTTCTGTTTTCTTGAAAAGGGCTATGCTTGTCACATACTTCATCGAGAATACTATGAATTTGCTGATAGTAAGGGGATGGAGTATTGGTGTATCCCCAGCATGCACAGGTTTTTTTCAGGTGGCAGTGCCTTGTTAGGAGCCCTACCACTTTCCTGAGAGAGTCCCGGCTCAGTTCGAGGATAAATTTTGAGAGCCAGTCGGCTGGCCCCATCATCATCATCTTTCCGGGAGTATTGTCAGAGGCGTCGTCTCTGGAGGATTGATGATGGTTCTTACATTTCTTCGTGTCCTGATTAATTTTCCCAAAAGTGATTCCGCAAGCTGGCTCCGGTCCGATAAAGTTGCCCCTGTGACCAGGTATCCAGAACCAAACAACATTTATGAAATGGTGCATTTCGGGTTCGTTGTCATACTACAGAAGGTCTAAAAAGTAAGACCGACCACATAAAACAGGTCATTCCTGATGGTAGAAAATAATTAGATAGCTAAAATCTTTTTAGTGAGGATGCTCAATATCAACAATTTTTTAAAATTTCATTTAGAAAAAAATTTCATTTAGAAAAAAATTTCAAAAAAATCGCTGGAATGTTTCACTATGGTTCAGTATCTCACACATTTCTTCATCATGAACTAATTTATACTGAAGCTGAAGAACATTAACGAAAAAAATCGATTCGAAACGCTAATAAAAAGCAATTAAGTCAATAAAGCGTAATAAAGAACGAATGGATTACCAAGGCTCATTTTTCTAATTTAATTGGGAAATGAACTCGATTTCTTTCCACAGAAATATTTTGCCGGCAATCGGAGCTTAATTCATTAATTGCCTCGGAGTAACAAATACCATTATCCAGAATTATCGAAAACGAAATTGGGAATTGGGATTTATAAAAACGGTTTGAACCGCTCATTTGTGAAATATTCCTTAGAGTTTGAATATTGTTAATGAAATATTCGCAATTGAGCTCCTTATATTTCGGGTGGGATAAATGCTGAATCCTTTCAAAAATTAGTACAGTTTGACAAACATAGCTGCAAGTGTGAAAATATACACGCCCATAATGCGCATTAGTCGTACGACGGACTATCCAGTGATAACCACGTAGTTGTTCGCGCATGAAGTGTGAATTTCACACGTTCAGCTATGTTTGCCAAACTGTAAATAATTCGTGAATACGATTCTCTCCAATAATCCATAATTGAATACCACAGCATGTTTCAGTTAGGATAGGTTTACCATACGCAGACCGTTTCGAAGTTCTCGCTCTTCATCAATGCCAGGGTGGGACATCGCAGACGACATCAAAGCCGTATGTGTCCTCCACAATTATTTGACAGGTCTAGTAGGTATTCAGTTACCTTCTGTATAGCTAAATAGTCGCCTATCCACCTCGCGAGCAGAGCAACAAGCACTCTTCCTATTCGATATTCCAGTAATTTTTTTTATAATAGTACACAACAGAATAAGTAAAAATATTTAGACAATACCATTTTACAAAATGGTTAAGGCTTTCGCGGCCGAAGTGTTCAGTGTCACAATTTTCACTCGGGTTTGAAGGCCGTCGTTTTTTGTAATTTCTTCCTACCGTTTCGCTAGCGCGAGTGGCTAGCTTCTTCAGAGGCTTATACATCATGAATAATCTCAGATGTCTGGAGATTCCGTCTGCGAAGAGTGTATTTATTCTGATTTAGGTAGTCCTGTTCGTTAATTACCGTATCTGGATTCTCGATAACCCTAATTGACCCCTTTCTACCTGTCGACTTAATGTCGTTGATATCCTTTGTTCTTTCAGAATTACTTATTCTCGTATCTGGGTTAAGCATATTTTCAATAACATTAATTGACACCTTTTTGCCTGCTGTCTCAATGCCGTAGTTTTCTTTTGATACTCTGGAAATTCTAAGAATGGGATTCCATATTCGGTTGAGGTTAAAAGCTTCTTCTGTTCTGTTGAAATTTTCCGTATGTTTGTGGATCTCTATTGCCTCCCGTACAAGTCGGCTATCAGAATAAATACAATCTTCGCAGACGGAATCTTCAGTCATCTGAGATTAGTCATTATGTATAAGCCTCTGAAGAAGCTAGCCACTCGCGCTAGCGAAACGTTAGGAAGAAATTCCAAAAAACGACGGCCTTCAAAGTGAAAATTGTGACACTGAATACCATTTTAATTGGTATCACCGATAAGTTCCACGTTTTGGAATATGATTGACCAAGAGGGCGTGAGGGCACATCTATTTAAAAAATAAAAAAATCAATTGGTATGGGTCGTCAAGTGACTTATCGTTGGAAAGATAATTGAATTCTCTTTTCAAACGTCTAATTTTTTTTTACTGAATTCGTTGATAATTACTTTACAATATGCACTCGAAATATCTTCAAAGAAGAAAATACATTTTAAACTGAATTAAACCCATCATTTTGTTACATTATAAAATTTTAAATGATATAAAAGCTTGTCGCGAGAAGTATCTATGTATTTATTATTGTAAATTAAATTTAAAATTACCACAAGATATATTCCCGCGACAAGCTTTTATATCATTTAAAATTTTAATGTAACAAAATGACGGGTTTAATTCACTCTGAAATTTATTTTCTTCTTTTTAATGAATTTGAATAAAAGCTTTTCTCTAAAAAGATTTTTTTTTGTTTATTTATTTCTTTCTTTGGATATGTTTCTTAGTCTGTTCATTTCAATAATGCGTCATTGTCGCTTGCCAGTTAATTTACCGTTGAACATTTTTCAGAATTTCTACGAGTTCTCTTTCTTGGTTTCGAGGGGAGAAGAGGGGTGATTTTTTTTGAAATCGTATTATTCAATGGTCAGACAATTTTCACTATTTTTACGGATTTTTTCGATTTATATTTTGCGAGTTTTCCTAATTTTTTCATGACAGGAAAGGGAGCGAGCCACCCAATCGATTTTTTTCATCATTACTTTCCATATCCGAAACTGTTGAAACAATTTCCGAATTCCTTTGCGTTCTCTATCTAGAGGTGGGTGGGTGAATTTTTTTTAAACCATAATTTTCGACGGTCAGATCTTTTTACTATTTTTACGGATTTTTCCGATTTTAATTTTACGAGTTTTTCAACTTTTTTCGAGAAAGGGGGGACGAGGGGGAAACAACTAACCAAAATGTGTACACCACAATTAAATATCTGATAATGAACAATATTTAAAATATAATGAAACAAAACTGCAGTATTTAAATATTTAAATTATATTTAAGATAATGAATGTATTTAATGTACTGAAAATGTATTTAACTAAAGTATGCTGAAGGTATTTAAAGTACTAGATAAGTTTTGAAAATAATTAATTTATACGATAGTATTGAAAATACTGGAAATGTACTTTAGTTTGAAATGAAATGAGAATAAATAGAACAAAGTAATAATTGGTGTAATTAAGGTTATAAAAACTTGATGAAACTATGAAATGAATAAACAATTTTGGTATAATATTCCCTGTGTTTTTTACAGAAGTGCCTAAAGTGTATATCTGTTGGTGACGAATCAAAATGAAAGTTTTTAAGTTATTGGTGCATATTATTATATTGCTTTCAATAATCCTTCAGTTGAGGATCAGGAAAAACTGAAACTGGAAAATAAAAAGTTAAGAAGTTCATGCAGATGTTTTGAACCTGCAGTAGGTATAATTTGAGATTTTCAACTCTAATTTTTCATTTAAAAGCCTTGTTTCCAATTTGGTTTCTGAAATAAATAATTCTTCATTATTGTTATTCACAAAAGAGGAACCGATGTCTTAAAAAACTCGATAAGGGATAATCCTACGGGTAATCCAATTTGTAGCTGTTCCAAAAACGAATAAAATTTTAAGGTTGCTTTAGATTTAAAACAATTGAATAAAGGTTCAGAAAGTCAAATGAAATAAAATATTTATAATAGTGTTTCGGGGATTGGCTGGCATGTATAAACAATTTTCGAGTAGTTAATAAATGAAGTAATCACATATGATAGGATTTTGTATTTTATGAAAACGCATTACTAAGTATATTTAAATAAGTTGGCAATCATTTGAGGAAGTGACTTCACTGTAAAATTTGAGATTACAGTGAAACTTTTGTGTTTTGAATGAATGTTTGACTCACTTTATCCAGATTAAGGTGAGACTACAAGAAGCGACCACCGATTAAAACCAATTCCAAACATTTGAATTTTGGAACAAACACTAGTAAAGGCCCCGTTTAGTTGATACAGACGCAGATGCCAATAGAACTCGCACAAATCTGACGCGAAATGATTCTTGGTTGAATTAGCTGACATCTCAACAATGTCACGGAGTCTAATTGGACTCTGGTTCTACGTAAGATTGTTCAAAGGATCGTAGCGCGCGGGAATTCAACGATTTTCGAATCTCTCTTGATTGCTTAATAGGGTATACAAAGCAGGAGAATGAACGGTTAGTAATTCAGTGTCGAGCTAGATGAGCTGAAGAAATATTTGACTCAGTCGATTTCTGTTTGTGGTGTGATAAAGTTGTTGAGTTCTACTGAATGTAATATTCGAAAGATATGTAAGTAACAGTATTGTAGTAGATTTATACTCTAATTAACTGACTAAAATAATTTATTTAACGAAATACAATGATACAATACTACATAATAATCACGGAACTAGGTATTTATATTCGACTTTCACTTCACTGACTGCCTGTCCGTCTGCTGCGTAGTTCTTTTTATATCGAACGCCCACTTCTCCGAAAGCTTATGAAATTTCTCGTGAAGCCTCGAATCTTCCAGATTCTTCTCGGTGCATAGCGCAACAACAGTTAGCCGCGGCCGAGTGCCGGCTACGTAAGAGTTCAGGTCCGGCATCGCCCGCAGCTTCGCCACAGTATGTTGGCGATGCCCAAATGGAAGTCTCCAAGGACCATAGAAATTATAATAAACACTAGAACGCCAAACCCGCTGTCCGCGATTCAGTTGAATGACCCCTCACAGGAAATGATGACAAACCTTTGCACTTGCGCATTATTGCTGTTTCTGGTCACGTAGTTGCCAAGTTTTCTTTTCTTTTTTCGTGTTCCAAATGAGGTAATTGTGGGAAGTCCAGTAAACTTGGCAACACCGCCTTAAAATCCTATCGTGGCGTATCAAGCGAAGAAAGATAACAGTGTCGGCTTCTATGTTTTGGCATTGTTAGGTTTTAGCAGTTGTTCAGGGAAACTGTGTGAATCTGGATAACACCAATATATTGGCAACGACACAGAGGCAAAAAAAATTATGCGGACTTGAATTTGGATGATATGTCCATTATAAAAAAATATGACATTGACAATTTTATCATTTAATTTCATTTCTCCCCTTTCTTTGAGTACCTACTCTGAAAATGTGTGGTTACACATATATATATATATATATATATATATATATATATATATATATATCAGGATTTGTTGTTGAATCTATAAAAAAAATTATCAAATGTAGAGTATGTTTGTCTACTTTTGAAGACATTACAGAATCTTCTGCAGATGCAGAAAACTTTAAATTATTGAATAGAAAAAGAGGTGGTCTCATAAGGCCATCACAAACTGTTATAGATATTTGTATTTTCCATGAGAGAAAAATCCGGCAGGTTCTTGCAATTACTGATAATTTTATGCCAAATGAAACGAATTTTTTGGAAACTTTCGTACACCAAACTTCATATTATTTCAGGATGAAAAATTATTCAGCTCCATAATAAACCACATTTTCGATATATCTCCCTATGAGGTGAGTCACAAACTGAAAATAATAAATTACACCAGAATTAGATTTTTCAATATTGCAATGTCACAAACTGAGAAAATTAGAGGTGAATTGAAGTGAAGAACACTTACATAATTTATGATATTTTCCCATCAATAGATTTTGAAACAAAATTTTCGTTTGATAGAAATAAGTTTGTAACATTACAAAATAAAATGTGTTGGGAATTAGTATAGTCCCTTTTCTCCAATCCTAGCATTTCCCCTTATTTAAAACAAAAGAAACAAATATCCTGTAACAATTTGAATTTTTGGCTTTTTATATTTATTTCTCTCAACATTCGATAATCTACTTCTCATTACAAAAGATGCCATTTGAATTTAAAACGATTCAACAACATTTACAATGATAAATGAGAACCTCTGACCAAATGCAAAAATGTAGTTTCTTACTCGAAAAACTATATTTGACAGATTTTTTCCCAATTTTTATATCTCCAATCAATGACATTTTTGTTTTTTAACAAAAATGGTGGAAAAGTGACAACAAGAGTCAACAAGTAGTTTGAACTCCTGTAAAAAAATTGTAATGTCTTGTCAATGAAAGCCTTTGTTATTATTATTATTACATATTGCATTAATAACTAATTAATTAATCAATCGATTTGTAGAAGTAGAAAACCAACTTCAATATCCCGAATTTCGAAAATAAAAAATACGACTACATAAAGAGTTTCCTCACTCTGATATGGATTTCGACTATAGGTAAGTCATAATAGGCTCAAAGGTTTAGGCGTGAAGCCGATGGACACACAAGTAGAGTTTTTTTTCTGATTCACAGACTGAGTGGAATTAATTCCCATTAAAATATCAAATTTGAATTTTTTGACGATCACAATAATTTCTCCCGACTTGGTCGCCAGAAAGCACAAAATAGAAGACCTACACTCAATATTTCTATTTTCAAGAAGTCAATTATTGATTTACTGTATATATCATTAAAGGAAAACTGTGTTATATTCCAAATGCTATTACCGACAACTTATATCAGATATACAGGAACTCAAAAATCCTAAGACCGTCCCTAGCGACACTTGTACTCTATTGCGCATACTCATGGGTTGGTGTATCTGCCGTAGGGGGACCACATTATTCCGAACTAATTGGCGTTTTATGTATTTATATTTCTATGCCCAGGAGTCCAAGGACCGAACATAATGTGTTCACAGCTCTTCAACTCTTCAGATAGTGTTCCAAGTTTTTCCCTAGAGCTGTAAAAGCGAATGAGCCACCGTATCCATTTTTTATATTGTCACTTTGTTATTTTTGTATTCAATAGTTTAATAAAAGACTTACTTTTCATTTGAGAAAAAAAAACAGTAAGGAGTTTTGGATATTATTTTTCGCAAATGCACACCAAAGGCTGATGGTGCCAAGTGCGGTTGCAAGAAGGCTGGTACGAACTTATCCCTTATATGCCACAACTGCTATTGAAAAGGCTTGAACAGAGTTGCTTTCAATGATGAGGAAATTATACTTACTATATTTATTTTCTGCAATATACCTACATATAAGTGATCATGTAGTTGAAACCCATTCCATAGGACTATTTACCAGGAAAAATTACTTTGGCAATTTTTGCACTTATATAATCGGAATTTGGAGAAACTTATCAACGTGTGATGCCATGCACGAGACCGGTGACCATGCTGGGAATCGAACCCACGGCCCTAATACGCTCGAGGGAAGAACGCTCGAGCAGCCGAGCACCACGGCCCACAATGTTAACGCAATACTTTTTTTTTGAGGAACATTACACAAGTGCTTTTGGAATAGGGTCGTTCAGTGACATTATAACCTTTTTATGGATTTTATTGAAGTGTCTGGTCCCCTAATGTACTCACAAAAATTTCAGACCAATAGCTTTATCCTGTAGTGAAATAATTCAAGTTGAAGTTACGCTGGTGAAAAAGTACGGAGAACAGCGCGTGACGTCACTATACGCACAGTAGTCTAGTGCCCGCGACATCGCTTGTGTTACTCGCATTTATCCTGTTGGTGAAGTGTGTTGTTCTTTTTAAAATGTACGCATTGAAAGCTGGATTCATGAAAGCTGATTCTGGTAATCTACCAGAAGTGGATATATTTATGATGATGGATTATTTCAACAAAAATAAGGAATTTATTAGCAGTGAAATGAAAGTAGTAAATTACAAAGGCAAGTAAACACATTAGATTTCATCAGAAGAATTCTTCAATACTTACACCTTATGAAAAGACAAAATAGTTGTGGTCAAACTGATAGATACCTACTATCGGATTATTTTGTTTAAAAACCACAATGGTATAGTAGATATCTCCAAAGTTGAAATTCCATATTTTAATCCATTGAGAAATGAACATTTTGCTGAAAAATAAATTCAGTGAGAACCACACAAGTAATTTAATTCCTAGATGCGCATTTCGAAAACAAAGTTATCTTCATCAGTAGGGATTACTAAACTAGCTAGTTTATCCGGTGCGTTTATAGATGTATTCCTACACTCCGGTACCACGCAACTTTTGCGAAAACTCTTTTTATCGCTTATTATAAATGAAACGACAGTAAATTAGCGATAGATATAGTCAACACACTACGAAAACTTACCCGAGTTGACTAACAACGAATACCTCTTGTCTGGCGCCCATCAGCCGTACGTATAGTGACGTCACAATCAGCCGTGCCCCGTTTAGACGCGCACGGATTTCAAATATTAATTTTAGGCTGTAAACATGAAAATAAAAAAATATTTTTGGTAGTTAGACTAATTGAGTACAGTACTTTTGAATTATGAAATAAAAAAATAATGTTGAATGAGCCTATTGGACTTGACACGGACGGCATAAAATGTGGTCTGTGATGACCTACCATCGCACTGATGAAGGGCCTGCTATTGGTCACCCCCTTCAAATCAAACAAAATTCTGATAATCGTAAGAAGTACTAGCGATATCCTTCTCCTTGGCAACACTGAAAAATTATCTTTCGAATATAATACAATGTCCGTCGAGGTATTACTCAGAGAAGTAGTTATTACAGGACAATTTAAAGAGGGGTATTTAGGCCGTCGAAATTATTCAATTACTTTGGAACATTCTGTTGGATTTCCTGCATGGAACACATTTTTTTGCTATTTTCATTAAGGTAATAATAAATATGGTTACTCATAGAAAATAATGTGATAAATAAGAGTTAACTTGGGCGAGATGAATGTAACAGTATAAAATACATTTTTTAACATATCAACATATGGAAGAAATTAAATTTAAAATAACTCACCAACCTTTCAATCAAATGAAATTGAGTTTGAATTAGGAATTACACACTTCGAAAGATTTTGAAACAAAACTTTGCACAGTGTTGGTTTATAGACTTGTTGAATACCTCTGAAACATTTTTGTCAATCAAATGAAATTTAGTTTGAAATAAAAATATAATACCAAATAATTTAAAATAGGATCAGTTTAACAATGAAAAGGACATGGCACTGGGGTATTCCTGGGGCTCAACAGATTTTTTTAAATTTTGGATATATTATTCTAGAGGTCAAAAGAAGCAACTTTCTTCATTAGACTTTTTTTCTGGCCCTACAGGGTGAGCTAAAAAATTAGGTTGAATGTCTAATGTCAATTGTGGAAAATACTGTCTGTAAGTTGATTTTTCTTGATTTTTGGGTTCTTCCGATATGTAGAAATATTCATTTGAAAATCCCTTCAGGTTTAATTGTAATATTTTATTCAGATTATGTTTCATATAGGTCCTTTGACTCTATGAATTTTTCATTTAACTGATGTTGATATACTTTTCAATATATTGACAGACAAAATTTCAAGATGGTTTAAAACCCAGTGTATCCGATGAATTAGTAATAATTCCATTACCCATTGAGAGTAGAAAAAAGTTAACTTCATTCAATCGCTTCAACGAAATAAACTATTGACTATCCAGTCTCGTCAATAAATGAAAAATACAAATCTTCCATTTCGGCGGTAGAGTGTACCCATTAGCACGTCTGGGTTCAGCCTGAACAATTTGTGCGGAAAGCCATTAGAAAGTAGTAAGTGACAAGTAGGAAAGAAGCGACGTACAGACAAAGACAAGTTTGCTAAAACTTGAGGAACTGTATTTATCGAAAATCCATTACTTACTCGAATGTCTCAAATATTGAGCGCCAAACTGAAATTTCTCATTACTTATTTTACAGGACACTTCACTACAGGTTAGCCGACTCATATCTTTAGACAGTTCCAAAGATTTCGAAACAAAACTGCATAGGAAGGTTTGTTGAACACTTTTGAAATATTTTTGTCGAACTGGTCGATTCAGTTAATATTCCTAGTAATGAATATAACTTGGTTATCGAAATGCGCATCTAGGAATGAAAATACTTTTGTGGTTAAGGGAAAAATACTATTTAATCTCAATACTTTTTATATTAACGAATGTGAAAAATGAGATAACGGACGAAGATAACTTGATTATCGAAAAACGCACTTGGGAATACCGGAAGTCGTCATCGAATATCTCAACCTCTTTCCCAATACTCAGAGTGAATATGGCTCGCCCCTTCCTATAACTTTTTTGTTTTTGATGATAAAGAAATAAAATTTGGAAGATATGAATACGACATAAAACTGTAAACCGGAAGTGACAAACTTTCGACACCTGATATATACAGGGTGTCAATTTGAAAACTTCCCACCCTTAATATCTTCCTTTCAGTAAACAATATGAGTAATCGAAAAAACAGGTCAATTTTATTGTCAAGGGGGACACTTTCAAGGACTATTTGTAGCCCTCGTGGTTCAACCCCCTAGGAGGGGTAGATGTTACCCTTAGAATTTTAAATGGGAAGGGGGGTCAAGTGGCACATCATTTTGATGGGCGTTCAATTCTTGTTCCAATGGTACCCTGACTTATTATTTTTTGATGAGCATTTTCCGAAAAATTGCGTTCTAAACTAACAGAAGTAATTATTAGAACGCCTATACTGAGATGCATGGTTTGGCCAGAACTGGTTAGAATATTAGGTGGTACCGTTCCAACCCTTTATTAGGGGTAACATTAGCCATTAGCTCCAAACACTTTACATAAAAAAGTAGTCTAATAATAAAACGTAGAAGGTAGTAAAGTTGTGTTTATTAAATGCTGAATTTTTAAGTGTCATCGCAGAAATTGTACAGATAGCCTTCCTTTTTTGCTACTTCTGCTGTAAAAAGTTTCTGTTTTCCGGCAAAACATTGGTTAGCAAATTTGAACTATGTGGTAGTATTGTGAATACCGTTGTACCTGTTGGGCTGTTTAGGAATTACTTTAATAAGTGTATAAAAGTGTAAAAGTGGTTTACATTCTTCAAGACAGAATTGAAATGATTGTAATTTATGGCGAAGTTGGAAAGTGCGCACGAAGGGCGGCATGTCTTTTTAACGAAAGACATCCAAATTGTAATGTAAGTCACCGGTATGTGCTTGATTTGGTGAATAAGTTTTACGAAACTGGTTCAGTGACAAATAAAAAAAGAAATAACCCCAGAGTACTAAATGAAGCAGCTCAAATTGAAGTTTTGGGAACATTTGCTGCAGAGCCCACGAGCTCCTTACGATCAGTATCAGAACAGACGGGAATGTCACGCGAGACTATAAGAAAAGCATTGAAAATGCATAAATTTCATCCATATAAAATGCAGATTCTTCAAGAGCTCCACGAGGATGATTATGATAGAAGAATAGAGTTTTGTGAAATCATGTCTCATCGAGTCAATACCATCCCTAATCTTCTGTTAAACATCTGTTTCAGCGATTAGTGTTCATTTTTTCTGAATGGCAATGTTAATAGACAAAATTGTCGCTATTGGAGTGACGAAAACCCACATATTTTTCGGGAAGGGCATACACAACACCCACAAAAAGTTAATGTTTGGGCTGGTATTCTTGGAAATGCCATTCTTGGTCCATTATTTCTGGAAGAAAACTTGACTGGCAATCTGTACCTTGATATGCTTGAAGATACTATCGATCCTCAACTCACGAGTTAGAAACTCAAATTGATGCAGAAGGTAATGAACTTTTGCAGGAGGATCTGTTACATTTCCAGCAGGACGGTGCTCCACCTCATTATTTTCTTCCCGTCCGACAGTGGTTAAACGAGAGATTTCCGGGTAGATGGATTGGCAGAAGGGGAGCAGTTGAATGGCCTCCGAGATCACCGGATTTAACACCCTTAGATTTCTTTCTTTGGGGGCATCTTAAATCCGTTGTTTATAAAACACAACCTTCTGATATTGACGAACTTAAAAGACGAATTACAGCAGCATGCCGGTCAATTCCTAGTGAAGTTTTCCGTAATGTTAAAGGGGAGTTCGAAAACAGACTGTATTACTGTTTAGAGCAAAATGGACAACATTTCGAACAGCTAATAAGATAAGCGTAAGTAGATTTTATGTTGGAAATGTCTTTCTCGCAAATTAAATTTTATTGTGTAGAAGGAAAATAACCACCAAATAAAAAATCCCATGCGTAATAAATTTATTCCTGTCATTCAAGGGTTGGAGCGGTGCCACCTACTCTTCTAACCATTTTTATTAAAGGGAGTCAATACAATACATCTCAGTATAGGCGTTCTAATAATTACTTCTGTTAGTTTGGAACGCAATTTTTCGGAAAATGCTCATCACAAAATAATAAGTCAGGGTACCATTGGAACAAGAATTGAACGCCCATCAAAATGATGTGCCACTTGACCCCCCTTCCCATTTAAAATTCTAAGGGTAACATCTACCCCTCCTAGGGGGTTGAACCACGAGGGCTACAAATATTCCGTGAAAGTGTCCCCCTTGACAATAAAATTGACCTGTTTTTTCGATTACTCATATTGTTTACTGGAAGGAAGATATTAAGGGTGGGAAGTTTTCAAATTGACACCCTGTATATGATAGAAAAGGTAGAAGTACGTCGAAAGCTGCTCGAATTAGTTAATTTCAAACTGATGGCTTAGAAAACAAATAAGCAACACTTGCCATATTCTTGGATCTGAGCAAGGCGTTCGACTGCGTCTCCATGGATATTTTATTAGAAAAATTAAGATATTATGGCTTTGTGTGGCACATAATCTTCTCGCATCATATATGAATGAGCGAAAGCAATGTGTGTTATATAATGAAGAACTCAGTAGCATACAAACGATCTTGAATGGGGTTCCACAAGGGGTGCATGAAAAAGTGAGGCAAGAAGCATTTTCCTTACCATCAAAGAAAAGCACTTCCATATTGACATTAATTTTCTGAGGCGATTCTGTGTATGTTTAGTACTTTTTGTAGGAATCTAGAACTCCTAATATAAGCGGTGTAGTAGAAAGTTGTATCACTCGCCATGCATGATCACTCAGACACAGTATTGGTACTGCACTAGGTTTCAAATTATCCTATTGTCGTTTTCACATGAATCTTCATGAGGAAAATTTCTGTCACAAATTACAATTTTCTCACTCAAATGTTCTGCTGTGGCATCTTCTTGAAAACAATAACCAAAAATCATGCCTTTTTTGTCAAGCTAAAATAATGTATAAGCTATTTTGAACAAAGCATTTACGTACATAAAAAATTTCATTATCTACCAAAAATGATTTATTTCAGGTATTTTTCCTTTACACAACACTAAACAGTTCACTGTTTATTTTTAGGAAGAAACAGCTTTATTAGAAATTGTCTTTAAAGGAACAAGATTCATGCAAATTCACGAAAGATGAAAGAATAACCAATGACAACAAACACCACACAAAACGACAAGAGAAAATCTGAAATTCGTCTCTGACCAGAGTGACTGATCTTAGTGACAAGTCTTCCTGTTGATGAAAAAGCACCGTTGCACGGTCTTTATAATTACAGTAGCATAAGGTACATTATTGTTTTAAATGAATTTCTTTCGCGCCTAAAATTCGGAGTAATCTATCTCTAAAAGGTTCTTTTCGATTTTGAAGAGTCCTAAATGCGCTGTCAAATTTCTCTCTTTCAAATGACATGTGTTTTATTCCCTCATAACAAAAAGCTCTGAATTGGAACACCAAATAATTTTCAAACTTGGCAACGATCTACCCAAACTACACTGATGACGAGCATGCGCACATCGTAAACGGGGCGCATACGCGGCATGCTTTTCGCCGTGAAAATTGGCGGGATTAGCATTCTAGAGTAAGTATATAATATATATTTCTATGTTTTCAACCCTCTCAATATGGCTATCAAAGGAAAGGACTGAACTTGTAAAATACATTACACCATGAAAAATGCCTAATCCAATATGGCTGCCACTCCAAAATGGCGGATGACATATTTTGTTCAACCCCCTCAATATGGGTATCAAATGAAAGGGCTGAACTAGTAGAAATACAGTACTCAATGAAAAAAATCCAAATCAAAGATGGCCGCCACCACAAAATGGCGGATTACTTTCTTTTTCAACCCCCTCAATATGAGTATCAAATGAAAGGGGTTGACTAGAAGAACAGTACAATAGTACCAAATAAACTTGAAAATGAAATAAGTGAAAAAATCAGGTAAGTTAAAGTTTTCGATTTATCCATAATTTTTAATAAATACACATGGATGTTCATATGACGTCATATGAAACATCGCATATCTAAAAAAAGATTTTCATCTCCGCAACTAATTAGCGACAAAAAGGAGGCAAATTATGGATACTTAAAAACTGTGTTGTTTCAAAATGGCACACAATTTTTTAAAAAAGCTACACATTTTCTTTCTCCGCAACTAATTAGAGACAAAAAGACGGCAAATTATGGATACTTCAGAACTGTGACAAAATAGAAATTACGGACGTTGTTATGAAGTTAGCGAAATATCGCATATTTTTTAAAAGAAAAGATCGACAATTTTTTTCCCCGCAACTAATTAGCGACAAAAAGGCGGCAAATTATGGATACTTCAAAACTGTGAGAAAATAGAAATTACGGAATTTGTTTGGCCAACTTCATATGAAGTAAGCGAAACATCGCATATTTTTTTAAAACGCAGAGCGACAATTTTTTTTTCTCCGCAACCAATTAGCGACAAAAAGGCGGCAAATTATGCAATAATCCGTTATTAACTTTTTCGAAGTTGTCTCGGTAACTTTATATAGGTGAACATAGTACATTCTAACACTACTCAATCGTACACATTTCGTTCGTTTGAAAATAAGTGACGTCTGGCGGGCGGCCCTGGGATCTTGCTCTATTACGTATTAAGTGTCGTAAAATCATATTACGCACGAAAGGAAAAATTGCGCACGCGGTTGCGGTGCGGAATTGCTTTACAACAAGCAATACGTTCTATACTTTTTCTACGACTCTTATATACCGGGTCGTGCATTTGTTTAAGCCTAGCGTAATAAAAAAACGAAGGTGACTAACTTAGTTTATAATATAATTTTCAACAACAAACTAAATCTAAGAAAATATAATTTTTTTCTTTTCTTCTATCCCGACGAGCTGCTATGTTCCCCAATTCTGAATATGGAAAGTCGATGAAAAATATATTGAATTGATGTTTAAGGGATATATTATTTGTTCCTAATGACTTGTTTCAATAGATCGAACAAACCTATACATTGAAGATAAAGGTAATAAATGTTTGCTTTAAGTGGAAGTGATACTTTACAAACTGAAAGACTGTGGCGCTACTATCCGTATACAAAATGTTGCCATGCAAGGGTTTCGTTGTCCCTAACTTTCAAGGTTTAATTTTCATTATTAATTGATGAAAAAATTTGAACGTGTCGGTAAAGATCTAATCTATGTTTCCTTTTTCTCACTTTTTCGAAATTTGATTTGGTTCTTAAAAAAAAAAACAAAAATGGGAAAATCATCAAAAAACATGGACTTATTTTTCGAAAAATCTTAATCAAATTTTGAAAAAGTGAGAAAAAGGGAACATAGATAACATCTATAATAAAATATTTTACTTATTTTTAAATTCACCCAAAGTGAAAAATTAACCAAAAAAGTTAGGGACTACAAAACCCTTGCATACACAGTTTTAAGTATAGTACAACTTCCTCTTAAGATGTTGGTGGTTTGAATCAAATAAGTTTTTTTTTATTTATTGAAAAAACTCTTTCACTAAAGTAAATGATCGTTTGAACGATTTAAATGGCTATTTATTAGATCCAAATATCACTTTCTCTCTTGGTAACGAAACGGACAATATCGCTCTGCAAATCTAAAACGTTTCAAGTATACAGGGTGCTCATTAGGTACTTGTTCAAACTTCAAAGTGTAAATATTTGACTAATTTAGAGATAAAAAATTCTTATGAACATCTATCCGCAACAGTTTCGTTTCGCAGATACAATGTGTGGAAGTTGAAATTTTATTTTCAATTATTTTGAATAACTTTTGCAAAAAATTTTTTGCAGAGGTAAACGGGTTTTTTTGAGAAGAAAAATCTTAATTTTTAATTTGCCCTTTTGTTACAGCAGAGTTTTGGAATTTTTTATAATTAAATCTTTTTCCCTCACCTTTTCTAAACAAAAAAGGTATACCTGTTCAACAACGCTAGAGACAAGCCTTTTTGAGAAATTTGCAAATTTCTTCATCGATGCAAGTTAAGGGGTCACTTAGGCGCCAGATGAAGTTAGTCAGAACTTTTCTATAAAGATGCATCGAAAAATTATTCGTTCTCGAAATACAGGGTGTTGAAATGTTAAAGAACTATCGGTTTCTCAACATTTTGTGTCTTGAGAATGAATTATTTCGCGATACATCTTCGTAGAAAAAAATGTTTATTTTTGCGAGATCATTCACATATGTACTCAGTTTAAATATAAAGTTCTGAGCAACCTTTTTTGCTTAGAAAAGTGGCAGGAATAAGATTTGAATATAAGAAATACCAAAAGTTCACTGTCAAACAAGTTAGGGCGAATTAAAATAAATAATGAGAGCGTCGCAGCGCCCTCTTGAGTCCTTCATAAAAATTAATACCAGATTTTGATTTCTCACCTCAAAAAAACACCGTTCACCAAATTTTGTGCGAAAAAATTATTTTTTGCAAAAGTTATTCAAAATAATTGAAAATAAAATTTCAACTTCAACATCCTGTATCTTCGAAACGAAACATTTGCTGACACATGTTCATTTGTACTTTTTATCTTAAAATTAGTGAAAGATTTACCCTTTGAAGATTGAACAAGTACTTAATAAACACCCTGTATATCACCTATTTCATACTGAATTAGAAATGTAGTAAAAGTCACAAAATTTGCATGCCACAACACGTTTCCGAGTAATAAAAATTTGAAAAGTTAGATGGAAAATCCGTATACAGAAGGTGAAACTACAGTGAAACGCGAAAAGTAATAACTAGAGTCATAAATACATAAAACGACCCTTTTTGCCACGCCGTTTAGCAGGTTTGAAGAAGTTTTCTGTTCGGGTAGGTACAAATAAAAATACAGATGCACAAGCTGAGCTGAAAATTTTGGCAACTTTATTACCGAGATCGTAAAATATTCTTATTTTGTTTTCGGAAACATTTATCATCTTTTGTCACGGTAGAACGCCCATTGTATACATCTGCACTTCGAGGGGATATAAATGTATTATTCCCTTATCTCGGCTACTAAGAAGGAAGTATGAAGGTCTTTTCGGTGGAAAGAATGCCAATCGTAAATCTGCCATTACGAGTTACTCGATAATCTGAAAATCAACGAACAATCGAAACATTGTGGAGTGGGTGATGGTAGAAGTAGAAATTTTCAATATGACGGAACGGTAATATATTATTAGTGAACGCGGTTTTAGGAATGACAAGAAGTGATAGGTATAAACCAAGAATATAAACAATTACTTTATTGAGTTGTATAATACTTATAAAAAAATAAACATTAAAATTCAGTATTATGAAATAATACAACAAATAGAAATCATTTATTAAAATTCAAATGCACATTGAAATTTAATCTTATTGAACTAATACAAAACATGTCTCTGTATTCGTTTAAAAATACACATTAAAATCAGTTGAAGCGAATAGAACATGCCTAGGTATAGTAAAATAAAAGATAATAATAAAACAAGTGCGAAAAAAATCACCTGTGCGTTAAATCATCAACTGTGCGTAAAGTAATTTTTTACAGTGTTCATACATTTATGCATTTTTGAAAAATACAATATTTTGCGTCAAATATAACTCGGAAGTCTAGTCTTTATTTGATAATACGATGACAATTCATATCATTAAACATTAAAATTAATGATATAATTGCTACAATTTGGCAATATAACTGTCGAAGAAAAAACTTTGTATGAAACACTTTCGTAAAGGGATTTTTTGTACTCGCGTGTTTGTTGAACTCGGCTGCGCCTCATTCAACAAACTTCACGCTCATACCAAAAACTCCTACTTTACGAACTTGTATCATAAATAGCTATTATGATACAAGTTCGTACAGTAGAACATTTTTGTTTGACCGTGAAGTTTGTTGAATGAGCCGAAACCTCATTGGATGAGGAAAAAACATTAGATGTACTGTTAGCAATTGAGGAAAATCTGCATATGACAACTTGACGACGGCAATGATGTAAGTAAATCATCAATACTGAGAGCTTTACATAAAGGTTCGGGAGTTACATGAGGATGATCCTGATACAAGGCAACAATTCTGGGAACTGACGATGGACAGAATGAAAGCAAAATTATAGTTCAAAAACAAAATTGTTTTTTCTGATGAAGTTACCTTTCATTTGAATGGAACGGTTAATAGACAAAACTGTAGACATTACAGAAGAGAAAATCCTCATTGGATGTGAGAGGCTCACACACAATATCCTGAAAAAATTAACGTTTGGGCTGGTATTATTAACAACAAAATTATTGGCCCTTATTTTATGGTGAAGTTTGTCTAGTTAATGATACAAATGCAATAGATAGAGCAATTTTGTAACAACAAAGCGAAGCTCTGCCGCATTAGAAACGTATTGTTACACATTATTTGAACGAAAGCTCTTCCCAATAGGTGGAATGAATGACGCGGAATGATTGATTGGCCGCCTAGATCTCCCGATTTGACTCATCTCAATTACTTTTATGGGATTGGTTAAAATCAAAAATAATATTTCAATAGACCGGACAATATTGCAGATTTAAAAGTCAGGATAACGGAAGAAATCAACAACATAGCCCCTGAGGTCCTACAAAATGTTTTACGAGAATTCTAAAGGTACAGACATATACCAAAACTATAGTATAGTATCACCGACGCGCAACAATTGTTTGATACGTATCGAAGCTACGGTGTGTCAGCAATATAGCGTATCAATACATCGTCGCGTATCTCATAAACCGAACATGCTGCCGTTCCGTCTGTACCAAAAACAGAAACTAAAACAAAAAACGACAAGCAGAAAGACGCTGGTGGCAGACCCAGTTGTACACTAGTTTAAAACTTCAGGCAACTAGTGGCCTTTACAAAAAAATTACGAGGATGCCCCCTAAAAGCATCATGCTTCTTTATTTTATTGTAATATTTGGGATGTTTTGTATCCCACATAATCTCTTTATTACGATAATTATTTATGAAATCACTGGTATATAGATTTTTCCGCCCACTCCATAATAACTGAATAAAGAAACGAAAAATGAATCGCAGATCTGTCCCAGCAGACATGCAAACAATTGGTGCAACATCAGTGCGTATCAAATCTTTGATGTGACGTCAAAATACCGACAACCGATGGGACGCGTCGATGTTACTATGTTGTTACGTTGTTACGCAGTGCCGTCCAGGCATGTTACGCGTCGGCGTTACGACACGAAGTTTTGTTATATGTCTGTACGCACCTTAAGATCGCCTTGCTTATTGTCAAAAAGTCAATTTTCACATTATATTTAACTGTAAAATGAATTGAAAAATACGGATTAAACATTATGTTACATTACTTCCTTCATTCTCGTGAAATATCAAAATTAATTACATTTTCAAAATAAATTTTCTTAGTTATGATTGCACCAAATTTGAAAAACAAACGTACAGTTTAAAAATATCAAACAGAGCAATTACTAATTGAAAAGGTTCGTTGGAACCGCAATATGTGTGAAAACGATTAAACAATGACCCGTCAAACAATTTTTCCGTTTCGAAAACAATTTGAGGCTTACACGAAATCTATTTCAAACCTATTTATTGTTGAGTGATTTTAAGAGTGAATTATCGATCTTCAGAAACTTGGGCGGTATTCAAAATAAGAATTTAATTTTATCGGTAATTGCAAACCCACAAATATAAAGATACTTAGGAATTGAAGAATGAAGAAAAGCATTTCATAGTCTTGATAACAAATTTTAATTCTGTCCATCCCATTTTTTAAGATTATATCAGCAGTCCTGAAGAATTTGAAGTGATTTAATAACATTTGTATGATTTCAGTCATTAACAAAATGGTAGATAACAATAGGATCAGTATTGATTTCCCTATCTTATTTTCTTTTTATATAAGGTACGTATTGTACAATATTTTATCTTTGATTTCTTCAACTATGTAATTATCAGATATTCATACAATTATACATTACTGAATTAGATAAGTCATATTATTGGGCATTGCAATGTTGCTCAAGAACTACTTGCCATGAACCACTCGACGTGACAATAATGTGATTGGTTTGTTTGAAATGATGACATTTGGCAAAAAAATGCACATCCATTAAAAATATTACCAAGATTGAGTTTACGTATTAAAGTGATAGCCTGAATTCAATTCGTTCACTGTATCGGTATTTTCCAAGTCCAGAGTATCGTTTCAAGCGATGGATCGAGTATTTAATTTTGTAGCGGAAACATGGAACATACTTCAGTGAATTATTATTTTTTTTGATTTCATTAAAAAGCAGACTGAAGCGGATAACTTTTGTTATCAAAATTAATTTAATTATTGAGATAGATAATAGTTTTTTTTTTGTATGCAGTGCGCGAAATGCTGCTTTGGTGATCGAGAACTGATTTTTTTTAATTTTTTTAACGAAGCGCAGCCTACTTACAAAAAAAAAGTCAAAATCACCGAAGTATACAAACATCAAAAATATTGTTCTAAAATAATAAATATGCTTAGCTTAATATGAAAAAATAGTATAGAACTGGCTTAAACTATTTTTCCAAATCAGGTAATTACTGTAACTATGGAAATAAAATGGCATTTGTTGACAATCATTTCAAAGTGACAGTTGTTGAAAATTATTTTAGAGTGACTTTTTGTTCGCGTCAGTTTCGTGCCTGACATTTATAACTGTAAAATATTGGAAATTTCGAGCGACGATGAACTAAGCAGTACCCCACCTAACCTTCTTGAATTTTGCTTGATTGAGGAAAATATAAAAATCCCATATACAGTTTACATGCAGTGTGCGAAGTATTTCGCACACTACTTCGCGCACGGTGTCATGGTAACGAAGGAAAATGAAAAAAGGGTCACTTCGTATATTGTTGTCAATGCGCGAACCTTGTCATTTTTTGACGTAGAAAATAGTATATTACGTAACAAGAGTTGTAAGTAACCCATTACGCACGAAATGAAAAAGTTTTTGCACGAGTTTATGCATGAGTGCTTAATGGGCTTACAACTCGTGTAATGTACTATACTTTTTCTACGCCCATTCATTTTAACGATGCTTGAGTCGCCAATCCATAAATTTTTGATAGGTAATTTCGTACCTTTCTTTGGATTTTAGCGGTAACAAATTATGAGTGGCAGCTTGAGCTTTTCCTAAAATCTTCGATGGGGTGCTCATAATTTCATCACTTTCACTACTATCTTAGATAAAGTTGAGAAAATGTTCGGATACAATTATATTTTGTTCAAGAAATTGACAATATAAATGACATGACATTTATTTTCATAGCATGCTACTTAAGCAAACGTGTCCTATTTTTAAAGAAATTGCACAACGTGCTGTCTACATTTAGGGGCAGCACTCTTTCAATCCTAAATGTATCTCGTTAATACTAAAAGTTTTTATGTTTTTTAATTGACTAAATTTATGTAAATAGACCAAATTTAAGTCTTCCGTAAATAAAAATTTGATTGTAATTTAATTAAACCAAGAAGTTTGAGTTTTCTTCTCAAAACGCACGTGTATGTTATGAGATCTCATTACGTGCATGTTATTGTTACATGTCATTTACAAGGAATGTTGGCAGTGCGATTTTTGAGGTTTACAGAATTGGGCGAATAAAAAATAATTAACGTTACCGGTAGTAGGTGAAATATTGTACTATATTCGTATCGTAAATTCATATTACGATGATTGATGGGATATTAAACTCGGCCTAACAGCCTCGTTTGACAAATTCCCAATCTCATATCGTAATGTGAATCTCTACGATACCATCCTAAATTTCTATTAACTTCGTATATTCTTGAATTGATCCTGTCGATCATTTTTGGACTTCTTCATTCCTTTAAAATTTTAGATCACCGGTTATTTCGCTTTTATTTCTGACTTTATTCAAACTCTGTACGAATTATTCCCGTTGAATAAATCAATCTAAAATGAGATCGAGTCGAAACAATGTTTGCATAAGTATGAGTTTGAAATAAAATGAATCAAAGCCATCGTTCAAGTAAAGTGGATTCAAATTGCAAATAAATACAGATGAATGTTTGAACATCCATTACATATACATTCGAGCGTACTTGTTTGTATTTCAAATTTATATTCAGAGTGGGTTGGTTCGCATGGACAATCATTAGGCCATCAATTTCGTGTAAGGGAAAACATTGATATTTGTTTAGATTTCTGTGAGAATTTTATTCCAATGGCAGTTTTTTTTAGGCTGGTGCCAAAACGAATTTTTAACGCTTAATTAAAAAAAAAATATTTAATCACGAGTACACTCAAAATGGTAAAATGGGGAGGTAGTTCAGGGGTTGAAAAACGGTTTATTGCGATTTGCCGAAAATGTTCAAAAGAGAAATTGTAGAGAATAAAAAAATCGAAAACTTTTTTGTTCAATACTTTTCGACATAACCTCAATCAACCGTCAAAATGGCGAAACCCCAATTTTTCAGTATTTAATTTTTTTTTTCTCGCGTATATATGAAAATTTGTAGGAATATGTCTTTATTGGTGTCGAATGAGCATAATTTTTTCGCAATTCAGGAGACGGCTAGTTTTAGAGTTATGTACAGTATCTTCTCGAGTATCTTCCACGAACAATTGTGTTGGTATTTTTTTGTAAGTGATTATTTTAATTGTTAAATTGCCTACTTTCGAATGGTCTATGTAACTTGGTTAAACCGATTAAAATTGAGAAAAAAAAGTCTCTCTGAATCATGATTTTCTCAATATTTTCGATTTTCTTTATTATTTTTATAACAAAAAGTAGTTTAAATTAAATAATTTGAAATAAAATATTTTAATACATAATTACACCACAAAATCAATTTATTAATATTACTTTCATACTTTTTTACAACTATTGAAAATATTGAGAAAATCATGATTCAGAGAGACTTGTTGTCAGTTTTTCTCAACTTTAAAACTCTAATGCAAATTTTTGTTGCGAAGTGATATAACAATGTAAAGTTCCATCGTAAAATTATGTCACAACGTAAAGTTACATCGAAGAAGTGCACAGAGTTATTCAGAGTAAATATCAAAGGTGATATAACACGTGGTATGCAAAATTCCACTCGAAGGTACATTCCCCTTTAAATCGGGCGGTAATTAAATTGTCGCTAGTGGGAGCGGAAAAAAGTCTCCCAGTGCAGCGATGCCCCTGGACATTCGAAGATCCTCCACGACACATAGAAATTTACCAAATTTGATAGTGGATGTGCCGATTGACATCAGACACAGGTTATATTACCAAAGTGATGGCGCGCAGCCCCACAATTACAATCGGGTAAGAAGGTTTTAAAACATATGGTGAAGGAATAAATGGATGGGAAGAAACGGACCTATTCAGTGGCTAGCAAGGTCTCCAGACCTCACGCCTCTTGATTTATATCTCTAGAGGTCTACCAAGAGAAACAAGGATACAGGAAGACATGAGGAATAAAATTAGAGTAGTTTCTCGCTCTATTGCAAGATCAACTTTAATTGAAGTTCGGAGAGCAATTGTAGATAGACTCAATTTCTACGTAACTCAAAATGGGAAATTGGGCTTATTTTGTTTGTCCAGCATTCAATAAAAAAATTGTTATTGCTTATGCCTTATTCATAATTTCCAAAAGAATTAGATACATTTCCAATGAAAATCAAGTCCATTTTCTGTCAGCTCATAGTGTGGACTATTCTAGTCTGGCTTTATTTACAGGGTGTTCCATTTGAAAAAATTAAGAAAAATAATCCCGAGTTAGGAAAAAGCGCGATTCGGTAAAATTATGAATAGGAAATGAATAAACCATTATCGAGGATATTTGGAGGATGCATTTTCCTCTTCCAAATAATTGATTTTCTGATACTTTGTATTGAATAAACACATTTTGTGACATAAATTCTATCATAACTTCCAATCCACCTGTTTCGACTGAAAAACATAAAAGTGTTGCCTTAATTCATTGCTGACACCAATAGATAACACTAGGCCACTGATAAAAAATATCCCTTGAAACTGTTTCAAGAATTATGCACATGTTGAACTTCAGAATTTCGAATTGAGACGCAATTGAACAAAAAGTAGTGTTTGAGCATTCTCAACGCTGTGCATTTTATGAGCAAAACAAAATAATTTAAAATAATTTGAATTCTTTTGATAGAATACGTCAGAAATGATTGAGGTAAAACAAGAACTAAACTACATCATAAGTGAGACGAAAATAAGTGACTTGCATAGATATTATAATTAAGTATCAGGTGATAATGGCCTCATAAAGGAGAGGAAGCCGTTTATATAATTCTTTCCTCGAAATATTGTTCAAGAACATGTTTACCAGCACGTGAAAATGAATTGTCCAATAAAGAGTCCTTTATTATTTATGAAACGTGTGAATTCTATGGACCCATTGTATAAAAAGCAGATGTTCGAATTGAACAATTAAAAATTCATACATTGTTCCAACTTTGAACGCGGCACACTTCCAGAATATAATTAGTTCTTGGTTTGTTTGTAGAAAATTACTGAATTTCCAAGTTATATTCTACCAATTTGAATAACGAATATGAACTCTTTGTTCTTCAATAACTGATGAGCATTCCGAAATAGGAAAAGTAATATCACTCACGAGAAATGTTTTAACTAAATGACTACTTTCTACTATTATCAAACACATCAGTTAGGACGAAACAAGAATTTAATTCTGCCTTCATGACTTGTAACGCGATTGACATGATAGATAGGTAATTGTAATATGGAGAGATTTTTGTAGACTTTCAAAATACGCAGGATTGTCTACCTACTATTCAGAATTTGCGCAACAGAAGTAGATACATAAAAGAAAAATATATTCCAGCTAAATTGTGGTGATTGAAATTAATCAGAAATTAGTTTTTTTTAATTATTTTTTTTCATCCATTTTCCAGATTGATATTTCGAAATACAATTCTGCTGGTTAATTCTACTCGGGTCCAATTGACAATATTCCACGGGCTATCGGTGATCGTTTTTTTGCTGACAGGTTGGTAATAAATTTTGTTTTTAAATGTTTGAAACACTGAATTGATACACTGTCAAAAGTCGAATATTTTTTTTTAAATTTGAATTTATTGAAAAAATATTTGCAAAAAAGCAAGTCCATTTTGCTGGAATGTGTACGAATATACAAAAAAAAACATTTCACAGATTCCAGAAAACTAAAGGACTTGCGCAAAAATGGTTGTTCCATTCGAATATTCCCATCGACGAACTAGAATTTTTTATCGTAAAAGAATTTTCGGAGATCATTTTAAGGAGAGTGAAAGATTGAAGGAGCTGAAGACACCGTTAATGTCAAAACTCTGTGATGTTGACTTCCATTCTCGATATTTAAATTCGAAATTTCATCATGTTTCCTTTCTAGACCCCATTATCTGAAAATGATCCATTGTGCTACTCAAATTTGGAGAAGAAAACGAATGACTACGATTACATCTTTCAAATTTGAATCCATAATTAAACATAAGGCACCAACCAGTCAATGAAAATTTTCTCTCCCAAATTTGGCCGAAATGACAAATAAAAGGAGCCATGAAAGCTGGGTTGTATAATTAAGATGCTGCTACAGCTAAATATGAAACAGAAAATGCATGTTTGACATGTGGACTTGTTATTAATCCAGGAATCCTTTCCTTGGCAACGTCGCCCGACAGAGTTCTTGATATCAGTACCAAAATCTACCATTTGTTAGAAATAAAAACATTTGTTGAGGATTTAAAAAAAAAACATAAACTGTAAAACAATGTGCATAACAGGGGTATTTCTTGACAACAGTAAGGGATTGATAGCTTTAAAAACAACAATTTTCAAATTCTAGAATAATTAGCTCTAACGGGACTACATTCTTGTGGACTGGGTTTTGGATCCTGTACCAGAATTAACAAGATTCTATTTTGAATAGTCCAAATCCAATTATGAGGTTTATACAGTCATCGTTCCCTGTGGTTTAGGAGTCGATTCTGGCCACTACATACTTTGGCCAAGGCCAGAACAAGAGTGGTACAAATTTGATGACAGTTGCTGAAATAGAATGTTTTCTGGTCCTTTTGGATACTCTGGAGGCACCATATATCCTATTTTTCCGAAAAGCAGTTATTCATAATTCAACACACCTCAGGAGTTTTCTTTCAATTAATTCCAACTCTTCAAGTGATGTGGTGTTGCGGGTTTTCTACAGCTATAAAAGCAATTATCTTTTTCATTATATCTTTGTTATTGCTGTATTCAGTAAGTACTTCTATAAAAGTTCTAATTGTCAATATTGATTGAAATTGAATTCTCTTTTCTGAAAATCGATGTTTCCAATTACCAGTTTTCTGCTACCAGTTTTCTGCTATACTTATTGTGAAAAGCCTATTGACAGATCAAAGACTGATTTATGGTTTTTGAAGCATAAAATTATAAAACTTTTTTTTGCTTTAGTCCAAAATACTGATTTTTTTCATCTCCTGTAGTTGAATACCAACACAATTTTTTTCAGTTATTAATATTCCTCTACTTTATAGAACATATTGTGATCTATGAGTATACATATGTCTGCGAAGCCAAATATCAAAACAATAAACAATTTGTTGAAGTTGACAGATGACATAAATTACTTGATTCAGTGTTTCCCACATTTAAAAACAAAATATATTACCAAACTCATAGCGAAACAACGATCACCGATATCCTGTGGAATATGTTCAATTGAATATTAATATCCGATGAGTTGGAATAATATAGAGTTCGTTTGTTCTTTATTTCATTTCCAACTCCCCAAAAACTACAATCCTCAAACATCAAATCTATATCCTATGACATACTTCGACTGTCCATTGTCACACCTCCAGTGTTGCCAACCTAATGGACATCAGCGGTGCCACATCCTACAAATTCAATAAGGGATATATTTTTGTGTGTTGAAATTACAGAACTATTCAATACAAAAATCCATTTAAAAAGAAATGGTGCAAATTCCAGGAAGTAATCAGTGCTATTTCTGATCAGAAGACGAAAGATTTACTTAAAAAATAAAGTAATACAAAAAATAATCAATCGATCGGATATGAGAGAGATTTTTCACGAGATCTTTTTCAGCGAAGTTTACAAAGAAATAGTTGAAATTGTCCGATAACGTATACCGGATGTTTCACAGTGAATAGAACATTAGAAGTATCTGGAGAACAGAAAGACCAGATCATTTCGAAAATTTGTGCGAGTGGATAATCGAACATGCTCTATACGTCTAAAATATTTTATCAATACAGTGTTGCCGCTTGTATCAGAAAGTAGTAGCTACTTTGTTGTCATTTCAAATGGAAAACTCCATATATCATTTTTGGAATCCTCATAACTTCAACCAGTAATTCCCTATTATCTGTGACGGTTTTTGAGATAACAAATATTTGGTCCAATTTTTGTGCAAAATTTTCCCTCAATGCAAATTTACAAAATATTGCGATTGGGGTCTTAGCTGCATGAGACCGACCATTAAGTTTTCTGTCAATGAACTCAATCTCAGTTTCAGCATACAGGGGGGCTCAGAAGTAAATTCCTTCCGGGGATTCAATACTGAAACTCAGTTTTTTCAAAGGGAATTTATTATCACTTATTTGGAAAGCCGTAACATTTTCCAATTCAATTGTGTATAATTTCCTTATACCTGTCTCGTACAGTTTGTTAGTTATCATCATTTATGTTATGAAATCATCTTCAATAAAATAAATATAGGATAGTGATTTAGATAACAGACTATGAACTTCATTCTGACAGAGAACTGACATGTTACTCCTTCATTGTTATCCTGAATTCAAGTTGCATAGGTGTGAAAGTACTATGGCAGAAAATAATTTCTCAAATGTGGGTTTGATGGATTTATTCATCATTTATAGTCAATGTAACAAGAATTTCAGCAGAAAAGTATCCTGATTCACCTCGAATGAATTTGTGAAAATTCATTAGATTGAGTAGAAATTTTTGAACTGTTTGTATTATCATGAAAAGCTAGAAGTATCAAAGTCGAACGTGTGTATTAATAAATCTAGAAAGATGTAGCGGGGCTACATAAACATAAACGCATCTATTGTGGCTCTTTGAATTTCAATTGGATCTCATTCCTGAAAAGCTCGGGTCACTCGATGTTCTAATTCTTCCCTCATGTTGACCGGTGTTCTGTAGACTCTTTGTTTGATACTGCCCTACAAATAAAAGTCTAGGGGTGTAAGATCAGGGGATCTAGGCGGCCAGTTCCATGGACCCAAACGTCTAATCCATCGATCATCAAATGTGCGGACCAATTCCAACCCGACTTCTGCAGTGCAATGAGCAGGAGCTCTATCAAGTTGATACCCAATATGTTCGATATTGTTCCAGTGTCAGTTCTTCAATGTAATCTCCAACCGTTGTCATCAAGATATTCAAATATTTTCGAGAATCGTGGTTTTCATCATAAAATAAATAGGCGCAATTGATTGGTCATAATTAAACAGAAAAGTTTGAAAGAAATTTTTTTTTGAAATCCCATTTCTCTTGTGACATGCGAATTTTCGGTTGCCCAGTAATGAAGATTCCTTCTGTTGAAAATATCATCTCTCGAAAATTTTGATTCAGTACATATTATCTTCTTGAGCAAATCTTCATCTTCTTTATACACATAGTTCGATCCTTTGTGGAGAGTCTTGGGGCTTGAGAGCTTGAACTTTATGAAATTTGTACTCACGCAATCAATGTTCCTTCAGAATCCTATCAACTGATGAAAGTTTCACAGGTAAATCGTGAACTGCACTACGAATAGATGCTTGAGGATTCCCGTGGAAGTATGCCAAAACATTTGAAGCGTTGTCCTCATTATCTGTTACAGGTCTAGGCAAGTTACTTGTTGCTTTCAAAGAAGATCCAAACATTTCAAAATTTCTCTTTAATCTAATGAATTTTATCAAATTCATTCGAAGTAAATCAGCATTCTTTTCATTAAACTCTCTACATGTTGTGCTGACTTTCTTGTTACATTGGCCATAAATGATGAAGAGATCCATCTAAACCACACTTGAGTAATCACTTTTTGCCATAGTACTTTCACACCTATTCAATTTGAATTCAGGATGACAATGAAGGAATAACATTTCAGTTCTCTGTCAGAATTAAGTTCATAGCCTACTATCTAAATCACTATCCAATGTTTATTTTATTGAATACGATTTCATAACATAAATGATCATTACTAACAAACTGTACGAGATAGGTATAGGAAAAGTATACACAATTGGATTGAAAAGGGTTACAGCTTTCTAAATGAGTAAGAATATACAGAGTGTTCCATTAGAAAAAACTGGGTTACAGTAATTTTCATGAGTCCCCGGAAGGAACTTACTTCTGAGCATCCCTGTATGACGAAACTGAGATCCAGTTCAGCGACAGAATGCGCGGATTTGCGAAATGTCGGGCGAGCGCGCGCATTCCCATCACTTCTTTTCGATTTCTGTCAACTTTGAAGAGAATGCGCGCGCTCGCATCACTCGCGTATTTCTGGTCTTGTTCACTGACAAATAAGGGATGAAAATTTCTACTTAAAGTTGACAGAAATCGACAAAGTAGTGATGGGACTGCGCGCGCTCGCATTCTTCTGGTCTTGTTCACTAACGAAAGTTGTCAGAAATCGATGAAGTAGGGACGGGAATGCGCGCGTTCACTTCGCTCGCGTCTTTCTCGCAGATATCTTCACCAAGAAGTAAGAGATAAGTTACATAAGTTACAAAAGTAGGAATGCGCGTGCTCGCTTTGCTTACGTATTTCTTGCTGAATATCTTCACTAAGAACGGTTCACTCTTCGAGTGTTTATTAGGAACTATTATTATTATTATTGATGAAAAAATTGACAGTCTCTAGGGCGCCAATACTTCCGAAAACTATTCACTACAAACATTTCATATTCATGAGTATTCAGTATGCAGGAATTTTAGGGAATCTGACAACGTCGCATTGTCCTCTTATAAAGTTATTAAGACTCATTAGTCATTGTTGTTGTTGAGTCAGTAAAAGACATTGGAACTGGCTACTTTGTTATGAAAGAAGCCATTTCGTTGTCAGATAACTGGGATTGAAAAAAAAAATCTTGGTATTAATATTTTGAATGCACAAAAGATATTTTTAAATAGACAGAGCATGTAGCAGGCAAGGCATTTTTTGCGAACAAATAATTACCTAAATAAACGTGTCAGATCACAAACATTCATTTTTGGTATATGCGCATGCGCAAACGGATAGAAAAGACGCAACCCATCCGTATCGTGTGAGCTCGGTTAGGTTTGCATAAGATCGGGTCTGTCGGGTTGATGTATAGTCATTAAAGTAGGTTGTTTTATGTGAAAAGTGTTCTTTATTTTTTGTGCGCAAGTATATTCATATTTGTTTGCGCACATTTCCGTGATCTGTCTCGTTCTTTTGAATTTTGCTAGTCATTTAGAAACAGAATGAGTACCATTGTTTCAAATGTGCAGTCAGAGTGTTGATGGGAAAATGTTGTGGTTATATCAACTCATTTTTCATACTCATTCACTAAAATATTCCATGTGATACGTGAATTGAATATTTCTGGAATCACATTGGCAATGTCGCAAAATTAGCTACGCCCTTCCGTCAATTCCATTGTTACGAACCTGACAACTGAAATGACAGATATTCACTAAACAAAACAGCATGAATTTGTTGATTTTGTATTTGCTAGAAAAAGCTACAATTTGCTGATAAAAAACTGTTTTCAATGAAAAAAAAAGTGTAAAACTGGTGAATTAGGGTGTGTATATTGTGCTGGTGAAAATAAAGAGATATTTGAGTGTGTTTCCAAAGAAGAAACGTGTACCAGAAAATGCCAATTTTCATTCAAAAAAAGGCCCGTATCTCCGAAATTACTTGAGACCGCCAAAAATTTCATTTGGATTTTTTTTCAGGTCAAACTACGTAAGTCCCAAAAAAATTTTACCGAATACATAATGGTCTTATGCAGCTATGACCCAAATTGCAATATTTTATAAATTTGCATTGGAAAAAAATTATTATTATTCAATGGTCAGCGTTTGTTAAAAAATTGGACAAAATAATGTTTATCTCGAAAACAGTAACAGATATGTACAGAGAATTACCAGGGAAATTTATGAGGAATCCTATCAGGATTCCAGAAATGACAATATACGGGGAGTTTCATTTGAAATGACAAAGTATAGCTACAACTTTATTGATGAAAACATTTTAGACAGTTAGAGCATGATCTGTCGTTCTGTTCTCCAGATACTTCTAATGTTCCATCCAGTGTGAAACACCCCGTATATTTATTTATTATTATGGGTGTATGAGAATAACTGAATACATTTCTTGATGATTAACAAAACCTACATCTGGTAACAGCACCATTAGAATATAGTTCAATTGCCGCAATGATAGTACAATGATAATACAAACTTATCACTACAAAAATCCCTAAAAACAATTCGTATTTGAATAGTTCAAAAAAACGTATTGAAACTCATACAGCCGTATGCATAGTCAATTCCAGTGACTCGCCAGAGTTTCGCCGCTCGCTACACAAGAACTATAATGCATAGTCGAGCTCCAAAAAAGTGGTACATCGCCAGCGTTTTGCCAAAATGTGACTTATCGCGTAGTTGTCACTTTTTTGGAGCTCGACTGTGCATTATAATCCTTGTGTAGCGAACGGCGGAACTCTGGCGAGTCGCTGGCGATTGACTATGCATACGGCTGTTATTGGTGCAATGAGTTAGAAATACTCAAACCCAGAGGACAATAGTCGCCTTCCTTTCATTCTATGTTTTCGAACCCAGAAATAGAAGTGAAAGTTTAGTTTTCATTCAGCAAGGAATTCATTTTCCGAGAGGAATTGGAAAATCTAGTGCATTGCAGCATTATATCCTTTAAGTACTTTTTCTAAATATGCAGCGCATTATTACTCTACTAATAAATTCAATTACTGTAGTAATGAATTGAACACTTTGTCATATGAAATATATTGAGGGACATTTTACGATACAATTACAGATTGAAGCAGCCCTATTTCAAGTATAATTCGTGTGTTCATGTATAATACTGTAGTTACACTATCTACCTAGTAGGTATATATGAATCAGTTAAATGTGCAAATTAAGATTAGAATATCTTTCATTCTTAAAAATAATCAAATTCACATGATCAAGATGCTTATAATAATAATAATAAAAGGTCGGGAATTAGCGCAGTGGATAAGCGTCCGCCTGGTGACCGAGGTTCCCAGGTTCGGTTCCCAACCGGTGCGAGCTTTTCTCATTTTCAGATGTGAAAGTCTGACTAATAATTAACAGTGCTGCTCCTAAGGTGGCGTATGGAGTTAGTAACAAGGTCTATCCAGAACACATGGCTGATGACCATAGCAGTCGATGCCAACACTCCAACGAAATAAAAAATTCAAATCAAAGAATATTTTCGAGGCGAAACGAAAATCCTTAGTTAATTCCTGAAAACAAAGGATTTTTATTTCGCTTCACCGGCAGTCCTAAATCCAATGACACTTGACAAACCCGCACATTATTCATCAGTTCAACATTATTAGCATAAGCTCATTCTTCAAAAGATTTAAAATTGTAATGATATAACATTAGGAAACAATAAATAACGGCACCCATTCATTTGTTAAATAAGCTGAAGCAAATTATTGCTAATTATGTAATTATCATAGGCATTAGCTCGAGACATTTGAATATTTTATTATAGTACAACAATCGTCCCCTGCCTTATTTGTAGCAAGTGATTTTACTACGGTCCATCCTGACGTAATTGGCGCGTCTTCGTAAGATCTTTGGAATTTTTTTTTAGTATAGGAGTATTATAGCTGTATTCATTCACACCTAGTAATTTTATGGTGTCATATCTGCTTCACGGTCTCAATAAAATTAGCCGAAAAGCGATTTTATGACTCAACAAACATCAATTGTGAAACTGCAGCTTCGAATTTATAGTTAGGTACTTGTAAAGCATTCCTTACATTTTCTTCGCCATTGCGAATGTTGTTGATTTCGCAATTTCATTGAATTTGGTAATACAAGTAGGTAACTGTTCTGACACGTTTATTATGTGGAAGAAGCTATTGCGAATACAAAATTAATGTAGAATTATTCGCCCAATAATTGCAAGAAAAACAAAATGTTCGTTCCTGCCCCAGTGAAACATGCATAACTTCAATTCAGTTACGCTTGAGAGTTCTTTTTAGAACTACATCAAAACATTCTGCGTATAGTTATTAGAACAATCGACTAAATATTGTGTACTTGAATTGTCCAAAACTATTTTGAACTTGTTGCAATATTGCATACAAATTTAGAGATGTAATTTCAGTAAATGACTATTCAATAATGAATCAGCTAATGGTAAATTTCAATTAATTTTATATTCATATCCGCGTTGCTTTTATTTCGAAAATGACAGTTATTATAGCTCTTTTCAAGGTAGGTATGTGTGTCATATAATGCAATATTTCGGGTTTAGTTCTCAAATCCAGAATTGATAATATTCTCTGATAAGGCCTTCATTACATAATGCCCAAGTGCATTTACTTTCATTTTAATCCTAATTATGAAAGCTTTGTATTCATCAAGAGATTTCAAAATTTAGGTAGTTTATTGTTTCCTGATTTTGGAATTTAAAGAATAATATAATGTATGATAATGATAGAATAGTAAACAGAAGGTAAGATCACGAATGAATAGCAATGAAAAGCCATAGAAAAAAGGTAAAGGTGAGATTAGTGAAGTTCTTTTCGAATAAAAAAATGGTGTTACACAGTTTTATACTTATACTGAACGAACATGAAAAAAAATCGCGGGTGTCTCCAATACTTTTCGAGTTATGACATCTTGAAAATCGATTATTTTCAAACACTAAATTTTCACTTATAATCTCCCTTGTGCTTGAAATTATTATCGGAAATTTTTGGAGTGCTACTTTTTCTTTAAAAATCGTGCACAGCTGAAATTTTCGGTTAATTCAAGAACGAGGGAGATTTGGTAGGAAAAATTCACATCAAAATATTTAACGAACACTTTGAACAATTTGACGACAAACGAAATTTTACAATTATAATGTCAACTATGGAATATGAAAAGTCATGATGACAGATAGGTTATTTTATGATATATTGTTAAATTTTTCGAGCAAATTGTCATCCTAAAACTTTAGTGACAACAAATATTACAAAAGTACTGTGTAAAATAATTTTCTTAATGTCATTTATTTTACCTAAACTAGTGGTACTAAAGTCAACGGAAGTACTTTTTTAAGAATGCAGTTTTGTATCGTGAAAAAATCATATAATTTTTTTTTCAGTGTTTTCTTGGCTTTGGGAATAATTTAGGGATTTCCCAAAACTTAAGTAAAATAAAATGTTTTTTGTTATATCCAAAACAAACCTATTAAACCTTAGTTTTTATTCAAACATGCATTATTAAAGTTTAAGGAAATGGGTTTCCTTTTTGATAAAAATGTTCAACTACATTTTAATTAAATTATCATGCACTGAGAAATTTCTAGATAACATACTCGTATCTTCAAGAAATTATGATAAAAATATTCTTTGGTAACCCTGAAGACTTGGATTGTAAGTGGTATAGAATACTGATAAAAAGTTAATATATTTTATGGTTGAAGTTGGTATATATTATTGCTGATATATAGTACCAGAAATTATTGTAATTATCACCATACATTTTTTCCGCGTACACTTGCAATTCATGTATCTGTATTTGTAATAGCCAAAAAAGTTGATTCAGAACATTTCAAACTTCATACTTCAAGTCGTATTAGTAAAGTCGACGGAAGTACCTATAATTTGTTTCGAAACGATATAAGCCGTAGGCAACGTTGAAACAAAAGAGTGACAGTGATTGACAGTACTTTTTTACTTAGCACAGAGAGTGTGTAGTTGCTTTAAAATAAACAATTATTATTACAGGAGTCGTCCTTTATGCAAGTTATGTAATAAAATTGGTGACATTGAGAAATTTCACTTGCCTAACAAAGGTGGAGATAATTCTATGTTCTCTTTAGAAGAAAGTCTTTCTACTCTATTTAAGAATATAATTTATCGAGAATTCGCCTTTCTGGACCGTTTTTCCAGAAGTAAGCAGAAGTAAGTATTCGAATATTATATTTACTTACTCAAACAAGCATTTGATGGAGCCTATTGAATGGTGTTCGCCTCCATATTCACCTTTAACAAAAGAAAAAGTAGTGTTACAATTTAAAAAACATTAAAATTTTGTAGGGAAATATACCTATGTGTAAATAGTTGTTGGATTAGTACAGTTTGTTTACTCGAAATAAATATCCGTATTATTTTTTCATCCCTTATTATTTATAAAGCGAACATTTTAGACAAATTAAAATCCCTAAAAAATTATGTTGTGTTACAGTATAATCACGTGATTAAAGTGAAAAAATTTCCAGTGTAATCACTTCGAGGAGGAGAAAAAAAATCAGGAAATCGATGTGGTAATGTAGAGCATTCGATTGGTCGAAAATTGTTGACGTGAAATTTAAAAAATCGCACAAAATGCCTCATTCTTTTTGTCTACACTATTTACAGACGTCAATCAACTCATATAACTAAACGTTTCAGATCAAAAATCTATTTTATATGAGCAAACCGAGGGGGAAGTAACTAGCCATTTTTTGTACACCTAATGAAAATAATGCAGTAATTAACTCTAATGAAAAATAATTACCATTAATGATGTTATACTATTCATCGGAAAATCACTGATTAAAATCCGCGTCTGCTCAGCGATCACCGAGGCGATCACTTACCGATTGTCAGACGGCATAAATTTGCCAACTTGGAACCGAAAAAAATCACATCACGGATCCCCAGAAACATAGATTTCGATTTTAAGTTGAATATGAAATGATTAATGAAGTAATGAAAATGTTATGATGTACACCCTCGGAGCAAACATAAGTTACTAAACACGCTTATGGTGTATAAACAAGTAAAAAAATGTTTGTCAATGATTGGTTGGAATAATGAACAGTTCAATCATTGACTAATATTCTTCTTTGTGACTAAAAACGTATGACTTAAAACTTCTGCAAAATTCCACCATCAGTGATTTTTACTTTTGTGGTAAATTGGTCACTTGAAATATGCGCCACTAACTTTTTGAATTCATATATAGGTAACATTCCCTTCATTTGTATGTTTAATTGTTTAATTAGCGCCAATGCCAATCGTGGCTAAAACTAATAAATGGATTTAAGAAACAGATTGGAAAATGCTTTCGAACTAGCAAAAAATGATATGACAATCTGTTGTGTATTATTTTATAAATTCCAGAATGTTTCGTTTGTAGCAAATATAATACAAAATGTTATAAATTGAACATATAAATAAAGTGGAAGTTATTGCTCATATTTGAATTCAAATAGTTAGCTGCACATACTTCAAGTAACCATTGTGATCAACTTATCCATCACATCATTCAAAATCACTAACGTATATCACTAATGTATATTTTTGTGTGAAACGTTTGGTTTTGATGGTGTAAATGTGAAATATAAGTTGATGAGAGTAAATAGTAAACCAAAAGAAGGAGGCATTTTGTGAGATTTTTAAATAAAATATCGTGTTTGAAAATAGTCTCCAAGAATTTATTCGGTCGTGTTCAGTTTTTTGTAAAGGAATAAGTCCACTAAGTTGATCTTTACATTCTTTACCGAAAAAAAGCACTAATGGTTCATTTTTGCAGCAGTTTTAAGTCTTAAGTCATAAGAATGTTCGCCAATGATTGGTTGGAATGAACGGTTCAACCAATCATTGTGACTAAAAACTGCTACTCTTTGTGAAACATTTGATATTGGTCCTTGTAATTGTGAAATATTAGATGATTAGCATCGATTTTTTACTAAAAAATTCATATTTAAAAACGGTCACCTGGAATTTTCTTCAGTCGTGTTCAGTAAGTAACTCATCTTTTTTATACAGGACTAAGTCCACTAAGGTTACCTGTACCGAAAAAGGTACTTATGGTTGATTTATGAAGCAGTTTTAAGTCATAAGAATATTCGCCAATGATTGGTTGGAATAAACGGCTCAACCAATCATTGAAGAATATTCTTTCTTGTGACTAAAAACTTATGTCTTGAAACTGCTACATAAATCCACCATAATAGACATTTCATTCAATAACCGCAGTCGATTTGAAGCTTTAGAATCGACGAACTAAAACACAATGAGCCATTACATCTACTTTTGATTTGGTTGTCAATACAAGGACCACGCTCAAAAACGGACACTTGAAATCATCAAGTGCCCCCTTCAAGCAAGTCTCTTCTCATCAAGTACCTGTCAAATCTCAAACAGATAATCGAACACTTCTACTTACGCCTCGCAGCTCGATATCCGATATCAAGAAGGGTAATCCATTAAAAGCACAAGTCTAGCAACACAGCGCAGAAAAGGCAACAATTTAGAGTGTCAACCTCTGGTACCTCTCACAAAATAATTAATCACTCCGAAAACAAGGAGACCCTTGCGAACCACACACACACACACACACACCAACCGACACGGGCACTCTTTGACTCTTATGAATCACTCGTTCAGAGAACTCTTTCGACACAACATTCGAAAAATATCCCCAGCATTTCGGTGCCTGGCTTTCCAAAATATAAATTCGAATAAATCAACTCGAAACCCAGAACACTTGTCACCGCAGATAACACAAATGAATAATAGTTTTTCCCATTAAAAAAAATCAACTTAAAGTCCGGTCTAATGGTTTATTAACGACCGGCGATAATGCACCACTAGGTATACGGCCGAGTCGATATCGCACGAAAATCCATCCAGCGACCGATGTAAATCGGCGCACTGTAAATACTGAACTGTTAGGTAAATACTTTTATCCAATTTTAACTCCGTTTGGCTTTCGAAATTTCAGATGCGCCGTAACTCTGAGATCGCTACCAGTAGGGTACTTGGGATGACGACGGCATGGCATGAGTGTCGCTAGCCCGAGGCAATAAGGGTTTCTGTCTTGCTACCGTTAGTATAGTCAACATGTTACACTTTTTAATTTTTTTTTTGTATTGTCACCGAAAATTGTAATGTCATGTAGAAAGTTTAAGGAAAGGGGCCGAAAAAATTGCAAAAGTTATAATAATAATAATAATAAGTCTTTATTTCCTTTAGAATATAAAATATATATATATATATATTATAATGTGCGATATGCATGAATACAATATACATATTTATGGAAAAGGGCGAGGTGTCAGCTGGGTGCAATGCATCAGAAAACACATCACGCCCTCTGTTTTTCAACCTAACCCGTTATAAACAATTAAGTGAAAAAAAAAGTAGGGCTCTTCTTGAATATCTCGAAAAATATTAAAGATTTTCGAAATGTTAAAAAAGATCTGAGAAGGTCAGAAAATTTGCTGGAAAAAGTTCCGACTCCTGAAACTTTACCTCCAATATTTATAATTTTTACAGAGCCCTGAAAACGGGTAGTCTGGCTTCCGCGCGTTGCTTCACTCTGACACAACAACAAAAATCATTTTGACATTAAATATGAATATTCAGGAATAAAAAAAATTATGTACTATTGGGATACACCAATTAACAATAATCCGTGGTTAAAATTTTTTTATCCCAATTCCTCCATAAATTATGCATTTGTTAATTAAACTGAATGCTAACATAAAAATCCCGATAATTATCGAACTGATACGCTAGGATTTTTTTCACTTAGTGAAGTTATTCCTAATAGCCTTACAAATAGATAACCGTAGCAAAAATTGAAAAATTTGGATTTTCCACTTTTTTATTAACAATTGAAAATTAAAAAATTAAAAAAGGTAATACATTTTTTTTAATATTTGAATGTTTCGATTTCTAAGGGTTTAATTTAAGCTGAATAAAAATATTTTTTTAAAATTTTTTTACTACCATTGTTTAAAAAATTGTTATGAACAAATACATAGATTATTAGCGATATGGTCGATGGTTTTAACAATGGCATGGAAGTTGGTATTACTTTATGCGATCTGTCGAAAGCTTTCGTAGTATTCTTAATGACTAATACCTAATACATAACAGGAAGCAAGCAGTGTATATTAGTGATTCTTCTTCTGATTTTCACAATATTACATATTTGGTGCCAAAGGGATCTCTTTTGGGCCCTTCTCTATTCATCATTTACATGAATGTTTTGTTCCATTATATGTTACCTAATAAATGTGTGGCTTATGCTGATGACACAACTTTACTCAATACTGCTTCCGACGCGACAGTCTATCGTTACGTATGACGTGCTCTATCGAATCTGCACAAAATTGGTTCAATGCCAACAATCTGATGTTGAACCATGAAAAAAACCCAAAATCTTGTTCCTTTCACCAAGAACGGAGGCGACAGTTAGAGTGTCAAACTTCTTGGAGTTGTTATAGATGAAAAACTGACAGCCCGTATAGATCAATTATGTAATAGATAATCGAGTTCACTATATTTGTTAACGCAATATGAAAAAACTCTTCTTCTTCTTAAAACAGTTCGAACATGTTATTTTTAATTTTTCCATGCTCACATTATAGCATTATCTTATGGGGGAATTCTTGTCACGCTGTTAGGGTTTTCAAAATGCAGAAGAAAGCAGTTAGAATTATGGCTGATGCTGGTTACAGAGACCACTATCAAAAAATCTTCAAAGATCTATCTATTATGCCTGTTACATCATTATTTATTTATAATACGGTATTCGAGATACACAAAAACAATAAATAATTTTTTGGCCAACGATGATTTTCATGATTACCAAACTTGCGGTGCAACCGATTTGAGACCTCCTCGCTACAGACTCAATAAAACACAAATTAATTCACTGAATGTCAGACTCTATAACTTTTTGCCTGATGAGTTCAAGATTTTGACTTGGAAGTCTTGGAACTGTCTTAAATCGAAACTGAAACGACACATTCTCAATCACTGTTTTTACTCCATTGACGATTATCTGAGTATGCCTCTGTGTCTCAGCAATATCTAGATCTCCCAAATAATGAGTCACTGTTTTATAGATTGTTTTTGTATGTTTTGTCGTTTTCATTAAAAAAATTTTTTGCTTATTTTATATATATATATATTTTACCCAAACTCTTTTAATGTCGATTTTAAACATTTTAAAAGTTGTACTACTTACTGTCTTGCCAAAAACATGATTGTAACTTGGTCAAATAAATCTATACTACTCTTCTATTCATTGTTTATGATTAACAAATCCATTTTTTTGTAATATATTTAATGATGAAAATTATGATTTTCAAAGAAAAAAACGATTTCTTAAAAATATTTGTAACTAAAAAATGCGTTTGTTAATTAACAATCGTTATTTGCGGCTAAATACCATTTCATATCTTAAAATCATGGTTTTATCAATAAATATCAATAAAAAATGGAGGTACAGTTTCGGGAGTTGGAACCTTTTTTCAGCAAATTTCAGATCTTAACATTTCGAAAATCTTTAATATTTTTCGAAATATTAAAAAAAACAAAGCAAAAAAAAAACTTTTGCAATTTTTTTCGACCCCTTTTGGAACCTTCCCTTAAACTTTCTACATGACATGACGAATCGAATGACACCATGATCATGATTTTCGGTGACTATACAAATTTTTGTTTTAAAATGGTACATGTTGACTAGACTACGTCATCTTACAGAGCGGCCAAGGGTAGCGGAACGGCAATTTTCTAGACGACACTTGAGTACGGACGCTAGTTTGTGCGTTGGCGAAAATTGATATGTCACATGACAGCTGTCATGAATACTAATAGCCTTTCCGTGTCGATTGGGAGCGTGGTCTTATTTTAGTTTTTGGCTTGAAGTAAAAAAATAACATGGAAAACAACAGACACCGTTTAGGCTCGTCTTCATACATAAAACGAACAGCCGAAGAAATCGGAAAGCCTTATGAGTTTTGTTCCTCATTTTAGATCAGATTTGTTTACGTGAATATCTTGCCGTAGGATTTGAGAAACAGCTAATTGATGCTACAGTCTTTCAAAATAAGGATCATTCCAAACAAATCCAGAGTGCATATATGTATCGTCATGCAACTGAAATTCAGAAAAAAATTCCTGTTAACCTCTCAACACTTCACAAAAACTTCCAGAATATTTCCTTATGAATTTTATGTTCTTCAACTCGAATTTTCAGAAATAATATCCCGACAAAATTAAGAATTTTCGAAAAATATTTTCACCTTGCTGTCTCGAAAACTGCATTTCTTAGAAACACCACGAGACCTTGCTAGAGTGGTGTTTTGTACAGTAGTACAGTTTCTGTGACAGGCAAGGTGACAGTATTTTGAAAATAACTCCACGAAAACTTCCAGAATATTTACTTTTAAATTTCATATTCTTCAACTTGAATTTTCAGTAATAATATCCAGACAAAATGCAGAATTTTCGAAAAATACTTTCACCTTGCTGTCACGAAAACTTCATTGCTTAGAGACACCACGAGACCTTGTTAGGGTGTTTTGTACAGCAGTACAGTTTCAGTGACAGGCAAAGTGACAGTATTTTGAAAAACACTCCACAAAAACTTCCAGAATTATTATTTATAAGTTTCATGTCCTTCAACTAGAATTTTCAGTAATAATATCCCGACAGAATACAGAATTTTCGAAAAATGCTTTTATCTTGATGTCACGAAAACTGTAATACTTAGAAATACCACGAGACCTTGCTAGAGTGGTGTTTGGTACAGCAAAATGAAATCACAAATTTTGCAAATTTTGTTGAAGCTACTGCACATGAAATTCGCAGGTGATCGTAACATAAAGTTTGTTCGTGATGCTTCGCAATAAAACTTTGAACTATGTCGACCTCCGATCTAGGTACATAGAATTTAAAATCGTTAAGAACACTACTATGAATATCGTTGTTAATTAATTTATGCAAGAATTTTGTACCAAGTATAATTCTACTTTTCCAAAGATATCATTTCAAATCGCGACAACAAAATATTATCCATCGACTTTTAGGCATAAATATTTCAGGAACTTTCTCTGTACACTTTCAATTGGCATTTTTGGCAATGATATCAAAGAGCCATATTTCAACTTAGATCTGACAAAAGCAAAATGCAGCAACATTTTTTAAGTTTTTTCTACTTCTATAAATGAAACCAAGCATCCTATTTGCGTCTGCAACCGTATTTTTTTATATGTATGTTGAATGTAAATTCAGTATCATGTGATACCAAGGTCTTTCATCTCTTGTACACGGTGGATTGATTAAATTGTTGTCGACTGCATAATCATTTATCAAGGTACTCGTTTTTTTGTAAATTATATTATGTTACACTTCGTTACATTCAGTTGAAGGCAATACACCAAAGTTTGTTTGAGTCCAATTCGGGCTGTACTTGCTAACAATCAGTAATGTCATCGATTTTATAATATAATTTGAGATAATCTGCAAATAGTAAGCAAGGAATATTTGAAGAGGTCGCCAGTCATTAAAACAAATAAAAAGAGAAGAGGCCCCAGATTGGAAACCTAGTGGCACGTCGGACGTTACAACGTATGAAGCAGATTTGAAAGATTCGTATTCTACAAATTGTTTTCTGTCAAATAGATATGATTCCCTCAAAATGAGCAGTCGTCCACATAATATTGTTAATTTACCTATTAAGAAGAGTATAATGGTCTATTTGATCGAAAGCATTTTGAGAGTCTAAGTACACAACATCAACTTGTTTTTGTTTGTCCATATAAGTACAGAGATATTGATAAACATGCAAGGTTTGTTATACATGATCTTTGTTGAACGAAGCTATGCTGAGTAGGCGAAATAACTTTCCGAACATGTAAATAATATTGTACATACATATCTCGAAGAGTATAGAATAATTGCGTTAAATAGAAATTGCTCTATGGTTCCTGATATCGCTGAGTTTATTTTTTTAAATATTGGGCAGACTCAAGCTGTCTTCTACAACTATGGGAAAGCACAGGTTGTTAAAATTATGTTGAATATTCCCGTCAGAGGTACAGATAGTACTCCAATATAGTCTTTTACTACAAGACTGGGAATACTGTCAATACCTAAGGTACGTTTGTTCTTAATTTTTTTTTGGAACAGTATCTAACAATATCCGTTTTAGAAATAGCACCTATGTGTGAAATATCTATATTGAAATTATTAGAGTTTTCACGAATCAGAAGCCAAGTATACATTTCTGAAACGACATTAAAGAAGTATAGTTGTCAATAATTTGTTAAATTTATCTATTATTTACTAGATCTTAGTTTTTATTCAAACATGCAAGGAAAAAAAATATTTCGATAAAAATTTTCAACCAAATTATAATTACCTATATTAAATTTGTTTTGAATATACTTTAGTAGATTCAGAACATTTCAAACTTCAAATTTTACTTTAATTCGTATTACTAAAGTCGACGAACAAAGTGAACAATTATTATTACTACAAGAGTTATCTTTTATATTTATAAGTGTTGTAAGAGAATTGATAATATTAAGATAATACCACAGAGTACCTATTATTGCCTTGCCTAACAAATATAGTTGAGAATGCTTCAATGTTCTCTTTAGAAGAAAGTTTACTGTAGAATATAATATAATTTATCATTTTTATTCACTCAAACATACGCATTTTATAAGTTCGCCTCCATATTTGCCTTTAAAAGAAAAATAAGTAGTGTAGAATTTAAAAAAAAAACATATGGATTTTGTAGCGAAATATGTGTAAATAGTTGTTGGATTAGTATATTTTGTTTATTAATAATAATTATTATTATTAATAATAATTAATAAATATACGTATTCTTTTTTATCATATCTCTTTTATTTATGAAGCGAAAATTTTCATCAATTTATATCCCTAACAAATTATGTTACTGTCTAATCACGAGACTAACGCTAAAAAATGTCCAGTGTAATCAGTTCCAGGGTACCCTGGGGAAAAAAATCAGGAAATCGAAGTGTTTGCCATGGTAATCTGTCAAAATAATAGCAATTTATTAGTGAAAAATTGTTGGTGTGAAAGTTTCTATTGTAAACTATTTACTTTTATAGTGTTTTAGTGAAAAACAGTATAGCAGTAGAAAATGACGCCACACTTAAAATTTCAATAAGTTATCTCATGATTATTTAACTGAGGATAAAACAGAGTTTACAAATAGTTTTATTTTCCTATTTAGTTCAAACACAAGCATTTTATTTTATTTCACATTAACAAAATAGTATCGCTATTTTATTTGAGAAAATAACCATTTATGTAACCAGTTACGAAAAGCTTTATTTTGTGTAACGAGTGGATGGTTGCGGGATGAGCAAAATGCTGAAAAAGTAACGAATAGTTGTGTATTTAACTCTCATGTAATTGCATTCATAACACACTTTCTACTCCTATATTAATTAATAATAATATATAAATAAATGAATAAATAAATAAATAAATAAATAAATAAATAAATAAATAAATAAATAAATAAATAAATAAATAAATAAATAAATAAATAAATAAATAAATAAATAAATAAATAAATAAATAAATAAATAAATAAATAAATAAATAAATAAATAAATAAATAAATAAATAAATAAATAAATAAATAAATAAATAAATAAATAAATAAATAAATAAAATAAATGAAACGTATAAAATCACAACACAAGAAATAAACACTACTGACAATTCTTTACAGATAAACGAATATAAAAATTATTTATTAGATATTCTGGAAAAGTTTTGAAAGACTCTCAATAGAAAAAAATCAAGAATTTGCAAAATGAAAGGTATTGTATTGAAATTTGGGGGCAAATTCAATCTTATCGAAAATATTCAACTGAACGTTTCAAGCGATCGATATCCTTTTGGGTTCGATGCCTGTCAAAATTGGCTTCTTGTATTTCAGTGATGGTTTTCCTACAACAACAATAAAGTCGTTCGGAGCGCCACTTTACCCGCACAGACTCTACCCCATGTGAGTACCTATGCAAAAAGAATAGAAATACACCATTTTCTCTAACGATTTCCACAAAGTGGAATAATGTGAGGCAAATATATCACAAAAAAAAACAACTACCCCTGGCTAATACCACGACGGACACAGAACTACATCTGAAAATATTTTTGCAAAGTTCCTCAAGAAGAACACTCTTGCAAGTGCTTCTTGTAATCAAAATGCAGTAGTCATGCTTTAATTAGTGCTGATCTCTTTTACCTCACAGAGGTCTCTCAAATACTTCAGAGGGTTGCTCGTAAGGTACAGCTGGATCACAAAAAAGAACAAATTTTGTACAAATTAGGCGGGGTTGACCACCTGCATACTAGTTTCGAGGTTGTCTCCTATCAGTTCCAGGGTAGGTCAAACAATATTGTAGTCATCTGTGTCCCAGCCAAGTAAACGATGGACTAGTAATTTCGATATTGAAGAATGCAACTGAAACCTCAACTTACTACATAGGTACAAAAAGTTGATTGCCTTTGAGGAACAATACACAAATATCTGTCAGATGTAGTTCAATATCCGCCGTGGTATTAGCCAGGGAAAAAATGATTTCTTCTAGATATTTGACTCACATTCCACTTTGTGGGAATTCTTGGAAAGAAAGGTGCCTTAATTGTCAAGCTTCGACATCTGTAGGAAACTAAAGTTTGAACAAACTGTGGGACAATCCGCTGAAAACCATTGTTTCAAGTTTTATGTGCCATATAATTAGAGCCCTTGCAAATGAAAATAATTTCATTAAATCACTTATAGTACTCCACGGAAAGTTACACCACGCACTGGTCCGTGTTATAAATTAATTGATACCAAACGCTAATTAGAAACATTAAAGAAAGTAATTAAAAATTATTTCAATAGCGCCTCTATGCGGCGGTGAAACAAAAACCGTAAAATTACATTTTCATCGTTCGTATAATTCCTTCAAAGCTCGTATTAAGATATTTAAGCTTATTAACTTTTGTGACAAGTATAATCGCATTATGAAAAAGTATTACCGACACGAAAAAAGCTTTCAGTTCCAAATCTACTCGTGTTTATAATAAATATGTCAACGGAGCACTGAATTATAAACACAAAGTTCTGAATAAGCGTCATAAAAAGGCATGAGTCTCGAGGGGAGGTCCCAAATTTCGAGTGACGACTGAGGTTTTCAAGTAGTGCGAGAACTGAATTATCAATACTGCTCCCCAGTGAATCGTTTGATCCTCATTTATATCGCAATTTCCGATCATTGAAATGGTAATTGAAAAATAGTTTTGAAAAAACTTAAGAAACACGCTTATAGTAATATGCAAAAAAGTAAAAAATAATCTTTATCGTATCATTAAAAATTAAGTTTCCTTTAAGTTAAATCTTTTTCGTAGTCCCATACTGTTATTTTGATATAACGGTATTCAGATGACAATTGAAAAGTTAATGTTAACAGCCTCCGTCCGTTAAGATTTTTTAAAAGCCGGCGGCCTTTAAGAAATCACTTGTTCAAATACTTTTTCAAAACTTTATTCTGCTTACAATAACAACAATTATTATAGTAATACTAACTATTTATAAATTTGAAAAGTAAGTTGACAATTGCTATTATTTGAAATTTCTATTCCATCGATGAGAGATTTACCATCTATAGCACTAGTAGTAGCACATGTCGGTGTGGACTCATTACTATGAAATAGTTGTCTCGTTATCTTCTTTCTCTTTCAATATACGACTCTGCCACCGCAGAGGAGTTCCAACCTCCAAGTCCTTTTACCGATAGTAGACATAGAAATATATATTATATACTTACTCTAGAATGCTAAACCCGCCAATTTTCACGGCGAAAAGCATGCCGCGTATGCGACCCGTGTACGATGTGCGCATGCTCGTCATCAGTGTAGTTTGGGTAGATCGTTGCCCTAGTTTGAAAATAATTTGGTGTTCAAATTCAGAGTTTTTTGTTATGAGGCAATAAAACACATGTCATTTCATAGAGACAAATTTGACAGCGCATTTAGGACTTTTTAAATCCGAAAAGAACCTTTTAGAGATAGATTACTCCGAATTTTAGGCGCGAAAGAAATTTATTTAAAACAATAATGTACCCTATGCTTTTTCATCAACAGGAAGACTTGTCACTAAGATCTGTCACTCTTGTCAGAGACAGAGACGGTTTTTAGATTTCAGATTTTCTCTTGTCGTTTGTGTGGTGTTTGTTGTCGTTGGTTATTCTTTCATCATTCGTGAATTTGCATTATGGTGGATTTATAAACTCAACTAAACTAAGAATTCAAAATTATCAATTAAAAATCAACAATAAGCAATTAAGAAGGTGTTTATAAACGTCAACTAAGAAATTAAGAATTATGTCATGTGGAGAAAATCGTTACAACTATAATGAAATCCATCATGGTCAACATTTCTTCTCGATCCATTGTATTGTTAATGAAAGAAAATATTCGAACAAATCACTGCAAAATATAAACATTCAAACATTCATTCACCGATTTTGCGCATGCCCGTTTCCATTTTCAACTGAGACAATTCATTCTTAGTTGAAAAGATAAAAGATAACCATCTTCTTAGTTGCTAATTCTTAATTTAATTGACAGCTGAAAGTTTATAAAACACTGATGGGGTTTCCTTGTATTTATCTTTCTCAATTCTTAGTTGTTAATTTAATTCTTAGTTTAGTTGAGTTTATAAATCCACCATTAGTCTTGTTCCTTTAAAGACAATTTCTAATAAAGCCGTTTCTTCCTACAAATAAACAATGAACTGTTTAATGTTGTGTAAAGGAAAAATACCTGAAATAAATCAATTTTGGTAGATAATGAAATTTTTTATGTACCTATATGCTTTGCTCAAATTAGCTTAAATATTATTTTAGCTTGACAAAAAAGGCATGATTTTTGGTTATTATTTTTAAGAAGAGTCCCCAACAGAACATTTGATTGAGAAAATTGTACTTTGTGGCAGACATTTTCCTCATGAAGATTCATGTGAAAACGACAATAGAATAATTTGAAACTAGTGCAGTACTAATCAGGCTTGGCCGATATATATCTGATATTTATTGATTGATATACATATATTATTTACATATTTTCAACGAAATAAATATTTTGCGAAAAAATTAAAACGAAACAGCCAGTAAACTATTATTTTATTTTCAAATGTTTAAATCAAAATACCGATAAAAAAGTCAGAACTGGACTGTACTGGATCTCGTCAAATGATGAACTAGTTATGAAGATGATAATGATGATGGTATTCCTCTTTCCCGGTTTTGCGTTACTTAAAAATGTTTTTTATATTACATATTTTAGGAAAAATGTTATTTTTTGTCTCGTTTTTTGTTATTTTAAACTAAAGTTTGATTTTAGTTCTTACCAAAATAAAGGTATTTTATAACTTATGTTTTTTTTTTGCATCTTACCCTAGGAACAAAATCAAAATTTCTGATATGTATCGGATATATATCGGATCTGATATATATCCGATATTATGATATTTATATAAATATCATGATATTTGCCAACCCTGGTACCAATACTGTGTCTGCGTAAGTATGCATGGCGAGTGACAACTTTCTATACCACACCGCTTATATTATGAGTTCTAGATTCCTACAAAAAGTACTAAACATACACAGAATCGTCTCAGAAAATTAATGTCAATATAAGTGCTTTTCTTTGATGGAAAGGAAAATGCTTCTGTGCTCACTTTTTCATGCACCCCCTTGTGGAAATCGCACTAAGGTAATACAACCAGAAATACTCGTAGAAATAGCATGTTAATCTCTTCAAATGATTTAAATTAAATGCAGTTGCGTATTTGACATGAATAGTTCTAGAAAAAAAACCTCGAGCTTCCAAGCACCCAATTTCATAAATCCAATTTAATTTGAGTTGAAATAGTTCATGATATTAGCTGAAATAAATTTCCATAGTTTTTTGTACTTTCAATTTATTTTCCAATCCAGTGCTTCCTTGAAATTCGCACCGACGCCGACGATTGGGGGTGGTTACGTAGGTTTTTGTTGGTTAACTACAGCTGAAAAGTGAATGTGATACCAAAAATCAGTCGCTTCAGAGCGGTAAATAATAATAATAACCGTACTCTACTTTCTTATGGCCTTTGCTATGATCATAAATATGTGAAAATATGCATTCAAATCGGCTAAATACAAATAACAGGAATAAGAGGATTCCAATCTTATTCTCGGAGATTCAGAATTAACGTTTCTCAATCTTCACAAGTACCATAATATTTTACCAAAACCGGACCTGCAACAAAAATCACTAATGGCGCGCATGCGCATTGCGGACTAGTCTGAACTTTTACAACACTTTTGACATGGGGATTAGCATTCTAGAGTAAGTATATAATATATATTTCTATGATAGTAGATCGCCACCATTTCTTACAAGCATAGTAGCCGAGGATCTGCGAAACGAGTGCCCTGTGTAGAGCTGAGGATTTTCCAATTTTAAGAATGCTGCAATTTTCTTTGGAACAGCTCCAATGGTATGAATGTCCACAACTTGTTTTACACATTTACCATTCCTATATCTAAAGAATAGCCGATTTTCCAAATTTGAAGGCAGCAAATCTACTTATTTGGTATAAACCATAGGCATCAAAAGGAAGTCCTTCTTTGGGAATGACAAACACCCTGATCCTTTTGTTTTTAATATACCTCAATGTAACCAAAACTCTGGTACTGGTGTGCTTTCAAAATCATCCACAGTCAACTTATCAAGTTCGTCACGTCTACAGGCGCCAAAAATACCTTTCAAACAACCATGTATGCTCATCTGCCTCCAACAAAAACTTCTTCAGACAAAATTTTTGCTTTCTTTGGTGTGTATCCATCAGACAATCGTCTCAAGAACAAAAATAATTTTCCAAATCTGAAAATACCATTTCTGTACGTAATACTCTAATATGGTGTACGATTTAAAATAACTAACCTTGGAATGTCAATGTTGTCATAAACTTTCAAACCAAGTTTCAACATCGAAATCTTTGTCCACAGCGAGTTGGTATAATAAACCTCTGATTTTCCTTTCGTAGACTAATAATATACATCTTCATTAACCACCTTTACATTCTTGCTTTTAAGCCACTCTCCAAGTTATTTTCGGCAGAAAATCAACACTCGCTGCACATGATTCTCCCAATATTTTTAAAGAAATTGGATTTTGTTCCTCAATTTCTTCAATTTCATCCATGGTCGTTGTTAAAGCGAACTCGCAAACACAAAAAACTGAAGTTGTTTATAATATTGTTGTGATATTGTTAAACTGTTTCATGACAACACGATGTTGGGATTTTTCTGTTGAATTACGAGGTACGTGGTTTGTTCTTTCATCGGAATCAAAATGTAATCTTTCAGCGGGATTATGAAAAGTCTTGAACGACACACGACCGAAACGCAAACAACGGATTCGGTTGTTATAATCCTCGGCTGAGACTCGGATTACAATATTCAAGCTCATCCGTTATTTGATACATATCGGCCTTGTTATGTTAATAACTATATTAGAATTTATTAACATCATAACATCACAACAACACATAATACATTAGTTTCATAATATAATTCGTTAGTTACTTTATTACTCTAGATACCAAGCAAAAATGACAATAAAGTGACAATAACCAAAGTTGTTAATTTTATGTTCATTTTCATCGTTGTCAATGATACGATAAAGCTTTGAATGTGACTGAGATTATTATGCAATTTAAATAAATCTCGGAAGTTGCATTAGGCAACTCGGCGCGAAGGGCCTCGTCGCCTGGCAACGTCCTCGATTAATATATAAATCGTATAATAATCTCGTTACATCAATAGCTATCGAAAATTGCAAAAAACGTGATTATGAAAATGTGAGTGAGTGAAAAGCAACCCACTTTTACTTTTCAGTCCATATTACTATTAAAGCGTTTTTCTCTAGTTTTTTCTAAACTATAACTTATTTTTCAATTTTTAGTTTCATCGGCCCACGTGTGTGAAATTTTTGATTATTCGGACAACTAGATATGATGGAATATTTAATGTAAAGATTAATTTTATTGTTATTATAACATTATAATTTTGAGATTATTGTATGGTCGTCGGTCCTTGATATGTGTACTAAATTTTAGATTATTAGGAGGTTTGGATGTGGGTGCAAATTGAACATAAAAAGTTCTCATCATGTGACAATTTGAAAAAAATTAGTAATTGAAATTTTAAAATGAAATGTTGCATATCATATACATTTTGATCAAAAACAGTTGTATTATTCTCAAAATTCTAGGACTGAAAGATTTGAAGATATCCATCACAGCCCTCTAGAATGAAGAATAAATTTCAAAATAAAAATAAAATTCGGTTACAAAAACTGACAAGTAACACATGGTTTATTCAGTATGTCATAAAGAGACAAGAGAAGTGAAAATATACCGGGTGTCTCATTTGAAAATCGAAAGTTTATATCACTTCCGGTGAAACCAAAAGTTGCATGAAGTTGAGTTACTTGTCAAAAGTTGCAGTTTTATGTCTTTTACAGATCCTCGGAAATTCATTTCATTATCTTCAAAAACAAACAAGTTATAGGCGAGCCACTTTCCGCGGACACCGGCTTTTTTTAGTCCCCCCCACATGTTAACTTTTGAACGGTTCGATGTAGAAACATGAATAAAAAACCGTTTGGAGGGTTTCACCGATACTACTTTTTGAAATAAAAAATATGGTGATTGCTCGACACGGGGCGCGGGGGGCACATCAACTCAAAAATTTTAAATGGCATGGGGGTCAAGTGTCACATCGTTGAAAAGAGAATTCAATTCTCTTCACAACCATCTAAGTTTTTTTGAAATTTGTTAATATTTTTTTTGCAATTAAAATTCGAAATATCAAATATAAAAGCGGATCTGAAAACTACTCATACCTCGATAAATTTGAACGGTTTGTTGTGGAATAATGAAACCAAAAATATTTTGAAGGGTATTACCGATACTACTTTTTGAGAGAAAAAAAAAAGAAATTACTCGACAGATGACGCTAGGGACAGATCAACTTGAAAATTTCGAAAGGCATATAAATCGATTTTGAGAAAAAATTTCTCAACAAAATTCAAAAATATTCAGATGGTTGTGAAGAGAATTGAATTATCTTTTCAACGATGTGACACTTGAGCCCCCATGCCATTTAAAATTTTTGAGTTGATGTGCCCCCCCGCGCCCCCTTTCGAGCAATCACCATATTTTTTGTCTCAAGAAGTAGTATCGGTGAAACCCTCCAAACGGTTTTTTATTCATGTTTCTACGTCGAACCGTTCAAAAGTTAACAGGGGGGGGGGGCTAAAAAAAGCCGCACTGTATAAGATTATATGGACGAGAGAATCCAAGTAGACTCCATCTTTCTATGAAATTGATCATAATATACTATTGTCAAAGCTTGCTGAGGTGGGTATACATGGAGATCTGCGAAGATGGTTTGCTTCTATAGTTTTCAATAGATCACAGATCAATCAACGGTTTCAAGTCCAAACCTCTTGCTGTTACATCTGGGGTACCGCAAGGCTCCCACCTCGATCCTTTAATGTTTGTGATTTTCATCAACAATATAAAAAATTGTTTTAAACATTCCAATATTTTACTGATGACACGAAAATATTTTCAAAAATTAAATCGCCTGCTGATTATGAGGGCTCCTAGCGATTCACTACATAAAAAAATGGAAAAGGGACTTGTGACTCCAAAAAAGGAACAAACTAATGACAACAATAGACAGAAATCTTAGTAATGACAACAATGTTGTTAAAATTGTTATTTCCGTCAACCGATTGCACCCCTACGCGCAACCCTCGGAAGTCTTCGAGAGACTTGTGTGAGCTAGGGAAGACGCAGTCCTCACCTTTTAACGTGCGATGCCATGCACGAGACCGATGACCATGCGAGGCTTTGAACCCTCGACCCTTCGCTCCAAAGGCGAACGCTCTACCGACACGGCCATCACGGCACATATGGTGAACCTATACACGTATTTTCAGGATAACGGTGTATATTTGACAAGAAAAAACATTAAAGGCATATCAAGTAAAAAATTCTAAAAACAACAGAACCATCTGAGATCATTGACACCTTAAAAAAAAAATCTTGAAACCCAGCATGACTTTTTATAAATTGTTGATATTTCCGTCAACCGGCTACACCCCTACGCGCAACCCTCAGAAATCCTCGAAAGACTTGTGCGAGCTAGGGAAGACGTTCCTTACCTTTCAACGTGTACTGCCATGCACGAGATCGGTGACCATGCTGGGAATCGAACCCACCACCCCATGGTATGAGTAAAGTGAAATCCCTGTCAATAAGATTATAAATCTTGTCAGACTTTTACTGCTCAGTTTTTTTGAGATTTTTGTTTGAGAGATCAGCTATTATCTTACTCTTCCTCTTTTCTGTAGCCTTACTAAGCTGTTCTTTTTATCATTGGCTTCTGTTACGATTGGCATTCATACCCAAACATTAACTGGGCCATCGATCATATTTTTGCTGACTTTTCTGAGCCTTCTTGTTGTCCCTTTGAACATTTTGTTATAGAGATCCCGCTTTTCATTTTCTTCTTTTCTTAAGATCACCAGCTTGGCCTCGTCTTCTTTCATTATCCACTTCTTGCCGAAGTTTCTTTTATCTTTCCCAATTTCCAGCAATTTTCTAGTTCTTTTCTCTTGGCCTCTTCTTCATTTTCTGTTTTCCAGATGACCATCCATCCAGATGCTCACTGTATGCACGGCGTACAAAGATTTTCGTAGAGCAGAGCAGATTAACAACGATTTTCACAATTTTGCAGTTCAAACCGAATGATCCTCAACCTTAACAAATGCTCTACAATTTCCTTCATGAAAAGTCTGTATAAGTTTGAATTCGATTACAATTTACTATTTAAAATTCTAGTAAGATTCGATCACATCAAGGGTTCAGGAGTAATTTATGTTTCAGCAAGGTATGCAAGAATTTCAGAACTCGAAAGGCTATTCAGTCATTGCATTTTGCCTACATTTATAGCAGCATGAGCTTTGACGTTATAACTAATAAAAAGTAAGACCTGATAGAAGTAGGTTCATGAGATTTTTGATCTATAAGCTAAATGAAAATATAAGTTCAGTAAGATTTTCATTCAATATTTTGACATTAGAGCAACGAAGAATATTAACAGAGTTGACCTACATTATCAAAATTATCAAAAATATGGATGTAGCTTCAGTGGATTTCCAGAAATATAGAGATATTATGCTAGTACTTGCCGTGGAGAACGTATTATTATTATTACTATAGACCTACAGTTTAGGCTATTATTGCAAATACCTGACACGAAAGAACTACTTTCCTAGCCAAAACCACGACGGGTATTGAATCCTATTAAACAGATACTTGTGCAATGTTCTCGAGGACACTATTGCAAGTGTTCCCTCTAACCAATAACTATCAGAATTTGCCTTGATGAGAGGCAACAGCCTCGAAACTAGTTTGTAGGAGGTTCTCCTGTCCGAATCAAAACAAAATTTCGCTGCTTATTGGTTAAAGGAAGCACTTGCAATGAAGAACATAGTCTGACTATTTATCGGTTTAATAATTCGGCAACCGTGTTGGCACAGCAGCATTCTATACAATAACGGCGTATGCGGCCAAATTTTCACAATGAGCTATATTTCAACCATTTTTCAAATAGCTTTCCATTCATACGTTAATGGCAGGCGGTTGTGTGTATTTTCTTTGTTGTTAACAATGTCTACATTATTACGTATTTTCTGTACGCGCGTTCCTGATCGACACAAAGTGCTGCACAGGTAGGTATTTCTTTTGCACTCACGGTTGGAATTATAAAATATCTTCTCCATCGAGATGTATCCAAAGTGCATAAGCCTATCAGAACATTAAAAGTGAGCCATAACTTAATGAAATGGAATATATTTCAGGAGCTTTATATTTATGAGCCTGCAACATCAACACGAAAGAAAGCTGCTTGTTTCGATAGGTCTAACAAAACCATTATTCACATCAAGTGTGCATATACTTTTATTCGAATAAATATGTAACTGTTTCGAATAACTATAATGTGTTTTAATCAACTCATCTCAACTCTAATGACCTTACTAACGACTCATCACCTTTGACAATTTGTCTGTTTGATATTCCACTGTAGAGTTTCCTCGAAAACTTCATTTATCATTTCCCTCTGTCTTAAATGTCACGACAGAGAAAATCCGAAGAGAAAAATCCTGCATTTTCGGAGAACATAGTTAGAACAAAGGGAGGGAAGGGAAAGTAAACTGGTATTCACATTATTCGCGAATTTATGAGTTTGTGAGCTTTGGGAAACACTTTTTCACGAAACAAGTTGGACAGCATTCGTTAAAAGCAACATTCCTGGTAAAGAAAGCGTTGGAAAGTTTCTAGACTAATGACAGAAGGATGGGAAGGCTGAATTAGTAAAAAAACTGTAAAATTTGTTTTCAAACGTCTCCCCATGTTTCTGAAGAAACCCATCAGAAGCTCAGCAAAGAGCTTGAGCTAGCAAAGAAGCCAGGACCAACAGTCTTACATGGAGAATGGATTTCAAACCACTGTAGTGGTAGAAAAGTTGACCAAAAAGTCTTCTCTTCAGAAATTCGGTTTTATGGCCTCATAAATCGTCGAAAAAATCGATACATTTTTCCTTCGTACTGGAGTCGGCCCTACCCGATTTCAAAAATATTATTATCTGGGATTTTCGAAGGATGGACTTTCATCTCAGCAAACTTAAGACGTATTTCTTCTCATCGCGGTTTAGACCCGCGGCTCTCTAACTATGATATTGAGAGATTTTACGAATAATACTGCAATTTTTTAAGGTGATATTTGGTAAGAACCCTTCAACACTTATCAAAAATAAAAACATTGTGATTCGCGACTTTTAATAATAATCTTTGAAAAAACTGGTTATCATTCAGCAAGCGACAAAATAATATTTCCAACTTTCCAGACTTCATGTCTGGAAAGTTTCCAAATTGAAATAGAAAAAAAGAAGTGTCTGATAACACTATGACGTATTCACATTTCAAATACATACGATGTAAACAATGATTAATGCGTGCTTGCAGAGTGTCCACCGCGTGATCATCAATTCTCGCAACGCTATTGGTCGTTAGAACATCAACCTGACCAGACAGTCCAAACTTTGCAGAGTTGTATTCAAGTTGGTTGCATTACAATTATTAAAGCTGCGTTTTGTAGTTGCCGCGGTGATTTCCATTGTGTTTTTAATTGCATTATTGACTATTTACTTCAAATATTTGTTTATAGTGTAAAGTTTTGTGTTGGTTTCGGGTGACGTTAAACATGCGTTGGTTTTATTTCACAACTTACCTACATGTTGTAAGCATAATACGCATCTGTTCTAGTTTGGCGTTCACGTGCTTTTGTTGACATCGTCCGTAATTGCTATAGTAAATTGTATGAAGTATTCGGGAATAATATAATACATTTATGTACTTGAAATAAAACTCACTCAAAAAATTAGAAATTTTCTATCAAATTTCCAAAATTTACAATGAACTAGTAAAAATTTAATTAAAATATGGTATGTTTTCTTGGAAAGTGTTTATGATAAACAAATACAACACAAAAATTACTTCTGAAATTGATTTTTGGAAAATGCCGAACATTTACCATTGAAAAACTTTGGATACAGCCCCGAATCTTAACAGAATTTGTATTGTGAAAGGCTGTTGCTGAGAGGGATCATAACTTTAAAATGCCAGATATTTATGGTTTCTATGATACAACGAATATAGTTATTTAAGCATCAAAAGTGGCAATGATCGAAGGCATTTTTTTGCCGAGGTGGCATGAATAATTATATTTTATAGTTTGTCAAAGTGATAATTCTACTTTCCAAATGGTGAATTACTTAACTGTCCTGGTAAGTGAAAGATCCTATCGACAGGAAAGCGAAATTGTTACTTTGATATTAAGTATGTACAGAAATTAATAAGAAAGAATTTGTTGCACAAGTATTTTGTTATTTGTCAAAGGCATTTGACTGCATTAATAACAGAATACTTCTGCAAAAGGAAGTATATAGCTTCAGGGGTATTAATTTGAAATGGTTCGAGTCATACCTATCAAATGTCATCAGATTTTCAAAACAAACCATTACTAACAACTTAATTCTATTTGCTGTGGTGTACCACAAGGTTCGGTACTTGGTCCTGCGCTATTCTTTTTATATATTAATGAGATGTCCAATTTGAATATATCACTTTTTTGCCAACGAAACTATCATTAAATGGCATGATAAGAATGGGGCTACCTATTTCAAACCACTGAATGTATGTAAAACGAATATATCATGCCTCCGTTGCAGTCTACCTATACTGTTACCAGGCAACGATACTATATAGAAGGTAAAGAAACTACAACATTTCTTGGATTTCAGATTGATGCCACATTAAAATTCGATAGTCATATTTCAAATCTTGGCAAAAAGCGGGATTCAGGATTCTATGCAATGCGAATAATTCCCAACAATTTGGGATATACTGATACCAAGTCAGCATATTATGCCATTATAGGTTCTCATCTAAGCTATGGCATTGCTATCTGGAGAGAATTTTTATCCTACAAATAAGAGCCGTTAGATAATAGTGTGAAGAAAAATTTAAGGGTATCTTTATGGCATTTGTTTGAATGTCAAGGTATTCTCACTCTCATTCACTTTTCTTTGTCGAATCAGTCTAGTTCCCAAAAACAATTTAATTTCAAGATGATTCATCAGATCATATAACTCGGCAACAAAAGCATATGAAATTACCTTTACCATCAACTACCTTAATCAAAGACTTGGTTATATGGTTATGTGGTTGAGTGGAAGAGCAAACACTTGTGTCAACAAGTAGTTTGAACTATGCCATTTGATGAAACACAATTCTATATCTATGAAATCATGTAAAAAATACGTCTTGTCTATAAAAGCCTTTAAAATTATTATAATTATTATATTATTCTAGTTATTATTGTAGAGGAAAAAATGCAAGACTCGCGAAAAGATGAAAACAAAGAAAATATCACGGTTTATCGTTCCCCAATTTTGCGACCAATTGCAAGTTTGGCATCACAGCAAATAAATTATTAAATCATACCTATGTTAATAATTCGGCCGAATTTTTTTTTGAAATAGTATCAAACGCAAAGAAACCTTTATCTCTGTTTTAAGCCCCGCCGAAACTTTGCCACCTCCGCCGATGACTGTAACATATTATTTTTTTTGTTTATGAAAATAATGCAAATGTTTTTAGACCAAGATATGGAGGTTTTTTCCCTCACAAAATAAAATACGCAAATGGCTTATACAAATTTTTATAAGATAGTTCGTTAATGAAAACCCCAGTTTTCGCCCCAGTGTAATCGCTTTGTGTAATTTTTTAAACAAGCAATAGTGAAAGAAATTAAAACTTTTTTGGTTTTGAGGAAATCCCAAAGATTATTAAAGGAATCATTTTACAGTCAATGGAACTTTTGTAAAGATTTATAAAACCTACAAAATGGATTTTCATACGACGATGTTTTGTCCGATGTGTAGTTTTTGCATAATCGGTTTATAAAATTTCAAGGGCACATCTTGCAATATGCGCCGATTTAAGGGAAATCGTCGTATTCAAGGCCTGTATACGACATCTGGTAGTAGAGATCAATATCTACAATTTGTATATTTTGGATTTCCACCTGAAAGGTGGGAAATGTGTTGAAAATGTCACTGAAAGTTGATTAGAACGCTTCAGTGCGTCCGAAGTCACCCGAAGTCGCTCTGTAGTTAACTCGAGTCAAGTTCGGGCGACTTCGGGTGCACTTTGAAGCATTTAGAGTAACTTCCAGAGACCTTTTTAACACATTTCTCACCAGGTGAAAATCCAAAATATACAAATTGTCGCTATTGATCTCTACTTCCAAATGCCTTTAACAGAATTTGAATAAGATAATTTCCCTTAAATCGGTGCATTTAGAAAGATTTGCCCTTAAATTGTTTATAACGCGATTGTGCAAAAACTACACATCGGACAGAAACCACCTTGCGCACAGTTGAACCACATGTTCCCGCAATATTGTTTGTCCAGATGAATTTTTGAAAAATTGTCTCTTTTTCGATGCTTTCCCAGATTTTCTCAGTGAAAAATGCACCGATCTGGTCGAATGAAAAAACATTTTGTAAGTTTTATGTTTATAATTCTTTACAAAAGTTCCATTGACAGTAAAACGATTACTCCGATACTTTCTGAGATATTCGGAAAAAAAAAACAAAAAATTTGTAATTTGTTTCACTATTTCTTGTTTAAAAAAATCCACAAAGCGATATTGCTGTGGCGAAAACCGGGGTTTTCATTTACGAACTATCTTATAAAAAGTAGGCCTATACTACTTTTGTACTTTTGTACTTATTTTGAATGAAAAGGGCATCTTATTTTTATCTGCAGCTTGGCCTATTTTGAATTTGTGAGGAACGTAGGGAGTAATTTCCCAGAAAATATATAAAATTTGCCACCACCGAAGACATTTCGGAAACTTCTAACGAACTGGTTACGCTTCCCCTCTTCTCCCGGTCTCTTCTACTACTCGACCGCTAACGCGAGCTCGGCCGTTTTCAGTTTGCAAGCATTTTTCACCCATTTCGCAGCTTTGTAAAGCAAAATGAGAATATAAGTTTTGCGCTATGCTTCTACTTTCAAAATCTGTTTGAGAAATTAAAATCGGACTATCACTATAACAAATTAATAAATGACAGTTGCGAGTTCAAAACATGTAATGAATGGCACAGTAGGTTTCCTTTTTTAAAAAATCACTCATTTTATGCTCTATTGATTTGTATACATACTTATTCATTTAGGCGTAAAATTCTGCACACACGTTACATTTTCTTTGACCTTGTTGACATTTGTTTTTGATTATTTATTACAGCAGATAAATGAATTCCAACAACCAAACTACACCTACAATTCCTTCAAAATTTGTGAAATCAATCAGTTGAGTACAAGAAGCAGAATTTTGATTGTGGTAGTCGTTCAGTTACCGGAAATCATTTTTATATTAAAATATACACCTTGAATAATGCTCCTTTAATATCACATATTGAAAATGTTTTCTCTGTACTCGCTGGGTATTTGAAATCTAATTGTATTTTCATGATTAAACGATCACAGCGTATACATGTTTACGGCACTATTCTTCATAATAGGATTATTCAAAATATTCCATAATTATCCACAAAATAACATACTGTTGCGGAAATCGCTTGGAGCTGCTGGAGGTTATTACGTTGAAAGCCGCTCACAATGATAATTATGATTCAATCAAAATATATTCGAGTTAATCCCCGGGGAAGCCAAATATTGTGGTTGAAATCAGACGTAAATATTATTATTGAAGAAACGGGTCAAAACAATTTAAGATGATTAGTGTATCAAAAATGTACAACACATGCGGAGGAATGAATAAGTAAAGGACTATTTGTATTGATGGGAGACGAGAAAACAAAATGTTGAAAAAATAGAAATATCAAAGTGGCAAGAGAATCTATGCTGTAGTCATCTTTTGTAGACTGTGCTAATTTTACAGAAACGTGCTTTGCGATAATTATGCAAAGTGAGATATCGGGATACATGCCGATCTCTCTTTCTCAAACAAAAAATTCTAACAGTTATTGCAATTTTTATCCTTGAAACTGTTTGTTTGATACACAAACAAAACAAAGTTCACTATTGGCAGTTCTTCTGATAATACCAGACAGAATAATGATTTCAAACTCCAGTTCCTAGAAGTTTATCAAAATCTCGTTAATAAAAATAGATGTAAGCTATTTTAATCACCTTGCAAATATGAAAAGTATAACATCACTTTTTCGTTTCAGGAATGATAGTCTGGCCATTTTTTATTTGGAGGTACGAATTTTCCTTGCTACCACAGTTACATGGGTGTGAGGATCACAAAAAACTATGATTCCCATCTCAAAGTCATTGCTAATAGAACTGTCAGCTAATCCAAGATGGCGAATGGCGACTTTATTCAAACGGTTTTGAAGTACGAGGATGTATTGATATCTAGTTAGCCTAGACCAGTTCCCTGCATAAACAAAATATTGTGTTACCATAGCAACGAACAATAACTTATTAGAAGTATTATTTTTTTATTTATTTATTTAATGAACTTAAATACATTAATATATGAAAATTTAAAATTAATGGTCAAGAAAATCAATATGTGATTACATAGGTTATGATACCTGTGTGTAATCATATATATATTATTATATAATATTTATAAATAAATATAAAAAATGTAAAAAATAACAATAACAAAATATCTTTCCAAAAAAGATAAAATAACAAATATTAACAAATGAGTAAAATATCACAATTCATTTAAAAGCTACATGTTTTTCTAGATTTTCAATATTCTCAAGAATCCAATCTTTTATACGTTTGGCGAAAGTTTTTTTACACAGTTTCTTTATGTTCACTGGAACCAAATTCAATACTCTGCATCCTATATTTATGGCATGTTGTTGTAATATAGTGTGTGAAAATGTTTGTGACTGGAGATTTTTGTTAGATTTTGATCTAGTATTATGGTAATGGGTTGATGTTGTTAATATTGAACTATGATTTTTGAGGAAAGTACAGGATTTTTTATAAAACAGTTCTCTTATAGTTAGAATTTTGTACTGGTGAAACAACAATTTCGACGGGAAATCAAATGGTTTAATGAACATAATTTTTAGAACATATTTTTGAAGACTAGTTACCGATTTCAGAGTATTTGTGTAAGTCCCTCCCCATGCAATCACTCCGTATGACATAATGGATTCAAACAAAGAATAATAAAACATAATCAAAAGTTTTCGACTAACTATGTTTTTGAGTAATCGAAATTTACATAGAGTCTGTCTCAATTTTTTGGTTAGTATTGATATGTGAGTATTCCATTTCAGATTTTTGTTTATATATATTCCAAGATATTTTGTGTATTCAATTTTTTCAATTCCTTCTTGACACTTACATTTAAATTTATCACAATGTTCAAGTTTCTCTAGTATGCATTTGGATTTATGAATTACAATTTTATTTATATTTTTAGGCTGATTTATCTCATTGCAGGAAAATGTAATAAAATTAGTTTTCTTCAAATTTAGTGTTAAAAGATCATAATCAAAGTTATTTTTCAAAATAGAAATATCAATCTCAGCATTCGTTACTGTTTCTTCCCATGAGTTACCACTGACAATTAAAACTGTATCATCAGCATAGGAAATTATTGTACTCGAAATATTTGTTTTTAAAATTTCGTTAACATATATAAGAAAGAGTAATGGTCCGAGTACTGTTCCTTGAGGAACTCCGCAAGTCATGTTTCTGATGTGGCTGGTAGTAGTACCTACTTTAACAATTTGTTGTCTGTCTGTTAAATAACTTTTGAAGAGATCAAGGCATACTCCTCTGATGCCATAATGAGATAGCTTTGTTAACAATTTATTATGTGAAACAGTATCGAATGCTTTCTTTAGATCCAAAAATATACCAATAGTGTTTTTATTGTCATCTAAATTTTTACTTATTCGGTGAGTAACTTGAAATATTGCATCATCAGTACTCATATTTTCTCGAAACCCATACTGTGATGAAAAAAGAATTTTATTTTCTTCTAAGAAATCATAAATGCGTGTTTTAAGGCATTTTTCGAGAAGCTTACCGATTGTATTGATCAAAGATATGGGCCTATAGTTATTACAATTTCTTTTATCATCTCCTTTATGAATTGGAACAATGGTAGATTTTTTCAAAATTTTAGGAAAAACACCAGATTTAATACTCAAATTGAATAAAAATGTTAAAACTTGTGAAATTTGGCTAATGATAGATTTCAGTATTCTATTATTTATCTGATCTGGTCCTGGAGATGAGTCAATTTTCAATTTTTTTGTAAAATTTATGATTTCATTTTCTGTAATAGGTTTCAAAAAAATACTTTCTGGATTGTAGTATGGAACTAACGATATGTAGTTGTCTGGAATATCTATATCTTCAGCTAATTTGGGACCAATATTTGTGAAGTGATCAACAAAGATATCTGAAATTTCTTGATCATTTTTTATAATATGATTATTCTCATTGTATATTTCTTTAATACCAATTTTAGTTTTTGTCCGCCCTGTTGCTTCATTAACCACTTTCCAAACTTTTTTTATGTCACCACCGGTTTCATTCAATTTGTTTTTGTAATAATTTTCTTTAGTGAACTTAATGAGTTTATTCAGGAAATTTCTATATTTCTTGTAAGTACCCTGTAGAGCAAAATCATGTTTATTTTTTGAGACTAATTTAGCAAGTTTATCTCTCTTTTTGATCGATATTATCAATCCAGTTGTAATCCACGGTTTCAATTTGACAAATTTTTTGCGAAGTTTTTGAATGTGCGATGAAATATTTATATAATTCAAGAGTTTTTCAAAAAATATATCGAAAGCTTTTTCGGTACCGACTTTTTCATATACCTCTGACCAATCTTCGTTTGTTAAACAAACTATTAGTTTTTTAAAATCAACGTTTCTGAAATTTTCATTCGTTTCGGGATGTTTTAATTTTTCAACCTTGATGTGACAGGAAGTTGGAAAGTGGTCAGTGATGAAGGTTTCAAAAACAGAAAAATTAATGTCTATATCTGTTAAACAATTTTTAATAAAAATATGATCTAGACAGCTTTTCGAATTATTAGATATCCTGGTGGGTTCATTCAAATAATAATTGAATGAATGCGAATTCAATATATTGAGATACCTATTGGAGTAAAAATCATCATCATTCAAGATATTTATATTGATGTCGCCAGCGAATATTTCAATTTTTTCCCTATAAGAATTTATTGTATGTTCTAAACTATCTAAAAATATTTTCAAGTCTGTTGAAGGTGGTCTATAAATTGATGTTATTCCAAAACATAAAGTTTCCGTATTACAAATAGCTCTTATGAATTTAAAACCTCTTGCCTCGATAATTGATATATTCGATAGAAGATCACTTTTTATGTATATAATACAACCATCATTTTGACAAAGACTTGAGGAGTTGTAAAAATTTGTATAATTTTTTATCTTGTAGTAGTTGATATCAAGAATTTTCCATGTTTCAGAGAGAATAATTACATCATAATAAATATCATTCATCTGTTGCGATTTCAAAAATATTAAAAACTGATCAAAATTTTTATTAATGCTGCGAATATTCAATTGTAAAATATTCAACCCACCGGAATCACTCAAGTGTTGTATTTGAGTTTTTTTCAGATTGTTGTAATCCATTATGTAGAATAATCAGTATTTTCCCTAGCAATACAGATTTTTTTGGAATAGATGGGGCATAATACATCGTTACTAGCATGATCTATACTCATATGACAACCGTATTTTTCATTCGAGAAAAAACAATTGACACATTTAGCAGTATTATTTTCTTTGCATTGTTTCAAATTATGATTTCCAGCACAGAAACTACAAATTTCTTTAGGATTTTTGCAAGCCGAAGTTTTATGACCAAAGGAACAACAACGGTAACACTTGAGAATATTAAAATCTTCTACAATTTTACATTGTCCCCAACCAATATTTATTTCTCTATTTACTAACTTTTTGAATGTATTTCCAGTAGTTTCGCAATAAACAATCCATTTTTTTGAATATTTCGATTGTCTGGAGAATTTAATATCAATCTCATCATTCTCATCAACACAGTGGTTCAAATCTCTTAGTTCTGTCATTAGTTCTTCATTACTGTTGAAATTTTTCTGTAAAGTTTGGCGTCAAAAAAGTAAACCAGAGTTACGCAATAAATTAAAAGAAAAAATATGTCCACCGAAATTGTGAAAATAGAAAAATTGGAGTATCGAGCCATCATCAAGTACCTGTATTTAAAAGGGTGGCTCAACTTTCGTTTAGCTGAAATCAGTTACAGAAAAACTGTTGCCATGGCAACCGTTGCTAGGGTAACGACAATACAAAAACCCGATTCCCATGGTGCGGAAAAGCGTGGTTGCCAAGTTGTCCACTTTAGTTTAGCTGAAATCAGTTATGAAAAAAAGGTTACCATAGTATCCGTTGTTAGGGTGAAGAGTACACAAAAATGCTATTCCCGTTCTGCGGAAATGCATAGTTGCCAAGTTGGACAAGGGGTCCTATTCTCGAGTTTGTACGTATACGAATTCGATTTCCTGTTTCACACTAATACACATGGAATATGTATATTTTTCTCTTTTATTCGTATACGAATTGGAAGTTGAATGATTCGAGAATAGCCCCCCAGTTATAGTTTAACTGAAATCAGTTATGGAAAAACTGTTTCCATAGAAACCGTTGCTATGACTACAAGTAAACAAAAACCCGATTCCCATGGTGCGGAAATACATGGTTGCCAAATTGTCTGCTTTTCTTTAGCTGAAATTTGTTATGCAAAAAATATAGCCACGATAGTCGTTATGGCGAAAATGCCACTCCTGTTTAGCGGAAAGGAGAGTATGCCAAGTAAGGCTAGTTATGGTTTAGCAGCGATTGGTTATGAAAAAAGTGTGACAGCCTTTGCTATGATCACGAGTACAGAAAACCCCCAATTTATGTGGTGCGGAAATGCATGGTTGCCAAATTATTTCTGTTACCAAGTTAGGGGTAGTTGAAAAAGATTTATGGAAATAACTCTTAAGTAATATCAAAATGAATACTTATTAATCTGAAGGCGCATCCTTCAAAAAGATTATTTATACAGGGTGTCAATTTGAAAACTTCCCACCCTTAATATCTTCCTTCCAGTAAACAATATAAGTAATCGAAAAAACAGGTCAATTTTATTGTCAAGGGGGACACTTTCACGGACTATTTGTAGCCCTCGTGGTTCAACCCCCTAGGAGGGGTAGATGTTACCCTTAGAATTTTAAATGGGAAGGGGGGTCAAGTGGCACATCATTTTGATGGGCGTTCAATTCTTGTTCCAATGGTACCCTGACTTATTATTTTGTGATGAGCATTTTCCGAAAAATTGCGTTCTAAACTAACAGAAGTAATTATTAGAACGCCTATACTGAGATGCATTATTGTATTGACTCCCTTTAATAAAAATGGTTAGAAGAGTAGGTGGCACCGCTCCAACCCTTGAATGACAGGAATAAATTTATTACGCATGGGATTTTTTATTTGGTGGTTATTTTCCTTCTACACAATAAAATTTAATTTGCGAGAAAGACATTTACAACATAAAATCTACTTACGCTTATCTTATTAGCTGTTCGAAATGTTGTCCATTTTGCTCTAAACAGTAATACAGTCTGTTTTCGAACTCCCCTCTAACATTACGGAAAACTTCACTAGGAATTGACCGGCATGCTGCTGTAATTCGTCTTTTAAGTTCGTCAATATCAGAAGGTTGTGTTTTATAAACAACGGATTTAAGATGCCCCCAAAGAAAGAAATCTAAGGGTGTTAAATCCGGTGATCTCGGAGGCCATTCAACTGCTCCTCTTCTGCCAATCCATCTACCCGGAAATCTCTCGTTTAACCACTGTCGGACGGGAAGAAAATAATGAGGTGGAGCACCGTCCTGCTGGAAATGTAACAGATCCTCCTGCAAAAGTTCATTACCTTCTGCATCAATTTGAGTTTCTAGCTCGTGAGTTATAAGAGGATCGATAGTCTCTTCAAGCATATCAAGGTACAGATTGCCAGTCAAGTTTTCTTCCAGAAATAATGGAACAAGAATGGCATTTCCAAGAATACCAGCCCAAACATTAACTTTTTGTGGGTGTTGTGTATGCCCTTCCCGAAAAATATGTGGGTTTTCGTCACTCCAATAGCGACAATTTTGTCTATTAACATTGCCATTCAGAAAAAATGAACACTCATCGCTGAAACAGATGTTTAACAGAAGATTAGGGATGGTATTGACTCGATGAGACATGATTTCACAAAACTCTATTCTTCTATCATAATCATCCTCGTGGAGCTCTTGAAGAATCTGCATTTTATATGGATGAAATTTATGCATTTTCAATGCTTTTCTTATAGTCTCGCGTGACATTCCCGTCTGTTCTGATACTGATCGTAAGGAGCTCGTGGGCTCTGCAGCAAATGTTCCCAAAACTTCAATTTGAGCTGCTTCCTTTAGTACTCTGGGGTTATTTCTTTTTTTATTTGTCACTGAACCAGTTTCGTAAAACTTATTCACCAAATCAAGCACATACCGGTGACTTACATTACAATTTGGATGTCTTTCGTTAAAAAGACATGCCGCCCTTCGTGCGCACTTTCCAACTTCGCCATAAATTACAATCATTTCAATTCTGTCTTGAAGAATGTAAACCAGTTTTGCACTTTTATACACTTATTAAAGTAATTCCTAAACAGCCCAACAGGTACAACGGTATTCACAATACTACCACATAGTTCAAATTTGCTAACCAATTTTTTGCCGGAAAACAGAAACTTTTTACAGCAGAAGTAGCAAAAAAGGAAGGCTATCTGTACAATTTCTGCGATGACACTTAAAAATTCAGCATTTAATAAACACAACTTTACTACCATCTACGTTTTACTATTAGACTACTTTTTTATGTAAAGTGTTTGGAGCTAATGGCTAATGTTACCCCTAATAAAGGGTTGGAACGGTACCACCTAATATTCTAACCAGTTCTGGCCAAACCATGCATCTCAGTATAGGCGTTCTAATAATTACTTCTGTTAGTTTAGAACGCAATTTTTCGGAAAATGCTCATCAAAAAATAATAAGTCAGGGTACCATTGGAACAAGAATTGAACGCCCATCAAAATGATGTGCCACTTGACCCCCCTTCCCATTTAAAATTCTAAGGGTAACATCTACCCCTCCTAGGGGGTTGAACCACGAGGGCTACAAATAGTCCTTGAAAGTGTCCCCCTTGACAATAAAATTGACCTGTTTTTTCGATTACTCATATTGTTTACTGGAAGGAAGATATTAAGGGTGGGAAGTTTTCAAATTGACACCCTGTATAAGTATTTACATTTGTCAATCTTACTTTGATCACAAATGAGCAAAGCAATCGCTTGCCCCACAGGCCACACACGCGCGCGGATTTGCGAAATGTCGGCCGGACCCGCTCGCTTCGCTCGCGTCTTGTGATATAGTAACAATATCTCAAATTACTGTATTATTCTCCACCGTGAACACCGTCTCTTCCGAAACAAATTCAACATCAAGGTTAAGTTTAGTTAGTTCAGGACAGTTAAGATTGGGAAAGAGTTTTTTTATAACCTGGAGGAAATTGACAAGTAGTAACATGAACGCAAGTGCGTCCGGCCGACATTTCGCAAATCCGCGAGCGCGGATTTGCGAAATGTCGGCCGGACGCGCTCGCTTCGCTCGCGTTTGGTGTGTTCTGAATATGATATTTTGAATTAAGCTGTTATTTCACCACGAATGAATTCTTGATCTATTCTTAAATCAACGACCCGCAATTGGTGCAAACAGTGAATTTGCCTCTTCCGAAGCAATAAGGATCAGTTTAGTTAGTTCAATATAGTTCAATGTCCAGCGTGGATGTACCCGAGAAAGTAGTTGTTTTCTGTTAGATATTACGAAAAAATAGCTTCGTTTAATTTGAACTATCTGAATGAGAATACGAATTTTCACCAAGGGTATTAAGCATATCTTCGTGAATCTGCTTACCTCGCAACCCTTTTGGGTCAACTTTCGTTTAGCTGAAATCAGTTATAGAAAAACCGTTGCCATGGCAACCGTTGCTATAATAACAATAATACAGAAAACCGATTCATATGGTGCGGAAATGCGTGGTTGCCAAGTTGTCCACTTTAGTTTAGCTGAAATCAGTTACAGAAAAAAGGTTACCATGGTTACCGTTGTTAGGGTAAAGAGTAAACAAAAATGCTATTCCCGTTTTGCGGAAATGAATAGTTGCCAGGTTGGGCCAGTTATAGTTTAGCTGAAATCAGTTATAGAAAAAGTGTTGCCATAACAACAGATTCTTTGATCACAAGTAAACAAAAACTCTATTTCCATGGTGCGGAAATGCGTGGTTGCCAAATTTTCTGCTTTATTTTAGCACAAATCAGTTAAGAAAAAGTTGATGTCGTGGGAAAATCGTTGCTAGGATTAGTGAAAAGAAAAACCCGATTTCCGTTTTGGAAAAGTTCGCGGTTGCCAAATCATCAACTTAAAATTAAATTGAAACTTGAAAGGGGAAACATTCTCAATAGAAAAAACCATGACTCACTCCACTGGAAATGGGAACAACCTACGATAAAAATTAATCTATTTTTTGTAATATGTAACAGGAAACAATTATTTCCCTGACTGAGGCCACGCTGGATATTGATCTACATCTGATAGATATTGTGAAAAGACTCTTTAACTTCAAAAAAAATTCCGAAACTGAAAATTCGTATTCTCATTCAGATAGTTCAAATTAAACGAAGCTATTTTTTCGTAATATCTAACAGAAAACAACTACTTTCTCGGGTAAATCCACGCTGGACATTGAACAATATTGAACTAACTAAACTGATCCTTATTGCTTCGGAAGAGGCAAATTCACTGTTTGCACCAATTTTAGCTAAACTAAAGTGGACAACTTGGCAACCACGCATTTCCGCACCATATGAATCGGTTTTCTGTATTCTTGTTATTATAGCAACGGTTGCCAGGGCAACGGTTTTTCCATAACTGATTTCAGCTAAACGAAAGTTGACCCAATAGGGTTGCGAGGTAAGCAGATTCACGAAGATATGCTTAATACCCTTGGTGATCAATGTCCTTCGTATGAGACCGTGAAAAATTGGACTGCAAGCTTCAAAAGAGGTAATTTTCCATTGAAGATGATGACCGATCAGGAAGGCCAGTTTCTGTGTCAGTCCCCGAAAATATCGATGCAGTTCATGACATGATTTTAACAGACCGTCGAATTGGGCTAAAACGGATATCTGAAGCACTGAATATTTCATACGAACGCGTTCATCATATAGTTCACGTCAATTTGGACATGAGAAAAATTGCTGCAAAATGGATCCCTAAATGTTTGAATGTTGACCAAAAGCGTGCAAGGGTATAGCATCGAGTTCGATCTGTGCTCGATTTGAAAACGATGTAGACTTCTAAAATCGAATTGTTACTATGGATGAGACTTGGGTAATCGATGGAATGGCGACACTCCGGTTCTCCAAGACATAAGAAGTTTCGTGTTCAAAAATCTGCTGGAAAAGTTCTTGCTTCAGTTTTTTGGGATTGCCATGGAGTAATCATGATTGATTTTTTAAATAAGGGTAGGGCAAAAACTGGAGATTACTATTCGACATTACTGACCAATCTACGGGAAAAAATTAAAGAGAAAAGACGCGGAAAGCTATCCAAAGGTGTTTTGTTTTTGCAGGACAACGCCCCTGCACACAAATCTTATGTTGCCATGCAAAAAATTCGTGATTTAGGGTTTGAATTACTAGAACACCCCCTTTATTCATTAGATTTGGCTCCGTCCGACTATCATCTCTTTCCTCAACTGAAAAAAAGTTAAAAGGTCGTAAATTTTCTTCCAACGAGGAGGTAATAAAAGCTGTGGAGGTCTGGTTTGCAGAGCAAGAAGAAAGATTTTTTATGAAAGGTCTAGAGACGTCGCAGGTTCGCTGTAATAAATGTATCCAATTAAGAGGAGAATATGTTGAGTAATAAAATATTTTGACATTGAAATTTTGTTTAGTTCTATAGTAGGCTAAGAATTTTTCAATATATCCTGGTAATTGTCCGATTTCAAATGTCTTTTCCTCAAATGAAAGCTTCTATTTTACCTCATGTTCAACTTTCTCTACCGTTCGACATTTGCAATCGTTAATAAATAAAAATGGATAATTTTTTTCATTGAATTTTTGAGAATTGTTTTTGGCCAGGTAATATTGTGGTATAATATGAGGGTACGGATTACCTTAGGATCGCAAACACCATGATTGCCATCTCAAAGTAGCTAATAGAAATGATGAACCGATATGGTGGTTCCGAATTACTACAATTTTTTTCAAAACGATAAATAGATTTAAATGAGTCCACTTCCGGTTTAACCGGAATAGTCAAATCAAAAAATGGTAGTGCAGGTGAAGAAAATTCAAGGAGTTGCTTTCATTGCGGCTCTATATATTTTTTTGAACGCTGAATCCGAATTTGAATTTTTTTTTAATGTTCTGAATCTAGAACCATCGGGTGATGAGCTAGAGCAAGTTGAAAATTGATAAAATTTGCGTATTTCGCAAAAAAATCTGTTTTTCATTGTTTTTAATTACGGATACTGGGGTCAGAGGAAAATAATGAACGTGAAAATGTAAATTATCGTATTGATAATATGGCACCAGACATGTTGACTGTTATATTTCGTGACTGTATTTATTAAAAGTCCATTTGTAAAAATTAATACATTAATTTGTATATAAACAGCAACCTTCTTCGATTTTATCCTGTACCTGATGATATTATAAGGGATGATCTAACATTCTATTCAATAATTCACTGTTTTCTGTACTCTTCTAATCATACACACATGTATTAGGTTTGTTAGGTTTCCGCATCGGGTTTCACTAATACCAAAGACTGGCTGGCGGCCTTTGAATGGTGATTCAGATGCTTGTCTTGCAAGTTGGACTGCTTTTTTATTGCCTTATATTCCTCTTGTCCAGGCACCCACACAAGTGTAACCCTGTTGTGTTTTTCCAGTTCAATGAGGTTCTGAAGGCATTACCTAACTTGCTTTGACTTTATCTGTACAGAGCTTTTATTGCGCTTTGACTGGCCGATAGAATGTAGATGTGTTTTCTTTATACCCACTGTTTAGATTCATTTTTATGCATGTCCTTATGACATGTGTCTTAGCTTGGAATACTGTGGTGTTTTTGCCAAGTAGAACTATAACGTTCCTTTTTGGCCTCACTACATTTATATTCCTTCTCTGTTTTTGAGCCATCTGTATAAATTATGTTTCCAGATGATTCTACTTCCGAGTCCCATTTATTTCACTTGAGCTTTGTTCTGAATGGTTTTTCTTATCAGTATTCTTCATGAATGATTTTGGTGTGACCAGTTTGTGGTTGGGTTATCCAATAACCTGTTTGTTTAAGTCTGTATGCACTCATCCTCGCATCTCTCATGACTAATGTCTAAAAGTGGAAGGTTTACGATGATTTCCATAGCAGCGGTTGGGGTGCTATTCATAGCGCTCGTGATACAGAGACAGGCAAGCCTCTGTAGTTTCCCAAGGTTGGATTTTAATGTCTCTGTTTTCTTATGGGCCACCACAAAAGTGAGTCATATGTGATTCTGGGTACTTCACTTTCTGTTTCAGTCCCCATGTTTTTACAAAAGCTCTTCTGCACTTCATGCACGATGATTTGCTTTTGTTGAATAGCCCTAAGTATTTGACATTATCAGCAACTTGATAGAGCCAAAGAACTTGGGTAGCTTGAGGTCTCCCAGAATTATTTCGTCTGTGAAGAGAATGAGTGTGGTTTTGCTGGGGTTTGCCCTCAGTCCTTCTCTTTTGCACCATTTCTCTATGGTCCTCATTGCATTATACATTAGCTAAGAGGTTATTTAGGTATACTTTCCCTGTACGAGGACTACTGTGTCGTCCGCGTAACTTTTGGAGTAGTATCTCCGATTATTGAAATATTCCAGCAGCTCGTCTACTACTATTTTCAACAGTAGGGGGATAGTATCTCACCATGAGGGATTCCCCTGGCAATTTCCATGGAGCTTTCAAATAATTAGGTGTGAGCCTGTCCATTTTGGAGCATTAAAAGTATTCACCTGCAGATCAACGATTCTCCTTCTGGCCGCTGAGACCATACTTTCGAAGGAATCATTGTCATAGGCTCCTTCGATATCTGGAAAAGTGCTTATTGCTATTTCTTTTTTGCCAGTGTTCTCCAGCCTTGAAACCAATTGGTGCAAAGCCGTCTTGCACGATTTTCCTGTTAGATAGGCATGCTGTTTTCCATATAAAGGCCGGTCTATAAGAGCTGCCCTGTCTATAAGTTTTTCCAGTCGTTTCAATCCTTTGCCTGGTCGTATGAGGTTCGGGCAGGTTTCGGAATGAAGACCACGTTCACAGATATCCAGGTTTGTGGTATCCAGCCAAGTACTAGGCTCATCCTGTAAAGTCTGCATAGTTCTGATGCTAAATCTTCAATTTCTTGCTGCAGTAGAACACAAAATATTCCATTTGGTCCAGTCGATTTAAATTGGTTGAAAGAGTTTATTTAGGGCATGTTACGATCCGCTTTGCCACCTGCCAGTCAGCACTGTTCGCTCTTAGTTTGGTGTAATGATAGCGGAGCAAGTATTTTTGTATTACCGTTGTATTTGTATTATTTGCAACCCCTCATTAACAAAGGACAATATTGTAATGTTGGTTTTTCCTGAAGTTGACATCAAAAGTGGCACCTGTATTGTCAAGTCGCCCCGGAGCGCATATATTGATGGTGTTCCCTCTCATCTGTGTTGACGCATAGATGGTAGGGAGTATCATCATTGTAGCTTATAATCGATAATTCAATTCAATTTATTTGAACATTATCATTAAAGTAAATTTTTACTTTGACTTATTATTATTATTTGTCAAGTCGCTCCTCGTGACTAGTTGATTTGTGCTGGTACATTTTCTCTGTCAGCCACCACGGTCGTGGTTGTATCCCAAGTAAGCACTTCAGGATTCGAGTCGTGACAAATGAAAAATCATCCGATAAACAGTAAGAGGACGTTAACAGATAATTTCATTCAATACAACTTATACAAAAGTGTATCATTTCGGTCCTGTTTTTAGAAAAAATTACAATTACTCACTCAATCTCCATGAAGACACGGAACATGAAAGCTGTTTTCTAGCATTTGTAGTTTTACGGGCTTTAGGGGATTATGTATATATTTATGTACCATCAAACGAAGGAGAAACGGAAAGATATATGCTTATTTCAATAATGTATGAGTTTGTAGAGAGAATTTATTGAGGCGAATTTAAACTACTAAAGCCTCTTTCATTCGACAAAACTTCTTTTTCTTAATGGAAATTTTTCCTTATAATCGGTATTTCTTTAAGAAAAGTTCAAAAAATTAGACAAATTAATCAAAATATATTCACGTATTTAGTAATTGAATCATTGTTCATTTTGTGATACAATAGTATATTGTACAATGAGCATGAAATGACATATATTTTCCACGAGTACTCGCTACGCTCGTACTACAAATTTTCATATACGAGTGGGAAATGGGTCATTTCATGTTCATTGTACACTATACTTTTTCTACGACCATCTGAATCATTACCAAATCTGTAATATTTTTAATAATCCTTTTTATCATAAACTCTCCTGTCGTCATTTTTATATGTTTTAGATAATTTTTTTTTCCACCCGTTGAATGAAACATCAATTTTTTCTTTTTGTACACGTACCTACCTGAAAATTATTATAAAAATCAAACACTAATCGATTTCATAAAATGAAAAAAAAAGTGTGGCTGCGTGGATTTGAACCCTCGCTCCCACCATCCAAAGTCCATGTGTCATCTGAATCAACACTCGTCGTTACTAGAGCACATAATAATTTGTTCAAATTAACTGCTATATAAAAAGTATCTGTCAACTATTCAAAAATATAGAATCCGATTGTAATCAATCTTTTTATTGAAATTATTCTGGTTTTATGAAAAGAAAATCATACCTTTGTCAGAAGATAGGCATTATCAGGAGCTTCTGATATAAATTTATTAATTTTAACAATCAAATTAATATCATCCTCACTATCGCTAATCATTTTTAATAATTTAACTTTTTCAATCGAATTTTGTAATTATCTACTGATGTGAAATGTCAAATTATTAGACAGACATAAACAAACTTGATTCGATATTATGTTCATGAAATATTTCGATACAGCTAGCCCGTGGGAAATGAAAATCGGTGTTACAACGTGGTAGGTTTCTTAATCGAAGACGCAATTGAAATGTTCATTTTTCTTAATGGTCGTAGAAAAAGACTTTTGGGTCATGGACAAATATTGAATTAATAATACTAGATGGCAACTCTAGGGTAAGCAGGAGTTCAAGAAGTTCTATAAGTTTACAGACTAACGACAAAATGGTAAAATACTGAACTGGTCGGCTCGATCTCAATGAAACTGCAGAGGGTAGAAAAGCTGATATTTTACAAGAGCACCAACCATAAAAACATGTATTATGAGGGTAAATGCTTTTTTTTATGGAACCCGACTGATCGAGTCTGTGTCTTACAATTAATAAGTTGTGGCAACACAGAAAACGAAGTTGAAAAAGGAAACCTTCTCAATTGAAAAAACCATGACTCCTCTGGAAATGGAAAAAACCTACGATAAAAATTAAGTTACTTTTTTGTAATATCTAACAGAAAACTGGCTATATATCTGACAATCAGCCCTATGCTGTATTAGTTGGGATAACGTCTGACCGCTAAACATAACGGAAGTGATACAGCTTAGGGCTGATTATCTGATAGATATTGTTAAAAAAACCTATATACCTTGAAAGAAAGAAATCAGAAAGTGAAAATTTGCATTTTCATTTAGAGGAGTCATGTTTGGTTCAATTTTCAATTGATAATGTTTCCCTTTTCAACATCAATACTTGCCAAGAGAGGTTATTTTTTTTTTAACGATGGAAAATAGCGAATAAAGTTTGTCTTTCAGTCGCAGATGATTACACATCTGATCTAATGATCATTCTGTTCATATTTTCAATAAATGTTGAAATACTTTTCATTATTATGATATTTTGGTGATTTAAGCCAATAGCAATGCATTATTCTTGCCAATAATTCGGTAATATACTGATATAAATGCTCCTCATCGATTTCTTGTTAACATTGAACCATTGTTTATATAGAATATAGTTAGTCAACCTTATGGGATTATAATTGGATCAAAATGGATGCGACATGTAGATGGCGGTAGTGAGCTCGCATCCAAGTCATGTCGTAACTTCAGTGATCTGGCTTCCAAGTCATGTCGTAACTTGATTAGAACAATGGAAAAGCATTAAAATCAGGGTTTTTTGAAGGAACCTGCATTAAAATGACGTCAAATATTCATGTTTGTAACTAATCACGCTAGATGACACTCGCGTTTGCGTCCAACACCAATTACACAGGCACTAACTATCTTACTTCTATATAAACAATGATTGAACTCTCAAAATTAATTAGATTCACCTGCGTATGAAATCTTAGGCGAACGTTCAGAATCCATTTGATCAACGTTATGGGTTACAATTGAACTTATTTCGTCAAAAATATATTCAGGGTGAGTCACTAGATTCCAGTGGTCAATAATATCTTCATTGTGAATAACTATTTCAATTTCTTACAAATATTTGTCGAAGGGACCATGTAAGAACATGGTTCAAAATAATTTGTATTCATAAAGTCAGTAATTGTTGTTCTTTTTCAAATAGATCACAAATATTTCAATGCATTTTTTCATTAGCTGATCAACGATTTTTTCAAATTCGAATTTTATTTTTCGGAGAGAAATTAAAAAAAAAACCTATTTGCTAGACTTATTTTACAAAAATCATCTATTTTACATTTAGATATATTTAGTGTAAATATTTCGATATGGTAAAGTTAATTGCGAAAACTGTGAATTTGGAATAAATTGTACAGGATGTTTTGTAAAACAATACAGACTTGGTCATTTAAAAAAAAATCGATATTTCTCCTTTTAATGACGTTAATCTTTTTAACTTCTGTGTCATGAACCTAAACCAACCCGTTTCCGAGATATTCTGCATCCAAAAGATTTCTCAACAGAAAATATCGACAATGTTCGTTTTTGGTGTAAAATTTTCAATCAAAATATACATAAAACATCAAAAAATAATATTTAATCGAATCCAACACAATATAACAATAATTGATACAGCAAATGTTCAATGTGCTTGCATGCCATCTTCACCAATACAGACTCTCAGTTTATTTCGGAAATTATTCTCCACACGCTCCAGCATGTCTTCTGAAACTTCTCTGAAAGCAGTACGAATTATTGCTTTCATATCTAGGAACTGTAGGCGGAGTTCGATGGACAACCCACTCATTCATAAAAAAAATTAAGGTCTGATGCCACTGAACTGGCCCTCCTCTACCAATCCATTTTTCAAGTAATTCGTTATTCGTTATGCATGAGCACCATCTTGTTGCAGCATCATTCTCTGACTTTTTGCTAATGCAATATCATCTAATAAATTTGATATCCGACTTCGCAAAAACCTTGGATATTTTCTTCCATTGACATGACCGTTGAAAAAAAGGCCCTATCACTCGCTGTCCAATGATATACTTCCCCAAAAATTCAGTGACCAACGTTGTTGGTATTCGACATATCTAAAGAAATGAGGATTAGTGCATATTATGCCGATACACCTGGCCCATTGTGAAACGTGGCTTCGTCCGAAAATAGAACATTCTCAAAAGAATTATGTTCTTAGTTGTTTTAATCTACACTTCATATAGGCAAAATAAATAAATGAAATAGAAAATCTCTTTCAGTCAGCTGCATGTGATACACTGAAAAAACAGTTTATTGATAGTTAACGAAATTAATTAACATCTAATAAATCATTTATTCGAATATTGCGGAATAAACGTTCATTTATTAGAAACAAATAATGCATTTAAATTATTTAAATATTCCTCATTAATAGTTAATTCAAATCAATTTTCAATAAACTATAGATTTATCAACTGTAAAAAAACATTATTTATAATAAATAAAGAATATTTATTACCATTCAATAAACACATATTCATTATTAATATGTTTTATTCATTAAAAATCAACGTTTGTACATAACAAACAATAAACAAAATTCAATATGGAAGAAATTGGAATCAAATCGCTATCAATATCAATATTTATCAAATCAACAAAACTTTTATCATTCAGGAACTTTTCCAGCTCCTGAACCTGATCCATGCTTATGACGCGAGACCGCCTTGATGAACTGCGTTATTAAGTAGGTACTTGTGATTTTTCCAACAGATGTCTTATTGTAGATTAGATGCACAAACCACGCATATAATTATTATAAGTGTTATAGTCTTCTAGTCTTTTTAGTTACACTTTAATAACATTAAAATAACACGCGACCTAACCTACACAACATTCACAAATGGCACCACACACCACACTACTTGAAGACAAACAACGAGAGAGACCCAGACGTACGACGTGACACGTGGCCCATCATAGCGAAGCCACCACGGCTACCGCGGATATTTGATAATAATGGCAGCGCGGTATTTTCAATGAATATTAATTTATTATCTATTACTAAGACTTATTCACTTCGAATAAACTTATAATTATTAATGAATACAATTTTAGTAATATCACCCAACAAATGATTTCATTAGGAATAAATTTATATTGTTAATTATAAACATATCGACCTCAAACAAACTATTAATTTTTTTATTAATATATCATATTATCGCATTTACTAATATTAAATAAAATCACCTTGTACGAAATAAAATATTCTTTTCTTTATTCATTGTAAATAAAAGGCACCCAAACAAATATTTATTAACTATAAGCCCTATCTTTTTTTTCAGTGTATAATTTCATTTGCTCACCATCCGAGAAACATCACTTTGAGATATTTCCAACTCTTAACTCCCTACTCAGAATACTTGTACTCACATAGGGTTTCTCGGTAATATTGTTTTTTTTAATTGTTTTTGTTTTTAAAATTGTTTTTTTATGCAATGCAATATTAAGAGTATTTCCATTATTCGTTATAGGACATGCATGTTCAAACTTTTTGTAAAATACTTTACTGGTTTACTAAAATCTTGTTTTCAGGGCTTCAAATGCTCGCAGGTATGGATGTCTTTGAGGAAACTTTTGTTCTGATAATCTAGATGCCAGTGAGCAGTTACCATCACTTTCCCCCAAAACATATAAACCATTTGGACCATACACTCCGAACAATAATTCATAATGCCACAATTGTTATCACAGCTGGATTGTAGTTTGACAGTTACCTCTATTTAAAAATTCCGATAGTCAGTTTTTCAGTGGGAGTCATGGATAACTAAACTAGAATAAATAGTTAAGACATTTGAAGATTTCTTTTGCTATGCTAGTTACTCATAACTGGCCAAGCATACTCCTGAAGATGGAAAAAACAATTGAAACACCATGAAGGTATTGCAGAATTGATAATTTGCTAATGAACAATTCTTTGTGTCAGAATTTCTTGGAAATTTGATGTCATCAAGAATGAAAAAGGTGTAGAGAAAATATACATATGTGAAAAAAATCAAAATATCGATATTTGATATGAACATAGCCAAATTTTTGTTGTTATACCGAACATTTTGTGCACTTAATTCCAAAATCAGAGCAAAGAACATCAACAAATCGGCTAACCATTCCCGAATTATCATCACTAAATATCCCAAAATGTCAAATAGGTGATTTTTCAGAAATAAGACTGAGAAATAGATTTTTGTTTCAATAACTCGGCAACGCCGCAAAGGAATATGAAAAAATTGTTGAGCAGTTAATGAAACAGCGGATCGAAATATATTGAAATATCCTGAGTGATCAATTGGAAAAAGACCAAGCTCTTGACGCACCTTGTATTGATGAAAATTAATTTTCATTACGCAAACTTCTTCATTTGAGGCAAAAACATTTTAAAAAACCCTAATTTAGATGAAAACACTTGTCCTAACGGACTCGTGATTTTGTCAATCTGTTTGTTTTTATATTTTTGCCAAATTCACGAGTTTTCGTGTAAAATAAAAAAATTATCGGGTATAATTGCACAAGTGCATAGAAATTACAGATAATTTTGAAAGGAAGCGTGTTATCTAAAAATTTCACAACTTTGTTTTTATATTTTGGCGAAGGAGGCGGGCTCGTTTACAAAATATGAAAATAACCGAGTACGATTTTTATAACATATAGTTGAAAGTAAAATTATCTCCTTGGAATATTTTACGAATAAAAAAATATTGATTTTGTTTTTCGGGAAATATCATAGTAAGTACTGACAAAGACTATAAATAAAATTGTGCTAGACACGCGTAATTTTTTCACTTTTTGAAGTTATCAGACATTTTCAAGTATAGTTTGTAACGATAATTCGTTTCATTCAAATAATTTTAACAATTCCATTCAAATAATCTTATTAAATGGGTTAGGAATTGTCAACTATGTTATACACTAGCCTACTCTTATAATTATACTTTCATTCATCTGTCATCACAAATACACTAACATGTATACTCCGATATCAACCATATTAATTCAGAACTTTATCCCATCTAACCGCTACGCCACTGCTAAGTCACTGCTAGTTCGTAGGGCGAATGAGATCGAGGATCGGTTGGTCTTGCGCGAAGGGCAAAAATATGAGTTTCGGACGTGCAATGCGGGGAATTGGCTCTCTTGATTTCCGGCATCGTTAGCGAAAGGTTGTGGGTTTGTTTGATTGAACTTGGAATACATTTTCTGGTAGGCCATCTTAAATTGTTTATAATATCTCTATTGGATTTAACAGATATTAGTTCTGGTTGAGTATATTGTTTATTATTTAAATAATAGTGCTTAATTAGCATGAGATTGCTTTATCAAAGTGTATTTGCATGATTTTGGTAACGCCATACTGCATGGTTTGAAGAAATATTTTTGATTATTCCATTGTGTTCTATTAGCCATCGATCAATTTCAAATGTGTTTTCGTAATTTAGAGGTCCTAGTCCGACTTTTTAATATCATATTTTTGGTCTTTTCATATTAAAAGTAAATTTCATATTTTCACTTTTAGAGGTTAAAAATCCTATTTTTCCATTTATTTAAGTAATCGCTACATAGTATTAAATTTAGAGGCTTTTAATAAATTCAGGACTCAATAAATAAATTATTCAATAACATATTTTTGTCCTAATTGATTTTTGGAAGACAGTGTACCTGTAGAGAGGTTAGAGTTGTATTTGCTGATTCAGTTTCTACGCTCTGTCAAATTTCAGGTACCAGATAAGTGGTAATTTCTTCTTGTGGATGACTCCCATCAACTAGCAGTGTGACGATACTATTACCACCAAGAGATAGGGTAGAGTTGAACCTTGTAGAGGAGAAGTGGGTTGATTGCTTGTGACTTCCAGGCGGAACGTTGTCAGAACAATTCTTCAGGTGAGCATTTCTTTCTATACTGCTTGTTCAGTTATTATCTTTGAGAAATAAATGCAAGCTTGACAGAGTTTGTTCTCTGGCCTGTGGAGTTGCACCACACTCAACCACAATTCTGCCTTTGTAGACAAAAGCACTTATTTCTGCTTCGTAGACAAGGGTATCGTCTCTTGGTTCAATTGTTTGTTAATTACAATCGTACTCAATCAGATATCTGTAGATTAGGTATCTTCAAGGTCTACCAGGTAGTGTTTCCTTTTAGTCAACCAAACGTGCACCAACCTTCACTTATCGAGCATAGTTTTATGTAGGACTTGCCACCTACTTTATCTTTCTTTCTCTTACATATCTGAAAGTCAGAAACCATAGAGCGTAGTTTCTTTGAATTCAGAATAAGTATTCAATCTTTGCGAAGGACTTATCACCTTCAATTCTTTCTTTATATCTCTATATTACTGTTTCTCTCCTTTCTTTTCGAAAGGGTGTAATTATCAGTTATAAGTATTGTTATCTAGTACTCTTATGGTACATTAAATTATTTATCATTATTGCCCTTCTGGTACATACATTTCTGGTAAATTAACAATTTATCAAGGATATTTCTTTATCTTCTATTATTATACTGTAATAATTCCTTGGAAGGATTTCCAATGTTTTTCTTTTAAATATTTCATCTACAAATATTAATTATCAACTTTAAATAGCTTCACAACTATTATTTCCATTTATTTGGAGAATAGTTATTTTTTATTGATATTTATTTAACTATATTGAGCATTCTGAGTTGAATGTTTGAGTAGTTTTCCCAATCATATTTCAAGTGTTGAAATTTTGTTTTTTTCATAAAATTCAGAATATAATCTTGCGGTACTAAGGATATCCTTGTCCCCCACCATATTGTAACTATCAAATCTGATTCCTTTCGTCTGCTTCTCATGTCTTCGAGGAAACCATACATTGGATGAAGGACTGGTACCACTAGGAGATCCCATAGTTGTCAAACACAGATCCGAGGGGCTCAATTCGCAGTCAAGCCAAGTCAACGGGCAATCTTCGTGAAGACCAACCATAACTAGTAAGGTCGAAGTCCATACGAGACAACCACCAAGTCTCTGACTGACTAAGCCAAAGACGATCCAACAACAACTCGTCGTAGGGATCATCGACGCTAACCCAGCCTCCAGGTATTATCAAACAGGACCATCTTCGGTTGAATCAGATTTGTTTTCAAAACTGTAAATATTCTGAATTTTGTAGCCTTCAGCTTGTTAATTTTGTAGCTTCAGCTTGTTAATTTTGTAGCCTTCAGCTTTTATAAAGTTTTTTTTGAAATAAAGTTGTTAATTGTTTCTTTGCATATTTATTCTGCCTTCACAATCAAGCTAGATACAAATATCTCCTATCTTCGGTTTTGTCTTTTACAACCTGGCGCCCAGATTATCTGAACTAGTCAGGTCAACTGGTGCCTTATTTGTTCAATAGTTAAAAAATCTCTGTAGTACGCTATTGAGCAATCAGTAGTTGAAACTTATCCACACCCTCACCGTATCAATCTGAGCAGCCTATCAGCCTAAGTGTTAACTTTCCATAATTTAAAATCAGGATTTATTCCAAATTTGTAAATTGAAAATTTATGAGTTTACAAGTTTGTGGTGTCATGGCGACTTGATGTTTTCGCAGTGAAATTATCGCTCCGCAGTGCAATGTTATATATCTTTGAGGAAAATATTCACTTATAATCTCCCAAGTGCTTGAATTATTGCCGGAAATTTTTCGAGTACATGAATTTTTTGAAAATTTTCTTAAAAAATTCATGTACGAGATAAATTTCCTGCAATTAATTCAAGCACGCGGGGGATTCGGTAAGAAAATTTCACACCAAAATATATCCAACAATTCATAAGAAATAACTAACTATGGTTCACCTGAACTATTTATATGCATAGTACAAAAAAGATGCATGAAAATATTGATATGTAAAACACACTTAACAAAATTTCAATTTGATTTTTTTAAATTTAATCAAAAAAAAAGTAAAAATGTTCTTGCTCCACTGGGAATTGAACTAGTGACCACACGACCACGAGGCGGACACTACCGACTCGCCACGGGGCCTTTGATTTACATGTAGACAACTGGTGAATTGAAGTGTTTCTGAAATTTGATTTCAGAATTTGCAAATTCTGCGATTATCGTGAAGAAAATATTCAGACACATTCGAAATATTTAATAAATACATAAATATGAAATATTATCTCATTTCAAATGAAAAATACAATTCCATTTGTACATCAAAGCAAAATATAAACTATCACCTGTCAAATATTTGACAGAAAAATTTCCACTTATTAATTTCGGCCAGGGTACCCAGGAGGATAAAAATTTCCGGAAATTTTTTGGGTTGCCATGGCATCTAAATAAGAACGAATGTTTTGGTTCTCTCTAAAAGTGAGGTGTGAAATTTTCGACAAAATTTGAAGGACTCGTTGTACATTTGATAATTGCCCTCATGCGATGTTGGTGATACATTGTTATTGAATTCCCATCATAGAATTTTTGCGATGTCCATATTTATAGCTTTTACTTTCTCTCTTCGTTTATTTCCGGTTCACCGATAACATATCAGAACTTTAAAGACAGATACTAAGGGATAATATGTATGGTTTAACAACAGTTCAAGAGTTCAAATAATGAAGACTTCCGAGGGTTGCGCGAAGGGGTGCAATCGGTTGACGGCTTATTTCAATCAACGATTATGAAAAAAACACCTGCACTGTTTGACAGATCAGAACATATTATCATATTCAGTAAATGATATGATATCATATCAAAACATCATCGTACTAAAATTACTGTCAAGGTTTTACACGTAATGGTTAGAATTATTCGAAACACAATGATAATCAGAACTGAACATCATAATGAAGCTTTTGAAAGAAGTGCCATCACAAGATAATGTCATTACTGAATGATTACTGATTGTGAAGAATGTCGAGAATTGATAATATGGTATACAAACTTCCCGGTACATGCTGTACACTTTTCGAAAATGAACTGAAAACTACTTTCTAATGATTCAACGTCAACATTATTCGGATTCCGCGGCCACCACGATGACTAATCGTCTACATAAATAAAATGCCTAACAGGAAAAAACACCGCAGCTGTGTATAACATTCATCAAATATTTGTCTTTTATCGAATGCGGAACATATATTCCACTAACGTATTGAACAAATCAAATTTAGGGATCTGGAAACCTTGCCAAAACGTCGTTTTTTTCTTTCGACCTAGAAACTGTATGCAGCTCGTCTGGAAAACACTTAATTAGTTAAAGTGTTGGCTGGCCAGCTCTCGCTTTCCTTTTTACTGCGCCAGCCATTCTTCAGATCGTTTTATTATAGCCCCAATCTAACTTACAGGGGGTAATGTAATATTAAAGTTACCTTGGCTCTTATCTTCCAAACTTGATATAAAATCGATGGTCTCAATTATTAATACAGGAAGTCGTTGAAGTTATTTACTTTAAACTTCAAGAGTCCGTATAATTTATAAGGATTGAGCCCAGCATTGCAGACAAGGCGATGAAAAATGTATGGTTTCAATTTCATTAGGTATTCCAAGGAGATACTTGAATCCTGAAATTCTTTTCATTCGTTTAAAATTGGAAATATTCAATTGAACGGAAGATATGCCGACACAAAACTTTTAACTTTATAGGTTGTTAGTCGTTTGACTGTCATACATTTCAATAGATGATAGGTAGCTTAAATTCGAACAAACAAAAGTAATATGGAACATACAGTGACCGCCAAAAAGTATGTACCATATGGGAAAAATTTTTATTATTGGAGTATTGGAAAAAATATTCTGGGGAAAAGTTTGTGCATGTCCGATAACCTAAAAATCGATTTTGACACATGCCACGTGATCGCTAGAATGGCGGCAAAATAAAAAAATTGCAATGCAAAGGCAAAAAAAGGGGTAAGATGGCAAGATATCAAAAAAAGTTATTTGAAAAAGTCACTTAGAATTCAATTTTATACAAATAAACGAAGTTTCAAGAGATAATTCAAAAAAATTGAAAATTTCAATTTTTTAAAAATATTTTCCCATCTATTTAAAAATATAATTTTTTTTTCTTATGAATAGCTTGACTATACTGAAACATTTGCATTTTAATGATAATGACAAAACTTTCTCATTTTCTCCACACCAGAGGGCACTAAATTAAAAAAAAATGGTTTTTGCCAGAACCCTCGCTGTTACATTGGTTTTTATCTAACAGTTATATCAGAATTCCAAGACTATTTATTGTGTTGATATGGCAATCTAGAAACACTATGTTTCCTGATTTTAATCAAGTTTCAATAATAATGATGTATGAGCGTTTTACTTTGCACATAAACTTTAAGAATCTTTAATTTGACGCACTATTTTCAAGTTTATGTGCGAAGTGAAACGCTCATGCACGATTATTATCGGAACTTGATTATAATTTGGAAATTACCATGTTTTTGGAGTGTCATGTCATCACAATGGTCGTGGAATTCGGATATAACTGTTAGATACGAACCGATGTAACAGCAAGGGGTCTGACAAATTCCCATTTTTTTAATTTAGTGCCCTCTGGTGTGGAGAAAATGAGAAAGTTTTGTCATTATCATTAAAATGCAAATGTTTCAGTATAGTCAAGCTATTCATAAGAAAAAAATATATATTTTTAAATAGATGGGAAAATATTTTTAAAAAATTGCTATTTTCAATTTTTTTGAATTATCTTTCGAAATTTCGTTTATGTGTATAAAATTGAATTCTAAGTGACTTTTTCAAATAACTTTTTTTGATATCTTGCCATCTTACCCCTTTTTTCGCCTTTACATTGCAATTTTTTTCATTTTGCCGCCATTCTAGCGATCACGTGACGTGTCAAAATCGATTTTTAGGTTATCGGACATGCACAAACTTTTCCCCAGAATATTTTTTCCAATACTCCAATAATAAAAATTTTTCCAATATGGTACTTACTTTTTGGCGGTCACTGTAGATCTCAAACCCAAACGTTTTCCAGAAAAAAATCAATACCATTGTCAGTACTAAAATTCACATTTAAGGACACAATGTATTGATTAATTATTGATATTACTTATTATCGTTCAAGTCATAATTACTACAAATTTGCTGAATTTCAAACCAGATATCTGAAAGACAAACTGGAATAGAAGACAAAACATTTTATCAGTGGTTAAAATAAAAAAAAAACTTTACTTTATTTTTAACTCTAAAATATCTCGCACGACAAACTGGCTTGAGCATATAGCAGTTTTCTATTCAGCGATAGCAGTGATAAACACATGCACTGCTTGCTATAAGATCCTGTATAAAAAAGATCTAATCTCAATTCATTTTTGGGTCATGTCGATCGATTTTTGAGAGCGTCGATTAATGGGATTAATTTTTGAGTCACTATGATACTGTTTTTTGAGTTCACCGGTCTCGTGCATAGCATCACACGTTAAAAGGCAAGGGCCTCGTCTTCCCTAGCTCTCACATATACTTCTGAGGGTTGCTTCAAGTGTGCAGCCGCTTGACGAAAAGTACAAATTTAAAAAAAGATAATTTAACAAACCTAATCTCGAATCTGACATATAAGAGTCTTGTATTCATTTCACCTGAATGTTGAGGAATGTTAGATTAGGACAAAAACTTTTACAATAGTGGGGCCAGCGCTACAAGAAAAACACTGTCAAGATACTCTTGGATCAGGGCAAAAATATCTACGATATTGAGACCAGTGCTAGGAGAACATACACTGCCAAGACACTCTTGGATCGAGACAAAAATATCTAGAAGACCCTTCCAAATTATGTAGTTCGCTCTTTCCGACAGCCTACCGCAAAATTTGTAGTGTGAGTTTCCTTCAAACAGAGCTTTTTGCAATGGTGTACCTTCAGAGTAACGTGCCCACCGAGAAGAAATAACACTCAACTGATTTCTGTTATATAAGAGCTACAAACACAGCTATTTTCTCGTACAGTTCTACAATTAGTTTCTTGTGCCTATGTCCTAATTCGCAGTTCTACTAGTTTCGTTGTCCCTTTTGGGACTATTTGTTTAGTAACCTCTGCACTGTACAGTTCAGCAACGTGAGTGCAGGTTAAGTCTTAGAAATGCCAAATCCCTGTATAGAAAGTTCTCAGCATTTTCATGCCTTTATATCCCGTTGTATTCTGGCATCCAACAGTACCACTGTTCTGTCAGGGTTTCCTATAATACTTGTCAGCTTTTTTTTGGTATGTCACAGCCTTTAGTACAATCAGAATGTGAATCTGCTCATCAACATATATTTCTGCCAGGAAATAATGTACTGAGAAGACCGAGAGAGTAGTTTAGGCCTTCTCTTGTCCCAAAGAATCGCTTTAGGCTCTCTCCTAGACTTTCACAGCATGTTCTAGATTATGTTTCATTGTCATTGTTTTTCTCGTCTGTGAACTCTCAGACCTATATGAAGTTAGCGAGACAACTTCGAAAATATTTAAAACAGATTATTTCATAATTAGCCGCCTTTTTGTCGCTAATTAGTTGCAAAGAAAAAAAATTTGTCGCTCTATTTTAAAAAAAAAATATGCGTTGTTTCGCTAACTTCATATGAAGTTAGCGAAACAACATCCCTAATTTTTATTTTTCCACAGATCTGAAATATCTATAATTTGCCGCCTTTTTGTCGCTAATTAGTTGCGAAGAAAAAAAATTGTCGCTCTTTCTTTTAAAAAAAATATGTGTTGTTTCGCTAACTCCATATGAACTTAGCGAAACAATTTCCATTATTTTTTATTTTTTCACATTTCTGAAGTATCCATAATTTGCCGCCTTTTTGTCGCTAATTAGTTGCGCAGAAAAAAAAATTGTCTCTATTTTTTTTAATATGCGATGTTTCGCTAACTTCATATGAAGCCTGATTTCTATCTTTTCTCAGTTCTGAAATATCCAGAATCTGCTGCTTTTTTGTAGCTAATCAGTTGCGGAGAGTAACTACTTGTCTCTTTTCTCAAATAAAAATATACGATGTTTTGACAACTTCCGTTATTTTTATCTTCTCTCACTTTAAAGGTATCCAAAAATTGCTCCTTTCTTTAAAAAAATATGCAATGTTTCGCTAACCTTATATGAAGTTAGCGGGACAACTTCCGTCATTTTTTAATATTTTGAAAGGTTTTATTCACCTCACAGTTTTGTTTGTGTGGTCAAATCTAGAAATTGAAATTTTAACTTCCTTCCTGTTGAGCGATTGATATGAAATTTAGTGCACACCTTTAATTCTGATGACAATGTAATTAAGTATGTATATTTAGTACAAGGAGACTAAAATTTAACAAGGAGTGTTTGATTCCCATAAGACAATGGAGACACTAGTAGAAAGAGATGAAAGAACATTTGTGACGAAATGTGACGTGGTAGGACGTGTCATGGCCGCCGTTCTCTATAGACAGTAACGGACTAGCTCTTGGTATATGAGAGTTACTGCCGACAGTTTTGTTGCTTGGTTCGAGTTCGACTCTGTACTCATATCCAAGTACGTCACTATGACGCGTTGATGCTACAAGATTCTGATTGACTAGAGCTTATTAAACCCTCCTTGTTAAATTTTAGTCTCCTTGTATTTAGTATCATTGTAAATCCAAGATGGCCACCACCACAAAGTGGAGGACATATTGTTTTCCAATATGGGTATCAAATAAAACAGCTGAACATGCTAAAAAGATGAAAACTAATTTTTTTTTTCGAAGCCCATTAGCTACATAGGAAACCATGTACCCTCCATAGAAATCGAACTAATGAAAATGAATCATTTTTGGCCTCAGTTAGATAATGTCGAGGGGGAAGTAACTAGCCATTTTTTGTACACCTAATGAAAATAATGCAGTAATCAACTCTAATGAAAAATAATTACCATTAATGATGTTATACTATTCATCGGAAAATCACTGATTAAAATCCGCGTCTGCTCAGCGATCACCGAGGCGATCACTTACCGATTGTCAGACGGCATAAATTTGCCAACTTGGAACCGAAAAAAATCATATCACGGATCCCCACAAATATGAAATGATTAATGAAGTAATGAAAATGTTATGATGTACACCTAATGAAAGAGTTACTTCCCCCTCGGATAATGTAATGTAAAAAAAATAATGCTTTCATCACCCTGCAAGTTACAGCTCGACACTTGTTCATTTTGATACAAAACTACAACTCACAACGACTCACTCTGTAATAATATTGCATGCCTCAACTTTGCTCACTTGTTATAAGTCTCAGAGTATATCGGCTAAGTAAAATTTGAGGAGGTGACATCACAAAAATATGGTGGGAGTGAATTTACTTCTGTACGGTGCTTCAACATATTCCGAACAAAAAAGCAATAAATCAAATTCAAATTGTATATGGTACTACTTACCGCACACTCGTGAAATATCATTTTGAAAGGAATTCAGTTACAAAAACAAAGGTCTGCCACAATTTTATTTAACGGTTACCTGAAATATGTCATGAATATCTTCTGAATCGGAGAACAATTCAATTTTATTCCAAAAGAGATCTCATTGCATCATATTTTTATCATCATAACCTCAGACGAAGGATCCCCACTTGCTATAGTCAAATCATGGATACTTCAAATTGATAAAAGGTAGAAATTGCGGAAGTTATTTTGTTAACTTCAAATGAAGTTAACGAAACATCGCATATTTAAAAAAAGAGCAACAATTTCTTTTTCCGCGACTAATTAGCGACAAAAAGGCGGCAAATTATTGATACTTCAGAAATGTGAAAAAATAAAAATTATGGAAATTGTTTCGCTAAGTTTATATAAAGTTAGCGAAACAACGCATATTATTTTTTTTTTTAAAAGAAAGAGCGACAAATTTTTTTTCTTCGCAACTAATTAGCGACAAAAAGGCGGCAAATTATGGATATTTCAGAACTGTGGAAAAATAAAAATTAGGGATGTTGTTTAGCTAACTTCATATTTTTTTTCTTTGCAACTAATTAGCGACAAAAAGGCGGCAAATTATGGAATAATCCGTTTTCAATTTTTTCGAAGTTGACTCGCTAACTTCATATAGGTAACTCTCAGTATGTTCTGGTATTGTTCAAATTTGTTCTTACAGTCATCCAGCTGCTCTCTTACAAACAACCCTTAGAACTCTGCACGGAACTTGTACCATTCTCTACGATCCGCTATAGCGACTTCAAAGAGTCGAAATACTATTGCGATATATTCCTTATTTCAAAAAGGCAAGTTTCCTATACATTTTTGATATGTTTGATATCTGGATCTCACCTGTACCTGGTGAAGTGCCCTTCGATTTGGGATTGACGAATTTTCTTCCTTGTGACTGAAAACTTGTCTTAAAACTGCTGCATAAATCCACCATAAGTCTATGACAGATCCTCGAAGTCGAAGTGTATAATAATTAAAGCTGTAGCAATGTCCTTATCATCCCAGACATTTCACACTAGTGTTTGTGCATGCTCCAGGATGACCATCGTATCTCGGAAGTTTGACCTCGAATATCGAGTCTGTTCTCAGGTCTTTCATTCACTCCGTGAATGCCAATTTGTGGCTGACATCCAATTAATTTGTGTCTGTGCTTGCAATAATCTATAAACCTATTCTGTCATTCTGCAAATATTTTTCAACCATCATCAGTCCCGTTCTTCTTGTTTTTCTCTACATCATTCGTCACTATAATAGAAAATATTTGGACCTACGAAAACTTCCTGAACCTGGTCCTGTACCACTTTCTTATCTGTCGAGCTTTCGATCTTCTACTTCTTGGTTTCCTACAGCTCTGATCTTCAACCTGAGTATATAACGTAAGAGCTATTTATACTCATGTGTGTTACACTCTATCCATTTACAAATTCACTTACAAACAATGAGAAAGTAAAGACGACCAAATATCAATAAAAGCAAAATACAAGCAAAAAAAGTGTAACAAAAAGAGGAGATATGCTATTTCAGTTCGGAATCACCCTATTTTTAAATTTGGATGCAGATAAAAAGAAAATATCTGCAGACCACAGACGGCACGTTGTTGAAACTTCTACACATGTAATTGAATATGATATGAAAATTATGCTGAGAATTAGGTATATTGAGGTGAAATTTTAAATAATTTCTTGTCAGTCAGTCGTGGTACAATGAAATTCAATAGGGATAGTAGGCTTGAAGAATCGATGTCGTTATGAAACAATTTATAAATGAATGTCAGATTAGCAATTTCACGACGTTTTCTCAAGGACACACAATTGAATTCATTCAAGAGAAGTCTGTAATCGTAGTGTTTTTAAGGATAGGTACCATGGATTCTAAGTGTACAAATTTTAAGAATCTACATTGAACTGCCTCTGGTTTACCAATCAATATATTTTGTATTGCGAGTTCCATACTACGAAATCCAGTAATTTAGTCGATTTACTAACAATATACTCGATATGAGAAGAAAATGTTAATTTGGTCTCAAATATTATACCTTAAACCTTATATTCTTTCACACAAGATCGATCGTAGCATTATTGAGTTCATAACTGTATGTAAAACGAGAAAGTTTTGGTTAATACGTCATAATTTTACATTCTTTTATGTTTAAGAGAAGGCTATTTAGATGACATCCTTCAGATAAATTAGCGTCTGTAATATCACCAATTTGCTTAAAAAATTTCATGTAATCAGCAAAAAGAAGATTATCTGACATGATAATATCACAAATATCATTCAAGAACAGGAGAAATATTTGAGGCCCCAAATTTGATCCTTGAGGCAAACCAGAGCAAACCACAAACTCGAAACTGGAAACTAAGGAAAAGTGGAATGAGGGACGCCTGTAGGCTGTAGTATCACATAATAGGAACCAATGTGTGACCCTTTCACCACACACTTACTTGTACACATTCACACATGCGCAATTCGACAACCAAGTAAATCTTCGGATCTTCGTCGAAAAATGATAACTTTCCGAATATTACGCGAATAATCATCACCTTCAGCTCGCCAATAGGTCGAGAATGGTATAATTTCCTGGGTACGATTGTCAGTTGAAAAAACATAAGTTAAACAGTAAGATGCATTTATATGATTTGCGCCTCGGTCGGTTTATCTTAGCCGTTGGCTATAATGAAATACTTTCCACCTCGCTTAGTAATAAACCATTATTATTGCCATTTATACTCGCGAAGGAAACGTAATGATAACCTTCCACGTAATACTGAAAAAGTTGAATATTCATGTGGAATGGACCGAGAAATACTGTTCTACTTACTTTTAGTTACGAGACTTCTTTCTCAATTAAAAATTTCACGCATTTTTCATAAAGTGAATTCACGTTGGCTATAATATGAATAACAGTCATTCAAGCACAAATATGATTGTGAGTATTTGCATATTCTCGTTTTAATTACAGTAATAATCGATACGTTGCGATCACTCAATTACAGATGACTTAATTTTACTGTAAACGGAATTTATTTCCACTTGAAGGCGTATAACCACAGGCCTGGGTTATATTCAGTTATTTTCATGGAATCTCAAATGTCTTGACAGTCTGTTGTCATTGAGTTCTCATTAGTTTTGAACCAGTGTTTATCATCTTCTTGAAAGATTTCCTCTCAATTATTTGCTTTGATTTCTAGCCTTTTCTCAGACATATCTCTTCTTGTGGTGGTCCATGGACTTACGTCTGACCATCTTCCTATATAAATGCTAGTCCATTTTGGCATCAGCATTATTATTTTTCTACTTAACATCAACCATTTTGTTGGGGACAAAATTATTCCAATCGAGGATTTGTTGTTTCATTCACTCTGTGAAAATAAAAGAAAAAATGTCAACATCAATTTTACCATGAAGTCCTCTATTAATAACCACCGAACAAGACAAATTGATTACTTGTGTTCGACATGTATCAATGTATTATGTGAAATAAAGAATGTATCGAACCCCGCTAATAACCTAAATGGTTGATGCGGGTAAACTTGAAATTAAAAAAAAAATATTAAAATAAAAACAAATTATAGAAAACGACCTATTTCTTATGATGGAACATACAACTCTTTGCCTACAGAACTGAAATTATTAGGACAATTCTGATATTTAAGAACAAACTTAGAAAATACATACAGAAGATACAGATTTGACTATACATTCCATATATCTATAAGATATTACATATTTTGTCTTATATATACCATTTAATATAAATAAAACTTCTTGTTTCCTGTTATAAGCACAGGTAGTTTCTTGGGAATAAATAAATATTATTATTATGTTTAGTACACAACTTCGCGGATGATACCGCTTCCTCTTCTTCGATAGAATATAACGATTCCTGGGGAACCGGTGTTGAAACAGCAGCAACGGCAATTTTGATACTCCGGAGATACCCGATTGACCAGTGGTACACCGAGGAAATTTTCAAAAAATGAAAAGGGGATATTACGATAATGTTACTAATGATCTGTAAATCTGAATATATTGACTTTTGATTAACTTCACAGATAACTGGGTTGAAAGTGTTGGAACATGTAACCTTCATATTCGAGAAACTTATCTGAAATAGGAAATTCTTTCTTAATTGGATTCTTGATGTTGGGATGAGCAAATTCAACTAGCAAAAAATTTAATATTTCATTTCGTGCAGAAATGCTTTGACCATGAGATATAATAGGGCTGTATTTTTTAGATGATTAATTTCAAAATTTATTTGTAATGAATGATTCGGTTGTAGCATAGAATAGGTACCTTCCGTTAAATTATGGTATTGCAATAGTTTATTTCGCTAGTAGACCAGAGATGGGTATCTACTATTTGGAAAATGAAATTTTCATAGAGTACTGGGTTCTAACATAAACAGATTTCAACGAACTAATGTTGTGACAAAAGGGGCCGAATACTTAAACAGAGTTGTTGAGAAACTGTACGCTTTTTGAAACTTTTTATTGAATATGAAAATATGGAAGATACTTGACATGCGAGACTGATAATATGTTATGTACTGAAGTAAGTCAAAATAAAATGATGAATGAACAATCTATAAGGAGTGAAATATTACAAATTGTACTGAAAAGGAACTTTCACTATAGACTTCCTTTGGGCTTCAGTGTCGAATTTTTCAATCCTTAAATTTACATATATTGTTATGATTTGTAAAAGTATTGAGGTATAATATATATATATATATATATATATATATATATATATATATATATATATATATATATATATATATATATATACAGGGTGTCAATTTGAAAACTTCCCACCCTTAATATCTTCCTTCCAGTAAACAATATGAGTAATCGAAAAAACAGGTCAATTTTATTGTCAAGGGGGACACTTTCAAGGACTATTTGTAGCCCTCGTGGTTCAACCCCCTAGGAGGGGTAGATGTTACCCTTAGAATTTTAAATGGGAAGGGGGGTCAAGTGGCACATCATTTTGATGGGCGTTCAATTCTTGTTCCAATGGTACCCTGACTTATTATTTTTTGATGAGCATTTTCCGAAAAATTGCGTTCTAAACTAACAGAAGTAATTATTAGAACGCCTATACTGAGATGCATGGTTTGGCCAGAACTGGTTAGAATATTAGCTCCAAACACTTTACATAAAAAAGTAGTCTAATAGTAAAACGTAGATGGTAGTAAAGTTGTGTTTATTAAATGCTGAATTTTTAAGTGTCATCGCAGAAATTGTACAGATAGCCTTCCTTTTTTGCTACTTCTGCTGTAAAAAGTTTCTGTTTTCCGGCAAAAAATTGGTTAGCAAATTTGAACTATGTGGTAGTATTGTGAATACCGTTGTACCTGTTGGGCTGTTTAGGAATTACTTTAATAAGTGTATAAAAGTGTAAAAATGGTTTACATTCTTCAAGACAGAATTGAAATGATTGTAATTTATGGCGAAGTTGGAAAGTGCGCACGAAGGGCGGCATGTCTTTTTAACGAAAGACATCCAACTTGTAATGTAAGTCACCGGTATGTGCTTGATTTGGTGAATAAGTTTTACGAAACTGGTTCAGTGACAAATAAAAAAAGAAATAACCCCAGAGTACTAAATGAAGCAGCTCAAATTGAAGTTTTGGGAACATTTGCTGCAGAGCCCACGAGCTCCTTACGATCAGTCTCAGAACAGACGGGAATGTCACGCGAGACTATAAGAAAAGCATTGAAAATGCATAAATTTCATCCATATAAAATGCAGATTCTTCAAGAGCTCCACGAGGATGATTATGATAGAAGAATAGAGTTTTGTGAAATCATGTCTCATCGAGTCAATACCATCCCTAATCTTCTGTTAAACATCTGTTTCAGCGATGAGTGTTCATTTTTTCTGAATGGCAATGTTAATAGACAAAATTGTCGCTATTGGAGTGACAAAAACCCACATATTTTTCAGGAAGGGCATACACAACACCCACAAAAAGTTAATGTTTGGGCTGGTATTCTTGGAAATGCCATTCTTGGTCCATTATTTCTGGAAGAAAACATGACTGGCAATCTGTACCTTGATATGCTTGAAGAGACTATCGATCCTCTTATAACTCACGAGCTAGAAACTCAAATTGATGCAGAAGGTAATGAACTTTTGCAGGAGGATCTGTTACATTTCCAGCAGGACGGTGCTCCACCTCATTATTTTCTTCCCGTCCGACAGTGGTTAAACGAGAGATTTCCGGGTAGATGGATTGGCAGAAGGGGAGCAGTTGAATGGCCTTTGATATCACCGGATTTAACACCCTTAGATTTCTTTCTTTGGGGGCATCTTAAATCCGTTGTTTATAAAACACAACCTTCTGATATTGACGAACTTAAAAGACGAATTACAGCAGCATGCCGGTCAATTCCTAGTGAAGTTTTCCGTAATGTTAGAGGGGAGTTCGAAAACAGACTGTATTACTGTTTAGAGCAAAATGGACAACATTTCGAACAGCTAATAAGATAAGCGTAAGTAGATTTTATGTTGGAAATGTCTTTCTCGCAAATTAAATTTTATTGTGTAGAAGGAAAATAACCACCAAATAAAAAATCCCATGCGTAATAAATTTATTCCTGTCATTCAAGGGTTGGAGCGGTGCCACCTACTCTTCTAACCATTTTTATTAAAGGGAGTCAATACAATAATGCATCTCAGTATAGGCGTTCTAATAATTACTTCTGTTAGTTTAGAACGCAATTTTTCGGAAAATGCTCATCACAAAATAATAAGTCAGGGTACCATTGGAACAAGAATTGAACGCCCATCAAAATGATGTGCCACTTGACCTCCCTTCCCATTTAAAATTCTAAGGGTAACATCTACCCCTCCTAGGGGGTTGAACCACGAGGGCTACAAATAGTCCGTGAAAGTGTCCCCCTTGACAATAAAATTGACCTGTTTTTTCGATTACTCATATTGTTTACTGGAAGGAAGATATTAAGGGTGGGAAGTTTTCAAATTGACACCCTGTATATATATATATATATATTTTTTATAGAAAAATTATAGTATTGAAAAAATATTCCCTGGCTATTTATACCTTCCTTTGTTACCTTTTCTTTTCAGCTCAGTCGATCTATTGTTCCTGGAGCAGAAACATCTCTCTCTCATAAGCGGGTTCCAATGGGCAATGAAATTACCGATTTGTAAAATTGGGCAATGAAATTACCAATTTGTAAAATTGGGTAATGAAATTACCAATTTATGAAATTGAACAATAAAATATTTTTTTTTATAGAATAACTTTAATGTGAAGTTAAAACCAATAAATCATAACTGATTTTTCAAAACATGAAAATATTTCAAAACTTCCTATTATTATCCTAACCTGGGAGATAACTACCTTAAAATATAAATTTGTTATCACAATATAACAGTTCTTCAAAATTTCAAATGATAATATTCCCACAATTCTAAATTAACAAGTCTACTGCATTGCGCAAATAAACGCTCCTGTGTAATAACGAATCGAACCAAAGAAACGCACTCAGTTCTATGGTTACAGGTCACAGAACGTAATCACGGATGACAGGGGATAATGTTCTGACGTAAATAATTGTCTATGGCGATAGAATGTAAAAACTAACCACAATGAAGGGATCATGCAGCAAAATAAAGTTCTGGAGGGTATTTGGTATTTGCGATCAGTGCTTGCCTGCTTGGAAAATATTGTTTGTGCACAACACACACAGTGAAAGTTAATAAAAAACGGGTACTACCTTATGTGGTGGGTAGACGGAACTCAGCTCCCTTTGCTTCTCAAATCGGCTACCTTATTTACCTTGATGTAAGTGTATTGTTAAGAACTCATCTGGTTTGGCTTCTCAAATCAGCTACCGAATCTATTTTCATGTAGGTGAATGGCAATCTATCAATCTTGAAAATATTTTCTTGTACAATATTTACTCTGCAACCTTTGTTTTTAACTCAGTATTTGCTTATTCCAAAATTTCAAAAAAACATTTTCCTCTTCAAATCAAAAAAAATCCCCTTCCTTTATTCATCACCTGGGAAACTCTCCTCATTTTATTATTTCTGTTTTTCGCCAATCCCTTTCTTGATTTCATACAAATATAACTGTCCACACAAATTACTTCTATTTTACTATAAAACAGCCTATTATCTATCAAGTTCTTATTTAAATATCACAAATTTTTTTTCTTTTCATGTTTCAAAATGTCTCTAAAAAATTATCCCCTTTTGTCATCGCATAAATTGATATTTCATGTATCCAAAGTACAACATGTTTCATAAACAATTCTGTAAATTTTTTAGATGAATGAAGTTTAATGTCACTTATGATTTTTGACTTCCAACTTCTGAAAGTAATACAGCATTGGACGAAACTAACCGAAACCCATCAAAGATTTATCAAACCACATATGAGACACTTCCGATCATCTGAGCTGAGTTGAAATAGTAAAAGTTGTAAAAATGAAAATATTTAAAAAATAAATACTTTATAGCAGTTTTTTTTTAAGTATCAAGTTTCCAAAGTTTCACCAATTTACTACTGTAAAATTCAATATCATAACAATATATTAATTTCTGAAAGAAGACTTTGTTCTAACATAAATAGGTTTTGGCAGTCGATTCCCTTGGGGTTCTGGTGTGGATTTTTCAATCCTTATATTTTAAAAATAATTTCTGAAAGAATCCTTAGTTGTAGCATAAACAAATTTTGGCAGTCGATTCTATGATGTAAAAGAATCATTCAGTCAAAACATTATCTACTTCCCTTGGGACCCTTTCAACCCTAAAATTTTTAATATTCATTTGTGAAGGCAGTCGATTTTTTGTTGTAAAAGGATCATTTCGTGAAAGAATCATGAACTTCCTTTGGGATCCTGGGGTAGATTTCTTCAACCATAAAATTTTTAATATTCATTTCTGAAAGTCTTGGTTCTAGCATAAACAAATTTCAACAGTCGATTATGTGTTGCAAAAGTTTTACTAGTGTAAAAATTATCGACTTCCCTAAGGATCTTGGCGTGGATTTTTCAACCCTAAAATTGTAAATTCAATCCTGAAAGAAGACTTGGTTCTAGCATTGACATAATTTTGTAGTCGATTTTGTGTTGAAAAAGGATCATTTCATATGAAAATTATCTTGTGGTGGATTTTTCAACCCTAAAATTTTGAATATTAATTTCTTAAAGAAAATTTGGTCCTAGCATAAACACATTTTGGCAGTCAATTATGTGTTGCAACAGGTTAATTTCGTGAAAAAATTATTGACTTCCCTTGGGATCCTGCCGATCCATAAGTTGGCTTTTTCAACAATTATATTTTTCAAATCAATACAGTCCTTGAAATCAGCAATATTTATACGTCCATTAAAAACGAAACAGACGGAACTGTGGGTAGATAAAAGCAAATTTGAAACATTTTTTAGCATTTGATCAATATATTTTTCTACGACAATGCGTAAACTAAGCTTTTACGCTCTGCTGACAGTACGTAAAGTAATACTTTTTCGCACAAGTCACTGATAAAAAGGATTTTTTGCATCAACGCATAATTGCGTTGATTCAAACAGATTGTATTCTTGAATAGGTCCAACCAAATATTAGTTTGATTTTTTGACGGAATCCTCTTGGCCACTTACAAGAGAAATATTTTGAAACAAATTCATAAGTTAAATTTTGAAAGGCTTTCGCGGCCATCGTCACTTACATGGTGGTTCTTCGGGTTGTAAGGCCGACGTATGTTTACAGAAGTTCTCGACGTTTCGCCAACACGAGTGGTTAGCATTTTCAGGAGATATTTTTTTTTTCAAAGTTTCTTGTTTCTTAATTCGCTGTCAAATGCTTGACATTTGTTATACGTTGTCTCAATAAATACCTGTGATTTGACGTTCTTACATCTGATGGCCCATAGCGTTAGCTGACATCATAGAATTGTTCGTGCCGTTATTTTGTGGGTAGGGAGCTAATTGAGAATTTTTGAGAACTGGAAGCCAAACCTTGTTCAATTGTAGTCCTTCTTCGGTTTTCTTGAAAATGCTAACCACTCGTGTTGGCGAAACGTCGAGAACTTCTGTACATATACGTCGGCCTTACAACCCGAAGAACCACCATGTAAGTTCATAAGTTGTTTGAGGCAAGAATATTTTAGCTTCAATAATGGGCATTTTTTTTTGTTGAATCGTGGGAGTAGGTTGAGACAAGAACATTGCAATTTCTATAATGAATACTATTCTTCTATCAACTTGGAGGTTGAGTTCAAATCTGCACTTTGCACTTGGTTATAAAATATAGAATGGAAGCCATTTTCATTTTGGCAACATTGAATAGATTAAACAAAGCATAGATTCACAACTACGAACAATTTAGGTATAAATAACGGTTTTATATGAGAATTGTTTTAAGTTTAATAACTGTATTCTCAATAAAACCAGTTAGTACTGACGCATATTGCAGTATGATTGAATACATAAACAACGCCACTCGCTTTTAGACACAAAACTGTAGAGGACCAAAATATATTTCACTCATTTTCACAACTGGCCCGTAATGAGCATAATTCAATTTTCGATATTGCATTCTTATTGTATAGAAACAGTTTCCACTAGGCACAAAACTAACATTCATATAGGTACGCTTAGCCTCATAACCTCCAACCCAAATGGTCAAACTGGATGAAATGATCGAAATGGAAGTCGTATTCACATGTCGCGGTGTCGCCAGCTGCTTTGATATCTCATTGGTTGAATGTGTCACGTGGCACGGGTAGTGATATCTTCCAAGGAATAATATTAGTGTTAAGAGGATTATGTTTCACAATGAGTTAATGTGAATGTTTTCTAGAATGAAGAGTATAATGTTTTCACTGCAAGCAAAATCATTTCAAGAGAATTTATGTAAAGAAGCAAACATCTCAATCAGCTTGAAATGGGAGTAATATTCATTGATTAGAAATGATTATTCTTTTCAGAAGATTATTCTATTCAAGAGTATGTATATTCTTGATTGAAGAAATCTTTTGCGTAAAAAAATCACCTGTGCGTAAAATCATCAACTGTGCGTAAAGTAATTTTTTACACTCCCTTTATACATTTATGCATTTTTCAAATATAACTCGGAAGTCTTTATTTGATAATACGACGACAATTCATATCATTAAACATTCAAATTAATGATATAATTGCTACAATTTGGCATTATAATAACTGTCGAAGAAAAAAACTTTGAAACACTTTCGTAAAGGGCTTTTTTGTACTCGCGTGTTTGTTGAACTCGGCTGCGCCTCAATCAATAAACTTCACGCTCATACAAAAAAGTCCTACTTTACGAACTTGTATCATAAATAGCTATTATATATTTTCTTACTTAAATCTTGAGGGCAATAAGCCTTCTTGGCTGCAGTGCCTCCGGAGTATATTGAAAAGGAATCGACAGAATTTTGATTTCATATTGTTTTGTACACCGGCATACAAGACCTTTCAAATGATGTATCATTTGTCCCAAGATGACAATCAATAATGGGTTGTCTCAGAGAAAATAGATGAAATGTGCACAACCTGAAGTCAGTATCAATTTTATACATATTTTGAGTGTGTTACAAAGGTCCATTTAAGGAAAATGGAATTATATCAAAATTGTAGGCAGAATTGAAATAAGATCAAATGTTTTTCATTGACATCGAATTTTTAGAATTTAACATTTTAGTTCTTCAAAATTAATCGTCTTAACTATCCATGATACGCACAGTAATACATGTGAAGTAAAACGTAGTTTTGTTATAACAAGGTTTTAATGTGTCTCATCTGGATATCCAGCCAAATTACAACTGCCTCACTGAGGTTTAGGAAGTCATGGTTAATTTATTCGTGAACAACCAAATCAGAGCGAGACTGGCAAAATGACAAACGCCATTCAACATTTCATTCTCTAAACCTCTAAGCCTACCACATTTTAATGAACGCAAATAATATTATGTATGCTACCAACACCGAAACAAGTTATTCAGTTTTGTTGTGAAACACCCCCTAAAACCCAAAACGTTCAAAAAATAAACACAAGTTATTTAATTTCATATTCCTTTTCGTAAGCGAATGCTCAAGAGAATGATGGACTGAAACTGAAATTGCTTGTATTTACAGTTACTTTGAAGTACTTAATTACAAACGAGGTAGACTGAAAAATCGCTGGCATTATTCTTCAGCCCGGCAAAAATACATCTCAATTGTCTGAGAGTGAATTATCAAACGAAAATATATTGAAGGTAGTAAGTAATGAAACAAACGAGAAAATAGGTATTCAGAAGGGTTTCAATTTTTATTTCAATGTTAATAATTTCAGAAAGCTCTCTGTTTTCGATTATTAGCTCCAACATTCCTGGCAGTGAAAATCGATAACTCGAAAACGATTAGAGTTGGGTACGTCATACATATAATGATATACAGGGTGTTCCATTAAAAAACAACACAACTACAAAATATTCGTTTAGCGTCCAGAGGCCGTTTCGTATGTGATTGCCACACCCTGTATACTTATCTGGGGCATATTCGTAACCATCCAAATCGTCTGGCTATCAATGTATCTTCTACGTGCATTTTAGAAAACATTTCCTAAAAATTTCCGCCTTGTCAAAGTATGTTATGTACCCTTTCAACAACTTTTGGGCCAGTCTGGTAGGAACTTATACCCGTCCGAATCGTTTGACAATTTTTTTGTTATAAATATGAATGTATAAATTAAAACATATTCATATGCCAGCTTTGTGGAAGTACATTATTTTTTATAATTATTTTACATTTTCAAAAATGGGTGAGGTTATGTCGCACCAACGCAAATCCTGTTATTTTCTTACCTAACTGATTTCTAATTAAGTACACACAAAGTCTCACCCTTGTATCTCATATAGTCCAAGATCCCAGGGCAGTAAGACGTTACTAATTTTTAAACGAACGAAATGTGTACGATTGAGTAGTGTTAGTATGTACTATGTTCGCATGCATACCTGCTATTTTGACCAGATGACCATTCTTCAGATATTAGGGAATCAAGGTACTTAAAAACACTACTCACTTAGTTGAATTGCCAGTCTACAGATATATTTTTGTAACTCATGGTGGGTTAGTGGACAGAGTAACTAGCTACCACTCCGGAGCTCCGAATTCAAATCTCGTCTCCAACATTTTTTTTTTGAAAACCCAGCAGACGCATCACACTAGGTTCAGCCATCTCGGTTGGAAACGGCTTCGACTCTGGGAGGATTTTTTTTCAAAAAGAAATTTAAAAGAAAACATAATTTTGGTAATAAAAGATTTTGTTAAGATTTCCTTACAAGTAAAATCCCAGAGCCTTCAGACAACTTAGGTTCTGAGTGGTGCCTCATGTACTTTTAATACCTGCGTGCTTGTGGAGTTCGCTCTGTGACACCTGGGCAGGTACCAGGTGAGAAAGGTAACTAAAAATAAGAGTTACCTAACTTAAATTTGTGTGGCTGATTTTTATGTATATTTTGTAGAATATAACTCTGAAGTAATTTATGGAGGTTTAAAGCGTCTGACAAAAGTTCTGGTCTATGGAAAGCGTCTGACACTTTTGAAATTACTTCAGAGTGATATTCTACAAAATACGTATAAAAATAAGCCATACAAATGAAAGTTAAGTAACTCATAATTTTAGTTACCTTTCTCACCTGGTGCCTGCCTAGGTGTCACAGAGCGAACTCCACAAGCACACAGGTATTAAAAGTACCACTCATAACCTAAGTCTTCATCTTTTCAAAATTAAGTTGTCTGAAGGCCCTGGGATTTTACTTGTAAGGAAATCTTAACAAAATCTTTTATTACCAAACTTCTGTTTTCTTTTAAATTCCTTTTTGAACAAAAATCCTCCCAAAGTCGGAGCCGTTTCCAACCGAGATGGCTGACCCTAGTGTGAGGCGTCTGCTGGGTTAAAAAAAAAATGTTGGAGACGAGATTTAAACTCAGAGCTCCGGGGTGGTAGCTAGTTACTCTGTCCACTAACCCACCATGGGTTACAGGAATATATTTGTAGACTGGCAATTCAACTAAATGAGTAGTGTTTTTACGTACCTTGATTCCCTGATATCTGAAGAATGGTCATCTGGACAAGCTAGCAGGTAGGCATGCGAACATAGTACTTACTAACACTACTAAATCGTACACATTTCGTTCGTTTAAAAATAAGTAACGTCTGACGACGGCCCTGGGATCTTGCTCTGATACGAAAGTCAAAGTGGCTGCCAGCTCTTAGTATACTACTCTAATCAATAGAGCATAAAATTGGTGATTAAAAAAAATGGAAGTAGGAAACAGTCCGTGCCATCATGTGATAAACAGTCCGTAGTTTTATTATGTAATATTTTGGATTCGCAACTGTCATTTATTAATTTGTTATTAACATTTAAATACAAAAAAAACATGTTTATTTTAATGTTTTGCTTATAAAATGAAAACTAATGCAGCATTCTGGTTGCTCCAATGGAAAAGTCTACTCTCGCCCTTTGGCATCCCAAAATTTTCGATTAATAGATATATGAAGTCTCAAAGTTTGGGTGGTAAATTTTTTTCCTGGTATTGCCGAGGACTATTATGTTACCTACCCTAAAAAACATTCATGAAGATCTAGTCCGAATAAACAAACTGCTGTTCATGATATGTTCACAAGCAATTATCTAGACGTGTATGAGCTAGGGATGACCAATTAAACAACTAAAAACCAAATAATAGAACAAAAACGTGTCTGCTTCTGATAGTGATATGACAAATACAATGTATTACTACCTTTTATACAGGGCAATTCAAATTCGACCCCCACCATTGAGATCTCCTAAACTACAGGAGATACGTCGAAGCTTAAATTGGGGCAAAGTTGCGTATTCTGGTGCTTAACAATATACTGTTTTGAAACTTGGAAAATTCCGAGTATTTCCGGAAATATCGGGAAAAAACTGAAAATCAGAATTAACAAAAGTACATTTTCATTGATACTTTTTTTCAGCTACACGTTTTCATGTTCAGATTTACTATCCTGTAGGAGATCCCAATGGTGGGGGTCGAATTTGAATTGCCCTGTATACAATCAAGGCATTCATTCGAGAAGCATCGAAATTAGATCGGTTACATTGAATACCCCATTGTGATATTCATTTTATGACATATTTCATCATTTTGGTGGAACGTTGAATTTAGTTGATTGATGACCTGGCAAATTGTAATGGAAGTAAAACTCTGTGAAGTTATTCTATAAGTTAATTTATAGACTGAATTATAAACTCTGAAGTTATCATTTATACAGTGTGCCCACTTGAGTTGGCGACATCTGGAAAACTGTTCTATTTTTTGTTTTTGTTTGTCATTCTTCATAAAAAGTTCTGGATGTTCCTAAATCTGACTTGGACTACCAAATCTCAAAATTGACCAGTCTCATAATGAGGTTTGTTGAAAAATATGAATTGGGTACAAGAGCAAACCCCTATTATGAAGAATGACTTTTTTCCTTAAAACGAAAAATTCAAAAGTATTCCATATGTGACCACACTGTATATGAACTGCGCTGGAGAAGATAACCAACGTTATTCTTTTTGTTATAAAGATGGTATAACCACATTTCATCACAAATAAATATATCTATCTTATACTGGCTTATATAAAAATATAATTCAAATAATTTTTTACCAATCGGAGATTAGGACAGATTGTTAAAATTGTTATTTCCGTCAACCTGACAGGTATAAACACATTTACACATTTCATCACAATTTAAATTATATTTTTGTATAAGCCAGTATAAGATATATTTATTTTTGATGAAATGTGTTTATACCTTCACCAGTCTTCGAGAGACTTGTTCGAGCTAGGGAAGACGCAGCCCTTAACCGGTGACCAAGTTGGGAATCGAACTCACGACCCTACGCTTCAGAGGCGAATACTCTATACCAGCCGACCACCACGGCCAAATACATCTGGCAATATGACAATAAATTATTTGAATAGCAGTAGGAACACCATGTTTCCTCTCATAAACTAAAAGAACACTGAAACATTGTATTCATTACAACTGGTAGCTTTTTATCTCGCCTTATACGTATTATAGATTACAAGCCCATATAACAATTTGGGGAGGTCATTTGACCCAGGATGAAACATATTCAGAACGATGCTGCTATATGGAAAAATAACCTTAGGCACTATGCCGTCAATTCTTAGTGGTGCAAATGACTGTAATAATAATAATAATAATTTTTCATCTGAAGATGTGCTCTTCCGACAAAATATTCTTGTACGGTATTCCTCACGTTGGTAGATTATGAGATTATAATCTGCTAGAACCTGCTGCCGCCGTACAAAAATAATGGGACGGGAATCCTGGATTTTTTTTTTATTTTCCGAAATTGAAATTATTTTGAAACTATTCACAAAAAATAAAAATAAGAATTTAACTTTGCCACTGTATCTCAGAAACGAATAACTTGTGGACATATGTTTATAGGAACTTTTCTTCTTATTTTGATGTCAGCAATACGCTTCTACACGTACTTAAGAAACACCCTGTATATACGCGGTTTTTTCTATCCAATGTTTTATTATTAAAAACGAAAAATAAACTATACCATTAAAAAGTTCCTACTTGAAAATAGATTATTTGAAATTCCAATTCAAGATCTCGTAAGTACGTATCAGATTATAATGTAATACGCCCGGTTCTAAAAAATAGGTCCTCACGCGGCTGACCAGGCATCCCGTGCGTAGTATGCATACGTTCCTATAACTATAACTCTGGCAAAACAGTGCAGAATATTTTTTTTGGGAGAAAAAACTTCCCCTACCAGATGGTATATTTTATTTTTAATTATATTTATTCCAGCCCAAAATTTTTTAGGATTTTGAGATAAAACTTATATCAACCAATATACTCTAAACTAGGGATAGACCGATACCGATATTTATATCGGCCTATCGGTTATATCGGGCTCATTGGTCGATTATGGTATCGGCCGATATCAAAAGCCGATAAACCGATTTTTTTTTACTGGGAATAAAATTTATTATTATAATTAAATTTGAAAAATGAATGAGAAAAACACACTTTCATAAAAAATACATTTTTATTGGCAATAAAATGTATGTAACGTAAAATCAACTAAATTCATTGACTAGAAATTAAAAATTAATAAAATAAAACTTAAAGTAAAATTATTTCACCTTACTAAAAAACAAAAAAATCTGATTAATACTGATAATTTAGTGTTGGTAGGTTGTGATGCAAAAACAAACAGCTTTCTGCCATATAGCGCTTGTTTTCGGCATTTTGTCACAACATACAATACTTAAGATTATCATGAAACGACAGAAGAGGACTTGCAGAAACGTGCGACGACGGTAGCGCATCACGGGCATTCAGCAATACGGATAAATTTCCAAGTGAGACAGTATAGTTCCAAAACAGCTGAAAGAGTTGGGAAGGAATATTTTTTGAAAAATTCTGATTTCAAAACGATGAAGGACGAAATGGAATTATTCCTAGAGCTGAAATGAACAATTCTACCCACATAGCTGAACATGTAAAATTCTCATTAATTGCGCAAACGCTCATGTTGAGTGCCTTTATCACTGGATATATTACGATGAATGCGCATTATGGGCGTACATATTTTTACGGTTTCAGCTATGTTAGTACAACTGTACGAACCACGATGGAAAGAAACGAACGGCCGATAAATCGATATATCGGTATTTGAAATATCTGTATCGGCCGATTATCGGTATAGGCTAAAATTTCTATATCGGTCGATCCCTACTCTAAACTAATTATATAAAAAAAATCAGCGATATTGCTAATTGCTTGTTCCCGTAACCTCCGTCAACTGGACTATTGTTGGTTCAGTTACGATGACAATGTCGAAGAAATTGTCCCCTCCTGCACCCCAAAAGTTATATCTATACTACTGTTCATTTGCTATTACAAAACTTTTTTTACCTTCGACCAAAATATTTGAGAAAACGTTTTGTTTTACTTCTTACAGGTTCACAAGTTAAAAAAAAAACAAAGTACCTTATTGAAATAAAAAATCCTAACGTTTGAAATCAGAACCTTGAATACAAGTAATACATAACTGAATTCCTGCCAATTTCTCGTGACCTGAAATCTCAACAAAAAAAAAAACTAAATCACACTGTTTATCTATATAAAAATTTATCAATCATGAAAAATTAGATTAAGTTAATGATTTCACATTTTTCACACCTTCGGGAATGCGGGTTGAACGGAAATTGAGATTTTCATCTGAGAAGTTGCCAGTTTTTTTCGTATGGTCTGGCATTTTGATCAACACTATATATACACGAAAGATTCATATCTAGGTTAATAAATTGGCCCAAGGCGGAATACCAATCAAGAAACTGACAACTCCACGATGATGCTTCAGAAACTCCTTTCAAGGAGGATTTTGTATGTGATATAATCTTCAATCTAGAGCGAACTGAGCACAAAGCTTACAGTCGCTCAGAAGTTCAGAGAAAAATACGGAAATCGTTTTCAATTGTAGATTAACTTGGTTGTTGATTCCACTCATCGCCCGTTTCCATCGTTATTCGCCTACTCTAATGAGAAACGCGGACATGAAGAACGGGCGGCCGCCAATCGATAGCTATGAAAAAGTAACAAGCGAACGAGGAAAATCAGAAAATGAACTCGACCGCCCACGAATGATTTGTCAGCGTTAATATGAAAAGGGATATTCTCATTAAATCAAAAAGAAAGTTTATAGTATTTGATTTTCCAGATATTGTGGAGTTCGTCGAACTTCGGCCGGTCGCAGTGAAGCATATCACCAAATAAAAAACTGAAATGCTGAAAAAAATCTCCATTATGATTCATTTCTAATGTTCAATAAATGTATATGTCTGAGCTGAGGTTTCCGAGTAGAATAGAACTGATTAATTTTGAAGACACACACCCTTTCTTAGGTAATTATTATTTATTAAGCACGCGCAACTATTGATCCAAAACGATTTCACAATTAATAGTATCAATGTTCCCGAGAAAATGTGTTATAAGTTTAGAACTTGGCAACGATTACACGGCGATCAGGACGGCAATGTGCAAACACTCTGCTCGCCTACCCTACAACACCTCAACTGGACTGAAATCCAAAACTGTTCTCTCCCTTCCAAACTCCAAGTAATCATTTTCCTAGATGACCAACTGCCTCTCCTTTGTATTTTCGAATACCTACCCCTCCCGTCACCGTGTCTACGTTCCTGATAACGATCACACCAAATCCAATCCCCAATTGAATAAGTTCACTACTTCATGTTACAACCAAACTATTGTGTAAAACATAAAAGATAATCCTTTACGTACCGCAATAAATTCCGAGACAACCCATGAAGAGATTATATAACAAATCTAGATTTAATAATCAAATTACAGTCTAGGCCGAAATATTCAGCATTCTCAAAGACCCATTGATTTTCAATCTCCGACATATATAATGTATAGCCTTAACCACATAGGTAAACAGGAGTATGTGCACTCTCAGTCGGCTTGAGATTTTATTTTATTCTGGCATGCGGTGGGGCAAGAGGGGTCGGCTGAAAGCTGTTTTGTCTCATTTGGTATTGCGTACGGTGTTCGGATCTGATGATTTGGTTGTGTCGTAGGTCGGCTAAGTGTAAAATTCGAGGTGGGGACGTCGACCCAATTATGGCGGCGAGTGACTTTACTTCTGTTAACTTATGTACGATGCCTTAACTCACGATCACCCCCCAACCTCATACACATACGTACATACAGGATGTCCCAGAATGAAGGAAACAAACTCCGTTGGTAGAATCCTCAGTTGATTTATGAATGAAATTGGATGTGGAGCGGATATGAATATCGATTTGCAGAAATGTACAATTACCAAAAAACGTATCAACTACATTGCAATATTCGGCTTAAACCAAATCATTAATGTACCAACCAGAATAACATATCATAGTTCCACACTTCTTGATGTCATTCTTACTTCTACTCGAACAGATTACTTCTCTTGTGGAGTAAGAGAGGTGTCTGACGTTTCCAATCACATTTTGACGTATTGTCAATGTAACAAAAATACTTAAAGATACACGGAAAAAAACACAATTCAGAAACATGAAAAATATTGATAGAGATACTCTTGCAACAATTCATTTCATCAACACCATATGAATATAATTTGAAAATGATCGATATTGAAGGCTAAGTGAGCTTTTTCAATATTTTATTTATTGACATGTGCGACGTATTAGCATATCTCAAAACTTTTTTTTTTAAAGTAACCCTGGTTGAAAGATAACATCAAGCCTATAGACTCTTCGAGACAACGCTTTAAAGCACCACAACACTGGGAATATTATAAATCGTAGAAAAATTTCACAACAAATGCTATTCGCAGAGAGAAAAAAAGCATATATGAACTATCAGTAATAATAGTAAAATAATGTGGAAAAAAATAATGAACCCAACATATACGGTATAAACAAAAATAAAGTTTTACCAAATAACTTGAATAATCCAAATGAAATGAATAATCATATTTTGCTTTCTTCAAGAACCAACACACCACCTGATATTGAGTTAATCAACTTCTATAATTCTAATCACAAAACAAAAATCAAGTCGTTATTTTCCGTTCACTCAGTAAATCAAAATGTGGTTTATAAATACCTACTTGAAGTGAAGTCTACGGCAACTGGTATAGACGGTAGGTACTAATTTAAGTATGATAATGCTCTGGTGTTCATATAATTTACGATTCTTAACGCTATCACTGCTGTCAGCTTACTTTCCTAGTTCTTGGAAAACTTCGAAGATTATTCCAGTACCAAAAAATCTTGACATCGAAAGTCTGAAGGAACTTAGACCAATTGCCATACTTCCAGTGTCCTCCAAAATCTTGAAATTTCCACTGGATAAACAGATTTACAAATATGTTTTACCTGTCAGCCAATCAGGATTTAGATCAAGAGTACAGCTGTAGAACAGAATTATTAGACGTCACAGATGATTTATTCAGAGATATAGACTTTGGTAAACGGCAGCTCTCGTTTTATTATATTATTCGAAAGCTTTCAATACGATAAATCATGATATAATTTACTCCATCATACACAATATTGGCTGTTCAGATAATGCAGTGAATCTTTTTAAAAGCTACCTCTCACACAGGACACAATATGATGAAACGAGTAATGGACGTTCTGACGTCGGGATAATTTCGAAAAAGGTTTCCCAAGGATCCATGTTAGGGCCCTTGCTATTTTCGAAATGTACATGAAACTTTATAGAAAGTCTCAGGCATGGGAAAGCATATATGTATACGGATAAAACTCAAATTATTATTCAACAGAATACTTGAAAAATCAGCTCCCTATCAATCCTCTCAAATCAGTAAATATCGTCAAAAAGTTGCCAATGTGATCAAGATAAAACTAAATGGAGCTGATTCAAAATGTGTCAACAACGCAAGGAATTTGGGTTTAAAAAACACGTAAACTAATGTCTCAAGAGAGCCTACTGCACCTTGAAACTTTCATTTCCACATCGTCATACTTTGTAAAAATCAACAAAAATTTCACTCACAGACATACTGGTATAGTTGTCGTCAAACATATAAGATAAATAAAACAAGGCACAAAAAATGGTCGATTAGCACGAAATTGATTCCCATGCCGCCGACCAGGGTCGGACTAGTACATATGGTAATAAATATTGTGGTGAGTGCAGATCAATCAAGTTAATTTAACAAAAGCACTGCAACTTTTGTATTCAGAATAATCCATTTTTATAATTATTAATATCCTTAGATTACGTAAATAACTGCCCCATCGAAATCTAATTTGCTAATAGCTGCGCGTACCGCATACAGCTGTGATTTCTATTATAACTACGCCCGACCCTGCATTGAAAAAAACTTACCTAATTGCTGTGCGGGCCTTTACATCTTCCGCGCCAAGTGTTACGTGGGGGCGATAGGTGGAATAATTTGAATAAAGTTAGAGATGTCAATAATTTTATTTATTGATTTATTGCAATTTTTGTCTGAAAAACTGTGTTTGGTTATTGACAAAATAGGAATAAATTTCCTAGTAATTTCCTGAACTTATGTACGTATTGAAATTGACTCACACTGAATTTAGCTAATATTCTCATGTGATTACCATATAAGGTTTGTATGGCGTGGTACTATGCATTTTTGGCAGAAATATATACTTTTCGATTGATAACCTGCTTAATTTTTTTGACGGATATGTGAGGACTAGCACAATATTTGCTTATACAGGATGATTCCTAAGGTGGACGGATCCGTTCGTTAATTTCTCACATTGTAAGAAAAATAATGTCTATAGGTGAACATGTAGTCATGTAAAAGACAACAATTCATTTTCGAGATGCAGTTTGTTGAAGTTGAAAATTATTATTGAATTTACTTTAATTACTGGAGGATCACAGAATACTCAAGAGCAGATGAATAAAAATATGATTCTACGAAACAGAATGCCAGTGTCCAATATTGATTATATTCCCAAATTTGATTTTAGGATATGAAAGAACATTCAGTTTTATGCAAGAAATAAATGAAGGTTCCAGTGGAAAAACGATGAGGTTCCTCTTTTTAAAAAGTTGAGAAAAGCGAAATCTAATATGGGAGTGTCATCGTTTTTACACTGTGCTGCCTACTTTCGACCGCAGTTTTTTATGGAATGTCATTGTTTGTCCCCAGTAAGGTTTGGTATGTTGATACTGTGAGCTATAAGCTAACAGATGCCGCTAAAATATCGATTTTGGAAAAAATTGAACCTCATCGTTTTTCCACTGGACCCTTCAAATATGATTGCACTGAAACTTCAAAAAATCACCTATAAAAATCGAGAAAACCGTATTCGGCACCAAAATTCAATGTTATTGTGTCGGATAAAAAGTCCGTTAAAGACCCATATGATCAATATAATTTTTGAATTGATCATTGACATACCATGCTGGGAGCTTCCATCAGAAAAATTCACACAGGGTGCAAATCATCTATTAGAAAATCTTCAACCGCGAAAGTATTATTCCAGTTCAAAGTGAAGTAATTTCTAGCAAAAAAATCTGTATAAATAATGATTACGTGGCAACGCACTATCCGATTTGGAATAATAGGATCACAGAGAGTTCATATAAATAAAACACAGGGCGACTAATTGGAAAATTGAATTTATTTTCATGGAAGACCATGCTGAGAATTCTCTTCTCTAGATTATTTTTAAATTATCTGAAGAAAACCATCTGAATTCCTGACAATCCAGATGTTGAGTAGTGAAGAATGCAGAACTGAATGAACACTCTGTATATACGAGAATGTTTTAATTTTTTTTCTTTGTTATTCTTTTTGTTGAATAACTTTTTAATTAATGATAAATCGAATCATTATACTGCATATATTTTTTAAATTGTATCTTTGTACTTAGTATCGATCTCTAGTATACTCGTTTATCTAAACAAAAATAATTAATTAATCCTCTCTCAAAAATGAATTTGATGCAATTGAAAAATTTTGTACCCACGGCGAATTTACCTATAATACACCAGCTATTTCAAACTCTTGCACCACTTGCCCCCAACATTATGTGGCCCTTTCCAGGCAGAGATGGACAAGATAAGGCCATTTTTTGCGTCTTTTTTTTTAATTTTATATGTTTGACGACAACTATACTGAGTCATTTCAATTAATGTGATGCAGTTTATGGGCTTCCTTCATAATATAGACAAAAACAGAATCCAAAGAGTACAACACTCATGTCTGCGTTACGTTTACGGCATCGCGAAATAAGAATAGCACATAAATTGCTGGAAGCGAATTTTCATAAAATTGATTTTTACAAAACTCCACCATCTCTTTTCAAAAAAATAACATATCGAGGCGATGTTCATTCACTGAACGTTAGATTTCGTGACCTAATTTCTCCCCCATTTCACCGTATCACCTTTATTGAGACGTCATTTACATTCTCTATATACACCCTACTCAACAGAATTCCTGGAACTCTAAAGAAGTTGTCTCCTTCAGGATTAAAAAAAAAATCGCATAAAAACACTCTGATAAATCAGCAACATAAAATATAATTCTTATTTATTTCCATAGCAGACTATACCTCATATTCTCCGTGTCGATTTATTGAAGTAGAATGCCATTCACTTCATGAATCAGATTCCTGTTTCTCCAAAAAAGTTATTTGAGTGATATCATTTCATTTTATTTCTTTCAATCTGTCATTTCCACATTATTTTATGAAGGTAAAATATGAAGGTCTGACAGTATTAACTGCCTGTCAGCTGTCAGCAGAGTATCAAGTAAATGATATGAATAAAATCGCCAAAGTCGAAGTACCCCTTCTTTCCAAATATTTCCACCAAGTGGAAAAAATGAGGCAAACATCTTATAGAAAACAACTACTTCCCTGGATAATACCTCGACCCTTCATTCGGCTGGGGATGAACACCTGCAGACATGATTCAAGAATATTGAAATGGTTCCTCAGCAGAACTTGTTCACTACAATGTCTCGCCATAAACCTCAATGCGTAATAATTCTTCCGAAATTTATTAAAATTGCAAACAACATTATTGTTGTTGAGCAAGTTTCAACATGTAACCCCTCATTTTCAAAATGATGCTTCAGGGGTCTTATTCGTCATTTTCATTTTGGTAATGTTCATGCCCAAGTTACCACCTGCTCATAAACACTTTGTATTATCTGTGAGAGCTAACACATTCTGATCATTGATGAGGAAACTGGTATCATCTGCATAAGCAACTACATGAATTGCTATAAGAATATGAAAGTATTGCATCAGGTCGTTGGCGTATACTAGAAAATGTAAGGGGCCAAGTATTGAATCTTGAGGAACACCTTGCTCAACAGTTGCTGATCAAGTGACAGTTTTTCGAGTAACAACTTTTTGGGACCTGCCCTCCATATACGAGAATATATTGAAAAATTCTTAGCCTACTATAGAACCAAACAAAATTTCATTGTCAAAATATTTTATTACTCAACACATTCTCCTCTTATTTGGATACATTTATTACAGCGAACCTGCAACGTCTCTAGACCTTTCAAAAAAAATGTTTCTTCTTGCTCTGCAAACCAGACCTCCACAGCTTTTATTAACTCCTCGTTGGAAGAAAATTTACGATCTACTTTTTTTCAGTTGAAGAAAGAGATGATAGTCGGACGGAGCCAAATCTGGTGAATAAGGGGGGTGTTCTAGTAATTCAAACCCTAAATCACGAATTTTTTGCATGGCAACATGAGATTTGTGTGCAGTGGCGTTGTCCTGCAAAAACAAAACACCTTTGGATAGCTTTCCGCGTCTTTTCTCTTTAATTTTTTCCCGTAGAGTGGTCAGTAATGTCGAATAGTAATTGTTAGGGGCGAAATTTAGGAAAGGAGAGCAGTGAATGTGCAATGATGTGTCACGCCTCTAACATACCCAGCAGCTCAGTAGGCGTGGATTCGACAATAAAAATTGATTTCGATAAGATTGAAATATGGGGTTAATTTTCCGGAGCGCCACGGATTTATCGCTAGTGAAAAATCCGAAACCACCCTGATGGAATGGGACAACCCACTGCACTAATATTACTAAAATATTAAACAATAGATACCTGTGAATGGTATAATAATAATATATAAATATGTAGAGGTTTTGTCTTCCCTTACGCTTAGATAACTTGGACCAGAATAAAAGAAATAGTCATGTCCCTTACTAATAAAATATATTGATCGTTACACACCCTGTATGTGCACAGTTCAGCTCAAAATACAAAAGAAAATGAAATTAATGTAAAATCAACCACCAAGATGAATTATTCAAGTGAATGCTGTGATTGAGAGTATGGTATTGTTTGAATATATGAATATGAAACCTCCAGTGAGGGCTATGCCTGTGACGTCACGATGATAGCTTACAATTATGGATACTTACGCCTTAGGGGCAGTCTTATTTTAAACTTATCTGATACTACGTAGATATTCTCAAGTATTCCAGTTCACCAATTATTGTGGTTGTAGTTCATCGGTGCCTTGGTGAATACAGATGCACAGTGGGTATGACACAATCAATCAAAGTACAGGTACAGCTGGACGAATAGCGAAGGAATGCTGAACAACAGATATACAGCGGGACAACCACAGTCGAGCAGGAACAATCACATTAGTGGAACAGTGGAAAGACAATCGTATAGCAACGAAACAGTGGAACAATCACATTAGTGGAACTCCAATAAACGGTAGCAGAGTAGTAGCAATAAACCGTAGTGGAGCACTACCAGCTGCGAAGCAGTAACAGTAGCAAAGTGGTAGTCGCAGAGGAGCAGTAGCAGAGTGGTAACAAGCACTATCCACAGCGGAGCAAAGTAGTAGCAGAGTGGTAGCAAAGTAGTAGCAGAGTGGTAGCAGAGTGGTAGCCGCAGCAGAGAAGTAGCACCCTAGAATCAACAATACCAGTCTGACTTCTGATAACACTTGTATCGGGCCATAAGTAGAGCCCAAATGCAAATACTAACCTCTATTAAGTGGGAGGGTTCTGATAACAGCTTTGATGGTCTGTTTGCTGTCTGATAGCTAGTTTCTCGTTCCAGTGGTTTAACACAATGATGAAATGACTTCTAACCTCAAAAATCCACAAAGCGAATGGAGATTTCTCAAAAATATAAAGCGTCAAAAATCGCAAACAATATGAGAAACTCTCCTGATATGAATTTTTCCAAGATCCATCAACGATGATCAAACTTTAAATGGAAATCTTCAAAATAGGTCAATCACAGTCACTCATCAATATCAAATAAGGAAGAGGAAAATATCTCTCAGACGTCAAAGTCAAAACTGTCAATATCTGACAAGGCACTTTCTTGTTCATTAGTGTTCGGTGGGAACAGTCCAGGAACTAACTCGAGCTACTAGGAGCTATGAAAAGAACACCTTAAGATTCAGTGTTGCCAACTGAACCAAGACTAAAACGCCAGCCTCTCAATCTCAGAACCAAACACAAACAAACAAACAAAAGGTCAAGTAATCGAATGTGAAGTAGGTAAACTCAATGACACAAGATAGAGATAGAGTAGGAATGTTACGGTTTTGTGTTCTAAGTACAAAACAATAGACTAACCATAAGTATGTTTACAAAACAACGCTGTCATACCGCAAAATAGAACAACTGATAACTGTCATTAGCTTAAGGCCGGTTCATGTCCGCTCGAACTAGTACAGCAAAGGTAAGTACTAACATTCGGAACAAGCTATACATGACAACGATCAAGTTGTCATTTTGAGGAATCTGAAGAAGAAGAATACAGTGGCGTACAGAGTGGAAAGTGTATATCAATGACAGAGAATTTCTGATGTTATTGTATTAAAACAGAAAGGGTTTTCTAGTGCAAAATAAACCCGTAACATAATCTCCAGTTATTGATCTACCCTTATCCAAAAAATCAATCTTGATTACTCCATGGCAATCCCAAAAAACTGAAGCAAGAACCTTTCCAGCATATTTTTGGACACGTAACTTCTTAGGTCTTGGAGAACCGGAGTGTCGCCATTCCATCGATTGTTGCTTTGTTTCTGGATCGTAGAAATGTACCCAAGTCTCATCCATAGTAACAATTCGGTTTAAGAAGTCTACATCGTTTTCAAATCGAGCACAGATCGAACGCGATGCTACTACCCTTGCACGCTTTTGGTCAACATTCAAACATTTGGGGATCCATTTTGCAGCAATTTTTCTCATGTCCAAATTGACGTGAACTATATGATGGACGTGAACTATATGATGAACGCGTTCGTATGAAAATATTCAGTGCTTCAGCCCAATTCGACGGTCTGTTAAAATCATATCATGAACTGCATCGATATTTTCGGGGACTGACACAAAAACTGGCCTTCCCGATCGGTCATCATCTTCAATAGAAAATTTACCTCTTTTGAAGCTTGCAGTCCAATTTTTCCCGGTCGCATACGAACGAAATTGATCACCAAGGGTTTTAAGTATATCTTCGTAAATCTGCTTACCTCTTAACCTTTTTAAATACAGGTACTTGATGATGGCTCGATACTCTAATTTTTCGATTTTCACAATTTCGGTGGACATATTTTTTCTTTTAATTTATTGCGTAACTCTGGTTTACTTTTTTGACGTCAACCTTTACAATGACACTTCTAATAAGTTATTGTTAGTTGCTATGGTAACGCAATATTTTGTTTATACAGGGTACTGGTCTAGGCTAACTAGATATCAATACTTCCTCGTACCTCCAGTTTCTGAAGTAAAAGTACATGATTTACATTATCAAAATCTCTAGATAAATCAATTGATAACCCACAGATATGCAGTTTTCTATAGAAAACATTTACGACGTGTTTTTTACATTCATAAAGTTGCGTTTCAGTACTTTTGTGTAGGGTGAATTCGTTTTGATATAGACCAAGCTGTAGAGGTTTTTTCCCCACAAAATAAAAGACGCCTATACCAATTTTTATTAGATAGTTCGTTAATGAAAACCCCAGTTTTCGCTACAGCAAAATCGCATTGTGGAATTTTTTAAAAAGCAATAGTGAAAAAAGTTACAACTTCTTTGTTTTTTTGTAAATATCTCAAAATTTATACAAGGAATCGTTTTTACAGTCAATTGAACTTTTGTAAAGATTAATAAAAATTGATTATCATACGACCGGATCAGTGCATTTGCCAATGAGAAAATCCGAGAAAACCTCGAAAAAGAGACCAGTTATCAAAAAAATTTAATTTTTATAAATATGAAGCTTGACAAACAATATTGCGGAAACTGATAGATAATAATATGTGGTTCAACTGTGCGCAAGATGAATTCTGTCCGATGTGTAATTTTTGCACAATCGCGTTATAAACAATTGACGGGAACATGTCGATTGAAGGGAAATCGTCGTATTCAAATTCTGTAAACGGCATTTGGAAATAGAGATCAATATCTACAATTTGTATATTTTGGATTATCACTGGAGATGTGGGAAATGTGTTGAAAATGTCAATGAAAGTTGATCAAAACCTTAAAAGTGCGACCGAAGTCACCCGAAGTCGCACTGATGTTAACTCGAGTTGAGTTTATTTATTATAAATAAAGAAAAGACTAATATTTTATAACAGTCAATTTTGTTGCTTGGCAACGACTAGATACATGGAATCTATCAAGATACATAGAAACCCTGGTGTGATCTCTTATAGCTGTGAAACCGACATACAAAAGTGTTAAGGTACGGCCTACTTGATTCGTGATATTTTTACTGCGTTGATACCGTTTCACCTCTTTAGCACACAGATGGCGGCAAAATTACAGATTCATGATGACGCTTGGACAAGTGTCATGTTATGTAATTTTCAACATTGAATTTTATTCGTTGTGATATTCATTTACCATAATTTTTAAACATTCAAATTTCAATCAAATAATTATGACTCAGTATACTTCGGAATGTTGGAAACTCCGCAATTTTCGACTTATACGCCATCTATCGACGAATGAAGCCAACGGTATCAGTGCAATTACAGTCTCAACAACTTTGTTGAAACAAAAGCGAATCAGTGATAACACCATGGTTTCTATACATCTTGGAATCTATGCATGAATATAGAAAATGTCAAACTTTCTGAACTATTTTCCCGGGTTCTTATATGGTACTTATTCGAGAAATTTAATAATAGTAATGTCCTCCGTTCAGTCTAAACTTAATGGAGTTTCAAAACGTGACTGGTCCATTGAATCTACGCTCAAGGGCCAAGGAAAGCATATCAACAATAAAACATAAAATAATGCATTAAAAAATGAAGGCAATCGTATAAATTGAATTCGAAATAGATAATGAAGCAAAATCGACCGAACAACGTATATTAGACTTGTTTTGGTTGATTTGTAAACCACAGAAATTGTGAATGTGGCAAGACTGCAACAGGCAGGCGATGATGGAAATTGTGTTATTGACATCAATACCGATTCTCCCACAGGTTCATGTACGTATGCTTCGTGTGATTAATTTAATAACGCGAATCTCCTTTTGGCAATTCACGGTTCAAATTAAACACATTCAGATTATAAACAAAGGTATATACTACGTACATTCTGTGACTAGCAATGAATGTACCCGGGAGTCATATTGCGATATAAAGAAACCCATCGCATCATTTATTTTTTATAATAATTATAATCGTCTTCATTACCTTTCGGAAGACAAAAATTGTAGAAAAGTCAAGATTTATTGATCTTTCATATAACCATAAAACAGCTGCGGTGAATATAAATATCCATTTTTTCACATCCAGCCATGTAAGCGCCCAATAACAAAACTGAGTTTTCTCTACGATACTGAAACTAAATTAGAATGTATTGTAGATACTAGTAGATACTAATTCGTTGTGTGGTTCAGAAAAAGTAAGCTGAGAAACATAAATGATAAGGACAGATGCAGATAGACTTTGTTTTATATTATTTAGAGATCAAAAACCTTAAATGGTTTACATCATGTTGTGAACTATAGTAGAGCATGTTTTCAAATTCTGTACGACTTGAATACAAGGTACCCGGAAATTATAAAATTATAGCACGAAAGTAGAAAAAAATCATGCTAGTTAACTTTGTAATTTGCTTACTTTTGCTTTTTGATTTGATATAAACTTTCTATGTTGAAAATTCCCCTAAATGTTGCCATATGGATTAATTAATCTATAGCTTCGTTGTTTACTTCCTATGATCCTTCAAATTTTAATTTAAATTTGGCCCATATTCTCAGTTTAATATTTGGTACCCTCAATGCTTTCACTATAACTAAAAATCTTTTTTCAAATCTTTTTCGTTATATTGTACGTTTATTTTCTCTTACTCTCTTTTTTATATATTTCATTGCGCTTCGTTGAATAATTTCATCTACCTTTTCCATTACCTCATTCCATACTCACAATTTATCATCATAAATATCATTATTTATCGATTATCTGTCTCTGGAATTCTCCCACTCATAATGTATGTCTGTATCGTATAGGTATCTCATTCAGATATTTTTCTACTATTGCTGATTTTTCATCCCTATTCTATGATTTTGTTACTTAAGTTTATGTTACTCTTTTATTTTCCTTAAGGATGGTGCAGAGTCGTTTCCGTTTTTTCTAAAAATTCAAAAAATAAAAATAACACATCTACAGGTCGACAAGCATAAGGATGCCTCTGAGATGCGCAAACGATAGAAAGCGTGAGTAGATGTGCGACAAAGATCGACTACTGTTTACGGCTGGTTATCATCGGAATGTACAATCGGGAGAGAAATTTTTCTGCAACACGTAGGAACGTAGGTTCTTATCTGAATTTTCATTAATTCCTAATGAACTGTTCGAATAATATAATTGTCTGTGATCACTGGACCGTTTATGAAAATTGCATAATTTTCCCGAAGCCGTAAGTGTAAATAAAGTACGACTAGAAAAAGAATGCATCGCCACACAATATCAGAAACAGATAAATAAATATAATAAAGAACATGAGGAACATACTTACAGTTGACTAACAATATCACATGACCTCTGATCACTGCCAAATCAGCATTGTCCGTGGTAACTTTTGATTTTTTGTTTCTCTTTTTATTTGGAGTTGAGAATTGTTCCATTTCACCTTTTTCAATTTTATTCATTTCTGAATTAATTTTCCTAATGCTTCTATCGCAAACTCCCGTTGCGGCAGCAACTCGTTCTTGAACCTTCACAAGAGGAATACTGGTTTCACCTATCATTGCTTCTGCCTGCATAAATTTGATGACATTACTGACAATTTCCCTACTTTGTCCACTCAGAATCTCATTTCCCACTTTACTCTTTGAAGGCATTTTCAAACACAACAAACTACACTATAACCTATCTAATAATATTTCAAAACTATACACAACACAAGGATTTCAAATTCAACACACAATCGCGAGAGAGTTGAAGTGATTACAGTACGTGAACCTTCACGTAGACGTTAACGTACGAAATATAACGTTTACGGGTTGTTATGAAATTGAGTTGAAGTTGAACGTATGTCAACCGCTAACCCTAACATGTTAATTTGTGTTTATTTCGCTTTTATGCTGTTTTCTATGAACAACTGGAAGATGAACTCTACTTTGCGGATCTTAATAGGGATTTTGACCATATACCTCCCTTGCCAAATGCAAATCAAATTCTTCCGGAATCGGCTTTTCGAAATATTCATTGTTTTAAATAAAGCGAAATACCGAGCAAGATCATCAAAAATACATTGAAGAAATGATGATTGATGTAAAATTGTAAATATTGCTTTGTCACTTCTTGATTTTATGGCTTTAAAGTCAAAATTTGCTCATTCGCAACTCATCGGTGTGATTCGTATATTCTTCGGTTAACGTGCGTTGATTTTTAAGGCATCCGTGTGAGACCGTTAGGTTACGTATGCCCGTAAACCTATTTTCAACGTTAACGTGAATAGCTGACGAATGCGCATGCGTAGATGTCAATTTGTACGTTAACATTTACGTTCATGGCAGCACTTCAACTCTCTCACGCCACAATAATTTTATTCCACTGACTGTACACTCACGACGTTAACTGTTTGAATAATGCAGAGCGAGTGAGCTCCTGCCCCACTCCAGGGTTGTGTCTACTGCGCAACCAATTCTCGGAGGCATCCTTATGCTTGTCGACCAGTAATTTTTTTTATCCGATACTCAACTGGTTCAGCAAGAAAACGAGCAACTTTGCCCAAATTTAACCGACCTCTTATAATAACGAAGATCCCACGAGAAAACTCGAAAAACTGGCACAGTGTATTTTGAAAATACATAACACGAAAATTGTTGGAGGTAGTAGAAAAAACATTTAACATACCTAACACTGTGGTATGTCCTAGGTCTTGAAAAATCCAACAACAACAATTGGCGACATCTTTTAGAGAGCCTGAAACAAAATTATATTCATCAACAACAGACATATTAGGTAAATCAATATGGGAAGAAATTCAGAAATAACTAGTCGAATAGTGGCCATTTAAACCTGTTTATCACCTAATCAGGTGGACGATAATTAAACAAACATTGGAAGTTAAAAAAAATATGCGTCTAAATCCACTATACCAATTTGATGCAGCATTTTGGTTAGGCTTGTGCAAATAACGAAAAAATGGACAATATTAATCATCGACATATTTATTTTGAACCATAAATATTCTGTCTTTGAAGAGGTTTGACACCACAATTTATTTACAACAAGAAACTCGAACTTTGCCCTACATATTTCCCCTCTTCAAATTACGCTCCTTTTTATTTCCATATTTCAAAATATCACATGTCACAGATATGGGTTTTCATTAAAAATGTAGGTCGCCGGGATAATATCTTGTTTTTGTTTGAACGCTTGGCTCTAATGTTTCCTCATTTTTTATGGATTAACATTCACCGATTCCTCTCGAATTAGAAGTACATTAGCTCTCGCTTGTTTGATTGCTTCGAGTTGTTTATACCACAAAAACATTTTGGAAAACGAAGTGAAAATTCAGATTATATTCTGCATTTCAAATAGTTTCAAATAAGTGTATGATATAATATAACTATCAATGCTGATTCGAGCATTCTATGAACACACATGCTACGAGGCTTGTTTGGTAAGTCCGTGACTTTTTAAATTTCCCGCGCAGTAACTTTAAATGCAACACTGCTGCTGTCAACCACCATCTTTCAATAGACTACTGTCAAATTTTGAGCAAGCTGCGACATTTGGTTTGTGTTTGACAGCAATTAGAAGCAGACAACCTCGTGAATTTTAACAAAAATGGAAAAAAGTGAATTTCGTGTGTTGATTAAGCATTATTTTTTGCGTAAAAAAACCATAACTGAAACCAAGGAAAGACTTGATAAATACTATGGGAACTCTGCACCATCAATTTCAATGGTTAAGAAGTGGTTTACTGAGTTCCGTTGTGGTCGTACCAGCACAAGTGACGCCGTACGTTCAGGTCGCCCAAAAGAGGTCATCACGCCAGAAATCGTCGATAAAATCCATGGAATGATATTGGACGATCGGAGAATAAAAGTACGTGAGGTAGCTGAGGCTGTAGGCATCTCAACTGAGCGAGTACATCACATTTTACATGAATATTTGGACATGAAGAAGCTATCCGCGAGATGGGTGCCGCGATTGCTCACACTCGACCACAAGCGCAACCGTGTGACCACTTCAAAGGAGTGTTTGGCAAAGTTCAATCGCAATCCGGGCGAGTTTTTACGCCGTTATATAACCGTAGACGAAACATGGATCCATCACAATACCCCAGAGACCAAGGAACAATCAAAACAGTGGGTGTCAACTGGTGAACGTGCACCAAAGAAGGCTAAGGTGCGTCTGTCAGCCAACAAGGTTATGGCCACAGTTTTTTGGGATGCACGCGGTGTCATTCATATAGATTACTTAGAGAAGGGTAGAACGATCAACGGCGAATATTATTCAGAGCTTTTAGACAGATTCGATATTGATTTGAGGCAAAAACGACCACATTTAGCGAAAAAAAAAGTGCTGCTTCATCAAGACAATGCACGAGTGCACACGTGTGTAGTCACTATGGCAAAAATTCATAAATTGGGCTACGAACTACTACCCCATCCAGCATATTCTCCAGATTTAGCCCCTTGCGACTATTTTCTTTTCCCAAACCTGAAGAAATGGCTGGGTGGTAAGAGATTTGGGTCGAATGAAGAGGTTATAACCGAAACAAACGCCTATTTTGAGGGCCTTGAGAAAACCTATTATTTGGAAGGAATAAAAAAACTGGAAAAACGCTGGACTAAATGTATTGATCTAAAAGGAGATTATGTTGAAAAATAAAACGCTTATTTGCCATTTTTTTTTTCTTTATTCAAATAGTCACGGAGTTACCAAACAGCCCTCGTACTTTCAAAAAAATGCAAGCTAAAATGCTAAATTATCGGACAACTTTTATTTGTCGTGGGATTATTTTTTCGGTCAACAGGTTCATTCATAAATACTTTTTTTTATTGGTGTTCCATTTCAGCTTTTTCAAGCACGCCTTTAAAGCACGTGTTTAAATCGAAGTTTCAAAAACGCGCGTTTTTAAAAGTTACCATGGCAACATCAACAACTCGAGAAACGTGAAGTCTGAATGATAATATTTTGATTATTGATCTGACAGGAGTACCCTGTAACGTCAAATAAAATATTATTAACAAATGCAAGACAACACAACTCGTTCATTTATATCTTTTCCAAACATTTGATGAACTGTTAACTGTTTTTTATATGCATCATTACATTTTTGCGAGTATTTATGATTTCAAAGTGTACCAATAAAAAAAAAAATAGCGTAAAGTACTCGTAGATAACTGGTTTTTCAAACACTCTCTATTTCGAGCACTCCGGCTTCGCTGTCGTGCTCGAAAAATCGCTCGTGTTTGAAAGACTTATTTCACTTATTTTAATATACTATTTTCTACGGGTAACTTCAATCATGAACAAGCACATTTTGTACAGAATTTCATTTAATTTATTGTATGTAATATCATATCATATCATCTAATTACTAATCATTTATGTCACTTATGTCAACTAAACTGTCTGTCACGGCATCTAACTCTCACTCCGCTGAACTAAAAACTGTCGAAGGAAAATTACACGAGAATTCTCGAGACGCATCTACATGTCGTACTTTCTGGAACGATAGAGACGAAGATTCTCGAACATTCGTTTTGATCGCAGGCTGGTTCATGGGTAAAGCGACAGCTCCGCACTCGCCCGCAGCAACGCCACATTACGTATTAGGTCTCGGTCCACTCCAAAATCACGGCGGCATGTCAGATTATGATTCGCTTTTTTGTATTCTTCAGAAATACTTTAAATATGCACTAAGTGCATGTAGTTTCTCAATTTGAAGAACCTGTCACGAGGAAATTGGGTGGCAAGAGCTGTGAATTTCTTTTGAAGAAGAACCTACTAATATCTTGTTTTCAGAAGCAGATGCACGAATTGGTGGTTTATTGTCTTGTAAGGCTCTAATATTGCTCTGTTCTGCCATTAGCTCCCATAATTAATCATGGAAATATTGACAAAAATATTGAAATGGTGTCCACTCTTCATCTTGTACTTCCATTGCATCCGGTTCGAAAATGTATTCATTCCTTTTCACAGTTTTCTTTTTTAAATTTTCTTGAATCGTTGTTTTGCGAATACACTTCAATTTCAATATTGCACTATTATACGTATTACAATAAAACTCATGCAATATTTCGAGAAAAAAGCGATGATAAACGTTACTTACTAGCTCTTTGACTAGAACAATATTTATTTCTTTCTGTCTTAGTATTTCTCTAGGACAACTTCTACAAGATCGTTCTGTAACAATACTTTATGAATTTTTTCAATGAATTCAACTGTCCTAATTAGTTTGCTGATATTATTATTATATTATATCCATTAAAATTTTCAGATTAGTCAACAAACAGCCTATCTTTTTAATAATATTCCCAGATTGTTCTCTGTCAGAACATTTCTGCTCGTGTACACTGCACATATCTGATTTTTGCGATTATTTACCCCATTCTGTACGGGCAAGTACGGTACTGTAATTTGTAAACCTATTCCAATTTTTTTCAGTGAATTTTAAACTATTTTTCCAACATACTTTTCACTTTTATAAAATCTAAATGATTTTGGTTATATTCCAACTTGCTGGGGCTGTTCAGAGAGAAAGAGAGAAAACACTTCCTACCTCCGATGGCATCCTTTCAGGCGCGTGTCTAGAGTAATTCCATGGGCGGGGAGGGGGGGGGGTAATCACCCATTTCAGGCCCAATATTTACTACGTTTTAAAAAGTGAAACATCTGTAACACTAAGGCCCAGTTTCACAATGTCTGGTCACCAAATGGTTAGGATTTGACTATGGGTTAAGTATTGTAAGTACTAAGTTGGTTACGAATTTAGTTAACTTACTTTTGCTTTGTTTTGAAAGTTTGTTTTTGACATACCTACATAATAATGACAAGATAATTTTGAAATGGATTTGTACGATATCAACACATTTAGTGAAGACGAGGAAGAGGTGCGTCGGCCAAAAATAATTAGGCCGAGGTCGGACTTTCTTGAAGAATATGATGGAAAAGACTTTTTACCATTTTTTACTAAGAAATCAGAAATTCAATGGAACATCCCACCGAACCATTATTATAATAACAATTATGCTCAAAATTCTTTAAGCAATCACTATGAGTGATCAAGTGCTATTGACAATACATTTTTATGCAAATGTATCATTCCTGACAACAGCTTGCGAATTATCTGGTTTTAGCAAATCTACAGGTTGCAGGGCTGTTAGAAAAGTGAATGCAGCACTTGCATCCTTAGGTCATCTCTTTCATCAGAATACCAGAAAATGAAGAAATTTATTTTATAACCTAGCTAAACTCCCAAGATGCACTGGACCATTCGACGGTACACATATCTCCTGGAGGAAATAACGCTGAAATATTCTGCAACAGTAAACAGTTCTTTCGTTGAATGTGAAAACTGTAGCAGACCCAAATCTGAAAATTAGAGACGTTGTTGCTAGATGGCCATTGTAGTGGCTATACTCCACTATATTGCATGGGATGAGATGAGCGAGTTCCAGGAGTTAATGCCAAACAAGAAGCTATTATAAGTTTAGTGAATAATGTTGATGTCCCACCAAATGGGCCAAATGTACGTGCTAATAATTTTAAAAATTATTTTGCCAATTTATAACTTTCCACTATAAAATAATTATATTTATGATGTATCTCAAAGACAAAATGAACAATAAATGAAACAAAATATTCATTGTAAAATTGAAAAAATCTACCCAAAATATTAACAATTTTCACTAAGATCCAATACTGGGTAAGTACGAGGGCTGACAATAAAGTAAGGTCTCCAACGCTGCAACTTCGCCGGATCACGCGCTAGGCGAAATCTGGCAACACCGCCGTGTTCCTTGGTTCCCCCACTACCACTTTGCTGCTGGGTGAGGCTTCCCCGACCGCTCAGTCTTGGCTGAGCAGCCGTCAACGATGGAGGTACCACTCGCGTCAGCGTCCAAGTGCGAATTGCGTTCTGAAATACGTTTTTTGAGTGCGAAAAAGGTGACACCTATTGAAATCCATCGTCAACTAGTTGAAGTTTACAGGGAAAAGTGTATGGACATAAAAAACGTGCGTAAGTGGAGCCGCGAGTTCAATTCCGGGCGCACTAATGTTCACGACGAGGAGAGAAGTGGCCGACCGTCGGTCTCGGATGCGATTGTTCAAGCAGTGGAGGCAGAAATGCTCAAAAACCGCCGTGCGACAATTAGGGACTTGGAAGAGAAGCTTGGAGGAGTGTGTAGCAGCGAAACAATCCGTCATATCCTTGTGAACAAGTTGCAGTACCACAAAGTTTCTGCCCGATGGGTGCCGAAACAGCTGACCGAAGACCACATGAAGCGGCGCGTGGAATGTGCGACCAAAGTTGTGGCCCGTTTTGAAGAGGAAGGCGATGATTTTTTGGAAGGGTTTGTTACGGGGGATGAAACGTGGGCTCATCACTACACACCCGAAACAAAGGAGTCGTCCAAACAATGGCGCCATAGCGATTCTCCGAAACCCAAAAAGTTTAAGGCGACACTGTCAGCCGGCAAGGTGATGGCTACGGTGTTTTGGGATCGCCACGGGGTATTGTTGGTGGATTTCATGCCAAGGGGAACCACTATCAATGCAGCAAGGTACTGTGAGACCCTGGAAAAGCTTCGTCGTGCCATAAAAAACAAACGCCCGGGATTGCTGAGCAAAGGAGTGAAATTTCACCACGACAACGCGCGCCCGCACACAGCCAACGTTACCCTTGACCTGCTCAAGACATTTGGCTGGGAAATCATCGATCACCCTCCCTATAGTCCCGACGTGGCCCCCAGTGACTACCACATGTTCCCCGCCCTGAAAAAACATCTCGGAGGGAAGAAGTTTGATAGTGACGCGGAGGTTCAGAAAGAGGTCAACACCTGGCTGCGCGAGGCGGACGGAGAGTGGTATTCTGCCGGCATAGACAAGTTCATCGTGCGGATGCGCAAGGTGTTGGAAAAAAATGGCGATTATGTAGAAAAGTAGCCAAGACCTTGGCCTTTCCAACGGTGTATCGCTTTTTGTAAATAAATGTCATTTTCTATGAAAAAAAAAATTGGAGACCTTACTTTATTGTCAGCCCTCGTAACATTACAGCTTTTCATCTGTTACACCAAAATTATATAATGATAATTGTCAGGGATACAAAAATACATTAGTTATTCAGAGCTTTTAGTTTTTCATCAGTGAGTTCAATTTTCTTCTTCAGAAGTTCTAATATGAGGGAATATTCCTCCAACTTCTGAGAAACAGGTGTTTTCAAAAAAAAAAAAAATATATCAGCAGCAGAATTGCAACTGGGTTGGCCATTATCTAATAAATCAACCTCAATGTTGGCAAATTTGAAATTGCTGTTTTTTTTTTCAGAACAGAATTGTGTTTAGATGTTTCATCAAACTGATCAATCAAAAATCTATCATTATTACTCAGCCCTGTCAACTGCTACCCCAAAATATCTTTCACGGCAATATAAACATCATTGTCTATTGGTGGTTTGTTGTATCTCGTTTTTGAAATTAATTCATCAGCCCATTTCTGTTTCGTTCTTTTTTAAATAATATTTTTCTTTCGTTGCAAAAGTTGAAATCCTTCTTTGTTATTTTCTGTTTTTTTCTCTTTCCATGAAATACAATTAATAGCATCTCTTGCATTCTACTATCTGCTTATATTTTTCGTCAAGACTCATTAAAAGTTGCTCCTCCTCCGGTGTTAAACTGGCCGGTCTAGAGTATTCAGTTTATATCTACAATAGTGATCATACCCAGTGAATGATATATTACTAGCAGCTCAGTCTCCATCATTTCCATTCGATTAAATTCCATTCAACTGCTCACTAATGACAACCTTTTGACTACGTCAATATGAAATCTCATTGCCAACATATAGGAAATTAACACTAGCTGATGGTTACTTGACTCACATAACTTTTGTTATTGTGAAACACTTCAAATTTTAAGCACTAGTAAACCAAATGGTCTTTGGTTAAGTGACTAAAAAGATCACCATATATTGTGAAACTGAGCGTAAGGCATTCATATTTAATTCTTTAAAAAGATGAATTAACAAAATGTTCTATAAAACAGAAGCTCGAATATGAGAGAATGTAAAAATAAATAAAGAGAATATTATCCAAAACGAAAATAATAACTCAAAAATAAGAGAATGTTTAACTAAAAATATATTAACATAACAAAACAGACAAAAAACAAAAACAGGTTACCTATAATAGATGAATGGTATAAAATTGTAAATTCCATATTTCTTTGTTTTTTAGCACTAAATCTGTCTACGATATTATTTATATCAATTTTTATATCCCATGTATATTCAGCAAGGCAAGTCCTGTTAAACGTGTGTCCGACATGGTTGATCTAATATAGATTTTCAGTCTTCTTAAAGACGAGAAACTGCGTTCTGTCGAATTTTTTCTCTAAGTGGTCATGGTCATATTACCCCCCTCAGGCACGCGCCTACTTCCTTTTCTAATTATTAGTATCCAATAAATTCCTACCGCTACAACAATTAAAGTACAGAGATATTACAATACTGAAACAATGTGGAGAAAGACCACACGTCGCGTTCAAAAAAACCACAGAAAAGTATTCAATTCCAGTTAATAACTTGTTTAGGATCGTAATGTTACACATACAATACCAAAGATTAAATAACCAACAAGCTAATCTAAATACACATTCCTTATCAAACGCTAATTGGCTCAGGCTGCTTGTGTTAGGCGTTCAAAAGCAGACTTGTAAACTCGCATTTTAACGCTATGAGGCAAATGTTGCTTTGCATCCCGTGATATCTGATAAAAGAAGAAAATATTGTTATGAACCTACAGGACTGAAAAAAGCAAGACTGGTAGCACTGTAGTAAACAGCTTGAGGTTATTCATTATGTATTTCACGTTCAAATATGATCCAGTAACTACAATTTTTTTTTGGAATTTGTAATATGCTCGGGCTGGTATATCAAATAAAATACCTGTTACACTTAATACGCCCACACTGTGTCAAGGTTTAACATCAACTGAGTTCTACTCATTGTAGTATCATCTCCGTAGCTTAGTGAATATCGATATCTTCATTGCATAATTCAATACACTAAAAAATTAGAGAGATATTGCAGTATTAAATAACGTCAGGCAGTAATAAAGTCGACGTTATTTTGACATGTACGCACGCGCACAGTGAATCTGGAATAAGGAAAACTTTATTAAAATATTGCCTGCCTTTATTAGAGATCGTTTAAAGGCGAGGATTAATATTCCTTTATTTCCACTTCGGGTGAGATCGTAAATTATCGTGACATGATCAATGGATATAACATGGCTTTGAGAGTCTGACTGATATATATGATGTATATGAGATTTTCAACAAGAGTCGACGTAGAAGTTCGTTTGGGCCCTCAGATCAATAAGTAAACATATTGATCTGAGTTTAGGCCACTCTACCATCAGAATAATTCCTTCTAATTCTGAAATTTATTATGCAGAGAGAAAAATCCAAGAGACAAATTTGATTTAGGTTAAGAACGCATCTGTCAATCACGTGTAAATAAGGGACGAACAGACGAAACTTGCAATATCTCTTTTTCAATCACAGAATAGTGGCAGTCACTATCGAAATAAAGTTGCCTTAAATACTGACTGGCGTTATTGCAATATCTCTCTATTGTTGAGGTAATGGAAACCCAATTATCCATGAGAAAGTGAATTTAATAACTACGCAGAGGAAACCTGTACCTTCTATTCAGACTAATAAAACTAAATCATTTACCTATTTTCATCAAAATGAAAATGACTGCTAGAAATACAAGGTGTTAGTGAATAAGTGCGACAAACTTCAGAGGGTGATTCTGTATGAAAAAATAATGACATTTTGCTTTATAACTTTTGTCCCCTAATGCTTCATTTTCCGAGATACGGGGTGTTAAAGTTTTACTTAAAAACTGACTATTTATTTATTGCAGAAACCGGTCGAGATATGCAAATGAAATTTGGTCGGTTTTAAGAGGTAGTTATTGCGTATTTTCTGACATGCAATTAAGAATTTTTTGTTCATCATTAGCGCGCATACGGGTAATGATCTCAATTTTTTTAGAGAAAAAAATGGTACGCCACTGAGATATTTCAAACAATCATTTTGGGAATCTTCGTTCAATTTGTGACAAAAAATCTCTCCTGCATTTTTTTGTGTGTGGCGCCATTTTTATGCAAAAAAATAAAACACCTTACCGCGTATTTTTCATTTCTTTAACACATTATCTAGTAGCGACGCTAGGGCTACTGTCAACATTCTTAAATACGAATATGAGAGTTTCATAATTTTTAAGCTTTTAGTTTGGTATAAAATTAATATTAATGTAATTAAATTTTCCTTTACAGAAAAGAAAGGAATTGTCAGACATGCATTTTATCTATGGTCGAAGTAATGGAAATGGTCGGCAAGCTCGACGATTGTATGCTGAGTTGTATCCAGGACGTAGGGTACCCCATCACACGATATTTGCTCGTCTTCACCAACGTTTGCGCAAAAAAGATACAGAAACAAACGACTGACTGCGGGCGTCCTCGAGAAGTACGAACTGTGCAACTAGAAGAAGCAGTTCTCGAGTTAATTGCGGAGTCACCTGAAACAAGTACTCGAAAAATTGCCAACATATTGAATGTGAGCAACTTCACTGTATTTAAAATTCTTAAACAGCAATTGTATCCGTTCCATATTGTGGAAAAGCTCTACTACCTAGAGACTTTCTTCCGCGCCTAGTTTTTTGCCATTGGATTCTTCATCAAATCGCTCAAATTCCTAATTTTTTAAATGGCGTTTTGTTCACCGACGAAGCTAATTTTGGACGACAGTGTATACGAAATTTCCATAACAATCACTTCTGGACTGAGGAAAATCCACATGGAATTTTTGAAGCTCATGTCCAGTAAATGTATGGCTTGGGGTAATTGATGATCATTTAGTCGGTCCATATTTCTTCCCACAACGACTAACAGGCGACTCTTACCTTCATTTCCTACAGGAAGAGGTACCTGTTCTTCTTGAAGAAATCCCTCTACAGGTAAGACAACACTTGTGGTTCATGCATGGTTTATTCCACTCTCATCGACCTGAGGAATCGAATTATAGCTGGCTGTGAGACAATAAGAAGTACACCAGGAATATTTGCGCGAATACGACAATGAATGAGGCGAAAACTTGAAACTTGTATCACGTCTGAGGGAGGTCATTTTGAACATTTGTTGTAGCTTTGCCCCTATTTATTTATTAGTGTTTTTTTTCTGTTATTGTTCTGGTTTAATGGTATTAGATAGTTCTTGATGAAGTATTAAAGAAATGAAGAATACGCGTTAAGATGTTTTATTTTTTTGCATAAAAACGGCGCCCCACACGAAAAAAGACAAGAGAGATTTTTTGTCACAAATTGAACGAAGAATCCACAAATGATTGTTAGTTTGAAATATCTCAGTGGCGTACCATTTTTTTCGTGTCAGAAAATGCGCAATAACTACCTCTTGAAACCCACACATTTAATTTGCATATCTCTACTGGTTTCATCAGAGCAATAAATAGCCAGTTTTTAAGAAAAACTTTGACACTCCGTATCTCGGAATACGAAGCATTTGCGGACAAAGCTATATAACAAACTGTCATCATTTTTTCATGCAGAATCACCTCCTGAAGTTTGTCGCACTTATTCACTAACACCCTGTATATCAATATTTCTAAAGGGAAGATGAGAGTGGAATGCATGCTTCGAAATCAACGTTCACATTCAACGACTTTGATGATAATGTTTTAACATTTTTTAGTGAAATGTCCCCAGCAAGATTAGAGCCAGAAACAACATTTATTTCATTATCTTGAAAACAAGCTACTAAATGTAATTTTAATATTGCTTCTTGCTTTTACTCGCGAGTGGGCGCTACGACTGAGACCCAGTATTATCAAATAGCAGGCTTGTATACTTGTATTTTTATTTACATCATTAGCAGAGAAGTTAGAGAATAAAAAGTCAAATTGAGGTATTTTAATGTTTCGCTTTGGCAAACAAAAATCATGCCAGCTTGAGATTCAAGCCTTTATTTTACAACATATTTTTTGTCCGGAACCACTAGAGTTCGAAAGGTGGTGTGTGTTAGAAAACAGTTATCAAGTAGTTATAAAACACTGTATATTTATTTAGTTGCGCCAGTTAAAGTACGTAGAGCTTTGGCCAAATGTGCAACTATGGAATATTGTTTGGGGGATTTTTTGCTATTTGTCTTGTTTTGTTATGTCCGTCAACCTGTTGCATCCCTATGTGCAACCCTGAGAATTCTTCTAGAGACTTGTTCTAGCTAGGGAAGACGTGGACCTTACCTTTTAACGTGTGCTGCCATGCACGAGATCGGTGACCAAGCTGGAAATCGAACCCACGACCTTACGCTTGAGAGGCGAACGCTCTACTAGCCGACTACCACGGCCGATCAAATTCGATAACAAAGATAGAATTGTTTCACGAGAAAATTCAATTCATAACACAAAATAGATAAATCAGGACAGCTTTTGATCTGTTACTCGCAGAATAACTACGTCACACATGTAGAGAAATAAATGTTTACTTTTCAGTGCATCTGAATACAAGTTTGTCTTAAAAAAACACACAATTTTATTTTCATCCGCCCAACAGTAATCGAAACTATCATTCTCAGCGCTCATTCGGAAATGATATGAAAATGTTGAGTTTGGTGATAGATATTTATATAAGTATCGTAAAGATTCATATTACGATATGAGATGGGGAATTTGTCAAAGGATCCCATTAGGCCGAGTTTATTATCCCATCGATTATCGTAATAGGAATCTTTACGATACTTATATAGTACTAGTAATTTACGTAACAAGTCCAGAAAATACTGTTTTTTTGGACGAGTAGACCAAATTCTAGGACGAGCGTTAGCGAGTCCTGGAAGTCTACGAGTCCAAAAAAACTGTTTTCGGACGTGTTGCGTACACTATTTTTTCGGCAACCATGTAGAATAACAAATCAATGAAACGCATTTAGTCTAAGAGACGAAGAGAGGTCGATCTTCACCCATCTGTTAACCGGATAACACATACTTTTTTTTCAGTTACTTAAATAGACGAAAACGCCTAAATGGGTTGCCTATGAAAAGGTGGTCATGACTATATACAGTGAGTTTAAAAAATTTGCACCATATGGAAACTTTTTTATTATCGATTTGTCAGAAAATTTTATTCTTAATAAAAATTGGTGCATTACGAAATACTTATATTCAAGTAATCTAACTTCTAAATTTCCCAACGGTGTACAGGGGGGAACAAAAAATAGAATTATGATCAAGAGTAAACTACCCTGGCTGTGATTCCAAATTTGAATATTTCGAACATTTTAGTTCTTATTTGTATTATATATTGAAATTCGAACAGAAGATAGGTACCAACAGAAACATTCTAATTCTTATATATATTAAATTTCGAGCACTTCCCGGACTAGTCCGGGAAGTACCTACTTCCCGGACTAGGCCGGGAAGTTCTACTTTCCCAGAGAAAAAGTGTCCGGGAAGTGAACAATTCCCGGATGGTTGCCGAAAAAACATTTTATGCACTAGCGGGCGGTAAAGTACACTTTACCGCCCGGTTCGCAGGGCGTAAAGTGACACTTTACCGCCCGTTGGCGCATAAAATGTTTTTTCGGCAACCATCCGGGAATTGTTCACTTCCCGGACACTTTTTCTCTGGCGGGCCGTAAAGTAGACCAAATTCTCAAATTGTCTATACTCACACATTCATGCAATTCCTAACACAAATTAGAATCATTTCAGTTCAATAGAGCAATACTCTTTCTAACATTTGTTCATAATCGTTGGCAATTTTTTCGGTGATGATCTATTTATTTGAAATAGATTCTCCAATATAGCACTCAGCTAATATAGTTTCACTTTCCTCATATTATGTTACCTTTAATTATTGTATGCATAACGTATGAAACGTGTAGACCATTGCAATTCAAGTCAGTATTTGTGATTCGCGCTATAAAACCGCTAGTGCATACAATTTTGTATGTATCACGTGCGTAAAATGCGTTTAAGGCCTGCGGCGTGGATGATGGCCCGATGGCGTTAGCCGAGGGCCATCACACGCCTACTTTATGCCCTTGATACATAAATAACTATTACCTACTTCCAATAACGTTAGTTAGTTGAATATGATATTGATGATATTAGAATCATGTAACAAGCAAGCGTTTCTATCTGCGAACTGTTAACTTTGACGCGTTCATTTCAATTTAATTGTGTTACATTTACATGTATGGAGATACGAATTTTTGTCTCTACTTATTGGATCAACTATATTAGTAATACTTTGTGTCTATATTTATAATAAATTAGTTCTTGTCTCCTTTCCGATTGAATAAACTGAAATTTAAAATATGAAAGTAAAAAAGTATCTCATTACGAAATTCATATTAAGTAGTAGAGGTAGTAGTAGAGTAGTAGTAAGAGTATAGAGGTTTTCCCCCACAAAATAAAAGACGCAAATGGCCTATACTAATTTTTATAAGATAGTTCGTTAATGAAAACCCCACTTTTTGTCCCAGCAAAATCGCTTTGAGGAATTTTTTAAACAAGTAATAGTGAAAAAAAATTACAATTTTTTTGTTTTTTTGGAAATATCTCAACGATTATTCAAAGAATCGTTTTACAGTCAATGGAACTTTTCTAGAAATTTATAAAACCTACAAAATGGATTTTCATACGACCGGATCGGTGCACTTTCCACTGAGAAAATCCGAAAGAACCTCGAAAAAGAAACCATTTTTCAAAAATTTATAATTTTCATAAATCTGAAGCTAGACAAACAATATTGCGGAAACTGATAGATAATAATATATGGTTCAACTATGCGCAAGATGTTTTCTGTCCGGTGTGTAGTTTTTGCACAATCGCGTTGTAAGCAATTTAAGGGCACATCTTGCAAGATGCTCCGATTTAAGGGAAATCGTCGTATTCAAATTCTGTAAACTGCATTTGGAAGAAGAGATCAATATCTACTCTTGGTATATTTTGAATTTTCACCTGAGAGAAGTGAGGAATATGTTGAAAATGTCACTGAAAGTCGATCAAAACGCTTCAAAGTGCGTCCGAAGTCACCCGAAGTCGCATTGAAGTTGACTCGAATTGAGTTCGGGCGACTACGGGTGCACATTGAAGCATTTAGATATACAAATTGTAGATATTGATACAGGGTGCCCATCAATTTTGAAAAATGAAATTCCCTGACTTTTCCAGGTATTCCATGTCTGACTTTCAAATTTTCCATGACCAATAATAGTCCGGGAGCCGGTGACAGATTTCCATGACCAAGTTCCTCTCAAGCGAAAATTAGTGGAATGCATCAGAGAGTTATATTATAAAGCTTCGTGAACGTCAGCTGCGGTTCCGTGGGGGGATGAGCGGTGGTAGCCTCCCACGCACAAAGAAAAAGAAATATATTCAATTTTGTTTTCCTACCTGAAAACATGTTAAATTATCGCTAAAGCAATATCTTGAAGAAAGAAAAAATCAGCTGACTATAGCATGGTGTATTATACGACAGCTAGTTGGCCGAACACAAAAGAAATGGTACCTTCTATGATATCCTCTCAAATAAAATTTTACCTTATATTCGGAATGCGTCAATTTAACATGTTTCCGGGAAGGAGGACATAATTGAATATATTTTTTTTCTTCGAGCGTAGGAAGCTACTGTGCTGATCACCCCCCCCCCCCCTCCCCCACCAACGGAATCGCAGCTGACGTTCACGAATCTTTATAATACGACTCTCTGATGCATTTCACTAAATATCGCTTGAGAGGAAATGACTGACCAAATTTTTACCGGGCTCCTGGACTATAACGGATGTGTTAAAAAAAGTTAATTATTTTCAGTGAATCCGATATAGATCCATTGAACAAAGTGATCATATTTTTTTTTTATTAAAAAAATCATTTCTTCTGTTGAAGGAAATTTTAATTTTCCAATGGGGATGTTTTGGAAGGGAATTGTAGGTTAATTATCGATGATGAAGTCTTGGGGCTTTCAAATTTATTGAAATTAGTAAAACATTTCGCATGAGGTAAGTATAACCACCAACAAAAATTAAAAGAATACACCTAACCTAAATTGAGCTGTAACTTGCTAATTGTTTTCTGAATGTCCTCATTTTCTTTTTTTCATTTTAAATTTTTCGTTTTTCACTTTTTCGATTTTAAACGGCTTCAGTATCTCCAAGTGTTTCTCTATACTTTTTATTTGATTGACGGCAATACCTCAACATTTTATCATTTATTTAATAATATTTTCGGTCCCACCTGACAGTTTGGGATCTACTACAATTAAAGTACGATCAAGACATGATATCTCCTCAACAATCTTATAATTTAAACATGAAGCTGCAAAATTTTGCTTACAGTTGCAACGAAAAACTTCTGACATTCTTTCAAAAAAAAGAATTTATCTTTTTCTTTACATTTAGACTTCAACAACATCCTTTTTGTTGAAAATCCTATATCCATATCTTTTACAGGCAAGAAGTTGTTGATATTGTTGCCAGTGTCTTTGAAATCAATTTTAGCTATATCCTTCAAATTTTTTGGAAGTTTTTCTTCAAACATGAATTTTTCCGCTGTCGTGTTTTCAAACTACAGAAGTAGTGAAATTGAGTTGACATTGATGTCAAGATTCATATATTTCCCTAGATGGCCAAAAATGGAATTCCCTGACTTTCCCTGAATATGGGCGTTTTTTAACGTTTTTCCCTGACTTCCAGGGCCCATAAATCAATTCCCTGACTTTTTCAGGTTTTCCATGTTTTCCAGGTTGGTGGGCACCCTGTGATATTTACAGAATTTGAATAAGATGATTTCTCTTAAATCGGCGCACTTAGAAAAATTTGCCCTTAAATAATTTATAACGCAATTGTGCAAAAATTACACATCGGTCAGAAACCATCTTGCGCACAGTTGAAACACATGTTATTATCTATCAGTTTCCGCAATATTGTTTGTCCATTTTCAGATTAATAAAAATTATGTCGATTTTTCAGGATTTTTGTTGAATTTCAGTTTTAACCGTCACAAACAGAAATACAAACAGGTATACAATTATTCAAATACCTTGATAACGTAAAATTCGTGAAAACTGAAGAGAGCTATTATACGAATATATCAATGACAATTCCGTATTTTTGGGATACCTAGTTTTATTTTGTTGAATTACAATTCTACAATTTTCCAGTTAAATCTTCCATATAGAAATAGTTCGCGTCACCAACTAAAACACCACCAAACAAAATGGTTCCATTAGTATAGACTGCAGTTTGAATAGCAATATTTTAACTAGTTTGATGGATTGTTGATAAGTTGCAAGAAGAACAGAAGGTGTGTTTTTCTTGATGTTCGATGAGATATCTTTGCAGCTAGCCCTCTAAACAATTTTTATTGATGACAGCCTTAAATAGTTTTATATACGAAATGGTCGTTTTCAACAACCCCAAGGAATATTTAGGGGTATGTTACCTGAAGTCACACCGGGCAGTTCTACCGGTTGTGTGAAAGCAATAAAAACAATTTGATGTAGGCGTGAGGCATAGATGAACACCACATTTACGACACAAAATCTTCGATAGGCCAGCACAATCTGGTATTTACATCTGCCTCTTTATTCTGTGAATGTAGGCCAGTGTACTGTATTATCCCTTCTTACATCCTACATCTTCATCACTTTCTTCTAATTGTGAATCTTCCGAATACCTACAAATTCATATTCCCCATGAAGAACATCTATGGCCCAATGAGATTTTGAAGTTATTTACCTTATTATCGCCAAGAAACTGAAAATGTTTAAACTTGATGTGTTATTTTCATCAAGCAAGTGCTACTAGCAATAATATAGTGCCATGTTTTTATTTTTTTATAATAATTCAGTTTGAGTATTTTTCTCGTTTCACTAATTTTCTAACAGTAAATACAGGTCAGCCACATTGGTGACGCAAATGTACGGGAAATACTATTTTATTCTGAGACTTCACACGATTCGGAAGGTCAAAAGTCTCTGTCGCACTCATTGGGCATATGGAGAAGTTTTGTGCTCATATCTCCGCAGCCGTTTGACATAATCCAATCAAACCTGGTATGACTGGATTTGTAATGACGATCCCTAATCAAAAATGGAAAAATACACTGGGCGTCCCATTTAAAAATATCACTAAAGTAATTTTTACTCGAATGCGGATAACCCTATATATTTTGGGTGGGGTTCAAAAATTGGCCAATCGGAAAAGAAAATCGACGTGTTCGAGGAATTTTACAATATCTGTTTATATTCAGAAATAATGAATTTATTGCATACATTTGCATCGTACTGTATATGTCGTTAGAAGGGTTGTTCCATGTTTATTATTGTTACTTCTCATTCAAAATAGAAGGCTTCAAGAAACGTTGAAAAAGGAGTATGTTACTTTGATGTCACACGAGGCTATATACTAGTCTTCGAAAATAGAAAGATGATGGACAAGGTAATTCGTATTGAAGACTTTGGGAAAGGTTGTAGAAATAAAAACGTGGTTGAAAGAGCACTAGTTTTTGAGGTAAAGGATGTTTCTGCAAGAGTATAAACTCTTTGGACTTCTTTGCTAGTGTCGAGTGAGGGAAAAACTTATTGTCATGACGGTGTCTTTTTCTCTTTTCTCTTTTTCTATTGAGAAATTTGAGACAATATAAAATTGCTCATTTGGGTGTTGAGATGTTTGATAATAATATGTAATTTAGTTTCCAATCCCAATTTTCGGCTTCTCGTTTCGGACACCGACCACTGCGATGGCCCAAATTTCTTCAACGCACTCAAATATCTACGTAAAGTTAGCTCGTTTCTGGCTAGATCATGCTAAAAAATTACTCCTCACATAGAGTATTTTCGCAAAGAAAAATGGTGCAAAATCTACGTTATCAATATCCACGCACTCAAATTTCTACGTAAGGTTAGTAAATAAAAACATTGACAAAATGGTTAAGGCTTTCGCGGCCGAAGTGGTCAGTGTCACAATTTTCACTGGCGTGGCGATGGGAAGTCCACTCAGCCCAGTGATAGCCAACTTCTCTATGGAACATTTTGAAGAGAAAGCAATTGATGCATTTGATTTAAAACCGACTATGTGGCTACGTTACGTGGATGACACCTTCGTAATTTGGAGACACGGGGGGGGCACACTGAACCGTTTCCTAGAACATCTGAATGCTCAACACCCCAGCATGAAGTTCACCATGGAGACTGAACAGGAACAGCGGATATCATTTCTAGATGTTCTAATCGAAACATGTGGCGCAAGACTGACACACAAAGTATTCCGAAAACCTACGCATACGGACAGGTATCTGCATGCTCTTTCAAACCACCATCCTAGTCAGAAGCGAGGAATTATCTCCACACTAGCAGAACGTGCTCGGAGAATATGTGAACCTGAGCATCTAAAGGATGAACTAAAACATCTCCAAACAACGTTGAGATCGAACGGATATAGTGTACCCGAAATCAACAGGGCTATAAAACCGAGGACTTCCACGAGACAAAGTAGGGAGGAGGCTCAACTAGTTGCACGTGCGTATCTTCCATATATTCCTAAGGTCACAGACAGAATTGGAAAACTCTTGGGACAACACAACATAAAAGCTGTCTTCAAACCCACCAAGAAAATACAACAAAGCCTTAGGTCGGCAAAAGACAAAAGAGACCCACTATCTACAGCGGGAGTATATCGCATACCATGCACTTGCAGAAAGGTATACATCGGAACCACAAAAAGATCGATGGGAACAAGGCTGAAGGAACATCAGAGGAACTGCAGATTAGGCCAAACGGACAAGTCAGCAGTGGCAGAACACTCGCTCAGTGAAGGAAACCACAAGATTCTGTTTGAGGACGTAAAACTTCTTGCCCCCAACCAGGGATACCATAGCCGACTTGTACGGGAGGCAATAGAGATCCACAAACACACGGAAAATTTCAACAGAAAAGAAGAAGCTGTTAACCTCAACCGAATATGGAATCCCATTCTTAGAAATTCCAGAGTATCAAAAGAAAACTACGGCATTGAGACAGTAGGCAAAAAGGTGTCAATTAATGTTATTGAAAATATGCTTAACTCAGATACGAGAATAAGTTATTCTGAAAGAACAAAGGATATCAACGACATTAAGCCGACAGGAAGAAAGGGGTCAATTAGGGTTAGCCAGAATCCAGATACGGTAATTAACGAACAGGACTACCTAAATCAGAATAAATACAATCTTCGCAGACGGAATCTCCAGTCATCTGAGATTATTCATGATGTATAAGCATCTGAAGAAGCTAGCCACTCGCGCTAGCGAAACGCTAGGAAGAAATTCCAAAAAAAACGACGGCCTTCAAACCCGATTGAAAATTGTGACACTGAAATAAAAACATTGTTTTAAAAACCTCAGGAACCAAATAACTCATAAAAATTAGGACTTACAGATTGGCAAACATAGCTGCAATTGTGAAGATATACACGCCCATGATGCGCATTAGTCGTACGACAGACTACCCTTTGTTCCAGTGAAATTTACGTGATTGTTAGCGCAAGTAGTGGGAATTTCACAATATCAGCTAAGTTTGCCAAACTGTACACCTAAAATATCGGGAACCGAATTACACATTTTTTATGACCCTTCTTAATCTGGTAACCAAATTACATGTACCCGCTCATTGATAACTGTTCTCAAATATTAATGATAGATTCAAATTCACATGCAGGTATCTGACTTCAGCTAACGACTAGGTAGTATAAAAAAGGCAAATTCTATCTTCCGCCAAGAAATCGTCACTTGGTGATTGAAATAGTCCAAGAGCTGGAGACGAATTTTGAGAAGGTCCTTTTGGCAAATGGAAATCACGAAAAAATATAATTTTGTCAATTGTCGAATCCAGACTCGCGAATCTGGGAGAGCGTTTGAGGTTATTTCTTTCATCATAAAACATTTGCAAAAAATCCAAAAAAATATATTTTTGGCAACATGATTTTTTTAAATAGTTTAATTTAGTTTTCAAATAATTCAAAAAAAATAATCCCAGCTATTTTTTTCGGTTAGAAAGTATTACCAGACCCCTCCAAAAATATGTTATTAAAATTCCTAAAAAATATTCTTTTGGCAATCTGAAATTTTAATCACGTATTCATTGAGTAATTTTTATAATACCTGCAAATCGCCAGACAAATATACCAGTTTTAAACAACTCCCAAACGTGAATAAAGTTTACAAAAGCATGCGATAAAAAATTCTTATGTGTAGCCATAGGTGCGAGAAAGGTAGCTTATAAAGGCATGCCGGCAGCTCATGGGAGCCAAAAGATACCTTCCCAACTTTCGTCGCCAGCACTTGGATAAAAATACGTATCGAGGTGTTGAAAATAGTCCAACAAAAATTTCATTCAGTTTTTAATGCATTCAAACATTAAACATGAAAAAAATTGTTATTTTTTATTTTTTCAGGTAGTTTATAGACAAAAAGTTGTTTATAATTTAATTGGAATATCTGAAATATTTATCTGTCTGAAAAAATTGGAATTTTTCTAAATTATTTTTTATTTACATTTACATTTTTATTGATTAAAAAACGCTGCGTTTTTTGGTCTAAAATAACTTGAAGGATATACTTTAAACTTATGTTGTCAATAAAATGGAACTTTTTAGGTTTTTTCCCAAATTGTAATGCCAATTTCAAAAACTAGTTTTTAGTATGGCTGTTCATATCTTCCAACTTCGTTCGATTTATTTATATATTTTTAAATTTGAAGAGTCAACATACACCACTTTTTCTGACCGCAATAAGCATTGTGGAAAAAGAAGGAAAACAATAATATGTATTCCGCAGTACAACTTGGAAACTTGAGATTTCCTATTTAAGCTCCTTCATTTTTATTATTTCCTCAAAAAAATTTCTCATTTTTATTTCCGCCAAATATATTTTTTTTATTCAGTAAAAAACGAAACAAATAATTTCTTTATTTTAAGAACCAGAAGAAGAAAAATTTGTTGAAAAAATTGCAATTTTCAATTTTTCTGATAGATGTTTCAAAGGACCTCGCAAACTCCTTATGGAATTTGGGTCCCGGTGGTTTTTTCTTTGTATTTTTGGTATGATGTAGTCCATGTAATTCTCAACCAATGTTACCATTGCGCCAATCCGAAAAATGAACAGTTTTGCTGCTAGGGGGCGTTGAAATCACCCCTTGCGCAGATTAGACTATTTATTTTTGAATCCGGTAACAATATTTTCACTTGTTTGATTATTGCTAATGTTGCACAATATTGTGCTGTTTTATGAAAAAAATTCTTACCCCCCTTCTTCCGCCCTTCTTCCACCCAACTCCTATTAAGAAACGCATAAAAAAATTTCGAGTGCCTTTAAATGTATCGTCGAATAGCAATTGTTTATGATTCTCCCCCTTCCCCCCAAAGGGATTAAAACAAAAAAAATTCATTGGATTTTTCTGAATTTTTAATATGATGCAGTTCAAGTTATTTTGAATAGAAATTAATCAGGTGACAAACCCCAAAAATGAATAGTTTTGATGCTAGGAGGCGTTGAAATCATACCACCTTGCTCAGAATAGACTATTCATTATTTTTTTTGTCTTTGGTGTTTTGGCATCGACTGCTATGGTCATTAGCCTTGTGTTCTTTATAGGCCTTGTTACTAACTCCATACGCCACCTTAGGAGCAGCACTGTTAATTGGAACGCAACAGCGAATCGTGCAGGACTCACCCTAGTCTAGCCACGAGATTTTAATAATTTAATCGGTTAAATTAAATTAAAAAATCCTAGCCCAACCAGGGTTCGAACTCCGGACCTTTCGACTCAGAGTCGGACGCTTTAACCACTGCGCCACGCCCCGACAAACTATTCATTATTATAGGCGGAAACAATATCTCTTCGTATTTTAGTTTAGATTAGGCTGAACAATTGTCTAATTTTTTATAACCTCTATTTTAAAACACGAAAAAAATTAATTCTCGACTTGTGAATGCTTTATCAAAATACATGATTTAATCATCTTAAATTAAGGAAATCCCTTAAGAAAATTATTGATGGATTTCGCTGACTTCTTAGTAGGGCGTAGTTCATGTTAGTTGAATATAAATTAATTGGGAGAAAATCTTGAAAATAAATAAAAATTAGACATCGACAATTTGAATTTGAGTTGGTGCCTGAATTAATTTTTTTCGTGTTTTAAAATAGGGGTTGGGAATAAGGGCGAGGTTTTAGACTTTTTTTATAAAGAATTACACAATTGTTCAGCATAATCTAAACTAAAATACGCAGAGACATAGTCTATTCTGAGCAAGGTATGATTTCAACGCCCCCTAGCATCAAAACTATTCATTTTTGGGGTTTGTCCCCCAATTAATTTCTATTCAAAATAACTTGAACTGCATCATATTAATAATTCAGAAAAATCCACAGAAATATTTTCGTTTTGTGCCCTTGGAGGGGAGAGAGGATAATCATAAAAAACTGATTTTTCCCTTATTCAGGCATATTCAAACATTCGACGATATATTTAAAGGTACTCGATAATTTTTTTTGCATTTCGTAATAGGAGTTGGGGGGAAGAAGAAGGGGGGGAGTAACAATTATTTTTATAAAACAGCACTATATTGTGCAACATTAGCAACAATGAAACAAGTGAAAATAGTGTTATTGGATTCAAAAAATAGTGCAAAGTGTGATTTCAACGCCCCCTAGCAGCAAAACTGTTCATTTTTTGGGTTGGCGCAATGGTAACATTGGTTGAGAATTACCTACATCATACCAAAAATTCAAAAAAATTCACCGGAACCCAAATTCCATAAGGAGTTTGCGGGGTCCTTAGCGTGTTGGCCTAAAACAACTTTACCAAATAATTTTTTTGCTATTTTTACAAATAACCCCACTTTTGTCCATTCGTAATGAATTTTTCCGAATTGCCGCCATTAGGTTTTTCAATATGCAAAAACGATCCCCTATAAAGTATTTTTTGTAACTCTGATAATAATTTTTCCCATATGCTGCAAACATTATGGCCCACTCTGTAAATATTTTTTTAAATTCTGTTTTTTGAACAGAAAGCATTTTATAGGCAATGTTTGTGAGAATATTTTTTTCTAAAATAACGGAAAGATTCAGTCTCATCATGGCTCACCCTGTATACTCGGAACGTAACTCAAAACGTGTAATCAGAGGTGGGGATACTAATCTTTCAAATAGTATCTAGCGCCTCTTGCTAATCCAAATGCAACATTTATAAATAACATTACATTAACATTCCCGAAAGAACTTGTCGCTAGTTCTCAATGGACCGTCGGACATGTTACTGGAAATAAGCCAATTTACTTTTATTTGGAGAAATTTCAAAAATTTTTGGAATCGTCTGCGCGATTTATGGTTATCTTGGATCTTGTTCGAGTACACGAAAACAACGAAGAGTGTTGTTCATACATCTTATTCCGAGATCCAACACTTTTAAAATGAGAAATAAAAGCGAGATAAATGATGATCATGTATTTAGAGGGATAACGATTCGGAATGGCAAAGCGCAAAATAAATATACTGCAGTGGTAGAGTAACAATGGCTATTAATGCGTTTTCTCGTTTTGTAATGAATGAGGAATGAAAAGTGAATTTTAGGTAACTAACAATAGCCCCGCTGTTTATTTTGTTCAAAATAAGTAATAAAACTACAATAGTATAGATATACGAGGATGGTCCCAGAAGTACCTGGCCTGACCTAGAGATGGCGGTAGTTGCTCAAAAATACCATTGTATTAGAAAGTACACAATCTATACAGCATATGTTTCAAGTTTGAAGGCGCCACGTTGTTTAGTATTTGTTTGGCAGCCATCAATAGAAAACGTTTTCAGTGAATTTGTAATCATTATGTGATACAATACTTCTATTTGAAAGGCCTTAGCCCAACCAATATAAAAGCTGAACTAGATTCTACTCTGGATGAGACTGCTCCTTCGTTATCAACAGTAAAATATTGGGTAGCAGAGTTTAAACGAGGCCGTACGACCTGCGAAGACGAGCATCGCAGTGGTCGACCAAATGAGGTGACTACTCCAGAAATGTTGAAGAAAATCCACAAAGCGGTACTGGATGATCGTCGACTGAAAGTGCGCAAGCTAGCAGGCATAGTAGGCATTTCAAAAAGTGCGGTACATCGCATATTTACTGAAAATTTGGACATGAAAAAGCTGTGCGCAAGATGGGTGCCGCGTTTGCTCACAATGGAACAAAAACAGCGTCGTGAAGATGTTTTCATCGAGTGTTTGGCAAGGTTTCACAGAAATAAAGCCGAATTTTTGCGCCGTTCCATAACCATGGATGAAACATGGGTCCATCACTTCACACCCGAAGCAAAAGAACAATCAAAACAATGGACTGAAAAGTGAGAACCGGCTCCAAAGAAGGCAAAGACCGTTCCATCTGCAGGCAAGGTCATGGCGTCGGTTTAATGAAATGTGCGTGGAATAATTTTCATTGACTGTCTTGCAAAAGGAAAAACTATCAACAGCGAGTATTATGAGAACTTATTGCAACGTTTGAGCGAAAAAATCAAGCCAAAACGGCCGCATTTGGCTAAGAAAAAAGTGTTGTTTCATCAAGACAATGCACCAGCTCTCACATATGTTATTGCAATGGCCAAAATTAATGAATTAAAGTTGAATTGCTCCCTCATGTACCCTATTCGCCAGATTTAGCCCACTCGGATTATTTTCTGTTCCCAGACTTGAAAAAATGGCTCGGTGGTCAAAGATTTCTCCAACAATGAAGAGGTTACGTCGACAGTTAATGTCTATTTTGAGGAGCTTGACGATTCTTATTATAAAATGGGTACCGAACTTATTGAACATCGCTGGGAAAAGTGTGTGGAGCTAAAAGGAGATTACATTGAAAAATAAATATATTTTTTCCAAAATTTTTGTGTTTTTCTTTGTTGGGCCAGGTACTTCTGGGACCACCATCGTATGTGAAAAATATCATTGCGGCTGAAGTTCATAAATGAAAGGTAAGTGAATAGAACCTTGAACGCGTGTGAGTTCAAGGAATGTTTACATATTTTATTTATCCACATCACATTATAATAGGAGTTTTATCCACAATGATGAAGCACAAAAAGTGACCTATTATCTACTAGTGGAATAAGGTAACTTTTTCTACAACTGTCAAAAAAGGGGTACTTTTTTGTGTATTTTGTGTTCAGAAAGTATATAATTTTTCAATATCAAAATACTGCTTCATTATTTTACGGAAAAGTGTGAAAAAGGTACACTTTTTTTCATAGTTGTTGCCAGGCGACAATGTAGGAGAGATCGTCTGTTGCGGCTCGCGCGTCTATAGAATTCAGCGAGATAACGAGTGAACAAAAATCAAGGCGGCTCGCGGCGGCAGTATTCACGGCAATAACATACACCCCTCTAAGGTACTATTGGACCGATTCTTTCAAATTAGGCCAAGGTGGCTGTGGCTGTTGCGCCTTCAGGAACTAGATGATATTCATATAATTAGTGACAGTTGTAAAGTTGTCTCTCTTAACCTCTCCATATATATTTAATATTTTGATATACGAAACTAAAGTAAAGAATGGAAAGCGATGAAAACTTAAACACTAGACCAGAAGAGATCGTGGATAGTGCAAAAACAGCAATACTCAACCTGCTACCAGAAAAATCGAAGGAGATATATCTGAAAGGATATGAGTCATTCATGGCATGGCGTGAGGAAAAAGGTATAAGTAGCTTTACAGAGAGGGTATTGCTTTCAAATTTTGATGAAAAATCTAAGGAAATGAAAAGTTCCACCCTACGGTCTCATTATTCGAAACTCAAATCCACGTTGTTAGTGCATAATAATATTGACATTAGCAAATATGTGAAATTGGTTACATGATCGAAATGAAAATCTGTCGGCTATAAGCCTAAAAGTCACTAACTTTTACAAGAGATGAAATTTACAAGTTCTTGCCTGAAGCTTCTGATGAGATAGAGTGACCGCCAAAAAGTATGTACCATATGGGAAAAATTTTTATTATTGGAGTATTGGAAAAAATATTCTGGGGAAAAGTTTGTGCATGTCCGATAACCTAAAAATCGATTTTGACACATGTCACGTGATCGCTAGAATGGCGGCAAAATGAAAAAAATTGTAATGCAAAGGCAAAAAAGGAGTAAGATGGCAAGATGTCAAAAAAAGTTATTTGAAAAAGTCACTTAGAATTCAATTTTATACACATAAACGAAGTTTCAAGAGATAATTCAAAAAAATTGAAAATAGCAATTTTTTAAAAATATTTTCCCAAATATTTAAAAAAATTTTTTTTTTCTTATGGATAGCTTGACTATACTGAAACATTTGCATTTTAATGATAATGACAAAACTTTCTCATTTTCTCCACACCAGAGGGCACCAAATTGAAAAAATGGGAATTTGTCAGAACCCTTGCTGTTACATCGGTTCGTATCTAACAGTTATTTCCGAATTCCACGACCATTGTGATGACATGACACTCCAAAAACATGGTAATTTCCAGATTATAATCAAGTTCCGATGTTTTTATTTGCCAAAAAAATTGTGAAAATATTCTGAATGAAATAGTTATGTAGTCAAATTTAAGAGACTTATAATTTACATGTTTATGTGCGAAGTGAAACGCTCATCCACGATTATCATCGGAACTTGATTATAATCTGAAAATTACCATTTTTTTGGAGTGTCATGTCATCACAACGGTCGTGGAATTCGGATATAACTGTTAGATACGAACCGATGTAACAGCAAGGGTTCTGACAAATTCCCATTTTTTCAATTTAGTGCCCTCTGGTGAGAAGAAAATGAGAAAGTTTTGTCATTATCATTAAAATGCAAATGTTCCAGTATAGTCAAGCTATTCATAAGAAAAAAAATAATATTTTTAAATAGATGGGAAAATATTTTTAAAAAATTGCTATTTTCAATTTTTTTGAATTATCTCTTGAAACTTCGTTTATGTGTATAAAATTGAATTCTAAGTGACTTTTTCAAATAACTTTTTTGATATCTTGCCACCTTACTCCTTTTTTGCCTTTGCATTGCAATTTTTTTCATTTGCCGCCATTCTAGCGATTACGTGACATGTGTCAAAATCGATTTTTAGGTTATCGGACATGCACAAACTTTTCCCCAGAATATTTTTTCCAATACTCCAATAATAAAAATTTTTCCCATATGGTACATACTTTTTGGCGGTCACTGTATATCTCATACATAAGGTAAATCTTGAATGCAATTATAATCATGTTCTTTAATCTCTAATGAAATGTTGTTCAAGGTTGCATTCATATTTGGTATCGCAGGAGCATGCCGACGAGAAGAAGTGCATAAAATAAAAATTGAGCACATTAAAGAATCAGAAGATGTTCTGATTACTACAATTCCTGATACAAAAACTCATGTTGAACGTCGATTTACGGTTATCGGAGGAACGCCTATCAACAATCTGAATTTTTGGATATTTATAGAAATTATAAAAGCTACAGACAAAAAAAAAATTGACCAATAATTTCTTCTTGCAAATGAGACACGGTAAATGCGTAAGCCAGGTTGTAGGAATAAACAACTTTTCAAGATGATTTTATTGAAAATATGAATAGAATGTTCATAAAGTCAGCTGTGGAATCATCTGTGACTGAAAGATAAACTTTAGTCGCTATTCTCCATCATACAAGATAACCTCTCTTGGAAGGGATTCATGTTGTAAAGGGAAAACATTCTCAATTGAAAATTGAACCAATACATAACTCCATTTCCAGAACATGAATCCCTTCCAAGAGAGGTTAACTTGTATGATGGAAAATAGCGACTAAAGTTTATCTTTCAGTCACAGATGATTCCACAACTGACTTTATGAACATCCTGTTCATATTTTCAATAAAATCAACATGCCATACCCATGACAGGTTTAATGTCAGAAAAATATTTTCAAAGTGTCACCGCACAAGAAATAGTCCAATTATTACATAATTACAGTGTGAAATTGCATCTGAATAGTACGATTTCCAATTCTTCCGACCTCCCTGATGATCTTAGAAGAGATATTTGTCGACCAAAATGTATTGGAGGCCTAGCGAAAGAGTTCCAATTCACGCATCAATGAAATGAGCGATTTTCTGTGAGTGATATTTCTGAATAACATTCTCCCTTATCTCATTTATAGATAAGAATCTCCAATGGAAACTGAACATTTTAGAACACGTTTGACACGTTTGGCAAATTCAGGTGCCGATCGATTTATTACTACACAGAGAGAAAAGACTGCAGCAGGTTCATGCACAACGTTGTGTAAGACACAGTTGTGTAGATATTTTACACAATTGTCCATTCTTTCATCACACGCGTTTTGTGAAATTCAATAAATATTTGTGTAAGTCAATTTGTATAGTATTCATGCACTTCCACATTGTCTAAAAATACACAAAAATATGCACATCTACCATAACACAATTTATATGGAAAACATCAACAACGCATTGAACTCATCTTACACCTATTGTGCAGTTTCATTTGATATGCACTAATTGTATACTATTTCAACACAATTGTGTAATTTGCCACAACTTGACCAAGGCGTCGTCTCACCCAACTAAATACGCATGCGCGGCACTCCAAATGTCCAGTCCATCTTTGTTTGATTGTTTTATGCTGATCGAAGGGCGAAGCTCATTGAGTGTACTTACCTATTATTTATTATTTTCTCATGTGTATGTGGTTTTGTATCAAATGGAAGTGTTATAATATTTGCAAACTGATTCTAATATTTGAAGGTTGGTATTGCTATTATTTTTTGTTGAAACCTACAAACTGACTCATTTCCATCATTTTTAACGGTTTGAAAGGAGCATCCTCGTACCTACTTCCTACTTGAATAATATAGTTTGACACGGAGATAACTTTAAACTTTATTATTATTCAACGTGTTCCAAAATAACAAAATGTGTGGTTGATATATGTTCAGTTTATTATGTTCAGTTATATGTTCAGGTGGTATTTCATTTGTAATTAAAGTTTATAGTTCAGTTATTTTTGTTATTAGTTCTTTGTGATGAAATAAACATTTTTTGGATGACATTTAATTTTATTTCAACCTTCTGAAAAATGAAGCTTATGATTTCTGAAGAGAATAAGATATGAAGAAGCGAGCAGGTTGAAACTGATGCTTATTCTTACCTTATTCCGTTTGGATGTTATGTGCCTCAAGTGTAACCTTTCTTAAAATTATAAATAGTACCTATAAAAATTGGCATTGCTTTGTACACAAATATGTACAATATTCCTACACAATTCATGTATGCGGAGTACACAAATTTGTGAAATTTTTTGCATCCGATATATAAAATACCTACACAATTTGTACAAACTAGGTACACAAATTGTTGCCATTCATTACAATTGATGCATAAACAGTACACGAGTTGTTGACATTCATCGCACAACATACCGATTAATTTTGTATATTTTGTGTATAAAATTAAAACAAAACTATTCAGAATAATAAAACGCTGAAGTGTATCGTTTATACACAATATCTGTAATACAATATTATAGAAGAAATATGAACAAATTGGTGCTGTCAACTTTTTAGAAACAAATTGTTCTGAAATTATTCACAATTGTGTAGAAAACATACATTTATTTCTCTCTGTGTAGTAAAAAAAGACGGAGGGTGGAAATCTAGTACAGTTGCAGAAGGGTATACGTTGATGAATCCATGGAAACAAAATTGGAATGAGCCGCAAAAATCCTCGAAACTAGTCTGCAGGTGGTCACCCCGTCCAAATCAAAACATAATTCTGCTGGTTGGTCATAGAGGGCACTTGCAATCGCGTCCTCTGATGTTTTGAGGAACGTTGCACAAGTAGCTGTTAGATTTAATTCAATACCCGTCGTGGTCTTAGCCAGGGGAGTAGTTGTTTTCTGACAGGTTCTTGCAATAATAAGCCCACATAGTTAGGTGTTTATGGGAGTAAAGGGTTCATCATCGGTCGGTAACGACTGTTCGTTAGCAAACGATCTCCCAAAGATTTCTGTCTTCTTCGCTTGTAATGTGGCAATTTCTGGATATTTCATAAATATTTCAATTATTAGTACATGTGTTTGTTCCTTCATCATTGAAAATAAATGTTTCTTAACAATCTGTGGTTTTCAGGTAGATGTAATGAAAAATATCGTTTATTACTCGTCCAAAATGGTTTTTACGTGCTTGCACGACTTCCCGTGTTCGGCTTCTACTCCCACAGGAACATGTCGCGCACGAACGAAAAAATCCTATTTTCTGAACTCGTAATGAAATATACTATTATATTGCCATTAAAAACTAGATTTTACAGTTTGTGCGAACTCCGGTCGGCGCCACTGCTATCCTGCTTCCTTGAATACCGAAATCAAAAGAAATGATGGGTACTCAAGTACACAGAAAAAAATGCTGGTTTGTAATTAAGTATAACAATAGTCTTGAAAAAATATTCTCCAACCAAATTCTATTATTTTCGAACTGAAAGGATTTGTTTTGAAAGAAGAAAAAGCTACTTTCTTTTTTAAAAGAGAGATATTCTTGATTGAAAAGATTACGATCCATTTCATTGGATGTGTTGTATTCTCAATCTAACAAGATTATTTGTCTAAAAATAAGAAAGGATATACAGTTTATTAGAGTTTTGATTTGTATTCTTTTGAGAAAATACAAAACTAACATCGAAATGAGTTAGAGTTAACCATAGGCTTAATTTTATCATTGAATCAAAATAAAAGTTTTTTATGAACTAGAATATTTATTCTCAATTGTAGAAACATATTCTTGTTCGAATATTTTCCATAATTTAATTAAGAATAGCTATATTTTGGTTATCACCAATGAAAAATTATATCAATACTAGGCCCAGCTTCACCTAAGAATAGGCTATTTTGACTTGAATTATTGTTATACTTGAAAGTAGACTAAATAGAACAATCGTCAACGTAGTGGGGTTGATCGGTGCGTCTCGTGTCGATCGAAATTGTCCGATTGATTTGGCGGTAGGCGACATAAGTGTTTAGGACGTTCAGGTTTAGCTGTTAATCTGTCGAAATTTGTCTTTTCTCTTTTCGGATTGTTCCCCAGTTCCCATAATTGTTGTGAAGAAATGGAGGAACTTCTGCGAGAATGGCAATTGGAAGACCTGATTCCAGTGTTCAACGGTAAGTAGTTATATTTAATTAACCAAAACAGTGATTATAACATCTCTGTAACTGTAAGAAAGAGTATGGCGTCCTTTTGTAATAGGTTTGCGCCAAATCTTGTCTATAATATCTGTAAATTATATTGGTGGGTATAAAACTGAATCAATTATGTTTGGCCAGGTATACCTACGATTCTTAGACACCTTTCTATGCATAGAATAAAACAAAAAAAACTATTCGTTGATAGGCAAAATATTATTACTTTAAATCAATATATGATTTGAAGTTGGTGGGTATATACGCATTACATTAAAGATGCATTTTGTTTTTTCAGATCATGAAATAATAGCTGAAAACGTCTCAAAACTGTCTGAAGACTTGATCAAAGAATGAATTGCTAGTATAGGAAAACGCATTATGTTCAGTACGTACTGGTGATATCTTGCAAGTGCATTTGTTTTTCTCACCCGATGATACTGTTATACAGTATGTGTATGTGCCTGTTTTTTTATATAATATTTTATTTTTTATATTGCATGAAAACAATGTATTTTGATTGACATTTTAGAAATAAGTGTTATGTTCAGGAGCAACCTTGTTCTGTGATAAACCCCCTGAAAGGAAAATAAGTTTTTTTGTTGCAAATAAAGAATGTGTTTAAAAATTCACTGCTGAACAGTTTCATTCAAACCCTTATATGCCCTGCCGTATCTCAATCGCGTAGATTTTTTTTCTATATTTCTTATCTTCATCTTTGAAAGAACGATTTACCGATCTGTGCTGCATTATTTATACTTACTCATAAATTTATAGATACAGTGCTTTGGACATTTCTTCTGCATCGAAATTAACATAGTCTTGAATACTTTTTAGCTTTGGTTGAGTGTACACAAACAGAAAAATTTAATTTCTTGACCATTTTTATAATTTCAATGCAAACAAAATTCATAGACATACGATCTATAAAATTAGGATAGTTTTGCATTAAGAGTAGTTATTTTAATTTTGACGAGTATGACTAAGTTGTACTGAGCTTTACTGAAGCAAATGCAAAATATTTTAAACCTAACTCGTGAATAGTATTGACACAACTCTTTTTATTCTTAGTTCAGGTTAATTTATTCTTGCTCTGGGATTTAGAAAATAGTCCTTTTGAAAATAACTATACTCACTCGAAGTTTACTTAGCTTTCAGTTGAGAAAAAAAAAACATTTATTGCAAAGGGTTCTAGAGTTAGTTCTATCAATTTCATTCTCTGTCGAAGGAAAAATAGTATTTACAATATACATACCTATACTCACTGGAAGTATTTCTTATTTCCTCTGAAAATAAGTAAACTTTTTCTGAAAAACAATGCTATATTTCATTCCATTCGATATATTCTCAGTTGAAGTTTTGTTAGATTTTGAAATTATTGTTACTATACTATTGTCAAGTTTATTATTTTTCATTGTGAGCGAAGTAAATGGATGGATATAACTATAAGGTTTATTTTGAATTGAGTATAGTTCTCTTTGCGGATATATGAGTCTATCTTAGCTTTCAAAGACTACTACTCTTGCTTATAGTGTACATTTTTTTCTGTGTACGGCAGGCGCTGTGTTGCCACTGTTCAACGAGTCTATTATCTTCACTAACAGGCTCCGTTCCAAGTGACGCGTTACTGTTGACTCTTAATATAGCTCATAGCACATAACGAGGGGGAAGTAACTCTTTCATTAGGTGTACATCATAACATTTTCATTACTTCATTAATCATTTCATATTCAACTTAAAATCGAAATCTATGTTTCTTTGGATCCGTGATATGATTTTTTTCGGTTCCATGTTGGCAAATTTATGCCGTCTGACAATCGGTAAGTGATCGCCTCGGTGATCGCTGAGCAGACGCGGATTAATAGTATAACAGCATTAATGGTAATTATTTTTCATTGGAGTTAATTACTGCATTATATTCATTAGGTGTACAAAAAATGGCTAGTTACTTCCCCCTCGGCACATAATCTTCATCATTGAGGTGACCATTACTGCATCTAATATCTACGAGAAAGAATATATCACACTTTAATGGTTTATCGAAGCTTTTAGTTTTGATAACTCTTAAGTTCTATACTAAATAATCTTTGAATTTTCGAATTTCAGAATCTGGTCAAATGTTGCGAATATTTTATACAAATCAACTGTCCTTCACCGTTTCCTTCTTTATGACTCATGTTTGATTCATTCATGTTCATATATCACTTGTTGGAAAAATAAGACCAAAATCAACTGAAAACTATTTATCAAGGCAGGAATTTGATTTATTTCATCATGGTGAAGTGAAGCGAATGTCAAAAACTGTAATTATCAACACATCAAAAATAGAACGGAATTCGTAGAACCCCAGAAACCATTATAATCCGTGTCATGTCCTTTTGAAAATACCTCATTTTTGTTAGATTGGGGTAAAAAACTACTCCTCACAGTTTGGCTTATGCTCTATTCTGTCTACGTGAGGTTAATTAATAGGCACTGTAGTTAGAGTAGAAATACTGAACAAAAGTACGTTTGGACTGGGGTAAAAAGAGAATGAGGAATCGGAATGAGAAAAGAATATTTTGTTCAGGAGAAATTAAGGTTGATCGCACTGGTTGTAAACTGTGGAAAAACTTTATAATCAAATACACAATGATTGATTGATGTCAGAGAGGGGACGCTGTTGTAACGGAAATTAATAATTCCATTTGAGCTAAAGTGGTTCGGAAACTTTTACGTAAACGTAGGTCCCGGATCTCCCTGCTTTTGAGGGGTTTTCTACGAACCAAGTTTTCTTGTACATCAAAGAACCTAGACGTTATTGGTTTATTAATTAATGGACACAAAATACGGTAGTTTCGAAGGGTTTATCTGTTGTTTCATTAAATTAAGCTGAGCAGTTTTCACCTCATTGCCGGTAGTAAATAAATAATAATAAAATATGTCTTTATTCATCATTTGACAACATTCATAGGTAGTATACAGGGTGATTCACAAATTGTACATAGTCCAACCATAAGTACTATGGACCAAGGCCATTTCATATCTGGTATTGAAAAATGCCTTGTTGCGTTTTTGACGGATATACAGGGCGATATTTGAAAATATGTGAATTATTCTACAATAAATATCTCTAAAAGTAAAAAACTCAAATACACGAAATTTGGCACACTGAGTTCAATGAAATAGTTTTAAAAAAAATTAAATTTAGTTTATGATCAAACCCAAATACTTGATGGAACTTGCTTCTGAAATGGATGTTTCGGAATTTATTACCAGTGGTCCCATATCAGGAAGATTATTACTGTATGAAGTAAATGGTAGGTATTTTGTTTTATTTACATTTAAAGTAAATTTATTGTACTGAAACCAGTGCATGATCTTTCTGAAATCTTCTTCTGCTTTTGTTTTCAGCCCTTGCCAAGTCTCAGCCCTATACAAAATTGCTATATCATCTGGAAAACTTAAAATAGTTTCACTGGATTCTTGTGTTAATAAGCTGTTGATATACATATATCGTGAAAAGAATAGGGACCAGGACATTGCCCTGGGGAACACCATAAGTCTAGATAAAGTATTATTCAATCAACCGTTGAAATTCCAGGGCCATATTTATTTATTCGCGTTTTTATTGATCATGTAAAAACAACACCCTGAAAAGCGGCTTGAACAAATTTTCTTTCTGTCACTTCAAACTGAAACAGTGCAAATGTATGTTTTTCTACCATCACTGAGAAAATTGTTTTAAATTTGCAATGTATTTTCAATGCTTAGAGTGGAATTTTATTTCAGATTCATGAGAATTTTACTTCTATCGTTCAAATTTTAAACTGCAAAATGTATCTATACGCAATTGAAATGATATTTCATTTAGCGCGTGAGATTTCCTTCGATATACTGAAAATAGTTGTGCGAATATCCCTCAACTAGGGGAACATCCACCTCCAACTGAAATGTACATCCGTCTTGGCGTAAATTTCCGCGTTGGTTGCATAATTACGCATCCACAGCGTAAAGTCAACCCCTACACGTTCCTGTTCATTTCATTCTTGTATTTCTTGTTGGTGCATGCCGAGGGGGAAGTAACTAGCCATTTTTTGTACACCTAATGAAAATAATGCAGTAATTAACTCTAAAATAAAAAATAATTACCATTAATGATGTTATACTATTCATCGGAAAATCACTGATTAAAATCCGCGTCTGCTCAGCGATCACCGAGGCGATTACTTACCGATTGTCAGACGGCATAAATTTGCCAACTTGGAACCGAAAAAAATCATATCACTGATCCCCAGAAACATAGATTTCGATTTTAAGTTGAATATGAAATGATTAATGAAGTAATGAAAATGTTATGATGTACACCTAATGAAAGAGTTACTTCCCCCTCGGTGCATGCCGTTGAAGCTCAGTTAAGCTAATTATAGCAAGGAATAAATAAAAAGTTTATATTGTGCATTGCATCGTCAATAAAAGTGAACTTTATTAGAATCATTACATGATATTTACGAAATTGCATTCAGGTTTCTTCTGTATAATATGTAATTGTCTGATGAAATTAAGAAACGTAACCTTAAAATCATGATGCGTTTTGTGGGAAACACCGATAGTATGTGTTGAGTTTGACCCACATATGAAAATCACATCAAAACTTTTGATTTCGAAAGGTGATGTTTTGAAACGTGTAACTTTCGATTATTAAATCCCAATTTATTAGTCCGGGAAGCAGCGACAGAAAATTTGCACATATTTCTACAAAGCTAGTTTTTTGTCAGTTTGTTGTTTCGATGTAACAAGTGAACAAAATGAGAGTCTACCATTCCAATGATGTTGCGTTCATATACAGTGAGTTTCAAAAGTTTGAACCATTCGGTAAATTTTTTATTGTCGATTTGTCAGAAAATATTATTCTTCATAAAAATTGGTGCATTGCAGAATAATTTCATATGTGTTATCAAAATTTTAAGTTTCCAAACAGTGTACAGGGGAGAACAAAAAATAGGAACTTTAATAAAGTATAAATTATCTTTATTTTTGACATTATCAATAAATTGTATTCAAAGAAGCTGTGGAAAATTGAAAGTACATAGAAAATAGTGTTCAAATTTGAAATCACAGCCAGGGTAGTTTAGACTTGATCAAAATTTTATTTTTTGTTCTCTCCTGTACACCGTTCGGAAATTTAGAATTCCTTAATTCACCAATTTTTATGAAGAATAACATTTTCTGGCAAATCGGTAATAAAAAAGTTTCCCGAATAGTGCAAACTTTTGAAACTCACTGTACCTATATGAACGCAACATTTTTGGGGTGGTAGACTCTCATTTTGTTTACTTTTTATATCGAAACAACAAACTGACAAGAAACTATAGCTTTGTAGACATATGTGCAAATTTTCTGTCGCTGCCTCCTGTACTATATGAGAAAAACCAATAAATTCCTCGGTCGTTTTTATCTACATATACTTACTTTTTTTTAGAGAATGTTGGCTGTTGTTGAACTCAATTGTGACACTTGCTCCAAAAATTTAAAATTTAAAAAAAAAGTTACAACTCACACCAAAAACTTCACAAGTACTTGCCTAACTGTTCATTCAAGTGCCATGAACAGGGCTGTTATAAACAGTTCAAGTCATATAAAACATTTTACATGCACGTTTACAGAAACCATGAAATTAAAGGGAATGAAAGAATTTCTGAAATCACAAAATGTGGAATTATAAATTGCCCTTATGAAATTAAATCAAAAAGAGATTTGTCAAGACATATGTCTCAACACATTATTGCTGACCGAGAAATAAACTGTCCCTTCGAAATTTGCAAAGCAACTGGAACGATATATCGTAATATTCATAATATAGTATTATTTGCTTTGAAGATCGTGAAAGGTATTACGTCGTCATAGAAAAAATTGTAATTAATGAGGGTACTCCTGTATTTTTGGATGCATTCCAACAATTATATGCATCCTTCTTCATTTTCAACCTAAAGTATCCAGAAATGGCAATGCCCGCCCTTGAATTATTTCAAAGGTATTTGATGAAAACTAGCCCTAAAGGAACGAAGACAAACAATTGCAGAAAGAATGCAGTGATTCGGTTCCTGAAGAATTTGTCAGATTTTGTAACAGTAAGTTTTTACTTCATTTCTTCTCTCTTCATAATTTTGTATGTAGACAATACCTCTACCTCACTGGTAATTCGTGAATCATGAGTAAAAAATAAAGATATCAAGTAACGTAGATTTTTAGGGAATTTTGAAAATATTACTTTTCCTAGAGAATTCTCAATGTTCTTCAATCTTATGAACTAGTCTCATTTGTTCCATCATTGTCAAATGACATTTTTCCGAAAAGAAAATATTTAGCTGTCGAATAATATTTGCATAACTCCATGTTCTATGATGATTTAAATTTTATTAGTATCTGTCCTGTTTCTAGAATTAACAAGACGATGGAGAGCCTTTGGCTTGTTGTATAATACCACTTTTTTTTAGGACAATCGCACTGACTATTAGGACGACCAGATAAATACATATTTCTTTATATATTAATAATTAATGTTGATTTTTAATATGCAATATGTTATTGGTACATGTTTGGAGTTTTTTCTACATTAGAATTAAATATTCAGTTTATGTTTGAAATTGTATTTTTATTTCCAATTATTAAAGGGACCTTTACATGATTGACCAAAATATTGTAAGATAATGAAGTTAAGGACGTAATCTATTTATACTTATAAACCATAAAATTTTAGTTTTACGACTAAACGCCACAGATTCAATTTGTTTGTCTAGTATATGAATAGCGGTAGACGATTCTCACCCAGAGAATACGGTTTTAATCCGTCAGCCAGAGTGGTGAATAAAGTTATAGAAGTGGATGGAAAAATGTTGAGGATTTTGGAAACGTAGAATTCTTCAAAAATTTGGGCATTATATCTCCACTTCACCAAAACACTTAAATATTCAACTGGAGAATATTATCACTCCTGATAGTTTTATTAGCGAAACGTAAGTCGAGTAAAATGGAGGGCTTTGGTGACGAGGAGGCAAATTTCTCAAATTAATGGATACATCGATGGGGTATTGAATAAAACACAAAATGTACCTATACGTATACAATGAAACAATATACAGTGAGGCCCTAAAGTAAGGGCTAAATAAATTTTCTACGTTATTATCCATTTTTAAGAAAAACCCTCATACACGTCAATTTATGTTTTCGACACTCTGTAACATGAAAAAAAATCGCAGCTCCTTCACCCTCTCCAAGTGACAGCCACTCCCCAATTATTTTAAATGAAATAGGGGGTCAAGTGATACCTCATTTTGAAGGATACTCAATTGTCTCAGCCATGCCTATTTTTTTTAAATTTCGATGATGCGTCATGAAAAAAATTACTTTTAAAATGTTTAAAAATTATATATCACATATGCTACGAAATTCGCTGTATATTCAATCCACCTCAATTTCTTCACATACATTTTTTAACTCTACTGTCACGTATTACAAATAACAGTAAATGAACCAAACAAAATTAAGGTGCATTGAATATACAGCGAATTTATTAGTTTTCATGATATACTTTGTAACATTTTGAATTTTTTTTTTCATGACGCAACAACGAAATTAAAAAAAATAGACATGGCTACATAGACAATTGAATACCCTTAGAAATGAGGTATCAGTAAACCCCCAATTTCATTTAAAAAATTGGTGGGGTGGCTGTCACTTTGAGGAAGGTGGATGCGGGGCAATTTTTTTTATGTCACAGAATGTCTTTTCGAAAACATGAATCGACATGTTTGAGGGTTTTTCTTGAAAATGGCTAGTAAGGTAGAAAATTAATTTATCCGTTACTTTAGGATCTCACTGTATGAATTCATGATGATGTAATCCCACATTATGAAATTACATAGCAAATTCACATCGGAGTGTATTTTTCAAATCAGAAAATCAAACCGTAATATTGCAATGTAAAATTCCAGTGCAAATTATTCACGTTAGGAAATTACACCGTAATATTACAATGTAACATTCCATTGCAAAGTTTTGATGTGGAGTAATATAGCAATGTGAAGTTCCATCGTAAAATTATGTCATAATGTAAAGTTCCATCGTAAAATTATGTTACAACGTAAAGTTACATCGAAAAAGTGCAGTCAGTTATTCAGAGTAAATATCCAAATAACACGTGATATGCAAAATTCCACTCGAATGTAAATTCCCGCCAAAACGGGCGGTAATTAAATTGCCGCTACTGGGAGCGGAAAAAATTCTCCCAGTGATGGCTAATACAGCACTACATCGAAAAAAAACATTTATTTTAAATAAAATCGTTAGGACAGTGTTACTTATTCGATTGAAAGAATGATATTACACGTCCTAACTTAGTTTTTTTGAACGTTTTATTTGGTTTTATGAAAACGATATCCTGTCACCATGGAGGATTGCTAATACTAAGTATTTGAGCAAAATTAATTGAAGAAGATCAACGTAAAATATTTAAAGAAGAAATCTTAAAGAGTGGTAAACGTAAAGAAACGTTTCCTAGGAAATTAATTCCTACGTTCCCGACCAACTCAAAGAACTTTTGCATTATTTGTTTCCATAATCAATTCAGTCTGCAAATGCATTTTTTATTCTAAGGTAAACAAAGAAAATGTATTGCTATCATCGTCTGATGTGGCAAATTCTCTGCGAGACTTATGACATGGTCGCAAATATGGAGAACTATATGAAAGATGATATTTTCTTTGTTTTAGCTATTTTGCGATAATTTACTTTTTTTAATAATGTTGCTGACCTTGTACGAGGGGGAAAATTTTTGTTGTTTCATTGAGCACTGAAATAAAACTTCAGCGAAATTCTGCATTGTTTGCTATTTTTTCCCCATTTTTATTTCAAATGCTGAAATGATTGGCCTATAAGAAGAACTTGGAATAAAATATGTACCAAGCACTTTGTGTTTCAACTGGGCAATCATGAATAAAATACTAAACATTGACTAATATTCTTGAAAACATATGCGGCCATCAATAATGAAAAGGTGTTTACTCGAATCAAATAGCTTTCATTGCTGCATTGGGTTTAGTGACTTCTGAAAGCACTTCCAGAGGCCATATCTAACAGTTAAGTAATAAAACACCAGTAAGTTTATAGTGTTTGTTTTACATAATGTAAGGTACTATGGAAATGTCTGAAATAAATCTTCGAGCCCTTTGTAAATATCCTTCCGCATGTTATATCAGGCATGGGATAACTTCGAAAACCACGCGGAAGGGTCGAGGATTGTAAGCAGCGAAAGGTGAATTCATGTTAGCAAACATGGAGAAAACTGGGCCAGGACTTTATATCTATTGAAAATATTTTCTTAGCTCTAAGAAGTACGAAATAAATAATTATGTTTAAGATATGAGAAAAACAAAACACGACGTTTTGAAAGTATAGAAGTATATCCGGGTTTAGGGAGTTTATCAGGGGACATGAATTTATGAAAATTTTTAACCGAAGTAATAAAATCCACAGGAATGAAATATAAATATAAATATAAATAAATTTTTATTTGAAACAACTGAAACCTGTAAACAATAATATAAATAAGATGGAACAAAATAAGGCGAAACCAACAAAAACACAACTCGACAATTCTAGTAAATAATAATGTCTCAAAAATTAAACATCTGGAACAAGAATTTATAGTATTATTGTTCATTAAATGTAAAATTATCTCTTTTGGCCACCGTTTGCAAATATTCTGAAAACTCTGAAAACAATTTCGTAACCACGTGTTGCCGTTGCCGCTGAAAACAATTTCAATGGGCCGTTGTGGCCGTGCTGGTAGAGCGTTCGCCTTTGGAGCGAAGGGTCGAGGGTTCAAATCCCTGCATGGTCATCGGTCTCGTGCATGGCATCACACGTTAGAAGGTAAGGGCTACGTCTTCCCTATCTCACAAAAGTCTCTCGAAGACTTCCGAGGGTTGCGCGTAGGGATGTAATCGGTTGACGGAAATACATTTTTAACAATAACAATACATCAACCATGGAAAAATTAATTCATACCAATAAGAAGCTTTAAAAGCCGGTTCCTGTTCTCTGCGTGAAAGCATGAGACCAACCATCGAGTCCAATGACATGTAAGACGTAAGACCAAACGCAACAATTAGCTCTCCCAAACTGGTCTAAAAGCAACAAAAATCGTTCGGTGAAGTAACGTTTTTGAAAATTTTGATGATTAACAAAAAAGAGACAAAATCTATATCAATTCAGTAGTGTGAATGTTGGGGAGGGGCATTTAGGGGTACCCATCTACCGTATGCCTCTGTTTGAACACATTTGACACATCCAATTACATGGAGAAATGTTGAGCCGTTTTGGAGTTATTCTGGAAAACATATTTTTTTACCACTTTCAATAATCCGGAGCTCAGCTAATACACATCTTTCAGAATGTTATCTCTTTTTGATAATTAAATATCGAACTACTTTCAATTAAGTAAATGAACCCCCATTCAACAAACTTCGCGCTAATACAAAAAAGTCCTACTTTACGATCTTGTATCATAAATAACTATATCCTACAACCGCTTACCAAAGTAGCCTTTGACGCTTTCACATCTCAACGAAAGTTGACGACTTCCGAGAAATCTCACTTTGTGACAGCATCTCCGCTCTTCACAGTGTCACTGACGCCTATGGTAGATTAAAATGATTTCTATGTACCAATTGTACTATATGAAATGTAACTGATTAATTTAATAAATAATTATTTTTTATTCTGCTTTTTTTATTCAAGGTGCAGCATATCAATCTGCTTCTTCTTTTTAAACATGGGTTGGTTACTTAACTTTTTTGGGGGGGGGAATTCTCGTATGTGTCTACGTTGAATTAGGTATCGAGTGGTTTTTTTGTCAAGAGCTGCATTTGTAGATAAAAATTTGTTTGTATTTTGAGCACAAAGTGTCATTGCCGCTCTCTAAAAATTACCACGCCACGCTCTTTGTCGAGCGATAACCTATCACTAGCGTTATAAATACATAAATAGCTAGTGACAAGATATTCTGAATTACTTTCTTTAAATTTGATAAAAAAAAACGACTTCCCGAAGAGAATAGATTCTACAATACTTGTAATTAAAGTTTATATATTTGTTCCTCAAAAATATGAAAGTTAATAATCTCACGAAGGATTACATTTTTACGACAACTAATAAATATTTCTGTGATAGATACGTGAGACGTATGTAGAATAGCTATTTGTGTATTTAGAGCGCAAAGTGATCTTTGGAGAGCGGCAATGACACTTTGTGTTCGAAATACACACATGATTTTTTTCTACAAACGCAGCTCTTAGACATAAAAACGATAGACACTTCATTAAACATATAGGCACATAATATTACCTATGAGAAAATGTACATTCAATAGTAATCCCAGATGTATAAGCTATCCAAATATCCAATAATTTTCATCTCTAACAAAAGGAAAAAAGGAAAAAAAACTAGCCTAAAAAAAATTACCAAAGCCCGAGATCGAACTCACGCTAAGATCGAAAACCCAGTTTAGTAGGAAGCGTCTCTAACCATAACACCACCGCAGTTTCTTAGAGTGTTTTGAATTTCTTGCGTTCACTTTCCGTCATACAAGAATAGGTTCGTTTTCAACAAAAGCTCGAGCGTTTTTCAATATTCTCGCTCTAGAGCGTAAGAGCTTTCACAAAATGTTGACATTCCTCGGAAAAAGTCAACTTTGCGTTGAGATCTGAAAGCGTCAAAGGCTACTTTGGTAAGCGGTAGTAGAAAAAATCCTTTATAACACAAAAAGGTTGAAAAAAATCCGTCTTAAACAACTTTTTTTCTAAAAAGCTATAAGACACGAAAAGAGTTGAATTAGGACAAAGTCACTTTTTTCGAGTTTCCCTGCTTACTCCTAGCTCTCACGCTGTTCTGACATGGACGTAATAAGGTATCCTTTCGCCCTTCGCGACGCCATGGATTTTAGCGTAATATAACAAATTCAGCACATTTGTCCTAACCGCGGTGGCATAAACAAAAACCGTGAGCGGTCTTTCCCGCCGACTATGGTATTTACGGCCATTTTCCGAAATAAATTCGTTCTGCCACCAACGACGTCTAATACCATCAACAGGAATTTCTGTCGAGCACTTTCTTTTTCATTCTCACCAGCGCGATAGTTAATTTTCCGGCGACCGACCAATGCTGAAATATTAGAGATTAGATCCGAGAGACGGAAGTTGACACAACAAGTTATGCATACTCAAGTGGGTGGTTCCGATAATAGACTTAAGAGGATTTGCGGTGGCTGAATTTCAACACTTTGCCAGCCCGGTGGCTATTATAGACGACGGACAAGGGCTTATTGAGTTAATCTTCGATAAAGGACGCGCCGCAGACGCTGCAAATTGAGTACTTTCAAATTACTTTAGTTCACATTACACGTAGGCATGCAGCTGCAGTCTTCTGAATAATCAATTTACCACGAGCGTGTGGAAAATGCTACTTTTCCGCACATATTTTTAGTTTATAAAGAAGCACTTTTTCGACCGAGCGCAGAAAAGTTTTATTTTCATTTGCGGATAAGTTTAATTTCTCTTTAAACATGTTTAAAATATGAAGGCCTCAGGGAAAGAACGTGATAAGTCCATAGAAACATATATTATATACTTACTCTAGAATGCTAATCCCCATGTCAAAAGTTCAGGCTAGTCCTCAATGCGCATGCGCGTCATTAGTGATGTTTGTAACACGCCCGGTTTTAGTAAAATATTATGGTAAGTACTTGTAAAGATTAACAAACGTTAATTCTGAATCTCGAAGAATAAAGTTGGAAATCTCATTGTACTTACCTGTTATTTATATTTAGCCGATTTGAATTCATATTTTCACATATTTATGATCCCAAATATTCAGCAAAGGCCATCAGAAAGTAGAGTACGGTTATTATTATTATTTATCGCTCTGAAGCGACTGATTTTTGGTATCATATTCACCTTTTAGCTATAGTTAACGAACAAAAACCTACGGAACCATCCCAAATCGTCGGTGCGAATTTCAAGGAAGCACTGGATTGGAAAATAAATTGAAAGTACAAAAAACTATGAAAATTTATTTCAGCTAATAACATGAACTCAAACTTAAATTGGATTTATAAAATTCGATGCTTAGAAGCTCGAGGTTTTTTTTCTAGAACGATTCATGTCAAAATACGCAACTGCATTTAATTTGAATCATTTGAAGAGATTAACATGCTATTTCTACGAGTATTTCTGGTTGTATTACCTTGGTGCAATTTCCACAATGAGGGTGCATGAAAAAGTGAGGCCAGAAGCATTTTCCTTACCATCAAAGAAAGGCACTTCCATATTGACATTAATTTTCTGAGGCGATTCTGTGTATGTTTAGAACTTTTTGTAGGAATCTAGAACTCATGATAGATAAGAGTGAGAGATCTTAGTGACAAGTCTGTTGCACGGTCATTATAATTATTACAGTAGCATAGGGTACATTATTGTTTTAAATAAGTTTCTTTCGAGACTAAAATTCGGAGTAATCTATCTCTAAAAGGTGTTTTTCGGTTTTCAAAAGCCCTGAATGCGCTGTCAAATTTCTCTCTTTCAAATGACACATGTGTTTTATTGCCTCATAACAAAAAACTGAATTGAAACACCGAATTATTTTCAAACTTGGCAACGATCTACCCAAACTACACTGATGACGAGCATGCGCACATCGTAAACGGGTCGCATACGCGGCAAGCTTTTCGCCGTGAAAATTGGCGAAATTAGCATTCTAGAGTACTATGGTACATTTATATGGTTAAGTTACACTATGCCTCAAATCGCGATTTCCATGTCAGCTTTTGTCTGCTAGACTATGCTATCACATGGCATATTTGTACTGGGGAAGAACGTGTCTGGTCAGGTGATATTAATACGTTGGTAAACCGTAAACAGGCAAGAAACGTGAGTAGTTCGAACCTAAAGAATGCTCTCCTGTAAATTATTGCCAAAGTGACTTAGCACGTTCTTTCCCGGGAGTCTTCATATGTATTTGCTTATTTAATAATATTAAGTAGGTAGTATCTATGTACAGTGTTAGGGGAGAAATTTAGGAAAGGAGAGCAGTGAATGTGCAATGATGTTTCACGCCACTAACACACCCAGTTGCTCAGTGGGACGTGAATTCTACAATAAACATTGATTTCGATAAGATTGAAATATGGGGTTCAATTTTCCGGAGCGCCACGGATTTATCGCCAATGAAAAATACGAAACCACCCTGATGGAATGGGACAACCCACTGCACTAATATTACTAAAATATTAAACAATAGATACCTATAAATGGTATAAAAATAATATATAAATATGTAGAGGTTTTGTCTTCCCTCACGCTTGGATAACTTGGACCAGAATAAAAGAAATAGTCATGTCCCTTACCAATAAAATATACTGATCGATATTACACACACATTATGTGCACAATTCAGCACACAATACAAAATGAAATGATTTTAATGTAAATATGGTACCACTAAGATGGATTCAAGTATATGCTATAATTCGTTTATCGTTATATCGTTTAAATATGTCAATATTAAACCTCCAGTGAGGGTTATGCCTGTGACGTCACAATGATAGCTAACAATTATGGGCCTTAGGGGCAAAGTCTTAATGTAAACTTATCTGATACGATGTAGATTTTATCAATCATGCCAGTTCACCAATTGTAGTTGTTCATCAGTGCCTTGGTGTATACAGGTACACAGTGAGTACGACACTATCAATCGAAGTACGTGTACAGTTGGGACGAATACACCAACGAAGAATACCAATAATAGGGGACGAACAGAGAAGGAATACTGAACAAATGATGTACAGTGGAATAAGTACAGCTGAGCAGGAACAATCACAGTAGTGGAACAGTGGAAAGACAACCGTGGAGCAACGAAACAGTAGCCACAGCGGAGCAGTAGCCACAGCGGAGCAGTAGCCACAGCGGAGCAGTAGCAGCGGAGCAGTAGCAACGAAGCAGTAGCAGAGTAGTAGCACCCTAGAATAAACAATACCAGTCTGACTTCTGATTACACTTGTATGGGGCGATAAGTAGAGCACAAATGCAAATACTAACCTCTATTAAGTGGAAGGGTTCATGACAAAATGGCTCCGAAGGTGTCACAAGGCCATACCAACCGTGGGGAATAGATGAAAACAGAGAAAGCGTAAATGCTCGGGGAGTATTACCAGAGCGCCTTCCAGGCGGTGGTAGACACTATGCCGGAGCACGAGGAGATCACCAGGGAAGCCAGGCAGTTTAGGGCAACACCCAAGCCCTTAATGGACGCTAGAACCTACTCGAAGCTGATAGTCAGCTTTGGGGGATTCAGAGCTCTGGTAAATCGGATAGACGAGTCCGAGTCCGTGCGAGACCTGGGAGTACAGCTGGATTAACACTTGGGAAACATGTCAGCTTGGCAATAGAGGAGTTCCAAGCTGGCTATGAAAACCAAAGTATGAATCTACAAGCAGGTCATCAGGCCATCGATGACAAATGCATGTTCAGTATTTTGCCCTACCCAAGCTTCACTCCCAGAGGCTGGAGAGGATGTAGAATGAAGTACTTCGTGTCGTCACCAACAGATATAATCGGCAGACTGCCAACCATTGATGTATTTATAACAGTCTGATAAATTCATCAGACTCTGCAACATAGGAAGCTCGCTGACTAGGTATATGACAGCAGTGTGTGCCCAAAATAACATGCCAACAAAGCATGGTGGGCTTATATACCGCGCGCTGGATATTTTCCGGGAGATCCCAGGTGACGTGTAACAACAACGCATGCAACCAACCAAGCCTATAACCGGTGTTTTCCGGGCTTGTATGGAAAACTCGATGATGTAATGCTCCTAATAGATACTAATAGTCTGATGTCTTACTTATAAGTGCATAACTTCGAGGAAGCAGGAAACACATATGAAGCTGTGACTTAACAACAGCAACATATAAAGCCTTCACAACATCGCAATGCCTGACCACAGACAGGTGTGTAGCGGATTTGCCCCGACCACCGACTTGCCAGGTATAAAACCCACAATCCTCTATAGAACAGTCCTAGTCCCTCCTATACCATGCTCTGTGGATAAGTGATACTTTTTACTGATTTTATACATTTATATGTTGTATTGTGTGTCCTACTCTTTTGCTGCCTATTTAATTAATAAACCTTTTCTGCTTTTGCCCCGTACCAGCCAAATCTAGAAATAGTTTTCAGCCAATCGCTCAGTAATTTTGAAATTTCTTTGATGAGATTGAAGAAAAAGGGCATGTACCGACGGGCGACTACTGCAGCGCGACAGTCGTGTAGCTCAAAATGATACAAATGAACTTCCAGGTTTGTGCGTACAGGAGCGACAATTTTGTAGCTTCTAGCGGCATCCGCTGACGACAGTCGCCCGGAATGAAACGTGTTCTATTTGTCGGCGACAAAAGAGACGCCAAGCGATCGCAGCGAGCTATTCAGTAAACCGGTTTCTACAGGAATGAACATACGGGCTACTATTTTGTCGCTAGTCGTTGGCCTGGCATTTCGGTAACGTATTCGTACGGTGCACACGTCCACAATGTGTGAAATTAATAACACCGAAAGATTAATTTTGGAAATCGAGGTTCGGCCTGGACTTTACAACACGGCATTACCAGAATACAGCGATCGTAATTTGAAAACCAAATTATGGGAAGAAGTATGCGAACACGTTGTGCCGAATTGGAAAGACTTGGAATCCAAAGAAAAGTCCGAAAAAGGTAGGACATAGTTTTTTAATAATCATTCTAGAGTTAGTTATCAAATTATCAAAGTTTTGTACAGTGTAGTTAAAGTAATTTAGGTTTCTTCTTCAATACCACTGTTCCCCCTATTAAATTATTTTAGGTACCATTAATAACAAAAAAAAAATTATTTTTCGTTAATGCACAATTTATGTGACCACAGAAATGTACAATTAAATAATCAACATACTCATATATTATTATGAATTCAAAGTTTCAAGTAAAACCTTATACATAAGGTATTTTATATTTTGTCATATTGCCACGGTATTTCACCTCTTGGGGAAATAAAATAATCTGCAAAATAGTCCCTGTTAGATATTCCATCGCCATCAGCTCTGGTTCCTACACGAGCAATATCATCAAGAGAGCAATCATACAAGGTATCTTCATAATGCGTTCCATCTCTTTTCCGAACAAAGTTGTGTAGAACACAGCAAGTTTGTGTTATTAATTGTGCAAATTCCACATCTACATCCATAGCCTTATGAAGAATTCTCCATTTATTGGCTAATATACCAAAGGCACATTCTACCATTCTTCTTGCCCTGGTTAATCTGTAATTAAAAATTCTTTGCTTTTCACTAAGATTTCTGTTGGGGTATGGTCTCATAACGTCCCTTGATAAAGCAAATGCTTCATCCCCCACTATAACATGTGGCATACATCTACCATTGGCATCATGTGGTAGTGGTTTTGGGGGTGGAATATATAGTTGCTTTTGTCTTATTCGTTGACCCAAAACAGAATTTTTAAATACATTTGAATCGCTGGATTTTCCATATGCTCCAACGTCAATCGCAATGAAGCAGTAATCAGCGTCAACCAAGCCAAGAAGTACAATTGAGAAAAAATTCTTGTAGTTGAAATATTGAGAACCTGAATGATTCGGATTGGTAATCCGAATATGCTTCCCATCTATCGCACCAATGCAGTTTGGAAAAGAGGTATATCCGTAAAAATTTTCTGCTATCTGCTCCCATTCCTCTTGAGTTTTCTCTCCCATGTGAGTAGAACGTAGTAAAGCCCAGATAGCTGTACACGTATGTTTAACAATGGAACCGATGGTTGTTCGTCCCAAAGGGTATTCGTAGTGAAGAGAAGCGAAGCTATTTCCCGATGCCAAACACCTGAAGAAAATATCAACATATTATTTTTCAAACTTCAGTTATAGTACTTTTATTGTTACAGGCAAAGAAGTACAAAAAAGATGGAAGTCCTTAAGAGACTGCATGAGGCGAGAACTGGCTCTGCAAAAAAACCCTTCTGGTGGTGCTGCAAAGAAGAGAAGAAAATACATGTACTTCGACCAGTTACAGTTTTTGCGGACCACGATGGAAGATCGTCAAACGACATCGTCTTTGTGTTCGGTCACAGCTGAAAGCAATGAAGCCCCGATCTCTGAAACGGAACCAGTGGAAGTTCCTCCAATACCTCCTGTACAACCTACTGAGACACCTAAATCAATGAAAAAAAGGCCATCTAATAATAATTTCGAGCAGGATATTTTGAAGCTGCTTGAAAAGCGCAGCACCAACCCTATGGATGATCTTGATGATGATAAGCAATTTTTGTTATCTTTGCTGCCGCTCATGAAAAAGTTCGACGACGACATCAAAATAACAATAAGAGTGGAGCTAATGAACACCATTAGAAGGGTTCTGAATGACATAAAAGCACAAAAAAATTGCCAAAATGCACTTCAGTCTCTGGAGCCTTCACAGGGAAATTCTCAGTGGCAACCACCCAACATCCCATGGCAGCCGACTACTAATAACCAATGGCAGCCCCAACCTGGCCCATCATGGCAGTCATCACAAACTAGCTACCTTCCTCAGGTTACGCCGATACCTTCACCAAGCTTATCAGTAGCCAGCAGTGAAATTATCGATCTTGGCGAATCTTTAATGTAGGATTATTTTATATACACAATATTATATTACTCGTTCTACGTATGGTTTGTTTGTAAATGTGTAATTATCAATAAAGTATATTAAATTCTTACTTACCTGAGTGTTGCTGCTAATCTTTCTTCGGGACTAATAGGTTTTCTCATATTCGTTGTTTCAAACGTAATCGCTGGACCAATTGATGCAAGTAGCTCGTCAAACGACGCCACCGACATACGAAAATAATTAAAAAATTTGTCAGGGTGGGTCCTCAAATCTGGATATAACTTATGAAATTGCCCTTTTAGTAAACGTTGGCTTACTATAGGATGCACCCAATACCGTCTTCGTTTTTGTAATAACCGCTGGGCGTCGCACTAATAAAACAGCAATACATGCTAACTCGGTAAACTCCATCTTGAGACTGACGAAAAACAAAACCCAGAGATCACAAAAGTGTGGAACGACATAAAAATCGCTTGTTTGCTCTGTCGTTTTCGCCACAAAAATGTGGTTCGTCTGTTCACGTTCTAGTCGCGGCGCTTCAGCGACACGACTGTCGCGCTACAATAGTAGCCCGTCTGCACTTGCCCAAAGTCCTATCCTATCTATTCGTTGCCAAGTTACTGTTAGAAAATATTCGTCGTATTTGTATTGTTTTATCAGGCCAAAATGATAAACAACTCGTTAATAAATAAGACAGATACTATTGTTGAAGAACTCAGTACCTGAAAGAAATAAATTGATTTCGAACATTTCTAAGGCATTGTCTGTTCAATTACCCTTCAGAAAAAATTTACCTCATATCCATTATTGTCCAGAGCTGCGAAGTTTTTAGGTTCCTATCTAAACGGGAATTTAAATTTTGACAGTCGTACTCGTATAGAGTGTTTCTGCAATAAATCTTGATGTAGTTTTCCATTCCTTGCTATAACAAATTGCCAAATGATGCCAAATGAACCAGAATTGATAACATGTTCCACAATTAAATTAAATCCTTGCTCACATATATGAATCATTGAATACAAGTTCAGGTATGAAATAAAGAATTACAAAATTAATATTTTCTGAAAATTTATAATGCCATATGAATGGCCCTTCTGTTATGTAACTTTTTTCCCATTCAACCAAACCTGTATCTGTTACTGTTTCCAATATCCCCATAGTGGACATTCTCATCTAATAGCCCATCAGCCCGCTGCCAAAATGTGTAATGATTTTATAACGTATCCCCTTTAAGGTTTTGGTAGTTATAAATATAATGATCAATGAACAAGCATAATTAGCGCTCGCCCGTGGAACATAACAATAATAATTATTATTATACTTTATTTTCTCAAAGACATGCATAAACACGTAGGCATAGATTCAACAATGCCCTATTTCTCAATACAGTTGATGGCTTATATTGACTCTACGGACCCACGCGACACGTATGCCGTTCGGTTTTCGTCGGATTTTTATTCGATTAAATATCGTTTGGTATGCTAAACCATCATTAAAATACATGATTGCTTCATGCAATAATTAACAATAATCAACTAGTTTCTGACAAATTCTATTCGTGTTTATGCAAGTATTTAAGAAAAAAAAAGTATTATTATTGTTATGTTCCACGGGCAAGCGCTAATTTTGCTTGTTCATTAATCATTATATTTATTACTACCATAACCATGTTATAAAATCGTTACACATTTTGGAAGCGGGCTGACGGACTATAAGTATCCGTTTACAATGGACCTTTACATTTACGGAAAATAAATTATAAAACTCGTTTAAATCGATAGTTAGTCTGAAAAGTCCATTTAACAAAGAGTTCCATTATTTTTCTTTCATTTTAAAAAAATATTACATTTGAAAGTGTGCCGCTGACGTCACGTTCATCGGAAATACCTCCCACCATAATCCACGTTCCGAAACAGGCAATACCGTTCTCCTTAAAAATATAACTTCTAGCATGATATATTCCGTTGAGAAATAATCCACATATTAGCTACTTTTTATTGTATTTGTAATTTTCTGAACGGACCATCCTTTTGATGAAGAACGAGCATTGACAACACAGCAAATCGTAATGACAGTTCTCAATTGTCAAAAGTTATATGGAGATGTGTGTTAATGTTTAATTTATTTACATTCAACAATCAACATTAATTTTGATAGTTCAAGATCTTTTTTGCAATGACTAATATTTTAAATCTTTCCTTGAACTCTGCTTTGAATACAATAGTAACATAACGTAAAGTACTCACTTGGAAATGTTCCTCACAAAAACATATATTTCCGCTTTTCACAAAAGGTTTATTCAGTGTTTCGAACCACATTTTCCGAAGCGCTTCATCTTTAGGTGCATAAAAAAATTGTTTATTGGAATTTGCACTGGTGTTCAGACAACCGGGTACAAAGCACCTTTTCGACATGTTCAGTTATTGCAGGGATACAGGTACTGGAGATACAGGAATTAATAACAAATTTTAGAACACAAACAACAAAAGCTCTCAAAACTTAGAAAACCGCATTAACCTCAAAAAATAAATCAAGGTAGCGTTCGTTGAAGTTAAGATCTGATGGATGCTTCACTTGTATCAAATGGGTAGGCAAATGAGTTAGACAGAGACAAACTATACTTATTGATCGCACCGTGAAACAGACGAAAGAACCCATCTGGTATCAAATGACAACTGTCATATGACACATTATATTTGAATGAGAATTTGATGCACAACTTTAACAACGTTGTCACGTTTAGTTTTGATGAACGTGACGTCACAAAACCATTTTTCTTCTGATTATAGATAAACTAGCGGCCAGAAAAAATAAATGAAAAATCCTGAGTGATATTAGCGTATTTACTTTCTAATTTCAGTGCTACCTCATATCTCTTGGAAAGGTCCATTTCACTCCCGATTTCTCCAAATTTATCGCGAATAAAGTAATTAAAACACATTTCACAAACCTTCATGATTAAATTTTAGTCAACTCTCATTGAAAGTAATTCTTGTAGCATCTTTGCACGAGGATCTAACAGAGTTGAGTACTGTTGGATGCTTGCCGGTGTAATTCTAGTTGTATGGGATTTTATGGACTATTTGAGATTAAAACCATTTTTCCAAATATACCCAATTTGAAACCAATTCTCAAACAAAATATCCTCTTAATCGTTCTCAACGTAATTAACCGATCAACAACACCCTATCCATAAAAAAAATACCTTTCATACCTCGAAACCACCTACTCACTACTTTCCCACTCAAGTTTACACAAACCCGTCATCAAAAGGACTACACACACATCTCTCGAAATGTTTATTTTCAAATAAAAAAATCCTCTTTCTATTTCTGAATACTTAATACCCCATTCATCATTCTTGATAGGGATTTCATGTTACTTCCACCCCTCCAGGGAACTAGTAAAAAGGGGAAAAGACCTAATAACTGGGGTTGCCTTCGTGTTATTTTTAACATTCTCAAACAACATATCTGGTTACATAACAGGTAATATTTTATACGCATCTCATTGACTGCTGGAAGATTCTAAAAGGCAACTCTCTCGAAATAAGAATTATCATTAGACTGGTGCCCATAAAACCAGTCTAGAAGCAGTGCAACTCTCTCGATATAATAATTATCATTGGGAAAAAGTAAAACGAAACATCGCATCAACAGCGGCAAGACAACGGTTTTTGTGGAAAACACTGAAAACGTAATAATCTCGCTTGGGAGTTAGTGGTTTTTGTTCTGCAGATCTTTTATCCTTTTGTATTTATCTGGGAGCAGCGGTGGTCTCTTTTGATAGAAATAGCGGCTATATTAAACTGGGGAAACAAGCAATAACGAAAAATTTTTCAATTAAACGACTCCTTTTGAAGCTCCAACAGAAGAGCAGGATGTCACTGATTATCCCTCTCGCAATAGTGGTTATTTCAGAAGTACTAAAATAAAACAATGGCGGAAAGTGAAAGGGATTATGTATGAATGGGTTATTTTGTCCTGTACCTGTCGTACAATTGCGGAGTGATCAAATGGAGTTATTTTGAAATAGTACCGAGGTATAAACAAAGAAAAAAATCAGCTGAGAAGATAGACCAACTGCGTGAGCAAATAACATTAACGTTAGTCATCATGCTTATGCATGCAATACGAAAAATACTGATTGTATCTTTCCACTTTAATGAATACCTCTTGTTCAGCAAATGTATTGAAAATGGACAAAAACGTGTAATTTATAATAGACAATCAAATTAACATTAAACAATTACCTTTGATTGCTCATTCACTTTTCACGGTAAATGATTACAAAATATACCTGCAATGCTATTAAATTGCATCTTTTACAGCTTACTGTTGCTCTTTAGAAATTTTATTTCAGAATGCAACACTGTCGTTCCTTTTTCAACGCTCACTACTACTACTATTGTTTGCGTGAATTCAATAACTGTTTAAATTGTAAACAAGCCGGCAAAAATATTCCCGTATCGTTTTCGATACGGGAAAGTACTTTCCCGTACCGTTTAGGTCCGAAAACGGTCCGGGAAAGTTCGTTGCTTAGCAACGGACTAAAATACTAGATAAGCGTATTTTGAGGCCTGAAGTTGCTCCGAGAAAGTGGGCATTCTTGAACGATTTCAGAAAATAGTATATTGTGTATCTAGTAGTAAAAGCAATACATTCCCGGACGACAGAGGCTTTAAGCCGAGGCCAACAAGCATTTAAGTCTGGGAATGTACTTTTACTACGCGGTACACATACTATTTTTTCTGAAATCGCAATCAGCATTATCAAAAACTAAGGAATTCTACATATTGTTTGCGTGAATTCAATAACTGTCTAAAATGTAAACAAGCCGGCAAAAATATTCCCGTATCGTTTTCGATACGGTAAAGTACTTTCCCGTACCATTTAGGTCCGAAAACGGTCCGGGAAAGTTCGTTGCTTAGCAACGGACTAAAATACTAGATTAGCGTATTTTTAGGCCTGAAGTTGCTCCGAGAAAGTGGGCATTCTTGAACGATTTCAGAAAATAGTATATATATTGTGTACCTAGTAGTAAAAGCAATACATTCCCGGACGACAATGTAAATTGTTGGCCGAGGCGTTAAGCCGAGGCGTTAAGCCGAGGCCAACAAGCATTGAAGTCTGGGAATGTGCTTTTACTACGAGGTACACATACTATTTTTTCTGAAATCGCAATCAGCATTATCAAAAACTAAGGAATTCTACATATTGTTTGCATGAATTCAATAACTGTCTAAAATGTAAACAAGCCGGCAAAAATTTTCCCGTATCGTCTTCGATACGGGAAAGTACTTTTTCGGCAACCATTCCAGACACTTCCCGGACACTTTTTCTTTGGGAAGTACGTACTTCCCGGACTAGGCCGGGAAGTGCTCGAATTTTAATACAAATATTAATATAAATAAGAATTAGAATGTTTCTGTTGGTACATATCTTCTGTTCGAATTTCAATATATAATACAAATAAGAACTGAAATGTTCGAAATATTCAAATTTGGAATCGTTTCATCCGGTTAACAGATGGGTGAAAGTCGACCTGTCTTCGTCTCTTAGACTAAATGCGTCTCATTGATTTGTTATTCTACATGATTGCCGAAAAAATAGTGTACGTAACACGTCCGAAAATAGTTTTATTGGACTCGTAGACTTCCAGGATTCGCTGACGCTCGTCCTAGAATTTGGTCTACTCGTCCAAAAAACAGTATTTTCCGGACTTGTTACGTAAATTATTATTCCCGTACCGTTTAGGTCCGAAAACGGTCCGGGAAAGTTCGTTGCTTAGCAACGGACTAAAATACTAACCAGATTAGCGTATTTTGAAAACGATTCGAAAACGATACGGGAAAATTTTTGCCGGCTTGTTTACATTTTAGACACTCATTGAATTAACGCAAACAATATGTAGAATTCCTTAGTTTTTGATAATGCTGGTTGCGATTTCAGAAAAATAGTATGTGTACCTCGTAGTAAAAGAACATTCCCAGACTTCAATGCTTGTTGGCCTTGGCTTAACGCCTCGGTTAACAATTTACATTGTCTTCCGGGAATGTATTGCTTTTACTATTAGATACACAATATACCATTGTATTTGTAGAATAGATTTAATACATTTTTTCTTTGGGTCCAGAAAGAGTTATTTGTATCAAAAATCAATTGTGTGGTTCAAATAGAAGGCTTCAAAAATTAATAAACAAGCATTCATCTGATTCAGATACACTTCTCCGCAGACATTTCAGAAAAATTGACATTTCTGATAAAAATTCTTGAAGAAAAAGTATTTGATGTATATGAAGGTACTTTTAGTTTAAGTTCTGTTCTGCTTAGTGGGGGTGTCAATACACTGCGACGTAAGATCTATTGTGTCCAAGGTACTTTTGGGGAGTATTTGTAATTTTTGTATTCTGTACATAAATGAAATGACAGTTATTTGTGCAAAGCATCAGGTTTAACAAAACAGTATCGTGGTAACAGCAATACGTTGTATGTCAATTATGTCATCTGTGAAATACGTCATATTACTGTAACCAAATCGCATTAGTTGAAATTTTGTCATATTGCAACAAGATGCTTGGTCGGTACCCGGCTGGTTGATTGACATAAAACTCATTGCGGTGCATGACATTAGAGATTTTGATTACATAGATTCAAAAATCCAGATATCAATTTTTCTGACATACGACATATTGCGGTTACCACGACGACTTGATATTTCGAGTGCATATTTTAAAAAATTATTAACGAAATCCAAACAAATTTAGATCGCTGGAAAGAGAATTGAATTGAAACGATGTGTCACCAGACCTACCATGCCATTCAAATTTTAATTTAAATGTATGCGCACCCGCGCCCTCTATCGAGCAATCACAATATCTTCTATTTTAAGAAGTAGTATAGGTGATATCATTCAAATAGGTTTTTGTTCCATGTTTGTACGTCGAAACTTTCATTAGTTGTGATTAACGAAGGGGGGACAAAAACCCGCAGTTTATATACTATTTTATACACTTTACTGGAAAAACTAAAACTGAAAATAAAATAATCAAGAAAATAATTAAAGACTACTCTCGTACTCGTAACGGTATACTTTAGTAAACCTAGCTGACTGATATGGGTGGTTATTATACAGGATATAATCTAACCTCTTGCAGGTGTGAAAAATTCGAAAAAAATGTTTGAAAATTTTAAAATTTCATGAAATGTGGGTCACTCTCTAGACCTCTGTAAACGTAATCTAAATTCGGTTCGACATTCAGTGGCTTTTCTTCACCGGCAATTGCCTTTTCTGGTCTGGAAGGATGGCGGACAGAGTTTTCCAAAATTCGACCCACATTTCACAAAATTTTAAAACTCAAAATTTTTTTTCACATTTTTCTTACCTGCCATTCGTTCTAACGTGCCTTCATACACTTCCTTCACGGGAGTGCAAGAGGTTATATTAAACCCTGTATTGTTGTTGTTTAAGAAAAATGCCAATATTTTGAAGAAGGGTCTGTGTTGATAAATTTTTGTGTTGCAATATGATAGGAGATCCGACATGAACTGTATTTCATTGATTATTATAATTTTTTACAGTATCCCACACGCTTCGACTGCGAGTTTTTTGGTGCGCATGGATTATTTAAACAATGAAAATAAATTAATAGTCTGAAGAGTGGGCTGTGTTAATAAATTTTTCTACTGCAATACGATAGGATATCCAACTTAAACTGTATTTTATCGAGTGTTAGAATTCCTTACAGTATCCCGAAAGCTTCTACTGCATGTCCTTTATTGCACATGAACTATATAAACCTTGGAAATTGATACTTTGAAGAGTGGGGTGTGTTAATACATTGTTGTGTAGCAATATGATAGAAAATACGACGTGAACTATTTTTAATTGAGTATTATAATTCTTTACACTTACCCACACGCTTCTACTGCGTGTCTTTGGGTACGCATGGTTTATATCAACCATGGAAATTGGTATTCTGAAAAGTTGGCTGTGTTAATAAATATTTGTTTTGCAATATGATAGGATATTTGACTTGAGCTGTATGTCATTGAGTATTAGAATTCTTTAGAGTATCACACAAGTCTCTACTTGATTCGACGCTTTCAGATCTCCACGCAAAGTTAACGTTTTCCCAGAAATGTCATTTTGTGAAAGCTTTGTCGCTCTAGAGCGAAAATGAAAGCTTTGTCGCTCTAGAGCGAAAATATTGAAAAAACGCTCGATCTCCCTAGCTTTTGTTGAAAACGAACCCATTCTTGCATGATGGAAAGTATATAAAATAAATTCGAAGCACTCTAAGGAGTTGTGGTAAGGTTAGCGACGCTGTCCACTAAACTGAAGGCATGGGTTCGACCTCGACATTCTTTTTTTAAGTTATTTCCCTTTTTCCTTTTGTTAGAGATGTAAATTATTTGATATTATACATTTGGGATTACTATTGAGACACAGATTAGAAGGATTCCTTGATTTGAAAGAATTTGAACTTGCCTCAAGGGCGCCCAGCATTTGATATGGGCGAAATGCATGGATATTTTGAACCAAAATTTGAATTTCTTTGAGGCAAACGCATCATTTTCTTTAATACAAAGTTATATAAATGTCAGGCAAGAAACCCTAGTTTTGTCATAAAATAAAATGATTTTGTCTCAAAAACATTATTTTTCCAAATTGTGAAAAGCTTTGAGGGAAATGCCATCTTTTTTCTAGCTCAAAGTCATGTGAACCTAAAGCAAAAGAGCCTAAGTTTTCGATCAAATTCATTATATAGATTTATTCAACATCTTACTTCACAATATAGTCTGCAAAACAAAGAATACCAATTCAATTAACGAGAAAGGAAATAAAATATGTATAAACTCACATAATAGGGTGGTATGAATAAAAAAAATGTATAAAATATAAATATGAACTACGAACTCTTTATATTATTCATTCCGTATAAATGGTTTCTAAAAATCAAGACTGAGAATTTGACACATGTTGTCCATATTACTTTCAGAACTTTTTTTTTAATTCCATGTATTTTACAAAAAATTTGAAACAGAGGTGGGAATGTTCCTCGAGCTCCTATGAGTAATCCGATTACTTCAATTTCATTTACCTTATATTTTTCCTTGAAATATGGGATGGTAGGTTCATAAATAAGCCTCTTTTCTGCGTCGACCACTTTATCCTGGTCAACGCCAGTTTCGAATCGGATAGTTGGATCTACTATAAGGGCGTTCTTCTTCTTATCAAATGCAAAGATATCGACCCTTCTAGTAGACCCATCATCAGACAAACAAGATACTTCTTCATAAACCACCATTCCGTTCGATCTCAAGGAATCTGCCAAAGCTGAACGAATGGTATGATGTCTTGTGTTTCTCAACCGAGAGCTGTAAGGGCATACACCTAGGATGTGAGGCAGGGTTTCAATAACATAATTCTCAGTTGTAGAACAACGTCTACACTGGTTTCCTGTCCTACTCCTCCCAGGTGTTGCCCGCACAGCAGTCACCCCTCCTTTCATCTTCTGCAAATCCTGGTACTCGGTGAAGGTTATCCCATCTCTGTTAGAGAACCAATTATTTGCTGGTTTATAATCGTCGAATGAGCAGACCCCCCTTCCTCTACTTGGCAAACCACACCATTCATCAAATGCCCTCTGCTGCAATTGTTTTCGAAGAGATTTTGCAGTTCCGTTCTCTGTGTTTTCTTCGATGCTCAATTTTAATACCTTGAGGCATTCTTCTTTTTCTTTCCTCAAATCTCTGCATATTGGCACTAATGGATCTGCAACCTGTTCCAATCGATTGCAAATAGTGAAATGTTTGATGAACGCTTCCCAACTGGCATTAAAAAGGGCAAGCCCACGCTGATTTTTTGCTGAATAAAGCATACTATTAGGAGTATCAGATAGTAAAGATAATATTTCCTTTATTGCAGACCGGATAACTCTGTCGATATCCCCGAGGAACATTTTTGAAAGTTCTTTCAGAGGAGCCGTTTGAAGGGGATATATCAATGCTGGCCATATGCATGAGTTCAGAACAGTAATTTTTTGTTCGTCCTTTAGATATGGTGTATTAGTTAAAATATGAATATGCTTTTCTAATTTCCGTAATACTTCAAGTTCATCAATCACAATTTTATCACTGAAGTTGACTCCAAGATATTTAATATTTTCATGGCAACCAATTGATTTTATATTTTCACCGCAAATTTCAAATTCTTCTTCCACGAGTAATCCTTCCTTAATATTGATGATATATGTTTTTCGAAAATTTATTGACAAACCAATTTCTGCAAATAACACCTGGAGCATTTGAAACAAGACCTCCACGGAAATTTTGTCTTTTCCAACTAAAACAGTATCATCATCAAAGCCCATTACACTGACACCTGAAGATTCATTGAAAAGATATCCATATTCATGAGTTACACCATGGTCGGAAAGTTCTTCAAGAATGTGATTGATACAAACATTGTACATGTGGGGAGAAAGTGGCGCACCTTGTAAACATCCTCGTTGAAGTGGAATCTTTTTTGTTTGGCCATTAATTGTTTCGATTTTAGTAGAATTTCCTTTTTGTAGATCAATGAGGAGGTTTCTCAATGTGGTTGGAATGAGTAAAGACTTCAAAGAATTTTCAAGATGTTCCAAACTAACATTGTCATAAGCTTTTTCAACATCTAAGAAATACATACAACAAGACTTCTTATTCTTCCTAGCAGACTGGAGTATACCATTGAGAATTGTAGTGTTGATATGTGTTCCAGGAAGAGGGACAAAACCTCGTTGGTTGTAATTGATAGAAGTATAACTCCTAAAACGTTTGTCTAAAATCTTTTCCAATACTCGACGTACCACTGAAGTGATTGATATAGGTCTCCAGTTACTTGTAGATGTTGAATCTCCTCCTTTATCGATCAGAATCGTTCTTGCTTCAGAAAGACATTCAGGTATTCTTTGTTCAAGAGTAATTCTATTGAATATCAGAGAAAGAATTGGATAAATCTTATCACGTTTGATGGATCGCATCAAGACTCGATCAGGACCTGGTGATGTGTCAATTGCTATACACTTAACAGCTTCCTTTATTTCGTCGATAGTTATGCGAGCATCATATTCTTCATCGAATTCAAGATTGTTTGAAAATTACGTGCTTTAAAATAATAGACATGATGTCATTGTCTTGAAATAAAAGGCTTTTGATATAAAACCAACAAATGCTTCATTTAAAATCTTAGGTTTATGTTGAATTCTTGTTTTGAAACTCTTTTTTAAAAAGATCCAAAACGGCCTTGTGACAAAATGTGTATGGTCTAGGCCAAATTTCCTGAGGATCTTTTTAAAAGATAATAATAGTTCATGTGAAAATTTGGAAAGTTTTAAAGCAACAAACTTGCATTGGTTAAAATCAAATTCAAAATTCAAATTTAAATATTCATAAAAACTTATAAATAAGGATGGATTTAGCGAGGGGCAGTATATGAAAATATAAGTAGAAAAGTTATTGGGTATATATAACCCTCAAAATGTTCTGCAACCGTAGACACGTGTTTCAAGCTTAAGCTCTCATCAGTACGGTAAAATCAAGTGCGAAGATGTACAACACTGGGATGTTAAAATAGAAACAAAGGAAGTCAACAACAGGAAGCCAATATATCAAGTAATAAATATCATGATATATATCGTGATAAATATCATGATATATATCGTGATATATATCATGATATAAGTAGAAAAGTTATTGGGTATAACCCTCAAAATTTTGTGCAACCGTAGACACGTGTTTCGAGCTCAAGCTCTCATCAGTACGGTAAAATCAAGTGCAAAGATGTACAACACTTCTACCGAAGCCACAAATGTGTGGTTGGCTTCCTGTTGTTGATTTCCTTTGCTTCTATTTTTACATCCAAGTGTTGTACATCTTCGCACTTGATTTTACCGTACTGATGAGAGCTTAAGCTCGAAACACGTGTCTACGGTTACACAACATTTTGAGGGTTATACCCAATAACTTTTCTACTTATAAAAACTTATAGGGATATTAAGAAAAACAAATATTAATAAAAACGTATTTATTTAAATAATAACACATATCACGTTACTTTGGTTACTGAACACAAATCAGGGAAAAATTGGTAGGTATTGCTGGTGAATAAGGAACAAAACAAAACTAACTCTAGGTGGTAGGTACCAACAAAATCATAAAACTCGTAAAGGAAGTAAAACAAATAAATTTCTACCTACATTGACGAATTTTCATATTATAGCTTAACATTGTAATATTATACAGTGTGGACGTAAATAGCCCCCCCCCCCCCCTGTTAACGGTCCGACGTACACACGTGGGACGAAAACAGTTTTGAATTATCACCGATACCACTTTTTTTGAAACCGGTTTCACTCATCATACCTATTCACAACACAAATCTTGCCGGCAAACACCATTTATCAACATCAACTCATCGACATTCGACATAAGAAAATACAATGGCAGAATGACGCTATAACTAGTGACCAGTGAACTGATAAGCTGACTCCTGCACCCTGCACCTGCGCCCGCTGCGCGGGCGCAGGTCGTTGCGACTTGCTCAAATTCAAATGGATATCGGCAAACTTCGGGTAGACCGGTAGACCCGAGCTCATGCATGGCGAAGATTGCTGAGGTAGATTATGTCAACCAAACACATTTGGACCTTGTATCAAGTGGTTATGGTTTTGAGACAAGAGTCAACGAAGCAGGACTGGAGACAAAGTTAATAATGTTCTCTCAAAAGCATTTGAAGCCAAAAGAATAGAAAATGTATTACAAAAGCAACAATGATTATCATTCAAGAGCAAAATATTTGGGACGAAGACAATTTCTTTGTTAGAAGAGAAAATATTCCAAAAGCATGATTTTTTTGTTTCTAATCGGGTATTTTTATCAGTGGAGGTAATATTATGTGCCTATGTTGAATGAAGCGTCGATCGTTATTCTAAGAGCTGCGATTGTAGAAAAAATCATGTGTGTATTTGGAGCACAAAGTGTCATTGCCGCTCTCCAAAGATAACCGTAACTCTCTTGTCGAGCGGCAATCAATCACTTTGCGCTCTAAATATAAATAGCTATTACATATACGTATTCCACTCAGCAAGACGTTGCATTTTGCGTTTTCTTTGTGTTCTCTCCACAGTTTTCCAGTTGACCAAGCGGAAAAAGTTAGCTATAGAATAATAATGTTCTGACGTAGCGACCTGTAATTTTTTTGCAACAATTATCAATTTTACAAAAAAAACGTGCTGTTTATTATGGGCTGTCAACTACTTAGAGGTTATTTTTTTAACGGTTCATTTTGCAATACAGTGAAATGAGTTTGTGCTCTGTGTTCAACCCCATGGACATCATCATTCTGAAATTTTCAACACGTCGATATATTCTAATGAATTTTAAACAGTTTTATGGAAAATTTAAATGATACGCACAATGTGATAATGTAATGAGAATTTTGAGAAGTTCGGGGATAATTACCCGCTTGGGGGCCCTTCATTCTGTAATTTTCAACAATTCGATAGTTTGTACAAAAATTATAAACAATCTGGTGAACAATTCTGGCACTGACCACGTTGGGATCTATAATTATTAGGGAATTTTCTATAAATAAGGGGTATTTAATCCCTTGGAGATAAAAATTCTGGAATTTTCAACACGTCAATGATTTGTAATAAATGTGTAAGAAATTTTAGCATCCTTTTGATCATCAATCATTGCTTATTTTCTCAAAATACGGAATGTTTGGTGTAGCTTTAATTAAAAGTTAGCCCACGCCCATTTCCTCGTAAACGGAGACTGTAATTTTTCTTTTTTTATTGGGACGCAATTTTGTAATAAATGTTGACAAAATTATGTAATAGTTTTTCTTGGAGTATGCCATAAATGCTGGTGTAGCTTTTAGTTCATGAAAAAATGTCGGATTTGCGGAAATTGCTTTGGAGCACAGACGGTGTTATATTTTCTTTCAACAATAATACGGGTGCATCACAATTAGATATTCTCCACTGTTGACTGTCTCAACCACTGGCTCAGTGACAGCTACTGGTTCCTTTGCCTTCCTGCATTTCATTTTACCTTAATGCATTTTCAACGGAAAATGTGACAATATTAAAATAAAACTCAAGCTTATGTTAATGGCTGTTTTTCGTTCAAGACGTATATGGTATACTTATTTTTATACAAACTGGAAAAATTCGAAACGACAATTCCGCCCGATTCGAGTAACAACTTTGCAAATGATCTGCACAATTTGACACGAAGACCGGTTGCTTCCTTTTCAGACAGTTTCCCAAGATATCTTTTGTTAGTCGAAGTTTTTCATGGAAATTTCCTACCGGTATTTCGTCGGGAGAATAATAAATTTTATAAATTGTGTCGCGCTTCACACAATGAGAAAACTTCTTTTATTTAATCTGTACGTCACGAGGAACGAGTTGATGCAAAATAAACCGTAGGGAAGTGAGCAGGTTGACGTTCTTTCTCGTCGTGGCAGCCTAATTGAATTTAATGTATTTTCAATCTTCTATAACAATAAGAAAATGGGGTCGAAGCTGACATCTAAAATGGATCTAATTGGTTTCTCGTTAAAAACAATGGATTTTTTTATTTCAAACAACTTTAATGCATGTACCTAAAAAGCTTTGTTACATTTTTTTTATGTGTTTGGGAGAATTCTCAACCAACGAAAAATATTCATTGAAATATAAGATTCAGTTCAATACTACGTTATATTAATCGACGAAGTGCTAAGATCAATTCAACCCTTAACAAGTTATCGACATAAAAACCAGTAATATCGAAGTAAGTATGAATACAGATAGAAATTTACTATTATAATTATGTGTTATATGAAATGTAATTTTAAGAAAATTTTGTGTTTTATACTGAACATGATTCTGTACTTTTATAACCAGCGTTCTTTATATCTTTATAATTTTTTTACCAGAGCTGCATTACCTGAATTACCCAGTCTCTTAATACGAGATATATTTTGCTGTTATAGCCATAATTAGTACGGTGAAAGAGTGTTGTGGACTTATTCTATACAATTTTTACTTATTTTTTAATTGCAATGAATAATATGGGTAGTCACGTATTGTCAGATAGATACAGATAAATAAATATACGAAAAGTCATAAAAAACTAATTTTTGAAAGGTTCACAATTTAGTGTTGGTGTTCTTCGAAATCTGAAATTGATTTGTGCAAACAATAGGAGAGAAAACGAAATTTAAAAAATAGTTTTAATGGATTCGGCAGCTTGTGAAAACTCTGCTGGCAATTTTCTTTTTTTTTTATTTTTTTTTATTTTTTTTTTTTTTATCTTTGAGGGATATTTCTCAGCCTTTTAGGCGTCAAAACTTCACTTCAAAAGGCCCAAAAAGTTATAATATTGGCAGAATACACCCGACAAATTACAAACTAGAGTGAAAAACCGAAAAGTAGAGAGCCAAATTTCCATAATTCACATTTGTCAAACAATTGGTGGGAGTCGATTTTTCTGCTTTTCTGAAATAAAACTCACAAATGTAAGTACATTAAAATATGTCTTCTTTTCATTAACCAAAATTAAGAAGCCAAACGATACACGGAAGTTCAAGGTTCAAGTTTCAAATATAGGTATGTTGGATACATTTGAATTTCACGAAAATAGTAACTCCACCGAATCGAGAAGTATTCTGTATTTTTTATTTGTACCCCAATAATTCCTCGGTTATATCTCTCCCGACAACAGGGACGAGGACTTTTGAGTGTCTTCACAACAGAATGGTATTGATGGAGCCTGTAAAGTAATCAGGAGTCCGAGACCATGAAAACGCAGGGATTGGAGCGTTCCTCTTTAAGGCGGCAGCCTGAGCGGCTGATGAACTCGGTCTCAGTTTTGACACCAAACGGCGTGATCCGAACTCTGTCACCGAGTTGGAATCCGTTCGTCAAAAGCCCATATAAACTCCGCAGAAAATGCAGCTCCGCTGCAGCTGCACAGGGATAAGCCTATGCCTTCTTCAGGAACGTCGAAGACCTCAGCTTATCCAAGAACTTGACCTACGCCTTTCTTAGGTCAAGTGGGCTGAAGTCGGAGTCCGAGGAATTAATTATGGCCTGCCAAGATGGTGTCTTCAACAGCTTGGTCTATCGAAGCCACGTCATGAGTATAGAGGTCCCTGATATTAGATGCAGGGCCTGCCGTCAGGCGCCTGAGACCATTATGCATTTGCTGTCAGCATGTCCGGCATATGCGGTCTCAGCCTATATCCACAGACATAACGCGGCTCTACGAGTGTTATTTTACCATCTTTGACGCTCGTACGGTATAGACGAGACACCAGTGTTGCCTTACGCTCCAGGTGATATTGAGTCCGTGGTGGAGAATGAGAAGTGCCGGATCTACTGGAACTACTCATTCCCCACCCTCGGAAAAATACAGGCCAATAAGCCTGATGTAGTACTCCTCGACCATCGAAGTAAGAAGTTTTTAGTCTTTGAGTTTTCGGCTCCTGGCGAAACGAATATGGTCCGAAAAGAGGAGGAGAAACGGACGAAATATCGAAACTTACTCTTCGAACTCCGCAGGCTCTACCCAGACCATACTGTAAAAATGACTGTTCTGATAATAGGGTCCCTTGGCGGTTTGATGAATTCGTTACTCTCGAACCTAAAAATCATACCGGCATGTCGCAAGATGTCAGAAATCATATCCGGAAGGCTGTTATCCTCGGTTCATTACGTCTGCTCAGGGGACACAATTGCCGGACCCAATAGCTGCTTACCCCATAGTTTGGGGGGTAACATTGTTGGGGTAATGATGTTGCCAGCGCGCTTTCCGAATGTATCGGATCATCGGAGACAGAGCACGACTGGAGAATTTCAGTTCAAAACAATAATAATAATGATAATACTCCCTCATAAGAACTCGAAGAGTGTACACAAAGGCATAGCTTTGCGGTTAGAGAACGGCTATCATTTTTTTTTGCCGTGACGCTCCGGGGCGACTTACTGATTTTTGGTGGCGTATTTACTTTTCAGCTGCAGGAAACCTCGGAAAACCTACAGCACCACCCCGAGTGGTCGGTGAACCTTTCAAGCAAACATCAGACGTCGGGGAATAGGCATCTAGGCAACTCTCATCACGCTTGCTTTACATCCAGGAATGCGGTCGCCTAACGATACCGATGTACAGTTGTATTCACTGAAAATGGGTACAAGTCTTATGACTAGATTTTGCCATATTTGCGTAAATCAGGCTTTTCTTATCGACGGCGATAGACAAAACAAAAACATATAAAATGTGATAAATGATTTTAATGTATTAGAATATTTCTACAACGCAAATTTTTGAACACAACGTAACCAATAACAATAATAAAAACAGAAAACTATGTATAATAATGTATAAATAATGGTAAAATCTGCTAATGCACGTATTGACCACCCATCTACGATTCTGGCTATTATTTGAGCTTTTTCAATTTCAGTTAAATGACGAGGCATTTTGAAACGTTATGGCACTGACAGGCTTGTCAATGTCAACATTGTCAACCATACATTATTTTTAAGTCAAATTCAATCAAACCCGATTTACACTATAACAATTTTAGTGTACCCATTTTCTATGAATACAACTGTACTTGTGAAAAAATCCCTCATACTCCGGTTTCAAACCGGCTCAGATACTAGCGGAAGCTTCAACGGCCGACACATCGAACAAGCGTCTATGCATTGAACCGCTGAGCCGCCGGCCACCACAAACTGTATTATATCTAATCTGCCGTGCAACCTGAAAAAAATTCTAAACGATAATTTTACGAATTTTAGAACCACCTAAACAGTCTGAATTTCAAAGTGATAAATAATATCGAAATCTCGTTTAGAATGTTGAAAAGTGAAACGGTATCATAGTCAATTACAGCGCACAGCTTGTAACTGTAATGACTGAACCTCGGATTGATCATAAAGGAACTAAAGTTGTCATAAAATTAATTAACTCGTTAAATTGTGGAGGAAAGTTAACGAGAATAGGTACCTTCCGCAATGATAATGGTCTTACAAAATTTATTGGGCAATCAAAAAAGCGGAATAACAATTCCATCGATTCATATAAGGTTGGTAGCTCATTGGAATGATGTCAATAGCAGAATGAGTTAGTTGAAGCTGTGTAAATAAACAGAAATCGGGGCCCTAAACTGTGAAAAGTAAACTAATCCTTTTACATGTTCAGGCTGGCCAACAACACAGATAAAGAATCATATATGGGAACAGAGAACAGACGAAGTGATAAATAGAATGTTAGGGACCATTAAGAGTGTTAAGACTTTTATACAACTATAAATAAAATATGGCTATTTCAGAAACAAGGAAATCTAAACATCCTTTGTATTTTCCTGTTTATAAGTTGGCGTTTTAGCGTCTTTTGAAACATGCCAGTAGTGGGTTTACTGGGATTGGAATTAGTTAATCGTGACTGCATTTTTAAGCATATCGAAGTTCATAAATTTTTTCTTCAGTAGGTATCTTGCTGAAATAAATAGTAAGTATACTATCAAAGTTAGAAAGGCACATTGATCACACAGTGACCGGCGAGATCAATACAGTGTACCTACAACTTGGTACACTTGCTGGTGGACGCCGGCCGCTTCTGAAGGAGAAATTAATATAGAAAAATAATCAAAATATTTGTATAAAAAATCAGGAGAGTGTGCACCAAACTGCTACTTTCTAATCTACCACTTTTTTAATGATTGGGGGCGAACAAAAAGTAATTTTTCTCCGTGTGACCGTGGTGGAATTAATGAAGCTAACCTTCCGATGTGAAGTTAGCGGTCACTTTCCAGCAGCCGTTTTTATCTAGTAGCCAAACGACCAGTGGCGTCGTGTGAAATAAAACATTCGACAATCATCAGAAATTTAACCAATTTAAACGTTTTGATGGTAGAGAATGCAAAACATGGATACAATGGGTCATGTGTAATGATAAGTGATAGTGATGAACTGCATTTATGAATTAGTTGGTTTACCAAAGACAGCAGTTTGTATATTTCATTAGTTATCCTCTAAAATATTCGGTCAACCTGATTTTCAGTACAGACACTTCCAGATGACTCAAGAATGATATATACAGGAGATGACTGACAGTAGATGACAGCCACGCATTCAAATGTCTACGTAATGTTAGTTCGTTCTGGTTCGATTATACTAAATCTCGCTAAATAATTACTTCTCACAAAATGTGTGTACCTATTCAATTTCCACGCTTACAAATACCTTACGTAAGGTTATTTCATTCTGGTTCGATCATACTAAATAATGAAGATGTTTCCAGGTTTGGTATCGGCCGAGATTACATACCGTATTTTACGGGTGTGAAGTTATCCACATCCACAAGATACACGGAGAAAAAAATATCGATTTTTTTTATTTCTATACTGGACTCTTTGTGTACCTCTAATCATTGAATATGCTTTTTCCGGCGGTCATCTCAGTAAAAAACATGGTGCCTCAGTTTTCCAAACAGTCTTAAAGGGTGGAAATGGGGTGGAAAACCATAAACAAACTATATTTCGGTAAGTTGACTTTGTACACCATCCATTTTCGAATATGTTATTTCTCGTGGTCGAATTGACTAGAAAAATGATATGCCTGAGTTTTTCAGGCCGTCTAAGAGGGTGGAAATGGGGTTGAAAATCATAGAAAAACCATATTTGGGAAAGTTGACTTTGTACACCTTCCATTTTTGAATATGTGATTCCTCGTGGTCGAATTGACTGGAAAAATGCTACGTATGACCACGAGAAACAACATACTTGAATATGAAAGGTGTACAAAGACAACTTTCCGAATTATGGATTTTTTAAGTTTTAACCCAATTTCCACCCCCTTAGACGGCTTGAAGAACTCAGGCAATTCGACCACGAGAAACAACATACTTGAATATGAATGGTGTACAAAGTCAGCTTTCCGATTTTTTATGATTTTCAACCCCATTTCTACCCTCTTAGACGGCCTGAATAACCCAGGCATGGTATTTTCCTAGTCAATTCGACCACGAGAAACATCATACTTGAATATGAATGGTGTACAAAGTCAGCTTTCCGAAATATAGTATTTTTAAGGTTTTCAACCCCATTTCCACCCCCTTAGACGGCCTGAAAAACTCAGACGTAGCATTTTTCTAGTCAATTCGACCACGAGGAACAACATATTCGAAAATGGAAGGTGTACAAAGTCAACTTACCGAAATATAGTTTTTTATGATTTTCAACCCCACTTCCACCCTCTTAGACGGCCTGAATTACTCAGGCATGACATTTTTCTAGTCAATTCGACCACGAGAAATAACATCCTTGAATTTGAATGGTGTACAAAGTCAACTTTCCGAAATACAGATTTTTTATGATTTTCAACCCCATTTCCACCCTCTTAGACGGCCTGAATAACACAGGCATGGTATTTTTCTAGTCAATTCGACCACGAGAAACATCATACTTGAATATGAATGGTGTACAAAGTCAGCTTTCCGAAATATAGTTTTTTTAAGGGTTTCAAGCCCATTTCCACCCCCTTAGACGGCCTGAAAAACTCAGACGTAGTATTTTCCTAGTCAATTCGACCACGAGAAACAACATATTCGAAAATGGAAGGTGAACAAAGTCAACTTTCCGAAATATAGTTTTTTATGATTTTCAACCTCATTTCCACCCTCTTAGACGGCCTGAAAAACTTAGGCATATCATTTTTCTAGTCAATTCGACCACGAGAAACAACATATTCGAAAATGGATGATGTACAAAGTCAACTTACCGAAATATAGTTTGTTTATGGTTTTCCACCCCATTTCCACCCTTTAAGTCTGTTTGGAAAACAGAGGCACCATGTTTTTTACTGAGATGACCGCCGGAAAAAGCATATTCAATGATTAGAGGTACACAAAGAGTCCAGTAAAGAAATAAAAAAAATTCGATATTTTTTTCTCCGTGTATCTTGTGGATGTGGATAACTTCACACCCATCCGCATTTTGGGGTGTCTTTTGATTGAAGAGATTAAAAATCCATAAGCGGCCGATTTTACATGTGCCCGTTTGTAGACCACGCTTAGGTAAATATGAATAATCCCAAATAACTTTTTTTAAAACAGCTTATATCTCAATTCTCACAGTGGCGACTTCCTTCGAGTGGAAATAGTAATGACGGAAATAGTCCGGAGTCACCATCTGTACCAGAAAAAAATACTACCATGTCACCGAAATATAAGATATCCAACAAATTATGAACAATATATGTTCCTCTAGGTTTTATAATCGAAGGATAGTGCCTATGAATGAATTCTCCTTGAATTCAGATGGGTTCAATCAGTTCAGTAACATGTTTTGAAGAGTTGAAAAAGGGTGAGATGAAGTGGAGTCGCAAACAGCCAAACAGTTCAAACATAAATTCGACGGAAATATACTCAATATCCTCGAAATATCAGATATATTTCTTTCAGTGACTCACAAAATATATTCGTATTTTATAGCTTGCTAAATCCTACAAAAACACAAAATTAATTATTTGGCGCCCTATATCTCCGAACCTTTAGGTATTACGACATAGTTAGGTTGAGGATGATGTCATGATTGAATCCTCGAAAAGAGTAATTACCTATTCATATTGAATGGAGCCTTCCTTGTCCTTGTGTGAAACACTATGTATTTCACTTGCATTTTGTTTTGAGATATCAACTTCTATTCTGATCGATCATCAATAATATTCAACTTAATGATTTTATAGTCTCGAAAGTGAATTTTGTCACCTAAAAATTGATTATATTGGAAACTACCATGTAGAAAATACTTTTTTGTTTTATAGAAAAATCATTCACGATCTTAGTAGATCTCAAATGAACAACAGTTTTATGTCGATTCCAAACAATATGAAAATGTTTTTCAATTATCTGAATTCACTCAAAATTGATGAAATTAGTGATTTAGAGTAACTACATACATATAAAACATGAACCCTATCTTATTCCAAACACTCTGTATTCATAGCTTCATTATATTTTGGTCGATCAACAAACCATTCTGATTGATTCCTCAATGATAAACTCAATCAACTTTTAACCTCGTGGGCGAATTTAATCACTGAAGAATTGAGTATATTTTTGACTACCCTGTATAAAAATAATGGCGTATTTTTTCTCTGTTTTATGGAAAACTATTTCTCGCGAATCTTAGGAATGCCCAGTCGCACACAATATTGAATATAAATGAGATATTGATATTTTTTCATTCAGCTGAATTACTCCAAAAATCACAAAATTCATGATTTGGCACCCTCTAGCGCCGAATCCAGTCATACGATCGAGTTGGGCCAATGGAGACTTTTACTCAGAATGGTTCCAGCTACAACATATCAAAAATTCAGCCATTTTCACCGAAAGACTTTTTCCCATAAGGTGTGTGCGTGGTCCTTCCTGATGATTGTCGAATTTTTTATTTTAGCCGACGCCACTGGGCTTTAGGCTGCTAGATAAAAACGGCTGCTGGAAAGTGGCCGCTAACTTCACACTGATAGCTAACCTGACAGAAGTGGCTTCAAGAGGGGTATTACTTACTGCCCAGCAAACCACCTACCAAACAACATTTTTAGTGTTTATGAATAGTTCAATCAATCGACCTCAAATCACAGAAGAGCACTGCCCCCCCCCCCCCCCAATTGAGTACTATCACCCTCTTAGAATTTCAATATGATTCTAGCGAAAGTCTTATTATTTTTAAGGGTCTGGTTATAATGTTCTTTTACATATAGATCTATAGATGCAGGAATGCCGAATTATTACAATATGGTACCAGTGTGAAAACAGAAACGGTTGCAACGCCAGAAACGAAATATTAGTACATGCGCAAAGGTGTCATTTGTTACTCCTTGAAAATCTTCCGAATTTATATTGCAATTGTGGTTTTCTACATTATTATCATGAAAATGATCAAGTTGAATGAAGGTTTAGACACAAAAATGATGAAATTATTTATGAAAATGATGCTTTTAATAAAACATGAGATCATATTTTTCAGTGGCTGAAACAATCACCTATATCATGGGATGAAAAGTGCGTTTCTGGAAAATTATTTTCCGGTGTATATTCAGAACGATCTGATGAAGCATACCTACCCCATTTCAGATTTTGTATCTCAATACGCACCCTAGAAACTACCCCCGTAATCACGAAAATCTACAGAATAGCTTTAATTCAACGTTTCTGGAAATTTCTTCTTCACTGTATATTCAAAACGATCTGAGAAAACATTCCTACATCATTTCAGATTTTGTATCTCAATACGCACCCTGGAAACTACCCCCGTAATCACGAAAATCTACAGAATAGCTTTAATTCAACGTTTCTGGAAATTTCTTCTTCACTGTATATTCAAAACGATCTGAGAAAACATTCCTACACCATTTCAGATTTTGTATCTCAATACGCACCCTGGAAACTACCCCCGTAATCACGAAAATCTACAGAATAGCTTTAATTCATCGTTTCTGGAAATTTCATTCTCACTGTATATTCAAAACGATCTGAGGAAACATTCCTACATCATTTCAGATTTTGTATCTCAATACGCACCCTGGAAACTACCCCCGTAATCACGAAAATCTACAGAATAGCCTTAATTCATCGTTTCTGGAAATTTCATTCTCACTGTATATTCAAAACGATCTGAGGAAACATTCCTACATCATTTCAGATTTTGTATCTCAATATGCACCCTAGAAACTCCCCCGTAATCACGAAAATCTACAGAATAGCTTTAATTCATCGTTTCTGGAAATTTCTTTCTCACTGTATATTCAAAACGATCTGAGAAAACATTTCTACACCATTTCAGATTTTGTATCTCAATACACACCCTTGAAACTACCCCCGTAATCTCGAAAATCTACAGAATAGCTTTAATTCATCGTTTCTGGAAATTTCATTCTCACTGTATATTCAAAACGATCTGAGGAAACATTCCTACATCATTTCAGATTATGTATCTGAATACGCACCCTGGAAACTACCCCCGTAATCACGAAAATCTACAGAATAGCTTTAATTCATCGTTTCTGGAAATTTCATTCTCACTGTATATTCAAAACGATCTGAGGAAACATTCCTACATCATTTCAGATTTTGTATCTCAATACGCACCCTAAAAACTACCCCCGTAATCACGAAAATCTACAGAATAGCTTTAATTCAACGTTTCTGGAAATTTCTTCTTCACTGTATATTCAAAACGATCTGAGAAAACATTCCTACATCATTTCAGATTTTGTATCTCAATACGCACCCTGGAAACTACCCCCGTAATCACGAAAATCTACAGAATAGCTTTAATTCATCGTTTCTGGAAATTTCTTTCTCACTGTATATTCAAAACGATCTGAGGAAACATTCCTACCCCATTTCAGATTTTGTATCTCAATACGCACCCTGGAAACTACCCCCGTAATAACGAAAATCTACAGAATAGCTTTAATTCATCGTTTCTGGAAATTTCATTCTCACTGTATATTCAAAACGATCTGAGGAAACATTCCTACATCATTTCTGATTTTGTATCTCAATACACACCCTGGAAACTACCCCCGCAATCACCGAAATGAACAAAATTGCGGTAATTTATCGTTTCTGTATATTCGAAACGATCTGGGGAAGCATACCTACCCCATTTCAGATTTTGTATCTCAATACTCATTCTGGAAACTACCCTTAAAATAAAAAAAACTGCTAAACAGTGATTATTAACACTGTTTTGCAGATTTTTTTTCAATTACGGGTAGTTTCTAGGGTGAGTATTAATATACAAAATCTGAAATGGGGAAGATATGCCTTTTCAGCGCGTTCTGAATATATTGTGGAAAAAAAAATCAAGAAAAGATGAATTGACTGTTTTGCAGATTTTATTCATTACGGGGTTAGTTTCTAAGGATAGTATTGAGATGCAAAATCAGATATGCTTTCTCAGATAATTTTGAATATACAGTTGAAAAGTAATTTCAAGAAACGATGAATTAACTTTGTTTCGTAGATTTTATTTATTACCGGGGTAGTTTCTAGGGTTAGTATTGAGATACAAAATCAGAAATGGGTTAGATATGCTTTCTCGGAGCGATCTTATTATACTGTGTAAAAGAAATTCCCAGAACCGATGAATTGACTCTGTTTTGTAGTTTATTTTTGTTATGGGGGTAGTATCCAGGGTAAGTATTGAGATACAAAATTTGAAATGTGGTAGGTATGCTTTCTCAGATTGTTTTGAATATACAGTCAGAAAAAAAATTCCAGAAACGATGAATTAACGCATTTTTGTGGATTTCGGTGATTACGGGGGTCGAGACGGGGGTAGTTTCCTGGGTGCGTATTGAGATACAAAATCTGAAATGGGATAGGTATGTTTCGTCAGATCGTTTCGAATATACAGTGAGAAAGAAATTTCCAAAAACGGTGAATTAACGCAATTTTGTAGATTTTCGTGATTACGGGGGTAGTTTCCAGGGTGCGTATTGAGATACAAAATCTGAAATGGGGTAGGTATGCTTTATCAGATCTTTCTGAATATACACTGGAAAATAAATTTCCAGAAACGCACTTTTCATCCCATGATATATGTGATTGTCTCAGCCACTGATAAATATGATCTCATGTTTTATTAAAAGCACCATTATCATAATTTCATAATTTTTGTGTCTAAACCTTTATTCAACTTGATCATTTTCATGATAATAATGTAGAAAACCACAATTGCAATATAAAGTCGGAAGATTTTTATGGAGTAACATATGACACCCTTGCGCATGTACTAATATTTCGGGTTATCCCCTTTTGATTCATGAAAATCGATCATTTTCGAAGATGAATTTTTCAGTTAAAAATACCGCAAAATACCGTCTTGTTTTTGTCGACACACACTATTTTCAGACGTTAATTGACCCTTAATTCACAATTATCAGCACCAAAACCAAATCTTTCACACAAAAATCTACCTTCTTATATGAGCAAACATAACCTACTTACCACGTTCAGTGCATTTTATTGTTGTTGGTAAACTTGAAATATGCGCCGCTACTTATTCGAATTCAAATATAAGCAACCATTTCGCCTTCATGTATGTGTCAATTGTTCAATTTGTCTTATTGCTAAAACTAATAAAAAAAATTAAATATTTTTGAGAAACAGATTGAAAAATGCTACCGATCCAGCAGAATTCATAAAAGATAATCTGTTGTGTACCAAATTGAAGATTCGTTAAATTTCAACATTTTTTAAACTTTTGTTCCATTACAAATTTAATACAAAATGGCGCAAATTAAACAATTGCTCATATTCGAATTCGAATAGTTTGTGGTGCATGTTTCAAGTAACCAATTTTCCACAACAATAAAAATCGCTAAACGAAAACGGTTTAGGTTATGTTTGCTCATATTAGAAGGTAGATTTTTGTGTGAAACGTTTGGTTTTGGTGCTTGTAATTGTGTAATATGAGTTAATTAGCCTGTGCATAGTGTCGACAAAAAGAAGGGCGCATTTTGTATGGTTTTTTATATAAAAAATCGCGTTTCGGTGTTCCGGTGTTAAAACAGCCAAGCTGTAGATAAAAATAAAACGCCCTTTTCACAAAATAAAAGACGCAAACGACCTATCCTACTTCATCCTACTTCATAAGATAAGTACTTAGTTCGTAAATAAAAACCCCAAAATGGCAAAATGGCTTTGAGGAATTTTTCAAACAAGAAATATAGAAAAAAATTACAACTTTTTTTGTTTTTTGCGAATACTTATCTCAAAAAGTATTGGACGAATCGTTTCACAGTCAATAGAACTTTTGTGTAGAGGATCATAGAACCTACAAAATAGTTTTTTATTCGACTATAACGAAGAAAATCCGGGAAAAAGAGACAAACAATATTGCGGAAACTGATAGATAATAATATGTGGCACTGTATGCAAGATGTTTTCTGTCCGATGTGTAGTTTTTGCACAATCGCGTTATAAACAATTCAAGGGCAAATCTTTCTAAATTCGCCGATTTAAGGGAAATCATCTTATTCAAATTCTGTGAGCGGCATTTGGAAGTAGAGATCAATATCTACAATTTGTATATTTTGGATTTTCACTTGAGAGGTGGGTAATGTGTTGAAAATGTCACTGGAAGTTACTCTAAAATGCTTCAAAGTCGCCCGAACTCAACTCGAGTCAACTTCAATGCGACGAAAAGCCAGGAGCAAAAAAATATGAAACTAAGTTAATTAATTAGCCTAAAACTGGTCCTTGGTCATTCGAATCTTTGAAAAAAAAATTGGAAAAATGTCCCTGCTGAGTTCGCCCGAAGTTAGCAAAGCCACAGGTTTGATTTAAAAAACGTTGATCAAACGATCATACGATGGTAATCATCGTTGCGACATGTCAAATAATTATTTGGTATAATTGATTACATCATCGCCTATGCGAGAATCAATAGATCTTGTTATTTTTTTCGAAAAAGCAAGGAGCAAAAAATATGGTAATTAATTAGCCGAAAAATATTACTAAATTATCACTATTTCGAATCGCTGAAAAATGTTGTGTTTCAAAAATGGCTTTGCTGAGTTCGGCCGAAGCTAGCAAAGCCACAGATTTTTCTATAAAGGAAAAGAGTCGAAAAATTTAAATTTGGTAATAAATTAGACTAAAATAGGCTCTACAATTTGGCTATATCAAATCACAATTATTTTTAAAATATGACTAGGTACGGAGTTCAGCCGATGCTAGCAAAGCCACTGATTTTTCTGTGGAGGAGGAGAGCAAAAAATTCGGGAATATGTTAATAAATTAGCCTAAAATGAGATTAAAATTATGTAACCCATCCCGAGTCGAAATTCCTGTGTGGCTTAGCTTCTTTATCTGAAAGATATTGATATTCAAAATCTATACCAGGATCTCAATGAAAGTCCATAATTTTCACATGAAATGGACCTTTTGTGACACCACATTCAATACCTACCAAAATTTGTTTATGCCAGAACTGGTGATGAAAAGTTGAATGTTATAACATTCACGTCAGTTTTGAAAAATGTCACATCATATGTCAAAATTTTAAAAATACTACTACTAGTATGCTGTTTAAATTATATTAAACTACCTACCTAATAGTTATTTATGATATAAGTTCTTTACGAAAATGTATCATACAAAAATATGTCTATAACAGTTATTAGGAATATATTGACAAATTGTAGCTATGTTTCATTTTTTACAAATTTTCAATTTTAGTTGTATTATCAAATGCTGACTTCCGAGTACAATCTCACGCAAAATACTCTTTCAGAAAAATGTACGAACAGTGCGTAAAACATTACTTTACTCACAGTTGATTTTTTTAGGCACATGTCCTAAAAAGTGTCACTTTACCCACTGTCCTAGAAAAAATACTTTTTCAAATATTTCAATTTAAACTGTCATATTGCTAAGTGACAGAAGCTATGAAATATGTTTAGTTTTTCAATATGAGATTCAAAAGTTTTTTGTTTCTTCAAAGTCATAAATCACCCCTCTTGGGTTTTCTTTTCTATTTTGTTTTAAATTGTATAAAATACTATCACAGGAACCACTTTCTAACCAAATAAAATTCAAATCAGCACCAGGTGCACTTCCTAACCAATAATAGCAGAAAACAAGTTTATATACCTAGGTTATGAGGTAATGATCAATGAAACCATTTATTTTTCAATTACAAAAATCAAATACTATCTATACTTTATCTGATGTCCATTAAAATACTGCCAATTTGAACATTATTACCCATCGTTGAACGTGATTTAAGTGGTACCTCTCAAAATATAGGAATCAAAGAGTGAAAATAAAATATTACTTACAGAGAATTCGAAATATCAAGGAATGTAGAACCAGTCTTCAAAATAGGGAATCTGCAATAAAAAAAGGTGATCATAATTCACAGAATGTTGCTGGTTAGTTTATGATCATCTTAGAAGAATTTCCGAAAGAAATTTTATTACATTGCGGTGGATTCAGGAATTTATGGGCCATATAAATTGGCTCAGGAACCAAACAATTCCATTAAAATACCAAAAGACCTGAAATATCGAATAAAATCGATATTTCTAATAAAATTTGTGAGACACTTCAATATTTCAAAATTGTGGACCAGATATATACTGCCAAACATTGTTCTTGCATACGCCCAAGATTCTCACTGTCCTACTTCCAATTTTCTATGAAAACTATCGTATTTTCAATGAAACTACTTATGAAAAGTTGCTACTTACGAATGTACTTTCTTATGTATCACAAAAAATAATCCTAGTGGGCTGAGAGATCAGAAATAGTCGGTAGAGTAGTGAAGAACAACCGTGAACACTTTGCATAGTCTACTTCATATAGACAAAGAAACATTACATTTTTCCAGCGAGGTTTTTTCACACATTCACACCACGAAGTGCAATATTTATGCACGCATCACTTGCTCTAATGTTCTCTGAATGCATTTATAACAATTTTGGATGCCGGTTTCCTCAAACTGTTTACTTATTTTGATAAGTATTCTGATAACGTCCGCGATAGCAACGAGCAACATCACGACGCCATTTTGTATATATTGCACAGCAGTGCTGCCACATGTCTATCTTTCCATTACATTTCTTCTTCTTCTCGCTGAACTGTGAGGACGAGACATCTTCAATATTTACAAACAGACTCTGAAGTCTGATTTAACTCTATATAAGATAACTGAACTTTACATACCTAGTAATATATTGAATAATATTCATATATTATTTTTCCTCTATAGGAAAAAATATTCTGTTAGCAAGTATTTGAAAAATTCGGTAAACCACTTAGTACAATCACCAGTAGCGTTCCTAGTTGTTTTCTGGGAGGCGGGAAGTGCACAGTAATTAATGCTGTACACAGCAAATTTAAAATTCACCATTCTTTTTTCGTCAAGAATAACAATTACATAATCGAATCAAAAGTAATTAATAAGTACTAAAGAATCAAAGTAGTTAATAATATTAAGGCTAGTAAGTAAATATAGGAAAAATGTGAGGCACTTATCCAAAAGTAGGTAATTAACTACCTACCCATACCTGGTACCTATATCTAGCATTTCATCAAAGTTAGTTAGGTATCATTTGTTTTCAGTTTTCAGTCATTCTTTAGTTTTGGTAAGTACCTATGGTGAAAGTTTATTACACATTTTTATCAAACTTCGACGAAATTGGTAGTTTTCACTTGAGTCATAACATTTTAACGTATGAAGTCGATCAAAAAGACCCTCTAAAACCTCAGATTTTATAAAGAATATAAACGATCAATACATTAAAAGGTATGATTAAAAGTACAGTGCTTTCGTAAAGTAGTGGAGAAATATTTAAAACTCAAGGAAAAACAACTTATGGAAAAAACGTTGTAGTCTGTCAACTTATGTTCATATAGGTAGTGCATTTAAAAAAAACGTAGAATGATTCGTGTAGAAGGTCTTCAACTTTTATTTCTAACATCAACCCCCATTTTTTACTACAAGCATTTATTTAGTAGGTGCTATGTAGGTTGAACGGGTTTTCATACTTTAATTCTAGTTGTCCGATTAACTTGAAATTTGGCGGATCTTCATAATTACGGTGACAATGCATTAAAAAAAAATTGTTAGATAAAAAAAATTGACAGCTCCAATATGGCGGAATAGATTTGTGAATATAGTCCGATTCGTTTCGAAATTGGTATGGGGGTTTCCGGGATAGAATATTTAGATTTTTGTCAAATTTCAAAATGGCGGCTCCAAGATGGCAGACGAGTTTTGTGTTCATGGACCGATTGGATTCATAATTGGTATGTGGGGATTTTCGGGCTCGGAGATTATGATTCATTTTTTCAAAATTCATATCAAAGAAGACTGACGAGTTTTGTAATTATGTCCCGAGTCTATTGCTAATATGGTTTGTGAGTGTTTTTGAGGCAGGATTTTATGCATCGTCAACATCAAAGATAACGGCTTCTATACATATTTTGATTCAGAACAAAACAATTTAAAACAAAATTAGATAAAAATATATTTAAAATGCACTAAAAAGTAAAAAATTATTTCTTTAGATGTAACAGATTCAAAAGCTTGTCGCTTTTTTTATTCAAACTGAAAGCTTTGCGAGGCAAGTTTTTGAATCTGATTCACGTCACACATCTAAAGAAATCATTTTTAACTTTAGTGCATTTGAATAAAAAATATTTTTTACCTAATATTATTATTTTTTACAATAGGTATTTATGAGTGTAGGTTAAATGAAAATAAAATGAAAATTAAACGATTTTACAATTCCAAAATTATAAATTTAAAAGGCAATGATAACTTATAAAATCAACTGAACTATAGTCTAGTTCGGAAATGTAGATACCCTGCCAAAAATACCACATGAAATCTCATGAAAAAATATAGACGAATTATGAGAATCTATAAGGATCTACGTGGAAAGTCTGTAACCTACATGTACGTAACTCCTGGCACATACACTTTTTGGAAAGATGAATAAGGATTTAAAAGTAGATGTGATTTATAAGCATACCCGTATATGAAATCGATCTAAGCTGAAATAAACCGAAGAATAGAATAACATTTTGATTCCCTAAGGAAGGGACTCTTCCTGTTGACAGCTTTTGATTGATGATTTTCTACTGCCATACATTCATGCAAAGCTATCAAAAGCTAGGCAAATTAAAAAAATATACGTATACTTTGAAATGTGAATTTTTACATGAGTGCCTTTTTCTAGAAACGTTTCATTTTGGTTTCAATTAAAACGTTTTTGCAAATAAAAAATATTGGAAAAACCTGAAAGAAACGGATGGGTTACGTTTGAAGTAACGTTTCAAAAAGACCTTAATAGGGTAAAATTGAAATGTTTCTGGAAGGTTTCATGTTTAGTGGGTATCCACATGTCATACGAGTTTATATCAGGCAGTGGTTGTTTAAGGAGACAATAAGATTCGATGAGGTATTCCACTTTCAATCACAACGATATGCTCATTCACAAGCTTGTCAACGGATGAGAAATGTGTGGAAATTCACAATTACTAATCTTATTGGGAGTTTTGTATTTGAAGTTGAAAAACAGATTTTTAAAAATGAACGAAAATTCAACTAACAATCTAAATAACGTTTATTCGATACAAAGTTCAGACAAAGGGCCTTATTCAGGTGCACCTTGAAACTTGTTTATTGAATTGAATATTGAAAAGTATGGCGGATGTCTATTCTGGTGCTCCTTGAAAAGCCCTATTGATTGTTGGTTATTGAAAATTTCTTCACTATTGAATATTTTTCTATTTTTCCAATTCACGTGTCCAAAAACTTTCAACAACAGTTTCCCAAGTTTCATATATCATAAGCAGATGATTAAGGAACTGTTTATAAACTTGAATCTTGAAAATGTAGAGGTTATGTATTGACGTCTCCGAGTATTTTTAATCAACTATACTACCCAACTAGTCAACTTTTTTTAGTGAGAAAATGGGTATGATCTCCTAAGTTTCACTCTTTTAATTACAGCATTGCAAAATTAGGAAAGAAGGTGAAAACAAATGTGCATATTTAGCATTTTTCTGTATTTACATATCATTTTCCAGACTAGAGCACAATCAAAGACATTTTTGTAAAAAAAAACCTACTTTAGATTGCCTTGGTCTTCCTGAAATTGTTCGCAAATATGTGTATAAAGTATCGATTTAAGAAGGATATGTCAAAAAGATACCCAATGAATGAAATAGGAAGCGATTCAGAATGAAATTAATTAAAAATCTCCAAATCACAAATAATGGTGTCCTCTATACTTTCATCTCACTGAAATGCTTAGAGGCACTAACATTTTACTGTGCATTTATGCTCAAGGGACATCAAAAATCCACTGGACAGGATATGAGCTGTCCCATGAGGTAATATTTCGTTACCAGGTGCATTGACTTGTAACTCTGCCCTCCTAGTCCTTAGCCAAAACGCAGTATCTGCAGAAAAGTCAAAATTGAGTTTTTGTTTAGATGTCTGACCGTTGTGAAAGAATTATGCATGAACCAAAATAAAATTTTGAATAGTTTACAGCGGTCAGATGACATCTAAACAAAAACTGATCTCAATGCTCAATGACTTCTCTGCAGATACGGCGTTTTGGCTAAGGAGGGCAGCCCGCAGAACTGACATCCTTGGACATAAAGTTCATTTTCCTAAAACTGATGGAGAAAAATATGAGGAAAAGGTTAAGTTTTTTAACAACTTCGATGCGTTTCCAGGTTGGTTATTGAAAAAAAATTAGTTTCTAGTGTTTAGTCCTTTTTATCTCTTTTGTCAAATAACTCGAATAATAAAAATGAATATATTATAAATTCTCCAATCCAAACAAATTTGAACAACGCAGTCGTATCTGTCAAAAATGTATCATTTGACCGAGTTTCCAACGTTGCCAAGTCTGAAAACTTATTCCAATAACAGTTTTTCAACATTCAATAATCTGATTTTCAAGAGTGACACGTGAATACCAAACTTTCCTGAAATTGAAAAGTTACAATATTCAATATTGAAAATTTTCCAATATTCATGTGGACACCTGAATAAGGCTGAATGAATGAATATCTTGAAACAATTGTAATTAACATCATCTCATACATGTGTTATCTACAAAGTCTCGAGTTTCCCTGTAGTCGGCATATTCTCGATAGCTGGTACCATGTAACTTGGGTATCGTTTGAAGAAAGTGGATTCAGGATTCGATGGTCTGTATCAGAAATGCCAATTTTGTTGGGTATCTTGTGGAAACAGTGGGATCAGGATATGATGGTTTGGATCAGGAATTCCTATAAGTTTTCATATAACTCAAAATCACTGAGAATTCACAAGTGTCGATAAGAAAACAGGGATACAGAGTATGAGAGTTTGTTTCAGGCAGTGACCGTGCAAAGATACTTAACAATAATGTTTTATCTTCATTCAAAATCTTGAGAACCTATGTGTGGAAATTCACAATTTATAATATCGTTTGGTATCGTATAAAAAAGTGGATTCAGGACTTGATGGTCGAATCCTATGAGATCTCATGAGATCCAACAGTACGAAATCAAATGGAATATTCTGAACAAAATATTCCTAAAAATATTACCAAAATATTCGAATAGACCTTGCCAGAATATTGCTGAAATATTGGAATAGGTTATTATTATTCATTATTATTTCCCTCGTATGTCAAATTTTTTCGGTGATGAACAGTTTTCGTTTCTTTTCAAATGCACTGTCGTGAGCTCTAAATGTCTGAAATGAATGTATCATCTCTAACCGGCTACTCGGAGTGCTTCTTCCTCTACTCGTACTCGTTTCATAGCGCGGGATCAGAGTATAGAAATAGCCAGACACGGTAAAATGTGATTTGTGAAAGCTTTCTACTGTGATTCTGTGGTTGTGATGATACGGACGGTCGGACGAGGACAGCTGATGGTGTTAAAACTGTCTGCACAGATCTACCCGATCTTACCTCCTTTTCGTTTTTGCTAGAAATGAATGTGTAATTACAGTACCTAATTTACATAATTTTTTCTAAGTTGAAAATGACTTCATTGTTTCTGTATGTGCATACAAAATTATAAAGTCCATTGGATTATTTATTCAATCTTCATATGGAACGTGCCAGGATCCAGGAACAATCTCGCAGACCTCGCAGAATATCAATGATTTTTTTAAATAATCTTGTGACTGCGTTAAAATCTCATACGTTTTCATTCATTTCCAAACTGCAGAACCTCATAGAAACATGTAGCATACAGTAATCGCTGATAGAAACGAATAACAATTATGTCTAAAAACACATTAGAAATTAAAGGAATATGTATATGTAATGTCTTTTAAATACTGATGAATATCGAATATGGCCCTATACGGATTTGCGGTTTCACTATCCAACTTGGATCTCATAGATTCTCTTATATATTTTTTTTATCAGTCTCTATGAGACATTTTTGGCACGGTAGTGGCTTCTCGTCAGTTTACGGGGGGTTCAGCTCTCGGAAACCCCGTAAACTGACGATGAGTCACTATCTACAATTTCTGAACTGGAGTATGAAAGTGCACGTTGTGTAAAGGTTCCGTCAAACCAAAGCGGGAACGGGAATGGAACATGGGAACCGTGCGAATTGCTAGAAAACAGTCAACGTAGCAAACCAGATATATTTCGCTGGTTGTCTGCCTTTCCGTATACGAATAATCACACCAGTTTGTATTTTTACATATCCCACTAGTCTCGCATTCATCCCGCTCCCGCGTTGGTTTGGGGAAACCTTAAGGCTACCTGACAGAAGCCAAATCAATGATTAAACTCTTTTTATTGTTAGTATGTATTTTCTTGCGAACTCTGGATTCTAAACCTTTCAAATAATCCGGCTTTTACCAACTTCACATTCCCTTTCAAGTATCCCCACAAAAAGTAATCTAGGGGTGTCAAATCTGGCGATTTCGCAGGACCTATCCAACGATTGGGGAATACCTCATCTAAATAAGCGCGAACATGTGCAGCATTACAGGGTGACAATTTGTTGGATGGTCATTCTTGGAACGGATGGTCATATCAAATAAATAAGGATCCGTAAGACATTTTGACAATGTTAAACCTTTTTTATAATCTTAAATTACACTGCAGGTCCTCATTAATTTTTGAGAATTTATTTATGTTAACGTGAAGTAAGTACTTTTAGTACAGAAGAGACGAGATATTTAGATTTACTACAAGATTTGAAACAATTGAAATTACTAAGAAAAATGTCTTAGCATGAGTATTGCCAATATTCTTATTTCGGTGGTCTTGGGAAAGGAAATACTAATGGGTGTCGTGGGGGAGGGCGCAACTGTTTAATTTGCCCATAGCGCCACGAGTGTTAGAAACTGGCCTGGCAACAAGATCTTTTCACTTCGTCATGTTGAAAAATGATAAAATGAGAAATGATCAGATTACTGGTGTTAAAAGTTTTAGAGGAAGGAACCGATTATACAAGATTTTTCATTGTAAGTACGAGTGTTTTCAAAATTGGATGTTCGTCAATCGAAGGCGGCTTTGAACTTACGAAAGTTGAACAAAAAAGCAGCATTTATTGAATAAGCAGAACAGTCACTTTGTTGCTATTTTGTGTATCTTTCCTACGTTGAAAGCCGCCGTCATTGAAGAACATTTATTTTTGAGAACACTCATAATGCTTGTTGCTATGTAAGAAATTATATAAATGCCATTTAAGAGCGTTTCTTTGAGGATACTTTTCTGTTTTGACGAAATTTATGTTGTTGTTTTTTTATGTTTTGATTCTGACGACGAGAAAAATCCTGTAATGTTCAAAGAACATCGTGTGGGCCGAGAGAAAGTAGGTAAGAATTGGTGTTTTTCTTGAATTTCTGCAGGATGTATAGGTCAAATAAAAAAAAAGTAAATTAATTGATTTGTGTCGGACATAAGCCATAAAATCCATACAAAGTTATAGTCATTTCTATTTTACTGTTACTAGAACGTATACCAGGTGATTCAGCCAAATATTCGCAGCCCTGTAACTCTCTCGTTTAAAGAAAAAACTATAATAACATAGTTCATACAATTTTGAATGGTTTATTGAAAGCATCCTAATCTAATGTCTGAATCCAATCATACACATGTTGTCACCTGTCAAAGACTAACATTTCAACTATTTTGTTGTTACATTTTTTTGTGAATAATAATAGATGCTGTCTTTTTGAGTTCAACCATATAAAGCTGTATACATTTTCATCATAATTACGGTGAGCAGTACGAGAGAAAAATTGGCCTGCTTGGTCACCAGATCGTACCCCACTGGACTTTTTTCATCAACGTGTTGAAGCCCTTGCAAATATCGAAGACCTCAAGAACATAATATGCATTGAGTGTCAGAGGTTGAATAGGTTGATAAACACAGCTTCTATCATCATTCACAAAAAAATATAACTCTTTTGAAATTAAAAAAAAATTGACATGTGACAAAACATGGATAATACGAATTAGTCATTCAATTCCTTTTGATGAACCATTCAAAAACTACATGGTGTATAATATTATAGTTTTTCTTCAAATAAGAAGTTCGCAAATACCAGTCTGAATTATCCAATATATGTTCACTTGCATTTTTATAACAAGTAAACTGATATGAATTTTAATCATGTACTCCCCGTTGAAGATGCATGGTACAATCACTCCTAGAATGATATAATTCGCATTTGAATTCGCTTTTTCTCCAAGGTCACAACGGTTTTTCGAAACAATGCTCTGTCTTGATTGCATTTTCAGTGGTAATACCACAAGTGAATGAAATTTCGCGATAAGTCTATCAATTCATTTCTGAAATAAAAGACAGACTTATGAGATAAATTCAATCACGAGTGGAATTTTATCAGACTATTTCACGAAGCATTAAAAGTATTATTATAAACATGAACAATCAATTCATCATAACCATAATCAATCAACTATAATCACAAAAAATGTATTATAACTATCAATAATTTATTATGTAGTATGGTTACATTGTTGAAAATACCAACGCTGACAGACCAATCAGAATTGAGAAACAGCTGGTGTTTTCGCGATAATACAAGTTGTCTTTGATTTGTGATTGGTCAGATTACGTGAATATTTTGAGAAGATTGGAATAGTCATTAAAATTAACCTGATATGAATTTGAATTCCTTACTCCCTGTCAAAAGGGGTGTAATTACCCCTTGAATAATTTAACTTGAATCCCTTACTCCCAATCTAAGGGACTGTAATCACCTCTTGTTTTTCAAGAACAGAACTCAGTGTCAACAATTTTCACATGTCTTGAAAGGATTATTATAAAGGACTCATCAGTTTACTTTTAATGTCAATTTTTTAAGTCCATGTGAAAATCGTTTTGACATTCCTTTCTGGACTGAAAAAAGGCCAATTATAATATTCAAGGGTTGATTTCATTTCCATCCACGGGTAGTAAGGGATCCTATTCCAATTACTCTATTTGTTACGAAAATGCCCTCAACTTATATGAATACTTGAGACTGAGGCTTGTGGGTTCACTTTTGAATAAAATCCTCGTGAATTATGAGTCTATTTCAAGTTACAAAAATAGGGATTCACAAAGATGTATGTATTATTTATGCTCTTATTTAATATTCTTGTAAAAATCGTTTTTCTGCAAAAGTTTCCTTGACCAAAATTATGAAAGATGGGGTACCGCCTTTGATGATAAACCTATAAAATAAAAGTTAGCAATAGAAAAAAAAATTGACTGTGTTATACAAAAAATGCATACCCATCTGATTTCAGAATATCTCTCAATGTTTTTTGAATATCAACTATGGCAATTTTTCTTTTTGATGTTTCATAATAAACATTCAGCTGATTTGGTTTGTATTTTCTTTCTTGATCCCACTCTGGAATGGATTCAAAAACATGGTGAATCTGTTCTGAAAAACTGTGATAAATTAGTGTTATATGCAGGATAAATTATTTAAGACAGATACATTTGTTCTTCACTGAATTGTTGCACATAATCCATAATTTTGTATTCAGGATATACAAACACCACTGGCCATACCAAATTATTTGATTCATTCAAGAATACTCGGTTGTTCACTAGATCTGGAAAGTGGGGCTCCAACTGATCTATAGAGAGCTTGCCTTCAAACAATAGAAAAAATAAACAATTATAAATTAAAAATATCTTATAAAAACAATTGTTACCATTAGATCCATTTTCTAACTTATATCCTCTAGTTAATATTTCCTTTATTAGTGTTTCTTCTCTTCTCATTTTCTTTTTAAGGTGGTTTTCTTTTTTTCTATCGTCTCTTTCTTGAACTTTCATAGCATTAATACATTTGGTGCGTAATTTCAGTATGACTGAGTTATTCTTGTCCTGGTCTAGAATTTTATCACAAAACTCAAGTGCTTTATTGTATTGTCTCATTTCAGTACAACAATTTGCAGCTCTTACCAAAGCTTTTTCATAGTTGGGTTTTATTTTCAATGCTAGTCCACAATCTCGAAGCGAAGATCTAAATTAAATAACAGTTAAATATGGATATATCAGGTTGGAGTACATTTCACCTGAAATTTTTAAGGAAAAAATTTGCTGCAGCTCTGTTATTCAACAAGTTGGAATCAATTTCAGGGTTTCCACATTTAGTTTTTATACCTTCTGTATAAGCCAACACTGCTAATCTATAATTCTTATGTTTGAAATTGAAATTGCCGTCTTCTTTGTAACTTATTGCAAGATCTGAAATAATGATTGAATAAACGGCCAAGTTTCTCATATGTGTAATTAATGTATATACCTTCTGGTTCATTTTCGTCTGGATCATACTTGAGCTGCTGAAGACCCTCATATAAAGGATGAAGCTCTTGTCCAGGTTTGGGAGGTTCTTTCATAAAGAAAGGGTGCTTTTCCATTTCCTATTGAATACTTGATGAAATTTAATGTGTAACAAAGTATTTCATAGCAAAACTTTTACCTCTTCCCAGCGATCTTCAGGCCAACCATCCTCATACTTTTTCTTTGGCAGTGTTTCGATGAATTCATCCAACTCTTTATCAAGTTTGGCTGCTAACTTCAATCTTTCTTCATCAGTCATTACATTTTTCACCGTTTTATCAGATTTTTCCATTCTATTAAAAAATTTAAAAACAAGAAATCAACAACATTACCACAGAACACCTAACCTACAAATAATAATATAACCTCATTCTTCTTCTTATTGTTGTCCTCTTGTCATTCGAGACTACAGCCAAGAACACAAAAAAAAGGTATTCTTCTTTTTTCTGTGGAGGAACTTCTACCCCTATGCCTATGTAATAAAATATCACCAAGAAAAAGCCAGGAGTATGGAAAGGTCAACGAAGTCCTGACCTAGCTGTACAAACAATTGTTGTTACTTCCGACAATCTGTTGCACTCCTACACGCAACCCTTAGAAGTCTTCGAGAGACTTTTGATGCCATGTACGAGACCGTTGACCATGCTGGGAATCGTACCCACGACACAGCGAACGCCCTATCAGCACGACCTACGGCCGACATCTACATATTCAATGTTATAAAAACCTGAAGGCTTCGTCCATTGTGTCTTCAAAGAGTTTTCTTTTCCATTGCTGCAAACCACTACACCCTCATCAGCAACGATTACCTATCCACTATATATAACCAAGTGTTGCATCTTTGAACTTGGCGATGTGATAAAAAATAAGAGGTTCCTTTTCACACAAAATAAGACGCAAACGGCCTGTACTAGTTCATAAATGGAAACCCTGGTTTACACCCCAGCAAAATCGATTTGTGGAATTTTTTAAAAAAGAATTAGAGAAAAAAATTACAACTTTTTTGTTTTTTACGAATATCTCAAATAGTATTGGAGTAATCGTTTTACAGTTACAGTTCTACTCTTTTAGAGAATTATAAAACCTACAAAATGTTTTTTTGTACGACCAGATCGGTGCATTTTTCACTGAGAAAATCCGGGAAAACCATTCTTCAAAAATTCATAATTTTTATAAATCTGAAGCTGGACAAACAATATTGGGTAAAACTGATAGATAATAGAGAGTTGAAGTGATTACAGTGCGTGAACCTTCACGTATACGTTATCGTACGAAATATAACGTTTACGGATTGTTATGAAATTGAGTTGAAGTTGAACGTATGTCAACCGTTAACCCTAACACTCCGAGCAATAAAAGATATAGAGGTCCATTTCTATATAAACAACACATATTGATGTGAAAGCTGCATACCGCTATCCTTTTTTATGATTTGTAGGTGAGGGGGAGATTTGTTATTGTTTTGAAGAGTGGAGCTGAGCTTAGAACCAGTGGCGAGCTAATACATTTTCTTATATATTATTAATTAGATACGGTCGCTGCAGACAAATTTGTTATCACATGTATCGGCATCGATAGACGACCACATGCCTGGTTAGAAAGCAAGTTTGTTATTCAGCTGCAACCCTGACGTCTAATGTTCGGAATGCGCACCAACCACCAGCAGTAGTGCTGTAGGTCTACCTAATGATGAAAAGTGAATGCGCTTTCAATGAAAACACAGTCGCCCTGGAGCGCCACGGCAAATAAAAGCTGCCATGTACCCGCACAGGCTATGCCTTTGGGTACACTCTACGAGTATTACGTTAATACGATGAATTTTTCGATTAAACTCTTCCTATCATACAAATGACAACATTTCCAAAATGGTTGCATAAATAACTCATTCATAAATAGAATTCATAATGAATATGTAGTGGACAAATAGTTATTTATGTAACAGGTGCAAAAATTAGTGACTGTTTATTGTACATTATTGTACATGTGATAATTGTCAACACGCTACGTGTACTAACACAGCATACACTAATTCTTTTACGATCATTAAAAAATAGACTTTCATCCGTCAAATTTGAATATGAAAAGTAGTGCTTTTTGCTGTGGGCCAATAGAAATTAAATTGCAAGTCGTTATCAAGTTATCATACACTTGATAACGACTGTAGATTTTAAAAGTTGAAACGTCGTGAATAAAATTGCAAAAAATTGAATTTTTCTTTGTTCTTTTTTAGACAATGTAAGTCCAAAATAACCTTACTCAAAGTTAAACATTGTCAACCACTTTCAAAAAAACGATAGCAATGTTGTTGCCAATTCTTGCGCGTTCACGTGGTAAAGTCTTGTTTATACCCTCACAAATTTCGCAATTTTTTGCGAATAAAATGGCTGCATCAACGATTGGTCCGGCATGACTGGCAACCATTTTATTCGCAGAAAAATTGCGAAATTCGTGAGGATATATACAAGACTTCACGTGAATGCGCGAGAACTGGCAACAACGTTGCTGTCGTTCGTTGTTCACCTGTTGTCGCTATCTACGTTACTTTTTTTTTCTTTGGTGTCTTGGCATCTACTGCTATGGTCATTAGCCACGTGTTCTGGTTAGGCCTTGTTACTAACTCCATGCGCCACCTTAGGAGCAGCACTGTTAATTGGAACGCAACAGTGAATCGTGCAGGACTCACCCCAGTCCAGCCACGAGATTTGAATAATTTAATCGGTCAAATTAAATTAAAAAATCCCAGCCGCAACTGGGGCTCGAACTCCGGACCTTTCGACCCAAAGTCGGACGCTCTAACCACTGCGCCACGCCCCGACATGATAATTTTGTTCTACGATAATTTTGTATTTCGAGTAATGATTCTGGTGCTGTCATCGTAGAAGACGAAGATGCTTCAAACTTTGGGGACAGTGCCAGTTGCAGAGCTATCATCCCTAATATCTTTCAACGCTGGAAGGAGTTGGAATCCACTAAATGAACGAATTTGTTAGAAAACTTCATGTTTGCTGTTGTTTTGCGAAAAAAAATACTTTATATTGGTCCAATGAACATGAAATATTGAATAAATATGAGTAATCAGATACGTGCTGGAAGCATTTGATTTGATAATCAGTACGAATTTTGCACTCCGGAAACCCTTAAACTGCGCTCAAATTCTCACTGGTAAGAAAAAATATTTTGAAGAAAACTGAATAATATTACCCTATCATCGCATCAGATGAAGACTCATCATAAAATGCCAAGACTGGCAATGATCCTATACTGATTATAGTTCTACAACCTGACTGAAAAATATGGTGAGGCCAAAAGTGGTTAGAACAGATAACTGTGTGGATTTCTAAGAGAGTGATGCACACCACAACTGGGCAATTGCTCTATTGCTTGGTAACCTGAAAATATAATCTGAACCAATGTCAAAGTATTATAAGGAATATAAGAAAATGGAATTATTGTCTTGACAATCATTATACCTACGTAACACGTTCATTAGATTTTAAACTTGTGATGATATACAGTGTGTTTCGTTTAAAATCAAGAAGTTCATGTCCACGTACGGTTTAACCGGAAGCAACATTTTTCTTCAAATGGAAACATCGAAAACTTCTGATGAACGGGTTATGTGATAATCACTGTATATGAACAAAACATTCCAGTACCCAGCAGATTGGGTCTATAGCTAGTGACTTATAATTTGAATTCGATTTTGAAGAGTTGAATTTGCTTAATAACTTATTTTTCAGTGTACCTACTGCAACAAGTATTTTCCTATTTATGAATAGGTAATCATTTTTCAAAGTACAAAGTTTCTTTAAAGATATTTCAACAAAAAGTGTATTTTTGTCTCACAATCGGGAATCAGTAAAAATGAACTTTAATAATACCACTAAAAACTATAAGTAGGGTCTGCCCATCAGACATGGTATATGCCATGCTGGGACGCCCATAGTTTGATTTGATACTTGTGGAATGTTTGTTTATAGTGCTTGATAACTTTTTCAGCCCACAAACTTCACACGTTTTCGCCATTTCGCAGATATAAGTTCTCAATATAACAATTCAACAATCCAACACAACACTTCTACCACTTATTAAAATTAAAACAATTATACAAATAGGCTCAAATCCAAAGTGAACTGTCAAGACGATAAATAAGTTGTCAACGCATGTAAACAAACTAGATCGCCAAGTTAAGAGTGAATAACAATACAGAATTCCAACCTGATTAATGAGTGGAAACGGAAATATCCGATAATGTTCTTTTTTAACATGATCCGAGCATAGATATTTATAAACAATGTCGGGTATGTTGCGTTCGAGAAAGAGATAAGAAAGCCCTCCTATATCTTTTATTGCTCGGAGGTTTAACAATGCGCAAGATGGCTTCTGTCCGATGTATAGTTTTTGCACAATCGCGTTATAAACGTGCACCCGAAGTCGCCCGATGTTAACTTCAGTGCGACTTCGGGTGACTCGAACGCACTTTGAAGCGTTTTGATCAACTTTCAGTGACATTTTCAACACATTTACCACCTTTCAGGTGAAAATCCAAAATATACAAATTGTAGATATTGATCTCTACTTCCAGCTGCCGTTTACAGAATTTGAATACGACGATTTTCCTTAAATCGGCGCATCTTGCAAGATGTGCCCTCAAATTGTTCATAACGCGAATGTGCAAAAACTACACATCGGACAGAAAGCATCTTGCGCACGGTTGAACCACATAATATCTATCAGTTTCCGCAATATTGTTTGTACAGCTTCAGATTTAGAAAAATTATAAATTTTTGAAAAATAGTCTGTTTTTCGAGGCTTTCCCGGGTTTTCTCAGTGGAAAATGCCCCGATCCGGTCGTATGAAAATCCATTTTGTAGGTTTTATAAATTTGTACAAAAGTTCCATTGACTGTAAAACGATTCCTTGAATAATCTTTGAGATATTTCCAAAAAACTAAAGTTGTAATTTTTTTAACTATTATGCTAGTTTAAAAATTACACAAAGCGATTTTGCTGGGATGAAAACTGGTGTTTTCATTACTAAAGTTTAACTATCTTACAAAAATTATAGTATACAGGCCATATGCGTCTTTTATTTTTTGGGGGAAAAAACTCTGTAGCTTGGTCTAGTGAGGGAAAAGGAAGAACAGATTCCAGAAATCACCAAGAAGGAAATGCAGGAGCTAGGCTGCATCCAAAATGAAATAGCTGTAGGATCAGATGGCATAAACTGACTAAATCATGGAGAGTACGGGAGATAATTGAGAATACTGAAAAAGCTGATTAAGAACCAGGATTTTCCAAGAAAGTGGAAAGTGGCCAATCCACAGGATGACACGCCGATATGCCTGATAGATATGTGCCGGGCAAGCTCTAAGACTCAATTATAAAGAGCAGATAAGAGAACGAACTAGAGGAGGCATGGGAAATTTCAGAACAGCAGTATACACGGATTCTGGAACGGAAGATCCACAGTTCAGGCAGCCTGCCAATTCTGGAAGGGGGTAGGGGAAAGTAACAGCAAGAGGATAAATATGGTGACAAGAGAGCGTTGAACACAGCAATATGGAGTCTAATAATACAAGCATTAAGCATTGATCAGGAAGGGCGATGGAAAATATATCACAAACATAGTTAGCGAGTACCTGAAGGACAGGTGGATACAGACAATTAAGAGATGGCACAAAAATGAAAGAGAACGCGGGCGTACCACAAGGCAGCGGTGGCTCTGCAGGTAATAACCGGTACCTCCCCGATCCTAGTGTGGGTTGTCTACTTATATGCATGACAACGCAAACAGAAACGAAAAGGGAATAAGGAGCGAGGCGAGGGTAAGAACCTTAGGTAAGTGGCAGGAGAAATGGGAATGTGAAAACAAAAAATCACGTACCAGAAATCTGATCCCGGAGTTAGGACCGTGGGTGAAATACGGGCATAGGAGAACGGACTTTCATTTTACCGCTCCGTATAGGTACCGGAGCGGTTACGGAAGTTAGAGGAAGACAGATGTGAAGATTGCGGAGCCAAAGACACACCAAAACTCTTTATGTCCGAGATTCGAAGGGAAAATGACAAGGATAAGAAAAAGGCCCGATAACTCTAGAGAATATAATACTTAAGATGGTGGAAGATGAAGGGAAGTACGAAAAACTATATAACTGAGTCAGGAAAATTACGGGGGCAAGAAACGAAGAAGAAAGGAAAATACAAATCAGAAGGCAAGCCACAAAGCTGTATGACGAAAATCGGCCACGGTGGTACCGGGTAGCTCTGGTGCAGCAGGGGATTTTAAAATCGGTAACTAAAAGTTCGGCACAATACCGGCCGCTATACAATATCAAAGCGGTCGGTTTCCACGAGGATTTACCCCCACACAAAAAAAATGCTAAAACACATGTCTACGAATTGCTCTAGAATTTGAGGGATATCCTAATTACATTTCTTTCTATATGTTTATATGCCCTTCTCTAAATTTCATCTTCATATATCCATCAAGTACAAAGTTTTTGACGTACAACGTTTGAAAATGCCTTGAATCCATTTCAATTTCTATTTATTCCATATCATTCATGGAAGAATTTCGATAAGTGATATTTTGAGACTTCTTGAATCCAGTGGTGTAGTCAGAGTTCTGAAATTGAAGTGGTAGGTTGATTAAATGCCATGTATTTCAGATTTTTTTCTTATAACTTTCTTATTGATAAAATGACGTAAATCCAGTGGTGTAGTCAGATTTTTTAATGAAAAACCAGCTAATATTTTTTTAGATGTTTGGCCCTGAAAATGAAGACTCCTTCATTAAATTTGGTGTCCTAGTGAACTATTTATATGTATACCTAATAAAAAAAGCATTCCAATCAGTTGAAACAATGGATGTTTTGTAAAGGTGCTTCCATTTTAAATAGATCACACTGTATATTGTGTGACGTACAACAAAAATACCAATTATGATGTCCCTCAAGGATCTATACTAGGCCCTATATTATTTATAATTTATATTAATAATATCAACAACCAGTTACCAAATATTGATATTATTCTTTATGCCGATGACGTTACTTTCATAAGCTGTGATAAGGTAATCAATACTGTCCATGGACTTTCTAATGATGTAGAAAAAGCAGCTGACTTATATTTTTCGCCTATTAAACTAACAATGAATATGGAAAAAACTCAAAAAATAACTATATCAACTAGACAGCACAAATACAGAACCAGTTAAATTATTAGGCTTTCATATTGACAGCAAATTGACATGGAATTCGAATATTGAACATCTGTCAAAAAAACTTTCTTCAAGTTTGTTTTTGCTGCGTCGATTGAGAATGTCTGTGTCTCATAGTATGATGAGAATGGCGTATTTTGCATTCATAAATAGTCACCTACAATACGGAATTTTGATCTGGGGCTACAGTGCCAACATGAAAACCCTTTTCACACTGCAAAAACAAGCAATACGAATTATATCCGGTGTTGGTCCAAGGACACATTGTAAAGACTTATATATCCAATATAATTTTCTTACCCTATCTAGCATGTATATTCAACGTTTGATCTATGTAAAAGAGCACTTGGATAACTATAAACAAAACAGTGAGTTTCATGATTATAATACAAGAAATAAAAGTAATATTGCTATTTCTGCCAATCGACTACAAAAATCACAACAAGTTATTAACTATTATGGCCCAAATTTCTTCAACAAACTACCTGATGATGTAAACATATTGAATATAAGAGTATTCAAGTATAAATTGAAACAATATTTAAATAAAAAATGTTTCTACACCATTCGAGAGTTTACAAATACTTCAATACATGATATACAGATTTTAATTTCCTGCAAAAGTGTTTTTATTTTTATATATAAATGTGTATTAATGTATGTATACGTTTCTGTCTATAGTCGTATATTTTTTATTCATAATTATTTACTTTGATTTATCTTTATCGTTGATTTTTCTACCAGATTATTTCTACTCCTAGTTATTTCAGTTGTTTTATCTTTATCTTTTATTATTGTACCTACCATTTGACGAGTGTAAACATTGTACAATGTAGTAACACAATAAACTGAACTGAACCAATTTAAAATGGAATCACCTTTATAAAACATGCATTTTTCAACCGATTGGATTTTTTTTTCATTATGTAGCCATTCAAAAAGTTCACTAGGATATCAAATTATTTTAACTTATCATTTAATGTACAAAATCCATAAAAAATTATTACCGAATTTTTTAGGAAAAAATCTGATTACTCCACTGGATTCACGACATTTTAAAATTGTTTTTCAAAATTACTTTGAAATGCATCAATCAATAAAAAATTATAAGGAAATAAAATTAAAAAAATATGCCAATCAACCCACCACTCTAATTTCAGAACTTTTATCAGAATTCTGACTACATCACTAGATTAAAAAAGTCTTGAAACATCACAGATCAGAATTTCATCGAAATCTGTTTATAAATAAAACTTGGAATAAGTAGAAATGGACTTTTCCTAAAATTACGTTATTTTTCAAATTTTACCAAAATCTATAGATACACCAAATATGTAAGTAAGGGTGCGCTTTCATGAGAAGTGAGACCGATTTTGATTTTTCAGAGCTGATTATTTTCAGCAACAAAGCGAATTAGTATTAAAATGTTTTTTTTGGTTTCGAATCCGAAGAAAAATTCGACCTATTTTGAGTTCTACTATAATTTTTGGAAATTTCGGAGGTTTTATAGCTGCTGGAGTGCAGAGTATATCGATTAAACTGAACCCTTCCAGTCCACTTTGCCCGTTTTGATGTATCTATCGATTTTGGTAATTTCACAATTCTACGTACGAATATTGCAGTTGGTTGTTTCTTAAAAAAGAAAATACGTCAAAAATTACGGAAGTTACGAGGGTGTTTCAAAATAACAAAAATTCCTGAATATATTTGTTTTATACTTGAAAGTATAGGTGGATGCTGGACCTACTTGTTAAAAATGCTGCATGTATCTAGTGCTCGTTATCAAGCATCACTATTGCTTAGTCCAAAGAGTGAACCGAGATTTTCGGTATAGGATATATCAGAATTGAAAGCAAATGTTCTCCTGATAGGAAGTTCTTGCTTGAAATACGCTGGCAACAGAGGTGGTACTGTGGATTTCATAGGGTTTTTCTCGCAGCTGATTTAGCGGATGGGTTACCAAAAAGCAATGCCTTTAAATAAAATATAAAAAATATATCCCAGTAAATTGAATAAAACAAAAACAATATTATAAATATATACTTAACTTCAACATTACATCATAAACTATATCACAATACTAAAAAAATATTCAAAATTGAAAAAAAAAATAAAGTAGACTTAATCATTCATTTTTCTTGTAGAAAATAAATTCCAATCTATAAGTATATACCTGAAAGGCTTTACACATTACAAAATAAATTTACTGCCACTTAGGCCGGAATAATCAATTTTATGGTCCTTAAGGAAATTACTCAATATATTTCTTTTTTAAATGCCTAGAAAGTATCATACAACTTGAATATATTTTTTGTCAAGAAACCAAGTTGTGTCAATTTTGCATTGAACAACAGTGTAGATGTTATCAAAAATCATTCAAAAATATTCACATGTCACAATTACACATTCAATAGTATCCGACCTTCGGCCAAATTATTTATGAAAAAAAAAATCATATTTATCATAATACACACACTGCATAAGGTTCCACCTCAAACGTCTGTTTCAAAATTGCACTGAAAATTAGTTCTGCGTTGCACACTATCTTCATTTTATCTTTTTTATTTTTCAATAGATCACCAACTAGATGCAAGTCATCCTCGTGGGTCACTATAAAATAACTATAGGGAGAATTGATACTTGTTGCCTCAATTTGAGCAGAACTTCGCCTTCTCCTCTCCACGATGCCTCCACAACACTGAACAAGCTCGACAACAACTCTTTTACAAGGAAATACACTGGGAGTGACAAAGAAAAACTTGCCCTCAAATATTTTGTTTCTATTTCTTTTGAGGAACGTTTGCTCGATGTTACAATTGAAATCGTAATTGAATTCTTTCGAATCGAGACTGTAATCATTTTCCGGAAGAAACTGGTTTGTCGCATGGGAATCTTTCAACCAGCGATCTGAAACTACCTTGCAACCTCTCGCGATGGCATAAAATAACTTGTTGGAACGAGCTAGCTGAGGCATGATGAGATGCGTGAAATCCTGTTCATTTTTCGCTATGCTTCCACCAAGATCTCTGAAAAACAAACAAAAATAAGTAACCGTAATTTTTTTTCAATAATGGTGATAAAGATTATTCTGGATATTGAACTATTCTAAAAAATTCAGATGATAGCCTAATAAGGTTCAGTTTTAACAGTTTTAGATATACCTCTATATCTCTACATCACTAATTGGTCAAGGTTTTGCTGTCAAATGTATTAAAATTCAATGGCTTATCAATGTTTTTAATGTTATTACAAATCTTTCCAACTAAATTACCAATGTAAATATTAGGCCAATAACTTAAGCAAAAATGGAGGATAAATAGCAAAACAATGCAAACGTTCACAAAAGTTGTATTTAGGTATGTTCATGCTTATACGAACTTCGGAAAATTTATGCGAATCGCAAATTAGGAAATTACCAACAAAATTTGATGGTCACTGTCATTGCGGGTAAGTCAAAGTACCTAGAATTGAATGTTTTGTGGGTTTTTTTAGTGTTGTTAATAATGGTTTATTCTTCCTTTGGTAATAAAAAGTATTCCTTTCCGAATCCTAAAAGCGAGGAACAGAATATAAAAGTGGTGGCCTTTCTGCGGGAGGAATGGGTTTTGTTGTGATATATGACTTCTTTATTTCTGGTCTTACTATCGATAAGAGTTCATCAAAAACTGAGAACACGTCACACGAAAATCATTAAAATATTCATTGGGATCATTCAGTCTCATTTCTCGAACGAGGATGTGATAATCACCATGAATTTTTCGAGTTTTTAAAAATGTCGAACACTACAACTCCTTTTTTTTCGTCTGGAAGCTTCACGTTCTTTCCAAAGCCGATACAACTGATAATAGAGTACAATGAACCTATCCACGAATTTTCCTATTGTTTTTTTTATAAAATGAGAACTGAAGAATTATGGAATGATATGATTGTTCACCTGCATGTGTATTTAATTTTGAGGATTTGAGGTTAATAAAATAATAACACAAACACATTTTACGCATTCTGTGGTCTCGTGATTTGATACGAATTCGCAAAAAAGTTCAAATATTTCAACTTCATTGCGATTTTTTCAGCCGCCATTTTATTCGCATAAATTTTCCGAAATTTGTATGAGCATGAACATACCTTTTTAGTGCTCAATGAAACAATAAAAAATTGCGCCCTCATCCAAGGAGACAAAATGCAAGAGTCGCAAAATGACGAAAACAAAGAAAATATCATCTTTTATCGGTCCCGAATTTTGCGACCATTTCAAAAAAAAGTTCAGCGTGTTCTAGAACCTAATTTTGAATAATCAAATCTTAAAATTTGTCAGTCGTATAGGGATAATATCAAAAAATATAAATTTGATACAATAGCAACGTATTTTTATTTGTCACAATATAGAAAATTGTTATGATGAAAAGTTTGTCTAAAAATCAAGTTGTTTATATTTTGTCCTATGGCAACACAAACAGCCGTATGCATAGTCAATCGCCAGCGACTCGCCAGAGTTTCGCCGTTCGCTACACAAGGATTATAATGCACAGTCGAGCTCCAAAAAAGTTTCAATTACGCGATAAGGCCCCTTTCGGGCGAAACGCTGGCGATGTACCACTTTTTTGGAGCTCGACTGTGCATTATAGTTCTTGTGTAGCGAGCGGCGAAACTCTGGCGAGTCGCTGGAATTGACTATGCATACGGCTAAGTTTACCCATTTCTACAGAAATTTTTATTAAAAACTAGCTACTGGTTCGCCCGCGAATATTCTCTGACCCATCACTGCAAGAGCCATTAGTTTAACGGGTTAACTTCAAGTGTGATCGTAGAAAAAAATCTATAAAAACTTTCTTTTCTTTCAGCGTACATGGATATGATTTCAGAACAACTGAGAAATTCTGAACAACTTTTCATAATAACAATTTTCGATCTCCTGTACCAAATTCATACTTTTTGATACTACTCGTATACAACTGATAAATTTTCAAATTTGATTATTCAAATAAGGTTCTATTACTTTTAACTTGAGTGGACACACTATACAGGGTGTTTACTGAATGATGTCATTAATTACAGGTGGTGATTCCTTGTCATATTTTATAAAGAAATTTTATATAAACGTTTGTCCTAACTTTCCGAGAAACGGGGTGTCAAAGTTTCATTTAAAAATCGGCATTTCATCAATTACTCAAAAATCTTTTTGACGATTTTGATCAAACTTGGTGTGGTTATTAGCAGTAGCAAGGGGCTTCTTTTCATGAAGTTATATTTCAAATTATAAGTGGCAGATGGTTACTTGATTGGTATTTATAGTAAAAATCATTGTACGCCACTGTTTTTCTGTAAGTTTCATATTTTTTCAGAATAATTAAAAATACAACTCTCTTATAATGTCGTGAATTTGGAGTACCTAAACTTTGTCAAATCAATGTCATTGGCGTAGGAATGGTGGTTACGCACCATCAAAAAGTCATGTGAATGATCTTTTTTTCAGATACTCCATTTTTTCTTGACATTCCATTTAATTTCATGCACAAATGTTTTGTTAAGTTTTGATAGAAACAGTTGACAATAATAGGCCCAGGAACACAACAAACAACCAGTCCATCAACGACGAAACCAATAAAAGAATTCAGGTAGAAATAAATTAATTAAGGAAATCTATGGATTGATGAAGTGTTGCTATTTCAAATTCATGGCATTATATGGAAGTTGTATTTTTGAATGTTTAATCTGATAAAAATATGGAACTTAGACCTCATGAAAACAAGCCCCTTGTAAATACTAATAAACAAACCAGGTTTCATGAAAATCGGCGAAAAGACTTATGAGTAATTAATAAATAACCGAATTTTTATTAAAACTTTGACACTCCGCCACTTGAAAACAAAGTTAGGACATAACAAGGAATCACCACCTGAAATTAATGACATAATGTAGTATACACCCTGTATATTTGCTCCTTACTTACTCCCTGATTTCTCCCACACACCCCCAAACCAAAATTTAAAATATTCCTGATTGTAATTTGAAAAATATAATATTTCAAGGTTACGGATACACAGAAATTGTTTCATAAATTCAATACCAGCTGATTTTACTTTCCTAAATAACAACTTATTTATATACTTATCGAGGCGTGATTGTCAAATCATTCTAATATTGATTATGATGTTCCTCAAGGCTCGGTATTGCGACTAGTTCTTATTTATTTAAACGTTCTAGGTAAATCAACATTTCCGGAAAAGGAATATTCACTATATTTGCAGAGGACACTACAATAATGTGGCACGGAAATAATGTAGAACTCCTAGAGGAAAGTATCACTTCTGACTTGGGAATAAGTTAAACGATAGCGAGACTCTAACTTACTCTGCTTCAACATAGATGAAACAAGCATTTTAACTTTCAGATTCAACTTTGATAACTTATCTTTAGGCAACCATAGGGTAAGTAATCAACCCCTCTCTAAATTCCTAGCAATATAACTAGATGACAAACTGAGATTTGAGGAACACATAGGAAAACTGAGTAAAACATTAGCATCAGGCTGTTATGCTATCCGATTCATTACCAAAGACAGAATGGCTTACTTCTGGGATTTCTGCAACCAGTTGATGAACTCAATACTTGTACTGCAAAAAAGAGCAGAGAGGCATTTTTGCAAATGTCAAGGGTTCGCTTTAAGAATCCTTTTATTGAACATCGAATTTTAACACTAACTTGTATATTTATTCTCGAAACAGTGTGCTTAATGCATAAAACAAAATCAAAAGAGTCGAATAATAGACCCTATTGTACTACCCGTCAACACAGTAATATCAGTTTGCCTGGACCAACAACATCTTTGACAGAAAATTGCTTTATATTCGAGAGCAGAAAGATTCTTAACCAACTACCTATTCTCCACAAAAACACTGTAAATCCCATACTACTTCGGAAATAAATTAAATATATGCTTCTTAAAAAGGCACATTAGAACCTGCAGGAATATTGAAGTGACAATCTCAGTTAGATCAATATGTGCGACTAGCACTATACACCTACTTATTTTATTCTATTTAATTATAATTTATTTTTATTGACTTGATGATTTTTTATAAGCACATAAATGTAAATTTTGTTTGATACATTTTTAACATGTTAGTTATGAAAATCAATAAATAATATCTTACCATGATTTGGTAGTTACTTCTTGTATATTTTAGTGTTTATATTTTTGTGTATTAATACTGTATTTATATGTTTATGTATGTATGTATCGAGTGTATGAATATATTGCTTAAGATATCTAAAGATTGTATTTTAGACTTCTCACCTGACCATTTTTTCCATTTGCTTGGTATCATTAAACATGGAAAACATGATTTTATGGGTGGAATTTCTATAATGTTCCTCACTAACATTGTCATTTTCATCTGTTGGTTCAATTTTGGGTATTTTAGTTTTTTTAGGTAAAACTACAGGAGAAGCACTTCTCTTGACTCGTTCATAGGATTCTTGAGAAATGTTGATGGGAGCCTTCCAAGCAACTGAAATGCAGAAATTAAGTATATGTTCATATGTTTATAACAATATTCGTACCCATCAAGTTTGGAACTAATTTAGGATCAAAACTGAAGTTTGAAGGATTCGAAAACTGTTGGTAAATTTGATGTTCCATTTGATTCATAGCAGAAAAGTGACCAAGCATTACATCTGTTAACCACTGTACATTCACCACTGGAATCTGCCATTTTTTAGCATATGCACATTTTTTGCAGTCACCTTTGGTAGTTATCAGTACAGTATTGTGTTTGGAAAAATAAGATGTGAACTGAAAATAAAATATTACTATCAAACAAAATAATCACATTCAAACTATTCCTCACGTTTGCTCCCGTATTTTTAATCATCTGCTTGATCCTGTTTCGATCATTTCCTTCAAACCCACTGAAAGACATCAAATGCTTGGCAGCAGGTGCTGTATCAAGGTAAATATTCGGAAGATGCAAGGCGGTCCAAGGAGGCAGTACTTGTTTCCTAGTCAGAACATCATTGAGCCAAAAAATTGTGACACATCTCTTACAATCACGTAATGCTTGCATTACCACACCGTGGCGTTGGGTTTCACAAAGAACATGCGTCACACGGCTGCAATATTGTTTTTCTACTTCTCCTGAAATGATGAAAATGAAATGAATGATTTGACTACTTTGGTGACAAACAGTTTTACCTCCATGTTTTTCAATTTTCTGTTGCCAGCCTGGCATACTCTCTTCCAAAAAATTGTCCACTTCAACCACAACGAAAATACATCCCAAGAGAAATAAATCTGGAGGAACTAGAATTGAGTTGTAATTTTATCGTCATTTCCTTGATATCACTATGGTACTCACGTTTTAGATTTGGATTGTGACCATAGAAAGGACCTGGTCTATGCTGTAGTGGTAGTGATGGCTTGGGGCAGTACTGCAATTTTGGAGGCTCATTGGTTGGTGTGGTAGGAAGTTGCTGAGCTCCAGGTGGCTTTATAATTTCTCCGTTTGGTCCATTAATTGTTCTTCGTTGCAGGGCTATGATTTCTTGTGGTTTAGAGTTGAGAGCAGCGTTATGTTGAGCAGTCATTAATCTTAAGAAAGAAATGAAAAACATTCATAAGAGGAACTGAGTAATGTACATTCAGTTTACATTTAAAATTTTAGATAATGATCACATGTCAAAAACAGTCTGCTGAATTACTAGATTAAAAAAAAATCAACATTTTAGGAAGCCAATTGATCCATTCCAATTCAGAAATTGCATTAATAATAATGATAATAAATGATTAATCTACATGGTGAATCTTGAACCGGGTTAAAAGTAGTATATGACACACAACGTTTTACTCACATGTCGGTACTACAGACATATTAATTAGTTTTGTGTAATACCTATATTTCTTTTCTCTTTATTGTACCTCGTTTCTGTAATAAGTTTAATTATATTTTTGTATTTTGATAATGCTAAAACAACACAGTTTGATACACAAATAAATTAATAGTATTGCTATCAATATTAATAAAATTAGGCTAAATAGAAATAAACTTAGATTCTATCAATAATGTAACAGATCCAGTAGAATTACTTTTTTATTTGCAGATGACAAAACTATTTTCTAAAATAAGCTTTTTCAATGATTTTATCATTCTTTAAGCAAATTATATCAAACTGGTTTAAACTGATAGGTTGGTGAATACCAACAAGTACAAAAATTAATGAGGTTCCACAGATGTTATATACCAAATATCTTCAACTATAATAATGGCAATATACAGTGTGTACAAGATAAGGTTGGCATTAGGATCTCGGTTGGAGATACAATGTTAGTTAAATTAATTCTGTTATTTTGAAAGACATCAATGAATAAAACATACATTTTTATCGTAACTTTTTAAGCGTAACAAGATGACGTTTACAGAATTTCACCACGACGTTTCGTTTCCGGGGAACCTTCATCAACTTTGTACTGTTTTACTGTTATTTTTATTACAAAATTCAAAGCCATTTTGTATTCTGAAATACGTCATATATCACTTGTAGTTGTTTAGATACGTATTAGCTTATTTTAGACATTACTCAAAATCATTCAGGAAAAACCTCCAATTACGGCTTTGAAAGCTTGAAAAATATTCATTTGAGAAAGTCATAATTTAAAGTCAATAAAACACAAGATTTTTAACAACTCATGCGAGCGGTAGACGGCATCGGTCAACGGAGTTTATGAATGATCTTATGCATTTCATTGTACTGAACTGGTAACGGAACGGCGAACGCAGACGACAACGGTAACGTCAAACGGAACGGAAAGTTTATGAATCGACCTTAAAAGATCACGTACCCAAATTGTCATAATGACATTTGTCTGATCATAAATATCAACTCTGTACTCTTAATAATGCTGTGAATTAATTAATCAAAGATGAGTCTGTCTACAAAAGAATGATTCAATGATTCTAATATTAGCACATTTCAGCAATATACAGGGTGGGTCACGGTCGATGGTACCTTAGACGTTTACGGAGAACGGGAAATAGGATAGTTCTGAAAATTTGGTTTCTCAAGTAGTTGCTCTTGGTCTATCGATCTAAAATATTTTCAGCAATGCAGCGATGCTGCTTATACCAGAAAGTAGCAGCATCTTTGTTATTTCAAATGGGTCACCCTGTAAATTACCGCATTTTTGAACTTGTCATTCCTTTCTGATTATTTCTGCCTCATACTCCCCTATACCTATCTCTAACGGTTTTTGAGATATTGGTTATTTTCCATATTTTTTATCCAAAACATAGCTCGAATTGAATGTTTATTTCTGCGGTATTTCGATTCTTAGGAAGCTGCAATTTTGTGTTTAGTTTATCAAGATCATGTACATTGATTCTGTATATAGAAGTTTGTTCTGCGTTATACAGGGTCGTTCAAAATTCATGATCTTACTGCTAGATACGAAAGGGGTTGAAAGTGCGTTTTTTTAAATAGAACATCCTGTATATTATGAAATATCCTGAAAGATGACTAAATTCCCTTCGAATTGATATATCATGTTCCTATACCTAAATAGCCAGAATTCCGAGATAATAGCAATTTTCACTTGTAATCTCCCAAGTACTTGAATTATTGCCGGAAAATTTTCGAGTACATAAATTTTCTGAAAATTACCCGAGTTGCGAAGTTAGTTAGTTATCTTCTTGGGTGCGAATAAGGATTGTTTCGCAAAATTGTACCCTACTTTGATGCTCTTCTGGTTTTAGAGCTTGAACTTTTCTAAACTTTTATGGGTGCATGTTATGATTATGAAGGATTCTTCAAACAGAAGCACGATCCAAGCCTAAATCATATTCGGCGCTTCTAGTGGAAGCTTGGGGATTACCATGGAAATAGGCCAAAACATTTATGTTGTCTTCATCTGAAGTTATAGGCTTCGGTAAATGTCGTTCCGTTTCCAATTTTGATCCATAATTAATGAAATTATGTTGTAATCGTACAAACTTCCTTTTGTTCATGGTTGTAAATCAGGGTACGTTTCATTGAATTTTCTGCACGTTCTTGCTATAATTCCCTCACATTTTTCATGAAGAATAAACAATTTCATCAGAACTTCGTATGAATAGTTATTTCCCTCCATTTCAATTATTTTTGAGTCACTGTCGTTAAGAAACACACAAAGGTATTATTAATAGTGCACTAATTGAAATTGAAGAAATTGAAAATTTCACACCTCACTTTTGTAGCCAATCAAAAAATTCGTTCTTGTTTAGCTACCATGGCAACCCTAAAAATTTCCGGAAATTTTTATCCTCCTGGGTACCCTGGGCGAAATTAATAAGTGGAAATTTTTCTGTCAAAAATTTGACATGTGACAACTTGATATTTTGCTTTAATGTACAAATGGAGGTCCAGTTTTCATATAGAAAGGAGATAATTATGTATTTACTAGATATTTGGAATGTGAATATTTTCTCCCCGATTATTGCAGAAATTGTCAATTCTGAAATCATATTTTAGAAGAAGTTCAATACACCATTTGTCACAAGTTTTTATAACAAGTCCCGTAGCTGAGCGGTAGTGTTGCGGCCTATGAGTCGTTTATTTTTTTTGTTCAAAATTTAAACGCATTTATTGATGAAAATTTTGTTAAGTATTTTACATATCAATATTTCAGTGGTTATAAATAGTTCAGGTGAAACCATCGTTAGTTATTTCTTATGAATTGTTGGATGATTTTCATTTCTCGGTGTGAAATTTTCTTACCGAATCCCCCTCGTGCTTGAATTAATTGCCGTAAATTTATCTCGTAAATGAATTTTCAAAAAAAATTCATGTACTCTAAAAATTTCCGGCAATAATTCAAGCACTTGGGAGATTACAGGTGAAAATTGCTATTATCTCGGAATTCTGGGTATTTAGGTATAGGAACATGATATATCAATTCGAAGGGAATTTTGTCATCTTCCAGAATATTTCATAATATACAGGATGTTCCATTTAAAAAAACGCACTTTCAACCCTTTTCGTATCTAGCAGTAAGATCATGAATTTCGAACGACCCTGTATAACGCAGAACAAACTTCTCTATACAGAATCAATGTACATGATCTTGATGAACTAAACACAAAATTGCAACTTCCTAAGAATCCAAATGCCGCAGAAATAAACATTCAATTCGAGCTATGTTTTGGATAAAAAATATGGAAAATAACCAATATCTCAAAAACCGTTAGAGATAGGTATAGGGGAGTATGAGGCAGAAATAATCAGAAAGGAATGACAAGTTCAAAAATGCGGTAATATAGAGGGTGACCCATTTGAAATAACAAAGATGCTGCTACTTTCTGGTATAAGCGGCAACGCTGCATTGCTGAAAATATTTTAGATCGATAGACCAAGAGCAACTACTTGAGAAACGAAATATTCAGAATGATCCTATGTACCGTTCTTCGTAAACGTTTAAGGTACCATCGACCGTGACCCACCCTGTATATCCAGTGAAGACTGGAGTGAAATATACTCAGCTAACACTTTTCAAGATAAGTTTTCCATTTTAACAATTTATTTGTGCATTACCTTCATTATTGACAAGTCTGATAAGTTATACACTTATAATCTTTGATTGACGAATAAATTTTTGACTTTGACTTTTGTTCTTTTTCAAAACCAAATATGTTTATGGCATGGTTTTTCCTGAATGATTTTGAGTAATGTCTAAAATAAACTAAAAACATATCTGATTAACTACAAGTGATATATCAATGACATATTACGGTTAGACTTCGTTATTTACATTTCGAGCGACGGTCACATTCTAATCACAATTTTTATTGCAGCTTGTTTCGCGGAAAATAGTTGCCAATAATGCCAATCAACCCAAAAGTCGGCAAAGATAAGTTTCTGCTGAATTATCTGCTTATTTACAATGTATATAAGCATATAATATCCGCGAAATAAGTAAAAATTGTGCTTAGAATGTGACATTGTGTTGACCGCAGCTAGAAATGTAAATAACGGAGTCTAACGGTAATATGTCATTGTGATATGTGACGTATTTCAGAATACAAAATGGTTTCGAATTTTGAAATAAAAATAACAGGACCGTATTTTACAAAAATGTGATGAAGGTTCCTCAGAAACGAAACGTAGTGCTGTAAACGTCAACTTGTTAAGCTTAAAAAGTGACAATAAAATGTGTTTCTTGATGTCTTTTGAAACGCCAGAAATAAATAAAGATATTATTTTATTCAAAATATCTCGAAATCCGAACTTTTGCAAACTTTTCCCTAATTTGTGCAACTTTTTCCTAATTTATCCAACATTGTGACTCCAACAGTTTCCGAGATCGTAATGCTGTCCCATACTTATCCTGGACACACTGTATGTCTGACATATCTCAGAAAAAGCTTCAACCCCAAAAATATACATAATAATAAAACTAGAAGGGACCAACTCACCTAATTGTCGTCAACAGAAAAATTCCCATGACTATTAAATTTTTCAATGAACTACCTTCAAATTTAAAGTAAGTATTGCCCATACTTACAATTATTTCAAACTCACCTAGAATTCCAACTTAATGTCACAAAATATAACATTTTTGTGTAATTGGACTTTCTCAATGAGCAAAAGAAAAAGTGTACGTTTTTATAAAAAAAAATATAAAATTTTTTGTTCCCCCATCAACAAAAAGACATACTGATTAGCCGTCAAAAAATTATTTACCAACAAATGTTGAATTTCGTACAGGGTCCTCGGTGTGCAGAGGGCTTGTTACATTGGTAAATGTGAATAAAATAAATTTTGAGTGTGCTTCGACTTTCTTGAGACATACTTTTTCATTTCATAGAGAAATGAAATAGATACGTATATAATAATAATAAATTTTATTCAAAATTCAGTAAAACAGCAATTTGTATAAAAAGGAGAATGAACGGCTTAATTATACCCGCGATGTTAAAAACTTGTAGCGAGAAATTTCAGGTAAGAATTACATGATGGTATATGTATTGTAAATTATTAAAATTCAACAAAATTATGATAAAAATAAACTACCTGAGTAAATTGAAGTGAAAGATATCATGAGATGAATTTCGATGAGACTCTTGAATCCATTTTATCAATTGTTTTTAATGAGAATAATGACTTGTATGCTTTTATATGATTTGGAATAAAATCATTGTAAAATGGCGATAAATAATTGAAATTTTTCTGAGACCTTGTTTTTTTAACTTTACTGTGACACAATTTTTACTTCTTGTATTATAATAATATTACTGAAGTTTATATTCGTTTTATGTTTGTAGATATAAATCATTATGTTGTATCCAAATAATTGTCTTATATCCATTTACTTTGATTCTTTGTACAGTTTTTAACTTGGATATTAATAACTTCTACTATATATGATTTTCAAAAATCATTTCTGAAGAACCTCAAGATTTCTGAGGTTGGATTTCATGACTCCTCCCCAAGCCCGAATCCCATAATTCAATTGAGACTGTATTAATGAAAAATAAAGAATGTCAAGGGCTTATATGTCCATGAATGTTTTGAGATACTTGAATTTTGATAATAAACTTTGAATGTTCCTCAATAGGAATTCTATTTGATTGTCCCATAATCCCTACGTACTTGATACTATCTGTTTCTTCTATTCTAGTATTATTATCAATTATTAGTATCCCTAAGTCTGGGAGAGTATTCTTATATAATTTGAATGACATAAATTTCGTTTTTTTCAAAGTTTATTTCTAGTAGGTTATATCAAACCCATTTTTAATCTTTTTGAAATCTAATGTGATCTTAGTCTGTAAATCCAGTTGTTTCCTCCATATAACATAACTGTATCATCTGCAAAACTATGAATTTCACCAGTGGTCCCAAAACTCTCTCTTGTGGCACACCAAATTGAAAGATTTTTGTTCTCTTCTAGCTTCATCAATATTAACATTTTGAATGACATAAATTTCGTTTTTTTCAAAGTTTATTTCTAGTAGGTTATATCAAACCCATTTTTAATCTTTTTGAAATCTAATGTGATCTTAGTCTGTAAATCCAGTTGTTTCCTCCATATAACATAACTGTATCATCTGCAAAACTATGAATTTCACCAGTGGTCCCAAAACTCTCTCTTGTGGCACACCAAATTGAAAGATTTTTGTTCTCTTCTAGCTTCATCAATATTAACATTTTGAGTTCTATTTTCTAAGTAATTTTTGAGAAAATCATAAACTTTGCCGCGAAATCCAATATTCTCTAATTTCATTAATAGTCGTTTATGGTCAACTGTATTGAATGCTTTAGCTAGGTCCAAAAAATAGCCATAGTTGAATTCTTATTATCAAGATGTTGATGCATATTATTAGATAGATGACAGATAGCATAAGCATTTGATAGATTGTATTCACCTCACCCATATTGTCTTATTGGTAGGCACACAAACTTACCTCAATGTTCCCGCAGCTGATGGTTCTTGTATGGTCTCGGGCCTCGGTCCACCAACGGATGAGCCTCCGCTCTGTAATTTTATGCTGAGCATGTTGGCTAGAGCTGTTTTAGTTTTCGCATTAACCACTAGTGAATGTTGTATATTTGCATCTTGGAGCTGAGTAGGATTGGTGGTTGAATCTGCCAACTGTGATTGGCCGATAGGTCGTACCACGGTAGGTTGTTGGATTGCACCTAGTTAGAACAAAGAATGGTCAGTCGCAGTATGCAACTGGACAGAAGCAGATGATAATGACAGGACTTCTTACAAAAAAAAATTGTATTGTGTAATTTTTTATCGTCCATTTTCGATCATTTCGTGAGAGCCGAGTTTTCAACTGGGGATTTATCAAAGAAATGAGTTGATTCTCAATACTCAAGTCAGTATTTGTTCAATTTCAAAAATCACCTCCGAGAACAAACTTTTTTTTATACAGTGTATCCCACTTAGAGCAGCCACACCCTCATATTTCATTGGGAATAAAATAATTTGATTTTTTTTCTCATGTCATAGTACTCAGCAATACCTACCTTTATGTTGAAGAAACATTCGTATATCCATTTTCCACGGCTAACTAAGTGGGGAAAACGTATTAGGGATTTTTTCATCTCAAAATTAACATCAAATTCTGTTTCAGAATACTCTCAACCCTAGATCCCAATGCTTGAATCAATTGATTATACAGGGTGTCATTTGTAGCTGGCAATGTGATTATCTCTTTTTCATCAGTAATATTTGCTTAATTTTCAAAATGTCTTCACCTATTACAAAATTCATAAGAATATTTTATTAATTCCTCGAAAAATAACCAAATATTATTTTTCCATGGCAAACTGTGACCACTTGAATAGTGAAAAATTAGGAAAATATATATTAAGGAACGCGACTGGCTGACAAACGGGCTTCGGGTGACGGAATCTACCTGGAGGGGAGAGAGGTGCGCGAGACTTACGCTTTGGGCAGATATACAACAGTTTTTCAAGCATAAGTGTTCGCCATTCTATCCGAAGCTACGAGGCAAGGGGTGAAAGAAGGGTCCGAACAGAGAATTTATATCTGTTCGGATAGTCAGCGCTCAGAGCCATCTGCCATCCTAAACCAAGCTCAGCGCTTGTACAGAAATGCGGAGATGCGCTCGAGAAGCTAGCTGAAACGAAGGAAGTTCAGCTGGTATGGGTCCCGGGTCCTCTGTCTGCCATCCTAAACCAAGCTCAGTGCTTGTACAGAAATGCGAAAATGCGCTCGAGAAGCTAGCTGAAACGAAGGAAGTTCAGCTGGTATGGGTCCCGGGTCACAGAGGGGTGCGCGGAAACGAGGTGGCAGACGGACTTGTCAGATCCGGATCCGGAACGCCGTTCTGTGGGCCGGAGCCTATACTAGGCATCGCAAGAAGCCAAACCCTCGACGAGTGGGCAGAAGAAGAGCTGAATAAACTTTAGAAGGATAACACCGGCTGCAGGCATTCGAAAGACTTCGTGGCCGGCTCCAATAAGTCAAGGACCTCATGGCTTCTAGGCAGAAACTAGCGCTACGCCTCATTATAGGAATACTAACAGGACATAACAAGTTGGGCAGTCACCTATCAGTTATAGGTATAAATGCGAAGAAGACGAAGATACTTCATCTCACTAACTCGGCGAGTGTGAGGCATACGGGAGGCTAAGATTTGGAACTTTCGGAGTTGAGAAACTCCAACAAGAGGAACTAATCAACTTGGAGTGGTCGGACATCTGGCCTTTATTAGGAGGTCACAAAGGTTCGAAAAGGAAGACTAGGAGGATGAATGTAGAGAAGTGGAGAACAGGGGATGGCAAAAAGGGTCCATGAGGGCCTACTTGCCTGGCAGCGGTTGCGGCCTCCCCAAAGAACTACTACTACTAGGAAAATATATATTAAGGATCTTTTATTATAAAACTAACCCTAACTTTGGAATGTCCCAGAACCCCAGAACTTAATGCTGAATCATTGAAATATACAAGGAGTCATATGTAGCTGGCGATATCACCAACTCTTATTTACCCATAATGCTCGGTTGATTTTGAAATGTTTTTTTTTTTGTCACAAAGTGCCCAAAATTGTTCCATTATTACTGTAGAAAGTATCCAAGAATCACTTTTTCATGGCTAACCAACTGAAAATCGAAAAATCGGGAAAAACATACTATGGATTATCACTGAACTAACATCAAATTCTGGATCAGAACACTCTGAAAAATATATACGGTATCAACTGTATATGGCAAAAGTTCAATTCCTAAATTGATTTATTTTGAAAATTATTGCACTTATCAATTTATTCTTTTTCCGCAGCTGCAAATTCACATCAATTTATAATATTTTGCAAATGATTAAGGTATAACAGTTTTACAGTATTCTGAACCCATTTCTGATGTTAGTTCAGTGATATATTCTCACTTTTTAGCTTATCATATTTAACCATAAAAAAGTGATGATTCTTTACATTCTGCAGTATTAATGGAATATTTCTGGGCTCTTTGTCACAACAGAAGACATTTTAGAAATCATCCCAAGCATTATGCATGAATAAGAGTTAGTGATATTACCTGCTACATATGACACCCTGTATATTCCAATGATTCAGCATTGAGTCCTGGGGTTCTGGGACATTCCAAAATGAGGAGTTGGGGTTAATGTTTCAATAAAAGATCCTTAATATATTTTCCCCAATTCATAGTTTGCCATGGAAAAGTAGTATTTGGTTATTTTTCGCAGTATTAATTGAATATTTTTGTGAATTTTGTGAAAAATTGAGAAATTTTGAAAAATTACTGATGAAAAAGAGTAAATCATATTGCCAGCAATAAATGACACCCAGTACAATCATTCAATTCAAGCATAGAGATCTGGGGGTTCAAGGGTACTCTGAAACAGAATTTGATGTTAATATTGTGATGAAAAAACCCCTAATATGTTTTCCCCACTTTTTCAATTTTCAATTGGTCATAGTTAGCAGTGGAAAATGGATATAAGAAGAAAAAGATATTTTCAAATTGTTTTATTATCAATTAAATATGAGAGTGTGACTGCTCAAAGTGGGACACACTGTGTATACAGAGTGAGCCATTTGAAAGCGGGCCACCTCTCTAACATTGTTATTATCCGATTTGAACGTTTTTTTTTTAATGGATAGAGCATCAATAGATTTATTTCAGTGTCATAAATTCGAAATGTAATTCAAAATTTCAAGGCCTACTTCAAATTTATTAAAAACGTATTAACGAAAACCGAAAAGAGAATCAAATTCTCTTTTCAACGATGTGTCACTTGACCCACTCAACGATTTCAAATTTTTTAATTTATACGCCCCCCTACCGCGCCCCCTCTATCGAGCAATCACATTTTGAATTGATGAGACCTCCCTCCGCGCCGTCCATCATGCAAACACAATGTCTTTTATTTGAAAAAGTAGTATCGGTGATAACCATTCAGAACAGATTTTATCCCATGTTTGTACTTCTCGAACCATTCAAAAGTTAACAGGGGAGTGGGGTTATAAAAAGCTGCACAAAAATATGACGTCTCGGAAATTCAAACGTAACTTAAAGACATTCCTAATAGATCTATGTCCTTACACCATACGAGAATTTATTGATTCTGGTTAAAATTTTACTATATAGGCTCTTTATATTATATTGTTACGAAGCTGCGGGCGATGCCGGACCTGAACTCTTACGTAGCCGGCACTCGGCCGCGGGTGACTGTCGTTGCGCTATGCACCGAGAAGAATCTGGACGATTCGAGGCTTCACGAGAAATTTTATGAGCTTTCGGAAAAGTGAGCGTTCGATATAAAAAGAACTACGCAGCAGACAGACGGACAGTCAGCGAAGTGAAAGTCGAATATAAAACCTAGTTCCGTGATTGTTAGGTAAATTAGAGTATTGTGTTATTGAATCATTGTATTTCGTTAAATAAATTATTTTAGAGTGAATTAGAGTTTAAATATACTACAGTTGGTGTTAGAAGTGCAAAATCTAAAGATAAATAGTGTTCGTGTTAATAGACAGTTTGTGTATTTCGGACAATTGTTTTCGCGAAAAATAGGCAGTGACTGATAAACATTTTTCGTGAAGTTGACAGTTGTGTATATAAACTGATACACTTCTCGCGTGTGAAATAGACAATAATAATAATAATAGACTGGTGGCCGTGGAATAGACTGTGTGAAATAGACAATAATAATAATTATAGACTGGTGTCCGGGAAATAGACTGTGTGAAATAGACAATAATAATAATAATAGACTGGTGACCCGTGAAATACACTGTGAGACATAGACTAAGACAAAATGTGCTCGAGGAAAGTTCGCCTGGTTGAATTGGAGGTTGCGGAATTGAAGCAACAACTGGAGGAGAGAGAACTTGACACAAGTGGTAAAAAGGCCGTGCTTCAAACAAGACTTGCAGAGGGATTAGTCCAGGAGGGTGAGGACCCAGAAACATTTTTATTCGAAGTTTCTGGAATAGATATGGGTTCCATAATGAGTAAACTCGACGGAATGAAGGAAGAAATTCAAGAAAAGCTACTAGAAAATTCGAAAAATCTGGAAGAAAAGCTGCTAGAAAATTCTAATAATCTGGAGGAAAAACTTCTAGAAAATTCGAATGGTCTGAGAGAAGAGATTGTAGAAAATTCGAAGGGTTTAAGGGAAGAGCTTCTAGAAAACGCGAAGAACATGAAAAAAGAACTTTGTGGAGTGGCGAATCGATTAGAAGAAAGAATGGGGACTGTCGAGACAGAGATGAAAAAAATCAAAGATGAAATTGAGGAAGAGATGGGAAAATTGAAGGAAACAATCAGTGATGAAATCAGAGGCGGAATCGAGGAAGAAATCAGCAAGATGAAAGAAACAATCAGTGAGTTGAAAAAGCAAATTGACACTATCCCCACCACAGAATCTGTCAATGAAAATTCAATGCTGGAACTGAGTTTGAACTTAGATGATGTTCAAAAGGGTTTGAAAGATGTGAAAATCAGTCCGGAAACAGGAAAACTCTCCATGAAACCACCTCAGTTTGATGGAAAAACACCATGGGCAAATTACCGCCGACAGTTTGAAGCTGCAGCAAAGGCGAATGGATGGAATGCAGGAGAAAGAGCTGTAGCATTTACGCTGGCGTTGCGTGGAGAGGCAACAAATATCTTAGAAACCCTCACGGCACAAGAGGACTATGAGCAGCTGATTAAACATCTTGAATTACGGTATGGACAGACCCATCTAGAACATGTATATCACTCACAGCTCAAAAATTGCTGCCAGAAATCAAGGAGTTTGAAGCAGACATTGCACGCTTGGTTCGCCTTGCATACCCAGCCACACCGGAAAAGGTAATGGAGCGACTAGCAGTTCAGGCATTCTTAGATGGACTTCGTGACCAGGAAACCAGACTAGCATTGACACTAGCTCGTCCAACACATCTCGTGGATGCACTGGCACGCGCTTTGGAATTTGAGGCGGCGAAACAATCCTGTAAAAGCCAAAGCAAGGTCCGGATGATGGAAGAAGACCGACAGGAGCCTTCCTGTCTTGAAGCTGCCATAAGGAAAGTGATGAAGGAAGTGTTGCCCGAGAAGAGATTAGTGAGATGCCGGAACTGTAGGAAACTTGGACACGTGCGTAGCCAATGCCCAAACCTCAAGAGGTCGAGACCAACGAAGGTTGTTGAGAAGGGGCAATCGTCGGTCTATACTCAGAAAGCCCCAGTGAACAACGCATACGTCGCTGTCCTCCAACGACAGAACAAAGGAGCCTTCGTAGATGGTTTCATCAACAACAAGCATTGCGCAATGCTGCTGGATACAGGTGCGACTAGGACAATCCTTGGGCCTGCTTTTACTAAGACATCAGACAGAATTGAACCATCATCCTGGAAGCTACGCACAGCAACAGGAGAGCCGGCCACTGTACATGGAGGGCTACCGATTGAACTGATTCTAGGCAGCACGAAAGTGAAACATCGGGCATTAGTAGCGGACATTGAGGACGATGCAATTATTGGAATGGACATCATGAATTCCAGAGGGTTTGAATTGAACTTCAAAGATGGCGTCCTACGTGTGAACGGAGAAGAGCTGGTGCTACATGGAAGAAAAGAAGATATGATTCGTGTTCTGCTGGCTGAAGATGTAAGTGTACCCGAGAGGGCTGAGACCATACTTGAGGCTCGCTTGGACGGAGGTGCGAGCAATGGAAGCGTGGTTATGTTCGAGCCCAAGCTTCATGATGAGAAAATTGGGCGAGGGATTGCACTAGGCAAGACTTTGCTGCGTGCTGATAAAATTGTGCCAGTAAGGGTAATGAATGTCAATTATTACCCAGTGACTTTGAAGAAAGGAACTGTTTTGGGGCACTGCTCGTCAATTTCCTCTGTAATCAGGAGTGTACACGGTACTGTTAGTCAAGACAACAACCTGACAGCGGAACTGGAAAAATTGGTTACCCTCTCTTCCAAGGGCATTAAACCAGTCCAACAGCCCAGATTGAGAGAATTAGTCAAGAAGTACCAAGACATCTTCGATACCGGACAAGGAAAGGGGGGTCGAACGAATGTAGTTCAACATAAAATTGATACTGGGGATGCCCGACCAATCCGACAATCAGCTAGAAGACTTCCTCTTACCAAGAAGGAAGAGGCTGACAAAATAGTCAGTGATATGGGGAAAGATGGAGTTATTGAACCATCCGACAGTCCATGGTCCTCTCCAGTCGTGCTGGTGAAGAAGAAAGATGGATCAACACGCTTTTGCGGTTGACTATCGTCAACTGAACAAAGTGACGAAGAAAGACAGTTATCCTCTTCCGAGAATAGACGACATCCTAGACACGTTGGCCGGCTCCACGATTTTCTCGACCCTTGATCTGAAGAGTGGATACTGTCAGGTAGAACTGGCTCCAGAAGATGGAGAAAAGACAGCCTTCACCATCGGCTCAGGACTGTGGCATTTCACCGTTATGCCATTCGGGCTTTGTAATGTTCCAGCCACATTCGACAGATTGATGGAGTCGGTTCTGAAAGGACGTAATAATCATTGTACGCCACTGTTTTTCTCCAAGTTTAAATGTTTTATCAAATTAAACATTTAAAAATACAACTCTCTTGTAATGCCGTGAATTTGAAATAGCAACACTTTATCAATCGATAGATTTCCTTAATTTATTTCTACCTGAATTCTTTTATTGGTTTCATCGTTGATAGACTGATTGTTTGTTGTGTTCATGGGCCCATTATTGTCAACTGTTTCTATCAAAACTGAACAATACATTTGTGCATAAAATTAAATAGAATTTCAAGGAAATATGGAGTAAGTAACTGAAAAAAAAATCATTCACACAATTTGATGGTGCGTAACCACCATTTCTACGCCAATGACTTTGATTTTAAATTTACAGCATTGTAAGGAAGCAGTATTTTTGATTATTTTTTCTGCAAAAAATATTAAACTTAGGGAAAAACACTGGCGTGCAATGATTTTTACTATAAATATCAATCAGGTAACCATCTGCCACTTGTAATTTGAAATATAATTTCATGAAAAAAAACCCCTTGGTACTGCTAATAACCACACCAGGTTTTATCAAAATCGCCAAAAAGACTTTTGAGTAATTGATGAAATGCCGATTTTTAAATGAAACTTTGACACCCCTTAGCAAGTTAGGACACACGTTTATATGAAATTTTCTTCATAAAATATGACAAGGAATCACCACCTGAAATTAATGACAACATTTAAATTACACCCTGTATAGAATTGAATAATAATCGTGGGGTGAGTACTACAACTAGGTATCTACCAAATTGTCGAAATTCAGGTAATTGCACAAAAAGATATCATTGTACTGTATCCATAACATACTACAACTAGATAACTGCAGGAGGTGTTTGAGAAGGGGTATTAAACAGTGTCGAAAGTAGATAACTTGATTATGAACAGAAAGTGTAGTACTAAAACTAGGCAAGTTTACTCATCTACTTGTTGCATATTTTATGGTGTGAAGGAATTACTGCAAAAACTAGGTAAGTGTAGTTATCCAGTTGTTGCACTATAAACTCGTCAGAGAATAACAGGTGGCGTTAGATGTTGAGCAAAGTGGATAATTACAATATGTAGCGTTATAGAGAAACGGTTTTCTCGTAATTTCAAGATTGATCAGTAGAGTGCTCTAACATCGCGTCGGTCGGACTCCGATGATTTTGATCTGAATGCATGTTTCGTTTCGTTGATTCGAATTGTCGTTGTTAACTGATAGTGGTGCCGTGAATATTTGGGGATATGTCGTCAAGAACACTGCGAATTCTAACGTTATGCGAAACCAGTAAGTATAAAATTCTAATTATATCAATAACCTTCTGTTTATAGACATGCCTGATTGTTAGTGAGAACATGACTGTAGTCCATAGGTAAGGATATTGACAACAATGGCGGCCTTAACCTGATCAACTTCTTGCGTACAACTGAGTTCAAACATTCAATTTAATTCAAGAAGCAATAGATATTATTATCTCGAATGAATTTTTTATATTCACCGATGTTAAAATATATTTTATGCCCGTATTTTCGTACATTCATCACTAATAATAGTAGTTCGTTTGTCATTATTAAAGGATGAATTAATGTGTGGTGAATGGTGATTTCGTGATAGAATCCTTAGATATATGAAACTTTTGTACTGAACGTAATGACTTGAAAGATTTTTCGGTCACAGACAGACCTACTCATAACCGTCTCATTTTGTTTTTACCCATACTGATGCATATTGATTTCTATTTTTTTTTTATTCAGACAATGGTCATCGGAATGACGACTCAACAGTGGTAGGTGTTGCCCAAGATGAATCACCTGAATCTCAAATCGAAGAGCCAAATACAAGTAATATTCCGTCCGCACATGAGGCATCCTGTACTTCTAATTCTAACCTTACACCAAATCAGAGCAGAGTTCAACAGCATTGTGGAGGTTTCCACTCAAGAGTCACAACTTGACTCTGATGAAGAGTCTTATGAAGAACCTTTTTCATCAGATCACTCAAACTATAACCCTGAAGATGATAGCTCATCCAGCTCCAGTTCATCAGATATTGATCGAAATGTTACCAATAATTCTGTACGTTTGGACGGTATGGAGATTTTTCCCGAAACAACAAATTTCCCAAAAAAAGATTGACTGCAGATATTAATTCTAAACGCAATAATTCCATCACTTTTTTTCTTCCAAGTAATGGAGAAAGAATTAAGGTATGTAAAACGATGTTCCTCAATACGCTGGGTGTCAAAAAGGGTGTTGTGGATATTGCAATGCAGAAGCGAACCTCCAAAAATACTTGCGAAGGAGACAAAAGAGGAAAACATGTCAAAAAAGTCACACATCCGGAAATTGTGACAAATGTCAAGGAACATATTGGAAGTTTTCCCGTTGTACCCTCCCATTATTGCCGAGCTACAACGAAACGTCAGTATCTAGATCCATCGTTGAATATTGAAGTTGTATTGCCAGTTTTGCGATCAAAGGGGCGAACCTAAGGCCAAATCACAGTTTTATCGAAAGAGTTTTAATGAAAATTGCAATTTAGCATTTCATAAGCCCAAAAAGGACCAATGCCGTGTTTGTGTTCATTATACTAATGCTACAGTACAGGAGAAAAATAATTTGAAGGATGAATATAAAGAACATTTGGATCTGAAAGATCATGCTCGGTTAGAGAAAATGAAGGACAAGGAAGAAGCAGAAACATCACTAGGTGAATTTGTGCGTGCTAATTTTAATCTCCAACAAGTACTTCTGGTACCATCAGACCCCACAAACAATGCACTGTTTTACAAACGCTGCCTAGCAACTTACAATTTCACAATTTATGTTCTCAATAAAAATGAAGGCTACTGCTATATGTGGGACCAAACTGAAGGTGGAAGAGGAAGTTGCGAGATTGCAAGTTCAGTTAATTTATTTCTGAAATCTCTTTCCCCTGTGGTGAAGAGAATCACATTTTACAGTGACAGATGTGGGGGTCAAAACTTGAATCAGTTTATGGCCACTATGTTCATGATTGCTGTCCAGGAACTGGACAATATTTCCATGACTGATATGAAGTTCCTTGTTCCAGGTCACACTCAAATGGAGTGTGACTCTATGCACTCAGCTATCTCCACTGAACTGCGGCGAGTAGGCGAAGCGTCGTGGCCGGAAGATCTGAAACAGATAGCGCGAAGTGCTAGAAGAAAAGGAGACAAGCCATACCAAGTTAGGAATTTATCAAGAGAAGATATACATGATTACAAGCTCTTCATGAAGCAAAATCTGACGAACCGAAAAAAGGATGAAAACTCAGTAGATGTGTACTGGCAAAAAATGTATTGGATGCGGTTTGAACGATGTAAACCCTTTGAGATGCAATTCAAGCAAAATTTTGGTGAATCTTTCAGAACCCTCAATTTCAAAAAACGAAATCTTCGTCAGTCACTAGCGCAACTGAAACTTCTTTACACATCCCCAATTCCAATCCCAACTTTGAAATATAGGGATTTGGTTTCCTTGTCCACCATGAACCCTCCAGCACTGGGTAAACAGTATGAACCATTTTACTTGAGTTTACCTCACAATGAAGATGCTATCGAAGATGTAGATGATGGAGATTGTGAATGACACCAGAAAAAAGTTTCTATCATTATTTTGCGTTTTATTTTTTATTAATGAGGGCTTGTTCGAACGAAATATAAGATTTCAATTATTAGATGTGTTTAATATTAATAAAGAGTTCTGAGAACTGCCAATACTCTGAGCTATCTAACTTTACCAAACCCTTTTCGAAAATCGAACCTGTGCTACAACTAGGTAACTGAGTTTTTTTCAAAATTTTTCAGTTTTCCAAAAATCCTGTTTTTTTACTCAGTTGATTGGAGTCGGAATGGAACACTAATACCTTCAAATATTCAACAGTGTGTACATTTTTTCAAATAGGAATCGCACCAACTCATCAGAAGAACATAAAAACGTTGGGAAACATCAATTTTCGTTTTTCTCGAAATCACCAATTTGCAGTTATCTACTTGTAGTTCTCACCCCACGTAATGATAGTTCGATGGATAAAATAACGTTGCGTCAAATTTGACAATTTGTAAAACTGGTCACTATATTTGTAAGTATACTGTCAGTTGGAGTTGGAGTTATTAGTGTCTATCATTCTAATATCTCGTATCATTAGGGAAATGTCTAATAGTGAATCAGATTTAGAAGATTTGTCTTGTACACCGGCAGACATTTCAAAAGGTAAATATGATGCGGTGTACAAAAAACAGTGTCATTTTCTGAAAATAGTATCCTAGTGTATTTTATTGTACCTGCAAACAATTACAAGTCATCGTCATTGTGGTCACATTATTCTTTGCTTATTGAATATTTACAATAACCATACCATAAATATGTTGAGGTGTAAAAAGTTTCATGGTTTGGCAACAATCTCAAAAAACAACGTAATTTTTCTGAAAATGTTATCCTAGTGTATTTTGTTGAACAAGCCATCGTCATTGTGGATATTATTCTATGCTTAGAAGTACATTGAATATCTACCAAGGTATTATCCTGGAGAATTACATGATATTACGGGCGTTTTTAAAACGTCAGTCCGAGGGTTTTCAACCGAGAAAAGCTAGAGCTTTTACCCCAGAAGTAGTCAGCAAATTTATTAAAGAAGCGCCAGATCATAAATACTTATCTAACAAAGGTATTCTTAACGTAATTTTTAGCTTATAACTTCCGAATTTGACAAAATTATTTCATTTTCATTTTTTATTTAAAGGTAACCTTAATCAAGGGGTTAATTAATGGTCTGGTAGTTAATAGTCGACCTAATGAATAATTTTCTATGAAAACAAGGTTCCAATATAAATGTCTCTATATTTCTTTTAGTTCCCAGGAAGGGTTAGTGTACACCTGCAGTCCCTCCTATGTACCTGCAAGGCTTTTCACACTGGGATGGCACACGGTTTCTTAGAGGGATTAGGCCACCTGTTTAGTTGGCGCTTACAAGAGGCATTTACGTGGATTATCACTCCCCCTCCCCCCCATTACCACAAGGGAGGACCGTGGACCGTTCATAAAGATAACAAAAATAAAACAGCTAACATTAAATTATCTTTTCCAGTTCTGAAGTCAATGTGGTATACCTCTTAGTCCATACTACTCTAGCTTTTTCATAAGGATGGCAAAAAAGACAGTCAAACGCCTTTAAATCGTCACGAAGCTTCATATCTGCACCCTTTTCTTGTCCAGTACTGTTTTCGCTTTCCACAGCATTCAGCAAAGGCTTAGTTGTAGAGAGTTTTATTCGAAAACCATTCAGTGAGTCGTCCAAGAAATTGTTCTCAAAATATTTGCGGTCAATCTAAAATAATTTTTACAATAATTTTAGTGGAATATCTTTTAAAACTTGTACCTTTCTGGAAGGAAAACACTAAAGATTTGCTTAAGAGAATATTGTACTATATACTATAGCAGTGTATGCAAGGTTTTGATAGTCCCTAACTTTTTTGGTTAATTTTTCAATTTAAGTGAATTAAAAAATAAGTACATATTGGTAAAGATGTTATATCTATGTTTCCTTAGTCTCACTTTTTCAGAATTTGACTTAGTTTTTCTGAGAAAAATTGCAATCCATATTTTTTTATGACTTTTACATTTTTTTATGAAAAAAACCAAATTAAATTTTGAAAAAGAGAGACGAAGGGAACATAGATTAGACCTTTACAAATACGTTAAAAAAATCATCTACTAACAATGAAAAATAAACCTTGAAAATTAGCGACGAAACCCTTGCATGGCAACATTTTATATCTGGAAAGTGGCACCACTCTCAGAAACTGATTATTTATGAATTGAAATGAAGTACATTCACGTTTCAAAATGTTTACGGGGGATAGACGGATGGGAGAAGAATTATAATATCCGTGGAATAATAAATTATTATTTCATCTTCATAGGTAAGTAAAAAAAATCAGGAGTTACTCAAAATTTGATAAAATTACCTGAACTGAAATTAATAGCTCATACTCAATCAGGTATTGATAAAAATGGTTCATAGCTGATAACTAAAACCCCCTTTTGCCGTTGACTTAAGGCTATAGGAGGTTTTAGTTATCGACTACCTGACTCCATCACATGAAAGACAATCAGTAGTTATATTCTGGTATGTTTTCGACTAGCGAACTGTAATGCTGAGCACACATATTTGTTTACGACGATTTCATACAGAATTCGAATTGTTGATATAAGAGTTGCAAAACACACCCCCTGGTTTCCTCAGGAACTCAATTTTTTTATCGGAGAGGGAAGGAGAAGTATTGCTAACAATTTGTCAAAATTTGTTTATGCTCTGACGAATATTTCACAAAGCATTCGAATAATTAATAAAATAGTTGCAAAATACACACGCAACACGTTTTCACACAAAATCAAATCTTGATCAAAATGCACCTCTCGATTTTTTTACGACGAAATGCGATTCGGAATATCTTGTTGACATTATTTAGAATAAATAAAGTATTATAATGCCTTGTATTTTCGTTATGCAGAAATTTTGCTAAGGGGAAATGTCACCCTTTCCGTCTCAATAATCGAAAAAGACTTATTTCCAATGGAACAATAATTGATTTTTCGTATAAGTAATGGTTGAGTGGAAAAGCAATTAGTAATAAAATTGTGAAATTGTTCTCTGCCATTTGAGTGGCATATTTAATCATAGTGTAATGTTATGTACTTTCATGTCTATTTAATAAAATCATTTATTATTATTATTATTATTAATTATGTTTGCGTAGTATTTAGACTCTACCCACCTGTGACGAATTTTGAGCCACTGTCTCACTCGTTGTCCCACAGGTATTTCAGTTTGTAATGTATCACATCCACTTGAATGAATGAAATTTTAAAGACAAGGCTGAAAAGTAAAATTCTGTATTCCCCCTACCTTGCTGTTGTGCCAAGTGATTCTTCTGGGCCTGCTCTCTCTGCAATTGTAGCTGTTGCAAACGAAACTGTCTAATTTGCAGGTTTTGATCTGTGAACTGTGTAGGACTCTGATTGATAGGACTCAGACCTGGTGCATGCTGAATAGTTTGAGTTAAACCAGGCTGAGTAAGGGTCCCAGGGGTGATATTTTGTTGTTGGATATTGGGAGGCAGAACGATACCTTGTTGTTTAGCTTGTTGCTGCAACCATTGCACTTGCTGTTGTGTGGTGAGACCAGGTGGAACATTGCCTGAATAAAAATAACGAATTATCAAAAGTTTTCCTTAAATATGAAAAATTTATTATAGCTCTAAACTTTTGGGTTTCCATCCTAGCCATTTTCATTGATTCTCACAAAATATTACTGAGTAATGATGGATGAAAAAATCCACCCATTCATATTAGTTAGAGAGCTCCCTTTATAATCTACTGACAGGTAAAGAAACCGTCTGCTGAGCTCATATCATTCTTGGTGTTGTCCCAAGTCGTCTGGATGTAGTTTTCGAACTTCTCCAGGTTAAGGTAAAGGAGGGAGGGGGGCGTTTGAAAACCAGTCAGTTTGGACATACCTTCTGCCAAGTTTTACCCGCAAACGAGTTCAAGATCTAGAGTTATGCCAAAAAAAACGCGGTTTTCGAGTGTCGCCTTTTATAACTATCACATGAGTGAGGGACAGGTCCGAAAATCACTCATAACCATTTGGGCTGTGTTACGGCTTACTAGAGGTATGATAAACTGCTTTGAGCAGACGTGCAACTGGTCAAGGACCATTTTGGCAGCACTTTGAAATGACCGAAAAATCGCAAAATTCTACATTTTCTGTTATAAATAAAAAAATAAGCTATGAAAATGTCTGCTGCTTTTGTTTTTATATACTTAATATGTGTAACGAACAAGAAAACCAAATAGCAGAAGTTTTTAGTCGAAAATAATTGTTTATGTACAAAGACGAACAACAGCTTTAGGCGCCAGATTTGAATTCGTCCATGAGGAAACATTACTCAGTTGTACGAGATATACAGGGTGGGTCACGGTCGATGGTACCTTAGACGTTTACGGAGATATGGACATGGGATCATTCAGAAAATTTGGTTACTCAAGTAATTGCTCTTGATCTATCGACCTAAAATATTTTCAGCAATGCAGCGTTGCCGCTTATACTAAAAAAGTAGCATTATCTTTGTTATTTCAAATGAAACAACCTGTATATTACCTCATTTTTGAGCTTGTCATTACTTTTTAATTATTTCTGTTCCATACTCTTATATACCTATCTCTAACTGGGTTTGAGATATTGAATATTTTCCATATTTTTTATCCAAAACATAACTCGAATTGAATGTTTATTTGTGTTTGGTTCATCAAGATCATGTATATTGATACTGTATAGAGAAGTTTGTTCTGCGTCATATAGGGTCGTTCAAAATTCATGATCTTGATGAGATACAAAAAGGGTTGGAAGTGCGTTTTTTTAAATGGAACACCCTGTATATTATGAGATATCCTGAATGACGAAATTCTCTTCGAATTGATATATCATATTCCGGGATAAGAACAGTTTTCAAAAAAAATCGAATTATTTTCCTCATATTCATCTAAGTTAAATGTCATGATGGCATATGGCATTATGAAAATTTGACAATTAATGCATTATTAATAATACTGACTCAAAAAGAATTGAAATGGAGGGAAATAACTATTTAAACGAAGTTCTGAAAATAATCAATATCTCAAAAACCGTTAGAGATAGGTGTAGGAGAGAATGAGCCAGATATAATAAGAAAGCAATGACAAGTTAAAAAGTGCGGTAATATACAGGGTGTCCCATTTGAAACAACAATGATGCTGCTACTTTCTGGTATAAGCGGCAACGCTGCATTGCTGAAAATATTTTAGATCGATAGATCAAGAGCAATTATTTGAGTAACCAAATTTTCAGAATGATACTATGTCCCGTTCTCCGTACACGTCTAAGGTACCATCGACCGTGACCCACCCTGTATACAGTCATTTTACACTTAATGAGCACATGCAGTAGGGTGCTTGTTAATAGTGCGTGAAAATAGCCCCGCACACCCCCCTCCAACACCCCCACCACCCCCACCACCAAACACACCGCCCCCAAAATTTCAGATTTTTTTAAAGTTTCAATAAACTGTAAACATTGTAAAACAAAAATAATAATGAGCGTATGTAATGCGACGGCTTTGAATGTACATTTTTCACAATTTGTTAACAAAATTATTTCTTTCAATGCGTGCTCCTCAAGCGATTTGACATGTATTATTAGGGTCACTCCCGTTCTGTATGCAATACATAAATGAATAAAAATTTGTATGGACACATAATATAATATCAAGGTTATTGAAACGAAAGAAGCTGACAATAGTAATTTACGTAACAAGTCCGGAAAATACTGTTTTTTTGGACGAGTAGACCAAATTCTAGGACGAGCGTTAGCGAGTCCTGGAAGTCTACGAGTCCAAAAAATTTGTTTTCGGACGTGTTGCGTACACTATTTTTTCGGCAATCATGTAGAATAACAAATCAATGAGACGCATTTAGTCTAAGAGACGAAGAGAGGTCGACTTTCACCCATCTGTTAACCGGATGAAACGATTCCAAATTTGAATATTTCGAACATTTCAGTTCTTATTTGTATTATATATTGAAATTCGAACAGAAGATAGGTACCAACAGAAACATTCTAATTCTTATTTATATTAATATTTGTATTCAAATTCTAGCAATTCCCGGCCTAGTCCGGGAAGTACGTACTTCCCGGACTAGGCCAGGAAGCGCTACTTTCCCAAAGAAAAAGTGTCCGGGAAGTGAACACGTCTGCTGGAAGCATTTTCTAATACCTCTAGTAAGTCCAAAAGGCCCAAAAGGTTTTGAGCGATTTCCGGACCAGTCACCTCTAGCAAGGGATAGTCATAATGGGCGACACTCGAATATCGCGGTTTTTTAGGCATAACTGTAGATCTTGACCTAGGTCGATATATGAAACCAGCAGACGGTTTCCGGATCAGTCACGAACTGACTAGTTTTCGAACTCCCCACATACTTGACCTGGATAAATTTGAAAACTACATATAGAAGACTTGGGGCAACACCAAGAATGATAATATGTCATGTCCAGCAGACGGTTTCTTTACCTGTCAGTAAATCATACAGGCCGCTCTCTAACTGTATAGTTTATAGACTCGTTAACTTTGGAAATATATAAACTGATCAGTTCTACACAACTAACCTCTAATAAGAATGTGGCTTCCTCCACCCCCTCTTTGTTGAACTTGCTTCAAAAACTGTCTATGTCTTTGTATTTTAGCAACAAAAATTGCCTGCTGTTCTGGCGGCATTTTTTGCAACTCCTGATGGGTTCTAGCATCCAACTGTATGAACTGTCTTTGTGTTACGGCAGCACCCTGCTGGGCGTTTGGGGACCACTGCACTCTAGGCGAACCTTGTTGAATTATGTTGACAGGGTGCCGGATTATTTGTTGAGCGGGCACTTGGGGGGCAGATTGTGCCCATAAATGCTGGTTGAGTTGTGTTCTTTGAGGCGATGAGTTTTGAGGAGATGCCTGGTTTATTAGAATTTGTTGTCCTATGTTGGGCTGCTGTTGAAATTGGGACCGAACCACTTGTTGTGGCAAACTTGAATTGACCTATTGACATTGAAATTCATTTTTATTAAAGATGAAACATACGTAGATTCACTGTTGAGAATATACAGTGTGACCCATTTAAGATAGACGCACTCTTATGAAATCTATATTTTTCAACCGATTTGATTCTTTTTCCATTAGGTAGACATTCAAAAAGTCTACAAGGTCACCACATTTCATGAATTAGTATTAATTTTCAGGGTCAACACCCTTCATTTCACAGTTCCATTTAAAGAGGACAAATTGCATATTTTTTTAGTCTATATACATCCAGGCAGCACCATTGAAGAATCATTTTTCATTATGGCAACAAGTTATAAGTATGTTCTTATCATGGGTGAATTATACAGGGGTTTGAAGTATAGTATTTCATCGATTTCTCGAATAATCAATAATTCCTTTGTAACGGAAAATAATATAATAATAGTATAATAATAGTATAGTAGTAGTATAATTCAAACCGTGGCATTCGCGAGGTAGGCACAGTGGAATTTTTTTATCGAGTATGACTCATCTACATTATGTCAGAGAGTAAAAAAAAATCACGGATGATTTTAGAAATCATTTCAAAATTATTCCGAAACATCCTTTCTCCATATTTTTTGGATCATCGCCGCAGCTTTATTTGGATTCAGATTAATGATCACAGACGTTGACACATTTGTATATATGTTTGCTACATAGTTTTAAAAAATCGGCTAAATGTATTGGTGGAAGCTGACTATACAAAGGGACACATTTTTCCGAAATTGAATATATATTTTTGATCGCTCCGTATCTTGATTGAAATGCAAAATATGATCGCCCTCGCATGTACTGTAAGTAACATCAATTGCATATGGATCTGCAGGAAAACGAATATTTTCTCAAAAAAAGTTCGATAAAAATTACCAAAAACAAAGTTTAACCCTCTGTATACCCGCCAGTTTTGATACTAGAAACTTTTGTCATTTGAACTTTTTGATGCACATATTGTGGACTATTCCATCATAATTCCGATCGATACGATGAAAATGAAATTCCGGATTTTTTGAAAAATCGTCAAAATATCAAACTTTGACCCCCTGTAGAATCCAAACGCCGGCATTCAGAGAATTGGCGCAAAGGTAACTTTTGTTCAGGATGCATGGGCATATTGAAATTTCAGCGATTTTCACCAAAACCGGTTTTCCATAAGATTAGTGTCCTTTCAACCATCACACAAAACTGGTGAAACATAGAACCAAAACAAGGGCAAAACACTTCCGAGCCTTAACTTACAAAAATCAAGGCATCAGCATGTGGAATGCATCCAAAATATATAAAACCATATGTAGACCACTGATTGAATACGGGCACCCACTTTTCGCCAACTGTAGAAAACCCGCACTGAAACCTACAAGTTGCAGAAACATCATCTCTTCGTACAACTAAAATGCGTCACCCGATGAACCCACTCCATAACCCTTCAAATATCCTACTCTATGAAAAAATAATGGTGCAGCCAATCCAGTATAGGCTGAAAATTCTTACCAAGTAATTCGCATCAAAAACCTCATAACGTCGAATTACTCTTGGAACGTACAATAGTTCCCCCCAGGTATAAATTCCCGGAAAAGGCATTTTTGAAAATAATACAGGAATTATCAACTGAAGAAAATTGAACATACATTTTTTTTACATTTCAGGAAAATTAATTCATTTTATTTTCTTAAAATCTAAGGAAGTACCATCATTAAAAAAATGTACAGGCTGAAGGACTTAGGTCGATGGCCTTTTAATTATATTTGTAGTATTATTTATATAATCAATAAAGATCTTTCATTATTAATATTATTATTATTTCAGGGCCAATTATTTCTCAAGGTCACAATTCAAAAAAAAATCATTAGCTATTTTTTTAGAAAAAATCTGACTACACCACTAGATTAATGATATTTTTAAATGGTTCATATCAAAATTACGTGTGAATGCATCCATTAAAAAAAGTTATAAGTGTATAAAATTTGAAAAATATGCTGTTTATTCAACCCACCACTTCAATATCAGAAGTTTCATCAAAATTCTGACAACAGCACTGGATTCAGGAACTCTAAAAATATCACTTTTCAGAATTTTACCGAAATCTGTTTATCAATGAAAAAATTATGAGGGAATGAAATTTGGAAAAATATGTCGTTTAATGGAATTCTAGCAAAATTCCGACTGCACCACTGGATTCTGAATAATATTTATCAAAATATAATCCAGATCATTTTATTCATAAAAAATTTATTGTAGCCTCCACCAAACCTCCATTCCAGACAAGGGTGCTTCCATCTTAAATGGGTCACACTGTATTTACATGTAGAACCAGTGATGAAACAATTCTTTTGCATGTCTATACCTCAATATAGTTTTTTATGGAATATGTCAAACATAAAACAACTACTTTCCTAGCTAATACCTCGACGTATACTAAAACCAAACTTCATTCATTACCTTTAGCATACCTACATTGTATGAGCGACATATTGTATTAAATCATACTTGCCAAACAAATGTGTGAATAATTGAGAGGAAAAATTTTGCAAAAGATTTATGAGGCAATTTTTTGCAATCATCAACATTTTGAATGGAGAAATAACCAAATATTTTTGACGGGCGTGTAAACAGCCACGGTTTTTCTATCCACGTTTTTCTATTTGGCAACACCGCGTAGTTCCGCAGTAGCATAGCGTTCACGTAAGTTACGGCTCTTGGCCTTTTATCTCTTGGCTCTTGGCCATTTATGAAGCGATTCAAATCGTAGATATGTTACTCTCGAACTGGATATTGTTGGGAGTTACAGATCACAAAAAAAATGTAATAGACTACAAGCCCAGGCCATTTTTGGAGGGGTCATTTGACCCAGCATGAAATATATTCAGAATGATAGTACGAAAGAACTCCTTTCCGCACTGTGCCGTCAGTTGTGAGCGGTGCAGATAAGTACGCAGGTCAAAAAACTTTCCACCGAGGGGTGAGAGTTTTCGACAATAAATTCTTGTTCGGCATTTCTCAACATGATAGATCAATGAAAAATAATCAAATAGGACCTAATGCCGTACAAAAAGAACGGTACTGAAAGCCAGGAAATTTTTTTATTTTCCGCAAATTTTTCCTATGAATTCAGGTGATTTATTACTGTACGGCATTTGTATAATTGAATTTATTTTATTTCATAGATTCATTTTTTAGCAACGCCGTACATATTTGCCAGTACAGGGGTGACAAGCCCCGCACTTAACCCCATAACCCTAACTAGTATAGTTTGGGTCATTTGATACAACATCAAACTCAATGATCTGAATACTATTTTTTGAAACGATGTAAATTTTTGTTATGCCGTATATTTTTCATGGAACATAATGACTGACCGGGAAAATTTATTTCCCTTTGAAAAGGGTAATTTTACGGTAAGTAATTTGTTTTTTCACGGCATAAATATATTTTACTAGTAAGTATAGCAATAATCAAGAAAAACTCTATGCCGTACAAAAAAACTAGTTCTATACGACTGGAATTGGTATACAGTGAGTTTCAAATGTTTGCAGTGTTTGCACCTTGTAGAAAACTTGTTTATTATCCATTTCTCAGAAAATTTTATTCTGCATAAAATTTGGTGCATTACAAAAAACTTGCATAAAAGTTATAAGAATTTTAAAGTTCTAAACGGTATACAGGGGAGAACAAAAAATGGGAAATTTGATCTAGTATAAACTACCCTTATTTCCAACATTTTCAAAAAAATTTATTTAGAAAAGTTGTTTAGAATCAGAACCACCATTCAAATTCAGAATCATGGCCACCTAAGCGGAAAAAAAAATCACAGGTTATGTGATTAAAGTGATCGTAAAGTTGAATATTTTCATTATTTAATCGTTTACCAATTATTAATTGATTAATTCAATAATTTCCTTCCATATCACACTGATAGTTATTATGGACATACATACAGAGTGAAATAGGTATCAAATTTGTACTAAAAATCTAGTAATCGTCGATATTCTAGTACAAATGATAAATAAGACCAACTTTTGCATTGAAATGTAAGCGGGGCGAGTGATAACTGGGTGATTCCCCGATACTGCCTCCGGAGCCCCGATACTTCCGGAGGGCGCGCTGGTTCATTAAGATAGATAACCACTCCCCACGTCCGTGGGGTGAGTGATTACTGGGTCCGAGAATCATGTGCCCTGAGCAGACGCAATGAACCAAGGATGACGGCCATGGATCCCTATGATCAGACCAATCATTTTAACAAAATAGTTTGGATAGAGCCTGCGGAGTTCAAAGAGTAAATCTCAATTTTTAGTCCGTTATTCCTCCTCTTTTCGGACTATGTTCGTTTCGCCCGGAGCTGAAAACTCCATGACGAAAATCGTCTAAATTCCATGACGAAAATCGTCTTACGTTGATGGTCGAGGAGGACTACATCAGGCTTATTAGCTTGTATTTGCCTGAGGGTGGGGAATGGGTAGTTCCAATATATTCGGCACCTCTCATTCTCCACAAGGGACTCAACACCCCCGGAGCATAAGGCAACACCGGTGTTTCGTCTATACCGTATGAGTGTCGTATATGATAATATAACACTCGTAGAGCCGCGTTATGTCTGTGGATATAGGCTGAGACCGCATATGCTGGACATGCTGACAGCAAATGCATAATGGTCTCAGGCGCCACACGACATGCTCTCTAGTGTCGGGGATCTCTATACCCATCACGCGGCTACGGTAGATGAGGGTGTTGAAAACACCATCCCCTGTCAGGCCATTATGAATTCCTCGGTCTCCTACTTCAGCTCACTTGACCTCGTGAAGGTAAAGGTCAAACTTTTGGATAAGCCGAGGTCTTCGGTGACTTTGAAGAGGACACCATGCATTGGCTTATCCTTATGTAGCTGCAGTAGGACCTCAGTCTCCGTAGCGTTCACGTGAATTTTTTGCTGAACGGGTTCCAACTTGGTGACAGAGTTTGGGTTCGCTCGTTCAGTGTCGAGCACGAGACCAATTTCATCGGCTGCCCGGATTGCTTATTATTATTATTAATTTCTAACTACCCAAATGCCAGATTATCTTTTCAAAAAGCTAAAAACGTTTTCGGACCAAAACAGATTTTCCACTCGTAACAAAACAACGCTCATCATTCCAAAGCACAAAACTTAATTTTTTACTCGTAGCTTCTCGTACAACGCACCGAAATGTTACAACTCACTTCCAAGTGAATTTAGATCCTATTCATTAAATGACTTCAAAAAAAGACTGAAAGTTCTTCTCGGAAAATAGACTGATGTTTACGTTCGAACTAGGCGATTTACTAAACTGTTAATGCACTGCTATTTTCACAGTTATTTTTACATTATTTCTTATGATTTCTTTCCCTTCAGGAACATAGGGTTGAGTTTAAAAACAGCTAACGCTGACATTCCGCCTTTCACCTAAACTGTTTGTACATTTGTTGATTTGTTATTTTATGGTGAATAAAGACGAATTTTTATTATTTGCGCGTTTTTTTCAAGTTATACGGTTTCAGAGTAGGTATTGTATGTTCCATCTGATATGAACGGCATTGTAATTCTCAATTATTATTTTATTTTGCCAATAAAATTTTCTGAATGCCGTACAATATTTAAAGTTGCTAATATTTCGTAAAAACATAATGCAAAATCTTATCAGCTGCGAGATATCCTTAAATTGAAAATGTACGGCATCAATTTCTTTTTGTTTAGGGATGCTTGAGAAATTAAAAAAGCAATGATATTCTAAAAATTACTTCTCTAATAAATCACAGTGCAATTTTTTATATATTTATGTAGTTTGAAAATCGGTTGCTGTACAGGCATTAATAATCTTTCTTTGAACAATATAAGATTCAACCCCCCTAATAGAGGTAATTTTTCATTTAATTTTTTAATTAATTTTATGCACCAAAACTTTTAGACGGCATAATTTCTGAAACTAATTTTATATGGTCTAAGTATGAATTTGCGTGCGGAGCTCCCCACCCCTGCACCGGCAAATATGTACGGCGTTGCTAAAAAATTAATCTATGAAATAAAACAAATTTAATTACACAAATGCCGTACAGTAAATCACCTGAATTCATAAGAAAAATTTGCGGAAAATAAATTAAATTCCTGGCTTTCAGTACCGTTCTTTTTGTACGGCACTAGGTCCTATTTGATTATTTTTCAGTGATCTATCATCTTGAGAAATGCCGTATAAGAATATTGTCAAAAAATCTCACCCCTCGGTGGAAAGTTTTTTTGACCCTCGTACTCATCCGCACCGCTCACAACTGACGGCACAGTGCGGAAAGGAGTTCTTTCGTATTGCACTATAATTCTGAATATATTTCATGCTGGGTCAAATGACCCCTCCAAAATCGGCCTGGGCTTGTAGTCCATAATATGAGGCAGTGGTGTTTGGCTCATGAGGTAGAATGTAAAACTCATACTGAAAAATTATCGGTTCATGGCACGCAATGTGGATGAGTGAAAAACAGTCTTTTGCATCTCAATTCTTATACCGCACCCCCAAAAGTAATCGTCGGACCGTCATAAGGTGTACAGATTTTTTTTTTTAATTCCAATTTTTTTCCAAAAACGTATTGGGCGATGGCACTCGAAATTATTGGATAAATAACAATCATTTGCATCCTTACTTCACCCTTCACCCTTAAAAGTCATTGTCGGGCCGTCAGAAGGGGTACAGAATTTTTTGAAAATTCCACTTATTTACCGCAAACTTATTAGGCGATGGCACTCGAAATGAATAAGTAGAAAATCATCATCATCATCCTTACGTTAATTTTTCACCCACAAAAGTGATTGTCGGGAGGTCAGAAGGGGTACGAATGTTTTTAAAATTACAATTATATACCGCAAACTTATTAGGCGATGCCACTCGAAATGAATAAATAAAAAATAATCATTTGCACCCTTACGTTCATTCTTCACCCCCAAAAGTCATTGTCAGAAGGGTGACAGATTTTTTTGAAAATTTCAATTATTTACCGCAAACTTATTAGGCGATGGCACTCGAAATGAATAGATAGAAAATAATCATTTGCGTCCTTACGTTCATTCTTCACCCCCAAAAGTCATTGTCGGGTCGTCAGAAGGAATAAAGAACTTTAAAAAAATCTGTACCCCTTCTGACGTCCAGACAATGACTTTTAGGGGTGAAGGATGCAAATGATTGTTCTCTACCCATACATTTCGAGTGCCATCGCCTAATAATACATTTTGGGAAAAAAATTGGAAATGAAAAAAAAAACTGTATCCCTTCTGACAGCCCATTCTGACAATGACTTTTAGGGGTGAAGGATGAAAGTACGGATACAAATGATTATTTTCTACCTATTCAGTTCGAGTGCCATCGCTTAATAAATTTTGGGTAAGAAATTGGAATTTTCAAAAAATTCTGTACCCCTACTGACGGGCCGACAATGACTTTTGGGGGTGAAGAGTGAAAGTAAGGATGAAGATGATTGTTTTCTAACTATTCATTTCGAGTGCCGTCGCCCAATAAATTTTCGGTAAATAACTGGAATTTTCAAAAAAATTCTGTGCCCCTTCTGACAGCCCGACGATGACTTTTGGGGGTGAAGTAAGGGAGTAAGGATGCAAATGATTATTTTCTACCTAATAATTTCGAGTGCCATCGCCCAATAAGTTTTCGGTGAATGAATGGAATTTAAAAAAAAATCTGTACCTCTTCTGACGACCCGACAATGACTTTTGGGGGTGAAGGATGACAGTATGGATGCAAATGATCATTTAATACCTATTCATTCCGAGTGCCATTGTATAATAAGTTTTCGGTAAATAATTGGAATTTAAAAAAAATCTGTACCGCTTCTGACGGCCCGACAATGACTTTTGAGGGTGAAGGATGGAAGTAAGGATGCAAATGATTATTTTCTACCTATTCTTTTCGATGAAGTTTTCGGTAAATAATTGTAATTTTGAAAAAATCTATACCCCTTCTGACGATCCGACAATGACTTTTGGGGGGTGAAGGATGAAAGTAAGGATGCAAATGATTGTTATCTACCTATCAATTTCGAGTACCATCGCCCAATACGTTTTCGGTAAAAAATTGGATTTAAAAAAAAAATATGTACCCCTTTATGACGGCCCGACAATGACTTTTAGAGGTGCGGTATAAAAATTGAGATGTAAAAGACTGTTTTTCACTTATAAACACTGCGTGCCATGAACCAATAATTTTTCAGTATGAGTTTTACATTCTTACCTCACGAGCCACACACCACTGCCCTCATATCATCTTTTTTTTTTCGTGAATGCTATGCAACTGTGAAACTGCGCGGTGTTGCCAAATCGAAAACCGATGGCTGTTTTCGTGCCCGTGTATTTTTGCCATTTGTGGACTCGATGAATAGTGGTAAACAAGATCTTCACTGCAAAATAATTAGCGGGGCACGATTTCACCCTAAAATTACCCTCAAATATGTTCGAAAAAATGGCAACATAAAATCATCAGCAAGTTAACACATTCTATCTTGCACGCGTAGATATTTGTTAATTGTGAAATTAACTAGCACATTAATGAATAAATAATAAATTGAGATACCCCACCAACCAAAAAATCATAAATAACTCTACATTCTTTTATTAGTTATCTGGATATTACAAGCTTTTACTTTTTGTGATAAACTGAACATAAAAAAATAGAAAACCAAATTAATGATGGTGACTTCATTTGCATAAAACACATTCTACTTTTGTAAAGTACAGTTATTTAGGAACCAAAATGGATTCACCTGGACTCATTGAATTTCAAATAGCAAATTAAAACTTGAATACAAGGAAAGCTTTATGGATTTTTCACCTTTTGAAATCACAAGAAAACAGATCCATTTCAAGGGAATTTAAATTTTGTGAAATTAAATCATAAATCTACATACCTGATTCAATTGTTGCAAATTCTGTTGATTCAGACCTTGCTGTTGTAACTGCTGCTGGGTCATTTGCTGTTGCTGCTGTTGGATAGTTTGCCTATTAAGCTGCTGCTGCAGTTGTTGATTGATGCCTTGATTCAATTGTTGATTCAGAACTTGCATAGTTTGGCCTAAACCCTGCTCTAAAGTTTGATCATTCAACTGATTTTGCTGGTTAATTTGTTGCTGATTGAACTGATTTTGCTGATTTAGTTGGCTCTGGTGAACAATTTGCTGATTCAGTTGATTCTGCTGAGTGAGCTGCTGGCTTATCTGACTTTGTTGATTCAATTGTGCCTGTTGTCCAATTTGCTGCTGATTCAGTTGATTTTGTTGACCTAAACGTTGATCCAATTGTTCTTGTTGACCAATTTGTTGTCCGAGTTGGTTGTGTTGAACTTGAGGATTTATTTGTTGATTCAGCTGCTGTTGATTGAGCTGTTGCTGATTGAGCTGTTGCCCCAAATTCTGAGTACTCAATTGTTGATTGAGAACTTGTACATTCAAATTTTGATGATTCAAATTTTGTTGGTTTATCACTTGATTTAAACCTTGCTGGGAAATGCTTCGCTGATTTATGTCTTGATTTTGAGAAAATGAAGAGCTAACAAATTGTTGTTGTTGCACTGCTAAATTTGGTTGGTTGTGTAAAGTCTGTTGTTGGCTTGTTGCAGCTTGCTGCTGACTCAGAAATTGCTGTTTTTGTTGCAGAATTTGTTGATTTTGTTGTGAGATAAGCTGATTCATAGTCTGTTGAATAAAAGTTTGACCTTGGCTCATTTGAATTTGTTGAGAACCTTGTTGAATTATCTGATTTTGCGGCTGCATAACTTGATTTTGTAACAATTGCTGCTGATTCTGAACTTGGTTTTTATTAAGCTGAATATGTTGGCTTTGATTCAACTGAATTTGCGATTGGGCTTGTTGAATGTGTTGGTTCTGATTCAGTTGTAACTGCTGTTGGCTTTGATTCAATTGAATTTGCTGCTGATTTGGGTTCAATTGGATTTGTTGCTGATTGGAATTCAATTGGATTTGTTGCTGATTGGAAGTCAATTGAATTTGTTGCTGACTTGAATTCAATTGAATTTGTTGCTGATTTGAATTTAATTGGATCTGTTGCTGATTGGAATTTAATTGAATTTGTTGTTGCTTAGAATTCAACTGAATATGTTGCTGGCTGGAACTTAACTGAATTTGTTGCTGATTTTGAGTCTGTTGGTTTTGATTCATCTGAATTTGTTGTTGATTTTGGTTAAGCTGTATCTGCTGTTGATTTTGGTTGAGTTGTACCTGTTGTTGATTTGAATTGAGTTGAATCGGTTGTTGATTTTGATTCAGCTGAATTTGTTGTTGATTCTGGTTGGATTGGATCTGTTGTTGATTTTGGTTGGATTGAATCTGTTGCTGATTTTGGCTAATTTCAGTCTGCTGTTGGCCTTGACTTATCTGAATCTGCTGCTGAGTTTGACTAATCTGTATCTGTTGCGGATTGGGATTCATTTGTACCTGTTGTTGATTTTGTGTAACTGGAACCTGTTGTTGACTTTGACCAATTTGAATCTGATGACCCTGGTTCAAAGAAAGCTGCTGTTGATTTTGAGTAATTTGCAATTGTTGATTTTGTTTCAGCTGTAGTTGTTGCTGTTGCAACTGATTCAGTTGTTGTTTACTCAATTGTGCAATATGTTGATTTGGTCCAATATGTTGTTGATCTTGGATAACCTGCTGCTGATTAGTACTAGCTTGTTGCTGCTGCAACAGCTGATTTTGATTCAATTGATTCTGAAGAAGCTGCCTTTGTGCTAGTTGGCGTTGCAACTGCTGCTGTAGAAGTTGTTGAGGAATTGGAATTTGTCCAGATGTTGTCCTCTGAATAATATTACTTTGATTTTGCTGATGAAGTAGTTGTTGGTGCAGCTGACTTTGCACTGGCTGGCCACGTAGTTGCAAATTTGATCTTGCCTGAGGCTGACCAATTAAGCGACTTATGTTCAGGGGATTATGTTGATTATGCTGTTGTTGAAAGTTTGATGTTGGAGTGGGTGTATGATGTATAATACTTTTTGGCGTTTGCTGGTTGGTTAAAGTAGTAGAAAGTGATCTGGGAATCAATGGAAGATTAGAAGATACTGGAGACTGTGGTGCAACTTGTGTCTGTGGTTGGGGTTGAGGAACTGTCTGTTGCGGTTGCCCTCTTGGCACAGGATTGGGTAGGTGGGCAGATTTGAAGCTAGGAGCAACAACATTTGGTGGGGCCACAGGATCTGAGCTAGATGTTATCAAAGGGGTACTTGGCTGATTCCATGGCATTCGCTGCTTTAATTTTTCCAAAAGCGCTTGTGTAGAATCTGATATTATTTTCTCTTCCTGATCTTCTTCACTGGCAAGTTGTTCTGGTTCAAATCCTGTTATAGCAGTTGTGCTCTCATGTTTGAATGGTTTAGGCCAATCAATCAACTTGGGATGAAACAATGAAAAATCTGGATATGAATTGTTCTTAACTGCTTCAACAATCCAATCAGGAGTAACAATTTTGATAAAATCTGAGCCCAAGCTCTCTGCTTTTTCATATTTAGTGCCAACTAAATTAGTTGTGACAAGATAATCACATTTTCTATTCAAATTTAACTGCACTATACCTCCATTATAGGTAATTAAAGACCACAAAACATTGAGGTCTTCTCTTATTGAGCTGAAGCAAAACACAAGGTTTGAAAATAATTTTCCACCAGGAAAGTAAAGATAAGGCTTAATGTGAACTTGTCTTTTCAAAGCAGCACTCATAAGGACCCACTTAGGAGTCAGAGCAGGTATCTCATATACATCCTGGGCATCTGCAATATCATTCTCTTCCGGATTTTCACCAACTATAAGATGAGTAACATAATCGGAAAAATAATTGAGCCTCTCTGCACCACCACATTTTAGTAACTCTACAATCTAAAAAAATATAAACATGTTTAAATTTTTTTTGATAATTATTAATGTAATACCTTTTCATGAACTTCCCCGCTGACGAAAAATTTAATTTCTTTGAAAATATTCTCAGTAAGTTGTAATTTCATTAGTGTGTTGGAAATATCACTCATTTTGATATAGTTTATAAGAAGCGTGAGTACTGCGAGATCTTCGACTTTCTAGATTTATATTTGATTTTGATAGAATATTATCAACACACTGTGTTTATCACTAATATCATTTTGCGATTGCCGTAGTCTATCTGCTTCTATTTCACTTTTCATCTAACTCAAACGGCAACAAGCAACAACAATCCTCAAACTTCAGACGTTCAGACATTCTGATACTGTCGTTCTGTGCAAACTTCTCTTCTTCTTCCCACTTTTTTTATTCATCTTCTAATATTTTGATTTCAAATTAAACAAGGCCACTAACACCATCAGCCAGAACATTTCGGACACGTTCCATTTCGCAAAGGTTACACCATATATCATTATTTGGTTGCACTGATATAAAGTATATTTGAGGTATTATTAATCAATATTTGACAACAAATTGAGATTATTGCTGTTTTCTATAGTGTTTGTTTGTTCAGAATCAGATTACTTGAAATAGCATCAAAAGTTAAAAGTTCCACCACCAGACGTAGTAAGTCTAGTTTATATTTGCAAAAGAATTGCGACTTGTTTTTTCATCAAAAAAATTGAAGGATAAAAAAAATTGCTAAAAGAGTTTTCATAAGCTGCAGAATCCATTAAAAATATTTTTGAAATTTCGCGTTCTCGCCTATTGTTCCTACGGAAATGCAACCGATTGGTCGAGGCAAAAGACTCAAAAGTAATAAAATGTTTGTATCTCATTAAGGTATAGTTAAATAAATTTTGTATCCTCTTTGTTTTCACGGAGATTTCGGAAACTTCTTACAAAAATTCCATTTTTTTTCAGAACTAGCTACTATATTTATTTTCCGCAGCCCGAACAAAAACGTAAAATTGAAACATAAAACAATTAATTTATTCTTTCTTTGAAATTTAGAATACAGCAAATCCGTATTGTTGAATCTTTTCAAAGTCTTGGGTATAATTATTACAGAGGTGAGTTCTAAAATCTCGCAAAGGTATTTGAGTTGGGTTGTATGGGTCCTCTATTATTTCCAACATGACATCAACATGATATCTGGTCGAATATCCATTGAGCAATAGGTGGGTAGGTACGTATAAAATGACGTCATATTTCTATTGAGAATCTTGAGAATTAATTCCGGCAATTCAAAAATTGGGTACCAGATGGGGACACCCATATTGTTAGAACGAACTATATATCAAATAAAGAAACTGACAGACTTTACTCCATCAGATAGCTACTTGATCAGAAAATGAAATGAACAGATCCATATTTATCCCAACTGCACAATATAAAACATCACAACATCAAACCGTACTTCGTCAGACTGGACGACGGCAGAATGAATAATATCGACTGTACACTGTACTATCCTGGATTGTTATTTCGACAAATATGTAAATGATTAGAATGAGCTTTTCACAGAAACTTTTTGTATCAGAAGTGAATTTTAACAGAAAAGTAAATCTTCAAATTCCGACATCTTCCGATTCGTGTTTCACAAAACAAGCAACTCAGCAGACCAATAATTATCTATACTGTACTAACACCAACTGGACTTGCTCCGACAGATACATGAGCCAATTGAATTCGGTCAGATTCGTATTTTATCCATAGAAATCATTAATATAATTTTATCAGAAAGTGAAAACAGCATAATCGTACTTTGTCAGACTGAGAATTTGGCGACTGATGGATTTTTCGTACAGTGTTGCCGGTGCTTATAAATGGAAAGCAAATTGGGGAATTGTTCATTTATTTTAATTCAAGAATAATTGGAGCACTAATAGGTCAAAAGTTTTATTTTTTGAAACGATTATCTTGTTTTGAGCGCTCATACACACAATGGATCTGCAACAATAATAGTGTTTTCATGATTGATGAATATTTTAATTTGATGGAATATTTTGAAATATGGTGGTGTTTGTTCACTGTTCTTTTATAAGTAAAATTTTGTTTTACAAAAAGGCATTAACCTTGCAAATGAAAATGTTTAATATCTGTATCCTGGCGAAAAAATAAAAAATTTGAATTCGTAACTAAATAGACATTTTTATTTTGCTCTGCTATTGGTATATGCAATAAAGTAGTTTATCGCCATCAACTCATCTGCATGTAGAGATGTCTAGTGTATTTCATTCGTCATTAAAATATATATGTCGAAATTTACATTTAATAGGTATTCAGAGAAGTTTGGAGATCATTAAATTAGCTCAAGTTGAGGGATGACAATAATAAAAGCTGATAAGTAATTTCTCAATAAATCCAAATTGTTGGATGGATCTATTAGAGAAAGTAGAAAATTTCAAATTTAATTGAAAAAAAAAACTCGGAGAGTTTTATGATAATAGAATAAATGTTGATTAATTCAGTTATTTTAGTTAGGTGCATGTGAAATTATTGAGCATATAAGAAAAGCTTTGAAAACAATCAATGAATAAGTACAACTTGAACAGAATTCAGGGCAATTTCAAGTAGTGATTCATTAGTAAATAGAACAAATTTGTGTTTATAGCTACTTACATATTGTCCTTTTTAAAGAAAACATGAAGTAATAACACATTAGGAAGTATGTCATTTTTCGATAGCTATATTCATCTCAAGTATTTTCAATAAATCGAGAAATAGTCAAATAAATAAACAATATAATGGTACTATCACGAAGTAGGATATTCAACACGCACTAAACAGTCGATTCACTTTTCACTTTTTTACGACAAACTAAGATGTTTTTGGCACTGAAAAAACATTAACCAAAAAGGTAAATGATTCACCAAATACAAACACTGAAGAAAACGATGACTAACATTGACTAACAGGAAGAAAAACCGCTGTGAAAAAGTATAAATATACATGGGCTCGGACATAGGAAATGGGCTATCCTGTGTAGTGTATAATCGTTGAATAAAGTTAGTGGACAATTCCAGTAGGTACTCCTATTCAGTGTCGCCACAATCAATTTTCTGTGAAAATTTCTCAACGATTATGCACTTCAAAGGATGGCTCAATTCCTATCTCCTTACATTGGTCAAATTTCAGCGAGGGTGCATCGTCATTTGACGTCACCTGGCCTCCAGAACTGTTCGTCTACCATAAGAGCTCGTGTATTTTTATACTTTTTGATAGCGGTTTTTCTTCTAATTAGTAACATTTTTCGTCGTTTTCTTCAGCGTTTTTGTTTAGTAAATCATTTAACTTTCCAGTCAATGTTTTTTTATTGCCAAAAACATCTTTAGTTCGTCGTGAAAAAGTGAAAATTGAATCGACTGTTTAGTGCGTGGTGAATCCTAATTTGTTATAGGGCACAAGCAATTATCAATCTCGCTTGTTTTTTTACAAGTAGTTTAGAGATACTGATTGATATAAAAAAGTTCACTGGTCAGTCAATTTCCAAAGTCAAAAAAATTTCAAAAAATATTTTTATTTTCAAAACCCTAGGGGCTGAGATAAATATAATGGAAAATAGAAAACACCATCTAGAAGGGAAGTTTTCTACCAAGAATAAATTCTGCTCTTTTTTTGTCAGAGTTATATTTGTCCGCAAAAAATTTGATACGCCATTAGCCATCTTGTACTAGAAACAAGAGATAAAATTCACGATTTAAATTCAAAATTATTACATTCCACTCGAATATCTATTACATTATTCATGTAGAAGGATTTTATTCTAAGGATTCGTAAATAAAAAGTTTAAAAATTTTCAAATTTTTTTCAAAGTTTTCAAAAATATTATGAAAATATTTTTTTTTAGATTTTTTATTTTTCTCTAGGTATAAAATAATTAATTCAAATTAAAAAGTCTTCATTTGTTTTTTTTTTAGTAAAATTAGAAAAAAAATTACATGGAATCACCTACATTTTGTATATTATCGTTATCATCGTCATTGTTTTCAGCATCAGATTCATCAGAACTCGTCTCTGCTATAACATCATATGATGTTATGAACATTATAATACACAGCTGAGAGCAGACGAGCTACTGAGCAGCCGACCGCGCACACACCGAAACTCCCGAAAACCGGAGCAGCTGCGACATCAGCAGCCTAACGTATTTTATACCTGCATCCGTTTCTATTGCATTTCTTTCCTGAGTTTTTTCTTACCTGTCCACAATATATATTCTATTGGTTCAGTGTTCATCTGTTTGGTATAGTATCGAAATTTATTTTCAGCAATACGAAGAGATAACAATTAGAACAAAAAATGCCATTTTCTTGATATACATAAAAAATTATTATAATTGACAAAAATTTCCGCACTGAATGAATTTATCTTAAAGATTCTTGACTTGTATTTTTTAACCTACATTTTGAAAATAGTTTCAGCCAAATAAGTTTATTTTTAATACTTTTGCAGAGGCCTATATATTTATATCGCTATGAAATTTAGATTCCGAAAAATTTCAAAATCATCACAAGAGCCATATTTCATAACGAGAAAAAATCAATGACTGGAAAATTTTATTCGTTATTTAGGTCACCTAAATAACAATTTTCCGAAATGAAATTTTTTCCGAATTATAATTATTTTTGAGAAAATTTATGATCAGTCAATTTTCTATTCTTAAATACATATATACGCGTTTTTTCTATACAATGTTTTATTAAAAACGAAAAATAAACTATACCATTAGAAAGTTCAGACTTCCTACTTGAAAATAAAGTATTTATAATTACAATTTGAGTACGTATCAGATTATAATGTAAAATGCCCGGTTCTAAAAAATAGGTCCTCACGCGGCTGACCAGGCATCCCGTGTGTAGTATGTATAAGTTCCTAAATGATTTTTCTGCGGACAAAGTATAACTCTGACAAAAAAGTGCAATCACTCTTTTTGGTAGAAAAAAACTTTCCCTACAAGACAGTATTTTTTATTTTTCTTATATTCATTATATTTTTTGACTTTGGAAATTGATTGACCAGTGAACTTTTTTTAAATCAAATATGCTACTAATAAAAATAAAAGTTCAGCGAGATTGCTAATTACTTGTTCTCGTGACCTCCACCAACTGGACTATAATAAGTGATAACATACTTCCTTGGGCAGTTTTACCATTGTGTTACTTTCATGTCTATTTACTCCAGATCATGTCTGAAAATACATGTGATGTAGCTTCTTGTAAGAATGTTTGGGTCACATATTGTAGTGTATTTCATTTTCAAATAATTATCACAGAATCTCCTTTGAGTCAATGATTAAAATAAAAAACTGGAGTGGCTTAATAAATAAAGGAAAATATGTATGAACACAAGTTTGTTATATTTACTAAGAAAATGGCTACTCAAAATTGCCCTCAATTCTGTTCATGAAAAAATTGTTAAAAAAACTGTACCTATATGTATATTTATTTCATTCAAAACTATTTAGTTTTCATAAAATGTTCAGGATAGTCATGAAAAATATGCACCAAATATACATTTTTACATAGATTGTTTTCAATACTTTTTATTTGCTCATTCATATATTTAATTTAACATACACTTAACTGAAACAACTAAATTTATCAAAATTTATTTTATTTATATATAAAATTCTACGAGTTTTTTTGATTAAAGTTGAAATTTTCTACTTTCAAATAGATCCATAGAAACAATTTGATATTCCCACTGAGCTGAGAACCTGCTGGTCAAAGTGATTTTAAAACTTCATTATCAAATCAATTCAATCAATCACAAATTGTATGCCAGTCCCTCACACGTCTCGAATCATTTCAAAAATATTAACCAACTCATGATTGAATCCCTTCGATAACAGTACATCAAATTATGCCAGTACTTCTACTAAAAACTGTCTCCGAAATTCACTCAGTTAACGTAATACAATTACAAAATCATTTTCCTTTGATCATTACTGTGCATCTTGGCAACACCGCTACGCCCAGGATATGTATTATGTGTTGCTTGCTATTCTGTCTGAAGGCGCATGGTTTTGGATAGCGCAATCTGACGGATTCACGGTCTACACAATCCGGTCTGACACACTGAAATATAAAGTTATATTAATATTTCAGTGGTCTGACAAAGTACGAATTTGATAAAATTCGAATCTGTTCAAATGCACTTCTGCTGTATTCATTTTCTGTCGTAATACTGTTTCGATGGAATCATTTTCTGATAATTTCCCATTTCTTTGCAGTCAGTAAGCAATAGGATTGTTTAAGCCAGATTTTCAATGAAAATTTCCCTGGATATAGAATAAATGAGATATTGATGATAATTATTTTAGATTGAAATATCTCATTTATTCCTTATCCAGGGAAATTTATATTGAATATGTGGCTTATACAACTCCATTGCTTACTAATGAAAGTATGAAGAATCCAATCAGTTTCCTAGTTTTTCATACAAAAATGTCAAAAATCGAAGTTGGCAACTATTAGTGAACTCTCTCATTCACAAATCACGATATGCATGGGTTGTAGGTTCTTACTTCGTGTTCACTATTCACAGATCGAGTAAAGACTTGTTCATACCTTCGCAAATTTCGCAATTTTTCTGCTAATAAAATGGCTGTCGACATGGTTCTGCATCACAGAACTCTATCTTATATATATCTGGATATAGTTCTGTGTTCTGCATCAACGATTGGTCTGTGACTGGCAGCCATTTTATTCGTAGAAAAAATGCAAAATTCGCGAGGGTATGAACAAGTCTTAAGCCCCTGTTCGTGAAAACACAGAACACCTAACCTTCATAGGTGTTCTGTGGTGAAAACGTGATCTGTGATGACCGTGACGCCCGTCGGTCGTCCGTGTCCGTGCGTGACAAACGTGACAGCTTCAGCAAAAAGTTGGTGTTTGTATCGGAAAAGTTTGTGGAAAATCTTATTAAATCCGAGCCATCTTTTAATTTTAAGTTTTCATAATCATACCACTCGAAGTCTAAAGAATATCCCAAATGGCCGAAGCAGACAAATTGAACATTGATAGTATTATTGCCCGTTTATTAGAAGGTAAATTTATGAAGGTCAAGATATGTTGACAAAAATAATGGCGTCTCGGTAGACGCCTTGGTAAATGTCAAATATAATGTTTTAATGTTCGTTTTAGTACGTGGAGCGAGACCTGGAAAAAATGTACAGTTAACCGAGAATGAAATCAGAGGACTATGTTTGAAATCCAGGGAAATTTTTCTCAGTCAACCCATTCTACTAGAATTGGAAGCCCCTCTCAAAATCTGTGGTGAGTAATGAGTAGTATGTCACGTCATGCCTAATCTTGTCCTCTGTAATGTAAAGTTTATGCCATTATTTATTTATGTATTGGGAAAGTTGATTTTGTATTTATATAATTGTCCCATCTTTGTAAGAATAAAATTTCTTGAATAATTTGTTAGGAGTGAAAAAGATTCGATCTGGCACTTGTCTTGGAGAAAATCCAGTTGCTCTTATTCTACATATTTGATAACTATCTAAATAACACCAACCAATTTCAGTTACTAAGCTTAATCACTAAGTACTCCCTCCTAGTACTTTTTCAACAAATGCTGGTGTTATTCACTAATTGAATCTTGTATTTATTTTCATTGATAAAAAAGTTTTATTCATCTACATCTTTTTGTAAAATCAAATAAAAATCGTATTTTTGAACCACGGAAATTTGAAAATTCAGATATAACATGCAACTAGTAGGTTCTAATAGATTGCACCTCCTGATTTTGCTACATTAATTTTTGTCTTTCAACATCAGTTGTATTTATTAGTTTTTTAACTTTCTGTTTTGAAATAGTGCTTATATTGTGGAAATCAACTATATTTGAAATCCTTGTTTGGGGATTTACTATGGGAATCAAGTACATTTCGTCCCTCTTATCACGTAGGGGCGTATCTGATTTCTGAATATTTTACAGGAGAGAGGAAAAACAAAAATTTTTGACAGTTTAATCACCCTGTAGATACGCAATGAACATAAGTTCCATTTGTGACGGCATTATATTAGAGATACAGTTACGCCACTTCGTGAGATGAAAAGTACATAGCAAGAAAGCCTAAATACGGCGTAACTCAATTTCGCACTTTTTTGTTACTTACGCCCCTACGTGATAAGGGGGACGATTTGTACAGTACTATAGACAACTGGACATACAAGAGGTTTCTGTAATAGTCATGATACTAGAATGTTGTCCCCAAGCCAAACATTTTTTTTAAAGTAAAATATTTAGAATCCAGATGTTGTAATACTCTACCATTAGAAATTAAACTATTACCGTAACACAAAATATGCTAATTTGTGACTTTTAGAATAATTTAATTTCAATACTTTTGGTATGTATTTATTTTTATTCTATTTAGATTGTTCACTCATATAATAAGCTGAATTCAATCTTATTCTCATTTAAAACACCATCTAAGTACTTTTCAAAATTTAACCATTTCATATACAGGTGCTCTCACCTAGATATCAGAACCATATATATAATATAAGTTTAAAATATATATATATATATAAGTTTGACAATTTAATTTGTGGATTCATTATATTGTTATTTTATTCATAGATACTTTATTAATCATGCTATGTACACAAAATACATTTATGACAAGTCACAGTTACAAGAGTAGTAAAAAGGTATAGTTAAAAAACTAGTAGAAGATTTTTGTAAAATATGTATAGTCATATATTGTATATTAAATATATTTGACTAAAAGAATTTCTCGCACAGATTGATTTAAGTTTAAAATCATCAGTTTAAGAGTATGTAGATTGTTTTCTCTTTTTTTAGGTGACATTCACGGTCAGTATTATGATCTTCTTCGGCTCTTTGAGTATGGAGGTTTCCCACCAGAATCCAATTACTTATTTCTGGGAGATTATGTTGATCGTGGAAAACAATCTCTTGAAACAATTTGTTTACTACTAGCATACAAAATAAAATATCCAGAAAACTTTTTTTTGTTGCGTGGTAATCATGAATGTGCTTCGATTAATCGTATATATGGATTCTATGATGAATGTAAAAGGAGGTAATGCTTTCCCAACATTTTTATGGCAAATACTCAATTATTCTATTTCAGGTACAATATAAAGCTTTGGAAAACGTTCACAGACTGTTTCAATTGCCTGCCTGTTGCTGCAATTGTAGATGAGAAAATATTTTGTTGTCACGGAGGTAAGTAATTGTTAATCTACAAGATCAGAGAATCCCTCGAATTTTTGCCCCATATCCCTCATTCCTTCGCTAGCAAAGTTGATAGAGAAACTGGTGAAAAATCCTTCAACCGAATCCTTGTTACTAAATAATACAAGTAGTAAGCAGTTTGGGTTGCAGTCTAAGAAGAGCACACATGATGCCATAATCTCACTCCATTATGAAGTGAATAACAACATCAATACTAGAAGCAGCAGTTTTTTGTGATTTATCCAAGGCTTTTGACTGTGTGAATCATAAAATTCTGCTGCATAAGCTGCATCATTATGGCATCAGTGGAAATACTCTTAGATGATTTAATTCCTATCTCACAGGTAGAAGTCGAATTGTTAAATATACAACATCTTCGTGACCAGCTGACAAACAGCGGAGAACCACAAGGATCAGTACTGGGCCCTACACTATTTCTACATTAACGATTTGGCTTCCATAGACATAAAAGGCCAATTCACGCTATTCACGGATGATACCACTATTAATTATAGACTGATAAAAATACTTCTGATCTTCTTAAAACTATCTGCTCGGATATTATTAAAATCAAAAATTGGTGCGAAACCTTTCTTTCAATATTTCTAAAACTAGTATAGTATCATTCCGATGTAGCATTAACAACATACCTTTAACTTCAAATCACAGTTTTATTGAGAATAGAACTAGCGTCAAATTTATTGGTGTAAGTATAGATAACAAATTAAAATTTTCTGATCACATTGCATCTCTCAGTAAGAAACTTCGTCAGGGGCTATGCAGTTAGAGTTACTACAAATGAATTGGGCTCAACTGCAGCAAAAAGAGATTATTACACACTAATATAGTCACGCTTAAGAAATGGAATCCCATTTTGGGGCGTTTGTGCTAAAACCCAAATAGAGTAGGTTTTTGTTCTACAAAAAATAGCACGCAGATACTTGTACAAAGTCAAACGACGTGACTTTTGCAGGCCCTTATTTGCTATGAACAAGATTTTAACAGTTCATGCTATCTTCATTTTAGAAACAAGTTGTCTATTACACAAACATAAAACAAATTTTTTCTCTGCCACTTCTACCTATGCCACCCGACATTCCAATGTTCTCAGACTACCTCTACCTACGTCAACCCTCATTAAGGATTCGATTGTGTATGATGGTCTCAAAATCTATAATCATCTACCACATTACTTGAAAACCTTCTTTTCAGAAAAACACTAAAAGACCTACTCAGTGTTACACTCTATTATAGTCTGCAAGAGTTTTACAACAACAGTTTTTGATAATAAATTTATACTTACCTCTATAAATACTGTAATATAATGACTTTATTGTTTTATACTTTACAGTGTATAGTTTTTTAATGTGTTGTTCTATGTTCTACAATTTTAATTTTCTCGATATACTGAAGGACTGTTTTATATTGAAATATAAAAACCTCTTCTTTGTTTAACCATAAAATTACTTTGTCAATAAGATATGTTCTTTAGGCAATAAAGCATGTATTATTATTATATTATTATTATCTCAATAAGCTTCATGGAGAATGGATGATTAAAATCTTTATGGGTAGGATACATCTTATATAAAAACAATAATTAAGCTTAAGTTTAAACACTACATAAATAAATATAAGAATAGAGAAGTGGTGTGTATAGAATCGAAATGTTGAGCGCCCACGGTGCGTATGTCTCTTCTGCAGAATTGAAGTGAAAGAAAATGAATTTTCTGGAAAGGAGAAACCTTTTATTTTCATTTTACAAAACCACAGGCGTCCATCATTCTCGACACATGAAAAGTAAATTTTAATGAGTATATATTGAATTTGTTTTAAAAAAATTGGTTACAACAGAAATAATAATAATGAATGTACTTTATTGGAATGCCCAATAGGCCATCGACCAACGAGGTCCTTCATCCCTTTTTTACTCCTATTGGTCTACAGTATAGGATTTCATGGCAGCTACAACTACTTCCCTGGCCAATATCTCGACGGTTATTGAATTGTATTAAACAGATACTTGTGCAATGTTCCTCATTGCAGAGGACAGTATTGTAAGTGCTGTAACCAACTAGCAGAATTCTGTTTTTCTTATCCAAAAATGTTTAGTATAACCTTTCCTAGATTTCTTGTTATCAAATGTTGACAAAGATAAATACACATTCAGCTCGATGTGTCTTTATTAAAATATTTCTATTGTCTGAAATATGTAGGTACTTAGATGGTTATTGAATACATGTTTCAGGATTGAGTCCTGATCTCCAGTCAATGGAACAAATCAGAAGGATAATGAGGCCAACCGATGTACCTGACCAGGGACTTTTATGTGATTTACTGTGGTCTGATCCTGACAAAGACCAAATGGGTTGGGGCGAAAATGACAGAGGAGTCAGTTTTACTTTTGGTGCAGAAGTTGTTGGAAAGTTTTTGCACAAACACGATTTCGATTTGATATGTCGAGCACACCAGGTTGTTGAGGATGGTTACGAATTTTTCGCTAAAAGACAACTTGTCACACTTTTTAGCGCGCCAAACTATTGCGGTAAGTTTCTGTATGGATTTTCATTATTTATTGTATCAATGTTGTTCTTGAATAGAAAGAGAATAATTGGCAAAGTTTTGTCTGGTATTATTTTTAATTTAACAAGTTATTTTAAATCATACTTTATTCGGTAAAGGGTCAACTTTCATTCTAAGAACAGTCAGAAATTGCTGACATCTGCAAAAATAGGTAAAAAATTTGGTGATTTAGATGTAAAAATTAAATAAAAAAAAGGTTTATCACAAAAGTGACGTGGAGATGAAAGAAGTGAAAATATACCATAGGTCCTATTTAAGAATCGAAAGTTTATGTCACCTCAGGTAAAACCGGAAGTTGCATGAAGCTGAGTCACTTTTTTTTTTCTTGAATACATGCTTAAACACTTATAGAATTTGTAAGAAACTTGTTGATTATTGTTGATTGCATAAAGAAATCGCGTATTTTAATGATAGTTTAACGAATGCCAAGCGATATTTCATCAAATAAAAATCGGACGGAAACCCCCTCAAATGTGTTGAGAAATAGGGCATTCTTGAATCTATACGTGTTTATGCATGTCTTTGAGAAAATAAAGTACAATAATAATTATTATTATTATTGTTATGTTCCACGTGCAAGCGCTAATTTTGCTTGTTCATTGATCATTATATTTATAACTTCCAAAACCCTCAAAAATCATTACACATTTTGGCAGCGGGCTGACGGGCTGTAAGTTGGGAAAACATCTTGACTTTAACATAACTTTATAGGGCTGCAAATAAGTTTAAATTTGAAATGACACATATTTTCACATAAAAATATCTATATTTTTATTCTTAATGACTAGAATAACATTTCTTAAGCATCTGCTGATGGAATTATTAAGTTGGAGTGAAAAGTCCAATGCAATGTTTGGACTGAAAATGGATATTTTTGATAAAATATCGGGTATATTCAGTTGTCTATTCGAAATACGGATGATAACTATCACATCAGTCAGAAATCTATGATGAGATAATGTCTCGATGTTGAATTGCAATCTTTGAGTGTTGTAAGATATCAATGCTGGTGAGACAGAATTCTTCCTGAAAAACCTCACATATTTCTTTTGAACCTTTTCTGTAAACCTTTTCTGTAATTTCTGAGTGCAGTGATGTATTGGGATTTCAAATGGCTGAGGCATATTCCAGCTCAGACCCTACATATGCATTGTACACTATTGTTAGAGTGCTCCAATTGAAATTGGTGGTATTTCTGAGTAAAAACTCAGTTTTCTGTAGAAATCTTTAACAATGTGCAATTTCAAATTTAGGAAAGAGTTGAAAATAACCCCTAGGTCCTTAATCTGATGTAATCTTTCTAGTGTGGTTGCTCCTATTGTACGGCGTCACAACAGGTGTTTTTTCTTTCATGCAAAAGTCACAACTTTCCATTTTTTTATTTTTTCATTCAACTGCAAATCATTCACCGAACTATATGAAGAATGAAACACTGCCTTGAGGTTCGCCAATGTTATTAATAAATTTTTTTTAACATCTTGAGCAATTTTTTTGACTTCGATAATTTCCCACACATTGAATTTTCGTTCATCTGGTTTTAACTAGTAAAGCAGAAACCAAAGGTCAATATGTCTCTTTCAATTCATCTAGGATATAACTTTTTACATTATATCAAAATTGGGAACTTTTTTTAAACACATCCCAGGAGTAACCTTCAAAAATAATTTTGTGAATTTATTTGGTTTTTAGCAATTTGACATGGTAATCAATTTTTTCAACAAATACGTTCTGCTGATTGATTGATAATTTTTTTGTGGCTATCATTTACTTTGATTTAGTTTTAAACTCATGGCAATGAATAAAATTGATTAAGTAACGTTTTTTATAGGTGAATTTGACAATGCAGGTGCGATGATGTCAGTTGATGAGACACTGATGTGTAGTTTTCAAATTTTAAAGCCAGCAGACAAAAGGAAGTTTCAGTACAACATGAATGCAGGTAGACCTGTCACACCTCCCAGGGGTGCCACAAATAAAAACAAAAAGAAGTGAAGTGGTGTAAACATAAGTTTAGGATTAGTTGAAACATGATTATATTTTTTTTTTTCATTTTAAATACTAAAATTTGAAATGAGTTAGTAATAACATTCTGATGTTTTTTACGTGTTTTGAGATTTTTGTTAATTGTTTCTAGTAGAATAGGATAGTAAAGTGAATAGTTCAGTAACACTTGGATCTTGTTACATCATTAAATATTAGTATTTAAAATGTTGAATCGGGGCCGTTTTACTTTATTTCATCTTTGGTATTACGATAAAAGTAATATCCTTTTATTAAATTGAAGCAAACTCATGATTAGAATATCAGATTTAAATAATTGAAACGGCTTTAATATTTACAGAAAATAGGCATATTTATTTTTTTGTGGTTTTAATAAAAAAGAAACAGTTTTATGTTTTGCCAATGTTTTTTTGACTGTATAAATATATTTTTATATATACAATTTCCAATTTTTTGTTTGCCAAATTGTATAGTAGAACTTGAAATTTAATTTCTGTTAACCCTTGGCTGAAAATTCCCAAAGATTTCAGCATTTTTGTAAATATCGAATCATTTCTTCCTGATGATCTGAATGGAGTTACAAAATAAAATTTTAATAATTATCATTTTAAACATGTTTTTTATTGGCAGCAAGATCCCGAATTAAAAAAATATATATTCACCCAATAACTGTTCAAAATTAAGGTGTTTCTGATGAATGCCTGAAAAATTCAACATGGCAAATCTAAACTGAAATAGAAAAGTCTTTTTGAAAAATTTCTTGTGTCTGCTTCAGATGAGTTCAATAAAATCAAAACTGAAAGTTTTGTGGAGGTATAAATTTACGGGAAAAATGTAGAGAATTTTGGAAATAATAGTAAAATAAAAGATGCAAAATGGCCTATACTAATTTTTATAAGATTTAATAAAAACCCCAGATTTCGTCACAACAAAATCGCTTTTTGGAATTTTGAAAACAAGCAGTAGTGAAAAAAATTACAACTTTTTTGGATTTTTGGAAATATCTCAAAGATTATTCAAGGAATCGTTTTACAGTCAATGGAACTTTTGTAGAGATTTATAAAACCTACAAAATAGATTTTCATACGACCGGATCGGTGCATTTTCCACTGAAAATCCGGGAAAACCTCGAAAAAGAAACCATTTTTCAAAAATTTATAAATCTGAAGGTGGATAAACAATATTGCGGAAACTGATAGATTATAATTATGTGGTTCAACTGTGCGCAAGATGTTTTCTGTCCGATATGTAGTTTTTGCACAATCGCGTTATAATCAATTTAAGGGTACATTTTGCAAGATGCGCCGATTTAAGGGAAATCGTCGTATTCAAATTCTGGAAGTAGAGATCGGTATCTACAATTTGTATATTTTGGATTTTCACCTGAGAGGTGAGAAATGTGTTGAAAATGTCAGTAGTACAATCTCAAAAAAATCACGAATATTCGCAGGGGTATGAACAAGCCTTAATAGTTATGAGTGACAGTTTAGTTTGGATCAAGTTCGACTCACCCATCTGTATTACAGATCGGTGGTTCGACTCAACGAGTTCTTAAAATCGTTGGTTCGACTCTGTACCATAGAAATATATATTATATACTTACTCGTATATAATATATATTTCTATGCTCTGTACTAATGTCCAAGTACGTCACTAAGACGCGTTGATGCTACAAGATGCTGATTGGCCAGAGCTTATTAGACTCTCCTGTTCGACGTTTACTCTCTTTGAGTACCCAGTCACAGATCACAAAACACTGTATATGTGTTCTGTGACCCAGTCCATATTAAAGAAGTATTTTGTGACTGCTATGCCTATGAGTGCTATGACATAATATTATTATTATTAAGGCTATGTTGAATAAATTAATTTATTACTATACCAAAGAAAGATTGTTGTAAGTAGCAACAGCTACCAGAATTATTGTTGCATCATTTAGCAATGGAAATGAGTTTTCAGGCAAAACTTGCATTCAATACCCTGAAAGAAGCAGAGAAAATTTATAATGAGACTGGGGCTTGTAAGTTGAAAGTTCCACGAAATTAATACATTTCAAAACGTAATTTTTCTAGTTAGTGGAAGAATATTGGAAATTCTATATTCCTTCTTTGGAGAAGATCTGCTACTTGCAACAGAACTTTTGGAAAAATGTAAATTGATTGAATATAGCATAGATAACAGTATTAGAAGTACATTTAAAATTGTAACAAGCAAGGAGCAATATACAGTGTACGAAAACATCAACTTTTGCTTCTGTGAGGCTTTTAACTTACAGGTATTGAGACTTAGTACTAGCTTAACATGTAAGCATGTCCTAGCTGTTAAATTAGGAAAAATTTCCAATCATGTGACCAGAGAGGCAGTGACAGGATCACAATTAGTAGACTTCTTGAATGAACAAATGAATTTCATAGATGAAGGTGAAAAAACTTGAAAATACCATTCTCTGCATAAAGAAAACGCTGGGAATGAGAAGAAAAGTTATGAAGACTGATAGATATGTGTACTTTTGAAGTCAAATGACCCAATAAAAATAAACATTCAAACAATTCTAGTTTTTTGCGATTATCTTCCAAAGTTTGTAGCGTTGGTTTTTATTATAAAAACAAATTTTCAATATATTTTCATCCACATTTAAAGAATCGTTTATAATTGGCTCTCTCCTTAATGCTTTGAAAAATCGACTGGCGTCATAATCAGTTATCAATAACTGAGAATAAGCATTTTCATTGATGAAATGGATAACTTATTTGGAGTTCATTTCTGAGACTAAAATATTAGATAAGTGCAATGTACTTACACTTATTTTCCTTTGGATCAATTGTATTCGTACTTTATGAAATTTTGGAGAGAAAAAAAATCGGTAAACAATAATTAGTATTTAATATTCATAAAATAACATATAATAAGTAATCCTATTTCATTATTTTTATTAATAAATGGACACAATAAGTTCTATCCAGAATGATACACCAAATAAATATATACATACACTATATAATTAATAATATTGATAAATGCAAAATTTCAATTGAACATTTACATTTGAAAATGCGAACCAACAAAAAAAATCCCCAGAATGTTTAGCTCATGTTCTGTTAGTTATTCATTTATTTATTAAGAGATAAGCTAATTTTACAAATTGCAATACTAAACAAATTCTACACATCTGTACAGGACAGCTTGGCATCTGAGATGCCCAATCGAATAAAAGAGTAACTGTTGGACAAATATCAATCACTGTTCTCAGAAAGACAGAAATGCGAATTCTGGTGCGCATCATCTCAAAAGCCAAGCTGTAAAAATGAAAAACATTTCAGACTTCATCTTTCTATTGAGCAACTCATTTTAACAATAATTAGTTAGGAAGAACGTTGCACAAATATCTTTCAAATGTAGTTCAATATTCGTCGTGTTTTTAGCCAGAGAAGTAATTGTTTTCTGTCAGGTTTTTTACTCATATTTTCCACTTGATGGAAATATTTGGGCACTTCCACTTTGTCGATTGTATTCATATCAATAATTAATAGTTTGATGGAATGGAATTTTGAAAATGTTACTATATTCTTTTTCTTTAAGAACTGGCAAAAAATTAATTATTAATTATAAGCCAAACGAAAACAAAGTAGGTTAGGTTAGGTTTGAACGTGAGTGGGCCCGTATCAGGCCCTCCACTGCGGCCAATGGCCTATTGTAGCTCACCCTATGGTTATATTTCTCCTAGTATATCCAATCTCTTGACGAAATTGAGGAATGCATTGGGAGAACAATTTACCAGGTTTTCTGGCCTTACTGTCGTATCGCCCAATATTGAGAATCTGGTTCTGGCCGCTGCAGGGCATGTACACAGAATGTGTTCAGCCGTTTCATCATCTTCCATGCATAGCCGGCACTCTGCATCTTGTGCAAGTCCGATTTTATGCATGTGATGTTTGAGTTTGCAGTGGCCAGTAAGAAAACCTACTATAACTCTGAGATGCGCTCTGCTGAGTTCTAGCAGTTTGTCAGAGTCCTGTTTTTTCCTTGTACAAGCAATAAATGATTTGGAATGGGCTAGGCCCGGTAGACTACGCCAGTACTCGAGTCTTTTATTGTCTGCCCAAGCTGTTGACATTCTTGGCAGTGCTATATGCTAAACCGATTACCGGTTCTGGTCCAGTGAACGTTGTTTCGGCCCCCCCTTTTGCTAGGGCGTCCGCTATTTCGTTTCCTTCTAGGCCTGTGTGACCTGGTATCCAGACTAGGGTAACGTTGTTGCGTTGCGCCAGTCGGTTTAAGGTGTCTCTGCAATTCCATACTGCCCTAGATTTAAAGCAGTTGGATTCAAGCGCTTTAAGTGCTGCTTGACTATCTGAAAATATTTTTATTGTTTTTCGTGTGAGGTGCCGATTTTCCAGCTCCCTGGCACACATTTCAATGGCATATACCTCTGCCTGAAATATCGTAGCTAGTTTGCCCATACTGAACGAGCGTTTCACTACTGGGTTCGTCCCATATATTCCGGCTCCGACGCCTTCCTGAGTTTTGGAACCATCGGTGAACCAACGTTCATTTGCCCTACATAGGTTGGTTTCTTTCCGGACCCTGTCTTCTCTTTCGGGAAAGACCACAGTGTAGGACGTGTGAAGGTTGATAGTTTTAGGCATGATGTCTGAGGGCATTCCTAGAATGTTGTGAGCTATTATGCCCTCCAGCATGCTGCTGCCTCTCATGACACATGCCTGCGGTAGACTAATGGCCGCTTGATAAAGTCTGTATGTGCACATCTTGCCTCTCTCTCCAGAACTATGTGGAGAGGAAGTAATCCAAGGAGGACTTCCATTGCTGCCGTTGGCGTGGAGCGAATGCTTCCAGTAATCGCCAGGCACGCTTGTCTCTGTAGTCCGTTAAGTAGAGTAAAATTAACATTATTCACCTATCAAGAGTCAGAGTTGGTTCTGGTTCGGACTCGATTAAAAGTCGAACCAGTACTTTCTCCACCCAACCTGTAAATAAATTCAGCTCAACAATTTCATGATTAATTTTATGAAAGAAAATCAGATCAATTTCCAGTCTTCTATATGTTAAATAGTCCAGCCTGAAATATTCTGTATTTGTGTATCTTCTTCCCTTTCAAATTCCAAATGGGCATAGTATATCTTAATAGTTTCAATAACATACAGTACGATGCAAATGTATGGAATAAATAATTTTTTCTGAATATAAACATATTTTGGAAAATTCCTCGAACACGTTGATTTTCTTTTCCGACTGGCCAATTTTTGTATCCCACCCTAAATATATAAAAATTACTCTAGTAATATTTTTAAATGGGACACCCAGTGTAGTTTTCCATATTTGGTTAGGGATCATCATTTCAAATCCAGTTATACCATCAGATTTGATGGGATTATGTCAAATGGCTGCGGAGATATGGGCAAAAAACTTCCTCGTATGTCCAATGAGTATGACTGAGACTCCACACGATTCGGAAGATCAAAAGTCTCTGTAGCACTCATTGGGCATATGGAGAAGTTTTTTGCTCATATCTAGCCGTTTGACATAATCCCATCAAACCTGGTATCACTGGATTTGTAACCAAATATGAAAATATGGGTGTCCCATTTAAAAATATCTCTAAAGTAATTTTTACTCGAATGCGGATAAACCAATATATTTTGGGTGGGGTTCAAAAATTGGAAAAGAAAACCGACGTATTTGAAGAATTTTCCAAAATAAATTTATATTCAGAAATAATGAATTTATTCCATATATTTGCATCGTACTGTATAGGTCGTATATTATATAATAGTAACCTAATAGTACCTAGTACTCTAGTTACAAATAACTATAAGATCAATGGGGGTTCTTCTGAAGAAATATTGATCGGATTAGATACTGAATTATTCAACATATTGGACTCGACCATTGAGAGTTTTTCGTCCTCTGTCGCAGACCGCTTTAAATTTAGCAAGTAATAGTTGTAGTTGACTCTATAGTTTGTTTAATCGGTTAAATTAAATAAAAAAATCTCACCTCCAACTAGGGTTCGACCTCCGGACCTTTGGCTCAGAGTCGGACGTTCTTACCCCTGCGCCACGCCCCGTCGTAAAGCTATTATTATTATTACCTATTTGATTAGATATAATAAAATATAAGGTCCGACTTTGGGTCGAAAGGTCCGGAGTTCGAGCCCCAGTTGCGGCTGGGATTTTTTAATTTAATTTGACTGCACGATTCACTGTTGCGTTCCAATTAACAGTGCTGCTCCTAAGGTGGCGCATGGAGTTAGTAACAAGGCCTATCCAGAACACGTGGCTAATGACCATAGCAGTCGATGCCAAGACACCAAAGAAAAAAAATATAAGGGACATTATCCTGATCTAACAATCATTATCAATAAAAAATGTACAAGTGCCTTTGAAGCACACGCAACGTCTTAAACTCGTTGCGTGTGCTTTCAAAGGCTTACTTATTATAGTATCATAATATACTATTCCTTCTAAATACAGAACTTTAAATTGAAGATGAAGGAATAATCAGCCTTCACTACACTTCATTTGCTGACATTTTATTTCCCATTCTCAATGATTCGCACTTTCAAGTTGTAAATAGTTGACATTTAAAATAATACTTGAACACTTTTGGACTTCATACTTATGATTATGACTAGAATGTTTCAGGTAAAAAAAGTGCTTCATTTTTATTACCCAATTATCAATCATTCAAAGAAATCTGATATGGAGGATCAATACTGGACGCGGAATCGATAAAGAAGAGTCGCGATGATTTTAAAATTCATCTCATTACGATTTCAGCACTGATAAAATGAAAAAAAAGGTTAAGAAGGTTCAAAGAACAATAATAGCTCTTCTCTTTAATTCTTACTCCAGGAAAGCACTCATAAATGGAAAAGGCGTATCTATTCACATCAAGATGGTATGATGAAGGGTCTTCATGATAACCTGCAGGCTTCTCCAGACTGTCATCGGCTTTCATTATAATATATGGGTGCAATCAGTTGACGGAAATGACAACAACAACTTCAACAGCCGCTATCATGGAATTTGATTGATCAGACTGTATGTTAATGAACGTATTAATTTTTTTTTATGTTTTGGGTGTATTCACACCAAATACCTACTACTGAAATAGGTGAGAGATGAATAATTTTAACTTCCACAGTCCAGTACACTTCTCTTCGTACAACTATTGCATTGATTCAATGAGAATAATATGGTGAAAGCACTTTTTTTTCACCAGATGCTAATAATTTATAATACTTCAAGTAGTTCACTTATTTATAACTTGTTTTTCTGGAAGAGAGTCGCCTATGCTATTCATATTGCGCGTCATCCGAATACTTGATCACCTTGAGGTACCTGAAAAATACATTACTCCATTTACACTTGAACGTCACAGATTCATGCCATCACACAAGTCGAACAGTCATTTCAATATGTTTAGACGTTTCCGATTTATTGGTCTGGACTAGAATTCTACCTGACGTTTGGAGCTGTAGACATTATTGAAGGGAAAGTGGCATCGATTGAAGTGATCGTCAGGATGGTACGATCTCAACTAATTCTATGTCATAACTTTCAGATTTTTTCTCTCAAGTTATATAGGGTCTTTCTCAATATCTATCAGATGTAGTTCAATGTCCAGCGTGGCTTTAGCCGGGGAAGTAGTTGTTTCCTGTTAGATATTACAAAAAAGTAACTTCAATTTTATCGTAGGTTTTTTTCCATTTCCAGAGGAGTCATGTATTGGTTCAATTTTCAATTGAGAATGTTTCTCTTTACAGCATGTCGTTAGTGTGTTCTGCTGTCTAGATGGAGGATGGAAGGGATCGAACAGAACTTTTACCATACGTTGATCCATGTAGGTGATAGTACGGAATCACGAGCACCCATCACTAAGGGCGGTTTGTACAAAACAAGTTCAACAACAGTTTAAGTAAACTTGCTTCAGTTGCTAGGGATAAGCCAATGAAAGGACCACGCACACATCTTATGGGAAAAAGTCTTTCGGTGAAAATGCCTGGATTTTTGATATGTTGTAGCTGGAGCCATTCTGAGTAAAATTCTCTATTGGCCCAACTCGATCGTATGACTAGATTCGGCGCTAGAGGGCGCCAAATCATGAATTTGGTGATTTTTGGAAAAATTCAGCTAAATAAAAAATATCAATATCTCATTTATATTCAATATGGTGTGCGACTGAGCATCCCTAAAATTCTCTAGAAATATTTTTTCATAATGCAATATAAAAAAACGCCATTGTTTTTTTACAGGGTTGTCAACAATATACTCTTTTCTTCAGGGAATGAATTCACATATGAGGTTATAAGTTGATTGAGTTTATCACTGAGGATCAATCAGAATGGTTTGTTGATCGACCAAAATTTAAAAAAGATATGAATACAGAGTGTTTGAAATAAGTAAGGGTGCATATTAAATACAGGGTGGCCCATTAGTATGAGGAAGTACATTATTTCGCCTATCATGAGTGTGAATAATGCTTCAGATAAAATTTATACGGTTCACTTTGTTGCGTATAATGAAAATATTTCAAAATATACTTTAAAGCAGCGCAACACAAAGCATCACTTTTTAAAAGAACCACCCTGTGAATTTTATCACCATTGAACTAAGCAAAATATTTTTTACACACGAAGATATTTAATTTTTTTGCGGCGTTGTCAAAGTTATTGCTGAAAGAAATAAAATCTTCGGAAAATCAGACCATAACAAAAAATACGATCATAAACACTTTATGAATAGAATTTTGGCAGAAACATTTGTGTCATGCACAAATTATGAACGTTCCTCTAGTTCTAAATCAAGGGCTAAGTTTAATAACTCCGTGCCTATGATTGGATTCTCCTCGGATTCAGATGGGTAAACTCAGTTCATTCAGTTCAAATATATAGTCAACATCAGATATATTCCTTTGGGTGACTCACAACATATATTCATATATTATAGCTTGCTAAATCCTGCAAAAACACAAAATTAATTATTTGACGCCGAACCTTTAGTTGTTGAGGACGAAGTCATGATTGAATCCTCGAGAAGAGTAATTACTTATTCAAATTGAATAAAGCCTTCCTTGTATGAAACACTATTTTCATTTACATTTTGTTTTGAGAGATCAAATTCCATTCTGATCAACCATCAATAGTAATTAACTTTTGTAGTCTCGAAGGCGAATTCTTTCACCTAGAAATTGATTATATTGGAAACTACCCTGTAGAAAATCTTTTTTTTTTGTTTTATAAAAGAATCATTTACGATTTTATGAACGCTCATTTGAACAACAGTTGAAAATAGGTTAAAAATAATATTTAAATGTTTCACATTTATCTGAATTCACTCAAAAATAATAAAATTCGTGATTTGGAGTAATTATATGTATATATAATATCATACCAATCACTCTGTATTCATAGCTTCATTATATTTTGGTCGATAAACAAACCATTCTGATTAATCCTCAATGATAAACTCAATAAACTCATAACGTCGTAGGCGAATTCATTTACTGAAGACATTTATCGTTGACAACCCTGTAGAAAAACAGTGGCCTTTTTTATTCTGAATTATGGAAAAATATTTCTCGCGGACTTTAGGAATGCTCAGTCGCTCACAATTTTGAATATAAATGAGATATTAGTTTTTTAATCAGCTAAATTTCTCAAAAATTCACAAAATTCACAAAATTCATGATTTGGCGTCTTCTAGCGCCTTATCTAGTCATTCGATCGAGTTGGGCCAATGTAGACTTTTACTCAGAATGGATTCAGCTACAACATATAAAAAATCTAGCCAATTTCACCGAAAGACTTTTTCCCATAAGATGTGTGCGTGGTCCTTTCTACTTCTTTAGCAACTGAACTCAGTTGGTGAACTTTTGTACAACTTGCCCTGAGAGGAGCAAAGACACAAAATCAGTGCCATCCAAATAAGCACTACGAGCGCTGCCACATTAGTCCAGGAGGCAGTGAATATTTTTCGAACTTAATTTCCCAGTCGGCAAACATTGATAGAATTGTTCGGTTAGTAATTCTAAGAAAAATTCATATATATTTAGGAGGGGGGGGTTCCGATGGGTTGAGGTGGAAAATGTGTCAGAACATACGAAAACATCGCCTTTTTTTTCCAGTGATAAAAATAGTACTAGTAGTATGAGATATACTGGAGTTGAGTAAAAAAATAGGCTGTCTAATCTGTGAGGATGGATAATATGTCTGGCAGGTGAAAAACTAAAAAAAAAAACATCAAAAAATTTCCCTCATTTTCGCATTCATGAAAATTTATCAGATGATGGCCTATATTAGAATAACAGCTTAAAAGACAATCTGGCTAATACGAAACACACCCAAAGCTTTGCCAGACACGTCTAATGATCGTCAGGCGCGCTGAACTCGGCACGTTCAATTACACCGATGATTAATGTCACATGTACATGTCCTTTTTTTATAAAAGCATTGAATAATTGAATAACTAAAAGGAAATACACTGTATTGAGTAGATAAGTATAATGGGGCATGTTGAAACATATTTATATTGATGAAATTATAAATTTTAATGAAAGCCACAGAAAAGTTTATACTTTACATTGGCTGATGAAAAAAATAAACTATACTTGATCAAAAATAATAGTCAATAATTGAATAAAAATTATTATCAATATAGCGTGTGACAAAGAGTCATGGTCTTTTCTCCTTTGTTTCTCTATCGATATTTCTGAAATTTGGAACATTGAATATGCTCACTAGACGGCACTGTAATATTGTCATGTGGTATTCAGAACGAGTAACTGACAGAGATAGGGGTACAAAGGACAGGGATCTAGGCAGCTGTTCTCAGATATAGCTGAAGTAAACGATATAGTGCAACCCATCTTCAAACAGTTCTCCTTTAAAAAAATGTACGGGAGCTGAGTAACTATAACTTGGGACCTATGCAATATCTAATAGCACATTATAATACTCAAATCGGGCTGGAAGACGGTTGCTTTCGAGGGAAAATTTTTGACTTTGAGAGTGCCGCCATCTTTAACTTGGCACAATATCGTTTACTCGAACTATAAGTCGCATTCCAGTGTAGTTACCTAAAAGGCCTTCGTGATTGTAAATGTCAGCCAGATGTGTATTTTCTATGAAATTATAGTATAATCGTTGTTTTCTCTTTAAACAATGGTATAATCTATCATGTGACAAATTTTCAAACCCGGGAAAACAAGAAAAAAAATTCTATTTTTCCCATTTTGAAAAATGCCGCCAGACTCATTTGCCAATGTCGTAAATTAGCCAGACCTATTTTTAATTGCAGTTTATAATTGTATCAATCTATGTGCTAAATTTCAAGCCTGGAACAATAAGGGTTACAGATCCGCAAAATCGGTCAAATTTTTGAATCCGTAAATTTTTATCCAGGTCCACTTTCCGCTATCTCAGATAAGCCAAACTGCTATTTTCATAAACTTTAAGTTCCACTTTAGTAAATAATGTAAAATATTTATGACTGGGAAAATAAGTGGACTTGTATTTTATTTTTGGAATCCATCCAAAAATTTTAGCCAGACTCAAAAATTGTTGTTTTTTGTCTAAGATAACAAACAGATTAAAAGATTTACACCGACTGGACAAATAAGTACAAAAACATTGACTGCCTCCTGGACTACATCGCATTCGATAACGTCTAAGGCAGCTGTGGAGGAAACTTCTGCTAGTATTTTTTCTAGACCACGGCCAACAAACTCAGAAGCGTCTATAATCACCTAGAACTTACTGATCGAGAAAGCCTACCTTCTCAGAGTTATTTCAATTTTCATACTCGACTGCGTGTTTGAAGGTTGTAGCTTAGGAGGTAACCCCAGTACGGACGCCGATCGTCTGAATTGGTTAAAGGCTTTTTCGATTGGTCGTATCTGCAATCGTCTTCAGGTGAATACCGACAAAAAACGAGAGTAATCAAACTGTTTTTATGATATCCAAAAAATAAAGAAAAATAAAATTTTGATATAAAATTGCTATTCCAAAGAGAACTTTGTGTTGATAATAAATTCAATTATTGATAAATGATCTTCGACATTTGATAACTTTCCATGAATTATTCATAAGATTTCTAACAGTTAAATATGGATAACGGGAGGAAGCCCATTATTTTAGGCAGCTTTGTGTAAAAATTGATAACTCTCCCCAACTAAAATCCAAATTAGTGTGATGTAAGTACATTCAATCCAGGAAGGTGAGGAATGATCTGCCAATCAGTCTTTCGCCAAAACTGTGGGAAGAAATTTCAGTTCTTTCTCTAACCAACGAAGTTGGAAAACTAGCCACTACCGCCCAGGAAAAAGCCAATAACTTTGCGCACATGTTTGCTGGAAATTCTATTCTGGATTCATTGGATTCATTTCGCCAGTACTCTCAGAAGGATTCTGTTGGGGTTGGGTTTTGACATAAAAAAAATCAAATGTGTAAACTTTTTGTCTCAAAAACACGCGATTGTACTCTGAATCGTCCCTAGAATCCGAAAAAGTAAAAATATACAGGATGTTCCATTTGTAATTCCCAAGTTGGGGTCGTTTCCGGTGAAACCGGAAGTGATGATGGAGGAGTAGAAACATTGGAAAAAAAATCCATTCTTGAATCCAATACCCCTGCCAAGGTTAAATCACATAGTCTTGAAACTCTAGAAACTATGGCTTGTCTAAAGAAATCGTTGACACCCGGTATTATACAGCCAAATTTTAGCCGTCAGAATATTAGTTCGAGTAATTTTCGTTAAAACAAATTCGTGAAAAAGAATATATTGCACAATATCAATAATAATAACAAAACTCAATCTTGACATTCCACAAAGAATGATAAGTCACTAACAATTTAAGTAAATAAACAATCAATTGTATTGACAACAGTACAAAAATACCTGATTTTTTTTCGCCATTAATGCACCAGTGAATGTTTATTCACGAAAAATTTCATGGCACAAGTGCATTTGTCACTGCCACGCCTACTCATAGTTCAGTGTGTCAAGTGCGCTATTGCCGGATTTCTAAATCAATTTGTTCTCAAATTCGATTTGGTATCTAGAGACATATTCGTGTACATGCAAAACTTGTGATACAACTGACGATAATAATTGATAACAATCTGTATTTTTGGGGAAATATTTCAAAAATGAATATTCTCATTCATTGTACTGTACTGATTTCATTTGTATTTGTATGTATTTATACAAATTTGAATGTTTATACAATATACAGGGTGTTCCAAACTCGATGGCCTTTTGACGTTTCTGGAAAAAGGGAAGTGGGATTATTTTGAAAATTTGGTTTCTTGGATTATCAGTTCTGCTCTGTCGATCTTAAATATTTTCAGCGCTGCGGCGTTGCCGCTTCTATCGAAAAGTAGCAACAACTTTGATATTTTAAATGGAATACCCTGTATATTATAGCATTTCTCGTTTTGTTATTGCTTTTTGATTATTTTCATATGACACTAAGGTAAACACGATTAAATTTCCACAGATTATTGTCTACGTGACATGTTTTCATATAATACTTCCCTAGGTGGCTAATGACCATAGCAGTCGATGCCAAGACACCAAAGAAAAAAATACTTTCCTATACCTATCTCCAGTGGTTTTTGAAAAAAATCAATAATTTCCTTATTTTTTGTGCGAAACATAGCTTCAATTAAACGTTTATTACTGCAGTATTTGAATACGTAGAAAGCTGAAATTTTGGATGTAGTTTGACAATGTCCTGTGTATTATTTATGACTAGAGAAATTTCTTCTTCATTATACAGGATCGTTGAAAATTTGTGATTTTACCGATAGATACAAAAGTGGTGAAAAGTGCATTTTTTCAAATGGAACACCCTGTATATCATCAAATATCTTGAAAGAAAATTGAATTTTCTTTCAAATGATGTATCATGTTTCTATACCTAAAGAGTCAGGTTTCCGAAATAAAAGCAAGTTTTCTATAAAAATTGGATTATTTTGTTATAATTCGAAAATTAGTACATTAATAATATTAGACCAAGCAATAGGGAAAAACGCTTGCAAAAATTAATAGTTGAAAAAAAGAAATATGAGCGTATAGGAAATCAAAATTAAAGGTGAGTTTTTGTTTCTTGTATCCGACGCACAATAGATTCACTTAACCTAAAAAATTGGCAAAGTTGCTAAACGAGGTTTTTCTTAAATAACTTGAAAACTATACTATACTATACTACTATAGAGATAGTTTAAATGAGAAAGTTGTAGGTATTAAAAAGATCTATCAATTTGTTCTCATAGCATTTTTCGATATTTTCAATACTTTTCGAGTTTTAGCGAAAAAACCGTGAAAAATCGGGATATCGAGAAGTCGTAAACTATTACGTTCCCATACTTCTTATTTACTGTAAGTATAGCTTATTGCCAGTTAGAAAACGATTTTTTTTTTACTCAATTTTATTAATTATTTTTCGAGATATATCTATTTTTCGAGATATATCGATTTTTCTAAAAAAAGGTGCTCTCATAAATTGGTTCCTCTTGCATTTTGAATGGTCCCAGGGTAACGTTTCCGGGCTTTTTTCTTCCTAAAGACTTGTGCTATAATGTTATTAAAGAAATATAGCGATTTTTTTAATTTTAATGGTAAAAAAATGACTTTGAAAAAACTGCACCTTTTTTTAACACGTTTTTTCTGGGCCAGTTTTACAATTTTTGTTTTAGGAAAATGTCTTTGCCGGAAATCGATTCCTGACATTTTTTCACGTATTCTCGAAAAAAAAAAATTTCATCTGCGACCTTCTAGACCGGAGATAATTTTTTTTTTCAAAATAATCTCAAAGACGCAATAAACAGTTTACAGATGTGCCGTTTGTGGGTGTTAATGTTGAATACCTATATTTTCAATAAAAAAATACTCGGATATGTTCTATTAATTTATTCTACTAGAAATCCCATAACAAAGTGAAGCGCGTGCGGCTGCCGGAACGTGCGGCAGAGTGGGGAGAGGGCGGCGCGCTCGCAATGAAAACTGAATGCGTGCATTCAAAGTGGCTTGCGCTTGCTAAATCTTTAATATCTCGGCTTCTAGGCCGCGTACAGGAATCCTTTTGTACTTAATCTGGGGTAGCTCGGCGAGATTAACACGAATATAGTATTTATTTTCTCCTCAGATGCAAAATATACCCGGATTTATTTATTTTTTTGCACATTTCTAATTGATTTGACATTTTGCGTCATTGACGTTATTATTTATTATGAATTTTAATTAAATAAATGCAACATACTAAGATAACTTTGAAATTCCATTTATTTATAATACTATTAAAAAATCTTTACAGTAATTAAAGTACTTATTTGTTAATAACATTTTGTATTCAATCAATTTTTCTCCTCTTAATCAGACGATCTTCTCTGAATTCATTGTTTTCTTCTACTTCTCCTTCTGTTTCATCTTCTGCTTTCTCTTCTACTTCTTCGATGTTTCTTTGGTTCAGAATTTCTTGAAAATACGTTTCTTCTTCGTCTATTTCGATGTTAGAAAGGGTTTCAAAGTTTTCACATTGTACCGAATAGCAATGCGTGCAAATACTCGTACATTTAAGGAATTTTTTTTTACAGCCACATACTTTTGTTTTGCAACCAGTTGTACAGCTACATGATATTTTTTTCATTATCTCCTCCGGTATTAACTGTTCCTCCGTAAAAACTGGCATTAATGCAAGCGCAAGCCACTTTGAACCACAGAACTCATAATAATATGAGTTCTGTGCTTTGAACGCACGCATTCAGTTTTCATTGCGAGCGCGCCGCCCTCTCCCCACTCTGCCGCACGCGCTTCACTTTGTTATATGGGATTTCTAGTAGTATGAATTAATAGAACATATCCGAGTATTTTTTTATTGAAAATATAGGTATTCAACATTAACACCCACAAACGGCACATCTGTAAACTGTTTATTGCGTCTTTGAGATTATTTTGAAAAAAAAAAATTATCTCCGGTCTAGAAGGTCGCAGATGAAATTTTTTTTTTCGAGAATACGTGAAAAAATGTCAGGAATCGATTTCCGATAAAGACATTTTCCTAAAACAAAAATTGTAAAACTGGCCCAGAAAAAACGTGTTAAAAAAAGGTGCAGTTTTTTCAAAGTCATTTTTTTAACATTAATATTAAAAAAATCGCTATATTTCTTTAATAACATTATAGCACAAGTCTTTAGGAAGAAAAAAAGCCCGGAAACGTTACCCTAGGACCATTCAAAAAGCAAGAAGAACCAATTTATGAGAGCACCTTTTTTTAGAAAAATCGATATATCTCGAAAAATAATTAATAAAATTGAGTAAAAAAAAAATCGTTTTCTAACTGGCAATAAGCTATACTTACAGTAAATAAGAAGTATGGAAACGTAATAGTTTACGACTTCTCGATATCCCGATTTTTCACGGTTTTTTCGCTAAAACTCGAAAAGTATTGAAAATATCGAAAAATGCTATGAGAACAAATTGATAGATCTTTTTAATACCTACAACTTTCTCATTTAAACTCGATCGGAGCTATAGTTTTCAAGTTATTTAAGAAAAACCTCTTTTAGCAACTTTGCCAATTTTTTAGGTTATGTGAATCTATTGTGCGTCGGATACAAGAAACAGAAACTCACCTTTAATTTTAATTTCCTATACGCTCTTTTTTTTTTTCAACTATTAATTTTTACAAGCTTAACATTGGGTTATTTCCCTATTGCTTGGACTATATAACATTTGCTCGTACATTAACGTAACTTTGACTAGAAAAGAATCAAAATGGAAGACAATAATTATTCAAATAAACATCTGATTAATTGTTGTCGAATTTGTCCCATATTTCTAACAGTTCATTAGATATTTATATTTTGTATTTTTTTCACAACAGTCTTTTCCAAAACTAATATTGCATGATTGAAGAAATGCAGTGATTTGAAATTTTAATTCAGATTTGAACAAAGTATGCTTGGTTCAGTTTTTCATCTCCATGATAATTTTATCTCCCATTTAGGGAGATAGGTATACGGAAGTATTATATGAAAATAATCAAAAGCAAAGCGAAAAATGCAATAATATACAGGGTATTCCATATAAAATATCAAAGTTGTTGATACTTTTCGATAGAAGAGGCAACGCCGCAGCGCTGAAAATATTCGATAGAGCAGAACTGATTATCCAAGAAACCAAATTTTCAAAATAATCATACTTCCCATTTTCCAGAAACGTCTAATAGGCCATCGAGTTTGGAACACCCTGTATTTCGTCATTCACGTTATCACGCAATAGTTTTTAATGTACTCAGTAGCATCTCAAGAATATTTTCTTGAGACAAAGTACATTTTATTTTTTAAGTAGTTGCTATTTATAAAATCATATTTTATTTTCATCATGATATTTGGTAGTTCAACAATTTTCAAGAAACCATTTACTCATCAGTCCCGCTGATATACTGTCGTCAGGGAAACTAGAAACTAAACATTTGAATATTTACCTTGCCCTAAACAAAGCTGTACTGATTTTCAACAGCACGACTTGAAGCTTCGGCCTGTATTTGCTCTATTGATGTTTCCTGTGTTCTAACGCTACCATTGTGAATCTGAACCTGAAAAAATGGTTCAGGCTCTAGTCATTCATTTACATAGAAGAAAGTGTTGTGTATTCAATTTGCGATCCGTTATGAGCTTCTAGTGTTGAACAAAAAGGTAAAAATAAAACAAATACTTCAAAAAGACTAAATATTGTATTTACAGGTTTCACCTAAAATTAATGAATTAAAATAATCTAAATAATCACAACATCACCATTTATGGCGTAAATCTTGAGTAAACGGGTGTTTTTCTCATCTACGCCATGAATTGTGAGCAACAAGCAACGGAAAAATATCTCAAAACATTACAAATGGAAAATGCAATAATTGAAAATAAATAAATAGAAAATTGCACCAATTTGTACAAAAAGTGTATTGTACTATAGAATGTAAATTATATCAGACAACACAGAATTGTATGCTACTGAAACATGCCCAAATTGCCCCATTGAGTATTAATATTCAATTCAAGAAATTCTCAGATCAATTAGATCACCTCATGATAATTGATCTTTCATATATGGACAAACAAAATACTTTGAGTAATCACATGAAAGAATAAATTAAAGTTATTTTTACATTTCGATCAAAGAGGCACAAAAACATTTACAATGGAAATATGTACAAAAGATAAATATAAAAAAAAACAATTTCTCTATATGGTACAAAAGGCATTTTGAAATTTTCTTTCAGATGATTGCTTGGTTGAGCGATTGAAGCAATTATTTTAGATTATTATTACAATTGATCAACCAACCATTTTAATAATACACTTTGACTGTTGTTTTTATTGAACATAATTAAATACTGAGAAATTTGTTCAAGAGAACAAAAAAATTCAATTGTCAAAATATTCTCTCCTATAATTCTACAATATAGTATTTGAGACAGCTCTGACATTGAATTGCATCTGACATATACTTGTGCGATGTTACTTATGAAAACTTTTGCAAAAGCTTCTTGTAATCAAACAGAATCATTTTGTTCGATTATATCAATCATAACGTACAGACCAGTTTCTTGGTCCTTTTCCTTCAAACAAATTTCTGATGTTCAGTTACAAGAAGCACTTGTAATAGTTGGTATGGTGGCCAAAGAACAGGCAGGTAGGAGTGGTTTCACGGCTCGGAGGATTGCAAAGACAAGCATGTTTGAGGGCCACGGGGGCCATGCGAACCACTCCAATAGCCGCACTATAGGTCTTGCTCAACTGGCACTACACATATACATTCAAGGCGAAGCCAGATTAGTCATGAGTTGATTGCTTAGAGGACAACTAGGACAAGCACCCCTAAGCAATATGCACGGTAGAGACTACAACAAGCTATACGAAGAGTTGGAAAACCACTGTTACAAGAAAGTCATCAGATGGTATACTTCCCAGATGTAGCTTTGACAAAACTTTTAAGACAAGTATAACGGACAGGGATGCTTGGAAGAAGGGTCCTCCTATCCAAGCGGAAATCGGTGTTAACACGGATGGCTCAGAAACTGATGAGGGTTCAGGAGCCGGCATCTATGGAACCAAGCCGAAGATAAAAATCTCATTGAGCGGAAATCGTCGCATACACCATTGCGCACAAGATCTAATAAGGGATGAGTTTTCAGAAAAAATCATAGTCATTTACTCAGACAGCCAAGCTGCGATAAAAGCAGCCAACTCAATGCAAGTTACCTCAAAACTTTTTTGCGACTGCATAGAACCCTTAAAAAAGCTGGGCAGCCAGAACTGACTGACCCTAGCCAGGGTACCAGCACACACAGGTTATAGAGGCAATGAAGAGGCATATTCACTAACCTGAAAATGAGCAAGTAAGGCCTGAATGGCCTATAACCGTTTTGAGGTATAGCAAAAGCTGTACTAAAAACAAATACCAAATCATGGATCCAACAGAAGTCTCCAGAAAGGTGGAACATGCCAAAGAGATTATCAAACAACTGCAACATTAACAGAATACTACTCAGCCAGAAGAGGAGCACTACTAGAATATTAGTAGGACTTCTCACATAGCATTGTAGGCTCAACAAACATGAGTACAATCGGTCTGGCATGTCAGAAGAATTGCTATGCAGGTTCTGTCAGGAAGAAGAGGAAACATCAGTACACATACTGTGCCACTGCGAGGGCTTGTCAAGGCTAAGATTTCTAAGGCTGCGAGAAGTAAAACCAAGAGCTCCCAAATATATGGGAGTTTTAAAAACTAGCCTATGGAGTCTTATAACGAAGGCAGGGCTAGTTGACGATTTCAAGGGCACACACAATACATCTGAAAAGGTCGCGGTGCAAAGGCTTGTAGTATGCAAGCCCCAAACTATTATGTACCAAGCTGTCGCAAGTGATGTTTGCATTAAGAAAAATCTGACATGTCACAAACATGGAAGCAACAGTATCTGCGTATTATGCATTGTTTCATAGTCACTTGATGTATGGAATACAGTGTTATGGTAATGCAGTATCTACACATATTACGAGAATTTTCATATTGCAGAAAGCGGCAATAAGATCCATTTTGAAAGTACCATGGGAGACCAGGTTGTAGAGAACTATTTCCTTCATTAAAAATCATGATCATCTACTCATTTATCAAAGTATAATAACAGTTAAGTCAAAGATAAATGAACATACAACACACTCGTCAATTCACCCCTATGATACCAGACACAAACACAAACGAACGCAAAGAGATGACATACAGCTCTTCAACCTTCTTCCCACAGAGTTTAGGAATAGACCCTTGACACAATTAAAAAATCAATTAAAGGTTTCCTCAAACCGAAGCGGGAACGCGGGAGCGGAAACAGAATTGAGTCTCGCGCTCATCCCGCTCCCGTCCCGCTTTCCCGCGTTGGTTTGGGAAAACCTTAAAACAGATACTATCCAATAACTGTTTCTATATTGAATTCAAAACATTGATCAAGAAAAACAGAAATATCTTCATGACCATCAGAGACCTGTAATTTTATTTATACTGATATCACAGTTATCATTATTTATATTTATACTTTATAATGAAATTGTTTTTATGTATTATTTACTTTTCTATTGCATTATACCTTCTATTTTTTTATCATTAACCTATTATAATGTATGACTTTACATACATTTTTTAAATGTATTCTTTATTGACCTGTCTACAAACTTAATGTTTCTTAAGACCAATAAAAATTATTATTATTATTCTAATAGTTGTCCTTCCTGAAGGACATTGCACAAGTATCAGTCAGGTGTAATGCAATGTTTGTCATGGTTTTGGTTTTTTAGATTCAAAGGTTATTCAAATGTTGAAATATTTGATTTTTTGGTCATTTTCAGACATATTTTTCTGACATCATGTTTGATATCTGGACATTTACTCTACCGAGTTTTTGTTTTGGAGTACTTGCTTTGCTTGTATGATGGTGCGGCAACTATTTAACAGACAATATCACTTCATGAGCACAACACACTTTAAATTATATACTAAATTTGGAATAATTGTTTTGGAAGCCAAATGCAATATTTGTGAATTGATTAGTATTCAAAAGAGCCATTTCCAAAATAAAATTTAGTTAGACCTGCAGTGGTGTCTGAGAAACAAGTCTTTCCAAACATGCTTAATATATCCTGACAAACAAATAATCGTCTAGGACTATGAACAGCAATTTTTCAATATACAGTTGAATGCGACCAGAAAGTCATACACCATATACCTCAAAAAATTGCCCAATGGCATAAACTTCTAAGGGCCAAGTGTATATATTTAGTTAAACTGCGGATGGACTTGCCAATGGTTTAGAATGTGAATTACTTTCATTAAATTATGTTTATGAGTTCACATTCTAGCCATTAGTAACTCGATTTGTATACAACATATACAACCGGACCTAAGACCATCAAGAAATTAAAAAAGGTAAATCCCCTCAAAAAAAATAAGACCTATAGGAAAAAATACTTTTTCAAATTACTGAAAAAGTTAGGTATACAAAATCTAATGAGATCTTCAAAGGTGATTTATGTTCAAGTTGGTTGAACATTCTGCAAATGTTGACACTGGACACTTTTCAACAAATAGTATTCTGACTATTGAGGAAATCTATTCCAGAATAATATTTTAGTGGAATGCCAGTAGAAAAGGCAAACAATTCTGTAATTTCTCATGAAATAACAGGCAATGGGTTGGAAGAATAAACGAGTCCCAACAGTATAGTACGAGATGCATCTCATCCAGAATATTTAAAAATGCCTCTGCAGCCAATAAAGCTGAAATGATTCTAGAAAAACACACATTGAACACTTTTTTATCTCACTTGTCTGACTTCCGGAATGGGGGGCACTCTTCTGTCGTGACCATTTGTTACTGCTTGTTGGGATGTACTACTGGACATTGCCCCACTGCTGCTTCGACCCATAGAAGACTGATGTTGTTGTCTTGCGTTGGGGTTCAGGATATAATCGGTGAGCGTGACATCCGAGTTTCCACCGCTTTCTAGAGGTATAGGCTGCGACCGGAAATGCTCCAGCATCTCATAGATGGATTGGAACCAAAAATGCTGTACCCTGCATTGGCCTTGCTCGTTTATTGTCATTCGTAAATGTTTGGCACGCCCCTAAAATAACCATACGAATTATGTCTGACTGTTGCATTTATTTATAGTCAACAGATAAGGTGGATAGTCTTATGAAAACTACTGAAAGCTAAAAGTACCCGTGTACATATAGGTGCCAAATCATCAGTGGTTGCTAAACAATATAAGTCAATTGTCGTTGCACCTCTTGATAAGAAAATTAAAACTAGTGAACAAACTAAAGATAGGTTGGTAACAAATCTTTACACCTGTGATTTGGGGCTTGTGCCGGAAAAAAACTATTAATTGGTTTAGATTATAAAATTTCTGGCAAACTTATACCTAGAGTTACGGTTTTTGGCGTTCTGGCAAGTGTAAATCGCGACGAGTTAAAGGATAGTATGCTGGATTCGCTTGGGGAAGAAATTTACGTCGATTAAATTGAAATCAAGGCCAATTTTGGACCTCAGGTCAAAAATTATAATAATTGGGATGCCGAAATCTTGGCTAAAGCTAGAATTTTTCTTTTAAAAATGGAAAGAATTTGTGCCGGATGGACTTCATGTATCGTCAAGGATCATGTTAAAAAAAAATACTTGAGAGTGTTATAACTGTCAAAAATAAGGTAATGTATAAAGAGATTGTAAGGCTAGCCCTGTTTGTGGCTATTGTGCTAAAGCTCATGATATCAGGTCTTGCAAATGGTTCAGAAGAGTACCCGACTTGCATAAATTACAAATTTACAAATGTTTAAAATTATAGACATGAAGCCAAAGCACAAAAATGTCATACATTCGGTAAGAAATCAAATGATACTATATCCATGATTTACTATGAACTGCAAAGTCAACATCAATTTTATACAGGCCAATATGCAGATATCCAGAAATGCAATGTTTGGGATGGGTGCGTTGGCTGAAGTTATGTCTGCTGATATTATATATATGCAGGAACCGTGCTCGTATGAAAACTATAATAAATTTAAGATTCTAGGCTATAATCAATATCTAACTGCTTATAAAAACACCGTGGCCCTTCTCACGGTTATTGAAGTAAGAAACAAGATTATAGACTTTTTAAAAGCAATAGGACTGGAAGAACTGTTCTAGTCGTTGAGAGCTCCTAAACTGCGAGGCAGCAGAAGGGGACAGAATAGACATTATAGGTCTCAGTGTATTGACACCCTTCCCCCTCCACAAGTAGAATAGAAAAATCACTATTGATAATAGATTCTTGAAGATGTTGTCGATTTGTTTTTTGAATTAGATTTCTTACTATCTTTGACGTTTCTTATGTAGCCTGTCACAGGGGGCATGAGTCACTTTATTACTATAAAAGATGTTTATTTCTCTAACAAAGTTAGCATAATCAAGAGTGATGATGAAAAGTTAATATTGTTTCTTAGAGTATAATGATAAAATGTTTTGGTGAAGTGGAGACACTGCTGACACAGAGTAGGGAACTATACAGAGGCAAAGGCCTGTCAAAAAACGAAGCTGAACATTGTATGCGCATGCGCTAAATAACTGGTATATTTGTCAACCTCACTTTTTGTTTAGTCAAAGTTTAGTTTTGACTTTTTTTTTAAGTTTGGCAAAAGGTAAAAAAGTGAGTGTATTGTGCAAATATAATGAATGAAAGAATGTTTTGATATTCAATGGATATACTTCAATAAATTATACACCTAAGTGAATTAGGCTCCCCACATAAATTTATGTGTATAAACATTGTTTATAGAGAAAGAAGATAGTTAGTCAATGCCTGTGGAAATCGCGTTTGATACAATCGCGCGAGACATCTAGCCCGATAACGACGAACCGAGGCAAAAATACACCCGTACGAATGCGCCCCCTACAATCAACTTGCATTTTTTGAGGTATACTTGAGGATTTTTATTTTCGTCAAGGAATCCTAGTAGTGAATCGTTCGCCCTGACAGGGACGTACTTGAAATTTTCTAATGATAGTTTTTAACAGAGTAGCATATTTTATTCACAAATTCAATGTCATTCAATAAAAATGAAGTGCATACTTTTTTGATTACTTATATTTCGGACATCCATCATCTTAATGGTTGAAAGATTTCTATCTCTTTCAAATTTTTCACATACTTTTTTGTTTATTATTTGATATAAATTAAATGAACTATTCATAAATGTAATAAATATCAATTTTGTCATTTTGAATTCAATCATCATGAACAATACTGTGGCATGGTTCAATTGAAAAATGAGTGTGGAATTTCAGTGAAATATATCTTTTCACCTACATGTGGTGTCCAGTGTATTTTTTAAGCCAAAATCACTGGGACGAAGCTCATAATACACTACCGGTGAACAGCACCTTTGCCTTATTATTTTCGGGGCAAACTGATTTGTGTTTGTTATTTAATTTCAATCACTGGGCGACTCATTTTAAACAGTAGGTGAGTGAAATTTGTGTCGCACACTTCACTAGTGAAAAGGTGGTGACACACAATGGAACAAATAGTATGTTCGTAATCATCAGTTTATTTAGTCTCAGTATTCACCTTGAAGATATCACTTAACTAGTGTGTACATTTTACACCTGTGCTCATTTATTCAAACTGAATTTATTTCTTCGAATTGGGGCTCCATATATGCTGTCAGAAATCAGAACAGGTTTGAAGTGTTATAAAGACAACGATTATTGAATGAAGAGATTGAATGTGTTTACCAACTAAATTGTTATCTATACTGAGTACAATAATATATACAGGGTGAGGCACCGGAAACGAAACAGATCGAATATCTTCAAAACGCATGTGTTGTGATTAAAATGCAAAAACACGTCGATTTTTAATCCAACGGGGACATCTTCCTATCATAACCTCAACTGTCATACCTCTCCCCCACCCCTTGGGCACCATCACTGAAAAAATTTGAATAGGGAAAGTAGTGAGTGTGACACATCATTGAAAAGGAAATTTCATAAGGAATTCAGCCATGTCAATTTTTGCGACCTAACTTTTTATTTTGGCGCCCTCTTGAGGGAAAAACAACTGTTCCGTATTCCAAATTATGACACTGCATTTGCAAGCTATTTTGACATAAATTCGGTGACAAATGCATTATGGAATATTTCTAAGAGAAAAAAAATGGCGGCTCCAAAATGGCGGACACGATTTGCAATTATGATCCGATTCGATTCAAAATTGATATGTGGTGGTTTGCAAGGTTATGATTTGTTTATCAATGCAAAAAAACAAGATGGTGGTCCAAGATGGTGGATGAAATTTGTAATTCTCGTCCAATTCGAATCAAAATTAGTATGTGGGGATTTTCAGGGTTAGAAATTAGGATTTTTTTGTCGATGCAAATAACAAGATGGCGGGCGAAATTTGTAATTGTGGTTCGATTAGAGTCAAAATTAGCATATGGGGGTTTTCAGTATGAATAAAATGAATTATTTAAATTAATAAAAAAAGCTTTTATACAAATGCGCTAAAAGGAAATAACAGCAAATAAACGAAAAAGAGAGAAAAGGTATTCATATTTTTTTAGATGTGTGACGTAGGTTACCCTGTGCGTAACAGATTCGAAAGCTTGCCGCGAGTACAAAATAGGTATTTTTTGCGAGGTAAAATTTTGATTCTGTTACGTATAGAATAACCTCAGTCACACATCTGAAAAAAAATATTATTTCCTTTTTAGCGCATTTGTTTAATTTTTTTTTATCAATTTAATCATTTCATTTTAGTCATACTGAAAACTTGTAAAACCCCCATATGTCAATTTTGAATCGAATCGAACCACAATTACAAATTTCGTCCACCATCTTGGTTTTTTGCATTGACAAAAATATCATAATCTTTCACCCTGAATATCCTCACATACTAATTTTGATTCAAATCAGACCAGAATTACAAATTTCGTCCTTCATCTTGGAGCCACCATCTTATTTTTTCGCATTGACAAACAAATCATAATTTCCGACCTTGGAAACCACCACATATCAATTTTGAATCGAATCGCACCATAATTGCAAATCATGTCCGCCATTTTGAGCCGCCATTTTGTTTTTCCATTTAGAAAAATTCCATAATGCATCGTCACCTAATTTATGTCAGAATAGCTTGCAAATGCAGTATCATAATTTGGAATACGGAACAGTAATTTGTCCCGCAAGAGGGCGCCAAAATGAAAGGTTAGGTGGCTAAAATTGACATGGCTGAATTCCTTATGAAATTACCTTCCTAATGATGTATCACACTTACTACTTTCCCTATTCAAATTGTTTGGGTGATAGTGCCCAAGGGGTGGGGGGAGAGGTATGACAGTTGAGGTTATGATAGAAAGATGTCCCCCTTGGATTAAAAATCGACGTGTTTCTGCATTTTATTTACAACACATGCGTTTCGAAGATATTCGATCTGTTTCGTTTTCGGTGCCCCACCCTGTATATTAATAGCAAGTGTTGAACTAATATAATATTCAACAATACACGAAGAGTAACGTGACAATTTCACAAATGATAACGGCACAAAACAAATAAACACAAAATTCACTGGGAATGGTCTTGATAACATCAAGTTCCAGGTTAAATAGAAACACTGAAACTGAAATAAATGGAATCTCGAGTTTACCAGTACAACGCTGGATAGGATGCATGTGTCAAAATCATATTTCAGAGCCATCTATGGATTATTCAATAAATCATATTTTACGAACTGATCGAATACATATGTTAAAATTAAGAAAAGACGTGACTGGAGACTCGTGGACTAGCGACCTCTAGTGATGGTCTCCATTTGAATCCAACTGAAAGTACGTAAGATTGGCTAACTATCTTCTTTCTCTATAAACACTGGTATAAATATTATACCAAATGAAGCACACAATTGCACTAGACTGGAACTACAAGGTCATGAAAATGAAAGATCAAAGAAACTGCCTATTACTGTCGTCTCTGTATAGTTCCCTACTCTGTGCTGCTGATAGGGTGGTTTCAAAAAATTTTACTTTCAGATAATTGGTTATTTTCAAAGTATCAGGAAGAGGGTTTGTTAGCTCATTTTTATTACCCACCAAGTACGCTTGGAGTCTATGGCAACTCCAATGTACTTCATCTCTTCCAATATCATCTCAAGAAAAAGTTACTGGCTGTTGACATATAGTTTAATCAATTTTGCAATATTCGATAATTTTGCCTGCCATGTTTTACTTTTTAATTGAATTGTTTGAGCATTAGTAGTATAATCATAAGAGGCACATTATCAACCATAAACTAGTTCTTTGGTAAATGTATCAGAACTTCTTACCCCCGTTAACTGGTACTACCAACCAAGTCTATTTTATTTTCTTTGTTTCATCATTCTTTAGAATAAACTATAACCAGTTGTAAGTTTGCATCATATTTAACATAAATACCTGTAAATTTTGAAACATTCAATGTTCATTCTTGCTCAATTAAACAATTTCAGGTGACATTTAAGAAATATCAATTCTTTACACATTAATTAAAAATTAACATTTGAATAGTTGATAGCCCTTGCAGTAATTGCAATTAAAGACTGATAAAACATGCTGATTTCAGTCACACTAACTGAATCTTAGGATAACGTATCTCCATGACCTCCTTTGTGTCTTTCTAAGAAAGCACTTCAATTAACCAGCACCAAGCCTGATTCTGATCGATCATCATGGTTAGATTAACAACAGTCACGTTTCCATAACAAAATCCAGAACTAAAATTATGCTTACCTGAAAATTAAATGTGAGGACAAATTCTCCGGTTCTAGTTTCACTTTGTCTAACTAAGAATCTACCATGCCCCACTGCCCCATCATGTAAAACCTGCTGAGCTGCTTCAGATCTTCCCAGTGTTCCATGGAACCATAACTCTGTTTTCAGCGTTTGTCCAATGTCATTCTCCATTGCTGAAATCCCAAAGGAATCATATTGCTTACTCATTTAGTCATAAAATAATCACTTACAACTCATAGGATCCCCAGATGGACATATTTCGAAATTAGAACTGGATGACAGACGATCACCTCCCCTCCCTGGATGCCTAGGCGGTAAATCAGGTGCATCAGAATGATGATGATACTCTTTCATGTGGTCATGTCCTTGACCAGCATCTGCTCCACCTGGGCCTGAAGGCATACAGTATCTAATTGTTGCTAGCCAAGACCTCATATCATCTGTATCATGAGCTTCAATAACAAACTCCAAATTGTTACATGCTTTCAGAACAAATGTGTTTTCATGATCGGGCATTTCCAAGGCTGTAGTTTCCCTAGCTTCAGTGATGAGGGCACAGAAAACTCCACTGCGAGGCTACAGAATTGAAATGAAAAGGAATAACATTAAACCTTGTTTGTCACTCATGAACAGAAATCATTGAAAATCTATTTGAACATTTAATGGATATAGGCTTTTGCTTCTAGTCTTATACACAACTGATTTGTTTTCTGAGAGTAGAAACCTGCCAAGAGTCTTTTATTACTCAATTCATATTTTGAATACTGCAGAAAGGTACTATATGCTGAATCTCTTCATAGCTGAAGTTATCAGTTTTGAAAAACTGACCATGAGCATCTACAAGGTGTCAGGATCTTTAGAGTAATATTCTTTTAAACTTTATCTTTACTAGATATACTCCTTACTCCTACTACAACTTTTTAATCAAACCTACAATTATAAACCTTTTTTACAACCAAATAATTTTTTTGTAAGATTGCCTGCTTCAACTTTCAGCTAAGCTATGTGAATTAGGTAATACTTCACAATATTATGAGTTTCATTTATTTATTAATTTGGATCTGACTGCTATTTCCATTTCTCTTTCTTCAAGTGAAGTTAAATGAAAGTTTTATGTTAACACCTACAGGTGTCAGTAGCTCTTAACAATATCAGTAATATTGTTGGGTTTACCTTTGGATTCTTAGGAGGTGAATAAAACTCTAGCATGTATCCTCCAGTTGCTTTCACCAGTTGCAGTCGACATCTTTCCCATCTGGTTGGTCCACTAGGCTGATCTAAACTCTCTGGTGTGGAGTAGTTCACAATACCCTCTTTTCTACATTCAACAACAATTTTTGCTAGTTTTGTTTTAATGTGGGCCATATCAACATCATCCGAATGTTGCTTATGGAAGAAATCTTTACTTCTTCTTAATACTTTAAAGCTGAGTCTGCAATAACACAGTGAAATAAAATGTATTTTATTAAATCAAGTTATGGATGAAAAATACCTTCTGAAAAATGGCTTGTGAGGCATTTTTGGCGATCCTTCTTCATTTTCATGTATTTCAGTTTCATTTCTCGAGCCAAGACCATTTGTAATTTTTGTGTTGTTTAATTTTCGTCTATTAAAATCCATTTCAAATTGTTCTGTGAAAGACTCAATGTACCTTCTCATGAAGTCCTTGTGAGTGATGGTTAATTTTGCAGATTCGGGTAAATTCATGTTCATATACTGTATAGAACTTTTTGAAAAATCCTGAGCCGCGGCTTGTGCATGTCTATCACAAAAATCTATCCAAGCACTGTCGTTGGGACTGGCCTCAGAAGCGGTTGCCATCGTACTAACACTATTACTTCTAATAACACAGTTAGGTATTTATTTATTAAACCATTTCAATTTCTACAGTGCTTCCAAATACAGTTGTTTTGATTTACGACTTTTTCCATTTTCCATTGACGCTATAAATGCCAAAATTTATTTGACTTTTGTGAATTTGACAATCAAATCACGAATTTCACAGAACTCACTGAAATGAAATTATATTATGTCATTAAATTTATAAATATTATAATTTCATTTCAGTGACAGAACTTCAGCATAAAAACACAGGTGATAAAAATAGAAATCCTCACACGGAACGTCGAAATCCCGTACATAAATTATGTCACACCACAGACCTCATATGAGGTCTGCAGTGAACACACAAATAGCCGAGGTGCTTTAGTTTTCCCATCTATTTAAACAATGCCTGAACTAACCCTGAACAAAACCTCAACTAAAATCTGTGACTAAACTGATAGACTACAAGCCCATATAACAATTTGGGGGGACATTTGACCCAGCATGAAACATAGTCAGAACGATGCTGCTATATGAAAAAATGTCTTTAGTCACTATGCCGTCAAATGACTGTAATAATAAATACAACTAGAAAAACCCCTTTAACATTTTTCCAGATTTTCCGATCACGAAAAAAAAAGTATGAGAAATAAAGTCCTCGAGTTATTAAAATAATGGTTCAAATTTCAGGGCGATATCTCAAAGGGCTTTAAAATGCGAGCGTTTTGAAATTTTACCCCAAAAAAAGCTACAGACAGACCGACAGACAGAATTTTCGGAAAATTTTTTTTTTCGACAGGGATCATTTTCCTAGAAGTAACTATGGGTCTAAAACGTCAAATAAAATAGCTGGGGTCCGTAGGGAAGCAATCGTAGATAATACAACTTCCGAAGAGGTCGTTGTATAATTTTTCATCTGAAAATAAAATAATCATGTACGGCGTTCCTCACGTTGGTAGATTATGAAATAATAATCTCCTAGAACCTACTACCGTACAAAAATAATGGGACTGGAAGCAAGTAAAAGTTTTCAATTTCTGAAAATTTAAAAAAAATACTGGATTCCAGTCCCATTAGTTTTGTACGGGAGAAGGTTCTAGGAGATTATTATTTCATAATCAACCAACGTGAGGAATGCCGTACAGGAATATTTTGTTGGAAAAGCACATATCTTCAGATGAAAAATTATTATTATTATCATTACAGTCATTTACACCACCAAGAATTGATGGCATACTGACTAAAGTTATTTTTTCATATAGCAGCATCGTTCTGAATATGATTCATGCTGGGTCAAAGGACCCCCCAAAATTGTTATATGGGCTTGTAGTCTATGAATACATGCTATTTTCTGTGGTCTGTGAGATCACTTCAGGAGCTACCCTTAGTTATGGCCGGGACACACTAATCCGATCCGATGGTCACCCGAGTTATCGGATCGGTGTGGTATCGGCAGGGGTGGGCACACATGTCCGACACCTCTCCGATCTTGTCAACTGTCAAGCACTCGCCCGACACAAGTATTGATTCGAACGCTTTCTTACAAAGTTGTTCGGCAAAATTTGTACGAATTTCAATAACTGCGATATAGCAATGATGACTATTGCACTAGTAGAAAAATATGAGAAAACTTGTAGAAAGGGAGAAAAAGAAGGAACCTGGAAATACTGTGGGTACAAAAGCTGCTAGGAAGAGAAGATCTGCAGAATGACACACTTTTGCCTCGTCTCATGGATGATGAAACCAAGTTTTATCAATATATTAGAATGTCGATGCGCGATCGTAGCGGGAGTCGGATGTAAAATCGGAGACGGATCGTACTTTATTCTGATAACAATGTCTTCTTTCTCATTATAATGATTTTTTTCTCATTACATTGACTTTTTCTCGTTATGACTTTCATTTCATTATTATGACTTTTTTCTATACGTTCATGCAAAAAACAAAACTTTATTTATTGAACTGTATATTTGGTGGAAAAACTGGTTCTTTATTGTACTGAGTGCAATAAAGTCTTTATTGCACTCATCTGACATTCTGCTACAGAGTTCTGTCATCATGACAAACATATAAAAGTCAAATCGACGCCATATTCAGCCCATTTTCAATGAGATTATATTATGTTTCGAACAGTTTTATATTATTGTCGATCATATTTATTACATTCTGGGATTACAACATTACTAAATTACAGTTTAATGGAAATAAAATGTGTTTCTTTGAATATTATTATATTTTCCTTTTAGCAGCTAGATTTGAACAAAAATGTTTTCCTTACACTTTAGTACCACCTAAATGAAACAGTTTTTGGTTTTAGCACAAACATTGAAAAAATATGGTATGCAACTCGTGCAAAAATTGTTTATTCCACTCGACGTGTTGTCCAACTCGGCCTGACGGCCTCGTCGGACAATTTCACGTCGAGTGCAATAAACACTTACTTATTGCACTTGTTGCATAAGTAACAATTATAATATTGTGGTTTATAAAACTGCCCCCCCCCCACCCTTTTTTGTTTCGTTTTTCATATATATCGATCTTGAATGTTTATATGGGCATCTACTCTAAATGTGTTTACTGAATAAATAAATAATCCTGTTGATAATATATTGATTCAAACCAAAAAAACTATATTTTCAAGAACCCAACAAGGTAACGCCATGAAGAAAATATAAAGGCAAATAATGTTAAAGTCATTATAATGAGATAAAACTCAATATAATGAGAAAGCCCAAGTAGCACACAGAGGTCATACATGGGTTGTACAGACGTCTAGAAGACCTTTCTCAAAAATCCATGACTTATGTCTTGTAATATGCTCAAACGTCGAAATGTATGCCAATACGACAAAAAGGCACACTTTTAGGACGTCACATCGACGTTATAAAGTAGTCGCAATTACTCGCAAATATAGACTTACATAAGCCAGTCGCAGAAGGGTTAGAATGGATACCATTATTACGTCGTTAAGTGGTCATAGTGCTGTAATAATATAATTATGAACGGAGGTCATGAAATGACAAACCAATGTATTACAATAAGTTTATCATATTAAAACATATAATATAATACTATTATAATATATATTTCAATCTCCATTACATTTTCATAACCACAACATGACAGAAATAATAGTAATCAAAATAAAAAATGTGATTAATGATTAGGTATTTTTTATTTTGTGTTGTTAAATTGTCCTAATACCGTAATTATATAGGCAACACCATTTTCACGAACAAAATTCAATTCTACTTACTCAAAATGCATGCGCCTCGAAGATAAAGAGAAATAAATCTTTTTTAAAATTATTTTTCATGTTTGGAAAAATATATTCCACAATTTTTTTTACAAATCGTTAAAATATGGTGACAATCATTCAATTCATACTTATTTAGTCCATCTACACTGTTTTTTTTTAATACAACACCTCTAGTCCTATATTTTTGGTTTAAAAAATGTTTGTTCCAATATGGCTGCCATAATTCTAACATCAGTCGAACAAATAACATGGATGCCATCCTCTTAGTACCGAAAAGTTATAATTACTTCGGTATATACTACCACAGAATAATTTACGAGTGTCTTGAAGACATCGCAATAACTTACATGGAGGAGTCGTAACATACTCATTGCGACCACATTTGCAGACGTTAGTTTCGTGTTCTCAAGGTTGTATGTACTCTAGTCGTACGAACGTCGGAAGGACACCATTTCACTGGAAAAGGGTTATGTTGATCACGGATTTATATTTGTGAATCTCATTTTGCAATCTTGGTTGTTGTTGTTTGGAAACTTATTCCTGGTACATTTTCTTGATTTAAGTCTGCTGGAAGAACTTCATTTCCTTGTTTGTTTGCAGTATCTCAAGAAGTGGATGGTTTATAACTGTTGGTGTTGATTTTTTAGGTAGGCACTCCTCCCACTGTATTTATTTTCTGAATTTTTCTATATGCGCCAGTTTGCTTATAAGGCAGATTAGATTTTTGCTTTGGTATTTTTTTGAGATGTCTATTGAGATGATGAAACTATGAATTTTTACCATGGATGACATAACCGCCAAAAACGAATTGTAGATACCTACATATTGTGGTCGATACGACCAAGTTCTTCTTTTGATACATAAGTTCGATATGTAGTTGTTGAAACGTTTAAAAAATGTATCCATTACAACTACATGGATTCATAGTCATAATAACCACAATACGACTTCTTTTCAAAACTACTCAACGACACAGAATTAAATTACATACAAACCACATAACAACATTTTCTAAATAATTATTGATTGTATGCGAGTAATATCCACGCTACGACACCATAGCGAAACATTAATGTTATAAAACGTACATTAGCTTTTTAGTTGTAAAACAACACAAATACGTACTTTTTAAGACGGTTTAAGAAGTCATTATGTGAATTTTATGACTTTGTGCTATTTGGGAGAGGTCATTATAATGAGCAAAAAGTCATTATAATGAGAAAAAAGTCATTAAAATGAGCAAAAAGGTCATTATAAAGTCTTGTTCATACCCTCGCGAATTTCGGCGATTGGTCCGGCATGACTGGCAGCCATTTTATTCGCAGAAAAATTGCGAAATTCACGAGGTTATGAACAGGACTTAAGAAGTGTGCGAAATATTATTCTTCGAAAAAATTAACCAAGGAATGAATGGATATTCTTATTCCTCTGTATGTATTTTGATTGAAACCATAAAACCTCAACCCTAAACCTATCCCGGAAGGAACATTTCAATTAACTTTACTCCTATTTATTTACATCTTTCAGAAAGAACATATTCTCAATAGATCATCTGATTTCATTTTCTAGCAATCTTATCATTTGAAATGCTCAGCATACTCAAAAAATCATGAAGATCACCGTGACCGTAACTGTGACGTAACTGACTGACAATATATATCAGTATTTATTTATTGCTCAAACTCAAACGCGAACACTAAGCAAAACATTCAAACATATATGACTCCTCTGGAAATGGAAAAACCTAAGATAAGTTACTTTTTTGTAATATCTTACAGAAAACAACTACTTCCCGGCTAAAGCCACGCTGGACATTGAACTAATCTGATAGATATTGTGAGACACTATACAACTTGAGAGAAAAAATCTTTAAGTGAAAATTTGCATTTTCATTCAGACTGTTATGATTCCACATCTGACTTTATGAACATCCTGTTCCTGTTTTCAATAAAATCAATCATGAAATGAATCTTTCGACCAAAAGTGAAGATGAAAAATGACTAGAAGAAATACACCAATCAATAATTTGCAAATAACAAACAAGGCAGATAGAACCACAAAATCATTACAATATGTACGAAACATTCCAATCACGTCTGGCGCAGGGGGTTACAGAATAACTGATCACGTTCAGGAAACAGTTTCATTCACTGTGGTCAGCATCATCAGCGGCCAGATATTGTGATAAATTAATCTAAACTTATTTCAATATGATCATCAGAAGTCTGAATGGCATGACCATTGACCGGGCTCCCCTAATAATAATAATAATGTTTATTTGCCAAGAGTTATAACATATATAAAAAAATATAGTGGGCAAGTAAACAAAACAATCACTGAAGCAGCTTGGAGTTAGCCGCTTGTTTGTGATATTGCGCCTATTAAATAAAATAGTAAATGTATAATTTATACTAACCTAAACAACACAATATTGAATATATAAAAATTAATATTATTACTCTATTCCAAATAAGAATACAGTGTTTGAAGCTCAAGCTTCACGCTAATTGGTTGAAATCCATGCCAGTATCACATAGTGCAATACCATATAAGGTGCTATCTGAAAATATGGTAACATTTTCAAATTTGGCGCTTTCCTTGGCCGCAACAAAAATCAAGCTGTGTGAGTTTTCCTCACTGATCACGGCGCCACCTACTTTATTCTTATTTGGAATGGAGTATAGTTAAATACCATTGTTTAAACAATGTAAATACACATATATTACATTACACATATTATATTGATTAAAATCTTGAAATAAGATAAATAAATAAATAAAAGCAGGAATTGAATACATAGCGGTTTCCATATATCTAGATATATGTAATGAACAAACTACAGCTTGGTTTAAATTTATATATATATATATATATATATAGAAAGGGTAGTCGTTGCTGACTAGTTAAGAATAAAACCAGTTAATATTGGGGATTGCAGCAAAGTCAAAAGTGTACTCTTTTATAGAGTTTATTCCAAGCTTTCGTAAATTTTATTTACATCTTCAGGGAACTACAAAGAATTATTATGTCAATTATACATTTTGATGTTATTAAAATTTTACTTACAACTATAGTGAGGTTAGTTGACATGTTCTTAGTTCTTTGGATAGTGACATTACAGCTTAAAATTGTAAATAATAAGGAAAAAAGACTTTACGAATATAAATAACAGAAAATTTTGAAATTTCAGTCGAAAAACAAAAGACTTGTTGATTGTATCCAAGGGACACAAATCAGTTGTCAATAGAAAAGAAATCTGTAATTTTCAAGTCAATGTTACCAACTGTAATCTTGTACCAACTGTAATCTTGTACCAACTGTAATCTAGTACCAACTGTTGAAATATACGACTGTTGTTTTGTAAGTTAGGAAAAAATTACATTTCCAATTGAGTAGTTATGGAGATATTATTATTCATATGGAGAGTGTGGTCTAACGACAATAAGAAGGAATAAATCTCACTCAAATGATTTATATCAGTTCTTTTATTCATACATTTTTTGTCTTGATATATGAAGGCCATTTCCAAAAAAGTTCTCTTAGTCATATGTGTCTCTTTAGCTAATATTTTAGTTGAGTTATAATTTATTCGATGGTCAAATTTGTTTACATGATCAGCAAGAGCACATCTTTCAGGATGAAGTCTACAATCACTTTTATGTGAGGAAATTCTACTTTTCAGGCATCTAGAAGTCTGGCTAATATAATTTTTATCACAGTCCTGACAAGGAATGCTATATACTACATTTGAAGTGGAAGTTAATGGAATTTTATCCTTCACTTTTGAATAAATTGATCTTATTGGTAAAATAGTTTTATTTGCTATTTTGACATTACATACTGAATGAAAGAGCCTGGACAATCTTGGTGTAATATCTTTTATATATGGAAGTGAAGTGAATGTAGGAATTGTAGGATTTGTAGGATTAGTATTAGCAACATTGCTATTAATGGATATGTTCAGATTGTTAGATATAATATCTGTTTCAATATTTAATGGTGTGCTGAACAGAATACTTCTCAGTAATTTTGGTGGACAAGCATTGTCTGAAAAGAGTTTGAAAAGAATATCTAGGTTTTTTTTATGAAAGGATCTATCTGAGATTTTGAGTACTCTAGCTTTCATCTGTTTCACAAGGTTTATTTTCATTGACCGCTTGTGATAAGACTCGAAGTTAATATATCTTCCAGAACTGCATGGTTTCCTGTACCAGTCTATAAGAATTTTATTATTAAGACCACGTATGAATCTTGTATCTAAGAAAGGTACGGAAAAATCATTATCCTCAGTTTCTATTGTAAACTGAATATATGGGTCAAAGCTGTTGAAAGTACTAAGAATCTCAGTAATGCCATCTTTTGGTAAAGCGACAATGATATCATCAACATATTTTTTGATGAAAAAAGGTTTAAATGATAGTACTGGAATTACTGTGTCCAACACATCATCCATCACATATGAAGCTAATATAGGGGAGATTGAAGCTGGAACTCCAATGGGAGCTTCAATCTCCCCTATATTAGTTTCATATGTGATGGATGATGTGTTGGACACAGTAATTCCAGTACTATCATTTAAACCTTTTTTCATCAACATATTTTTTGATGAAAAAAGGTTTAAATGATAGTACTGGAATTACTGTGTCCAACACATCATCCATCACATATGAAGCTAATATAGGGGAGATTGAAGCTGGAACTCCAATGGGAGCTTCAATCTCCCCTATATTAGTTTCATATGTGATGGATGATGTGTTGGACACAGTAATTCCAGTACTATCATTTAAACCTTTTTTCATCAAAAAATATGTTGATGATATCATTGTCGCTTTACCAAAAGATGGCATTACTGAGATTCTTAGTACTTTCAACAGCTTTGACCCATATATTCAGTTTACAATAGAAACTGAGGATAATGATTTTTCCGTACCTTTCTTAGATACAAGATTCATACGTGGTCTTAATAATAAAATTCTTATAGACTGGTACAGGAAACCATGCAGTTCTGGAAGATATATTAACTTCGAGTCTTATCACAAGCGGTCAATGAAAATAAACCTCGTGAAACAGATGAAAGCTAGAGTACTCAAAATCTCAGATAGATCCTTTCATAAAAAAACCTAGATATTCTTTTCAAACTCTTTTCAGACAATGCTTATCCACCAAAATTACTGAGAAGTATTCTGTTCAGCACACCATTAAATATTGAAACAGATATTATATCAAACAATCTGAACATATCCATTAATAGCAATGTTGCTAATACTAATCCTACAAATCCTACAATTCCTACATTCACTTCACTTCCATATATAAAAGATTGTCCAGGCTCTTTCATTCAGTATGTAATGTCAAAATAGCAAATAAAACTATTTTACCAATAAGATCAATTTATTCAAAAGTGAAGGATAAAATTCCATTAACTTCCACTTCAAATGTAGTATATAGCATTCCTTGTCAGGACTGTGATAAAAATTATATTAGCCAGACTTCTAGATGCCTGAAAAGTAGAATTTCCTCACATAAAAGTGATTGTAGACTTCATCCTGAAAGATGTGCTCTTGCTGATCATGTAAACAAATTTGACCATCGAATAAATTATAACTCAACTAAAATATTAGCTAAAGAGACACATATGACTAAGAGAACTTTTTTGGAAATGGCCTTCATATATCAAGACAAAAAATGTATGAATAAAAGAACTGATATAAATCATTTGAGTGAGATTTATTCCTTCTTATTGTCGTTAGACCACACTCTCCATATGAATAATAATATCTCCATAACTACTCAATTGGAAATGTAATTTTTTCCTAACTTACAAAACAACAGTCGTATATTTCAACAGTTGGTACTAGATTACAGTTGGTACAAGATTACAGTTGGTACAAGATTACAGTTGGTAACATTGACTTGAAAATTACAGATTTCTTTTCTATTGACAACTGATTTGTGTCCCTTGGATACAATCAACAAGTCTTTTGTTTTTCGACTGAAATTTCAAAATTTTCTGTTATTTATATTCGTAGTCTTTTTTCCTTATTATTTACAATTTTAAGCTGTAATGTCACTATCCAAAGAACTAAGAACATGTCAACTAACCTCACTATAGTTGTAAGTAAAATTTTAATAACATCAAAATGTATAATTGACATAATAATTCTTTGTAGTTCCCTGAAGATGTAAATAAATACAATTTTAAGCTGTAATGTCACTATCCAAAGAACTAAGAACATGTCAACTAACCTCACTATAGTTGTAAGTAAAATTTTAATAACATCAAATATATATATATATATATATATATATAAATTTAAACCAAGCTGTAGATGGTCAAATGCAAAGAGACTACACTAACAAGGGGGGTTTAATGAGCTCTAGCCAATCAGAATCTTGTAGCATCAACGCGTCATAGTGACGTACTTGGATATGAGTAGAGTCGAACTCGAACCAAGCAACAAAACTGTCAGCAGTAACTCTCATATACCAAGAGCTAGTCCGTCACTGTCACTGAAATTATAATATGATGACAGGAATGCTCGTCAGGCTGCGCGACTGGATTTCTCATGGAGGCTGCCATGTTTGTTTTGTGGTTCCTGGCAGTGGCGGAGAAATCGAGATTGAGTTGATTATAAGATATAAAACTGATACAAAGACACGCTGCACTGCACTGCTGTGTTTACAAACCATAAATCGGGAAACTTATAACACGTACGTGCCACTGAAATATAAAGGTATATTTCAGTGGTACGTGCAGATGAATGTCTCTCTCGCACCCATACAAGTGAGCAATAAAGTATTTCGCTGCTAGATTGCATGTGCCTCCTTTCTTCATCTCCTAGAGTTATCACTTTATACGGGTGCGCAGAGGAACTAATGGTGGATTTATGCAGCAATCATAAATCTTAAGTCATAAGGAAGAATATTCGTCAATGATTGGTTGGAATATACGGACCAACCAATCATTGACGAATATTCTTCCTTATGACTTAAAACTTATGACTGCTGCATAACTCCACCACAAGAGCATTCCAGTCATCACATTATAATTTAATTTCAGTGGTCAATGTCTATAGAGAACGGCGGCCATGACACGTCCTACTTACGTCATAAATGTTCTTTCATCTCTTTCTACTAGTGTCCCCATTGTCTTATGGGGATTTAACTCTCCTTGTTAAATTTTAGTGTGGATTCATGCAGCACCAATTAACAATTATCAAGTAACAATTATCAATTAACAATTAGCAAGTACAAGTTGAACTTCTTGTTTTACAATGAATGCATTCATGCAGACAATTAACAATTATCAATTAACAAGTAACAAGTGGAAGTTGGCCAACTTTTATCTTTTTACTCTAATTGAACAATATTTTCTTCTAGTGCGCAACTAGTACGCAGGTGAACGCGGATTGGTCAGTATAATGACGAAAATGAATCTCTTTCAAATATTTGTGGGGCAGTTTGTATCATTGTGTTGTGTTTTCGGTTTTCGTTCAAATCGAAATGGAAATTGATGATGCTATTTTGGCTGATTTTGTACGGCAATTTCCCAAATTGTATATGATAAGGGCATAATTACGATCATCAAAGATAAAAATATCAGAGATAATGCTTAATGCTAGAAACAATAGCAGGGACCCTCTCAGTGTTGATAGTTTGTATTCACATTGCAATATTTGGTCTTGCAGGCCATACATTTGATGTTGTCATTCGGGGTATAAAAAAAACGCCACATGCATATGGTCATGCAAAATGCAATCCCACTGATATCATGAGATTGTCAAACATTCTTTTCTCCGCCTACTTAGTGACCATCATGAGTACACAAAACTGATCATTTATTTTCGAAGAACAAATAGAATCTGAATTTTTAAACAGCATCCACGAAAAAGTTAGGTTAACTTGGTAATTGTTAATTTGGGTGCATGAATGCTATATTTTCAATACTTGTTAATTGATAATTGTTAATTGATAATTGCTACTTGATAATTGTTACTTGGTGCTGCATGAATCCACACTTAGTCTCCGTGGGTCAAATGCGCCAAATGGACAACAAATACCAAAATTTTAAGAAGAAGATGATCATTACCTAAACGTCCCAACCTAACCTAACTTAGGTAAAAGTAAGGTAAATATTTACAAATTACAATGTCTAAGGCATGGGAGGAACTAGATTTACTCCTTCATGAGGAGTTGAAAAATGGAATCAAATCATTGAATTTCCCAAGTGCTACACCAATTCAAGCATTTGCCATCCCACAGTTACTTAACAAAAAAGATGTTGCTGCAGAAGCTGTGACGGGTTTGTTAACATTATAAATATCACATTTGATTATATTCTGAAGAATCTTCACACCTGTAGGTTCTGGAAAGACTTTGGCTTTTTTGATACCCATTTTGGAAATTTTGAAAAGGAAGGAAAATGAAGGAAATTGGAAAAAACATCAGGTTGGAGCCATAGTGATGTCTCCAACGAGAGAATTGGCCCTACAAACAAAAACTGTTTTGGACTTACTGTTGAATCATGTAACCGTAAGTGATATTGAATTGAAGATTTTTTGTCCTATTACCATTGAGTTATATTTTCTCAGGAATTATTAAAAAAGGTTATAACAATAAGAATTAAAAGTGTATTTTATTGAATCCATTTGATCCAGAGTTACAGTTAATATTGTATTTATATTTTTTTAACGTTTGTTAAAAAAAAGACAGATTCGTATTAGAAAAATCTCTTTTTTTATTTTTCTCTTTGAACAGGAATGAAGAAAAGTCAACATAATAGAATTCTTTATGCAAAACATTTACTGATGATTACTTTGAATTTATACTATTTTCATTAAACATTGTTTTTGCAGAATTTAACTCAGATACTGCTGGTTGGTGGTAACAGTGTGGAGGATGATGTAAACAATTTCAAAAGCAATGGTGGAAATATTATAATTTGTACTCCAGGCAGATTTGAGGACTTGCTCACAAGTAAACATGACATAAACCTTGCAAATTCCTTGAAAAATCTGGTATGTTTATCAGAATTAAATCAAATCATTTACTCAAACTTTTAATTTTTAGGAAGTGCTCATATTAGATGAAGCTGATAGACTTCTTGATTTAGGTTTCCAAAAGTCAATTAATACAATATTGAGTTATTTACCGAAACAGAGACGAACCGGGTTGTTTTCAGCAACACAAACAAAAGAAGTTGAAGATTTGATAAGGGCTGGTTTACGTAATCCAGTTTTGGTTAGTGTTTCTGCAAAAGCTACTCAGAGTACACCTGACTTGCTGGACAATTATTACATTGTAACAAAAAATGATGGTAGCTTACTCCTTGCTGTTATAATCATCAGGTTTTTTAATTTTCATTGATTTCTAGGAAAACTGTGTACCCTCATATCATTCTTGGAAAAAAATAATGTTCAGAAAGCCATGTTATTTTTACCCACTTGTGCTATAGTCGATTACTGGGCCAATGTGTTCCCTCACATTATCCCTAAAAATTTAGGTTTACCTATTCTAGCTATACATGGCAAAATGAAAGCTAAGAGAAATAAGATAATGGAAACATACCGGGCTGCAGATAAAGCTCTCCTTCTGTGTACAGACATAATGGCTAGAGGGATAGACATTCCAGAAGTGAGCGATTTTATTATTGCAATTGATGTAAGAACAATTAAAATTGTTGTCTTTCTCAGGTTGAATGGGTATTACAGTGGGATCCACCTGCGAGTGCTAGTTCTTTTGTGCATAGGGTTGGTAGAACTGCTCGTCAAGGTCAGCAAGGGTCAGCACTACTCCTGTTGCTTGAAAATGAGGAAGCCTATGTACCTTTTATTGAAACTAATCAGCGTGTTAGACTCAATCCAATTGATGATTGTGCAACAACTGCAAAGGTTGAGGGTAACATTTTTAAATGTGGAATTTTCACTAATAAATATTTCAGGTAGAAGAGTTGAGAGAAAAAGTTAGGAGTCTTCATATGAAAGATAGAGCTATAATGGAAAAAGGAACACAAGCATTTGTGTCACATATTAGAGCTTATTCAAAGCATGAATGCTCCTTATTACTAAAAGTAAAGGTAGGTGTAGAAACTGGAAATAATCAATTGATCTATTTTTTTAATTACCCATTTGAAGTTCTACATGGTAGTTGATTGAATTTGTATACTAGTCTTTTGGCAAGGATTAAGTCGTTCAAAACGGATAAAGGTTTCCTCAAACCAAAGCGGGAACGGAAAATGGGAACTGTGCGAATTGCTAGAAAAACAGGGCATAGCAAACCAAACATGTTATTTGCTTGCATTTCAAAATGCGATTAATTGCACTGGTATGCACTTTTACTTATCCAGCTATAGAATTGTCTCGTGTTGATCCCTTTCAGGAAACCTCAACATATATTTGGAAATTTTTGCATAGGAAGGTGTTCCCCACTCATAAAGCTTACAGAAATTCAAAAAAGAAACATCAATTCCTACCTAGTTTTGCTTGGTTCTCAAGTTTTTCTCTGAATAATATCCTTTTCGTGGGAACCAGCAGATATTTTTTACTTTTTTTAAGGATTTTCCTGAGTTTTCTCAACTATTTTCGAGGAGGAGAGACCGAGCCCTCGACGGACATGTTCTTTTTTCGCCGTAATTTGCCACTGCTGAAATCGTCAGAAATTTTACGAAATTCTTACGCATTCTCTAACCGTCAGGGGGGTAGAAGGTCAAGTTACGAAAATTATTCGACCCTTCCATGTTTTTCACTATTTTTACAGATTTTTCTTTATTTCTTTAGTTTTCACAACGTTTTTCCAGAAGAAGGGGGTGCGAGCCCTCCACCCGTCATGTTTTTTTCTCGCTGTAATTTTTCACGTCCTAAACCAAAGGAAATCTCCCCGCTTTATCTATCCTTCGAGGGCAATGAGGTCATGTTACAAAAATTATTCGACGATGTTATTAACTGTTTTTACGGATTTTTCCGAATTTATTTTTGCAACTAATTTCTAGGAGGTAGGACTGATTTTTCTGGATTTATTTTCACGAATTTTACAACTGTTTTGATATATTGTATATCCTGGCATCCTTATTATATAGTCCAATTTACAGACCAATTCTATGATTGGTTTTTGAGCTACAGGGTGTCAAAAATGTTTTTGTTAGAGTATTATACATCAATTTAATTTTTGTACCTAAATTCGAGATTATCCTTTCTTAGAAATGAACTTATCACTTCTAAGTTGTAGCTCATGAGTATACCCATATAAAAAATAATATCTGTCAAAGGACTTTGCATTACAGTATGGCAAGACAATGTTCATCGAAACAGTCACATCTCAATAACATAATCGTTTTGATTTCCACTCAGCCCTTTAAAACTTTGAATGTATTGTAATTAAGTACTCAAATTCCTAAAATATAGGATAACATGAGAACTGGTATACTTGAATTGAATAAAATTACTTACGGTTGCCTCTATAGTGTGAATCTATTTCCCAAAAATGATTTATGTCGATCAATTTTTCATCTGACATTATTTGACATTCATGTAAATTCAGTACAGTATGTTCACACTTTTGATGAATATAGAGACAACTTAAAGTCGAACAATATGCAATAATTATTAACTGTTTCAACTATAATTAAATGAACCTATTGAGAAGGTATTATTCTTCACAAGCGGGATCAAATTAATCATGATAAAATTATCTTGTTTTCTAACCCGACCAGCCACAATGTTGACATTTTAATTTTACATTGCACCTATATTTTGACTGAACATAATAAAGTTGTATTTTTCCCAAAATTTTAGGGCGGAAATTAGTGATTTGGGCGTATCTATACACAAAAAAAATTTATAGCAAAGAGTGACAATAAGGTTATATTCAGAATGTCAAATGGAGACAAAAGTGAAAATATACTGGGTGTCCAATTTAAAATTCGAAGTTTGTCATTTCCTGTGAAACCGGAAGGAAGTTGCAAGAAACGCAGTTTTATGTCTCACGCAGGTCATCCAAATTTCATTTTATTTATTCAGAAATAAAAAAGTTGTAGGTATAATAAAGATGCAAGGATCCACAACAAATCAAAATTTCAGAAAAATTTGCTGAAACCCAGTTTACATAGAAAATGTGCGGGGTCTAGACACCGACATTTCCATAAAAATAGGTCATAAAAGTCTTTGTTCCTGAAAAAAATTCAGTTCCCAAAAATCCAAATTTGTCTCTTTTCTCATGGAAACAAACACACCTGTAACTTCTGTAATTTTTGACGTAGAATTGTGAAATTGGTAAAAACGATAGAACCACCAAAATTGTTGAAATTAACGTAATAAATTACGGGGGTATTTGTATGAGAAGTGAGCTTTGGATTTTTCAAGGAACAAAGTGAAGTAGTAGTAAAATGGTTATACTGATTACGAATCTGAAGACCTTTTTGGACACATTTTGCATTCTTTAATTTTCGGAAATGTCGGTTGTTCCATCGCTTCTAGCGTGATGTGTAATATATCACTTGAAATGTTCTGTCTGATGTCATACATTTTTTATAAATCTCTCGATTCTGCAAATTACACAGTTCTACTGTAAAAATTACGGAGTTACGGGTTTTTTCCTTCATAAGTGACATATACTGAATGTGTGTACAAACATAGATCTTTGTTTTTATCAAATCAATGAATGTTGACTATGACTAGATCCAAGAATTTGTTGATACAAGATGTTCTTAGATCATCAGAAAACCTTTATGGACAGGAAAGTTTTCAATTCACTGTCTGAGCAAATACAGACATCTATAATAGCTATTTATGATACAAGTTCGTAAAGTAGGACTTTTTGTATGAGTGTGAAGTTTGTTGAATGAGGCGCAGCAGTGTTTCATACAAAGTTTTTTTTTCGACAGTTATTATATTGCCAAATTGTAGCAATAATTATATCATTAATTTGAATGTTTGATGATATGAATTGTCGTCGTATTATCAAATAAAGACTTCCGAGTTATATTTGACGCAAAATATTGTATTTTTCAAAAATGTATGAACATTGTGTAAAAAATTACTTTACGCACAGTTGATGATTTTAGGTGATTTTTTTTCGCACTTGTGCGAAAAAGTATTACTTTACGCACTGTCAGCAGTGCGTAAAAGCACTGTCATAGAAAAATATTTTTAATTTCAAACAGCGCGTGAAATCACTATCATGAAACTGTTACATTCTGTTTGAATATTTCAGTTTTTATGAATTTCAACTGTATCTAACTTTGTATTATTGTTTTCATATTCAAGGAGCTACCTTTGGGTGCAGTGGCAGCTACATATGGATTATTACAGTTACCTAAAATGCCAGAGATGAAAAATAGAGATCTTAGCGACTTTCCAGAAATTCCAGATTTGAATCCAAATACTATACCTTATAAAGATAAAGTGAGGGAGAAGATTAGGCTAGGAAAATTGCAACAATACAATCAGACAGGTAACAGTTTCGGAAGGTTCAATACGGCTTAGATCAATTTATTTTTTATCAGGTTCGTGGCCAGGACACAAACATAAATTTGTGAAAAAACCAAGTGAACCATGGTCTGAAACAAGACAGAAAAAAGATGAAAAGAAGTGTAAGAGGCTGAAAAGAAAACAAACTAAACAAACCAAATTAGCAAATAATGAACCAGTGAAGAAGAAAAAACGAAAAGGTAAGACTGAAAAATTATCGAGATTCACCAAGCTGATTTTATTTCTATTGAATAGGAATCAGTGATGAAGATCTGGAGGAACTCAAACGTGATGTGGCTTTATTGAAGAAATTAAAGAAGAAGAAAATTTCTAATGAAGACTATGATAAAGAAATGGGTCTAGTGTAAATACTTGTATATATATATTAATTGATAAACAAATAAATCTTATAAAATATTACAGAAGTATAAATGTTTTTAATATAAAACTATTAAAACAGGTTAGTTAATACTTTAACTATTCTAAAAATATGTGAAATATGTAAAAACTATTGTTGTTTACTGCCCCACATTCTCAAGGCTGTCAACGCCGCATTGAATTTTTCACACCATTGGATCCTGTCTTCTTTTGTATCAGCTGATAACAAGTGCCTGAAATAAATTCAAAATAAGCTCCAAGATATTGACAAATATGTAATAGTTGTCTTTCTTGATTTGAAGAGGGCATTCGAAAAAACTGATTGGATATTATTGTTATAAATTTTACAAATTGGAATCATACTCCTAAATCTGTTACGTAAATTTTACTCATTCAGATGAATTTAACCACATTTCTTGATCTAATTAATGGTACAGAAAGTCACATTGGAGAAATAAATAGAAGTGAAAATAAAATGGTCCTTAGTCGCTTTTTTCAGAAGCATATTAGGTATAATATTATCGTTTTTGTTATTTGCCTCTCCTGGAAAAACAACAAAATGGGCTTCCTATTTGCAGAATTAAGGTTTCGTTTATGAATGATCAGTTTATTACTTAAAGAGACGAGAACAAGAAGTAAGTAAGCAATGCAGTATCAAGTGATAAAGAAATTGTATTTGATGTGCTTCAGGGGAGTGTACTTGAACCCCTTGTGTTCATATTGCATTTAAATTATATCAACCTGTATGTTATTTGAATGTAAAGGGGGCGTCACTAATTACGTGAGACAATTTTGGCGATTTTTCGACCCCCCCTTCCCCTTGGTAAAATATCGAGAGACTTTGCTCGACCCCCTCCCCCTCCCTTAGTCTCAGGTGAGATTTTTCAAAATGCGTATTTGCAATGTAAATGAGTTAATCTGTGCTCGACTGCATTAGATTTATTTAAAAAACACAAGATTTGTAATAACGTGAGAAAACCAAACAATAAAATACTTTTTTATTTATTAATAGTTAATAAATTCTTTTATCACTGCATAATTAAACAGCGATGAATATTAATATAAATGATTTAGCCATATTTTAGAGGAGAAATATATTTTTCTTCTCAAGTTTTCTGGAAAATTTTTCACTGTTTCTTGCGGGAAAAAAAACGTGATATTTGCCGAGACCACCCTCTCCCACACGTGAGATTGAGTGAGGTTTCGTTCGACCCCCTCCCCCCCCCCTCCTAAACGCCTCTCGTAATTAATGGATGCCCCCTAAGTAGCGATACAATTTTGGATGGAGCTTTAAATAAGATGAACGTGGTACCTACAAAGTTAGTAAACATATGAAAATGAATAAATTAATATTGAATGTTTCGAAAACTAAAGCAATGTTAGTAAAAACGAAATATAAATTCATTAGCATAAACATAAGTAACTTTCAATTCTCAGTATTGATGATGTGAAAATTGAATTTGTTACTGATATCAAATAACTAGGATTTCAAGTGGATAATTTATTGACCCTTGAAAATGTATTAATGAAGATGAAAATCACAGTATATAAATCAATTATCAAACCTCACTTTGACTATTGTTCTTTTGTTTTATATCTAATTAACCTGAACAACTTAGTCTCAAGTACAAAAAATTCTAAATGCAAATAATTTGAATGACAAAAAAATATACACCTATAATAGCATGCTAAAGCTAACGGGAGTATATGACAGGGTTGTCATTTGAAAAAGTCTTAACTATGTTACCAAATGTGACCTAACACTATGCTTTGTAAATGAGAATCTACTTCTTTGTGCAAGAAAGTATACTTTGATTGATTGATCTCAAAACTATACTTTTGCATATTATATGATCTGTGTCTCAAGCACAGCAGCTCAATGATTTCATTTACAAAATTATTCATAATCTGTCATCTATTTCTAAGAGATGATGAATTTTCTTGAACAGTCAATTTATATATAGGAATTCATTTCACAACAATTTGCACAGGAAAACCACCATCAGACGGTAACTAGTTATACCAACAATAACATATCGGTACCCACCTTGATTTGTTTTGAAACAGACGGAAAACAAAAACCACCGGAAATTCATAAATCAATTGCAATTTGTAATTTCATGATCATACGTGCACTTGTAAAATGCGTATCAACATTAATGGCATTGGGAGAACAAATTTGATCAAGTCTCGCTGATTTAATGAATTTATCCAGCATCCATTCAAGTGAAGTAAATACAATTAAACAGATTAACATGAATATATATGAGTTCATTTCTATCTGCAACATATTTTTATCTCAAGGCACTCAAGCTACTGTTTACTGAAACAATTACAGTGTGATAAAATTGAAAAATTGGTCGGGCATGTAAAATAGCACTTATCTCAAATATGTATACAAGGACTGGCTAAAAAGTTATTGACCTACGCAGGAATATAGATTTTTTTTTGATAAAAATCAATTTATTTCTCTACAGAGTATTTCCATTCCACTTCACTGTAATTTCCAAATTCATTGTAAATAGAAAGCAATCCTTTTTCAGTTTGCTTTATTTTTGACACCGTCCAAGTTTTGCTACCATTTGAGAATCTTTTTCTCCTGTTGTGCCGACAAACTGAATACCAGTCATTGTTTCTATTTTTGAAACTGAAATTGAAGTCTGCTGTGAAGGAGGGGTGTATAAAGGCATGTTAGAACGAATGGCAGGTGTGAAAAATCGAGAAAAAAATTGAGTTTTAAAACCTCTGTCTGCCATCCTTCCAGACCAGATAAAGCAATTGCTGGTGAAGGAAAGACACTAAATGTCGAACCGAATTCAAATCAAATCAAATATATATTTCTACGATTGGCATTGTACAGTTCATAATGTATAATTGGTTCACTTCTTTTTTTTTACTAAAGAAAACTTTTTGTCTAGAAGGGACGGACCTAGGTACGGGTGCCTGTTCATTTAGACAGTAAAAATAATTAACAAAATAAAGAATTTTAAAGTATGAGTTCTAAAAAAGGATAGATGTAGGTAGTTACAAGAAATATCAATATCAATCTAAACAATAAATTTGAAATTTGAAACAGAGAACAGTATATGGCAAATAATGAAAATAGGTATTGAAATTATTGATCAATGAGGGAAGCGATGAATAGGTATGAATAAATGTTTGATGTTGATTTAGATGATTTTTCAGAAAATATTGAATTGTAGGACATTCTTAAAAATGAGTTTTTTTATTTCACATTTAAATTTACTTTTATTGCGGATTATTTTAATGTCAGCTGGGATAATATTAAATAGTGTCGGACCAAAATAAAGGAAAGATCTTTGTGTGAAAGATTTTTTGAAATGAGTGACTTCAACGTTAAGATTGGTTGCTGCTCTAGTATTGAGAGGCTTTTTTGAAAATTGATGCATTCGCAGGAGACATTGGTAGATATAAATCTGTCTCACTTGGAAGAAACAGGTATCTTGGTAAAGTAATTCCGTAGAGAAGAGTTTTTCCTTATGAAACAATATTTTCAGTAGAGTGTTCTGAGTTGTTTGTAAGTTTTGCAGAGTGCTTGTGAAAGCACCTCCCCAAATTGTTATGCAATATCTTAAGGTAGATTCAACCAATGAGTTGTATAACATAATGAGATTTTTTCGTGATAGAATATCTCGTAATAGAAAAAATTTATGAATCAGAGCTCTTAATCGTTTTATCACATAGGTAATATGGTCAGGCCATCTGACATGCTGATCAATCATGACACCAAGGTATTTTAAAACTGCAACTTTTTGCAATTTCGGACAGTCACACCCAAAAAAATCTTCACATTTGGGAGAGTGTAATTTAATATTTATATTAGGTTGGTCGCTTATCGTAGGTGAGAAAGTGATATATTTCGTTTTCGCAACGTTTAGGCTTAATAAGTTATGATTTAACCAGATTTTTATATTCTTCAAACCACTTTCAGATTTTTTGTATACCTCATCCCAACTTCTCCCAGTAAATATAATTGCTGTATCGTCAGCGTAGCAAATCATTTGGCCTTCGAAATTATTGATTTTTCTATACTATTTATATATATTAGAAACAGTATAGGTTCCAATACTGTACCTTGTGGCACTCCCGTCTCAACTATTGATTCGGTGCTCAACACATCTCCTATCTTTATCTTCTGTGTTCGGTTTTTTAAATAGTTCTCAAAAAGACCTAGTGTTAACCCTCGAATACTGTAGTCACTCATTTTAACTAATAATTTGTTATGGGAAACAGTGTCAAATGCCTTGGCCAAGTCAAGAAAGACGGCTAGACTTATCTGATTTGTCCAAGGCTCCCACTGTTTTCCCAACGAAGCTCATGATGGCGTCCTCCGTATTATAATTTTGCAAAAATCCATATTGACTGCTGGTTATTATGTGATGCTTGTCCAAAAATGTAATTAATCGTGTCTTAAGAGCGTGTTCGAATAATTTAGCAAAATTATTAATAACGGAGATGGGCCGATAATTTGTCAATAAATTACGTTTTCCAGCTTTGAATACTGGGGTCACTACGGATTCTTTCCATTGCACTGGCATTTTTCCATTGAGAAAGCAGAGGTTTATAATGTGTTGCAGAGGAATCAGAATATGTTTGTGGATAGCTTTTATAACTTTTGTATTAATTCCATCTGGCCCTGGGGAACAATTATTTTTTAATTTTGAAATAAACGATATTAATTCTGAAGTTGTGATGGGTTCTAGGAATAATGATGATTGTATAGATAAATCATTCAAAAAGTGCGGTTGAACAAATTTGATTTTTCGTTATTATCACTTATTGAGAGTCCGTTTTCATTGAAAATATCAGTCTGAGAAACATTTGAATTTTTTTTGGAGCCTGAGATATCATTGATTATGCCCCAAGTTTTCTTACAGTTCCCAACTGCTTCACTCAATTTTCTTTGATAAAAATCATTTTTACTCTTTTTTATTAGTGTGTTAAGATTATTCCGGAATCGTTTATATTCCTGCTCAAGTTCAATAGAATAGTTATTCAATAGTTGGTTTTTTAATGAGTCCCGGTTATGAATTGAAGTGATTAAACCTAAAGAAATCCAGGGTTTTAGTTTCCGAAATTTATTTTTTACGGTTTTTAATTTAGTTCCTTTTTCGATATATTCATTGAGTTTTTGAATGAAGTGGTTGTAAGATGTTTGAACGTCTTGATTACTTACCACATTTATCCACAGCTCGTTGCTAATTAATTTCTCGAGTTTTTCAAGATTTATTTGTTTAACAATTGTTTCATTTCTAATTTTTGCAGGATTTGAATTTTTTTCTGAAAATTTTACGAAAATGGAGGTACTGAAATGATCGGTGATATCAGTATGAAAAATTATAGGGTCTACTTGTATTTTTTTAACAAAAATATGGTCAATAGTTGATTTTGATTCGAGTGCAACACGGGTTGGCTTATTAATGTATGAAACAACCCATTTAGGGTCAATAAATCAAGATATTTATTTGTTTCGTTCAGATCTAATCTCAGTAAATTGATGTTGATATCTCCCAGATAAATTTCTAAGTTTTGCTTTCCAACTGATAACAGGTATTCTTCCAAATCTTCAATATAACTTTGAGTGCTTGTTGAAGGGGGTCTATAATAAGCAGTTATACCAATTTTATTATTATTCTTCAAACTGAAAGTAGCACGAAGGAAATTACTATCATTAATTTTTTTTACTATAATGGTTGGAATTATATCATTTTTGATATAAATGATGGTCCCGTCACATTTATTTATAATTGAGTTATTATAATAGGCTGTGTAATTTGGTATTATGAAATTATTCAAGTCAACTTGCCTCGTTTCTGATAAAACTATCACATCTAAGATATCTTTCCCCTTTTCCAGATATATGAGCAGTTCATCGAAGTGCTTCCTCAGACAGACTACGAATATTAAAATGAATTATTCCAATACCATTCTCTGTTTTTCCTTTCACCTCATGTATATATTCTTGTAAACTACCAAGTTCTCTTGTATCAACTTGTTGTTGACTATCTATTTCATTTAAAAAGTCCAGCATAATCATTGTGAAACCTGAGGAGCTCCTGTAAATATTACTTAGTGATTAAGGCATGAGTATGTACACAAACAGAAAAAATTTAATACATGTATATTGTATATTATATATATATATATATATATATGTATATATATATATATATATATATATATATTCATGCACACCTACATACATATGCAGTCATTCATTTATGAATAAAATCATCCTGAAAGAAAACAAATTGTTTCATTGTACAAAAATGAAAATTTCACATTTGAAATATATATTTTTTTTTTGTAGCTATTGGAAATTATTTGTATTAGTAATTAATTGAGTTCTTATGAAATGCATAAATTTTCCCATTTTTTGACCATACATTCTTAAAACCAATTTTTTCAGCTATTTGGTTCATCAGATCCACTTTTTTCTTGGTCAGATCTTCCTTAACAACTATCCCAGTGCCTTTGAGCATCTTCTTCTTCGCATATATGTTTTGTTTCACTGCTATGTTGCTCAACTTTAAATACGTACATCGGGAATGTTTACTATTTTGTTTGCCCACCCTGTAACATATTTCTATATCTTCAGATTTCAGCTTCATCCCCATTTTTGAATTGAAAAGATCAATTAATTCGGTACTGGTATTTTCTTTGAGGTTAAAGATTCTCAGACTTGTTTGTCGACTCAGTTGATCAAAATATTCAAGTATCATTTCAGCTTCTTCTCTTTTACGGGTTTCTTCACTCATAGTGTTTTCCAATGATTGAATTTTTTCTGCAATTTTATGTTGTTCAGAATCAAAATCTGATTTAAGAGACGCCACTGAATTCTCCAAATCGGTGAACCGTTTATCGAGAGTTTTTACAATAGCCTCAGTCACATTTTCGGCGATTGTTTTTATGAACTCTTTGCTTTGTATGCATTTACTTTCGGCTTGATTTACCAACTTTTCTATCTCTTCTCTTATATCCCTGGTTATAACCATGATTGGTTATTACGATAGATAAGATCACCACTTTAGACACCTTATGAACTTATTTTCAGGCTGTAACACACCACAGTTAATTAGTTTTTGATACTTTTTCAGGAGCCCAGGTCATATGCGACTATTCACAATAAACCATAGGCGTAGAATTAGGATTACGTTTACAGAGGTCTAGAAAGAGACCCACATTTCATAAAATTTTAAAAGTCTCAAACATTTTTTTCGCATTTTTCACACCTGCCATTCGTTCTAACATGACTTTATACTCCCCTCCTTCACGGGAGTGCAAGAGGTTAGATTACACCATGTATATAATAGAAATTGTTAGTATTAAAATTGTGTATATTAGGGTATTCTATTTGATTAAATATATTAATGTAGCAACAGATAAAAAAAAATTGATATTTAAAATTGTTATTTATCTTGCCCATACAATATAAAAGTCAAGTTATAAAAATAAGCATGTGTTTACCTAATGATGGTTTTATCTCCTTTGCATATTGTTACAAGGCTATCCTTATCCTGCGGTTGAGCAACTCTCTCTCTTTCTAAGAGGAAAGTATGTAACCTAGCGCATATGTCTCTGCTCACTGGTCCCACTTGTTTAGTTAAACAATTTTTCAGGTCAACGGTATCTATGGGGGCCTGAAATCAAAAGGAATTGTACTATTCACAAGTATCATTCTCTACAAGAAGTAAAATAAACTTAAACTGTATCTAATTGTTTGTATTCATAGGAATTCCTACCATCTTCTTTTCATCATCTGGATACTTCCAATAACTGAAAGTATGTCCTTTTAGTAGAATCCACCTTCTATGCCATGCGCCAAACCCTGCCACATCTTCAAACATAGTTAAAAATCCTCGATGTTCCACGGAAACTTCCAACTCGCAGCAAATACGCATTTCTACGGTCCCATCTAGAGGACTCATAGACGGAGTCTAAAAAATAAACAAATCGCATCTTTTCCTCACAAAAAATATGAAATTCTTACATTATTCAAACTCCACACTCTTTTGTTCATGGCTTGAACTGAGAAGACTATGTAACCCATGACGGCAAATGAAGATGTTCTTACAGCATGAGGGCCAGCTGGAGACTCCCTAATGGGCATAACCATTCTAGAATCTGGTTTTGACTTTTTGGGAGTAGCTGACTTGCTACCGGACTGTAAAAACCAAAAATAAAATTCCATCAAGTGCACATGTATGTATGGAGCAAATGTTTCTGGTCATGTTCTTAGGAACATTGTAGAAATTTGGCGTTCACTGAGAAATCTTCAAAACTGATAAAGCAACATACTTGAAATTAAAAAAATTGGGGTCAATGAAAATAGAAAAAGGTTCACAAAAAAGCACCACAAAAAAAGAATAAAAAATGTAGATTAACTTGATGAATTTGGGAAATCCAAAGATGAATAGAATAAAATCACTTCATAACTGAAATTCATCATTACATATTAGTACAGTTTCTTCAACCTTCTTTGGATTTATTTCTAATAATAAAATATCACCCTCACCTTTTTGTTTATATGATATTTCACTTCATGAGGAAGGAATTCTTCTTGAGCCTGGAGGCAGTACACTTCAAAAGTGACTGTGAAATCACTATAAATATCATTTAAAACTATGCTGCCAGGTATCATCAGATCTGTATCGGGATTTTTTGTGTTGTGAACTACAGTGGATACCAATTTTGTGGGAACAACCTGTTCCCCACATTTGATAAGGCACACAACATGATGACCTTTGCCGCCAGCTAAAAAGTTCAAAATCGTTAATAACAAATTTTTAACAATCTCAAAATCATAGCCTACAAGAGTGAAAATTGCAATGTAAGAAACAGCAGTACTTTTCTTCTGAACACAATATTCTGTAGGCGTTTTTCCTTTCCTATACAAAAACTCAAATTGTTAGGTTTCACTAGGTTTATACCAATAAAATATTTTATTGCTCATTGGTTCTGCCAGTGTTATGGAATCGAATTGTATTATAATATGGTGTCCATTGTATCGTCAAGCTGATATTAACAGAATTGAAAGGTGCAACATTTTTTTAAGGTCTTGTGCTTACAAATTTGGATATCAGAGGAGAGACATGAATACCACCAAATAAAATTGAGACTCAACAATATAAAGGTGTATCCGATGAAACCAAGAATTTCAGAATTGTTCATGGTTTCTCATGACAGTACAAACAAGGAGCAAAACAAGCCTATTGGAATAGTTGAATTAATACACAAAATATTAAAAATTAATTAATTTGAATAATTTATTTCCTCTTTTAGCAAGTAAATGAGACATGTCTTTTGCTAATCACATAAATGAAAAAACCTTCCGATGCCAAGAAAATGTTAGAATTTATTGAAACTATAAAACGTTCTCTGAAATGCCCTAAAGAACAGAACTGATGTATTTAATTATGTCCTGTAATTGGATGCTGCATGTTAGGCAATAAGATATTGTCACTATTACTATTATTATTTTCACAAACCTTAATGTTGTTTCTAAATGGATGTCTATATATAAAGTAGGGTTGTTAAATCAAAAACCACGATTATAGGGAGATGATGAAAAAATTTAACTTAACAACATTACACAGTAGGAGAACTCATTGCAATCTTTGTTTTATTATCAGTTGTCCTGAATTAGTAGAAATAATCAAATTCAATATTAAAAATTGTATCATGGGAAACTCTTTTTCATAATAATTATCAAAAATTAAAGTACAGTAGGCACTTAGATAGATAGAACCTTAAAAACTTTTGAATAAAATGAATATTTATATATTTTCTTAGAAGTCAGTCAGTATTCAATAGCGGTAATACCATTAATGCTTATCCCCAGATTTTAACATTTTCTGCTGGACTTGAATGTTTCTAAACAAATTATTTTTGTTCCTTTTTGCTGTACCTTCATAAGTAATCAAATATACATTGTTATGTTTCTTATATTCATTTATATTTGCACATAAACTACAAACGATACTCTATTAATACTAGTAATCCACATTAAATATCAGACAGGATTTTTTTTGTAAGGAATAACTTGTATCTTTTGCTTCCAGAGTTTGTTGAACTTATTAGATATATTTGTTTTCTGTTTGAAAAGTATAATGTTACACTTTACTTATGAAAATAAGTATTGGTGTATCCACTTACCGGCTGCAAGAGCTTTAACATATTTATGTTTGAGGGGGAGCACAATGTTAGAAATGGTCAATGATCCTTTTTCCAAAGGTACATTCTTAGCATGGTGCCCTTGAGGTCTCATGGTACCCTCGACCTTCAATCGTTGAAGTTCATGAAGTGCAGCTTGCCTTCTGTGAGCTGAAGAAACAAATACATCAAAGTACTGAATTTATAAAACAAGCAATGATAATTATTATAATAGAAAGGTTAATTAATGTCAGTTTTTTAATACATGGTTCTTTCAATTTGATACAAATTTTGCATTTCTCCAAATGTTAAACAGATCACTAAAACTCTGATTGTCTCTTTTTTATATACATACAAGAGATGTACAAAATCATGACTTCAAGAATAAATTATCTTTATTTTGCAAAATACACAAAAATATTGCTTTTATTCCAAAAATGTATAAATCAAAGTCCATTTGCCTTCGATCATGGGAAGTGGGAAGGTGAAGACAAATACAAACTTATCCATGTGTTTTTGAAAACAATGGTATGATACTCTTGAGTCGTTTTCATATTTTTCAAAGATAATCAAAGTTTGTATGGTGCATTCTAAATTTGAAGAAATGCGGATACTTTTATGGGAATAAAATTTTTAAAAAAATTGCAAATAAAAAATATTCTTATTTGCCGAAAAATTTCATGTATGACATCAAAGCTTAAAAAGGAAATGGTGTACCTCAGGGTACAGTCCACTTTTATTCAAAATTTATCTCAATGACCAATTAAATCTTGAAAGTAAGATTAAAATTCTTTGTTTTGCAGACCGTTATTAAATATGAGGCTTACACTTGGAATTAACTTCAAGAAATTGTTGAGAAAGACATCAAAATAATTAAAAGTTGGTTTCATAACAATCTGTAAATACATAAAAAAAAACATACATTACGAAATATAGGACCTCTCACGACAAAAAATGTATGAAACTGACTGTATCAAATATTTGGGTATAATTACTGACATTTAAGATGGGTTTCACAAGCAGAATATGTAATAAAAAAATTGAAATTCAAGTTATTAAAAAAAGTTTTGAATATCTGTCATATAGAAATATCATATTATTCACTTCTTCAATCACCAATGAATTATAGAATTTTGGGATGAGGTGGACTATGAACCCATTCTGAAAAATTCTCTCTTCAGAAAATGTTTTTGAAAATAATCTATAACAAAAATTATACAATTTATATTTGTCTATAAATATTTGTGTATATTTTTGTATTTCAAGACATATTTTCTCATAAGGTAGACATTCTTTAAAAAATCGTAAATGTCACAGGCATTGCCTGATATATCATTTTGTAATTATAAATTTGAATAAATTCCTACCTATAATAGTTAAATAAAACAAAAACTCTTACTTGCTACCAATAGTACTCGTTCAGCCTCCACCTGTTCAGTTGAACCTGAAAACTCAGGAGTACAACTACACAAATTTAACGCCTGGCTCGTTTGGGATATGATATTTTGTTGCCGATAAACTTCCTCTTGAAGTTCATCAATTTTTTTATTCACAAGTTCGCTATCACTTTCAACAATTCCTAGTGAACCACATTCTTCTAGAAGAGGTTGTCTGGATATCTGCCGTAGAGGGGACTGAACCTGAAGGTCATTCATATATTTATTTTTTTTGCATATTATTACATCATTCAATTTCTCACCTGGTTCTGCTGTCTTCTATAAATACTAACTGTGTGAGTCAATGGTAAAATATTTTCTCCTTCCATAACATATTCGGGTAAATCTGTAGAGGACTTCATTTTTGGTGATTTAAACTTGTTTTTAGTAATTTCATCAACACTAGGACAACAATTTTTGTAGTTAAATGAGTCCGAAGTCTGAGACGTTGATTTCTGTAATTGATGTTGAGTATTAACAATTTTTTTTTTTTTTCAATAATTAATACTTACTTTTGGCGAAACCTGCTTTACTTGCTTTGGAGGAGTAGGACCTGAGCTGGTATTGTCTTCATTGCTAAGTTCTTCAAGGTAGTTATCCATATCATCCAAAATACTAGAAACGTCACTGGCAGTACTTTCATCGTAAATTGGCTGAAATGAAAAGGCCAATGTCAATGTAAATTAACCCAGAGTAACCCCAACGAGTAGAATTCGTATAAAAATAATATACTTACCCTTTTCTGGGGCGTTTGATTCTTACACACTGCTTCTAATATATCACGACCAAAACTCGTATTAGGATCATCTGATTCAGTATTTTCTTCACAACTGTTCGACAGAGAAAAACTTTTAAATGCTTTGCACTATCACCAACACCATTCAAATTATTTTAGCTTATAGGTTTTATTTACACTTTTCATGTGAAACAACTGCAGAATGGTGATGAGTCCTCAGATATTTAGGATGAAGCAACTATTATATGAGTTTCTGTGTCTTGAAAACAGTAGTTATATCCTGATCTTAAATTCAAAACCTAGACACTTTGATAACTTCTAGACCAGGTAATTTGTGCAAACTAACTACCATCCACAACCCCCTTTTATAATTTTGTAATGGCAAAGGGGATCAAAAGGTATTTTCCATTTTTTTTTTATTCCAGTCAATTTGTTTTCAAATGAAACTGAAAAATGTTTCATAACACAATACAGGAATTGTTGAATTATTTTTTATTCGGTGTTGGGTCAGTTCGTTTACTGATGACAGTAATAACCAGAAAAGCCAATATTGCTTTCATTGATTGTTGAATGATTCTTATGGCTCAAATCTCACAAAAAAAAATACGTTCATCACTTGATATTTGTTCAATGCTCATCAGAATGTGATTCAATAAAGTGAAAATTTGAGAATTGTCACTGAGTCCAATTATGCAAGGCAAATGTATTACCAGAGTACTACATTTCCAAATACATCCTCTCTTGTCGAGAATAGTAACAGTCTGGTCACAGATGAGTCGCTAGTTCTAAGAACTTCGAAAGAACATCAACTTTTATTTATCATGGAACCAGTTTGCTTGATTAATAAACATATATCAAAATATTCTTCGGTTTCAACCTACTTTGCCACCCGACAGACTGCTGATGTCAAACTACCTACACCTACTTCAACTCTTTTTTTAAAGATTATATTGCTTACAGCAGTCTCAAGATGTACAATCACCTACCAAATGACGTGAGGAATATAAATGATGCCACTCATTTCAGGAAGGCTATTAGAGACTTTTTAAGCGAAAGACCCTACTATAGTTTGCAAGAGTTTTATGAAGACGTCTTTTTAAAACAAATTCTAGTCTCAAATTTTGATGTATTTTTGTATGAGATGGATTTTAAAATACAACAGAGATTTTTTAAAGTGTTAGTGCTCTGTTCGTAGCTGATTTCATGTTTTTTATGTTCTTTTACTTTTATTTAGATGCAAAAGACTTATACTGACTTTGTCAATAATAATAATAATTGATTTTATTGCCTCAAACTACATGTATTATATTTTACACAATTGTGAGATTCAGAGGTTACGGAGTTTGACGACAAAAGGCAATAAGATTAACTCTCTAGACAATAAAGCATACTTATTATTATTATAACCACGGTCACAGAACTCAAGTCAAGTTAGTCAGTTTGGCGGTTGACATTTTTTTTTCTGATTTCATGTGCATACTCCTCATCTGATGAAGAAATTGGTGATCGAGCTGGAATGGCAGAGATGGAGAAGTCCTTGATGAATGAGCATGTATTTATGTTTAATTGTTGTATTGTTCCTTTCCTTCATTCACCAAGGACCATATGGTCGAACTGTTGTTTTTTTCCGGGGTTTTTCGCTGCAGTTGAAATAGCAAATACACCCCATTTTTTCTTTTTTATTTGTTAAGTCGCCCTGGAGCGCATATAGTGGTGGTGTTCCCTCTCATCAGGAATGATGTGCCAATGGTAGGGGGTATCACCATTATACTTTTTAAGTATGAAGCTTTGTTAATAAGTTTATCATCAACTTCCGACAATATTTTGACTTTGAGTTGTAACATTTAATTTGGAAATTGTCTCTTAATAAAAGTTGGATGGAAAAGAAAAAGTATCCATCATTGCCATTAAACAATTTCATAAGGGGGCTCGAGGAGGATAAGAAGTCATTAATTGGTGGAGTGGAATAATTAATTTATCCCATGCAAAAAAATCGACTATTTCAACCATTACGGCTGTTTCTGATATGAAAGAACAACATGTGGAAGACACATTTTCTAGAAGACAGGAGTCACATAAAGTTGCCCGATTGTGAATTATTAAATCAAAATATCTTGAAAACTTCTTTTGACATGCTTAGTTATGTACCGTAAGCAACCAATGGCCTGGATAATGGTAGAACTGGTTCAGTTCAATAGATGAAAAGTGTAAAAGCACCAAATATTCAAATAAAAATGGGTTGTTGATTTTTCATTTTGGAGTAAAAGTTATAAATTATCGCAGCACTTTAATGAAGAATTAAAAAAGGCAATACTACTACTAAACCAAGATACTAGTACTTCTCTACAATACAATTAACAATACAAAGTAGTGCAATTAATTTCATAACCCAATTATGCCATAAGTAATAATACTTGTGACAATATGTTACACTTTGAGCACTGATTTTCAAGATAAATGTGTTAGAATTACTGTAAAACAATTCTTATGCTGTTGAAGACCCAAAGAAACTTTTCCACCATTACATCATACCTTGCAGTTCTTCCATTACCCCACCACCACTTTAGATTTGATTTAAAATATATGATGAAATACGCGAAGCATGCAGGTATGATGAAATGAAAAAGTGGGGCTGTGGACTTTTTTTATTGGATATGTCATAGTTCATCAAAGATAAAAGATGATAAGGAGCAACAGAAATAAACAGAAAATATGTAACAAAATATACCTACCTACTTCAATTCAACCCTTACTAGCTTCAAAACTTACACAAATAACTCGCTATTATATAAGATATGGAATATGTGCCAAATGGTTTAGTGAATAAAAACTAACAAATATCATTACTGTGAATAAATCTAGGCCACAACTTCATAAAATCAGAAAGCAAGTTACAATAAACTTGGGTCAATATTTATTCAGAGTTTATTCACTCAAAAGGTAATTTTTGTCATCATGAAAGCATTTAACATTTATTCTATAACTCAAAAAAATTGATTGAATTACAAAACTGAAAACAATAACAGTTTCACCATATAATGGCTTCTTCAATTTGGAAATACAATGAGGTATACAGTATACTTCCACTTCGAAGAATGTATGACAAAACAATAATTGTGATTTTTTATAATCACTAAAAGTGAAAATCTTTACAATTAAATCTTAGAATTGATGTTGAAATGGATTTTCATGACATTACAGCTAAGTCTATTCAATCAAAGCATTGGATTTAATGAAAAGCTACAGAAGTTAAATACATCCCCATTATAGACTATCAATGACAGAACTATTTCACACAGAAAAAAAGAGGTCGGATTCTGTAAATATGTAAATAAATGTTTGTTACATTATGTTTCACTAAAAATCCTCAAACAGTATTTAATCAGTTCATTACAGAAAGTTAATTCACTCAGAAAGCATCTGTAATAGACTTATTCTTTGTATATAATTTATATATACATATTTTTAAAAAATCACAAAAGAAGGAACTTTGGGTTTCACATTCAATGAATGAGAGTATGTAAAGAAATATGCAGATGAAGAAATGATACAAGCTTTTTGTAAGCAAGGCACCTCATGTATGAATTTAGCTCAAGCCATTTCGAAATTAAATGGGTCAGATGAATAAAATCTAGCAAAAGCTTCCATTACCGTTTCATCACATTAATAAATCAATGTTACCGATAAACTTCAGTGACAGCATTTGCTTACACTTTATCCACATTCCCAATGTCGTTACAATAACCAGAGCCATTGGAACTTATTCAGGCAAGAAGGAAATTTCTCTGGTTAGTGCTAAGACATTCCCAACAAGGCATGATCATGCTAGACAGAGACAAAATAATATCCAAGTAGTAATAGTATCGCACCTGGTATTGTCATCTGCTGAAGAACTTCTAGGATGAGCATCAGTTTCCGTTTCTGTGGTGACTTCAATGTCAGAAAGGTTTGGATATAATCTTGCTGGTTTTGGAGGTGATACTCTGATTCTTTTATAATCATCCAATACTGCAGCTACTTTGGGATTATCTTCCTTACCTAAAATGATTCTAACGTTAACCTAATATGCTGATATATGTTACAATGCAATTACTGTAAGGCTTCCCGCTACTTTTTCTTTTATCTCCCGATCTTCTGCCATTATCGCAATTTACCACCACAGCCGGCTTCTCGGTGATCATTGCAGTTGTTTCTGATATTTCCCCCTCATCATCTTCATCTGATTCTTCCCTGACGACTTCATTTGTGACCTGGAACCGCTTTATACAATGAAAATAAAATAAAAATTGATCTTAGGCACTAACCTCCTTCCTCCCATTGAAACGGTTCAGCAGCATGTCCATTTCTTTTTGTCGCTCAGACCTAACATTTTTCTCAATCTGTTCCTGCGAAATTGTCGATTTATTTTCTAGCAGAGCTGCCATCTTACTGGCTATTCCTCCAGCTTGTGGTACAGCTGCAATGGTGGGGGAGCTTTTTTTAACAGGTGGTTTTGGTGCTGGATTCTTCACCAGTCGTGGAGGGCTCTGCACTACAGGTATCACAGAGTCCGTTTTCATAATAACTTCACCAACGCAAGGCGCGACTCTTTTTTCGGAAATTATTTTTGTACTGCTTGACTTCGTAGTGGTTTCATCCCTGACTGCGTAAGCCATGCCAAACGCAGCCTTTGGAACCAATGCCTCACCCTTATTTTTCTCAAATAATGCTTTCCGTTCTGATACTGAAAGTAAAGCTGGATCTTTAGTATTTTGTTTTGGGCTAGACTCAAAAGCTGCTGCCCTATCAGCAATGTTCCCAGATCTAAGATTTGTTTTTGAAGTAAATTTAAGTTGTTTATCTTCTCCACCATTACTATCATTAATAGTCCTATTTATGTTACTTATGATTTTGGATGGACATAATTTGTCTGTTTTTTCCTGTTTGTCTTTAGCATTATGTTTCTCCAATTCATTTTTTACAAAGTTTTTGCTCCTATCTTCAGCTCCTTCATCTTCTTCACGAATTGAATTTGGCTGTTCCTTCACAACAGCAACTTTCTGTGCGGTCTTGACTTCTATATTTTTGTCCTGTGAATTATAGGAATACACTAAACGTGAGCTGGAGGCAGTTCTAGAATAACCCTGTGATTCCTGTAGTAGGGAGTTTGAAAAATTAACAACCATATTAGTTAAAAATAATGTAAGGTTCACATTTTTGTAATTAATAACCATTTTTCTGAATACTTTTTAAATAATAAATATACAATATTTTACAAATCAAGCAAAGTTTTAACGAAAATACTATACTACAATAGTATATTGTACAATGAGCATGAAATGACATACATTTCCCACGAATACGCTACGCTCGTACTACAAAATTTCATATAACTACGAGTGGGAAATGGGTCATTTCATGCTCATTGTACACTATACTTTTTCTACGACCATCTGAATCATTAACAAATCTGTGATATTTTTAATAATCCTTTTTATCATTAACTCTCCTGCCGTCATTTTTACATGGTTTAGATAATTTTTTCTTTCTTCACCCGTTGAATGAAACATCTATTTTTTCTTTTTGTACACGTATCTACCTACGTCGTAAAAATTATTACAAAAATCAAACACTAATCGATTTCATAAAATGAAGAAAAAAATGTGGCTGCGTGGATTTGGACCCTCGCTCCCACCATCCAAAGTCCATGTGTCATCTGAATCAACACTCGTCGTTACTAGAGCACATAATAATTTGTTCAAATTAACTGCTATATAGAAAGTATCTGTCAACTATTCAAAAATATAGAATCCGATTGTAATCAATCTTTTTATTGAAATTATTCTGGTTTTAAGAAAAGAAAATCATACCTTTGTCAGAAGATAGGCCAGGAGCTTCTGATATACATATATTAATTTGATCTGTAGAAAATGTTTTAGATTTCCTTGGTTGATACCCGTCGGACTTTAAAATTCATTAATACCTACCTATAACGACAGTCTAGTAGTTCATGAAAGTCGTAGGAAATGAAATATTTCGATACAGCTAGCCCGTGGGAAATGAAAATCGGTGTTACAACGTGGTAGGTTTCTTAATCGAAGACCCAATTAAAATGTTCATTTTTCTTAATGGTCGTAGAAAAACGGTTTTTCTGGCTAGTAATATGTAAAATAAATTTCAATAACTGATGATATTATAATGTAAAAGATGTTATTTTTCGAGTCTTCCAAATTTCCAGAGAAACCCCTGAAAGCTAATTTAAGAGGAAGGAAGATCCGTGGCCAACAGCTTTTATGAATTCTGAACCACTCTTTGCTTGGTGGCAGACGATGGGATTTCAACTTAGGCCGTCTGGGCGAAAGGCCAACGCTTTATCACCACGGCCATTTCGTTTATGAATATAACTGGAATTTCATTGGCTAGTGCCTTCTAAAGATCAGAGTGCTAAATATTACGGCCTAGACTGTAATTTGATTACTAAATCTAGTAAGATTTGTCATTTAATCACTTCTTGGGTCGTCCCGAATGCGGTAAGATAATATTTGGGCCTGAAGAGACCGGGCGTTCCGTCTTACACAATAATTTGGTTGTAAAATAATGTAGTGGACTTATTCAGTAAGGGATTAGATTTGGTGTGATCGTTTGTCACAAACGTAGACGCGGCGGGTAGGTATACGAAAACACAAAGAAGTATTCTGGGAAAAATGATTACTTGAAGTTTTGAAGAAAGATAACAGATTTTGGAGGGGAGTTAAGTTGTTGTAGGCGAGCAGAGTGTTTGCATATTGCCGTCCTGATCGCCGTGTATTCGTTGCCAAGTTATAAACTTACAGTTTGGCAAGTATAGCAGCGACTCTGATATGCGCGAACGATAAACAGAGAGGGTAAATATCCACTACCAACTTTAACCAGGAAGGACAATAAACGACAATGGCTGTTCTACTGCGCACCCAATATTCAGAGTTGCAGCTAAAATTTCAAGCTGTATCACCTGTAAGCTGCTCGGAAATATTGATACTATTAATAGTTAAATCGTTTTGGATAAATATTAAGTGTTAAATACCAGGGAAAAGATGCCTGACATCGAAATTAATCAACACAAAAGCTGCTACTCTACTCTGGAAACTCCAATCCGACATATGCATATCCTGAATTAGTACATTGTCTACATTTTTGTGTTCCTCTCAAATGTACAACTACTCTCTCAGTCTCACATTTACAAAAAAACTTACCAAAGTATCCAGCACTTTTGGATCCCATTTCAGCTTTTTCGGAATAGCTTCCACCACTTGTATTGTACTATTCTTAGTAGCATCTTGTCTTGAATGACTTTGTTCTGCTTCCTCTAGCCTATCTTTGACCAGACCATTTTCTTTTTGAATGGGTGGTTCTGGTGCTCTGGGTTTTTGAGAAACTTTAACTGGACTCGACTTTTGTGGTGGTTGAGGAGCAGGAGGCTTCCAAGTTTTTTTTGGGGATGAATGTTTACTTTCCGATTTATGAGGCTAAAAAAAAATCATGAGTCGTGAGATGAAACGTGTTTAAATTACATCTTACTGGATTGACGTCATCCTCCCACTGATTTATCGTTTCAGCTAAATTTGCTAATTTACTCAATCCCTTTCTAGATTTTGGTAGATTTTCTTTTCTTCCTTTATCGTCACTGAAGTTGGATTCTTCAGAAACGCTAAACTTGGCTTCAGTTCTGTGGATGGGCGAAGAGATGTCTGCTTCTTCACCACCTTGAAAAAATTAGGAATAGTTACCAATTCCAGAATTGCGAAGAGAAGTTGGCAAAAAAACAAACATATTGTGGAGAAGATCAACAAGCGCTGAAATCAAAGTTATTGTCACGGAACCTCATGGATCTGTAGTATACCACGATCCACCGTTTCCCAGTACAAAAATTCTAGGCAAGTTTAAACAGCGGCTAAGGCCTACTTATTCTTGGACCGGCGATTATGGCAACGTCTTTACGAATGGTAGCAAACCATGAATGCAGGCAGCATTATTATTTTTATTTATACAGGATATACAGGAAAATGGTCATATAACAATATAAGTAGTTCTTAATGAAAAGATACAGAATGGTTTTGCAGCAAACAACTGAGTATGAACATGATGAAAGTAAAAAAATTGGTGTGACTTATATAGTCTTGCCCTAAACGGTAATAAAACCAATATAATAAACTTTAAGTGCGATCTCGGTAACATCGAATTAGATAATAGTTACATAGAGACCCGTAACCGTAAAATAATCTCAGATTTGAAGAGCACATGATTTTAACCTAACCTATATAAAGTTAGCGAGACAACTTCGAAAAAATTGAAAACTGATTATTCCATAATTTGCCGCCTTTTTGTTGCTAATTAGTTGCGAAGGAAAAAATGTTGTCGCTCTTTTTTTTAAAGATATGCGTTGTTTCGCTAACTTCATATGAACTTAGCGAAACAACTTCCATAATTTTTATTTTTCCACAGTTCTGAAGTATATATAATTTGTCGCCATTTCGTCGCTAATTGGTAGCACAGAAAAAAAAAATTGTCGTTTTTTTTTAATATGCGATGTTTAGCTAACTTCATATGAAGCGTAATTTCTATCTTTTCTCAGTTCTGAAATATCCAGAATCTGCCGCTTTTTGTAGCTAATCAGTTGCGGAGAGAAACAACTTCCGTTATTTTTATCTTCTCTCACTTTATAGGTATCCAAAAACTGCTCCTATCTTTAAAAAAATATGCAATGTTTCGCTAACCTTATATGAAGTTAGCGGGACAACTTCCGTCATTTTTTAATATTTTAAACGGTTTTATTCAGATTTCAGTTTTGTTTATGTGGGTCCAATCTAGAAATTGAAATTTTAACTCCCTTCCTGTTGAGCGATTGATCTGAAATTTTGTGCACACCTTTAATTCTGATGACATGCTTTTAAATTGTTTCTTCCGTTAATCAGCTGTCGTCCCCTTAGCCCTCAGAAGTCGAAACTTGTGCGAGCCAAGGATTAACGAGGTCTTACCTTTTTACGTGCGATTCCTAGCACTTTCTCGGGCCGTGGTTTGAACCATCGCGAACTAGCAGCCGAAGTATTTGAAACAATGTCGATTTAACCACCTACCTGACAATGCAAATATGTATATTCAGTGTCATTGTAAATCCAAGATGGCCGCCACCACAAAATGGCGGAAATATTGTTTTTCAACCCCCTCAATATGGGTATCAAATGAAAGGGCTGAACTAGTAGAATACAGTACACCATAAAAAAAATCAAAAATGGCGGACGACATATTTTGTACAACCCCCTCAATATGGATACCAAATTAAAGGGCTGAACGTGCTAAAAAGATGAAAACTTATGTTTTTTCAAATCACATTAGCTACAGAGAAAACCATGTACCCTCCATCCATTTTTGGCCTCAGTTAGATAATGCAATGTAAAAAAATGAATGCTTCCATCACCCTGCAAGTTACAGCAACCCATAGCTCGACACTTGTTCATTTTGATACAAAACTACAACTCACAACAACTCACTCTGTAATAATATTGCATGCCTCAACTTTGCTCACTTGTTATAAGTATCAGAGTATATCGGCTAAATAAAATTTGAGGAGGGGACATCCCAAAAATATGGTGGAAGTGAATTTACTTCTGTACAGTGCTTCAACATATTCGGAACAAAAAAGCAATAAATAAAATTTAAATTGCATATGGTACTATTTACCGCACACTTGTGAAATATCAGTTTGAAAGGAATTCATTTACAAAGCCACAATTTTATTTAACGGTTACCTGAAATATGTCATGAATATCTTCTGAATCGAAAACAATTTAATTTTATTCCAATAGAGATCTTATGGCAAATACATCATATTTTTATCATCATAATCTCAAACGAAAGATCCCCACTTGTTATTGTAAAATTATGGATACTTCAAATTGATAAAAGGTAGAAATTGCGGAAGTTGTTTCGTTAACTTCAAATAAAGTTAGCGAAGCATCCCATATTTAAAAAACTAGTGACAATTTTTTTCCGCAAATAATTAGCGACAAAATGGCGGCAAATTATGGATACTTCAGAACTGTGAAAAAACAGAAATTACGGATGTTGTTTCACGCATATTTTTTAAAAGAAAGAGCGACACATTTTTTTTCTTCGCAACTAATTAGCGACAAAAAAGCAGCAAATTATGGATACTTTAGAAATATGGAAAAATAGAAATTACGGAAGTTGTTTTGCTAACTTCATATGAAGTTAACGAAACAACGCATATTTTAAAAAAAAAGGGCGACAATTTTTTTTTCTTTACAATTAGCGACAAAAAGGCGGCAAATTATGGAATAATCCGTTATCAACTTTTTCGAAGTTGTCTCGCTAACTTTATATAGGTTTTAATCTAACTGGTCATTGAGTAAATTATTGTTTTTTTTAATTCTTTTGTTGATCTTTAGTGCTTCTGAGAAGAATTCACAGTGCTTCTAAGAATTATTCACCACTTCTCAATCTGTTTAATAACTAAATGCATCTTTGTGATAATACCCTGAATGGATTTCTGATATTAGGCAAGCCACCTGTTTATCAGTATGCTACCTGGTTATAATTATAATACTTTCCTTCTATTTACCTAATTTAATTTCAAATCACTATAAATATGTCTGTACATTTACTGAATTCCATTTTGTTTGAGAAAGCTATAGTAATAGCGAAACGCGTCACATATTACAAGTAGTAATATATTGTGGATATTGAAAAACAAGTGTTTCTTATTCAATTCTCAGTAATAATAACGTTTATCCATGAATCTTCAATTGTGTGACATGTGGTTTTTAACTTAATGAATAAATAGGGTAATCACTGAAGCTATATTGGGTACAGGTTGTGCGTGATAGTGTGTTAAATGTTATTTATTCATATGCATAACATTTGTCTGTATCCCATCTACCATTATCCTTTGAAACAGACTAAGAAAGAACTTTAACGGTTTGTTTACACGTTGAAAAGTTCAACCTTTTTACCGAGAAAAATTAGGTAATTATTTGTTATGTTAAATTCGTAAATGATCATGCCTTTGTATACTTTGCTGTTATGAAATGGAACAAAAATGGGTATGTGAGGTTGTTATACCTCCAGAGCTGGCAATTGTGTACTAAACAAGTTGAAAGTGAAGAGATAACATGAAAAGTAGACACTTGTTCTGATTCATCCATTTTTAAGTAATCTTGTTAATAAAAGCAAAATGAAATAATACATATTATGAACCAATTCTCACAAGTAGATTAGAAGTTAAATGAGATATAGAATAGAATATCTTTATTGACCATTTTTTCGGTACAAGAGTACATGTGGTAAGTCAGAGAAAAAATAATGGTAAATTAAAAAGTATATGCACAATTTTCGATACTAGCAACATCAAGACATAAAATTGCTTAAGCTGACACAGCCATTATGTAACTTTTTTGTGCTGAAAATATTCGGGTGATTGAAACGCTGCAATTTTTAACTTTTTAATACCTTCCAGGTGATATAAAAGGAGTTTCAAAATTTTGTATCTTAAGCAAAAGAATAAACAAATATGAACAAGCAAAATTAGCGCTATAGCGTGGAACATAATAATAATAGTAATAAGTAATAATATATATTTTTTTTTATGTAGAGCGTCCGACTTTGGGTCGAAAGGTCCGGAGTTCGAGCCCCAGTTGCGGCTGGGATTTTTTAATTTAATTTGACCTATTAAATTATTCAAATCTCGTGGCTGGACTGGGGCGAGTCCTGCACGATTCACTGTTGCGTTCCAATTAACGGTGCTGCTCCTAAGGTGGCGCATGGAGTTAGTAACAAGGCCTATCCAGAACACGTGGCTAATGACCATAGCAGTCGATGCCAAGACACCAAAGAGAAATATATATATATATATATATATATATATATATATATATATTTCAAACACATGCATAAACACGTATATATTCAACATTGCTGAACACATTTTATGGCTTATGGTTACTCTTCGTACCAACGCGACACTTATGCCGATCGTTTTCCGTCTGATTTTTGATGAAATAACGTTTGGTATGCTTGGCATACGCTAAACTATCATTAAAATACGTGATTTCTTTATGCAATCAACAATAATCAACTAGTTTGACAAATTCTTTACTTGTTTATGCATGTATTTAAGAAAAAAAGTGTTACTGTTGTTATGTTCCATGGGATAGCGCTAATTTTGCTTGTTCATTGATCATTATATTTATAACTACCAAAACCCTAAAGGCAAACGTTATAAAATCATTACACATTTTGGCAGCGAGCTGACAGGCTATCAGGCACAACTCAAAGTCACCCCAGAGGTGCTTAACAAACTCCTAGCGATATTCACCTCACCTCGGGTAAGTAATGTCAACACGAATTCAGGGAAACCGACAGATAAGCCCTACTTATCTTTGGGTACCGGCAGACGTGCGGCACCCGAAAACAGGTAAAAAAGGTAAGAACAGCTAACCATCTTTTATGTTTCAGATCCCAAGAAGAACCGAACAGGTACCAAACACTTGGCCCTCAGCCAAGGGTTTTTTGCAGGTCTTCAGCCAGTTATAGGGTTCCACCATGCACACAAAGTACAGTCATTGTTTTTACAAGTCAACTCATGTCAGATATAAGAGAGGTTAAGGCCGCAATTAGGCTGAGAACTCCATATCAAAGGATCAGATTTTGTTCTGCTGATCGCCAGTCAACAGGATGAGGAACCGCCTCAGATCAATAAGTAAACATATTGATCTGAGGGAACCGCATCAAAGGATCAGATTTTGTTCTGCTGATCGCCAGTCAACAGGATGAGGAACCGCCTCAGATCAATAAGTAAACATATTGATCTGAGGGAACCGCTCTTACGAGTGTGGCTGGCTGGTTAGCTTTTGAGTACGTAGAGTGCTGGGGAGTTCATCCTTCCGAGCCTCAACCTTAGGGGGTGCAAGGTGGGGATTCAGCTCAGTTGAGTTGATACTTTAGTAACTGACAGTTTATAAATAATAAATATTTGAATTATAGTAGTGTTGTCAAGTTCAGTTGAGATAATAAAAGCAGTTGTACAGTAGCTTATCACTTATTTAGAACTCGAAAACGTAACACTATCTACATAAAATATATAGAAGTTGTTAGCTATATCTATTTCAGTTCTTTATGATTTGGTTTCAACATTTTCGTAAAATTCAATGTTGTTGAAATTATAAGGTGCATTAGATTTGACATTCTATTACAGAGTTTTCTACATTGGCTTTGAATTACTTTTAACCAAGACAATTTTCCTTTCATATTATTCTGATTTTTAGCTTTGAGTATATTAATCATTCTGATTTCGACTTGCCTTATATACTTGCCATTGTCTTTGGTGTATATCAAATACACATGTATATTTCTGTGAACTGTTTTTGATTCTTTATCATAACATTTTATGAAATTCTTATGCCGCGTCCAGACCAAGCAGACAAAAAGGAAACACGATTTTGAGATAAAAACACGACAACATTGCGACAAAACTTGAGGTATTCAGACAAGACAAAATTGAGACAAACTGTCCACACCACAACGACAAATGTGCAACAAAATTTAGTTGTGGGGAATCCGTTGTGTAACCATGTGGCATTTCCACCAGGAGGAAAATTTAAAAAATGAAGATTTATTGCTAGCCGCCAGTTATTATATCCTTCTTTCCACGTCATCCAATGTTGGAAAAAAGAAATGCAAACGTTTTTGGATGAGACCAAGCTTAAAAATGCGAGAAAGTTATGGCATAAATGATTTGTTACTCCAGTTACGTGAGGATGATATTGGACTTAGTGGTGAGATTCGTGCAAGCTTCTGTGTTCCACTTTTTTTCCCCCGCCATTTTTGCAAAGACTCTAGTACGCCACTACAACAACAACAGCACTAAATTTGTGTGATTTTTCACTGATCACTGGACCCTCCTACTTTTGTCAGCGCGCACCGTCCACACTGCGAGGATAACTTGTCGTAAAAAATGCAGACAAAACAGAGACCCTTTGATCCTTACCGACTCGAGACGTGACTTGCAAATGTTTCCGAATTTGGAAACAAAACAAAAATATGACAAAAATGTTGCAGAAATGTTTCGAGTTTGTCGCGAAACATGAATGTTTTTGTCTTGTCGTTGTTTTGTCTGCTTGGTCTGGACCAGGCATTATATGCTATATCATTTGATTTCAGTGTTCTAGCATAACTTGTAGCAACTCAATTTACAATGCCATTTACTTTTTTAAATATTTTCTGAAATAATATTACTGTTTACACAATCCAATAACCAATTACGGGGCAAAGGGTCCATACCGATGGATAACATATTTTCTTTGCACAAATTTCTAACTTCTTGAATTATCTCAGAAACATTCAGCTTTGCATTAAATATATTAATGGAAATGGTAGAATGATCAGAAATTTCAGGTTTATCATTGACTTTGACAGTAATATTATCACAATTTGTTAAAACAGAATCAATTAGAGTATTACTCAAGTTTGTGATTTGAGTCTAATCTTCAACTTGATCCACTCCATACATGTTAAACAAGTGACGAATTTTCTTCTTGTAGAAATTATTAAAAATTTTAAAGTCAATATTTTTATATCACCTACCAAGACAGTGTTTCAATTATATATAACTCTTTATAACAACAACAGCTCTCACAATACACCTGCTCACAACCTAGAAGAACATTTTCTGTTATGCCCAGCAGTGCAGAAAATGAACTTTGCCCTTTATTTTGTAAAATGTATTTTTATTTTATTTTTACAAAATAATACAATCGATATTATTATTATACAAAACATAATAGTACTTCGACTTGACATATTCTGAACAATATGATTTAAACTTATTCAAACAGTTACTAATGAGTTATATTTTCACCAATTTTCGTGAAAAAAAATAAATTTTGGTGCGAGAAAAACATTTAAAATTGAAAAATCGGTTTTTCCAATTTTCCGGAAAATTTGAGGTAATGTGGAAAAATGTTGAATTCAAAAGTTGTAGATCTTTTTATTATCAACAACTTTGCCATTTAACTTCTTCAGATAGGTCAACTTTCGTTGCCAATCGCGAAAAACCGTGAAATACCACTTTCAACCCCTAAAAGTTCACCCTGTTTCACCCTTCTCCATTTTATCGACTCCAATTTTTTATTCCCGCCATTCGAACAATATTTTGCTCCTCTTCCAGTGGGTCTCATTGAGTTAATTTTTTTTATCTCAAAAATGCATCAGCACTTGTCTTTATGTATGATGGAAGCATATTATTTTTCATTTTGTATTCAAAATTAAATCCAGTGCAGCATATTCTGTCTCATACTCATTAACGATAAGGTTATAAAAATAGGTTTCTAATATCTCTCCATTTCTCTAATGAATAAAGAATTACTTGCATTTGGTGAATGGTAAACACCTCCAATCGTCCATTTTTGGCAGACAATTGAAATTTCTATGAACTGGAACAAATAGTTGACATCTAATGTTATAAAAACTTGGTATTCAATGTCACACTAAAGTGTGAAGTAAGACTTTTTGAGTATGTGATACACAATTGTGAAAAGAAAAAAACAACTGTCAGTTACTTATCAAGTCAGGTAAAATAAAATTCAGCAACATAAATCTGATCCTTCAAAAATAATAATACAAACTTCAAATCCCAAAAATTTGAAACATTATTTTGATCCAATATATAAATGAATATTTGGAATGTTACACCTATCAGACAACAAACATAATGAGAAATACCTGCATAGAGCTTTCCCAATCGTTTCAGCTTATTTTTTGATTCATCTCTGAGTCCGCTTTCACTTTTACAGGTTTCGTTGTCGCTACCATCATCAGCTTCAGCTATTTCAACTTCTACCCTAACATTGTCTGTAGAAGACACCTTTATTTCCATATTGAAATTGTCCTGCTGTATATTTAATGTCTTCAGCTGGCTCCTAGGTGAACCAGGTATGTCGGATGATACTCTGGTTTTCGAATTTTGTCGTGAAAACCTTGGAGTACTACTTTCAGATTTGCTCTCTTTTAATGGGGAGTCAAAGCTACTAGTCCTGAGTAAATTAGGGTCTGACAAAGATTCTCCGTGTACCTTCGGAATGTCTAGTGCCTTTCTTTGTGGTACAATGTCTGGTGCATTCTTTTGTGGTAAAATGTCTAGTGCATTCCTTTGTTGTGCACTATTAGAGTTATTTTCACGCAATGGTACTTTTTCAGTACCTGTGTAGCCCTCAAGAATTTTTTGCCTTTCCCTTGCTCTTGCAAGAATATTCTAAAACACAAATTTCAAGTCGTTAAAAATGACCAGTGGTAGGTATTAAAAAACTGTTACCTCTGTAAATGCATCCATCTTATTAAAACACTATGAATACGACGAACTTTTCTGAACTAGAGTATTCAATTAATAAAGTGAAACTTCTTAGTTTAATGTTTAATCCACCATCTACTATTTTTTGTAAAATCGTTTTATCGAGCAATCTTCCAAGCGAAACCGACAAATAAAACCGTTTTTCAATCTGATCATACATAAAACATATTTCAAACACAGAGCACGGAACGGTATTTACGGAATCATTGATTTGCATTTTGCACAGAACAGACACTTAAGTGCTTAAACCGAACAAAAACATTTTGTACAGTGACTCCAGTGTCCACCCGGAAACAGAGGAAAACGATTTTTTAGCGCGATGTTATTGGTCGGTTAGTCACAAAAATTGATAATGACCAGGGTTCCTTGATAGGGGGGTTATGAAATGTCATCGATTTTGTCGGGCATATTGTTTTCGTCATTGGAGGGAAATTAGGGTGGCTATCCTGAAATTGGAGGCGCCAAATTTGAATTACACTAAAATATCCATTTTGTTGGATTGAATTCGAAACCAATCGGTGGGAGTAAATTGAAAATCGTGCGAGTGATTAAAACATATTTGTGTTATATTCTATTCTTGGTGCATTTCATAGCACCAAGAATAGAATATAATGAACAAACCATTATTTGATGGTAAACGTTCGGCCATGGGTACAGATTCTAGCAAGTATCTCTCTATCTCCACAGTGGACAAACCAGATTTTTACCAACACGTCTTGGTAGGAATAACTAAAAACGAACAACAACATTATATCGTAATATTCGCAAATTGACGTAAATATAACCAAAATTACCAATTTCAGGATAGCCACCTTAATTTCCCTCCAATGACGTATTCTCTCCCTTTCCTCAGTCTCCCCCTTGTCTAAATACTCACTTATTTCATAACCCCTTCCTATCATAAGAACCCTGATAGACTAGACTAGAGTCAAGAAGACTAAAAACAAGGAGGGTTTAATAAGCTCTAGCCAATCAGAAACTTGTATCATCAACGCGTCATAGTGACGTACTTGGGTATGAGTACAGAGTCGAACTCGAATCAAGCAACAAAACTGTCAGCAGTAACTCTCATATAAGTCATATACCAAGAGCTAGTCCGTCACTGCCTATAGAGAACGGCGGCCATGACATGTATAACTACGTCACATTTCGTCACAAATGTTCTTTCATCTCTTTCTACTAGTGTCCCCATTGTCTTATGGGAATCAAACACTCCTTGTTTTTAGTCTTCTTGGACTAGAGTCTCTTTCATAACCTCACAAATTTTACAATTTTTCTGCGAATATGGCTGCCCACATGGTTCTGGCAAAGAGTAGGGGGTCTATGACCCCTGCTCTTTGGCATCAACGATTGGTCCGGCATGACTGGCAGCCATAGAAAAATTGCGATTTGCAAATCGGAAAGTAAACGCCAAATGAACGTTTATACTCATACGGCAAAAAATTCGTTTATTGGTGAATAACAACATGTAATTTTTCGGTATTTGGGGTCAGACGTAGCTGTAATATATTGCACAACTAGTGCGGAATATATAGGATATTTCATACAAGATGATACTTGCCCATGGCTCGTGGTTTTATCATCTCGTCACACAAGTATGAAATATCCAGTTTCCGCACGAGTTTTACACTATACTTTTCTGACGAGCAACATGAAAAACAATACTACAAGATTTTACTCATGGATATCATCACAAATAAATTGAATTTTGCGTGCCTCTTTATAATTATACCCAAACATCACATATAATTTTCACAGAAAACCTTTGTTTCAGGATTAAGTGTACTTTATTCAATATTTCAATTCACTCTTGAGTGTGCAAAGGATCTGTTACAGGATGCCAAAGAGTCCAAATCGTGTACTTCATTTAGTGAAATCTGGATTCTAGAACACCCAAGAAATTCTAGAGTACAATGAGAAAATTCAAGATTGAAAACGAGAACAAGACCGGAGTCCTTTCTAGATGCTTCTGCGGAATTCTTGAATTTTTCTAAACGCTTGACGACATTTCCAGAATAATTGATAACTCTCCCACTTCCACTGATCAGTCCGTAACCAGACCAGAAGTATTGACCGTTATTTATTGATCAAATAGAAGTTAAAATTCTTTTTTCGAAAAAGATGTTGGGAATACTTTTAGTTTGAGTGACATTTTTGAGACCGATTTGCAGTATATAAAATGCACTTCTGTTTGACTAGTTTTACTAGTAACTTTCAGACATATTTGGCTAAACATGTATTGATATAAATATATACTCAAATTCCTAAAAGAGAATTATATATGAGTTATGAGTGGAAACAGTGGTTAAATATTCAACTTACGAATGCCCCTAAGTACTCAAACTAAATGTGAAGTAAGAATTCCGAGATTTTTTTATATGTTAAATTTGACGTTTCTTAAATTCAATTCTACGAAAGCGTAGAAGGGCCACATAAAATAAAAAATATATAATTCCGACTTCACAACTCGGAATTAGCCTAATTCTGACTTTATAACTCGGAATTAGTATAATTCCGACTTTACAACTCGGAATTAGTATAATTCCGACTTCACAACTCGAAATTAGTATAATTCCGACTTCACAACTCGGAATTAGCCTAATTCCGACTTCACAACTCGGAATTAGAGTAATCATTGCGATTCCATAGAAATTATAGTGAAAGTGTGAACATCGATCCCTAAACGTTCAAACTCGTCAGTTTGTATGTACTTGTGTATACAGTTATTACTTAATATTATTAGAAAATATCTTTTTCTACGACCATTAATAAAAATGAACATTTCAATTGCGTCATCGATTAGGAACCTACCACGTTGTAACACCGATGTATTAACGAATTTTATGAACATAAATAATATCGAATCAAGTTTTTTTACGTCTGTCTCTGGTCTGTCTAATAATTTGACATTTCACATCAGTAGATTTAACAATCAAATTAATAAATTCATATCAGAAGCTCCTAATAATGCCTATCTTCTGACAAAGGTATGATTTTCTTTTCATAAAACCAGAATAATTTCAATAAAAAGGTTGATTACAATCGGATTCTATATTTTTGAATAGTTGACAGATACTTTCTATATAATGGTGGATTTATGCAGCAGTCATAAGTCATAAGTTTTAAGTCATAAGAAAGAATATTCGTCAGTGATTGGTTGGAATATACGGACCAACCAATCATTGACGAATATTCTTCCTTATGACTTAAGCATTGTTTAAACAATGACTTAAGACTTATGTCTTATGACTGCTGCATAAATCCACCATAACAGTTAATTTGAACAAATTATTATGTGCTCTAGTAACGACGAGTGTTGATTCAGATAACACATGGACTTTGGACGGTGGGAGAGCGAGGGTTCAAATCCACGCAGCCACTTTTTTTTTTCATTTTATGAAATCAATTAGTGTTTGATTTTTTCTGCATAAAGTTTTTTCATCTCCAAGTTGTCGAAATTTGAAAATTTTGAATGTTATTTATTTCACGGCGTAGGTAGGTACGGGTACAAAAATAAAAAATAGATGTTTCATTCAACGGGCGAAGAAAGAAAAAAGTATCTAAACCATGTAAAATAAATGACGGCAGGAGAGTTTATGATAAAAAGTATTATTAAAAATATTACAGATTTGTTAATGATTCAGATGGTCGTAGAAAAAGTATAGATTGTACACTATACTTCTTCTCGCTTCGCTTGTATTTCAAAATTTCATATACCTACTCGTGGGAAATGTATGTCATGTCATGCTCATTGTACATTATACTATTCCTGCACGCCACTTCTTGCCCAACTCCGCTTCGCGTCGTTTGGGCATCGGCAGTAGCGTGCGGGAAAGTATAACTTTCCGCACTTGTTTTTTTTAATGGAAAAAATAAGCAAACTTCATTGAGAGAAAATCGTAAGAAAGGTGCTAGTTTTATGCTTATCAACTTTTCTATTTAGCGAAACTTTTTTTATTGATCATTACATTGCTTCATTTTGTCAATCTGACAGATTTTCCTTTCATTAATTGATACGTTTCCATAAAAAATGGAAAAAATACGTGTTCAACTTTCATGTTGGGTCCACATCAAAACAACAATACAGAAACAAAACATCAAATCGATGTTTTTCAACAATTAAACAACAAATCTGAAACTATTCATCAACAACGTGTTGTTTTGGTTGCAGCAACTTTTTGCGTTCCCATTTCCAATAAAAAGGAAGGAAAAATACACGTTTCCAACTCGCCGTGTCCACATCAAACCAAGAACACAGAAAAAATACCTATAAACTCAATGTTTTTCAACAATTTAACAAAAAATTCAATCCATCCATTAAAAAAAAGGGAAAACACGTTTTCATCTCTTATGTTGTGTCCACATCAACAAAACAGAAACAAAACATTTTCTTCAAAAATTCAACAACAAGTCTGAACTATTCATCGACATAACGTGTTGTGTTGCAGTAACTTTTCGCGGTCCTGTTGGAAGGCGTTAAACATTAAAGGGTTTCTGTTTTGTTGTCATTGCTGGCAACATTGTCGGTGCTGTGTGTACCTTATTGAAAAACAGAAAAAACAGAAACTCCTCCAGTATGTCCTTGCGGACTCGTAGGTGTTGTGGATGATGTTAGAAAATAAATTTGCATTATGTCGGGTGGACGGTGTATCAAGCTATGAGTAGAATCTACAGTTTTCAATAATCTTATGGTGGATTTATGCGGGTCCATACATATTAGCAGAATGTAAAAACTCAAATTCGTAAACAAACAGATTCGTATTATCATTGTTTATATAGAAGTAAGATAGTTAGTCAATGCCTGTGTAATTGGTGTTGGACGCAAACGCGAGTGTCATCTAGCGTGATTAGTTACAAACATGAATATTTGACGTCATTTTAATGCAGGTTCCTTCAAAAAACCCTGATTTTAATGCTGTCCCATTGTTTCAATCGAGTTACGACGTGACTTGGAGGCCAGATTACTGAAGTTACGACATGACTTGGATGCGAGCTCACTATCGCCATCTACACGTCGCATCCATTTTGATCCAATTATAATCCCATAAAGTTGACTAACTATATTCTATATAAACAATGGTATTATGTAGAACCCACAGACCTCATAAAAGAAGTAGATATAACATGGCCACTCTCCCAATGATAACAAAATAGCCCCTCATCCATGGCCGCCATATTGATTCCGCGTTACGTTGGCACAACTGATTTATAATCGGTTGTACTCTTCTTACGAATGAAACAAAGCTAGATGTAAATTACTTTCGTGGATTGACAGCCACATACTTCAAATCACTGGTATTACTCAGAAAACAGGGCCGGCTTTCCTAAATTTTCGCGGACAAACCAACGACCTCAGAGGTCTGTGGGACGAAAATAAAAAATTTGGTGTAGAAATCAAGAATACATAAAATCAAATTTTGAGAAGTTATACGCGTAATATAATAATACCGCAAACAAATGGAATTGTATTTTCAAAATCGTTGATGCCCATCATTCCGTTGACGATGCATCAAATTTTCTCATGACAAAAAACTTTAAAAACAAGTAGTTATTCAAATGCACTAGAAAGAAAACAAAATAATGTATGTGAATTTCAGTAAATGCTGGTTTTCAATTTTTTACACTTGTCCGGAAATGCATGTCATGAAATGGAATCAGAAGGACATATCTAATTATTTACATTTTTTTCCGTCATCAATGAGTATACAAAGATTTTCAACATTTTATTATAATGAATTCATTAGATGTTTAGCATTGTGGCAAAACCTAAATGGGACTTGGTATATTTCTTCAGATTTACTCATCAATCATCAATTCTGGCTCACCGGATATATCTATCCATATCGATACATTTCACATTTCACTGGAATGCGTATAAAAAAAAACCGGCCGATTTTATTTGCCATTTGAACCTCGGTAGATCGCTAAATAGATTTTGTTTGACTTTCCATACGAATGAATACGAACTTGAATACGCTGATTCCTCTGGTCTCACAGCTAAACCGATTTTGCTTTGGGTTTTGATGGTATTAAATAATACTTATGGTATTGTGAAACCTGCGACTGCATATTTATTCTAGGTGGGTAATGACACAATTAATTTATCGATATCGCTGTTTTTCACTATTTGGTTACATTGCATATTTATTCTAGTTGTGTGATTGTTACACGATTCTTACACGGTGTTACATCACTCCATATTGTCACAGAGTGCAGCTCGCATATTATTTTCCTAACAACCTACCCACAATAAACTGAGAGAAAAAGTGTTTCTTTACAGCATTCATGTATACATTCTTTGAAAATCCCAGGGTAATCTATTCAGTGTAAATTGGTGATACATCACAAAGTCCTAATTATAAAAAATATAGGAACAATCCCTATACAAGTATGGATTTCTTGAAAATTTATACACCGTAAGTGAAGGATATGAAATAACATGAAACATTAATGAAATTCTAATTTGAACTAATACTTTACTATCCTCAAGATCACAACAGTGATATAACAGTCAGGTCAATGCATCAATAAAAAAGAAGTAAACCTGTGGGACTTGTACAACACAACAAACACATTAAAATGAATCAGGGTGTCTTCGAGACATATATTATTCTAGATAATAAAAACTTCCAATCCTATCCTCAATTTTCGTTTGAAAGCATGAACATTGTTTTCATTTTTGATGTATGTGGGTAAATATGGTTATATAACTTAATACCCTTATAAGAGGGTGGTTTTCAGATAACTTAGATGAGTGCTATAGATAGATCTTTATTTAATTAGGCATCCCAATAAACATAAAATAAAGAAAAATACGAATTTGTGTATGATATATGATTTGAATATTAAAGTAAAATTCATGAAACAACTATACATTTAAGTCATCCAAAACCAAAAAAAACCACAGGACAATGGACATGAACAATAATAGAACAAATTGAACAATGATCCGAAATTCGAATAGAGTTTGAAGTAATGACACCAAAAAAATCATAAAATACATGATACCGACCCTGACTTTCAGTGGTACCAACATAATGCGGATTGCATATGGCGACGAACACGAAGATGCCATCAGAATTTTAGCATGATACATCTATTTCTTTTATGAGGTCTGTTGTAGAACCGTACTTTGGCGACCGGACAATTGTCAACTATACATATGGCGATTGTATCCTGTCAGATATTACATTTCTATAATGATAAAATGGAGACTGCATTCTGTAGGAACGATAAAAATGTAAACCAGTAAAAGTCTAAACTAGTACTGCAAAGAAATGGGAAATTATCAGAAAATGATTCCATCGAAACAGTATTACGACAGAAAATTAATACAGCAGAAGTGCATTTGAACAGATTCGAATTTTATCAAATTCGTACTTTTTCAGACTGGATTATGTAGACCGTGCATCCGTCAGATTGCGCGATCCAAAACCATGCGCCATCAGACATAATAGCAAGCAACACATAATACATGCCCTGGGCGTAGCGGTGTTGCCAAGCTGCACAGTAATGATTCCTCGAATCAAAGGAAAATGATTTTGTAATTGTATTACGTTAACTGAGTGAATTTCAGAGTTAGTTTTTAGTAGAACTACTGGCATAATTTGATGTACTGTTATCGAAGGGATTCAATAATCATGATTTGGTTAATTTTTTTGATATGATTCGAGACGTGTGAGGGACTGGCATACAATTTGTGATTGATTGAATTGATTTGATAATGAAGTTTTGAAATCACTTTGACCAGCAGGTTCTCAGCTCAGTGGGAATTTTCAAGAAATAATCAATCCAATCAACTGCGGTTATTATGATGTATGTGATATAACTTTTGTATGTTAAATTAAATATATGAATGAGCAAATAAAAAGTATTGGAAACAATCTATGTAAAAAACGTATATTTGGTGCATATTTTTCATGACTATCCTGAACATTTCATGAAAACTAAATAGTTTTGAATGAAATCAAATACATATAGGTACAGTTTTTTTTAACAATCTTTATCATGAACAGTATTGAGGGCAATTTTGAGTAGCGATTTTCCTAGTAAATAGAACAAACTTGTAAGTTCATACATATTTTCCTTTATTTATCAACCCACTGTGAGAATGAAAATAATTATTTGAAAATGAAATACTCTACAATATGTGACCCAAAAATTCTTACAAGAAGCTACATCACATTTTTTTTCAGACATGATCTGGAGTAAATAGACATGAAAGTAACACAATGGTAAAACTGCCCAAGGAAGTATGTCATCATCACTTATTATAGCCCAGTTGGCGGAGATCACGAGAACAACTAATTAGCAATCTCGCTGAACTTTTTTTTATTAGCAGTATATTTGATATAAAAAAAGTTCACTGGTCAATTAATTTCCAAAGTCAAAAAAAATTTCGAAAAATATTTTTATTTTCAAAATCCTAGAATATTTTGTGCTGGGATGAATATAATGAAAAATAAAAAATAATGTCTTGTAGGGAAAGTTTTTTTCTACCAAAAAGATTGATTGTACTTTTTTTGTCAGAGTTATACTTTGTCCGCAAAAAAATCAATTAGGAACTTATGCATACTACACACGGGATGCCTGGTCAGCCGCGTGAGGACCTATTTTTTAGAACCGGGCATATTACATTATAATCTGATACGTACTTACGAGATCTCAAATTGTAGTTTCAAATACTCTATTTTCAAGTAGGAAATCTGAACTTTTTAATGGTATAGTTTATTTTTCGTTTTTAATAAAACCTTGTATTATATTAGAATCGAAAATTGACTGTTCAGATTATAAATTTTTTCAAAAATAACGATAATTCGGAAAAAAAATCATTTCGGAAAATTGTTATTTAGGTGACCTAATTCACGAATAAAATTTTCCAGCCATTAATTTTGTCTCGTTATGAAATATGGATCTTGTGATGATTTTGAAATTTTTCGGGATCTAAATTTCAAAGCGATATAAATATATAGGCCTCTGCAAAAGTATTAAAAATAAACTTATTTGGCTGAAACTATTTTTGAAATGTAGGTTAAAAAATACATGTCAAGAATCTTCAAGCATAAATTGATTCAGTGCGGAAATTTTTTTGTACTAATTGTTATCTCTTCGTATTGTTGAAAATAAATTTCGATACTGTTATACTAAACAGATGAACACTGAACCAATAGAATGTATTTCGTGGACAGGTAAGAAAAAACTCAGTTAAGAAATGCAATAGAAACGGATGCAGATAAAATACGTTAGGCTGCTGATATCGCAGCTGCTCCGGTTTTCGGGAGTTTCGGTATGTGCGCGGTCGGCTGCTCAGTAGCTCGTCTGCTCTCAGCTGAGTATTATAACGTTTATAATATCATATGATGTTATAGCAAAGACGAGTTCTGATGAATCTGATGCTGAAAACTATGACGATGATAACGATAATATACAAAATGTACATGATTCAATGTATTTTTTTCTAATTTTAATGAAAAAAAAAACAAATGAAGACTTTTTAATAAAAAAAAAATATTTTCATAATTTTTTTGAAAATTTTTGAAAACTGAAAAAAATTTGTAATTTTTTAAACTTTTTACTTACGAATCCTTAGAAATAAAGTCCTTCTACATGAATAATGTAATAGATATTCGAGTGGAATGTAATAATTTTGAATTTAAATCGTGAATTTTATCTCTTGTTTCTAGTGCAAGATGGCTAATGGCGTATCGAATTTTTTGAGGACAAATATAACTGACAAAAAAGAGCAGAATTTCTTCTTGGTAGAAAACTTCCCCTTCTAGATGGTGTTTTTTATTTTCCATTATATTTATCCCAGCCCAAAATATTCTAGGATTTTGAAAATAAAGATATTGTTTGAAATTTTTTTGACTTTGGAAATTGACTGACCAGTGAACTTTTTTTATATTAATCAGTATCTCTAAACTAATTACTTTGTGCCCTATAACAAATTAGGATTCACCACGCACTAAACAGTCGATTCAATTTTCACTTTTTCACGACAAACTAAAGATGTTTTTGGCAATAAAAAAACATTGACTGGGAAGTTTGATGATTCACCAAACACAAACACTGAAGAAAACAACGAAAAAAATGTTACTAACTGGAAGAAAAACCGCTATCAAAAAGTCAAAAAATACACGAGCTCTTATGGTACATGAACAGTTCTGGAGGCCAGGTGACGTCAAATGACGATGCACCCTCGCTTAAATTTGACCAATGTACGTAGATAGGAATTGAGCCATCCTTTGTAGTGCATAATCGTTGAGTCATTTTCCCATAAATTTGATTGTGGCCACACTGAATAGGAGTATCTACTGGAATCGCCCACTGACCTTATTCAACGATTATACACTACACAGAATGGCCTATTTCCTATCTCCGTTCATTGGTCAAATTTCAAAGCGGGTGCATCGTCATTTGACGTCACCTGGCCTCCATAGCTGTTCGTCTGCCATAAGAGCCCATGTATTTTTATACTTTTTCACAGCGGTTTTTCTTCCTGTTAGTAAAATTTTTCATTTTCTTTAGTGTTTGTATTTGGTGAATCATTCAACTTTTCGGTTAATATGTTTTTTCATTGCCAAAGACATCTTAGTTTGTTGTGAAAAAGTGAAAATTGAATCGACTGTTTAGTGCGTGTTGAATATCCTACTTCGTGATAGTACCATATTGTTTTATTCGACTATATCTCGATTTATTGAAAATACTTTGAGATGAATATAGCTATCGAAAAATGCTTAATTGATGACATACTGCTTCCTTGGGCAGTCTTCCAATGTGTTATTACTTCATGTTTTTAAAAAAAAATGAAAATATGTAAGTAACTGTAAACACAAATTTTATTTACTAATGAATCACTACTCGAAATTGCCCTCAATTCTGTTCAAGTTGTACTTATTTATTGATTGTTTTCAATGCTTTTCTTATATGCTCATTCGTATAATAATTTCACATGCACCTAACTAAAATAACGAAATTTATGAATATTTATTTGATTATCATAAAACTCTCCGAATTTTTTTCGATTAAATTTGAAATTTTCTAATGTCTAATAGATAAATAAAAACAATTTGATACATATAATTCTTTTTCAAAATCACTTCCTCATATAGGTATAATACCTTGAATGTCACCCCAATTTTCAACTCGTAACAAATACAACTCATTAATTTCTATTTATTGAATTGAACTTTTGCAATATAATTTTCCACAAATATTTTCAGTAAATCGAAGTGTCTTATGTGTTCAAAACGCACTTAAGCAGAGCAAAATAAAAATGTCCATTTAGGTACGAATTTGAAAATTTTATTTTTTCGTCAGTATATAGATACCAAATATTTTCATTTGCAAGGTTCATGCCTTTTTGTAAAACTAAAATTTTAATCATAAAAGAACAGCGAACAAACACCACCATGTATCAAAATATTCAAGCAAATTCAAATATCCATCAATAATGAACACTATTATTGTTGCAGATCCATTGTGTATGAGCGCTCAATACAAGATAATCGTTTCAAAAATTAAAAATTTTCGACCAATTAAAGCACCAACTATTGAATGAACAATTCCCCAATTTGCTTTCCATTTATAAGCACCGGCAACACTGTACGAAAATTTTATCAGTCGCCAAATTTTCAGTCTGACAAAGTACGATTCTGCTGTCTTCACGTTCTGATAAAATACGAATCTGACCGAATTCAATCGGCTCATGTATCGGTCGGAGCAAGTCCAGTCGGTGTTAGTACAGTATAGATAATTGTGGGTCTGCTGAGTTTCTGGTTTTGTGAAACACGAATCGGATGATGTACTAATTTGAAGATTTACTTTTCTGTTAAAATTCACTTCTGATACAATGAGTTTCTGTGAAAAGCTCAGTCTGATCATTTACATATTTGTCGAAATAACAATCCAGGAAAGTACAGTCGATATTTTTCATTCTGCCGGCGTCCAGTCTGACGAAGTACGGTTTGATGTTGTGATGTTTTACATTGTGCAGTTGGGATAAGTATGGATCTGTTCATTTCATTTTCTGATCAAGTAGCTATCTGATGGAGTAAAGTTTGTCAGTTTCTTTATTTTAGTCATAAGTCATAAGTTTTAAGTCATAAGGAAGAATATTCGTCGATGATTGGCTGCTGCATAAATCCATCATTAGTGTTACCGCCTAGCGTTCAACCCATAGAAATCATAATATCGTTCAACCACATTAATAGCATATCTACGGCTGAGTCAAGTCTACGGTCTGACCAATATGATTCGACCAGCGCGGTCATTTGGTTGACTTGACGACCTCATTAGAACTGTATGTATGTGACCAATATTTTCAATCATCTGGTCGGTCCGACTCATGGTCATACTTCATACTGAACGCGCGTGCCTGGTCCGACCGGTGACTTGACACTAAGATTGGTATATTTTTTCATGGATCTTAGGGCCATCCACCCGCTGTATTAAATCTTCAACGTTCTTGATGGAAGATTCAAATTTACATTTTCACATAACTCCAATGCCAACTCGTGGAATCGCAATGATTACACTAATGGTGGATTTATGCAGCAGTCATAAGTTTTAAGTCATAAGGAAGAATATTCGTCAATGATTGGTTGGTCCGTTTACTCCAACCAATCACTGACGAATATTCTTCCTTATGACTTAAAGCTTATGACTGCTGCATAAATCCACCATAATTCCGAGTTGTGAAGTCGGAAATATACTAATTCCGAGTTGTGAAGTCGGAATTATACTAATTCCGAGTTGCAAAGTCGGAATTAAACTAATTCCGAGTTGTGAAGTCAGAATTATACTAATTCCGAGTTGTGAAGTCAGAATTATACTAATTCCGAGTTGCAAAGTCAGAATTATACTAATTCCGAGTTGCAAAGTCAGAATTAGGCTAATTCCGAGTTGAGAAGTCGAAATTATACTAATTTCGAGTTGCGAAGTCGGAATTAGGCGAAATAATTTATTTTATTCTTTGTGGTCCTTCTACGCTTTCGTACAATTCTTACTCCCGTCAGATGAAATTTTCTTTTTACTGGGTGATTAAACCTCAAATCGGTTTTATAAATAAATAAATAATAATATTTCAAAACAATTAAATTTTAATTAATCAGTATCTTCAACAGATGTTTTACTAAACTCAAGTTCGGCAGGTTAACTTGCCAGAAGTATAAATGACAGAAATCAATATATGTGGTTGGCTGATGATTTTGGTAGCCAGGGCTTCCCTCATGCCATCAACCTAAGAGAAGAAGTAGAGGAGAAAGTAGTAAGAGGTTAGAGGTTAAATAACTTGATCACTTTTTCAGTTTTCTGTCCGATTTTCATTGTTTTCTGTCCGATTTTCAATGTTTTCAATTTCTGCCTAGAAGCACAATTTGGTTTATTAAGCTGTGCTAGAAGTTTGTTTACTTAAAGTGGTTGCAGTGGATAATTATTAATTATTTCGATTGCGAATTTTTAATTGACTATGGTAAAGAATCCTTCAATATTTTCATTCTGAACTGACATTTCAATTACCTCTCCATCTTCAATACTCCGATTCCTTATAATACTGGGTCACACTATGTGTTTTTCTAGCTACTGTCTCGCCGTTAGCGAACAAACAAATTTAATGACAACAAATGTATGTTTTTCCCTCAGTCCGTCACAATAAAGATTCAATAAAGAATTTGAGGTCTGAAATCTGAAATTTCAAGAAAAGATAATTGAGTCTAAAGTAAGTCACGCAGGAGCGCTATTGCAAATAATAATGTCTGTGACCGAGAGTTCCCAGGTTCGGTTCCCAGCCGGTGCGGGCTTTTTCCATTTTCAGATGTGAAAGTCTGAATGATTGGAGCTCGTGTCGGCTGGGAATAATCCTCCACGATTCACTGTTGCTAATAATAAACAGTACTGATCCTAAGGTGGTGTATGGAGTTAGTAACAAGGCTAATGACCATAGCAGTCGATGCTAAAACACCAGAAAAAAAAATTAAAATAAAATAATACTAGTTGTTTTCTACCTGTACCGACAATTTACCTTCTGGTATACTGACGTGACGTGACGTATATATATATATATATTTTATATATATATATATATATATATATATATATATATATATATATATATATATATATATATATATATTTATATCTCTATAATATTGAAACAACAAACACTTTTCAGGTTGCCAAAATGTTGCCATGTTGTATTTGAAGGGCAAGTTAGTTGAGGTCTAAGTACAGAAGAGGAAGTTTTGGGTATTTTCGGAATGGTTAGATTTTGTGCAGCCAAAAACTGTAAAAACAATGCACATACAAACCCAAAACGAAGCTTTTTCAAATTTCCAAAGGATATTAAGAGGTTTGTGTTTGATTCTATAGTTATGCTGTCTTGCAATAATGTTTATATGACAAGGGTTAGATTGTTACATGGCATTAATATGATAAAATGTGGAAAGAATTGATCTATACCTAACAGCATCATGTCATTGAAAAACAAAATTTATATGCTGTGTAAATCAGTTCTAAGAATAATCTTATAATGGAGTTACTTTGAATATCTGAGAGACCCTTTTTTTAAATTGTGTAGGTCAAACAGAAATTTCAATTTCATTTCGTTTGATGTTGAATTTCTGTCACCTATTAACAGTATGTCTGTCCTCACTGAAATTATGCACTGGATGAAGATTTCCTATCCTGAAAATCCACAAAACAGAATCGATAACAACTAATCGGTAGATAGGAGTAAATTATCTTTTGAACTCATTCCCTTTGTATTATTTCAGGATTATTTGAATTTTCTACTTCAAAATGCGATAATACCCTAGTTTTACTAGTTTCCCCACCTTTATCTTCCCTGGTAGTAATTTTTGGATAGATCCTTTCACTTTGAGACTCTCTATTTTCTTATCATGACCAACCTTCCATTTATTTTCAGTTTCATCAATGGATTTGCCATTTACTCTTCATGATTTCTCTAAAACTATATTTTCTTCTAAACTTTCTTTTGACCTGAATTCAGTCATTCCAATTTATTTGGTAGAAAGAGATGTTTTTAGAATTCTCTAAAGATTCTTGTCTTGCTTTAGGATATAGCAATATAATAGTAGTCTTTTGTGTTAGACCACCCCAACTCGCATTTAGTAGCACTAGGGAGTGAATAAGGGCTTTTATCTATTGGAAGATATTGCAAAAGATATTACCTCTAATTCCTAATATTGACTGTCCCGACTTGAAGACGCAGATTGTTGATTGTCCTTACATTTTTCAAGGCACAACCTTACAGTATAGATATTCTCAATATCAGTTCTTCAAATTTTGAATCAATATCATTGGTCCATTGTAAAACAATTGCGTTTGTGTCGCTAGGAAGTCCGAGTTTCTTTGTAATTATTTCGTTAAACAAATTTATTGAACAATAATCCAAAATGTCTACAACTGTCATTGAACCTGTTGATCAAATATTTTTTCAGGCAACTAATTAGCGACAAAAGAGCGCCAAATTCTAGGTAAAAATCACGGAAATTGATTTGCTAACTTTAAAGCGAAACATGGCATATTGAAAAAAAAAAAAATTGCGACCCATTTTTTTGTTCTCGGCAACTAATTAGCGACAAAAAGGACAGAAAATTATGGATACTTCAAAATTGATACAGATAGAGATTGTTATGAACTGCACATCATTTCAATAAATATTTATAATAGCAGTTTTAGGTAATATAATTGATCTTAGATTGAGTCTATAGTTACCAATCTGATAATTTATTGGGTGTTATCCATAAATAAATAAATAATACAATACAAGAGGAATAAATAATTATTCATTTATCAAAAATTTGTACCAATAAAGTCATAAACAATCCCTCAACAAATGACATAATGACTTCCACAACAGATTCATAAAAACCGAGCATTGTGGGATTTGTAAAGGAATTAAAACTATGTCTTGGATCTTACTCATATTTTTAAAAATGAACAAAACAATGATCCAAGAGTTTTGGTCTATAAAAAATATTTTCTCTAGTAGTTGTTGTTGGACTTGTAGGACTTATTCCAAAACCAGCCACAGCGCTGCATATGGACATGTTTATGGTTGAATATATCTCTTTATATCGTATTTGCCTTGAGCTCTCTAGTTATTTATTTCCGGTTTTATGTGTAATAATGCTGTTAAAATGATTCGGTTTGATTTATTTAGGTTTAAGTGATACCATTGTCATTTTAGAAGTTTTTCTCATTAACGAAATATAGAATATAGTGACTCTTGTGTCCATTTATAACTCATAATTGTTTTAAATTTTTTAATTTTTCAGGGCAAGTAGTTGGCTTGCTGTTTGTGAAAATGAAGTTTTGCAAACAAAATTAGATGACATATGTAATAACTACAGTGATTTTGCAATATGTGATGTGCACTTTGAAGTTAGCATGTTTACCTCTGCAACAAAAAATCGGCTTCTTAGGAAAGCTGTTCCAACGATTTGTTCAGAAATCAAATCTCCCAAGCTTGATTATTCAGAAAATATTCACATAATGGAACCGGAAATTACTATTAAAGACGAACCATTAGATTATCACAACACTTATCCCAAAATACCAGGTTTGTTATTCAAATGAATACCTTAGTTCACATTTACCTACAATTCAATGAAACTTGACTTTTTTTAATGAATTTTGATGAAACTAAAAATCGAAATGTTAGTCTTCAGTTAATTTTGAAGTTTGTGTATGATGTGACTTTTTTTACGGGAAGGAAAATATATAGTTTATATTTCCCATTCAGTATTTTTCAAAGTAGTATTTTTTTAAATATATACGTAATTAGGGTTCAATGGATATATGAAGGAAATATATCATGAAATATCTCATGATATTATTATCTGAAATATATCACAGACATTTAATAAAAAATTAAAAGTTGCGGTGCTGTTTAAAAATGTAATTATTACCATGAAAAATAAGCGCCCGACTATGATGAACCACTATTAGGAATGTAGAATAAAGTTAAGTTGTAAGTACTTACTATATCGTTTTTATTATGATTTTATAAATAAGAGTAAAAGTAGCAATATAAAGAAATAAAAAATTACAATTACTAAAAATAACTAAATGTAACTTATTAAATTCGATGAAATCATTATTTTATAAAGGATGGAATGAGTACAATAAAATATAAATTACTATGTAAGATCAAACAATCAAAAACTATTCAAGAATTCAAAATTCAACTAGTCAACCATATAAGATCCAACTCAACATAGTAATTCTGTACTAAAAAAACCTACAATTATCAATTTTAATTAATTAACTCTTATTTTAAGTTCATGTACACTGTGTGTCTTTAGATATAAGTTTTTTTTTTGTGATAAATTGTGATAAATTATTGTATGTACATTAGGATTATTTCCTATTTAATGAAGATTCATTCTTTCATTCAATAGTGGTATCCGTGATAATTTCTTACCCTGATATGAATATAAGATTGGTTAAATGACAAAAGTAAAAAAATTGTATATTTTGATAGGAATCAAATGAAAATCAAGTTATTGAAAAAATCCAAGTTATTCATTTTTTTAGGTATTATAGCCTCTTTTGAATTAAGAAAGTCACAAGATATTCCCTTTTGTATTCCACCAAAGCTATTTTTGCAGATTTTTTCCAGATCCACTTTTAAATTCTATAATTTTTATAATTGAGTATGCTAGATAAACTAATACAAGACTATACTTTCAAATACCAATTTTTCATTCACATGCCGACAACATAGTATGATGAAAGTTATTCAGATGCAAACTTAGCTGCCTTAATGAATACTATGAAGTTTGTATATGTTCATTGTTTATGATTGATTCAGCCCAATCATAAACAATATTCTTGGACAGTAAAGTTGATTTATTGATCGATTACTTGGTTGATTGAACTTATAGGAGTAATGATGACAGTACTTTCCTCTTGAAGAGGTAGATTCCTAAATTACTTCTCAGGGTCTTGAAAATTCTTGTTTTTGTTAGCTGATAGCAGGAATTCGCCATTCCTAGGTCACAACAATCAGAAGAGAATATCTTCTACCACTGAAACAATCATCTTCATAGTTACAATCAGAATATACAGGGAGTCCCACGAAGATTAGGACAGAGAATATCTCGAAAGTAGTAGAGAATTGTAATTCTGGGGTTCTGAATTACAGCAATTGGTGCAGCTTTTTTTGATATTATGTTACCCATTGAGTTTTTTGTTTTCGGTCACGTGACATCACATTCGAAATTATTAATGGGACAACCTGTATATTTTTATGTTCCTCCCAAAATTACAATTCTCTACTACTCCGAGATATTCCCTGCCCTAATCTTCGTGGGACACCCTGTATAATGGTCTCCATAAAAAGATATAGCTCTAATTTTAAATGATAAGTTTCAAACCACAGTTTGAATAAAGTATGAGATATTTCTATCACTTCAGAGCAGTATCAAATATTTTGATTGTCAGTAGAATTCCATTGTCTAGAAACAAAGAAAATAAATTCTTTGCATGTGTTTGAGTCACGACGTTTCAACAGTTAACATCTACTGTCGTTATCAAGTGTGTGAATGCGACAAGATATCTCGGATACTTATTATATAGCCTGCAACTGATGTACAGATCGACAAGCGTAAGGATGCCTCTCAGATGCGCAAACGATAGAAAGCGCGAGTAGATGTGCGACAAAGATCGACTACTGTTTAATAAGGCAGAGCGATTGAGCTACTGCCCCACTCCAGGGTTTTGTATACTGCGCAACCAATTCTCGGAGGCATCCTTACGCTTGTCGATTAGTACCTGCTATGAAGGTAATTATGATCTTCGTGGGGTCTCTCTCAGGGCATCAATGTTAATTAATGTGATACAAAGACCTTTTTTGGTGAGTGTTATTATTGATGACCGAGTTTTGACAGGTCTTGACACAGAGTTTTTATTGAAATCTCAATCAATCTAGCTGAGTGATAAGTGGCTTCCACATATTCCGAATCTCTATGCTCGGCTGACTGAACACGTCATTATTCTGAATATAAGCCGACTCAATAAACTTTATATTATACCAATGCTGTTCTTTGTGGATAACTTCGGCTTCCGACCATGCGATGCTGTTCTGATTAGTCCATACGTGATCTGCTATTTCCGACTTTGCTGTTTCTCCTCGCTGAGTATTTCTCTTGTGTTCACCGATTCTCACATTTAGTGGCCTCTTAGTTTCTCCAACATAATCCATCCCACATTCGCACGGAACACGGTAAATGCAGTTTTTGGAGTCACTATTCTCGTTGGTTGGTCTCGTTTTTGTTAGCTGGCTACGAATGGTATTCCATAATCTGAAGCATGTTCGGATGTTGTACCTTGATCCAATTCGCCTTATCTTATCCGATAAACCTCTCACATAGGGAAGACATAGGGTTCATCTGATTTCTCGGTGTTGTCTCTTCTGCGGTTGAGGACCACTGCTATATGTTTGTCGGAGTACCCGTTCCATCGCAGATCTTTCTTGATATTATTCAATTCGTTGGTCAGAATCAAATCGGTGTTACAGAGGCTGTAGGCCCGGTCAACCAACGAGCAGATAATTCCTCTCTTCGTCGCTCCATGATGGTTCAACTCAAAAATTCAGGTATTGTTCGGTGTGAGTTGGTTTTCTGTACACTGACGTTTGAAACTTGCCATTCGTTCTTTGGACTTTCACATCAAGATAGGGTAATCCCGGGTCTCATTTTCCATTGTGAAATTTATGGACGGTCTAATGTTGTTTAGGAGCCGCAGAAAGGCATCGAGTTCTTCGTCTCCATGGTTCCATATGACAAAGGTATCATCAACATATCTTAGCCACATCCTAGGTTTCTTGTCGGCTTTGTCTATAGCAAATGCCTCGAACCATTCCTTCTATAGACAAAGCAGACAAGAAACCTAGGACAGTAGATGTTAACTGTTGAAACGTCGTGACTCAAACACATGCAAAGAATTTATTTTCTTTGTTTCTAGACAATGGAAGTCCAGAAGAATTCTACTAACACTAATACATTGTCAACCCCTTTCAAACATTTTGATTGTTACGGATCCATTTCATTGGTATTTCATATACATAATTTAATAATAATAATATAAAGATCTTTATTTCTTAATCAAAAAGAAAAAGCCGAAGATCAGATGGTAGCACTACTAGGTGTAGACCAGTAGCACTACCTCTGTTTTTCATCTTAAGCACGTTTAATCAACCTTGTATCTCTCAATGTACGTATGTCTGCTATTTCAGGGTTAACAACTCAATAACTTTCAGATTTGACATATTTCCCAAATATTTTAGGATACAAAAAAAAATTTATTGTGCAGCTGATACTTGATAAAAATCCATATTAACCTTTATAATAAAACTTTAACATTGATGACTTTCACAGATTATTGGTTTAAAAAACCACAACAATTGTTTCGCCATAGGACTAGTTTTCATTTTTTTATTATGGCTTAATTCTAAAATTTCATGTGAAATGAAACAAAAATGTGAAAAACTCATTCAAATATCTCTAGAAATGAAAAAGTTATGGTACTTTGAAATTGCGCTTGGAAGAATAATTTCATAGTACGCAGCGCTCTAGTGTATGACTTCACGCCACATGAACGAGGCGACTGGTATTCGTAGAGTGCTTACAAAGGACCCCGCACTTTTTATGGGAAGAATGGTTCCATCTACTGTCGTTATCAAGTGTGTAAATGCGACAAGATATCTCGGATACGTATCATATAGCCTGCAACTGATGTACCTGCTATAACGGTAATTATGATCTTCGTGGGGTCTCTCTCAGGTCATCAATGTTAATTAATGTGTTACAAAGACCTTTTCCATTGTGAAATTTATGGACGGTCTAATGTTGTTTAGGAGACCCAGGAGGGGTTACCCTTTCTTGATGTGAAAGTCCAAAGAACGAATGGCAAGTTTCAAACATCAGTGTACAGGAAACCAACTCACACCGGACAATACCTGAATTTTGAGTCGAACCATCATGGAGCGACGAAGAGAGGAATTATCCGCTCGTTGGTTGACCGGGCCTACAGCCTCTGTAACACCGATGAGAGTCTGACCAACGAATTGAACATCATCAAGAAAGATCCGCGACGGAATGTGTACTCCGACAAACATATAACAGCGGTCCTTAACCGCAGAAGAGGCAACACCGAGAAATCAGATGAACCAACACAGCCTACCCTATGTCTTCTCTATGTGAGAGGTTTATCGGATAAGATAAGGCGAATTGGATCAAGGTACAACATCCGAACATGCTTCCGATCAAGTAATACCATCCGTAGCAAACTAACAAAAACGAGACCACCCAACGAGAATAGTGACTCCAAAATAGTTATTTATGTATCAAGGGCGTAAAGTAGGCGTTTATGGCCTGCGGCGTGGATGATGGCCCGATGGCGTTAGCCGAGGGCCATCACACGCCGAAGGCCTTAAACGCATTTTACGCACGTGATACATACAAAATTTTATGCACTAGCAGTTTTATAGCGCGAATCACAAATACTGACTTGAATTGCAATGGTCTATACGTTCATACGTTATGCATACAATAATTAAGGGTAACATAATATGAGGAATGTGAAACTATAGTAGCTGAGTGTTATATTGGAGAATCTATTTCAAATGAATAGATCATCACCGAAAAAATTGCCAACGACTATGAACAAATGTTACAATACAATACAATACTTTATTCATCACTCGAATCTATCATACAAATTATAGAATATAAAATATACATAGATTATCGGACTGGTCAAAAAATTATTGTTTGTTATAATTTAAAATTAGAAAGAGTATTGCTCTATTGAACTGAAATGATTCTAATTCGTGTTAGAAATTGCATGAAATGATGTGTGAGTATAGACAATTTGAGAATTTTGTCTATTTTACGGCCCGCTGGGCCATAATGCGCCCACGGGCGGTAAAGTGTACTTTTCCGCCCGCCAGTGCATAAACTGCATTTACCGTGTTCCGTGTGAATGTGGGATGGATTATGTTGGAGAAACTAAAATGCCACTAAATGTGAGAATCGGTGAACACAAGAGAAATACTCAGCGAGGAGAAACAGCGAAGTCGGGAATAGCAGATCACGTATGGACTAATCAGCACAGCATAGCACGGTCGGAAGCCGAAGTTATCCACAAAGAACAGCATTGGTATAAGAGAAAGTTTATAGAGTCGGCTTATATTCAGAATAATAACGTGTTCAGTCAGCCGAGCATAGATATTCGGAATGTGTGGAAGCCACTTATCACTCAGCTAGATCGATTGAAATTTCAATAAAAACTCTGTGTCGAGACCTATCAAAATCGGTCATCAATAACAACACTCACCAAAAAAAGGTCTTTGTAACACATTAATCAACATTGATGACTTGAGAGAGACCCCACGAAGATCATAATTACCGTTATAGCAGGTACATCAGTTGCAGGCTATATAATACGTATCCGAGATATCTTGTCGCATTCACACACTTGATAACGATAGTAGATGTTAACTGTTGAAACGTCGGTCGTGACTCAAACAATGCAAAATAAATTTATTTTCTTTGTTTTTAGACAATGGAAGTCCAGAAGAATTCTACTAACACTAATACATTGTCAACCACTTTCAAACAAACACATATACATCTATTATATTTCATCAATACAGGTAGTTCAATACGTAAAGGTAATAATAATTATCACTGATAGAACTAATTGAAATTTTTTTTTTCATTCACTTTCCGTCAGAATCAAAATGTACCCAATAGCCTATTGGGTTTTCTTGTTGTATGGGGATCGTAGCGCTGCAACGGCGGATGTGGATTTGGTTAAGGCTGTTCCTTGTCACATTCAGTGATAAGTGATTTCCCGTACCGGGGCCTCATATACGATTGGGCGAGTCAAACTATCCAAGCATTAGGAATTTTATCTGGCTCATGCCTGAGTTGTGAGCTGTATATTCAGTCAGTTCCTAAATGGTAGATGGAATTGGATGGACCGTCATTGGTCATCACCCTGCATTTAATGTTACATTTATTTTGATCTCCACATTCTTACCTTTCACTATTTGTGAAAAATCTTGACCACTAGTAGAATGTACGCGTGAACAAGTTCCTTCAACTCGTCATGCAAATGGTAATAAGTTTCTTAATTACTAACTATGAAACTAGTCATAGTAGGTAACTGAATTTTAGGGACAGTGTTGAGGAGAGAATGATGAATATACTAAATAATAATAAAGGAATTTCAGCGAGTTAATCGTGAATTACAGGGTGATTTCTGAAATGATGATATTTTGTCATTTTTATCATCGAAAATTTTCATGATCACCCTATATGTATATATATATATATATATATATATATATATATATATATATATATATATATATTAATATATATATATATATATATATATATATATATATATATATATATATATATATATATATATATATACCAACAAAATCATGTTTATTAGGTATCAGCTATTTTCGGAGGATGATGATTCACTTGAATAAAAAGGATATGTACAAAAGAACCGACCATATATTTCACCAATTTTTCAAATCACCCTGAACGAAATGTATGAATTGTGATTAATGATGGAATAAGAATAGTATATTGCATACCAAAATAATTTTATTAATATTTCATTATTACATCGAATTTTCAGACATTACTAAAATGTTTTTATTTTTCACTCTGTACATAATGATATAATCTGCTCCATCTGAATGATATTTAGTAATATGTAGGTACGTTGATGATAAGAACGAAGAAAATGCAGTTGGCACTTTCTAATCCTGAGAAAATAATTAAATTAAAATTACTGATTTTTAACTTGAATTTCAAAATCTATCCATCAACGAACTTTGAAATTCTGCACGTTCAATCATTGCATCGAATACTACAATATACTAAAAATTCAGACAATTTCACCGAGAACCATTTTACGTATAAAAAGTGCGGGGTCCTTTATCGGTGTACAATCACTTGCGCCGTTCGTGTCGTGTATTGTTCATTACACGATGGCTGAAATTTAAAAAAATAATATCCTACAAATATTGCATTGTGCCTATGTGTAAAAGCACGACAATTAAAAACCCCAATAAATTGTTTTTTCATGTACCAAATAACATGAATAAAAGGAAGAAGAGGTGCAAACTAATGAGGCGTGACTTAATTGAACCTAAAAGTACTACATTATGTCGCCACAATATGCCATTGGCCGTAGTGGAGGGCCTGATACGGGCCCACTCACGTTCAAACCTAACTACATTATGTGTGCCTTGGCGCGGCTAAGGATCTAATACGTAATTATTTGTGATTTGGCGATCTCAGACATGTGTCGTGACGTCACAGACGAGTCGGAAACCAAAGACGTTCCGCGCTAAAATACGTAAATTTAAATAATCTATTTCTCAGTCATGGATTAAAAAAAAAAACACTGATTAACTAGTTCTGATCTATATTTTAATTCCATCGCGTCAAATATAGTATTTTCAATATAACTTAACTTGTCCATTGCTTCTTCAAGTGAACCATAATCTGTTGAAGTCATGTTATAGTTTTGTAATGAAAGAAAAAAAATTAGTACTAAATTTAAATTGTAAACATAAATATTTGCAGTTTTAACATTTTGCCGTAGTAATCAAAGAAGAGTGTCCATTGGATGAAAATGTATTGTATCAACAAATGAAACACAGTCCAATACAAATAAAGCATGAAGAGAATATCACAAATTTCAAGGAAAAATTTGAATGTTCAATCTACCATCCTACTCAAGGTTTCCTTGATCATCCGACATTCAATGATGTATATAAGGCGAATTTAGCGAATGGTTCAAATTTATGTAGTGAGCTAAAACCAGTAAATATCGAATGGAAATCCGAGACTGTACCATGTCGGACATGTTTAGTTGCAATAGATCCCAAGAAAAGTGCCCCTCTCAGTGATAAATGCCACCCGAAAAAAACTATAAAAGAAATGATCGAATTTTGTGTACCTCATAAAGTAAGAAGATTTTCAACAATATTTTCAATTATACTTTCTATTTTATTTTCCTAGATGCTTACAATTTCGGACGACGATTTTATTTGTAATAAATGCCTAAAAAGTGTTAGGTTATCTGTAAAATTTCTTGAGGATTTTTTGCAAGTGGAGAAAATGTTGAGTGAGCAAATGGAGGTAAGAGAAATTGAATTTGTGGAGGTTCCAACAGTTATATTCAACAATGACGACAACCCAATAGAAGTTCAAACCAAGCCTGCATTAAGTCCTGAACGTACTCAATTAGATTTTGAAGGTTTCAAGACAAGTCGAATGGTAATCGACAGGAAAATATCTAGCAACTATTGCTCTTCAGAAACACCTATCAACATTACAGACAACAGTATTTCTCAACTGAATCCACTTGAAATGCAACCAATTTCAAAGGTATTCACGTGTGATTACTGCACCAACGTTTACCGTTGCCCATATAAACTAGAAAGTCACCAAAGAAAAATCCACAGGATCGAGCGTGAGGGAGGATACGATTGCAGTAGCTGCCATTCGCACTTCACGAAACTTCAAGATATGGAATTACATTGGTTCACGCATACTGGTTGTTGTTCAAAAACCCGAAAGAGGTGAAAATTTTATATTTGTTCTAAACTGTTTTTACCATTAATTAAGATAATTTTGTTGGCAGGTTTCCAGGACATAAAATAGAACACTCTGAAAACTGTAACTGTGCAGGTGAAGAGGTGAATGAAAAATCTGAATCATCAGTTGAAGAAAGTCTACAAGATTCGAAACATACTAATTTACATCCAAAAGATCGACTTGAAGGGCATAAATTGGCACAAAATGAAGGAAAACACCTTTGCTATATTTGTGGTAAGTATCAAATTGAAAAATTAAAACTTGATTGTTACTCTCGCTGGCAGAATTTTCATTTATAGACCGGCCATTTTTTAAAAGGTTTTTTAATTTATGGTTTTTTAAAGTTATGATTATTATAAGTCTTTGACTGTCCTCACAAAATATCAAAGACTGCTCGCAAGCAGCGGCGTCACCAATCAAATTTCAAATTGCATGTAAATTGTTATCTTTGAACAGTTTTCCTACAATCTAAACTGATAAACACTCGAAAAATAAATTGCATACTCTTCTCTCGTATAGAAAGCCCTGAAATTATCAACTGAACATTTGAAAAAAAAAAGAAGTTATTCCAATTATTTAACGTATGCTTTTTCACATGCTCATGTGTTGCAATTGTTTTGTTAAAATTCAACTTTTTTTGTAATAACTTGGAACAACTAATTAATGTATGCAATTGGACTATGTGAAAGATATTGTGTAAATACGCGCAAAAAAATAGCACATATTGCGGAAGTGTATAAACTGTTTGCATACACTGAAAAAAATCGAAAAATAATTGATGCACTTTGAACTTATGATTATTAACGTGTGCTTTTAGAAATAGTGATTAATGACGTGAGAATATCGAAATATATTCATTTGCATACCATTCTGGTATGTACAACGATCAAAAACATTGTAATAATATGTAAACAATTATTTAATGTTTGCTTCTTATAAATATGATACATCGCGTGATATTAATTTGTATACGATTCCGAAGTGTACAACACTGTATGCAAATTGAATTAGTGATAGATTACGAGCTAAGACACAGAAATATAACCCAGGGTATATTTCTGTGAGCTAAGATCTCACCATACACTATTCAATATGATAATGCGTCAAAACAACCTGCGCTCCCTGATCACCGCCATTCTCTGGTGTGATTGCTTAAAAAGAATCAAGGTTTCCGAACAAAGTGCAGATTGTCTTAACGTTATCTTGGTTCTTTGAAGTAAAAGCAAAGCCTGCCAGTTTTAACTTGCTGGCTTTCTTGTATGCTAGAATCAATGTTCCAGACTGAAATTTTCAAAATATTCTCACTAATTTACTAAAAATCAATAGAATTCATATATTCACAGCTACAAATTTCGATTACCTATTGATTTTCTAATCTCGACTTTTCTGCAATGCACATTTGCAAAAACCAATGTGATGAAAATATTCTGTTCTCAGTCGGGCAATGCAGAATGGTACTTGAGAAACCTCTTCAAAAATGGTCATTTTTTTAAATTTCATAAAAATAAAAATCAGTTATTCACAATTCGACCCTTTTCACAAATTCTGACTATTATTTTTAAGAGAACGTAAATGGGTGATAATGTAATAATATATTTCACAATCATATTTCACGATTACAACGGAAAAATATACTGTTTTAGTTTTATCCATTCATAATATTGTCATTACCTATAAATTTAAATAATTTTAACAAAAAATTTGATCAAATCGATGTCGTGGAATCAATGAGTTAGGTCTCATTCTGACTTACCCGTACTGTTTTCGATTCTCCCTACAGTAAAATAGATCACAATTATTCTGCAGCTCATTATAATTTCTTTGAATCCTTGTGATTGGGTTATTATAGCTATAGTTAGTTGAATAAAAAGTAATGGAAAACAGATGAGGGTTTCGTGTTCTCATCGATTTATTGAACCTAATCATGCCTAGTAAAAGAGGAGAAACGATATTTCCATTAATCAATTTATAGAGAAAGCTCATTTCCAAAGCCAGCCTTCGGTGTTCGAAAGTTAACAAATTGAGTTCGTACAAAATTACTTGGTAGCTTGTGTTGGCAGCAAAGGTGCCCTTACGAAATTAGTACGTCCTAAGGAACTTTTTCTGAATTCATTCTATGCTGTCAATATATGTTTGATAATAAGGTGACCAAATAATGGAGCAGTATTCAGTGATACCCACTGTGTATAATCGAATGGTTCACAACCATTTCTCACTATTATCAACTAATTTCGTTGACGTTCATATATACAAGGTGGCCCATCGAAAACGTACCGCAAGGCATTACAGGCTGGGAAAGAACTTTTTGATAAAATCCGAAAACAGGTCAAGTTTGTTTGTCAGGGGGACACATTTTGACGTAACAAACATAGTAAAACCTTCAACCCCCTAAGTAGGGGTGATACCCCAACATTTTTTTCAAATGGGAAGGAGGGTCAAGCGATACCTCTGTAGAAGGGGCTTGTCATGCCCTATACAGTGCTGCTTAGATTTTTCAAATCGATCTACTCTTTCAGAAAATATGGAGCGTTGAAACTCCAACCATCATGTGGGATGAAAAATACAAAAATCGGTTCAATTGTACTTTATTGCAATAAGTTCCTTCAAATGAATTCGCTGTTTTTGCCGATTCGCTGTTTTTGCCAATGCACGGATTGTTTTAGGCTAATTTTAGGTAGTAAAAAATGAATAGGATTCATTTCTTCACGTTTGAATTAGGTCAAGTAGTTGCTAGATACCTGTCGTGGTTGAAGTGTTTACGAATTGTTGACTTTAAAATTTATTATTATGGTGTATTCAATTGCAGACAGAGTGGAAATCATTGAGCTTTTTTTCAAAAACGATGAATGTGGAAATCGGGTCGCGGAGTTGTTTAACCAACGACATCCTGACAAACATGCCTCTGGAAAAATTTGTGCGCGACTTGGTGAAAAAATTTCGCGAAACAGTTTCAGTTCATAACAAAAAAAGAGAGCTTGAAAATCCAGTACTAAATGAACCTACGGAGATAGCAGTATTGGGGCAAGTTGATAGTACGCTAAGTAAAAGACAATTGGCCATTGCGACGGGTGTGTCTCGTACCAGTGTCCAACGGGTTTTGAAAAAATACAAATTCCATCCTTACAAAATTCGCTTAGTGCACGAACTGAATGAAGACGACTTTGATCGTCGCTTGCAATTTTGCGAAATTATGAGTCAGCGAGCGTTACATAATGGTAATTTTCTATTCAATGTGTGTTTTTCGGACGAGTGTTCCTTCCTCCTCCATGGTTTAGTGAATCGCCACAATTTCCGGTACTGGGCTGACACCAATCCAAGGATTTTCCACGAGACACACGCAACACCCCCAGAAGTTAAATGTGTGGGCTGGTATTTTTGGAAATTCCATTGTAGGACCTTTTTTCCTTCCTGGAAATTTAACAGGCGATATGTACTTGGATTTACTACAAAATGCCATCGACCCAGCTCTAACAAATATCGTTGAGAACGATCCCGTATACCATGAACAGGAACTGATTTTCCAACAAGACGGAGCTCCTCCTCATTATTCCCAAAATGTGCGCAATTATTTACATTACACATTTCCAGGACGATGGATAGACGACGGGGCCCAATAGAATGGCCACCTCGGTCACCCGACTTAAGTCCTTTAGATTTTTTTTTGTGGGGAGACATCAAAAGCCTTGTTTACAAAACACCAGCAGACACATTAGAACAGTTGCGGCGAATAATCATTAACGTATGTCGCGAAGTGACGCCCCAAATGCTCCAGAATGTACGACAACGGTTTGAAAATAACTTATACCACTGTATGCAGGTTGACGGACAGCAATTCGAACATTTACTTGACTAATAAATGAGTTTTGAAGTACAATTGAATCAATTTTTGCATTTGTTGTCACACATTATCGTTGGAGTTTCAACGCTCCATATTTTCTAACAGAGTGGATCGATTTTGAAAATGTAAGCAGCACTGTGTAGGGAATGACAAGCCCCTTCTAAAGAGGTTTTGCTTGACCCCCCTTCCCATTTGAAAAAAATGTTGGGGTGACACCCCTACTTAGGGTGTTGAAGGTTTTACTATGCTTGTTACGTCAAAATGTGTCCCCCTGACAAACAAACTTGACCTGTTTTCGGATTTTATCGAAAAGTTCTTTCCCAGCCTGTAATGCCTTGCGGTTCGTTTTCGATGGGCCACCCTGTATACTCTGTATAACCAAAATGACAATAAACTCTATCTATTTATTGGTTTTTCTCCTTATGGAATCGCCTATCCGATATTGAGACTCTGGAGATACTGACGTCAAAAAGGCCCATTGTGTTCCTTTATAATAATAATAATAATATCTTCATTTCTCAAATTGAAAGGTACAGTTGTTGCAATAATGTTACAATGTACAATAATTGGAGAAGAGTGTCAAAAGCATATGTCTAAGGTTGTAAATATAAAAAAATATAAAAATGTAAAGTCGGACAGAACTAACAAGTAATTAAGTAAATATAAAATTAATTGAGTAATTCATTATCAATGTATTGAAGATGATAGGTCATCTATATTATGAATATGAGTGAGCTTTTGCTCAGTCTATAATTTATGGTTTTTCGATAAATTTCTAAAAGGTATAACAGTTCATTTGAAGTAGCAGTTTCTTCAGCCTATATTTGAACATATGAGAACTTGGAGAATCCTTGATATCTTCAGGAAGAATATTGTGGAAGTTACAGCCATTAAATTCTACACTTTTTTCATACAATGCTGTTCTATGAGTATTTGACACCAGAAGACCCTTGGAACGAGTATTGTGGTCATGTTGATATGGTTGAAAGATTGATTTATGTCCAAATACATATGCACAAGATTCTAATAAATATGTGCTGGCGACTGTTAGAATATTCAGTTCTTTGAATGCATTTCTGCATGACTCCCTGTATCCTAGTTAAGCAATTATTCTTATCACATATTTTTGAATTAGGAAAACCCTTTGCACGGCTGCACCAGTGCCCAGTGCCCAACCAACAAGGAAATATACTAACTTTTTGTTTTTGAACTGTTAGTTTTACACAGAAAATCAAACCTTATTAATTTTTATAGGTTCTCTTCTACTACCATCAGACTTGGAAGCTCATCTGAGGCTGCACGAAAAGCCTAACAGTTTTGTATGTGACAAATGTCCAAAATCCTTCAGGAAGTTCAAAATGCTCAAATACCACAAAATGCATGCCCATGAGAAATTTAGATCTGATTGCAAATATTGCGGAAGAATAATGTGGAACTACAATTTGTTCAATCACTACCGGTAAGCTATAAATAGTACCTTAGTCTATATCTTGATAGTTCACTAAAATTTTAGCAGCACATTGAAATTATATGTAAAAAGCTCTCTTCTGGTTGTTATGCATTGAGAGTTATATCAAATGAATTTGGATTTTTAGCTTGCAAACCTGAATACTATTCTCTCATCAGGGGTGCTCTGATGAAGGCAATAAAATGTTCATTATAAATTCTATAAAAAAGTATATAGGTATAATTCAAAATATAAAGAGAAAAGTATTTGGCTGTAACCCTCAATTTGTTGTGCAACCGTAGACACGTGTTTCGAGCTTAGGCTCTCGTCAGTACGGTAAAATCAAGTGCGAAGATGTACAACACTTGGATGTAAAAATAGAAACAAAGGAAGTCAACAACAGGAAGTCAACAACAGGAAGCCAACCATACATTTGTGGCTTCGGTAAGAACACCTTATGCTTACAAGGCAACAACTAACGTCGCCACGGAGGCAGCTATACCTACCAGCGTGACAATCCTACCCAGGAAAATATAAATCAGGATGGATTTATCGAGAGGCTATATATGAAAATATAAAGAGAAAAGTTATTGGGTATAACCCTCAAATTTTTGTGCAACCGTAGACACGTGTTTCGAGCTTAGGCTCTCGTCAGTACGGTAAAATCAAGTGCGAAGATGTACAACACTTGGATGTAAAAATAGAAATATTTTCAATTATAAATAAACATGTAAATTAAAATAATTATGCATTAATTTAATTCAATTGAACACATCACTTTTATTTTCAATACTGCGATCAACATGAGCACTTTCCGATCGGAATGGAAACATGCACTGATTACTCCCTTGGCTAAATGCAATTCTCCCAATGAGTTTTCCGACTTGAGACCTATAAGTATTCTGCCTTCGCTTTCCAAGGCGCTTGAAATGATCATGAAGGATCAAATGACAGATTACATATATGCAAATGAGGTAATTACTTCTGTACAATTTGGCTTTCGGACAGATCATGGCGCTAGTACCGCTCTTGGTATTTTCAAGGCTGCAGATATCAGCGAAGTCTCCAGTTTGGTTTTATTGGACTACAGCAACGCCTTTGATTTTGATACTTTGGACCACTCCTTACTTTGTCTCAAATACAATACATATACATATGAAGTTATCTTTCCAATCGCGCCAAACGCATTGTCTTGGATGGTATTTTGTCTGATTCACTATTGGATGGTTACGGTGTCCCCAGGGATCAATCTTGGGACCTCTTCTTTTTTCTCTTTATATCTCTTATTTTTTTGAAACTATTGAATATGCTAGAATTCATCACTACGCCGATGATACTCAGCTCTATTTCTTTTTCCTTCGGACATCTCAAAGCAATAGAAAATATAAACAGTGAATTGAATAAACTGTATGATTTCTCCACTGCCCACAAATTACGTTTAAATTCAAAAAAGTATCAGATCATGTTATTCAGTTCGAAAAAAAAAGTGGAAAGAGTTTGCGAAGATTTGAAAATTGGAAATGACATACTGCCTATAGTTGCAGAAAGCAAAAATCTTGAGTTGTGAATTGATTCTGAACTGCGTTTTACAAAACTTTTGTACTATCTTTGTCAAGCGTGTTTCAACATTTTCAGACAACTGTTCCCGAGCAGGCACATGCTGTCTAGGCACTTGAAACTTTCTTTATGTGAATCTTTGATAACGTCCAAACTGTCTTACTGTGATAGCGTTTATGGTCCGGCTCTTCTGAGAATTGATCAGAATCGCCTATAGAGAATACAAAACTCATGCATAAGATTCTTCTTTGGCATTCGTAAATTTGATCACATGAGTGAACAATTCAACGAATCTGGTTGGCTGAGATTGAATGAGCTTCAATGAGCTTCGAAGTCTTCATCTACTTTCACTAACACACAAAGTTTTAAGAACGAAAACACCTATATATATATCTTTCAGAAAAATTTAAAACTTTCTCAACTATGAACGATCTCAGAACACGCAATAGACAAGTTCTTGTTATACCTCCTCACTCCACTGCAATGTTTACAAAATGTTTTTCATATAATGCTGCAAAATTTTACAATAAGTTACCCAATGAATTCAGATTGTACACACTGAGTAATTTCAAAAAGAGGCTAAAACGACTGCTGAAAGATAGGCAGCTTGTATTCTTATGCTGACAGATTCCGCTACTCACCCCAGGATTGCCATAAAGAATTATTAGATACATAAATGAATAAAACTAAAAAAATATATGATTTCTAATTTGTGTAAGTAATTTGCAATGCACTATTTATAATTATTATTTATTTAGTTATTTTTTTTGTCATGGTCTAGTTGAAAAACAGCTATAGCTGACACTTCGCCTCTTCATCATTTGGTTTTTTTATTGTCTATTTATAGGTACATTGCTTTTATGTATAGATATTGAAATGATGAATGAAGCCGATCTATTATTATTATTATAAATTATATTGTTGATTGTCTCCCCCATCTAAACATAAGTCCAGACAAAAGGGAGCACCACCATTATATGCACTCAGGGGCAACCAAAAAAAAAAGGTGGCGCATGTGCTATTTCAACTGCAGAAAAAAAAACAGAAGAACCTACAGTACCACCAGAGGAGTCATTGAGGCGAAAAGCGCGTGCAACCATATGAGAATAAAAATACGAACACAGGCGCCCATCATCACACCAATAATCCATTCATTTCTGCCATCTTCTGCCAATCCAGCCGCAGCAATTAGTGAAAACGTCCATCAGTGATAAGCATATACATGAAATCATAGCATAGAAATATGACCTTGAAAGTGATTCAGATGGAAACCTGGGTTGAGTGGAAGAGCGCGTCCTCTCGGTAACTTACCTTATCGTCAAGACCGAACTCTGCCTTTTGTCGTCAAACTCCATAACCTCTGAATCTCACAATTGTGTAAAATGTAATATATGTAGTTTGAGCAATAAAATCAATTATTATTATTATTATAATAAAGTATATTTGAATTCAACCATGACTTAAGAAGGAAGTACAACAGCTTCTGGTTGAGAAGGCCTATTATACACTAGAATAGTTCTATATAGATTCACTGTTTTAAAGAACAGATATTGTGTTCCTGTGATCCTGTTTTTATATTTAACTTTTTTTTTAAAGTACCCATATGTGAACATGTGTATATCTTTGACAGTATGATGGAGCTGTCTTGAATTTTGTGTTAATTTTTATTTATATAAGTTTATGTATATTTTATATATGTGTGTATATATTAATAAGTGTGCAAGTCGTATATTTTTATATGTATATATGTGACTAATTAAATTTAAATTTACTTCATCATTGTATACACATAATTATTATTATTGCTTTGTCCATGAAATTTTTTGCATCTTCTGATTATTTGATTTGATCGATTGATTCATGCTTGATTAGGCTAAAATAAATTATTTCAACAACAAAATGCACAATGCAGGCAATAAGACTAAAGGAACATGGAATATTATTAATAATGAATTAGGAAGAAAAAGTAAAACATCGAACAAATTTATCAGTCTAATTAACAATGATCAAGAAATTACAGACCTGAAGGAAATAGCAGAATTGTTTGCTTACAATTTCTCAAACACTGCCAAATACGCAACTCTAAATAATTTTGGTCAAAACATTTCACTTCCTTGTAGAGTCTCAAAAGAAATCACATTATAATTCATCCTTTTCAGAATCATCCCACCAATGAACCGGAAGTGCTAAGCACACTAATATTAAAAAATAAAAAGTCTTCTGGACTGGATGAGTTGTCAATAAAAACGATAGAAAGAGTTATTGATGTAATAATTACCCGACTTACTATTAAATCAGTCATATTTGCAGGGATACTTTCCGGAAGAATTCAAAAAGGCATTAGTAATACCTCTATTCAAGAAAGGAGACCGTTCTGACATCGAAAATTATAGGCAAATCTCTTTGCCCACTGGCTAACTGGCTAAAGTATTTGAAAAAATTGTCTCGATCAGGATTACTAACTATTTGGAGGACAATAATATAATGTGCAGAGACCAACATGGATTCAGAAAAAGCAAATCAACTGAAACTGCAACATATTTTATTTTATTAAATATTTTAATTTTTATCACTTACTGAATCATATTTATAAAGAGGTGGATTCAAATAACTTTGTAATGTCTTTATTTTTTGACTTATCAAAGGCGTTCGACAGTGTCTCCAGAATTTCTAATTGCAAAATTATCCCAACATAGCTTCCCAAAAAACTTGTTGAAATGGATCAGATCTTACCTTGAAGGGCGCACCATGACTGTAAAATGTGAAAATTTTATATCGAGTTGCAATGTCGTTAAGCGTGGAGTGCCACAAGGATCAGTGCTTGGACCTCTGCTTTTTCTGATGTATACAAATGACTAGACTGAATACCTGGAAGATTGCCATCTTACTATGTTTGCGGACGACACCACTATCACAGTTACAGAAAGAAATATTTATGTACTGCTTGGTAAGGTAAAATGCATTATCGACGGATTCAGCTCCTAGTGTCAACGGAACAGATTAATATTTAACTCCACAAAAACAGTAATTGTTAATTTTTATGATTGAAAATATAATGTTCCAGGTGACTTACAAGTTATTGATGAATTCAAAGTTAGTAATGAAGTTAAATTTTTAGGAACATACTTGAATGAAAACTTATCATGGAATCTGCAAATAAAAGATGTTTGCAACAAACTAAATAAGACATTCTTTGTTTTAAGGCCAATTAAATCATGTATGAATGAAACAGGTCTACTAGACATTTACTTTGCTATGACGTTGTTGTTAAAATTGTTTTTTCCGTTAACCAGCTGTCGTCTCCTTACGAACAACAGCCCTCAAAAGTCGAAACTTGTGCTAGCCAAGGATTAACGAGGTCTTACCTTTTTACGTGCGAATTCTAGCACTTTCTCGGGCCATCAGAAAAAATTCTGCAGTCGCCGTGGTTTGAACCATCGCCAACTAGCATCCAAAGTGATTAAACCATGTCGCTTTAACCACTCGGCTACCTGGCATATTCACATATATCGCTCAATACAATAAATGTTTTACAACATATCTGGACCAAATTCATTATTTATAGTGAATTTTGTTTTATGATTGTATATCAAACACGCAGTTTCAAATATGAAAATTGCAACAACTGTTGAAATTTTAAGTTTAAAAAACAGAGGTTTACATGAATCTCGATTCTTAGTTTTGCATAAATATCGTAGAGCACTGTTCTGCAAAATTAGAACATTCTGAAATAGATAACTACAACAAACTTCCCAATATGCTATTCCATACCGCAGATGTGATTCAATAAGAGAATGGTACACAGGTTTGGAAGCTGAAAATCTTTAAAAAAACAACAAGAAGCGAGCTTTTTACATAGAATTTCAATGTGGTGTTCAAATTTTAATGAACTATCGAGATATAGACTTAGGTACTTCAAAACTAATTTATTTTCAACAATGTTATTGTCCAATGGTATATTTTCAAGATGTCATCTCAAGAATATGTTAGTTTTCTTTACGGTAAATGACAGTAAGCAATCTTTTACTGTTTTCAGATCAAATCGTATCATTTCGTCAAGAGCTTTTTTTTCTTGTGGTGCCAGAATATGGTGCTGTCATATCAAATCAAATCACTTTATTCATCCTTTTGAACTCACAAAAAGCTATAGGACAGGTCATATACGATAAAACTTACAGATTTACAATTCAAATGCACAACAACAATACTGGGTGCAGATAAGTAGTGGCAATGTATTATCAGATAAATAAATAAATCACTATCAGTGTCTTTGATAATATAAAATGGCATGCATCACATAGAAAATTATATAGACACACTATACTGGTTAAAAAAAAAATTAAATAGAAAACATTGATTGTCGGGATTTTGTCTATTGTACAACTACTTACAGCTAGGTCTTACAAAATCCTAGAATATATTTCCCTTCTTCATTAGACATTGTAGTTCAGGTATTCATCCACGGAGTAGAAAGCATTATCCAACAATAGGTGCTTTACACCATTTTTGAAACTATTTAATAGTGATCAGTGATGTGATTTAATGGTGATGTTCTCACTTTGGCCGGTAATTTATCGAACAGTTTAATGCCCATATATTTAGGGCTTGTTTCAATTTTTGATAACCTATGCGCAAGTACTTCCAATGTCGCTGAGTTTCTAGTATCATTTATTATTCAGGCTTTTAAATGTTGTGATGTTAGCTTTGACATACATCAGAACTTGAAATATGTAAATGCATGGCAATGTAAGGATTCTAAGTTTGATAAATATGTCTTTGCAAGCAGTTCTTCTTTTAACTCCCTCTATTGTCCTCAAGGCCCTTTTTTGTAGTATAAATACTCTTCCTGCTTGAGATGGCATTCCCCAAGTGATAATTCCATATGCGATTGTGGAATGGAAGTGAGCAAAGTAATACATAATCAAGGTATTTCTACTACTACTATAGCATAGGGATGCAGCTTGCTTCCATAAGATATCTATGTGCTGCTTTATAGTTCCAGAAAGTTGCTTGATTAAGAGGCTTGAGTCTGAACTTACGTGACTGAATTTTATAAATGCTGATTTATTTGCATTACAGATCAGGTTGTTATTTGTATACCAATTTTGTGCCTTTAGTATTGTTTCACTTGCACTTTCAGTCAAAGAAGACAGAGTACTGGCGCTTATCAAAAAAGAAGTGTCATCTGCATACATAATTGCATTTTGAAATGAGAAATCGTTAACGTAGATTATGTATAGTAGTGGTCTCAAAATCGAGCCTTGAGGAACCCCTATATCACTTCCCAGTTGATTGGATTTATTTCCTTTCATAGACACATAGTGAGTTCTTTGATGTAAGTAGCTTTTAAACATCTGAAACCATACCTGTATAATTTATTTAATAGCATTTTATGGTCTACTAGAACAAATGCTTTGCTTAAGTCTAAGAAAATCCCTAGCGATTTTTTACCTGCCTAAAGGTAACAATAGGTCTAAAAATTTTACAATGGCATTTGTGGTTGAGAGGCCCTTTCTAAATCCGAATTGACTATTATTGATTAGTTTGTATTTGGTTAAGTAGGACGTAATGTTTTCAGATATATATATATATATATATATATATATATATTTCTCAATTACCTTCGCAAATGGACTGATATGCGATATAGGTCTATAGTTTTCCACCTTTTCCTTATTGCCTGCTTTGTGAATTGGTTGTATTTTTGAGATTTTCAAGCTTGTTGGAAAAATACCTTCTTCCATTGTGCTATTTATTATAAAGGTTAAAGGTGCAGCAATTGAAGCGGCCGCACATTTTACTGTGTTTGTGGAGATTTCGTCATCGCCTACTGCGTATGAATTTTTCAGGCTTCTGATGATATTATTGATATCTGTGTTTGTGCATGGTATGAAACTGAATGAATGTTGATGAAAATCAGGAAGTTTGTATTCGCGTTGTGCTTCCGATGTGTCCCGTTGTGAGTAATTAATTAGTTTGCTAGGAATGGTGTTAAAATATTCATTAAAATATTCTGATATTCTTTGATTATTATCTATGGTTTGATCTTCAGTTTGTATAATTCTTATGTCATTGTGTTCGGTAGTGTTCTGGTTTTTGATTAGATTCCATGCTGTCTTAACTCTGTTATTGGAGTTTGCTATTAGCAATGTATTATGCATTTTTTTGGCTTCATTTAATAATTGTTTATGATTTTTTTTTGTATTTTTTATAATATTCTTTCATGAATTCGTCACCGATGGTACTTAAATAATAAATGTTTTTCATGTGTTTACTCGACGCTGATAGTCCTTTTGTTAACCATGGTTTTCGTTGATTATTTTTTTGCGTTTAATTGGAAAATGTATGTCAAAATAATATCTAAAAATTCTATGAAATATATCGTATTTCTTATTAATGTTTCCATCACATTGATATAGTTCCATCCAGTCTTCATTCTGTAAGGCGATTTTAAATTGACTAATGTTATCTTGGTTAGTTAGATCCCTATAACTACACATTCGAAGTGTTTCTCTAACGACTTTACCTCTATTATGTTACATTGAATGCCTACCTTAGCCAATATGCCAACACAACCATGGCCCATGTTTTCTCTACAATACCAGTTTACGTTTTTATATCCTTCAACCTGTGTGGATGCTACTTCATTAGCTTTACACCAGTGTTCGGATACACAAAATATTTTACAATAGTTACCTTCACAGAATAGTTCAATTTCTGTCAGTTTATTGTTTATGCCTTGTTACATTTTTATGCATGATGTAGCTATTAAAATTGTTAATGTTAATAAGCAAAAACAGTGAATGAATGGATATTTACATAGAATAAAAATAAAATTGGCCCAAGTATGGAACCCTGCGCAACTCCGAATTATTCCTCTTCTATTCCGATCATGTTGAACTTCATACCATTTGATTTCATTCAGTAAAATAAGAATTGAACCAAATGAGAGTGATTCCTCGGAATCCATATTTTTGTAGTTTTAGCAGAAGTATTTCGACCCACATATCAAAAGCTTTAGAAAAATTACAAAATACAGCTGCTACTTCCACACCATTAATTTCTGAATATACTTCACATAAAATTTAATTTCCTGTGTTTTTGTTTCTCTGAAAACCTAATTGTTGGTGGTTGATTAGATTATGGGAGCTCAAAAATTCGGTCATTCTCCAACGAATCAAATTTTCAATACTTTTTGTTAAAATAGGTATGAGTGAAATTGGACGAAAGTCTCATAGGAATGACCATATACTTTTTTAGAAAAGATGGGAAAATATAATGAAGCTTTTTAAACATTAATTTTTCTTGGAAACAAGTCATTTTTTTCATTTTTGTTTCCTTTTTTGACAAATATACATTTAGACCGGGGGATGGTGACAGATTTTGGGACACGATTTTACTCAGTATGCCTTTTGGAGGACAGTATCATTGTTTAAATAGAACATAGTTAGTCAATGCCTGTGGAAAAGGTATTGGACACAAACGCGAGTGTCATCTAGCGTGATTAGTTACAAACATGAATATTGATTTTAATGCTTTTCCATTGTTTTAATCAAGTTACGACATGAGGAGGCCAGATCACTGAAGTTACGACATGACTTGGATGCGAGCTCACTATCGCCATCTACATGTCGCATCCATTTTGATCCAATTATAATCCCATAAGGTTGACTAACTATCTTCTATATAAACAATGACAGTATTGTCCGTATATCCCTCAGATCAACTTATTGATCTGAGGTATATCCCCATGATAATAATGCATGAATCAAAGGGTCGTCGTAGGTTCTTCATATTGAAAAATAATAATAATAATAATTATTATTATTCGGGTACGATTTTAATCAGGCTGCCATGTGTTTCGTGATGATATAATAAAACTAAAATACTCGAAAAACCATTGGTAGGCCGTTAGGGTGGGTCCGAATGGCTGGTATGGTCACGTGAAATTGTATTTGAAAAAAGGAATTCTCCGCCTATCCTAATGGTATGCCAATGGTTTTTCGAGTATTTTACGTCTATTATTTTATTACAAAACACATGGCACCCTGATTGGAATCGTACCGAAACACATAATTTTTCGAAAATATTATTATTATTTTTTAATATGAAGAACCTACGACGACTCTTTGATTCATGCATCATTATCATGAGGATATACGGACAAAACTGTCCTCCAAAAGGCATACTGAATAAACTCGTGTCCCAAAATCTGTCACTATCCCCCGGTCTATTGTATTGGAAACGTCACAGAAAGAAGTAATATTTATACAAGAGTTGATAGAAGAGCGGGAAGACACTATTTACAAATACAGTTTTTACAACAAAAATATACAAGGAAACATCAAAAAATCGTTTCTAAAGCTGAAATTTGAAATCCAGGAAGATGATTACAGGCTCCAAATTCTGCCTAGCAAATTACCGAACAAACCTGTACTAGTCAAGTTCAAAAGTGCTGAAATGAGTCGAAGAGCTCTTGATCTGCATAAATCTAAGAAGAAGTTGGATACTGAAGAATGTGGTATTACAGGAGAAAGAAGGATTATTTATTTCGATGAAGACTTACCAAAGGACACCAGGCTTTTATTTCTAAAAGCAAGAGAACTAAGAAATCATAATTTTATATACGTATGGGTAAAAAATGGGAAGGTCTTTGCAAGAAAGGATGAGGGGGGCAATTGATTAAAATAAATAATACTGTACAAATTGAGGAAATTAAACAACAAAATATATAAATGGCTCATAAGAATATAAGAATTGGTCACGTAAATATTCGATCATTGTATCCTAGCATTGTGGATGTGAAAGCTCTCTTAATGAATCATAGTTTGGATGTCCTGGGTATAACTGAAACATGGTTGAATGGAAACTTACCTGATGCAGTGGTAAAAATTGACAACTATAATTTTATCAGACTTGATCGTGGCAATAATAAGCGTGGTGGTGGTACTGGTGTTTACATCAGGTCAACTCTTCAGGCAAATATAGTAGCTGAATTCTCCCAGTCTGAGGTAAATATTGAGCAACTTTGGGTATTGATCAATATCGCAAATAATAAATATTTAATAGGGACAGTCTACAGACCTCCGGGTTGTCAAGTTTTGGATGCTATGAATTCTCTAGAATACTCAATTGCTTTGATGTTGCCTGATACAGATAAAATTATATTATTGGGGGATTTCAATTTGAATTTAATGCAAGTGACTCCAGCAACTGACTTACTCACAGAATTGTTGGATTTGTTCAATTTAACTCAAATAATAAAAGCCCCAACGCGCATTTCTAAAAACTGTAATACCTTACTAGACATCATAGCAGTTGGTGATGTTGACATGGTTGATGGTGAAGCACAACATGTTGACATGCACCAGGTCACAGATCACCAACTGGTGTATTGTCAACTCAAAATAAAACTTCCTCAAAACAATATCAAATATGTAATTTACAGAGACTTCAGTACATTCAACCAAGTTGAGTTTGATATGGAATTACGAAACTTGAATTGGCAAGAAATATTTTATACAGATGATATTGACATGAAAGTTGATATATTAACTAACAATATTAAATCTATTTTTGACAGGCATGCTCCTCTTAGGAAAGTAAGAGCAACTAAACCCAGGGCTCCTTGGTTGACTAACAATTTAAGGTTCATGAAAAAACAACGTAACAAATTACTCGCCAAGTACAAATCAACAAAAACCTTGGAAGATTGGGAAGCATACAAGCGAGCGAGGAACGATTTCAATGCGGCAGTTAGAACTCAAAAACAGAATTATTTGAATGAAATACACAGGACTAAAAAAAATCGAAAAGAAACTTGGAAAGCGCTTGAACAATTGAATATCTACTCTAAGAAATCTGATGTATCATTACTTCCTGATTTAAATGACGCGGAAGCTATCAATTCATTTTTTATTAACTCGGTTAATGCATTGGCGTGTCAAGTAGATGATGATCTTGTGCAATATTATAATACCCACAAAGTCAATTATAATTTAAACCCCTGCAAAATTGAACCTGTTCTAGAGTGATAGGTGTCAACATATTTTTCATGTATGTGCTTTTTAATATGTATTTTTGTGTGTAAACAAGTGTATATTTATGTGAATATGTGTAGATCAAAATGTTTTCAATCTATAGTGAATAATGATGATTTGTTATATTGCCTACATACTTTTACCTTTTGACATTTTTCACAATTTTCCTGTATTTTTTTACAAGACAATTGATAAAATAAATAAATTATTATTATTAATTACTTCTGTCTTCTGTGTGTTAAAAAATAAACAGTTATCGTTGAAGAAATCTTAAACATTAGTCATTAATTCAGTACACTTGCTCTCAAGTGAAATGTTATCAAGGTGATTCACATAAAGAATAAAAAGCACAGGTCCCAAAATTGATCCTTGTGGAACCCCCATATTCAAGGTTAAACTATCCGAGTTGAATTGTTGACTTTCATTATCTAGATGGGATTGTATTGATACAAACTGTTTACGGTTTTCTAGAAATGATGATACCCAGGATAAGGATGCACCTCGCAAACCATACAAATCTAATTTCGCTAATAGTTTTTTGTGATTAACGCAGTCGAATGCTCTACTCAGATCGCAAAATATCGCAGCAGGACACTCGCCTGCAACAATATATTCTACAATTTGTTTATAAAATGAGAACATTGCAGTTGAAAACCATGTTGTTTGGAGCTTAAAATATTAAATCGCTCTAAGAAACTCGTGAGCCTGTTAAGAAAAATGTACTCAAATATTTTTGAGAAATTAATTTCGGTTTGTTCTTTCAGAACACATCATTCCAAAGAAATCAACTATTTTTGCAAAGTATGCGGTGAAGACTTCATCGAAATTAGTTTCTATAAGAGTCATCTTCGTCATCACCTTTTAATGGGCCATGTGAAGCGCCCAAGTAAAAAACAAGCTGATAATTGCAAGAATAAAAAACAAGCTGTTACTTGCAAGAAGACGGGAAGAAAAGGTGAGTAACTTTTGAGATATTTTTTGGAATGTTTTGATTATGTTATTGTTTTTTTTCAGTTATTGCTAAAAAGCAGTCTCGAGCTAAATGTGAAATTTGCTATCTTACATTTTCATGTGATCGAAGTCGAGATCAGCATAAACGAATGCATCAAGATCCTTCCCATAGTAATAGGTATTTGAAAAAGATAAAATGTTAATAAGTTTGTGTTCATGATTCTGATAGATTTTATTGACATCAACTTAATTATATATTCAAATTTCAATGGAGATTTTTATCTGTGTGAAGTTTATGCAAATTTAAAATATATGCAATCATTCTTTCATTGGTAAGATTAAATTACACATCAGAAAAAAAAAATAAAAAATTTGCTTCGGCTCCAGCACCATTCCTATGAAGTAGATTGTGAAAAGCCATGTTCACATAGGGATAGAGATCGAGTTAAAATGCTATTCCCTGCGGCGCGGCGGTACTATCAATTTGTCTAGATTTCCTGAAAATGCTCGTATTATGATTATATCATACCACCAATGAAATATAATCTGTTTTCTTATCCTACTTTGTCAAATAGTATGAATTGTTTTCATAAATATTATCTTATATGATAGATAGTGATAACTAATATTTATTTACTGTCACTATTTAATTCTCTTTGCAACCATCTAAACTTTTTCGGATTTTGTTTAAAAAAAAATATCGATATGCTCTTGATGATGGGTGGTATGATTAAAAAGAGTATTGGCTTGTACTTCAAGTTAATGCTCCATGTTGTAGTTTTCACTTCAAAAAATCAAAGCATTTACTCCACATAATTCTTGAAGTAACACTTAAGTACTATTAGCAATTACTCTATACTTTGCTTTATTTACTTCGATATATAGAAGTTAATACTGCAGTAATTACTCCATTTAGGAGTGTTTGGTGTAGTTTTTAAGAAGCTACTCATAGACTAACTTCATATCTTCACTTGAAAAGGTGTTATGGCTTTCTTTATGAATTATGGTAGGAAAAGGAGGGAAATGTGTGAACGTAGAACGTACGGGGAGGTACAATATAGAAAATTATTTTGGTACGTCAATTATTTTATCTAGATTGCTACTATTAAGCTCTGTACTTTCAGGTTCAATAAAAACAATGCTGAATGGATAGCTAGAGAGTTCTTAGGGAACCATATTGAGATGAGGGGAGCAGCTTTATCAAATTTAACGAAAATTGAGGTATTTCTATGAGCTCTAAGTGATCCGGGGTTTCAACAAGGAGTGGGTGTAGATGTTGGGGTACATCAAACAACTGTGTCAAAAGTAATTAAAGAAGTTTCACAAAAAATTGTGTACTCCCACATCTTCAGCAACCTCGGCACTTGGTTCAACACTATCGTTACTCTCACTCATGATTATTAAGTAAAAAAAAAAAAATTTGTTTTTACGAAACTCCCAGGTTTTCGGAGAAAACCCCTCAAAAGCAGAGCTTGTGCGAGCAAGGGAGATCCGGGACCTACAGTTTAAATAAAAGTGGAATCCGAACCACTTCAGCTCAGTGATACACGACCGGGGATCGAACCCGGACCGTCTGGGTGGAAGCCAAACGCTCTAACACCTCGACCACAGAACAAATAACAACAATTGAACCAATTTGAGGTTAATCACGTACTATTGTTTACTTGTAGTTTATACTTCTAACCTAAGTCAACACTTCCCATCGAAGGATTTACTTTATGTGAAACATTATACTCCACAAAATACTAGGAAGTAAAAGCTCTTACTTGAAGTATAAGCAAATGCTCTTTTTAATCATACCACCCATATCAAGTATAATTGCGGATCTGAATGGTACACTCATCAAAAGTAATTTTGAATGGTATTACCAATACTACTTTTTGGAAGAATATAATTCGTCGGTCCCACGCCAAAACCGCGAATGTGCAAATTTCAGGATTTTGACCTCAATGTGAAAATACTAATTTTCTACCAACATTTTCAATCAAGAGATTGGATATACTGGGAGAAATATAACTATAGGGTGAGCCACAATAGGCCATTGGCCGCAGTGGAGGGCCTGATACGGGCCCATTCACGTTCAAACCTAAACCTAACATCCCAGATAGCACCAGATATTCCATGTATAATCCTAGAACGTTTCTTTTGGAATATTGGTATATCCGAGGAATATTCCAGGATATCCTAGACCATCCTAGGATATTCCCTGAATATGCGAATGGGAATTCCTCAGATAATCATAGAATATACCCGAAAGAATATTCTATGGATATTTAGAATATTCACAGGATATTCCGCAGATATTCCACACAAAATATTCCTACAATATTCCAAATAAATATTCCCAGAATATTTGGAATATTCCAGTATAATCCCCGGAATATTAGTTGAAAATAATCAAGGAATATTTCTAAAGAAATATTCTAGGAATATATGGTATAATCATGGAATATAACAGTAATATTCCTAGAGTTCCATTTTCGAATAATCCAGGCAGAATGCTTTCTGGAAAATATTAATTCACTGAAATACTAGATGAATAAAAATAACTTCTGTCTTGATTTCTACTGCAGTTTGATTTATTTGTTACGGTTTCGGCTTTTTCACCTTTCACTTGGTGTAAAAGCGGCAACCTTTAGTAACAAATAAACCAAAACACAGTGGACATAAAAAAGTTTTTTTCCCCATCCAGTATTTCATCATGAATTTCTAAAAAATAAATAAATCATCAATCGAACAAAATGTATTTATTACTATTATTGAAGAATTACCAAAACCCATAAAAACTCAAACTATTGAACACCATCATTTGAAGAAATATTTGAAAAAATCTAAAATAAACTAATATTTCAAACAAACCCCAAATGAATTAAGATTAACAGTCTTTCTCTTCTGTTTCATTGACCCAGTCCGCTGCTGAATTGGGAATCCTGAAAGAAAAGAAAAAATTAGTAACAAGGCAACAGAAGTACAGCTTGGCAAATCTAGCTATGATTGTCGAGAAACGTGATATGCGCGAATTTAGAATGAGAAAGTATTCGGACGATAGTTGAACATTCAGTAATAAAACTTCAACAGTACGCTTCGCGATGCGACAAATACAATGAAACTGACCAAGTACAGCAACTCATACTTGTTTCCGCGCATCGAGAGGCCTGACGATTTCACATTCAGAGTTAGATTTGCCAAGCTGCAAATGAACTACACTATGTGCGATTTGCCAGAACCTAAATCTATACTACTAAATATTACTTATCTTCTTTAATCATTTCCTCGTAAGTTCAATTGTGATATTGTATCAAGGATATAATCCGTTCCCTGGTGGACTTCTCTGTACTACGTACTGTTTACCCCCTTTTCTTTCAGACAATGTGACTGGTGACGACGTAGGGATTCTTGGGAATAAAATGAAAATAATAACCGCTACAATGTTGTTCCAGCGTGGTGATACATAACCTATAAATAATAGTTTGATAATATTCGAAAGATTCATTGCTATCAGATTCTAATAAGTGCTTTCAAAGTATAACACCTATTTTATTACTATACTTATTGTTTTAAACTACTTACCTACGTTCTATATGACATCATTACACCATCTTAATCACTGAAAACAGAGCAACACAATTCACACAATATGGCGGTGGGCGGTGTGCCGAGAAACGACAGTAAAATCCAAATGATTGGCAATAGCGGGAAGTTTAAAATGATAGCCGTATGCAATCTGAGTTGGAAATGCATAAATTATAACCTAAATGAAATTATCGAAATAAATAAACACTGCGTTCATTTTTGAGGCATTAGCGCTCATGATAACGTATGGTCAAATTCACGCAAATTGCATTTAGAAAATTATTCCTTTTATTTTCTCTCGTAAATATGTAAATATCAGATCGGGAATGATCCACGAATATTCCATAAATAACATTCTATGAATGTTCTATAGAGAATGTACACTAAATCATATTCCAGGAATATACAACGTAGAATATTCGTACTGGAATATTCCTGTTATATTCGCTCGAAAATGTTTTTGGAATATTCCAGTTGGTATAATCCATGAATGTGCTCAGGGAATATAGATATTCTAGGATTATTCCATGATTATTCGGAAGATATACATCCATTCTAGGATATCTGAGGAATGTTCTGGGAATATACCATGCTGTCTGGGATTTTCAATGCCAAACTCACGAACGTGCTACTAGGTTTTCTACTGTGGGTGAATTCGCGAATGTAAAAACTTACTTAGGTTTTCAAAGCAAGAAAAAAAATATATATATGTCGTAAGCAGTATTTTCACATTGGTTTCACATGTAACACACGATATTCTTGAGAGAATGTGTGTGTGCTACGTTTTGAAATCATCTTAAAATTAATTTAGTTTACAACGGATAATAAATTGCTTCGCAACGGTAGTAAAATGAAAAAGTGTTGATAAAAACAATAAAAAATAATAATGAAATCATAAAATCTAGTATAGTTTTTAAAAAACAATTTAGGCTGAGTCAAGTCTCAGGTCTGACCAATATGATTAGACCAGCACGGTCATTTGGTTGACTTGACGACCTAATTAGAACTGTTTGTATGTGACCAATATTTTCACTCATCTGATCGGTCCGACTCATCGTCATACTTCATACTGAACGCGCGTGCCTTGTTCGACCGGTGACTTGACACAGCCTTTGTCTTAATTTAGTCTTAATATAGTGTCTTCATCAGTAGATTGTAGTTTTATTTTCCAACAACCAGAATATAATCTTCATTTTTTTAAACTTAAAAGGTCGATTTTTAAATTGTGAGGGTATGATATTGAATATTTTTGGTGCAATATAATAAAGTGACTTTTGTATTGATGTAAAGGAGGTGTTTGGAAATGTAACATGGTTTAGGATTACAGCACGGGTAGTAATACTATGCGACACTTCTTGCGTTAAATACTTATTATTCAGTATTAATCTACAAACATTTTTAATGTGCAACTGTTCAAGGTTCAGAAAATATTTGCTCTGAGGAAAATCTTCTGTTTTTGAATAATATGATTTTCAGAATACCTTTTTGGGCTATGATTAGTGGGGACAAAACAGATTTAGAGGCTGAGCCCCATGCGACTATTCCATAATTCAGAACCGACTCTGTTAGGGCCTTGTATACATTTATTAGATTTTTCTTTGGCAACCACTCTCTAATTTGGTAAAATTTATAATACATTTTTCTTAATTTTGTTGTTATATACTCAACGTGATACTGCCATTTCATATGTGAGTCAAAAAATAATCCTAGATATTTGGTTTTAGATACTAATGAAATTTTTTGAGTACAATTGCAATTTGCAAAGTCATGACAGTTAGTGGTATGAATCTTTATTGTATTATTACAGGGATATGCTTATTTAAAGTAAAACACATGAAATTCGACTTGTCCACATTCAGCGTCAGTAAATTGTCATCAAGCCATGCTTTAACTTTGCTCATAGCTACTTCAGCTCTTTTATATACAAAATCCCATGTAGCATCATGAAGCATAATAACTGTGTCATCAGCATAACAGACCACATCTCCTCCACATACCAATGGGAGTAGACTATTTATGTAGATGGTAAATAATACTGGACCTAGCACTGTTCCCTATGGCACACCACACTCTACTAGGCAAGAGTCACTTATGAATTCTCCAACTTTAACCTTCTGAGTTCTTTCGCTGAGATAAGATTTGAATAAGTCTAAGGCAATACCTCTGATACCCATGTTGTACATACTGTCTAGCAAAATGCGGTGTGACACAGTGTTAAAGGCTTTTGCCAAGTCCAGGAATATTAATAAGCATTTTCTACCATGATTCAGATTTTTTCATATGTAATCTATTACCCTGACAATAGCGTCTTCTGTTTCAAATCCTTGCCTAAATCCATATTGGTTACATGATAACATTTTAAGATTTTCCAAATAGGAGAAAAGTCTCAGTTTAATGCATTTTTCAATAATTTGGCTAACATTGCTGGTAATGGTCATCGGTCTATAATTACTGAGTTCTTTTTTGGAGCCTCCTTTATGGAGCGGCGTGATCATTGACTTTTTCATTATATTTGGGTATATCCCGTCTTTAAGAATTGAATTTACATGTGTATCAGAGGTGTTAGTAAGGCCACATGTGAATTTGTTGATACCATCATTTCGCGAACCACGAATATTCTTAAAACTCTTCATTCGAAATGAAATTTGCACATTCGTGGTTTTGGCATGGTACCGACGAATTGGAATTACTTGACTTTTCTACGATGTGTAATTTGACCCTCCATGCCATTTGAAATTTTCAAATTGATGTGCCCCTCCACCTTCCTTGTCGGGCAGTCTCAATGTCTTTTATTTCAACAAGTAGTATCGGTGATACATAATGGTTTTCATCCCATGTTTGTTTCTGGAACTGTTGACACGTTAACAGGAGGGGGACTAAAAAAAGCCGCTCTGTATAAAATTATGATTATAATTTGTCAGTTCACGTGGCAAATAAATTCGTTCCAATGCGAATTGGATTTATTTTTTTGGAATGTTGCAAATTATATCTTGCAACATAATATGAATTTACATTTTATTTATAGTTAAGCTTTGTCGATAAGTTGACTAGATTCATCCATACGTCACCACAGTTTGCCACCCGAAACATTAAAAATTACTTTATTTTGAAAATAGAACCAATTTGAATTTTATTCTGGACAACAAAAACATAATACTAATGAAAATTTACCTGAAGGATACTTCTCCGTTATAATTTAAATTTTGATTACAATTTATCTGTTGTTCATCTGTCAGTTATGAAAAATGGAGAATTGTGTTCTTCACTTTCATGATTCACCAAAAAGTAATAATTAATGAGACAATTTCAAATGCAATTTCAAATGATGAAGGTGTCACCTAGGCAAGTGTTTTAGGTCCCCTAATATTCTTTTAGACTTGAATGATATCAGTTTACATGTAGACTGTACTGCCATCTCGGTCAAGAGATATTGGCAAAATACAGTCAGAAATTCAGTTACCTAGTTATTGACTACTTAAAGAAGAAGTAATTTGATTTTATTGATTAATTATTATTATCCGTGGATAGTCCAGAGTTTTACATTTCTAACATGTTGAGGTACGTGAATAACATGTGAGTGATTTTTATTTTCATTATGTCTTATTTATTAGATAATGTGTCACAATCACAAGCTGCAGAATCCATTAAAAATCTTTTCAAAATTTCGTGTTCTTGCCTATTGCTTTGAATGAAGCGATTTGAACGTCCTTCAAGTCAGATAGTTGAGTCTCAACATCATTCAAACGGTCTAAATTGACCGCCTTTAGCATTTTACGTCAAGATTTCGGGGGTAGGATTGTAAATTGCAGGGACCAGATATAGAAATAATTCACTTTGAAATTATATCAGCACATCTTTTTTCTTTTAGTTGTATTTCCAACTATTTTTATTGACATCCATTTTCTTCTGCAATTGAGGATGAATCTTGTCAAATTTGCTGATGGCAACGGAATTGGCCTTGGAACATTTCAACTTTTACGTCACGATTAAAGAGTAGGGGTATGACAGGCGGATGATTCGGACTGTGATATTTGCCGATTTCAAACATTGAATGCATACTTATTAGTTAAGTCTATAGCAACAACGTTGTGTAATCGAATTTGATAAATTCAGTTCCCGTCCACTCGTGCATTGACAGTATTGATTCCGAAACGAATCATTTATCCATGGGTATTCCCCAAGAATCCATTTCAGGCTCTATATTTTTTTTCATTTTCACAATGTATATTTTCAGTAGTCAAATGCTTGATGGGTAGTTTCATTTACTGATGATACAAACCTATTGATGAACACAGATAATACTCATGAGGTAGTTATGAAGGCAGATGATTTTATATCTCATATGGTTCAACGCTGTGAAGATTGAAGCCTTGGTCTGAATTCATTGAAACCATGATTTAGAAACGATAATATAGCCTTGTGAAAATCAATAGCAAATATTTTGTTCCAAACTGTATTTAGGAAATCAACTTGAAGCTTGACTGACGACGATAATGTTACCAGCGAATAAATTAGTAAATATCAGGCAGTATCACTAAATGTATTGAAATTATTCTACGTAGGTTGGAATGTTTCTATTTGTTAGGCAATATTAATCTATCTGTTCTACAAACTCAGTTTAAGACTCATTTACTCAAGTATTTCACATTCACATGACTAAACCCTTATCCACCTCCATAACTAACAGATAACTACAAGCCCTGCTTAGAAGTATACATTGTGATACTACTACATCTTATAAATACATTTATGTTTCTTGGGGTCAATAAAGATTATTATTATTATTATATATCCTGACAATTAGTGTACGAGAAAATTTAAAGATTCTCCATACATTCTGAATAATGGCGTGTTCAGACAACCGAGCATAGAGATTCGGAATGTGTAAAAAACCCCGATCAGTCAACTAAATCAATTGAAATTTCAGTAAAATTCTTTATCAAAGTAATGGGCCATAAATAAACCAATTAGGATTGGTGTATCTGCAAGATCCAAAATGGATGAAGCATTGTTATCTCGTAGCAGGTAATTTATTCCATCCATTAAGATCGATGACGTGAAAGGTCCGACGTCAGAGAATAATTACCTTGTGGCGGGTAAATCATTCGCATGCTAATGACACAGATTGCTATATAGGAAGTATCCAGGTATGTTGTTGCTTTCACACAATTGATAATGGCAGTAGATGTTAACTGCTGAAGCTTCGTGACTCAAACAAATGCAGAGAATAAATTTTCTTTGTTTTTTAGTCAATGGAAGTCCAGAAAAATTCTACTCAAACTGATACATTGTCGACCACTTTCAAACTAATATTTTTTCTCTTATAAACAATCTCTTCATATAATTTATAATAAATAAGAACCCATGTATTAAAGCTGAACAAATTTGTATGGACCAATGAAATAAATGAATAACCGGTTTAACCTGAAAATTGATTACCTATATTTTTCAACAAAAGTATCGCTTTTTAGAGATGTTTCAGCTGACTAGTTTTTATTTATCTTTGTATGCGTGTACTCGTACTCCTACTTATAATATTAAAATTATTTTTATTTGGTAATATATGAATCATTTCATCAATCAATAAAAAGCAAGCAATTGTTTACCCCCATTACTCAGACTTAGAATACCTTCCCAAATTAGGCAAACTTAGCAAAGAAGATAAAAAGCATCACAATCTTTTGAATATTGTGACTTATCCAACGAATTTGATTACTTCAACATTAAAATACTATCAGTATGAATTAATTATAATAATAAATCTTTCATTCATACATATACAATATTGAATAGGAATAGTAAGAAGTATACTTGTAGGTTTATTGGAATCAGATACGTGTTTAATTTTTTACAAGTATACGATTTTATTTATCATTTGAGTTGAGCAAATGTCTTCAATTTTGATTATGAGAATGATTTTCTTGACATTTATTGATCACATTCTCTGTGTGCTTCTTTAAGTCAATTTGGGATTCATTTTGATTTATTTTTAGGGCGGAAGTAAGTAAATCCTGTAAATTTCAAACGAGCCAAAATATATAAGAACATGTCGAAAAGCAGAGGAAAGTAGGCAAAGTGTGTAATTATTCACATCCTTCTTGAATGAGCTCTGTCATTTGATAGTGTTAAGATGACAACCACGATGACAGACAGCAGTTATTAATTTGACATTTAGTATTGTATGTAATCTTACGTCAGAATAAACTCCGTTTCCTTCTGGTTCAGACTAGCTTATCAGGTTATGGGCCTTTTGCTGATTTAAATTGCTAATAGCAGGGCAAAGTTTATCAGGAAACCAGTACGGATTAAGTGCGAGTCGTAGGACTGTTTGAGTATGGCAACTTTCAATACAGGAGGAGTTTCTATCGAGAATTACACCACGTGGCTGGAGACGATTCAGGCTGTTTTGGAGCTGGACGATCTATGGACTGGCGTTGTGGACGTGAAAGTTGATGATGATGGAAAAGTCATATCTCAAGTGGAAGAAGCGAAAGACAGAAAAGCGCGTGCGAAGATTAAATTAGCGATTGATCCTTCCCTTTATTCCCATCTCAAGGACAAGAACACCGCTTATGACTTGTGGAAATGTGTTGAAGATCTGTTTGCCGGCAAGGGCTTGAATCGCAAGGTGAGCCTTTTGAGAAAATTGTGTAACATGAAACTCACCGACTGTGAGTCCATGGCTGAGTATGTGCATCTGATTATTTCGACGGCACATCAATTACGTGATGCAGGCTTCGCTTTCGACGAGGAAATGGTAGGAGCTTTCATGCTTGCTGGCCTCACAGAAGAGTTCAAACCCATGATCATGGCGTTGGAAAATTCTGGCTTGAAGATTTCAAGTCTCACTATTAAGACAAAATTGCTTCAGGAGAACATACCAAACATTAATGAGAATGGAGCTTTTTATACTAATCGTAAGAAAAATCGCAAGCCTCCACAAACACCCCCAATATGCCATCAATGTCATAATCCTGGTCATTTGAAGCGAGATTGTCGTTTGCTTCAGCCACCGCAACTTTTAAACCTAAATCTGGAGGAAGACTCAGACACAGAATATGCTTGGTGCACCGCCCTTTCAGCAATTTCAAAGAATACTACGGGAGATTGGTATTTTGATTCCGGTGCGACTTCTCACATGACACCTGATTCGACTCTTTTGATTGACGCTCGACCCAGAAAAGGAAAAGTCAATGCAGCCAATGATAAATCAATGCAAATTTCGGCTATTGGCACAGTTCATATTTATCCATCAACTACAGGACAAAGAGTGATACTTCATGATGTCTTATGTGTTCCAGAAATCTCAACGAATCTCTTGTCTATTAGCAAAATTTCAAAAATGGGGTACAATGTGAAGTTTGACAAATGTACTTGTTATGTTCACAGTCGCAAGGGAATATTGATTGCTACAGGCAGGAGTTCTCGAAGACAATCTGTATCGCATCCTTCAAGTAGAAACAAACCGAGCGAATTTTGCTACCAACGCTCCGATTGATATTTGGCATCGACGAATGGGTCATTTGAATTACGGATCTTTACAGAAACTGACGAATATTACAACTGGAATGCAAATCTCTACTTCATCACATGACGATTGCGAAACATGTTCTCGAGGCAAAGCTACAAGAAAACCGTTTCCAAAAGAAGGAACAAGAGCCACAGAATTGTTAGAGCTCGTTCATTCTGATATTTGTGGACCGCTGCAGGTTTCATCACTTGGTGGTGCACGATATTTGCTATCTTTTATCGATGATTTCTCACGCAAGATTTTTATTTATCTTCTGAAAACAAAATCCGCCGAGGAAGTGAAGAATGTTTTTGATAATTTTCGAGCTTACGCTGAGACTCAGACGGGCAATAAGTTCAAAAAACTAAGGACCGATGACAATGGTTTAGAATATATGAATTCCGAAATGAAGAGAAATCTTCGTCAATCCGGAATCGAGCATCAAACCACTTGCACGTATACTCCCGAACAAAACGGAATGGCCGAACGACTCAATCGTTCAATAATGGAAAAAGTTAAATGCATGTTGGAAGACGCAAAACTACCGAAGTCATTTTGGGGTGAAGCAGTTCAATACGCAGCTTATCTTCTTAACCGATCTCCAAGCAAGAACACTGCTGGTGTGACTCCAGAAGAAATTTGGACCGGTAAGATTCCAGATTTGAGACATTTTCGCATTTTTGGAACACTAGCTGAAGCACAAATTCCCAAACAGAAGCGTAAAGAACTGGATCCCCACTCAAAGCCGTGCATTTTTGTTGGAATCAACTCTACAATCAAGGGATACAGGCTATTGGATAAGGCGACTAGTAAAGTCATTACGAATCGAAATGTGATTTTTATTAATGAAGGTAAAACGAAATTGCAATCACTTCCAATGAGTTCAACAGACGTTATTAATTTTCCATTCGAAGAATACAAAGAAACTGATGTGAGCTCTTCGCAAACAGAACCATATGTCGAGACGATAGAACCAACGCGCATTGTTCGTGAGCGATTTCCACCGAAAAAGTTGCAAGACTTTATTGTAGATACTACTGATGTATATCCGTTTCAGCCAGTTTCAAATGAAAACGAGAACTCCAGAATTAAAATAGATGAGACAGTACAACATATTGTTGAAGCAAATGTAATTCCTTTGCAATCGGAATTCCAACAGATTTTCGAGTACAGCACTGAAAAGTGTCTGCCCAATGAAGACTTTTATGAAGAACAATCAGATGCAACATTTATTACGCCCACAATGCAATCGAATGTACAAGAGGAACCTTCAACGGAACATCCAAATGAGCCTGAAACACTCAAGGAAGCACTTGCATCCCCTCAGGTACATTTTTGGAAAATCGCCATGCACGAGGAATTTGAAGCGTTGCAGGCAAATCAAACATGGGACATTTGCGATCTCCCTTTGGGTCGAAAGGCAATCAAATGCAAATGGGTGTTCAAGACCAAACTTGATGTAGTCGGTAAAGTTGACAGATATAAAGCAAGATTGGTGATTAAAGGATGTTCGCAACGGAAAGGAATCGACTACGAGAAGACATTCTCGCCTGTTATTCGTCATGGATCTCTACGATTTTTGTTCGCTTTAGCTGGTCAAAACAAATTAGACATTCAACAAATGGACGTCGTCACAGCTTTCCTTCAAGGAAAATTGAAAGAAGAAGTCTACATGGAACAACCGCCATTTTTTGTTGATCAACAGAATCCCAATAAAGTCTGTAGATTGAAGAGAGCTTTGTATGGACTGAAACAGTCAAGTCGTGTCTGGAATGAAGAACTAGATCGAGCCTTGAAAGCTTTCGGATTACAACGTTCTCATCACGATCCTAGTGTATATTTTCGTGTCCACGACAAGAAAATGCTCATTGTTGCCGTCTATGTTGACGATATTTTATTGTTTTCGAATTGCGCCGAATGGACTACCGAAGCGATAACCAAACTGAATAACAAATTCAGAATGAAAGATTTGGGAGATGCTAATCATGTTCTGGGAATCAGAGTAATTAAATCTGATGCACAAGTGACCCTCGATCAAGAATTATACATAAAATAATTACTGGATCGATTTGGCATGAATGATTGTCATGCAGTAACTACTCCAATGAACATTGCTGCAAGTATTTCTAGACAAGATTGTCCCGTTACTGAAGAGGAGAAAGCAAGAATGCGAAAAATTCCGTACCAGGAACTTGTGGGATGCATGGTGTATTTAGCGAATTGCACAAGACCAGATATTTGTTATGGGGTCAATCTTCTTGGTCGCTACAGTTATAATCCAGGGTGGAATCATTGGATTGCCGCCAAGCACATGCTACGTTACTTAAAAGGTACGGCCTCAATGAAGTTAACTTTTCATAGTGCTGAGAATATTTGCATCAACGGATTCTCCGACGCCGATCACGCTTCAAATCATGATGACCGGAAATCAGTCACTGGTTATGTTTTTATGGCTTCAGGAGGAGCAATATCATGGTGTTCTAAGAAGCAACCAACCGTCTCCATTTCTTCGTGTGAAGCAGAGTATATTTCTCTCTCATCGGCCATGCAAGAGGCTATCTGGCGGCGAGGTTTTTCTCATGAATTAGGAATTGAATCTCTTTTGATGATGTACTGTGACAACCAAAGTGCAATTTCCATCGCAAATAATTGTGGATTCAATCCAAAAACCAAGCACATCGACATTCGCTACCATTTCGTTCAAGACATACTGCCACGAGGCAAATTCAATTGGGTTACGTTAAAACCGAGAATCAGACAGCAGATATTTTCACAAATGCTTTGGGAAAAGTCAAAGTTGAAAAATTCCGAGCCCAACTGGGGCTGAAGTCTCATGGTTGAGGAGGAGTGTTAAGATGACAACCACGATGACAGACAGCAGTTATTAATTTGACATTTAGTATTGTATCAATCAATCAATCAATATATACTTTATTGTATTCATAAAGAAATCATGGTTACAAAGCAGTACAATGTAAAGGTAAACTTACAATAAAAATCAGTATAAACATATAAGGTACAACAATAAAATATTTTAACCGAGTAGAGACAATTAATCTACAAATAACACTCAGGTCAATACATCACTAAAATATTGCGTCAATAAATCATGGATAAATGTACAACAAAATTTAGTATAAAAACATCTAAGGTTAAAAATTCAAACGAGTAGAGACAATTAATTCCAAAAGATTTAAGTGTATATAACTAAATTATTGAGTCAATAAAAAACTCATCCAAACTATAATAGGTTTTTTCCATTATATATATGTATGTAATCTTACCTCAGAATAAACTCCGTTTCCTTCTGGTTCAGACTAGCTTATCAGATAGAAGGGCGATTCCGGTTTGGTAGAGCGATGTTCAGCAAGGAAAAAATTCCCAGAGTGCCCTTGACAGTATTGTAAAATAATTCAACTATAAAAAAGTGTATTCACATTGCAAATACGGACGATGTCAACAAAAGCACGTGAACGCCAAACTAGAACAGAGGCGTATTATGTTTACGTTGTGAAATAAATCCAACTAACGTCACCCGAAACCAACACAAAACTTTACAATAAATAAATATTTGAATGAAATAATCAATGATGTAATTAAAAACGCAAAAGAAATCACTGCGGCAACTAAAAACGCAGCTTTAATAATTGTAATGCAACCAACTTGAATACAACTCTGCAAAGTCTGGATTGTCTGGTCAGATTAATTTCCTAACGACCAATAGCGTTGCGAGAATTGGTGATCACGAGGTGGACACGCGGCAAGCATGCATTGATCATTGTTTACATCGTACGTATTTGAAATGTGAATACAAGAATACACAGAGCTTTCGAGGAATTTTGCTAGTTGGGTTATTAGTATTCCAATTTCTGACTATCGTGAGATGGAATTAGTATATATTTTCATCACTGAGTAACAATAAAATGGGCATGCTATATCATGCATTTTATTTGCATGAAAAATTATTCAGAGTTCGCCCCTCTTTTCATTTTCAGTTACTCTTACAATACTTGAGGTTATATTTATATTGACTACTTTTTTACTATTGAAATGATTATGAACGAATCCTTGAGAATTTGGCAATTTTTTATGACTTTCGAATATTTGATCACTAATTTTTTCAGGTGTGATATTTGTATGAAAATATGCGAGTCCCAAGAAGAACTGATGGAACATATTGCAAGACATAGCCTTCTTTCTTGTTCATACTGTGAAGAACAATTCACTAGGAGAGACTTACTGTGCCAACATATATTCGAATTTCATCAAAAATTAAGAAGTGAATTTATTAGAAAATACTGAAATTACTCAAGTTCTGTTTGCACTTTTGATCAAGTTTTTAGTCAGATATTTTTGAATACTGTATGTACCGCTTTTTAAATTGTTAGGAAATAAAATATTCAACATTGTTAGGAATTATCATCAACTGTTTATATTCATAAGCTCTTTTGAATTAACCATAGTGTATATATTTTTAAATCATGAGTTATCTTGAAATGCCTTGTAGCCGAGCTGCTCAAGCTGTCATTACTTTTCCAGACAATCCTCATAAAATTTTATGGGATATTAGCTATAAAAGTCATACCTATATGGTAAAACCAAGGTCAGAGCTTTTACATTGAACTCCAAGAGATGAGAGTTTGGTAAACCACTAAAAATCAGTAACAATTACTTTCAACGAGATCCCTTGTCAGAAATTAGATACCAGCTTCAGCTATAATGAAAACACTAATCAAAATCCAAATAACAAATTTTTAAAGAAATTTTTCAACTTTGGGGCAAAACCATAGAAATATATATTATATACTTCCTCTAGAATGCTAATCCCCATGTCAAAAGTGTTGTAAAAAGTTCAGGCTAGTCCGTAATCAGTGATTTTTGTAACGCCCGGTTTTAGTAAAATATTATGGTACTTGTGAAGATTAACAAACGTTAATTCTGAATCTCGGAGAGTAAGGTTGGAAACCTCATTGTACTTATACCAGTTATTTGTATTTAGCCGATTTGAATACATATTTTCACATATTTATGATACCAAATATTCAGCAAAGGCCATCAGAAAGTAGAGTATACGGTTATTATTATTATTATTTATCGCTCTGAAGCGCGTGATTTTTGGTATCTCATTCACTTTTCAGCTGTAGTTAACCAATCAAAACCTACGGATCCACCCCAAATCGTCGGTGCGAATTTCAAGGAAGCACTGGATTGAAAAATAAATTGAAAGTACAAAAAACTATGAAAATTTATTTCAGCTAATATCATGAATAATTTGAACCCAAATTGGATTTACAAAATTGGATGCTTGGAAGCTCGAGGGTTTTTTTCACGATTCATGACAAAATATGCAACTGCATTTAATTTAAATCATTTGAAGAGATTAACATGCCATTTCTACGAGTAATTCTGGTTGTATTATCTTAGTGCAATTTCCACAATGGGGGTGCATGAAAAAGTGAGGCCAGAAGCATTTTCCTTACCATCAAAGAAAAGTACTTCCATATTGACATTAATTTTTTGAGGCAATTCTATGTATGTTTAGTACTTTTTGTAGGAATCTAGAACTCATAATATAATAAGCAGTGTGGCAGAACGTTGTATCACTCGCCATGAATGCTTACGCAGACACAGTATTGGTGCTGCACTAGGTTTCAAATTATTCTATTGTCGTTTTCACATGAATCTTCATGAGGAAAATGTCTGCCACAAATTACAATTTTCTCACTCAAATGTTCTGCTGGGTTCTCTTCTTAAGAACAATAACCAAAAATCATGCCTTTTTTGTCAAGCTAAAATAATATTCAAGCTATTTTGAGCAAAGCATATAGGTACATGAAAAATTTCATTGTCTACCGAAAATGATTTATTTCAGGTATTTTTCCTTTACACAACACTAAACAGTTCATTGTTTATTTGTAGGAAGAAACGGCTTTATTAGAAATTGTCTTTAAAGGAACAAGATTAATGCAAATTCACGAATGATGAAAGAATAACCAAAGACAACAAACACCACACAGAACAGAAAATCTGAAATTCTAGAAACCGTCTCTGATTTCTGACAAGAGTGACAGATCTTAGTGACAAGTCTTCCTGCTGATGAAAAAGCACTGTTGCACGGTCATTATAATAACAGTAGCATAGGGTACATTATTGTTTTAAATAAGTTTCTTTCACGCCTAAAATTCGGAGTAATCTATCTCTAAAGGTTCTTTTCGGTTTTAAAAAGTTCTAAATGCGCTGTCAAATTTCTCTCTTTCAAATGACATGTGTTTTATTGCCTCATCCCAAAAAACTCTGAATTGGAACACCAAATTATTTTTAAACTTGGCAACGATCTACCCAAACTACACTGATGACGCACATGCGCACATCGTAAACGGGTCGCATACGTGGCATGCTTTTCTCCGTGAAAATTAGCGGGATTAGCATTCTAGAGTAAGTATATAATATATATTTCTATGTTCAAAACTAGTCATACTATTAAATTGGCGCAATCGCACCTTCTAATGCAGAAAGTGGGCACTGCATCATATCAAAAACTCTGCCAAATCAAACTGAGGACCATTTTTTATAAGGTGGTGTGCAGTGTTCTTTAACTTGAAACTGTTATCCTGCACAGCAATTCGAATATCATTGTACAACTAGTGCGGAAAATAGGATATTTCATACGAGTGTGACGAGATGATAAACCATTCGCCCATGGCTCATAGTTTATCATCTTGTCACACGAGGATACAATATCCAGTTTCCGCACGAGCTTCACGACCACTTCACGACCGACCTGAAAAACAATAAATAAACCTAAAAAAAAACTTTTAGAGAAAAGCTTTCAATGCACTAAAAAAGAAGCGAGCGCGTTAATTTTCGAAATCATTAATCGCATTTTAATATAAGTTGATTGCAATATTTTTCAGTCTACCTCACTCTTGTTGAAATTCTACTTTTTTCTGGCAGTAATGTTAAAGATGCTACTTTAGCAGTTTCCGCAACATCAGGCAACTTAAAGGACCCCGCAACAAACCTTATGGAAAATGGCTCTCGGTGAAATTAGCTGAAGTTTTGTGATATTGTAGATATCGATGTCCTGATTAAATGTCTCAATGGGCGCAAGGTCAACAAATGAACAGTTTTTGAAATAGTCAAAGGCTGTCAAATTGATGTGTTGAAGCTATCAGTGGTAGTTACGTAAGCCATCAACATATTGCTTCGTCCAACGACTTTATAGGATACTTGATGCAAACTTGTACCAGTAGGTGTTCACGATTGTTGATAACGAATATTGGGTTTAAATTGGAAAACTCATATCAGCGGTCCCAAAATAGCACCCCAAAAAACGTTAATTTTTTTATATTTCCGAAACTTGACTAAAACTTGGTCCAAGGGGTTCTCGGAGTCAGAGTCAATGATAACGAATTGGAAGATTCAAGTCTGTTACCAATATAGCCAAGACAATCCGGATGTATAGATCGGGGGTTCGAATCCTGAACCACGAAAATTTCTCAACTTTTTTTTTTATTTTCTTTCATACTATCAGTAGGTCGACGGAAAAGTATTGTAATCAACTCCTATATTAAAATGCGATTATTAACGAACATTAAATATCTCGATCATTAATCGCCTTCATTAATACCCTAGTTGATTAAAAAACTAAAAAATGTGTTGTCTTCTTTTCTGTGCATTTAAATAAAAGCTTTTCTCTAATAAGTTCTTTTAAAGTTTATTTATTTATTTCTTTTTTAGTCTTCTTTAGATATGTTTCAGTCAATTAATGCGTCATTGTTGTACGGTCGCTTGCCTGTTAATTTACCGTTGGAAAATGTTCCGAATTTCTACGCGTTCTCTATCTAGCTTTCGAGGGGGAAGAGGAGTAAATTTTTTTTTGAAAACGTATTATTCAATGGTCAGATAATTTTCACTATTATAACGGATTTTTTAGATTTCTATTTCGCGTGTTTTCCTAATTTTTTTCTTGACAAGAAAGGGGATCGAGCCCTCTGATCGATTTTTTTCATCATTATTTTCCATTTCCGAATCTGTTGAAACATTTTCCGAATTCCTTTGCGTTCTCTATCTAGCTTTTAGGGGGGAAAGGGGGGTTAAAATGTTTTCAAACCATAATATTCGACGATCAGATATTTTTTCCTGTTATTATCTTTCTTAAAAACAAGATAAGTCCTACATAGAGTTTATAGGTTATGCCGGCCATCTTGGATATTAAGATGGTGACCACTTTTGTTATGTACACAAAGAAAGCTGCATTCATCCATTGAACGAGCTATCAACCACTGACATATCAAGAAATAAGTTCTAACAAAATCAATTTGGTGTCACACTTTTCACTCGGGTTTGAAGGCCGTCGTTTTTTGGAATTTCTTCCTAACGTTTCGCTAGCACGAGTGGCTAGCTTCTTCAGAGGCTTATAGATCATGAATAATCTCAGATGGCTGGAGAATCCGTCTGCGAAGATTGTATTTATTCTGATTTAGGTAGTTAATTACGTATCTGGATTTGACCCCTGTCGTTGATATCCTTTGATATTTCAGAATTGCTTATTACCGTAACTGGGTTGCATATTTTCGATAACATTAATTGACTCCTTTTTGTCTGCTGTCTTAATGTCGTAGTTTTCATTTGTTATTTTGGAATTTCTAATGGGATTCCATATTCGGTTGAGGTTAACAGCTTCTTCTTTTCTGTTGAAATTCTCCGTGTGTTTGTGGATCTCTATTGCCTCCCGTACAAGTCGGTTATGGTATCCCTGGTTGGGGGCAAGAAGTTTTACGTCCTCAAACAAAATCTTGTGGTTTCCTTCACTGAGCGCGTGTTCTGCCACTGCCGATTTGTCCGTTTGGCCTAATCTGCAGTTCCTCTGATGTTCCTTCAGCCTTGTTCCCATCGATCTTTTTGTGGTTCTGATGTATACCTTTCCGCAAGTGCATGGTATGCGATATACCCCCGCTGCAGATAGTGGGTCTCTTTTGTCTTTTGCCGACCTTGAGGCTTTGTTGTATTTTCTTGGTGGGTTTGAAGACCGTTTTTATGTTGTGTTGCCCGAAGAGTTTTCCAATTCTGTCTGTGACGTTAGGAATATATGGAAGATACGCACGTGCAACTATCTGAGCCTACTTACTCGATCTCAAGGTTGCTTGGAGATGTTCTAGTTCATCCCGTAGATGTTCAGGTTCACATATTCTTCGAGCACGTTCTGCTACTGTGGAGATAATTCCTCGCTTCTGACTAGGATGGTGGTTTGATAAAGCATGCAGATACCTATCCGTGTGCGTAGGTTTTCGGAATACTTTGTGGGTCAGTCTTGTGCCACATCTTTCGATGAGTACATGTTATCCACTGTTTAGTCTCCATGGTGAACTTGATGTTGGGGTATTGAGCATTTAGATGTTCTTGGAAACGGTTCAGTGTGTCCCTTCCGTGTCTCCAAATGACGAAGGTGTCATCCACGTAACGTAGCCACATGGTCGGTTTTAAATCAAAAGCATCAATTGCTTTCTCTTCAAAATGTTCCATAAAGAAATTGGCTATCACTGGGCTGAGTGGACTCCCCATCGCCACGCCATCTACTTGCTCATAGAAGTTTCCATTCCATTGGAAGTAACTTCCCGTGAGACATGCCTTAAAGAGTCGGACGTTGTCATTCGGAAACCTATAAGTTAGCTTCCTCAAAGAGTCTTCAAGTGGGACGTTGGTGAACAAGGACACCACATCGAAGCTGACCAGGATATCGCTCGGCTCAAACGTTATGCCTTTAATTTTTCCAACGAAGTCTGTTGAATCCTTGACGTAGGTTTTCGTTTTTCCCACATGAGGCTGGAGAAGCGAAACAGACAAATGCTGAAATTTTGCAATATTTATTATTGCATTAAATTCTAATACGAAATAAAAATTTATGGACTTGAGAAAAAAGTGTCCTTGTTTATTTGGCACCTCTACTAAATACGGCCCCGAGAGCTAAATCATTGGTCTTAGAGGATAAGGCCCGTGAGAACATTTGATCAGAAACTCAATACCAATAAATGCCAATAATATATGTTTCAGGAAAATCCCTCTGTGGGCCAATTTCCTAAGCTATTGTGCGGGGTCCTTTCGCAATGTGTCCAATATTAAGTATATTCCACACATTAGGTTCCGATGTGCAAGGGTTATTAATTTATAACAAAATAAGATTTAGATTGATGTTATCTTTATAAACTTTTTGCACTATCTAGAAAACTTTTTTGGTTAGATAGGAAAGCATAAAAAAGAAGTAAATGTGAGAAAAAATATTTTGGTCTCATGTTTGTGAACTAGTTATTCATTAATTATTATGTTCACAAAACAATTTTGTAGTTTTTAGGTGTGTTGAGAACAGGTTGTGTTATGTTTTACCTATTTGAATTAAGCTAAATCTGTAAATTGTAATATAAAAAAATATTTTAGTGAAAGTTAGGATTTAGATTATACCGGTCGTATTTTTTATGTCGGCATCTCGAAAACGGTAAATGATATGAAGTTGGTTAAATTAGACAAAAGTTGCCTATTTTAGTGAAATTATGTTTCTGCTCCTATTTTGCTGAAGATGAAGGATCAATCCTTCGAAACATATCCTTGATGTAAACCTTCCGTCTACATGGTATCTACTTGATGTTAGTCTTCCGACTACATGTTGATGTTATCTACAATAAATATTATTTTTGGTGTAGTTAGACTGAACGTTTGTTCTCCTTCCTAGTGATATCTTACCTCCACTGTATGTGATGGATCGTCTCCGATGGTTAAGTCAAATTCCTTTTCAAATACGAATAAAAATAAAATCAGGACCGAATTGCGGAAGGGGCGGATTTTCATTGTTCAGACCTTGATGATGGAATTTATGGGCAGAAATGTAGAAACAAATACCAGGTAAGATACATATCTGAACTCCGTAAGATAAAGGACTACTTGAATTCATAAAAAAAATACAGGTCTATATTCTAAAAAATAGAGTTGAGGCGGGTGGCCCCCGAAGAACGAAACGTCGTATTGAAGATCTAAGTACAGCACATGGAAGCAAAGGACCCCGCACAAATCAAATGGTTAACGGATCCCTGTCGAATTGGCTGAAATTTGGATATGTTGCAGTTTATACCCTTCTGATCAAAAGTCTCCATTGGCACGACACCTAAAAATGGACAGTTATTTAGGTATCGAAAGTCAAAAGTTGCGTCCAAATCGACCATGTATAATGGCGATGACCAGTTTTGACAGGAATAATAACAATTTCTGAATTGTCATTAAATGGCAAGTTTCTACAAAAGGAAATGTTTTTAAGATTCGCATCATTTTCAATGATATGGCTTTTAGAAGAAAATGCCGACAAATATGAAATTGCCATACGCAGACGAGAGCGAAGTAAGAGATGCAAATTCTTTTTCAATCGCGTGAGAGATCTGCACTAGTCGCAAGTTTTGACCTTCGATAACTACAAAACTGTCAATTTTTAGGTCTCGGGCCCATGAAAACTTTTGATCAGAAGGGTATAAACTACAACCTATCCAAATTTCAGAAAATTCGACAGGAATCCATTTCTCATTTGATTTGTGCGGGGTCCTTTAAAACATAGAAGAAAGAGAAGAGCCATATATTCCTAAAACTAGAGGCGTCAGCGTAAAGAAAAGAAAACTTGTCATTTCGGTTTTCCCGTATATCTTGAAAACGGTTCGTGATACTTCCGATTTACTACTACTAAAACTAGTACTACTAAAATATGCAACTTTTTTCTAATTTAACCAACGACGTTTGCCGTTTTCGAGATGCCAATAGTGGTACCACATAAAAAATACCATATGAACCACGAATAGTTAAGTCCAGTCAAAGAATTTTTCAAATTCTTCAGGGATCGAGCTCTTTAAGTTTTTTGTATTTATCTCAGATTGAATAAATGGATGTATCGATTTTTGCATGTTTGCTCTACATTTGTTCATAAGACCGATTATCGTGAATAAGTTCAACTATTTTTACTTTGAAGGTGTCCCTCACATTTTAATGCAGACTCCTTCGCCACTGGTATTCCGGTCCGCACGTTTTTTTTTTATTAGAAAGGTATGCTATGATTTTTGTAATAATTTTTATTTATTATCCTATTTATCATTGTTTTTTATTCGAGTTTTGTTTTTCTATTGTTTCACCTTGGTTGTTAGGTTAGTTTGATTATGTTTGTCATGGACGAGAGTTTTATACTGGCAAAGAGTAGATTAAATTAATCTAATCTTTGATACTAGTTTGTTTTATTCATTTTCCTACTTCTCAGTAATTCATGAGTTTTTTTTTACTGAAAGCAATATAATATACAGTTCATCTCACAGTACTGCGAACATAGGAGAGGATATGACTAATTAACTATCGTCCAACCCCTTCAGTTTTCGCTGTCGCTGTTCACGATGACAATAACTGTCATCGTGACATCCTAATAATTATCTAGCAAAGACACTTATAGAGAGTTCATAAACACATAATTACATTTGTTGAACATGGTTTACGAAATTGCTGAGAAAGTGCAAATTGTCAAATGGTATTTTCCAGGATCAAAGAACGTACATTGCGTCAGATTAAAGTATTATTTGTGAAAAAGTTTGAAAATAGGCTGGACAATTATCAATTGCTCTAATTCTACCTATGTTCCTTTCATCGTGAGATGATCTGTATATAAATGCCTTTTTCTACTACCGCTTACCAAAGTAGCCTTTGACGCTTTCAGATCTCAACGCAAAGTTGAAGTTTTCCGAGGAATGTCATTTTGTGACAGCTTTTACGCTCGAGAGCGAGAATATTGAAAAAACGCTCGATCTCCCTAGATTTTGTTGAAAACAAACATATTCTTGCACGATGGAAAGTGAACACAAGAAATTCAAAGCACTCTAAGGAACTGCGGTGGTGTTATGCCGGCTACTCACACGCCTGCCGCAGGGGCAATCTAGGGTGCAGGGTGATTGGGGCAATCTAGGGTGCAGGGTGATTGGGGCAATCTAGGAGGCGTCTCTACATACGTACCTGCCGTTCAGTGCGACAATGAACGTACCGCAGAACAGACTCACTTGAGTCGTGAAGATGGTGCCAACATTGCCAACACTTTAAAAAAATCAAAAGAATGGCATTCATTGCCTTGGCTGCTTCCGTGATGCTACAGAAGAAAAAGAAAGTACTGGATGAAGAACTGGTTACAGAAATGAAAATAATTGTGTCACATGAACGTTATGCAAGAATTGGAAGTTGATGATCTTAAAAACTTTTTAAGACTGGATTTAGAATGTTTTGAAGACATCCTTGGCATGGTGACAACATTAATAGAAAAAAAGATACATTTATGCGGAAGACCATTAGTGCTAGATTACGGTTAACTGCTACTCTATGGTCTTTGGTTAGTGGACAAAGTTGCGAGGATTTAAAATTTACTGCTATCCTATCACCACAATTAATGTCTACAATGATTCCTGAGACATGTTGGGATATTTACAAACACTCCGCATGGCTTTCTCTACAGAACTGAGTCGAAATTGCCCCAATCACGCTACACACGCGAGTTGTGGCAGGGCGGTTGGAGCCGATCTAGGAAGCAAGGAGGGTCCGGCGCGCCTACCGCCCTGCAAAGGAGGCGATCTAGGAAATCGGCCCTGCTTGCCTACACACGTCACAATCTAGGAGGCAATTCAGGGTCAACCCCACTTTCACACCCTAGATTGCCCCTGCGGCAGGTGTGTGAGTAGCCGCCTTTAGGGTCAGAGATGCTTCCTACTGGGTTTTCTATCTTGGCGTGAGTTCGATCTAGGGTTTCAGTAATTTTTTTTTCAGGCATTTTTTTCACTTTTTTCCTTTTGTTAGAGATGTAAATTATTGAATATTTGGATAGCTTATACATTTGGGATTACTATTGAATGTCAATCTTTCCATAGGTAATATCGTGTGCCTATGTTGAATGAAGTGTCTATCGTTTTTAAAGAACTGCGTTTGTAGAAAAAATCATGTGTGAATTTCGAGCACAAAGTGTCATTGCCGCTCTCCAGAGATTACCGCGCTTCGCGTCGCGCGGTAACTCTCTTTGTCGAGCGGCAATCACTTTGCGCTCTAAATACACAAATTGCTATTTCTGCCCTCTTCTTGAATGTAAACTTTGAATAGCTTATTTACATCATACTCTGGATCATGCTAAGAAGATACATTGTTGGATATTTCCGTCTTCACTTGTGACTTTGGTTATGCTTGTTCACTCCTGATATAAACGAAGAGCACGCCAATGCTTCCAGGATATCATAATAATGGGCCACTCGCCCACTCCTCACTGCTTTTTTAGATCATATATGCTCCTAACTCACTGCCGCTGTGCCGCTCAAACTCTAGCAAAGTATTGGCGAAAGAAAATAAGATCGCAGCCCCACCTATAGCAAGACTTTGAACTACGAATCACGGACAGAGGTTTTTGAATTTACACGTGTTTATATGGCGTTTTGATAATCTGTACTCCTATTTTCAAACAATTTTTGAAAATTTGTGATTTCTCTAACTAAAAAGTGATTGTGTTTCTATTGAAAGACTCTAAAGAACGTTTCAGTCAGGTGATTTAAAGGAATTTCATCTCCGATTAGTTTTGAATGCTTCTGCAATTCAAGGTTGCATGGCGTTTTGATGATCTGTTCTCCTATTTTCAAACAATTTGTGAAAATTTGTGATTTCTTGAACTGAAAAGTTATTGTGTTTCTATTAAAAGACTTGAACGATAGTTTCAGTGTAGTTTACAAATATTTTACGTGTTTTTTGAAGTCATGATTTGTGAGTTATTGATCTGATTCATTCTGTTGATTAAGGATATTTCCATGCTCGTTTTCTGTTTCTGTTCGTATTTTTTTGGTTTATACTGTTGATAGACTGCCAAATATGGGAAAATACAATCCTAGTTGTTCAGTCCCAGGATGCAGGACATATGGCAAGAAGGAAAATGTGGGATATCACAAATTTCCCCCAAAAATAAAAGCAAGGTTAAAAAATCACCAATTGGTTCGACCAGATTGAAGAAATTGACCAAAGGAAAGCATGGATTTTGAAACTGAAAATTGGCAAGCTAAATAATATCGAAGTATATGCTTGTTTGACAAACAGACTGATGAATGAATCAGATCAATAATTGATCGCAAATCATGATCTCCAAAAACAAGTAAAATATTTGTAAACTACACTGAAACTATCGTTCAAGTCTTTTAATATAAACACAATAACGTTTCAGTTAAAGAAATCACAAATTTCCACAAATTGTTTGAAAATAGTACAGATCATCAAAACGCCATACAACCTTGAATTGCAGAAGCATTCAAAACTAATCGGAGATGAAATACCTTTGAATCACCTTACTGAAACGTTCTTTAGAGTCTTTCAATAGAAACACAATCACTTTTTAGTTATAGAAATCACAAATTTTCACAAATTGTTTGAAAATAGGAGAACAGATCGTCAAAACGCCATATAAACACGTGTAAAGTCTAAAACCTTTGTCCGTGATTCGTAGTTCAAAGTCTTGCTATAGGTGGCGCTGCGACAGTGTTGCCACTGACAAATCAACAAATTACCCGAAATTTTGACGTAAAATACCCGATTTTTACCCGCACGTGAATTCAAAATTCCCGCATTTTACCCGCGTACAATTTTGAAGTGTTCCGTTTCATGCATTCATCGCATCACTGTTGCAGACATAATCAAGCGTTCCGTTTCAACTAACTTTGACGTTGGTGGGTTGAATCGGAACGAATTGCTTGCGTGGTGCATGCCGTTTCCCGATAAGGTTGACATTTATCACTTCATCAGTTAACCAAATTCTTATGTTGCGGAAATGAATCTGTTGATCTAGTAAATAAATTAATATGGGTAGAACGAAAGTGTTAATAGCAAGAGTAGGAAGCGAGCTTTGTGAAACTGAGAGTAGCTCAGATTCTATGATACAAGTTATAGTTACGAGGATAATATCGTCTGTCCCAGGTCAAAACGACGAATATGCTAATTCCAGGGTTCTGACTTCAACATGTAAAATACTAATTCTCTACCAAAATGTTCATTGCCAAACTCACGAAAGTGCTATCAGGTTGTCTACTGTGAACGAGAGTGAATTCGCCAATGTGAAAACTTACCTAGGTTTTCAAAGCAAGAAGCACGAATATTCTTGAAACTCTCCTCATTCGAAATGACAAATTGCACATTCGTGGTTTTGGCATGAGACCGACGATATGATGTTGAATGAATTGACGATTTTTTCTTCCATTGACAATCACGATACTTGACACTTCATCAAATATCAAATTTAAACTTTTAATTCGGTTTCTGACGTTTCTGTTTGAACGTGACTTTTGAGTTTGACAGATCTAATTTGGATCGCATTGATCGCTGCTAGACGAACGGGCAGTAGCTCATGCACTTTCGATGTCTCAAGGCCAAAGAGGGGAATATAAAAGTGGGCGTGTCAATGCGCTCCCAATGTAGGAAACGGAACCGTCATATGCGCATTATGTCCTCAATGCATGAAACGGAACACGCCTTTAGTCTACAATCTACATACGCCTCTGACGGGTAGGTTGGAAAAAGAACGACCAGTCGGAAAACCGAGATCACCTGCATTTTTTTGGCTATTATTAGATTCTGGAAAAACTAATTTGTGTAAATGGGGTTATCATGTTATCAATGGCATTCCATTGCCATTCCATAATGACAGCCCCAGAGTTGTTTCCATGCAAATTGGATTGGATCTTCAGTGTATAATAATAATAATAATACATTATATCCAGTAAGACCATATCAAGAATAATATGAAATTCACATTTATAAACGAAACCATTAAATGTTCAAATAAGAGAAAAAAATTGCAAATGTCAACATTGTCAACTGGGGTGCGATTACGAACACTCGATCCGTAGTTAGTTTGACATATGTCAGATTTTATCAATTATGAAATCGAATACTATTCAAAATATATTGCAACTTGAGTCGATATCAATGGTCTATATGATAGATATAATTCCATTCTATCTCTATTCAAAGAAATTTCATAATTTCGACTTCGTTTCGAATCGGGAACAACCATCGTTCTAGCCTACGTATCGTGACAGCTCTCTTATCGAGTGTTCATAATCCCACCCGATATTTGATATTGATTAATTGATTTGACATTTGACAACCAACAAACCAACACAAAACAAATTTCAACAGATTTAAATAATGAATGTCAACTGTCAATTCAGTCCACAGAGTCACAAACTAAAATAAGAAATAAGATGGCTCCAGCGGTGAAAATACCCGCTTTTACCCGCAAAACTGAAATACCCGCAACAATACACGCAAAGCAGTAAAATATCCGAAAATCGGGTAATTACCCGCAGATTGGCAACACTGCGCTGCTGACAAGGCGAAGAGTGAAGACTGAGGAAAGGGAGAGAATACGCCATTGGAGGGAAATTAAGGTGGCTATCCTGGAATTGGTAACTTTGGTTATATTTACGTCAATTTGCAAATAAATAGTTACTATTACTAAAGCCCGTGGCTCAGATAAATCATAATAAAATATTATGACTATTACTTGTATTTTGTATTGCTAGGTGTTAATTACTCGTTTAATATTGTAACAATACTCCTACATCATACCATGATGATAAATTGTCGTTCCATATATTCCCCAAGAACAGTAAAGCAGCAATGGATCAATTTCTGTAGTATGGGTACTTATTGATTTTTTCAGGATTTGTTCAGACCATTTTATTAAAAGAGGTTTTTAAACCAAAGTTCAAGAATCTCTCCTAGATGAGAAGTCAAGACAAATGCTTAAAACAACGGTGAGTTTCAAACTGTTCTAATGAGAAACAGAAGTCAATTTAGTTTTGGATAAATATAATCTGTTGAAAGCTTCTTTTTTTTGAAACCGCTCATTAAAAATTTGTTATTTTCGTCAACTTTGAAACTCTCAGAAGCCTTCGAGATACTTGTGCGAACTAGGGAAAATATTAATAACAAATATGTATTAATCACTCGCACGTTTTTCAGTTTACTCCACAGACCTCATATATTTACTCCCACCGATTGGTTTCGAATTCAATCCAACAAAATGAGATTTTTAGTGTAATTCAAATTTGGCGCCTCCAATCTCAGGATAGCCAACTTAATTTCACTCCAATGACGAAACAAGATGCCCGACAAAATCGATGACATATCATAACCCCCCTATCAAGGAACCCTGCTTGCAAGTTGAAAATTCGTCTTTTACTTTACTGTTGACACCTCCTTCGTCACATGCGCAATCGAAGAGCTCTTTCAGGATTTTAACGCCTCAATATTATAGAGCCGAACAGAGCTTCCACGTATAATAGTTATTTATGTATCAAGGGCGTAAAGTATGCGTTTATGGCCTGCGGCGTGGATGATGGCCCGAGGGCCATCACACGCCGAAGGCGTTAAACGCATTTTACGCACGTGATACAAACAAAATTTTATGCACTAGCGGTTTTATAGCGCGAATCACAAATATATACTGACTTGAATTGCAATGGTCTACACGTTTCATACGTTATGCATACAATAATTAAGGGTAACATAATATGAGGAATGTGAAACTATAGTAGCTGAGTGCTATATTGGAGAATCTATTTCGAATAAATAGATCATCACCGAAAAAATTGTCAACGATTATGAACAAATGTTAGAAAGAGTATTGCTCTATTGAACTGAAATGATTCTAATTCGTGTTAGGAATTGCATGAAATGATGTGTGAGTATAGACAATTTGAGAATTTTGACTACTTTACGGCCCGCCGGGCCATAATGCGCCCACGGGCGGTAAAGTGCCATTTTACGCCCGGCGAACCGGGCGGTAAAGTGTACTTTACCGCCCGCTAGTGCATAAAATAAGTAAAAGGGTTCACCAAGCACCAGCGACTAATGAAATATCTGATGCCATCACTGAAATATACATATAACTTCATATTAGAAAACATAATTTAACTATATTTCAGTGAATGCTTTCTGTCGAATCAATTTCAATTTAGTACAATTTTGTAAACCGATCGAGCACAAAACAAATGTCTGTGTGACAAGTGACAACACTTCTGTGAGTTCTGTGGAGTTTATTAACAAGGAGAGTTTAATCCCAATAAGAAAAAGAAAGATGAAAGAACATTTGTGACGAAATGTGACGTAGTTGGACGTGTCATGGCCGTTGTTCTCTATAGACAGTGACGGACTAGCTCTTGGTATATGAGAGTTACTGCTGACAGTTTTGTTGCTTGGTTCGAGTTCGACTCTGTACTCATATCCAAGTACGTCACTATAACGCGGATGCTACAAGATTCTGATTGGCTTGAGCTTATTAAACACTCCTTGTTTGGCTGAGTCAAGTCTCCGGTCTGACCAATATCAAAGAGTAGGGGTCATCCCCTACTCTTTGCCAATATGATCAGCCAGCGCGGTCATTTGGTTGACTTGACGACCTAATTAGAACTGTTTGTATGTGATCAATATTTTCAATTATCTGGGGTGGGATTATGAACACTCGATAAGAGAGCTGTCACGATATGTAGGCTAGAACGATGTATGTTCTTGATTCGAAACGAAATCGAAACTATGAAATTTTTTTGAATAGAGATAGAATGGAATTGTATCTACCATATAGACCATTGATATCGACTCAAGTTGCAATATATTTTGAATTGTATTGGTTTTCATAATTGCTAAAATCTGACATATGTCAAACTAACTACGGATCGAGTGTTCGTAACCGCACCCCTGATCGGTCCGACTCATCGTCATACTTCATACTGAACGCGCGTGCCTTGTCCGACCGGTGACTTGACACAGCCAGTCTCTTTGTAAATACCACATGTCAGCGATAACACAGAAGACCATTTGTTTTAGGGGTTCTGTGATACTGTGTTTGTCGTTTGTGTTATTTGTGTTGTGTTTTGTGTTTACTGTTTATTAAACTGTGTTATTTATGTCGAAAAGACGCCAAGTCGAATATTCTCTTCTTTAAAGAGGTAGGTGGAGGTATTAAAGTTGAATATATGTTCTTCAAATGACGAAGTAATGATCGACTTGTATTTGTGAAAATTTGCATTTCCTAGAAATTATCCGCAGCTATTGTAAACATAAAATTGTGAAAAATGCCTTGTTGTTGTGTCCCGTACTGTAAAAGCAGGTCTGAGAAAAACATTCGATTGTTTGCTTTGCCCCAAGGAGATAGAAACAAGCAAAGAAGAGACCAGTGGATGAGACTTATAAACAGAAAAATGTTACCTTTACATTCCTATGTTTGTGAGGTTAGTTGGTAGATAGTGGAACAAAATACTAGAATACATCTTTATCTGATTCCCACCTTGATCAAATTCTTATAAGTTTAGAAAGATTCACGTCAATGATCAAGCAGTTGTTTCAGAACAACGTGCCTTTTGAATATCACAGAATTTTTCCATTTCATGGGAATCTGATTAAAAAGTTATATCAATCATTGGTCTTGATCTTCTGCTATCAAGTGCAACTTCTTGTATATTTTGTTCCAGTGATGAATTATTTATTTTGTAGAAATTCATAATTTAAAGAGTTCTAAATCATTCGAAACAAATAAAACAAGACTTGGTGGAAATTCAACAAAAGTTATACTGTTCTTTAATCCTTGTACTTTGTACCTTAACAATTGAAAATATGTTTTTACAATAATCTATTGATTCAGAATACTTTATTTTCAAAAAAGTAAATCTTGCACATATCTTAAAAGTATTAAAAACAAAAACCACAATTAAAATTAGTACAGTCAGTTGAATATAATTTTACAATAAATGTAAATTTAAAAATATAATTTCCTACAAAGAATGAATGAAATCTATACAACTCTGCTAACAATTATCAATCATCATAATTTTTTATGTTGTAAGTCATTGACATTCTGCTGAGGCAGTCCAACTACAAGTAAAGGATAAAAAGGTTTTTTATTCAGAATAGAAATAATATACGTTAGCCATTGAAATCACATACAAATAAATAGTTATGGCAAGTTAGAAAATAAATAATACAAAAAATGCTTACAGATTACTATTGATAAATATTTTAGATTTGTTCATTATGTCTTGTCAATGTAATATGTCAGCAATAAAAAAATGTATGTACTTACTTACATTTTTGCATGTATGAAAATAATATAGGGGAGAATCTCTCATTAGAAATTTTTGTAAAATAAGGGAAATACAGAAATAGGATCATTATACTATAACACTTGTATCCCAATTAGAGACCACCAATTTTTGATGTCATATTTTTAAATTATATTTACCTTTCGCTATTTACAGAATTGTTGCTTTATTCAAAAAAGTTTTTATTAATGATCTGTTTCGAAATTATTTCAAAGCTGATCTATTATAGTTGCAGTCATGTGCATTGTCAAATATGGAAATATCAAGTTCCTTTATTATAGGGTGTTGGATGAAAGTTCTTCATCAAAGTTACATTAGATTCATTAATAAATGTTTCTATTGACAGGTTGGATAAAATAATTTAGAGAGCTCGTCACTAAATATTGGGTTGGTGACATCTCAATTTTTTCAAATTAAACAGGTGAACAGGTTTTGCCCTATAATCTATTATTTGGTGTATTTAGAATGTACCTAATTCCTTAATTCTCAAGCAACGTTCTCCAGTTTTAAATCGTTCTGATGGTCAGTGAACGTATTTTTTACAGTAATGGTGGATTTATGCAGCAGTCATAAGTTTTAAGTCATAAGAAAGAATATCCGTCAGTGATTGGTTGGAATAAACGGACCAACCAATCATTGACTAATAATCTTCCTTATGACTTAAAACTTATGACTTATGACTGCTGCATAAATCCACCATAAGTTTCACTTTGAAAAAGCATTTACCAAGTGATATGAATAGTTCACAGTATTTGAAAGAATTTTTATTACATTTTGGCATAGGTAGTAAGCAGATATTGTTAGCAATTGTCAACCTGAAAGACGCCATTGTTTGATCGTAAATGATATTTTTAAAAGAGTCAGCAAATGTTTTCCATAGTTATATTCCTATAGCCTACTACGAACAGCAAGGAGTGCCTACAATAAAGACTGAGATCATTAGTAATTTAGAAACAGGTATAAGAATATATGTCTTGGAGATCATAATTACAAAAATTTATCACCACCTTCGAAAGAACAAAATCTAATTCTTATAGATAATCACCTACCTATTAGAGACATTTCAAAATCACATTTTTATAAGAAAATGTCATGCTGTTCCACCTGTATAAATGTATATTTTTGGAAAAGTTAATTTCGAGATTCTGTACTTCCTTACTGATAAATCTAATGTGTCTTCATTATTTATATTTATCAATTCAGCATTTCTTCATGAAATACTTTTTGTTCAAACTCAGGAATTCCTCCAGGCAAATAAATATTTGTTAATGAGCTGGAGTACAGATTTCGCTATAAACCTTTTTCCAACAATTTTTATAGCTTCCCCACTTTTGAAATAATTGCTTTTTCTCAGAAATGTGTTGCATTCTATCATATTCACCAGCCTTATTTGCTTCGAGACTAGTGCTTTAAATGCAGATTTATTATTGTTGAATACACAAATGTTGTTGAAATTTTTATTGTATTGGTAAGGTTGTGTTAATATTATGGGATTTGTACTATGCAGCTCACGAGTGAAAATGTCTATCATCAATGGGTGCAATCTACTAGGCCATAAAATGATAAAGTCGTGATTTTTGTAATTCAAGGAGCAACTGATTGCCGTTCTTATCAACTCAAAGTCAGTAGCGTCAGGTTTGATTATTGCTTCCACGAGGATCTGGTCAGATAACAGAGATAGAGATGTTGCTAAGTTTTTCCCGTGATGGCATGCCACAATAAGGATTTTTGACTTTGTATCAGGTTTGATTTCTTCAGTGTTCTTAGGGCCTGGTTTCATAACCTCACTTGAAAAAGGTATGATTTCTTCAGTGTTATTAGCGTCCAGTCTGATATACTCATTTGTAGAAGGTTTGGTTTCTACAGTGTTTTCAGCGTTTTCCGCGTCTGGTCTTATATTTTCAGTTCCTTCATGAGCATTACTTTCTTTTTGTTTTTTATCACTTTCATTTGAGTCTTTCATGTACATGATAATTTCTGTTGTAAGTTCAACAACTGACGTTTTCTTAAACTTATTTGAACATTCCATTTTTGCTGTTTTCTTTGTAATGTTTTACCTTGCTCTTAAATTTTTTGATATCTAGAATTAATTTCGTATTCTCCTCATTGATCACTTCCGACTTTTAGTTTCAGAGTCTCGTATTATTTGGAATCAAATAATATAATGTGGTATTTTATTTATTTCTTCCACAAAAACATATTTTTCGTTTTCCTTCTCTAAGTTATATTGTCATCTAGACTGCATAATTCATCTTTCTCTCTGCATATTTCAGAATAACATCTGTTAGGGTCACATACAATAAAAATTATTTGAACAATCCAAGCATATATTTATCTTTTTGGCGGCACTTGAACAATCCATTCATATTTTGTTTTTGAAATGCCACTATTGTCACTGTTTATAAATACTTCGATTCCATTCGTTTTTTTATTAAAAAAAGTGTAGATGAAAAGAAAACAAAAACACTCACTTGCTATTATCAGATCTGGTTTTTATCATTTAATTTACAGTACTCTGTATTTTTAAATGCAGCTTTTCTTTGAATGTCAGATAAACCAATATAAAATTGAACGTAAAAATTAGTTTCTTAGCTCATAGCGAGACTGATTACTCTTGCAGTAAGTATTTAAATATTTGTTTTCGTGATTGAATTTTCACTTTTACATTAAGGGCAATTACTAACGCCCAACAACAGTATTCACTATAGAAAAACTAAAAATATTTTTTTGGTTTATGCTTTACTATCTCTTAAATTGCCGAAAAGTAACGTAAGGTGGCGAACGCCAAATTAAGATTTGAGAGTGGTATGAGTTTTAAGTGTGCTAATTATGCCATAAAAATAATATTGAACATGTTAAGCAATAATGGTGGATTTATGCAGCAGTAATAAGTTTTAAGTCACGAGGAAGAATATTCATCAGTGATTGGTTGGAATAAACGGACCAACCAATCATTGACGAATATTCTTCCTTATGACTTAAAACTTATGACTTATGACTGCTGCATAAATCCACCATAAGAAACTAGATGTTTAACTTTTTTTTTATTGTAGTAATAGTAATTTATTATCCTAAGAAGCAATTTTGTTTATAGTGGGTATAAAAAAAAATACAGAAGTTTGTAAAAAAAATACTAACATAGAATTAATACCACTATTAAATCAATTAAAAAAAATAGTTTTGGATGTGGATTGAATTCAAAATATTTGGACTGATACAATATCCATATATTTAATTTGGAACTATTTCTCTAAGTTTACATATATGTAGGTCTGAGGAGGGGAGAGTGGGGTCAAATACCCGGGTCCTCAATTAAGACTACTACATACTAGAAAATAATAATAATTTTATCATTTTGGTTCACTTGTTACTTACCAAGCTGGTATCATTAGATGGTGATCTGATCCTAACCTATTCATTCTAAACGCAAATAGAGACAAGGGGCAAATTCCCTACAGCCAAATAATAATAATAATACTCCCTCATAAACACTTAAGGATAGTACCCAAAGGCATAGCCTGCGCGGGTATTACAGCTATTATTATTTGCCGTGGCGCTCCGGGTCGACTTACTGATTTTTGGTAGCGGATTCACTTTTCAGCTTCAGGAATACCTACATCACCACCATCATCAGTTCCATTTAATTTTATTGTGTAAATAAGACCATTCCAAATGCGATCCTGTAGTTTTTCACTAATTTTCAGTAACAGATGCCTTTCTGAATGCATTGAATTATCGCACTTCTAATAGACCGTTAGATAATGACAGATTTTGCTGACTGATTTTCTCTTTTCTAAGTTTTAACCACGGATAGTTTATCAGTGTTACGGCTGAAAAATAAAAATTTAGCTATCGGACGTGTGCTAGGCATACGGATGATACATTTTCCGTTTGAAGAAAAAATTTTTTTTTTTAATCTCTCGTTTATGGCATTTTAACACAATAACATATATAACAATCTAATAGTGAAAAACCAAAGATATAAGATTTGGAAGTACTGAAAGGGTTGAAGTAATCTTATGGCTTTGGTTTTTCACTACCAGATTGTTATATATGTTATTGTGTTAAGATGCCATAAACGAGAGATTAAAAAAAACAATTTTTTTCTGCAAACGGAAAATGCATCTTCCATATGCCACAATAGACACAAGTCCGATCGCAAAATTTTTATTTTTTGAGCTCAACACTGACATAATTTTCAGTGGTTAAAATTCCAGAAAAGAGAAAATCAGCCAGCAATATCTGTCATTATCTGACGGTCTATAATGTTTCTGTCTATAGAAAAAATCATCATCGTGGTTCGACTAGTTAAATCAAAAATATGAATTCCGAGGAATTACTCTCCATACTCTCCATTGGTTCGATTCCTATTCTATTGAACGAAAAAGTCATCATATTCGGAATTGAAGATTATTAATTGTTCCTTACTTGGACCGATTTTATTTTCATTGTATATTAATGACCCATTGAATATCCAGATTTCAGGTTCATTTACTGTTTTTGCTGATGACAGCACTATATTTTGGCTCCACAAGAACAAAAAGGATCTTGATGAAATTATACAATTTGATCTGAAAACAGTAAAAGATTGGTGCGATTCAAATTGATTGTCATTTAACATAAAGAAAACTAACGTGATTTCCATCAGATGTCATCTTGAAGATATATTGTTGGACAATAACATTGTTGAAAACAAATTAGGTAAATTACTAAATTAGGTAAAGTACCTAGGTCTATATCTTGATAGCACACTGAAAGTTTATGTAAAAAGGTCTCTTCTGGTTATTATGCATTGGGAGTTGTATCGAGTGAATTAGGATTCAGCTCCAAACCTGTTTACAATTCTCTTATTAAATCACAAATGCGGGAATGTTCTAGTTTTGCAGAAGTGTGTTCTGAGATATTTATGCAAAGTAAAGTATCGATACTAATGTTGAGCATAAAACAAAATTCACTATTGGTAGTTCTTCTGATCATATTACTTAAGACAAAAAAATTAAATGAAATTGCCAATCCCTAAAAATATCAATAATTCAATAATTTTTAATGGATGCAACATGTTTGTTTAAGTTCCATCAAACATTAGAAAGGAAGTAAAGTGTTTTTTGTTGTCTGAAAGAGTGTATTACAGTTTGCAAGAGTTCTATAATGATGGGTTTTGAAACTAATAATTCAAGCATGAATTAACATAGTTGAATTCAAATATCTTTTATTGTTTCCGTCTGAATCACTTTTTGAGTTATTTTTTTGCTATGATTTTATGCGCATGCTCATCACTAATGTTTGAATGTTTTAGACGATGTAGTAACTTGATTACTTATATTTCGGACGTCCATCATCTTAATGGTTGAAAGATTTCTATATCTTTCAAATTTTTCACAACGTTTCAATTGCTTGAATCCGCAATCGTCTTCTGGTGAATAATGACAAAATCAGATGCTATGCGACCTTTTATAGGTCTATAATTAGCGCGTAATTACGTTGTAATTACGCGCGGTCTTGTGACGCGTTTGGTTTCGCGCTTTTTCTCCCTCCAAAACGGTCCATGAGCGGTTTCCATACGTTTTTAATTTCCACGCTTGGTTGACTGAAGGCACTATTGGCTTCTATATAGGTGGTTTCTATAAATTTCCGTTTGAACCAATGTTCCTCTCTATGAAGAACACTAGCTTCGTCCCAAAGAATTCGGTGGTGTTTTGTCCAGGCGTGGTCAGCAATTCCCGATTTTGATGTTTCCCCTCGTTGAGTCCACTTTTTGTGTTCGGCTATTCTTACTGATAATGGCCTCTTGGTCTCTCCGATATAGGAATCTCCACATTCACATGGGACTTTGTAAATACAGTTTTTGCTGGATTCTGTTGTGTTCTCTGGTTTCGTCTTGGTGAGGAAGCTTCGTAAGGTACTGCCAGATTGAAAGCAACTCTTGATGTTGTAAAACCAAGCGCGTCACAAGACCGCGCGTAATTACAACGTAATTACGCGCTAATTATAGACCTATAAAAGGTCGCGTAGCATCTGATTTTGTCATTATTCACCAGAGGACGATTGCGGATTCAAGCAATTGAAACGTTGTGAAAAATTTGAAAGAGATAGAAATCTTTCAACCATTAAGATGATGGACGTCCGAAATATAAGTACTCATCACTAATGTACTGCAAAGTTTTCACCAAGTGATGCAGTTGGATCTGATCAAGTTTTATCTACTACCACGCCATTACTTGCTCATTTATAATTCACGAGACACTCTAGGCTCATCATTGGACAGTTATCGAATAGCGCGCTTTTGAATAACAAATATTGCATCGAAGTGCTGTTGGTTGCAGGCAAAGAGACTAAACTAACAAGGAGGGTTTAATAAGCCAATCAGAATCTTGTAGCATCAACGCGTCATAGTGACGTACTTGGATATGATTACAGAGTCGAACTCGAACCAAGCAACAAAACTGTCAGCAGTAACTCACTGTCTATAGAGAACGGCGGCCATGACACGTCCAACTACGTCACATTTCGTCACAAATGTTCTTTCATCTCTTTCTGTGTCCCCATTGTCTTCTGGGAATTAGACTCTCCTGTTAAATAATGTTTAGTCTCCTTGGGTTGCAGGTGCCCCAGAATGATATGCCATCCCTCAGATGCCATTCAATTACAGCGTGGTACACAATTTTCGCGGTCAAAATACCCAATTTCTTCGACACCATCCCCAGGGAATAACATCCCGCTAGTTTTTTGAAAATCAAAAATGTTTATGAACAAAAACTGGACTGGAAATTTTCTCTGCAATTTGCCTCTGAGTAATTGAAATTCACTTTGGTTTTTGGAAAGGTACATAGATGAAGTACACATATCTTATTGATTAAATAAAATACACTTTTTGGTATTAAAATTCATACTGAAAGACTAAGAATTATTTTGATGTTGAAGTCATTGACGTAATGCGCTTCCTACAGAAATTCAGTTTTCTTTTGTAACTATTGAGATCAGTATCTCTCAAAGTGAGTGGTAATTTATTCAAAAACCATGTAAGGAAAACACTGATTCCTACCTACTTTCCTTTGGTTCTCATTATGTTTTCTGAAAATCCTTTCCTTTTCACAATGTTGAACACGTATTGAAGGTTCTGTTCACCCTAGACCAATTTTTGTGTTAATTAGTTGTAGAAATAGTAGTGAATGCAACTTTCATGTACTGGAAAGAGGAATAATAAAAGCGTACAGGAGTTGAATTTTCGACAATTTTTTGGTTACATATTTACTGAAAATTACTTTTTCAGTTTCATTTCACTGAAGATCAATTTGAAAATAATAGGTTAGATAAAAGAAGACTTCTAAAAAGTTCAGCTGTGCCAACTCTGTTTCCTGAAAAGCAAATGAAAAGTATGTTGCTGTTTTACTTTGTTTTGACAAATATAGGAATTAATTTCAATATTTGCAGGCATGGAGGCAGATATCAAGGACGAGCCTGAAACGTTAAATTCAATAAAGCAAGTTGATAGACGCAGTAATCGTGAATTGAAAAAAGGAAACTTGGTAAAATGCAGAACATGTCTTCTGGATAAAAATAAAGGAAACTGTTCAATTATGACAAAGCTTCTTTATGGTGAAACGATAAAGAAGATGATGATTAGATGTGTTCCTCAAACGGTAATGGATTTATTATTTTTTTCAATTTTATAATTCAGTATATTTTTAGTTTAACTCTATTGCCGATGATAATTACATTTGTGATAAATGTTTGAGATGTCTTGTAAAATGTACAAAATTCATTGATTCTTGTCTTGAAATTGAAGAAAAAATTCGAGATGGGAAAGTAGTCTTTGAGGATGGAAGAACTGATGAGAATAACAGCAAAAACTTGGAGAAAAATCTCACAGAAATGGATTCCAAATCCAAAGATGAAACTGATGAAAAGAAGGAGAAAAATTATGAAGAAAAAATTGAACCTAAATCCGAAGATGAAAAAACTGATGAAAATTTTTCAGAAAAAGAGAAAAATTATGGAAGAAAAGATCTCTCCGAATCAAAGAATGTTATTGAAATTAATGAAGACGGTATTGAATCGGAAGGTAATTTGTAGATATGAAAATGTCAAATTTTCTCATGTAATAATAATACTTCCTCATAAACACTCATAGAGTGTACCCAAAGGCATAGCCTGTGCGGGTAGAGGACGGCTATTATTATGAATCCCAAAAATATAAAAACTTTACATTAAATAGTATATTTTTTAACAAGTCGAGAAAACCGTCACCGCCGAACAAATGGGAAAAAATGTATTATTAGAGTATAGGCGACTGAAAGGTAGGGTCACTGAATCTAGAAGGTCGTGCCGTCCTTACGGGTATGGCCAATGGGCGTGGTCTAGTACTTGAAATAGATCCAGTGTTCAAATAACCCACAAAACTTGCTCTGTAATTGGTGATTTTGTGGGTTATTTGAATACTGGAACTATTTCAAGTATTGGACCACGCCCATTGGCCATACCCGTAAGGACGGCACGGCCTTCTAGATTCAGTGACCCTACTGAAAGGAAGATCGTAGCGCCGGAACGGTATTGGTGACTTTTTCAATGATCTTAATGGAATTCCAATATTGAACCGTCGTTGAGGGGGAAAATGTTTTGCTGGACAATTGGAGGCAACAAATGATTGTTCTCAAGTTTATGCCTTGTGTTTACAGTCTACTGCTCCACATGAAATAAATAGAGCATTAAACATTGAGAACCCAGTAGCTGTTATACAGTATAATTGATTTTATTCTGTTCATTTAACATATATTATCAATGACGTCCTTGTCTACCATTACAGCATCTCTCCCAGAATATTATAATGAAACGATGATATTTTCTTGAATAAAACAATTATCAGAATCCCTAATGTCAAAAGACCACCTGGTAATAGTCCTGTCGAATTTTACAACACGAACATTTGGGAACCTGCAACACAATTTCTGTGCAATCTAACACTACCCTTATGTTTTTTCATATTGTGAATAATTTCAGTTTGATCAGTGGCTTCAAAACTGAACATAACAATGGTTTCAATTCAATAATATAAAATTTACACATTTCTGGAGAAAATCAAGATTTTCGGAGCACCGATCTGAACTTCGGCCTCCCTGAACCTGGGACCATCTGGGTTGTGTTCCAAAACCTTACTCACTTACCCCGAGTCTACTTTCACTGTTCCGAAACTTACTCTGATAAATTATTTTGCGTTTGTCAAACGTTCAAAAACCTGTCGGGTTTACTCCAGAGCTTACTCAACCGTACTCTACCAAAAAGGATGGTAAAAGAGTACTCTGACAGTTATTCTGTCATATTTTTCATTTTAAAACTTCAAAACAAAAGTACGTTATAACAAATAGATTGTTCTGTCTGCTTTCATGTAATAAAATGGTTTTCTATTAATTTTATAAGATCAATTAATGGTTATAGAATTCTGTTGATTTTGTATATTGACGTAAATACATAATTCTCAAAGTTCGTTTTAGATGAATCGGTGAAATAACTCCCTGAATCCAATGATTATATAGAGATGTTTATTTGCTAAGGTAGAAACCCAGAAAAATCTAGTGTCAGAGACAACTCGGTTTAGGTCGCTCAGAAAGAACCAGTAAACGTTTCTTTGAATGATGCAGCTACAAGGTGCCTGATATATTTATATAAAGGAAAGGTAATGAGAAATCCTTCAATGATAAAACAACAAGAAACGATTGAAGTTTCATTTGCTTTCCTACGTCATGAGATCGAACACTGTTCCAAAACCGTGCTTACTCTCTGTCAAGCTAGTACATTGACTAAACCTTGACATTACTTTTACTCTTACTCCAGGGTAACTTTTGGAACATAGCCCTGGTTAACATTTTAATAAATCGATCACTGTTTTAGCAGCACCCATGTCAGCCTGATCCCGATAAGCTTTTTCGATGTTTTCAAGTTCATTGAACATTCCACTAGATTCTGCTTCACTAACCGAGTTGTCCATCTTCCTGACAGCTTCTTGCTGATCATCTGAAATATCTTGAAGATTTTCCAAATTCACATTTAGGCACAAGTGGCAGTTTTTGGCTTTGTTAGCTGCAAAAAAAAATTTACATTTTTTTTTTAAATTGGTCTACTTAAGCTTTAGTTGGATGAACTTACCTTTGAGGAAATAATCATTCTTAGTTCTTCATTGTATTTTTTTCAATTTGACGCCTTCCAGTGTTCACGTGACATGTGTCAACATCCATTTTCAGGTTTTCGTACATGCGCAATCGACCACCCAATTTTTTTTCTCCAAGACACCATTAATACATTTTTTTCCATCAAATGTTTATGGATGTCACTGTATATACGCCTTTTTAGTAATTAGTATTTTAAGCGTAGCGAGTGATTAATAAATGAGCGTCTAGAGAATATTAAAAGTTTCAGTTGACAGGATGAGACTTAGTATGTCGGCGGGTTTTTAACCACTGAAATGAAATGGTAACCATTATGATGTATTTAAAGAATGGAGGTGGCAGGTTGATGTTTTTAAAAATTTGGATGAAACACGGATTGTGAATCTCCTTTTTGCCATGTATATTATTTTTTCAATCATTTTAGTGGGCTCCATCCACCCCTTCAATATTATTATTGTCACGCACAGGTTTAAGTGTCACGCACAGATTTAACCTTTAGTGACTTTTCCTCAGTTTATTTACTTTAGCTAGGTGTCAATATTTTTTATCTTTGTGACACAATGGGTAAATAAACTAATTATCCCCCATGTACTTGGAAGTTATGATTTTTTTGTCAGAATTATGTCATATGCAGATGCGTCGTAACGAAAAAATCAGTCATCACGATTATGGAATTTAAGTAGAAATAATTATGATATTTGTTAGGCAGATGTGTGAAATTTCTGATCAATTTTAATGCCCTTGCATTGTAAGGTTGACTAAAATTGATTTTTCAATCGAAACATTTTCAAAATTCAATACCTCCATTTTCCCGTTTTCTGCAACATTCTTATTGCTCTTTATTCTTCCTCCTACCTTCCTGAACATGATATTAACACGTTTTGCAAACAAAGTTATCATCATCAGTAATCGTATAGCTACTTATGCTGATTCTAATGGTGAGCTTAAGGATTTTTCTAGCTGAACTATGCCGAAAAAAACGGAAAACCTTTTCCTATCCCTAAAAGTGAATTATGAAATTTAGAAATTCTAACATTGGAACGTTTCTCAGATTCTCACAAAATTGACAAAAAACAAAATGAATTGGAAATCAAAGGTAAGAGGAGAAGAAAAACAAGGAAGATTGAAAACTCTGCTGCAGAAGAAGAAATTGAGGCTTATTTAGCAGAGGAACAAGTGGTTGAAAAACAAGTGAAGAGCATAAATAAAATGCAGTCTGAAGTGGGTAAGAACATGTGTCTTCTCATTTGGATTATTGATATTGTTTCAAATTATCTAAGTTTTGGTACTCAGTGAAAAAGGAACATTAAAATCATAGTTTTCGTTTTAACTGACCACATGTGTTCTGGTTCTGTGTTCTGCGTATCTGGTTCTGTGTTCTGTGTATCTGGTTCAAGCCATTGAATCATATTATATATAGATCCTTTATTTAGTCAACGACTAATACATTTGTCATACAATAAATGAGTTAGAATTAATATAAATATAATGTCACTACTCTTGAATGACAGAAGTGTAGAACATTTTTTGATGACTAGAGGAAGCTGATTATACATTTTCAATCCTTTAAAAAATACAGATGTTTGTGTTCCTTTTTTTGATACCCTCTGAATTGAAAAATCATTTCTAGATCTTGTATCATATTTATGAACTTGATACTTGTACTTTACAATATCTTGTAAGTATGGAGGAGCATCACCAGATTTTATTTTGAAAATGAATATCATTGTTTGATATTGCCAAAATATTTTGATTGGTAACCATTCCAATGTACTCAACATATTTTTTATTGGAGTTTGTTTGGAACATCTTAATATTATACGCATTGCTCGATTTTGCAATTTTTGAAATCGGTTGATTTCATTCAGATTCAGTAAGAATAATATTGTTGCACAGTAATTAAAATGCGGTAGGATGAGAGTATTGTACATCACCATCAACGACCACTGGGTAAGGAATTTAGCACATCTATATAGATAATTTATTTTGAATGATATAGTCCTAATAATATTACTTGCATGTTCGTTGAACTTCAGTTTCCGGTCAACTATAACACCTAAATATTTGAACTGCTCAACTCTTTCAATGATATCACTGCCAATTTTAATTTCATTCTTGTTATCACAAATTTCACAGAATTCTCTGTAATATCGTGCTCCACTTATAATCATATATTTTGTTTTTTTTTATATTGACTTTGAGAAAATTTGAGCAACACCACCGATAGATATTCTCCAACGTTTCATTGAGTACTTCGATAAGTCTATTACTGTTGTCACATGAATAATATATGAGGGTGTCATCAGCAAAGAGGTGCATACCACACTCTCCCGCCACTTCAACTATATCATTTATATAGAGAAGGAATAGCAGGGGACCAAGAACACTTCCCTGCGGGACTCCACTCTCACACCCTATCTCATCAGATATAATACCATTCAATTTCAACTTCTATTTCCAAGGTAGTCAATCATCCAGTCTAGTGCATCCTCAACAATACCCAAACACTCCAGTTTTTTTATCAAGCGATTTCTATCAATAGTTTCAAAGGCTCTTTGTAGGTCAAGAAATACCGCACCAGTAATATGATTTTTTTCCAAATTATTCTTCCAAGCATTCAGAACACATTGAAGTGCAGTTTCACAATTATGTTTACTTCTAAATCCAGACTGTGACCTGTTTACTATTTTATTTTTTTCCAAATAATCTATAATTTGCTTTGAAATAATTTTCTCTAGAACTTTCTCTATTGAGCTAAGCATATTGATGTGACGCTGATCAGAAGCTTTATTTGAGTTTGACACATTAGGGACTGGGATGATGGTTGATATTTTAAGTTCATTTGGTACCTGGCATAATTCAATAGATGTGTTTATTAAATTCAAAAGTGGTTCAGCGATACTTTGGAAACAATTTTTTATAAATGTCATACTAATCTCATCAGGGCTCCCCTTATTTGGCATAGATATGATGAGTTCTTCAAGTTCTGCATGTGAGATTAATTTGAAGCGTTTCAATAACTTATTATTTTGTCTCTGCATAACATGAAACTCTTGTCCAGAATGATCGAGTCCATCAGTAATCTGTTTGATACTGTCGATGTAGTAATTATTCAAACAGTTAGGCATTTCCTCTATGTTTGTAATTATTTCATTTTCGCCTATTTCTGGTTTAGTAAATTCTTCATCAATTTTGTTTTTGGGGATTAGCGTTTTCAAAATTTTCCACATTTCTCTCGAATTGCTTTTGTTTTCATTTACTTTAGTCTCATAAAATTTGGATTTCTCTTTTCTTATTATGTTAACCGCGGTATTACGATTTTGTTTATAGTTTTCCCAATTTTCTCTTGTTTTTTTACTACTGTATAATTTATAACTCTATTTCTCGTAGCTATTTTCACTTCTTCATTCCACCATTCTTTAAATGCGGGTCGAATTGTGATAAGTCTTTTAGGTGCAACTTCATCCATAGTATTCATAATTGTAGAGAAAAAAACTTGATATTTTACATCAATGTCTAATATTCTATAGTTCCAGTTTACCGAGAGCAATTTTTCATTAATTTTGGCAAAATCAATCTTCCTTCCCCTAGTTTCCAACTGATGAATAGGTCTTTTAGTGAAATTGTTGTTTAGATTAATCAATATATTGTTATGACTACTTATCTTTGGTGTGTTAACAACCTGAGCATCAATCACTTGACTATTATTTGTTAAAACTAAGTCTATGAGTGAACCACCACTTTTGCTGGTAACATCCCTAACCATATTTGTGAATCCCATGTCAATTACAATGTTTTTTAGTCTATTACTATAAGTTGAGTCTATCAACCAATCAATATTGAAGTCCCCAGTCAAAATAACTGTAATATTAATATCACTAATAACATTTTCTACCCAATTTTCAAAGAAATCTAAAAAGGTTGCACAAGTACTATTGGGTGATCTGTATAAGGATACAATCAAATATGTAACATTTTCAAAGGTGATTTTCACAGATAGTAACCAGTACACTTTTTGTTTACAGAATTTTTGACAATTTATTACACTAATATTGTTTTTTACATAGATGACTGAACCTCCTGTATGCCTACTATCACTGTCTACCCTGTATATTTTATAACCCTGAATGGTGAGTTCACTATCGAATATATCTATGGTGACACATGTCTCTGATAAACATATTATGGGTGGCATATTTTTTCAACGTGTGCTGGTAGACTTTGGGCATTCATGTAAAAGAGAATACATTTTTTGAATTTATTATTTACTATATTATTTCTGCTTGTGCTACACAAACATCTAAAAAAAATTTTTGTTTCCTAGTACTTTCACGATAATCATTATTTAAAATATGACTCTCATAGTTATCCTGTTCATGTATTGTAAATTGATGTTTACTGTTATCGAAACCGTTATCTATATTTTCAGCATCATGAGGTGTTGTGTTTATATGTATTAAATTTTGATTACGTTTTTGTCCATATCTTATTTCATTTGTTAACTTCAATTAGATTTTTGGAGAGTGACCTCTTGTTTCCATTATTAGTATTTATTAATACCCCCCTACCTTCAGAATAACTATCTAGCCTTGAAATATAATTTTCAAGCATTTCATTGAACTTCAAAATATAAGAGAAATAGCGTGAACTAGAATTTAAAGGAACAGTATTTACCAAAATATTTGTGTGCTGACATTGTTTCAATTTGCTATTCAACATCTTGAATGATGGGTATTTGTTTCTCATAATATCATTTAGCCCACCTTGTAAAACCACGAAATCATTCTTAGTGAAATGTTTCGTTAATTTCTCTATATCAGATATAATATCATTCAGACAAGCACCGGGTTTGATTATAGTTTGAACATAATATTTATTTTCAAGTCTATTTTGTATAAGTTTACCTAAATAATATTATGAACCAATAAAATAAATAAAGGTTGTTGGATTTGTAAAAATGTATTGTTTTTTGCTGACTAAATGCAGACAATTTTCAGTAAAAATTGGTGATGAAATTGTGAAGACTCCTAAATTCATAGTAAAGAAAATGAAGATAAATAAAAATCCAGAAAACGTTGAGGTAGTTGAAATCACATTGCCGGAGATTCCCATTGAAATAAGTGGGAGAAGACAAAGAGGAAGAATGGTGAAAAGAGGTAAATATAGAATTAATAAATTAAATCGAACAATTTCTGTAGGTTTGGTATTTTTTTGTAAATGTACATTTTGCTGAGTTTGAAGAACGTATGTAGTATAAATTGATTCATTGTTTTTTTTACGACGTTTCAATTGCTTGAAGACGGTTGCAGATACAATCAATCAAAAAATGAAAAAAACAATTGAGACAATGGGTTTCCTAAACTAGATTAATTAAATTTGGCTAATTATTAATTAGTTCTTACTGTATTTGCATCTCACACCAGTTTTTCATCACCGATATATCTGCAACTAAATGTTTTCTCAGTTCATCATTGTTGTTGCTATGCCACAGTATTTTAGTATCATCTGAATTTACCCCTGATATTGATGCTTGCTATATCATTAATGTACTATAAGTGGGCCAAGTATTGATCTTTGAGGTATCCACAATTAACTGATTGAGACTTAAAGCTTTCTTTGTTAAGCGACACTGTGTGTGCTCTGATAAATATGATTGCGCCATCATAATGTTACATCTTTGAAGCCATATATTTCTAATTTTGAAGCGATATTTTATTATCGACATAGATTATGAAATTATTATTACATATATTTCACAAGACTTGAGAGAAAATGAAACAGTATGAGGCATAGATATAGTAGGCTTTACACAAAAACAACTTTACCAAGTTGCGAATCAGCTCTAATAAAATTAACTGGCTGAATGTTTTGCTAATTGATGAAACCCTAAGGTTATTCCACAATATTTTAACAAAAGTTTTATTATGGTGCTTCCCAATACAGAGAATGAAATATAAAATAAGGAAACCCTGGATAACAAAATCTATCAAAATCTTTCCTAATCTATCCTACGGCTTTCGACTGTGTTGATCACAGGGTAATGTTAAAACAATTGTTCATTTATGGATTCGGAGTTTGAATGGATCCGATCTCATATATCGAACACAAGTGAAAACGTAAGTTTACCTAACAAAAAGCCCAATAAGTAGTGATCTACCCCAGGGATCGGTGATGGGGCCTGTTCTGTTCCTTATTTATGTAAATGATTTAGCAACTATTGACATGCAAGGAAATCTTATCATTTTCAGATGATATATACTTATCAGGGCACGGAAAGGATATAGATTCTCTAGAACATACAATGAAACTCGATTTAGAAAAGGTAAAAACCTGGTTCAAATCGAACTCTCTGAGCCCCAATGTGAATAAAACGAATGTGATTTCATTCAGATTTACTTGCAGTATCAGTATTTGATTCCATATCATTGACAATAATAGACTACAAGCCCATATAACAATTTGGGGGGGTCATTTGACCCAGCATGAAACACACTCAGAGCGATGCTGCTATATCAAAAAATAACTTCAGTCACTATGCCGTGAATTCTTGGTGGTGCAAATGACTGTAATAATAATAATAATCATTTTTCATCCGAAGATGTGCTTTTCCGACAAAATATTCTTGTACGGCATTCCTCACGTTGGTAGATTATGAAATAAAAATCTAGAACTTACTACCGTGCCAAAATAATGGGACTGGAAGCCAGGAAAAGTTTTCAATTTCCGAAAATTAAATGAAAATTAAACGAAAAATTAGTATTATTATTACAGTCATTTGCACCACCAAGAATTGACGGCATAGTGACTAAAGTTATTTTTTCATATAGCAGCATCGTTCTGAATATGTTTCATGCTGGGTCAAATGACCCCCCAAAATTGTTATATGTGCTTGTAGTCTATAAGTCATGTACGAAATTCTTAGGAATATGGATTTATAATAATTTGAAGTTCGAAGAACACGTCCAGACCATCATTAAAATACTGTCGTCTAGCTGCTATGCTATCCGAGTTATCATCAATGAATTGGAAACACCAGCAGGAAAAACATCATACTTTGAGCTTGTTGAATCTCATCTAAGATGTGACATTGACTTATGGGGCTCCTGTAGCAATCAGTTGCAAGAGTCTAAAGATATTATCTATAATCAAACTCTGTGGAATGATTTTCGCTAAAAAGGTTTACAAAACCACGACAATTGTTTCGCTGCACAACAGCTTCTTCAAGTGGAGAAGATAATCTAAATTACATCTAGGTTTTCTTAAATACTCATCGTAAATTGATTTGGGTTCAGTTCTATACCTGACTGCAAATAAACCCTCCATGAGTACCAATATAATATTGATTATATTTAATCTAGCCTTTCCAGGAAAACATATTAAGTAGGGGTAAATTATTCAGTTTGAGTTGGTCATTTAAAAGGTTCCGAGAATTTTTCCACTTATTAATCTCCATACTTTCTAAAAGATTCAACCTCATGTCCTTATTTTGAACATGAAGAATTTCAAAATTATGGTCGAAAGTATGGTTTCCGGTTAATAAATTATAAAAATTCTATATGTATATCAATCAATCAATCAATTTATTAGTTACAGAAGTGTTCAATTACAATACAGTAGCCTACATTATAATATACTAACTTAGGTAACACGTCAGATGAGCTAAAAACAGATAATGAACATACCATTAAAATTAAAGAAGTTGCAGACAGACAAGCTAAAAACAGTATTTCTAAATAGATAAAAATGTAATTATTACAATAAATGAATATCACTGTACTAAACAAGACATATTAAAAGCAAATATTTTTTAAATCAGAGCAAAATACATGTACGAGGGTCGCTATTTATGTATTGAAAATTGGCAACACTGGTGTTGCTAGGCGCGATCCAACTGCGCTATCGCAAAGTTTGACATTTTTGACAGTATATTTGTATTGTTAATAGACATTTGAAAATTTTATCTCGGCCAAAAATGGAGCTAAATCGTTCGTGCCATGATTTTTTACGATTTTCGATGTGGATTATCTCAACAGCAGTGTGCCGATCAACTTACTGTGATTTTTGCTGATGAAGCACCATCCAAGGCCACAGTATACCGATGGTTTAGTGAATTCAAACGTAGCCGTACTTCGCTGGAGGACGAAGTTAAAAATGGACGTCCAAAATCGGTTGTTGTGCGAGAAAACATTGATGCTGTGTCCGAACTGATAATGCAGGATCGTCATGTGACATATCGCGAGATCGAGGCATCCCTGGGCATTAGTATGACAAATATACATAAGATATTGCATGAACATTTGGCAATCAGAAAGATTTGTTCTCGTTGGATTCCGCACAATTTGACAATCGATCAAAAAAAGGCTCGTGTAAATTGGTGCAAGGAAATGATTACAAAGTATGACCGCAAATGGTGGCCTGTTTCTTCGGTATAAACGGTCATGTGGCAACCGTGCCTTTAGAGCAACGTAGAACGGTAAACTCTGAATGGTACACTACTATTTGTTTGCCAGAAGTCATCAATGAAATAAGGAAAACTAACCGTCGACGAAGGATAATTCCCCCAATGCGAGCTCACACACATCGGCTCAAACAACCCGCTATTTGAGCACTCAAAACGTTGAATTGATGGGATGATTTCTATTTGTTCCCTCAAGTGAAGAACAAATTACGTGGTCAACGGTTTTCGACGCTGTTTATGCATTCAAAAACCATGTTTTGGAGATACCTACTTCGGAGTGGAAAAACTGTTTTGCCAATTGGTTTAATCGAATGCACAACTGTGTAGATTTGAAAGGAGAGTATTTTGAAAAACAATAAAGTTTCTACACCCCAATTATTGTTTTAGTTCTTCATTCTCAATACATAAATAGCAACCCTCGTATCATTATTCACTGTAAACCTTCATTCATAAAATATGAAATAGTACATTGTAACTTTATTTTAGAAACCTTATCCGTTACCTATAAAAGAAAAGCAAAGTATTACCCTACACTCCAAATTTCCATTTTGTAGTCTCTAAAATTGTTTAACGTATTTTCAGTTTTTTTTTTGTTCATAGTCTAGTCACACTTTATCAATAAGACTTTCATCTTCGACAATTAAGTATATTTTTGATTGGTTGATTCAAAAAATTCCACAAATCGATTTTGCTGGAGCGAAAACCGGGGTTTTCATTACGAACTATATTATAAAAAGTAGTATAGGCCGTTCGCGTCTTTTATTTTGTGTGGAAAGAGCCTTTTATTTCTATCTACAGCTTGGCCGTCAACATAATGGAATATACCACTGGGTATTTCCGTTTTGGTTACTGCTATAACATATTGGAGAGATTGACACTATGTTAGTTAATATTGCAATTTTACACCTAAATGACAGCGTAATTCACATCCGACGTCCAGAATTATACTCTTATAATATATTGATCTACCTTTTTAAGAACAAAAATGAAATAACAACAAAAATAAAAATAAACAAAACAATTGGCCAAAAAAATTATACAATTATTGCTCCTTATGTTTATGATATGGTCCCTGACAAAATAAAAGCCATCTCAGCGATTTTCTCATTTAAAAAGGATCTAGAAATTTGGATATTGGAATGTAATTTTTCATTAAATACTTAAAATATAAATTTATGTGTTTCAATACTAACTAGTATAGTTTATCCAATCTCAGTTGAATGAGCTGTAAAACCGGATTAACACGTCAATGACTTCGCCTATTTGAACGTACTTGCCGGTCATAGGCGGAGATATTTTCTCTTCTTATAATTAATAGAATTGAAGGATTGCGCGTGTATGGGTACGGGACGTTGCTCGTAACTTATTGACAAGTTATCTGACACACCGAAAACAAGTCGTTAAAAAAAATAGAATAAGAAAACATCAGGAAACATTGATAATTTATTTGCTGGTACGGCTATCTTATATACACATCAAAGTCGTGGCAAGACTCAATCATCATAATGTTTATGATTACTGGTTGAATGGATGGCAAAAGGAAATATTCACGTTCTTTTGAAATCACATGTAAAATGCATTCTATCCAAAGATCTTTATATTCCTATTCTAAGATTCTCCTAACATTTTCTACTACTTCTCTGCTTAGATTTGGACATTGATTGGATTTTCTCAATTTGTTTTTTATAAATGCCCAAACCAATTCGATGGGGTTGAAAACACAATAATACGGAGGTAACCTCAGAAGCGTATGACCAGAATGTTTACAAAGTTCATCAATAAATAATACATTATTTTTCAAAATTTTCATTTTTAATAATACGTAGTAATACCTCCTTCGTGGCTTTTTGGGGAATATTAAATTTTTTATAAGCCATAAATTCCAAAATGTCTCCTTTTTTTGTTGCTTTCATTGGTATTTTTATCTTTTGACGCGAGTGGTATGACGCATTATCCATTACAGTAACAGAAGTTGGTGGTATATTTGGTAATAATTGTTCATTGAACCATTTTTCGAATAAAGTTGCAGTCATGTCCTCATGATAATCTGCTGAACATTTTTTTATTTGTTTTGCTGACAACAGCAACTCATTCGGTACAAAACCATATTCACTACTCGCGTGTACAATAATTATACGTTTTCCTCTGGAACATGGTGCTTGGAGACAACAGTTTGGGAGTTATCTACTCATCCATACCGAATCACATCTAGACTATCGAACCAAGTCTCGTCAAGATATACTATATGTCTCTTGAATTCCCAATGTTCTTTTATTTGTCGCAAGTAATCTTGGCTTTGCAGAACGAGCCGGGGTGATTCCATTATTTCCATTCGCTGATTTAGTTTTTTTTTGTTTGAAACCACAGTCTAAAAGAAATTGGCGTAGTGTTTCCTGCGCCTTATATGTATACTCAGGATAATCAGATAATTTGTTTTTGATTGATTCCAAGGTAGGTACTTCGTTTCGTTTATACAAATCATAAACTTGCCTTCAAAGAAAATTTTCTTTTATGATAATGATCTACGATATCCCCTTGTTTAACCGCTCTGTAAATAGTTGAATTCCCCAAACTGGTGAGATGAGATATCCTTCCGAAAATTTCATTGTCACATTTGTCGTTCATTTCCTTTTTAAGATTTTTATATATATTTAGAACAAGTCTTTGGGTCTGAACATTAAGATCTTTTGTTTTTAAATTCCCATTGTTCATTCGGTTGTGAGGCTTGTTCCTCACGTTCTTCGAATTGTTCATCAGGTTGTGAGTCTTGTTCCTCACGTTCTTCGAATGGTCGCTAAAATGCCATGTTGCAACACTAAATACTCAAACGTTTATACTGAAACTTTAATGTTGATTTTCACACTTTTAGTTTAAAAAACCGCGACATATGTTTTGCAAATACAATGGATTCAAGCAGAAGTATACTGAGTTATACCATGTCCTTCTTTTATATTTCCAAAATTTTAATTAATTTGGGAACAGTTTTCTACCTGTTTTCGGATAACTCTATGATAACAAATAGTGTTTGTCAATAATTAATTACATTTATACCTAGTCTAACGGCAAAACAAATTAAGTAGAGAGAAAATATTGAGTTCTGTTTGATCGTTCATAAGTACGCTAATGTTCTTCTTTTCATAAATATCACCAGGCTGCTGGACAGCAATACAAATATTAAGAGGTGATTTACGGTAATTTATGCAACAGGCGGTCAGCGCATTACTGATTGCTTTCCACGCTTCGAACGGTTAGACGTAAAATATACTCAATCTGGTCTACTGTTTTCTTTATATAGGGAATAATATTTATTTAATTTTCCGTTTTCATCCTTCATTCGTTATTACACCATGTGCTATTTTGAACTAAAATGAAGTCGTATTCAACTGAGATTGGATAAACTATAAGGTACTAGAAAGAACGTTTTATAGTTTTATAATTAAATCAAAACAAACCAGTGAATATCCCACTTCAAGTTTACTTCGTGGGATTGTTTTATGGTATTCATAGTCATATATCTATAACGTAATAACTTAAGAATTGAGAATAAACTTATTATTATTATGTGGTTATACTTTACACTAATTCTATTGCATGCATTGATTCTTGTAGATTACTCCAATGATCTGTAGGTTTTTCTGGGGGTTTTCTTGCACGTGAAATAGAAAATATAGTGGTGGTGTTCAATCTCATATGGGCTATTGTTCTCTAGATGAAGGGGATATCCTTCAAAGTTTATAATGTAATTATAATTCATTTTAATTTAACTATTTTTTGTCCATAAGATTTGAAACATGATGACATCAAAACATATTTTGATTTTGACCCATGGAGTATTATTGGCACTCCAAACAAAAAGCACTTGAAAAAAAAAATCAATAATTTCCATCTAATGATTTTTTTTTGGTTTGTCAGAAATATCCCCTATAATGGAAATAATTGATAAAACTCTGGGAATGGTTGTTAAAACTTACCAAAGAAAAAAAGTTGTTGCAAACACCAAAGGAAATGGAGTGGAAAACCAATCACACAGTATTAAAAAGATAGAAGGTAAGAGCACTAAGGGCAACGCTAAAGTTTTCATCAATTTGTGTATGGAAATTATAATTAAGTGGGAAACTCAAAACCTTTTTGACATTTTAGAACATAATGAATCCCGTGGAAGAATTCAGTTGAGGACTTATGAGAGAAAAAGAAATTCACTGTCTACTACAAACAATAATGAAATATGCAAAAAGGATCATGTTGAACTACTGGAAAAAACTTGTGAGACAGAAATAATAGATTGTGATGTTGAAAGTTCTGTGGATGAACACACTCTTGGATCGTCACTGAAAACAGACATTGAAATTTTCTGTGAACAAACTGAAACGAGTAAAAGTAATGATGATTCTGTGCAAGGTATCAGTGTTGATCATGATTACATTGTACTAAGTGAATTTGGAAATGAGGAAGTGAAAAGTATTACTCTACTTGATGAAAATGGTGAATTAATATCGGTGGATGCACGTGTTGAAGATATCGAAAGTCATGAGTTGCCAAAGGTAGATCAACGTAAGGAAAAAATTGAGTTGACGTGTCCATCTTGTCAGACTCACTATAAAACAAATAGAGGCTTATGTTATCATTTGGAAAAATATCATAACATCAAAGAACACGAATTTATTTACCAGTGCCAAGTCTGTAAGGAGAAAATTACAAACCCAAAAGAAATTACCAAGCACAAAAATGTTCATGGCTGGCCTTGCACGTCGTGTGCTGAAACGTGAGTAATTTATATATTTATATAGCAAACACCATGCTTCTTTTGGACTTCTGATGACATGCAAACAATTGGTTTTGGTTTATAAAGTTTTGTCTTAACCAAATTTACTTGGTTTGAAAAATTTTTGACCTATATGTGTGCATTGGAGAAAATAAGAGTCAGCATAAAAATGTGAGTTATGATGTACCACAGGGATCTGTGTTAGGACCTGTGCTATTCCTGATTTATATCAATTCCATTTCTTTTTTGAAATTGAAAGGTGCTCTCAAATTATTTGAAGATGATACAACAATCATTTATTCTGTACCAGATCTAAAATTCATTGAAAGTGATATAAAGTATGATATTTCTAGAATACTCTCATAAATTAACACTGAATTTTTCTAAATCCTCATACATATTCATATCGACAAAAATAATGTGAAATACCTTTCCACCTATAGAATTTAATCATATAATATACAAAAGTTGTATAACATTTCCGGATCTTTATATTGATGAAATCCTCAGTTGGCAAAAACACAGAAATTATCCATAAAAAAATATCACCCATAATTGGCATTCTTTACAAAATTAGAGGGTTCCTAGAAAAAAAAATGTTGATGAACATTTATTTCAGTTTCATATATTCCAGATTGCAGTATTTAGTTTCTAAATGGGGATCTGGGATCTGCTAAAGCTTCTGTATTGAAACTACTTACAAAACTTCAGAACAAATCAATCAAATTTATTTACAAATTACCTCATCTAGAACCTACTGAAAATTTATACAGACCAAAACATTTATTAAATTTGGATTCTCTTTATAAATTGGGAGTATGTTCATTTATTCATTTCAGCAGAATAAAAAAAAAATATACAAGTTCAAATCTTCATGACAACATTCCAATTCATAATCATGGAACAAGAAACATTCATGAATTGCAACTGATAGAATCAGGACTGAAATTGGAAGAAAAGGTATAATGCATAATAGTATACTCATTTATAATAAACTACCAAGCACATTGAAAAACATGAAATGTTCCTTAAAATTCAAGTATAAATTGAACCAGTATTTTAAAAAATGAATCCAATTCGACAATTTATTATATTATTACTTTTTTTTTTTAAATATGTTCATCTACTTACTATTTTTCATTTTGAATATTTCCCTAGTATAAGCCTATATTTCTTGGGAATAATAAAGTTTTTTTTTTCTTCGGTGTTTTGGCATCGACTGCTATGGTCATTAGCAATGTGTTCTATTATCATTATTATTATTTATAAATTTTAATAATTAATTCTAATAAATTTTGCTTATTAAGATTTCGGGGATTGGGCAATGAAAGTACATGTTTTTAACAATTTTCATGTTTTCAAGTGCATGTACAAGAATTTATTTCAATTTCATAACCAAAAAGCTGATTGTATTTATACATATGATATTCAATTAATTGAAAAATCCTATTATTCTAAAAGTGATTCTAGAATCAACCAAAACATGATTGATAATTTTCAGAGGTCTGTCTTCTAGAAACTTTGCTAAGTATTTGAATCTATAGAGGATACTTCTCATCATATTACAAAGTTTTGTAATGTGCAAGTTCCACCTAAGATGTTTATAAATTGTAATAGGTACATAAATACTTGATATATTCACATTCTTTAATTTCTAATTTTTCGTCAATTTTGAGAACTATATAACTGGGTTTAGTATTTTCATAACATGAAAAAGGCAGATAGACGGTTTTGTTAAGTTTAAGGTAAGAATTATTTTTTTTTATTCATACTGATTACAAACAATGTGATAATAATATGTATTAGTTGAAAGAATAAAAATGCAGAGAAAAAAATATACAGTTGATATCAAACCATTCTTTAATTAACTTCATATCCCTGTTTGTCCCGGCAATAAAAATTGAAAATTGTAGCGGTATCGTCTGCAAAACTGATTACTTCTCCAGAAATATTCAAGTTCAAGAGATCATTGATATGTATAGGACAAATCCAACGAATATAATGGGCCTAGAACAGTACCCTGGAAATCACAATGTGCTCGAAACACTTTTAGTCACTTTTGCTTGGTGGTAAAGTTTGGAACTGAAAATAGTAAAATATGTGATTAAAGTGCGATAAAAAAATACATTATATTTGATATATCACCTTTAATATATAACTTCGGCAGCTCAGATTTCAAGTGGGTTGTTTTTGAGGAAGTACAAAAACTAATGCCCTTTCTAACCCCAATATAATGTTTATTGAAAATATCAGAAATGACTATTATGTCACAATCAAGTTGAAGCAAAATTAAATTAATAACTAGTCCATTTGTTCGGTGAAACAAATAAAGTCCAGAGCTCTTTTGATAAAACCGTGTACACTTTGATGCGAGATGATGTCAGTGAGGTGCGTTAGAACACTTTTAGGCAGAAATCAATTGGCGCAATGAAAAAACTAAAAATAATGTTCCTGGTTTTAAAAAATAGTGATTTCAATACCCCTAGCAGCAAAACTGTTAATTTTTTGGGGTTGGTGTAATGGTGACATCAGTTGAGAATTTCATGGACTACATCACAACAAAAATTTAAAAAAAATCCACACAGACCCAAATTCCATTATGATTTTGCAGGGTTTGCATATGTTCTGAAAAATTAGGATAATCTGTTAAAATTATAAATAATGATGGCACTTTTTAAGTTCATGGACTCGTAATTCTTGAATGCTTGTAAAGGATGAATAAATTAGTAAGAACATCTACAATGCGAATTATAACAAAGATGGTTTCGCATGAGTTAGCTTTATGTTTAACCCACAGTATGTTATTCTACTTCCAAAAATAGGTTTTTTGTTACTCTTAATTCCATGAAAATAACAGCTACTGCAGTTACGACTGTTGAATTATATCTGTTAGGTTATTTGCACGGAGCAATGCGTAGTATCACTTATATGTTTCGATTCCGTTGGATAAACACTGAGATATGAATAAAGCACAGTCTCTAAGGGCCAAAAGCAGCCAAAAATATCAACCCACATATTCGAAGGGGTGTAAATATTATATTAATATTATATTAATAACGTTAGTTTAAGATTGCTATGATTTAGTGTTATATTATTCAGCTTCTGTATTCAGTTTTGTCAATTTCAGGTTTTCATCTGAGGAAAACTTGAATTCACACAAGGAGGCTCACCCACAGATTCACTCATGCAATGAATGTGGTGACGAATTCAACAAGAAGTATAAACTAGAGCAGCACAAATCTATGCACAAGTTGATGATGGTCTTGACACCAAGAAAAACAAAATTGCCTCCAAAAAGATATAATTGTGATTTGTGTCCATTGGTATTTCGACATCCAGCGAAGCTGAGGGTACACTATAATGTAGTTCATTTAAAACTGAAAGAGTATGGGTGTTACGATTGTGGTAAAAAGTTTGGATCCAAGCGCACTTTGGAAATACATCATAGGTATAATTCAATTAGTCAATTTATTAAATGTTTGATCCACAGAAAACAATTGTACCATGAATCATTGCCCCTAGTACAGTTCCCGTCAGATAAAAGTGGTATATTTGAGGCTTAGAATAGTTGTTTTTCATAATAGAAATGCCTGTAAATGAGCCGTTCTGAGCGTCAAGTGTATAGTCTTTACGAACTCAATTGAGACAGCACACAACCAAGCGATCATAGAGGTTATATCAATATACAAATTGTCGCTGATAATTTGCATAGGCACAAATAACACGTTATTATCTAACGCTCCTCGTCTAAACTTGATTCGCAGTCCCCGTGGAGATGATGTATTCTGTCACATAAAAGGGGCGGGCAAAATGCCAAAAGAAAGCCTTTGATTGGCCGCTGTCCAATTCTAATTGGTCAGAGACCAAACTTCTTGGAATTACTTTGACCTGCCGCTGCCTAATTGCAATCAGTTTCTATTTGTTACAAGATTTATTTACTAGACCTTGCGGTGCAGCTAGGCTCAGAGTTCAGACGCATATTTACATATATCGTTATAGACCATTAGCCCATGACACTAGAAGTGGTCGATTATCTACGTAGGTATCGCCTTCAAGGGATATGAAGATTGAGTTGGATTATCGGGAAAAAAGTGGTTTGTTGGATCGGTACCAGGTCGCCCTCCTCCCTGTTCAATCAACTTCCGGTTGAAAGCAGTGTTGAACATGTTATAGAAGCGGCTGTACAAATGTATTGGAATAGTTGGGTTTAGCTAAATTTACCGGGCTCTTGCCGATTTGCATACGTGTAGGTCTGGCCCCAAGGGCGGCGAACGGACCGGAACCTACCATTTACCGATAATTCTCTCAGATTATTAACGAAGAAATGCCCTTTGGTTAAACCCTTCATTTTGACTGTAGTATCTGGTGGGCCGGGGGTCCACCATGTGCCATGTGCCAAACACCGTTGGTTGAAAGCCGTGGGTCCTCGTCCAGTCAACATGGTAGCGGCTGAAAAGTCACGAACGGTCACCTATCTAACGTAGGCTGGAAGGATCCAGTCTGACATGGGTATGCAGTATGGGTGAAAACGACTGCAGACGGCGACCCATCAACGTTGTCGGAGGAATCTGACTAACATGGGTACCTAGGTGGAAGGGGAGCCCCGTCAAGGCAACTTGATGCCCTTCCATAAGGTGTTGGCCTCTAGGGGGCGGGGGTTTCGTTGGATAGGACAATGGAAAACAATACCGTAATTCGGTAGAGGTGGGCAATGCCCTCACCCTTAGGGTTGGGGTGGGCGGGTGAGCAACGCTAAATTTGCTCGGGCACTGACACTGCAGAGCCAGTAGTATACTTCAGTATACGGCCTCACCATTGGTAATACGCAAATGGTAGCTCGACCTGTGTTGTCTCCGGACTGCACAGGACGAAGTGCGCTGATTTGGCGTATCCAAATCCCCATTGTGTCCGCAGCCGCGACGCGGATAGAACGAGAGTAAGGTGCGGTGTCGGGGCGTAGTGGGCTACGTTTGGCGATAAGGACTATCGTCATTCAAATTCATCTCTGTAGTATCTGGTATTCAGTTCAGAATAATTCAGATACAGAAATAAAACTATTTCATTGTAAGTGATGAACATTTTAATTTATAATCAAAAAACACACTAACGGAGGTTTTCAATGCAGGTCACAGAGTCACAGATCACACCTCACAGATCACACCTCACAGAACACCCCTTATGCCGTGTTTACAATACACAATTTAAAGGGTGGCTTGACAGTACGTCCAGATCTAGTATTCACAACACTTCTTGGAATTTTATTCATCTTTTCAACCTTTGGGATATCAACACAGCTTTTACTCTGAACATAATCACTTCCACTAGTATCAGGACGTACTGGACTATTTATATTTCTACTCTGAATATCTTTATTGATACCAAAATGTGCTGAACTATGTTCACTAGGTATTGGCAAATTATCATTCAGATCTGGGCAAACTCTATACTCATTTTGCGAGTGTTTCAAATGAAGTGAGTTTCTCCTCAATGTATTACCTCTCTGATCCTGGATCACGTATGACCGAGGACTTCCGTATTCGGCAACAATCTTTGCTGACTCCCATACTTTACCCCTCCTGACTACAGCATTATCCCCAACATTCAAATCTCTGCGACATTTTGCTGTTTTATCATGATATTCTTTATACGAAGTTTGTCGATTAATTATTTCCTTATGAGCCCCAGAGTGTACTTCTGATTTAAGTAGTTTTGAATGTATAGGCAGTTTTGTTCTAGCATTTCTGTTAAATAATATTTGTGCAGGAGTTAAATTTATACCCTGAATTGGTGTGTTTCTAAATTCTAGTAAGGCAATCTCAATGTCATTACCTGTGTGCAAACATTTCTTAAGAATATTCTTTGATGTTTGAACAGCACGCCTAGCCTGTCCATTACTACGGGGTATCCAGCTGTCAGCAAATGTTTTGCACTGAACCGAACTAAAAGGCATATTGTCACTAACTACAGTTTTAGGTATTCCATGGGTAGCGAAAATTACTTTGAATTTTTTATAACTTCATTGAAAGTTTTATCAGCAACTGGTAAAATGTAAAGCCACTTAAAAAAATTATCCTGAATTATAACTTTTGCCTCCAAAGTCTAGAAAATCACAAGCAATTTTATTAAATGGGATATCAGGAATATCATGGGTTATTAAGGGCTCCTTTCTTTCTATTTGAGTTTGAATACCGTTCACATACAAGGCAAGTTGCTATCATATGTTCTATGTCAGTCATAAGTCCTGGCCAAAAAAATATTTGTCTAGCCCGCTCTTTAGTTCGGCTCATTCCAAAATGTGATTCATGAAGTAGCTTCAACATGTATGGCCTAAGTGTGCTTGGTACAATGACACGGTGGTTGAAAAACACTAGATTGTCTTCCACACTTATCTCATTTTTATACTTGTGATAGAATTTCACCTTATTATCAACATTTTTAAGTTTAGGCCATCCATTGTAATAATATAATTGAAGTTGGCACAAGACGGGGTCTGCAGCAGTAGCAATTTCAAATTCTTTTCGTTTTTCTGCAGTAATGTTTATACCCTCACTAATAGAATGAACGGTTTCACAAATCCATTCATCAACATTCTCGTAGAGATTTTTTATAAATGATCTTGACAATAAGTCAGCCACATACATACATTTATTTTCCTGGTAAGTAGTTGATACTTATTTCATATCTTAGCAATTTAATTATCATTCTTTGCAACCGGGATGACGCAATATCTCCAATTTTCTTATTTAAGAGGCTAACCCAATGGTTTATGGTCAGTGATCACATTTACTTTCTTACCGTATATAAAATTATGAAATTTTGTTGTTGAAAAAACTATTCCCAATAGCTCTTTTTCAATTTGGACAAAAAATTTTTCAGCTGAACTTAGACTTTGAGAAGCATAAAATACTGGCTTACCTTCTTGCATCAAACAGCAACCTAAACCACTTTGGGAAGCATCCGCTTGTATAGTAATTTCTTTTCTCCACGATCATCACAGAATTTGCCAATTCTGAAATCAAATTTGATTACAGAATGCTGGAATTCTCTCTCTTGAGATTGAAGAAATATTCTGCAACACCTCTGCCCCCTTGCAATTTAAATGTATTTATCCACAATCACCTTATAATTGAAGTTTTATCCACACTTATGAACCGTATATAGTACCACTTTATCCACTAGTGGAATAATGAAATTACTTTATTCCACTAGTGGAATAATGAACAATACAATCTTGAATATCAATCACATATTACTTATTTTCACCAACTTCACAAATTTTTACAAATGGAGTCGATAAACAATCGAAAATACATAGCAACCATTCAACTCCTCCCGATATTTTTGTATGTTATTTCAATGATTTTTGAGGAGGTGACAGCCGCTGTCAGAGCAAAACGTCAAATCATTTTGTGATGAAGAATTTCCGCGATTCTGATTCTAAATGAATATGATTGTGAATAAAACGTATTGCATGCGTGTTTTAGATACATTTTATTTGCTTAAGAAATTTAAACGCTCGAGCTTCGCTCTCGCGTTTTAACATTCTTGCGCAAATAAAATGATATCTAAAACACTTATACAATAAATAACTATTACATTCTCTCTCTTGTGATAGAATAATATTCTCAAACTGGTTAGCAATAATAACATTAGCCTTGACACAGTTGATTGTCATCGTAGTGGCAAAATTTGAGTAAGTGTCAAATTATTGCTGTCACGTTTCCTATCTTTGATCGTGGAGAAAATATAGTCTGCTACTCGGTTAGAATGAAAATTCGTGATGCTCGTGGTTCCTCACGCTCGCCTTCGGCACGCGCTCGGAACTTTCCACTCGCATCGAATTTTCATTCTAACCTTGTTACAGAATATACTATACTTACATCAAAATTGGCAAGCACTGGTGCTTCAATAATTTTTTGATTAATGGTGCCCAAGGATTTGTAAGAGCTGGTAACCGATGAAATTAAATTTTTTCCTTGAGCAGTTCCCTCAAAGGAGCTCAGACAAATTGATAATAAATTTTCTCAAGTAGTTAACCATGCCCAAGATGCACTGCAATTCTTTTTTATTTTTTGGGCTTTCAATGGATATAATAGCTTTAATTCTTTCATCATCAACTTGCATACCTTTTGAGGAAAATACATGTCCTAGATACTTTACTGAATCAACTTTAAATTGTACTTTATCAATGTTAAATTTAACACCAAGACTTTTGGCTAGACTAACAACTTTGAATAAAATTTCATCATGCTGTTTTTCATTTTCTGCTGCAATCAACAAGTCATCAAAGTACACTTGTACCCCAGGTATATCAGAGAAATTTTTTTGATTTACATATTGGAAGTATTCCGGAGCCATGTTCAGTCCATATGGGAACCTTAAAAATTTCCAGCACCCAAAAGGGGTAGAGAAAGTGCACAGATCACTGGATTTGGAATCCATTTCAATTTGCCAAAACCCTTCTTTGAGGTCCAAAACTGTAAATATTTTTTATTACACAAATTGTATGTTATATCTTCTATTTAAATTCTTAGGGTCTAAGCACAATCTCAAAGGTTTATCTTTTTTTCCACAATAACCAAATTACTAACCCAACCATTAGGTTTGTCTACTTTTTCAATAACATTACTAATTTCTAAATCTTTCAAAGTTGTTTTCAATTTATCCCGTATAGTTAGTGGAATCCTTCTAGGGGAATTAGCAATTGGCTGACAATCTTCACTTATAATAGTGCATTTTTCAGTAAATGTTCCAGTACCATAAAATATTTCTCGATTATTTCTAACAAAACTATCTTTATCGGTATACGTTTCAATGCTTGTGACTCGTTTGATCAAATTTAGTTTTATACATGTTTTGATACCTAGTAATGGAGTCTTAATGTCTTTAACAACAAGAAAACTTTCTGTACTTTCTACATTTTTTACCCTACACCTTAAATTCGCAACACCCATAGGTCTTATTACTGAGCCACCAAATGCTTCTAATTTAATAATTGTGGCTCTAATGTTTTGTTAATATTTAAATCTTTATAAAATATATAGGGTAGAATGTTCACCTCTGCTCCACTATCTAGTTTGAAGTCCATACATTTATTTTCAATTGTAATATTTTCTAACCAAGAATTCATGCTATCCACATTCATTACTGACAGCGAGTGGATTAAAGTATCACACTGATCTGAAGTTTGTATTGAATCTTCAGTTTCTACTAACCTAACACTTCTAATTTGACAAGCCACTGCAAAATGATTGAGTTTTCCACATTTGGGGCACTTACGGTTAAATGCAGGACACTCCTTTGGGCCATGAAATTTTCTACATCTGCGGCAGTAGAAAACTTCTTTTATCTTCGTGGCATCTTCACTATTTTTCTTGGAAAACTCACTCTTCTGATTGCTTGCATGGCCATATTTATTCTGGACTAAATCTACTGACTTTTCCTGTAACGATTTAGCTTGTTTCTTTGACAACTCTGCAGCACGGCAGCAATCTATTGTGTTTTCAAGATCAAGATTACTTTCACGCAGTAACCTTTCTTGCAGGTGGTCATCATTTCTACCTATGACGATACGATCCCTGATCATTTCATCAAGCAAATTTTGAAATTCACAGGAACGTGATAACTTCTTAATTTCAGTAAGGAATTGCTCGAAACTTTCCTCTTCCAATAGGTCCCTTTTGTGAAACTGGAATCGTTCATACACTATGTTCTTTTTGGGGTTACAATATAATTCAAAAGAATCAAGAATTTTTTTCTCGTCCTTTTGATCTGGTGCAGATAACCCAAATGTATTAAATAGTTCAATGGCTTCCTCCCCAACCAGACTCAACAGAATGCTTGCTTTAACTTGGCTACTCTTCGACGTATTTTCAGATGCAATCATAAAAATTTCATAATTTTGCTTGAATCTTCTCCAGTAATCACTAAGGTTACCTTCTAAATTTAAGGTGGTTGGTTTTCTGGCGAAATCTTCCATTTTGAAGGTATATTTCAATCTGCAGGTATTGCCTATTGCACAGAATCAATGGCGGACTTCACTTCTTTCTCAAAATTAAATTTTCTTTGCCTGGGCGTTTGTTAGGTCCAGTTATACTTTACCATTGTTTATATAGAAGATAGTTAGTCAACCTTATGGGATTATAATTGGATCAAAATGGATGCGACATGTAGATGGCGATAGTGAGCTCGCATCCAAGTCATGTCGTAACTTCAGTGATCTGGCCTCCAAGTCATGTCGTAACTTGATTAAAACAATGGAAAAGCATTAAAATCAGGGTTTTTTGAAGAAACCTGCATTAAAATGACGTCAAATATTCATGTTTGTAACTAATCACGCTAGATGACACTCGCGTTTGTGTCCAATACCTTTTCCACAGGCATTGACTAACTATGTTCTATTTAAACAATGACTTTACATACATTTAGAACAGCGCGACTGCGCCATGTAGTATCTGGTATTCAGTTCAGAATAATTCAGATACAGAAATAAAACTATTTGATTGTAAGTGACGAACATTTTAATTTATAATCAAAAAACACACTAACGGAGGTTTTCAATGCAGGTCACAGATCACACCTCACAGAACTCCTGTTATGCCGTGTTTACAATACCGGCAACGGTGTCTGTGACTACAACATTGACCCATCATTCAATGTTATAACATTTGCCTACAATTGGGAAACTATACTACTTTCATATGAAGGGAACTGTACCTATTGCCTGAATGGTTTTTATGTAAATTTTCTTATTATTCATTATTATGGCACTCTTTCCTGTCGAATTTTAATTACGAGACAAGAGTCTCCAGTCAAGTGTTTGAAGTATTAGTCTCGTTACTTCAAGTGTCATTACATAACATTAATTTGTGTTTCTTTTTTATTCATATGGAAAGATGCATTTAAACTTTATTTTTTCTAGGGTCAAACATCAAGATCGAAAACCTTTTCATTGTGACCTTTGTGGCGATTCCTTCAAACGAGCTGACTACTTAAAAAAACACTCTTTAGTTCACCGCAATGAACAACACTCAATTATTAATACACTTAATAAAACGAGTCGAGGTGAGATGTTGATTTGTGACTCAAATATTTTTGGGTGCATCTCGATCTTAGAAATGGCAAGAGGTCGATAAAGTATGCTCAGGGAGCACAAAACTATTAGTCCAAGAGCTTGTAAACCCTGTGAGTAACGGTCTTTCTGTAAAGCTAAAAATGTGTCTAGTAATGAGTCATAGCATGTTAAGTACGGTGATAACGACCTGGCAGTGATCAGCCCTGCATGTCATCGGCTCTTATATTTTTGAAAGTGAAAATAAAAAAAATATACATACTTTCCGCTGTAAGCTTGAAATAGTTCATTCACTCTAAAGTACAAAAAATAATTGACAGGCGATTTCAATGAGCACAAGTACCTGACAGGTGAATCGATAGGTGTTGTAGCAGAACTCTAAAACTTACTGTGTATTATACAAATCTCAAATCCGTTGTTATGGCAGACGTTATTTATTATTAGTTGTTGTTTTTAGAATTTATATTCTTTAGTATCAGATACATTTAACAGCCTTTTAGGAGTGATTGATATACAGAATAAATAACATTTCTGCGTAGCTCAGTTGGACCTGGTGTTAGGTAAATAAATACTGTTAAATTAACGAACATCAGATTGAGCTATGTTATTCTTTTTAGATTGTTTGGTATCAAATTATATAAAAACTATCCTGTGTATAGCATTTTCACTATTAAAGGACCCAATATTTGTTACATCTGGCGCCCAACGCGGTCTTAATAAGTGCTGAAAATATGGAAAATCATACAATGAAAGAAGATGACAGGTGTTGTCAACAGGAAATTAGTCGACTGGTAGATGACAATTTTAGTGGAAGCAGTAATCCGTTTTTCTTGGATTTGAGGTAAAAGACTGTCCAAGTAGTAGTAGAAATGAACAACGGGTTGGTGAAGTAGAAAAAGATATCAACGGAGCAATTCATTCCTTGGATATTGGTAGACGAGGAACAGCAGAACAGGGGAGTAGAAGATAATCTGACAAATTTGGGTAGTCATAATGTAAACCAGGTTCCAATTGATTTTATTCAGATAGTTTCACAAGTGCTGAAAGAATTAAATGCACCAAAAAAATTAGAAAATCTTTCCTCTCCACAACTAGCTGAATCTGATACCAAAATTGTGATAGAGAATGCAGAACGTAGTTGTTTGAAGAACGGTTGCCAGTTTTTGACAAGAGTTCAGTTCATCCCATTGATTTCTTAAAACAATTGGAATATGTTTTTGAATTTGATAAAGTACCGTTTCAGTATTTCAGATACATAATAATAAAACAATTTCAAGGTGAAGCACTTTGGTGGGCACAGGCTCATCTTCATAAATTTAATACTTTTTCAGAGTTTAAAGCTGCCTTTCAGGAATTTTTTTGGTCAAATTTCAAACAGTTAAAAATTTTATCTAGTTTGGAAAAAGAAAAGTTTGATGCCAGCAAAGGTTTGTCATTTGTACAGCATTTGATGCGTTCGGTTGGTCTACTCAGACATTTGTCTTCTATTTATACGGAGCCGTTCATAATAAAAAAATTAGCGCTAAATTATCCTCCATATACAGGGTGGGTCACGGTCGATGGTACCTTAGACGTTTACGAAGAACGGGAAATAGGATCATTCTGAAAATTTGGTCTCCCAAGTAGTTGCTTTTGGTCTATCGATCTAAAATATTTTCAGCAATGCAGCGTTGCCGCTTATACCAGAAAGTAGCAGCATCTTTGTTATTTCAAATGGGTCACCCTATATATTACCGCATTTTTGAACTTGTCCTTCCTTTCTGATTATTTCTGCCTCATACTCCCCTATACCTATCTCTAACGGTTTTTGAGATATTGGTTATTTTCCATATTTTTTATCCAAAACATAGCTCGAATTGAATGTTTATTTCTGCAGTATTTGGATTCTTAGGAAATTGCAATTTTGTGTTTAGTTCATCAAGATCATGTACATTGATTCTGTATAGAGAAGTTTGTTCTGCGTTATACAGGGTCGTTCAAAATTCATGATCTTAGTGCTAGATACGAAAAGGGTTGAAAGTGCGTTTTTTGAAATGGAACATCCTGTATATTATGAAATATCCTGAAAGATGACTAAATTCCCTTCGAATTGATATATCATGTTCCTATACCTAAATAGCCAGAATTCCGAGATAATAGCAATTTTCACTTGTAATCTCCCAAGTGCTTGAATTATTGCCGGAAATTTTTCGAGTACACTTGGGTAATTTTCTTTGAAAATTCATGTACGAGATAAATTTACGGCAATTAATTCAAGCACGAGGAGGATTCGGTAAGAAAATTTCACACCGAGAAATGAAAATCATCCAACAATTCATAAGAAATAACTAACGATGGTTTCACCTGAACTATTTATAACCACTGAAATATTGATATGTAAAATACTTACAAAATTTTCATCAATAAATGTTTGACATGTGACAAGTTGATATTTTGCTTTAATGTACAAATGTAGGTCTAGTTTTCATATGAAAGGAGATAATTATGTCTTTACTAGATATTTGGAATGTGTCTGAAAATATTTTCTCCACGATTATTGCAGAAATTGTCAATTCTGAAATCATATTTCAGAAGTTCAATACACCATTTGCCACAAGTTTTTATCGCAAGTCCCGTAGCTCAGCCTATGAGTCGCTAGGTCGATGGTTCAATCCACTATAGATGAAATACTGAATATCTTAGCCATGTAATTTATAGGAAATAAAATTTTAGTTAGTTCAATCCACGATAAGAACATAACTTTTTTTTTTCCAAATTTAAACACATTTATTGATGAACATTTTGTTAAGTATTTTACATATCAATATTTCAGTGGTTATAAATAGTTCAGGTGAAACCATCGTTAGTTATTTCTTATGAATTTTTGGATGATTTTCATTTCTCGGTGTGAAATTTTCTTACCGAATCCCCCTCGTGCTTGAATTAATTGCCGTAAATTTATCTCGTACTTGAATTTTCAAAGAAAATTACCCAAGTCGCTTCGCTTTCATGTACTCGAAAAATTTCCGGCAATAATTCAAGCTTTGGATTGACGTGGCCTTTACTTTATGGAAATTCATAGTATATGACACTATGGAAATTTAATCGTGTTTACCTTAGTGTCATATAATAATTCAAGCACTTGGGAGATTACAAGTGAAAATTGCTATTATCTCGGAATTCTGGCTATTTAGGTATAGGAACATAATATATCAATTCGAAGGGAATTTAGTCATCTTTCAGGATATTTCATAATATACAGGATGTTCCATTTAAAAAAACGCACTTTCAACCCTTTTCGTATCAAGCAGTAAGATCATGAATTTTGAACGACCCTGTATAACGCAGAACAAACTTCTCTATACAGAAGCAATGTACATGATCTTGATGAACTAAACACAAAATTGCAACTTCCTAAGAATCCAAATACCGCAGAAATAAACATTCAATTCGAGCTATGTTTTGGATAAAAAATATGGAAAATAAGCAATATCTCAAAAACCGTTAGAGATAAGTATAGGGGAGTATGAGGAAGAAATAATCAGAAAGGAATGACAAGTTCAAAAATGCGGTGATATACAGGGTGATTCATTCGAAATAACAAAGATGCTTTTCTGGTATAAGGGGCAACGCTGCATTGCTGAAAATATTTTAGATCGATAGACCAAGAGCAACTACTTGAGAAACCAAATTTTCAGAATGATCCTATGTCCCGTTCTCCGTAAACGTCTAAGGTACCATCGACCGTAACCCACCCTCTATAGCTTGTTGTCTTATCGGAACAAACACTTTCTTGGAGGCTATCGAAAAAATGCGAACAGCGGAATATTACTTTCCGAGTACAAGTGGAAGCTGTTTTAATGGAGATTGTTGGAATAGTCAGTCAAAATTTAATCAAAATGATTATTATAAAAAGAATGCAAATTTTAATGGCTTTTCGTAATCAAATTCAATTCTGATGATCAAAGGCAAGGTTTCCGTAAAGTGGCTACTTTAGAAGTTGACGATGAGGGTGATTTTGGGTGTCCTCAGAAGGAAAACGAGTGGTAACCTCACTTTTAAGTCCTGGAGTGGGGTCAATTTTCAATAGGACAAATTTGTTTTTAAATAATCCTACCTAGAGAGGATTTGTTGAATGAATGTGAATTTGATCACAAATATTATAAATCATCAGTTCCAATTATACAAGTTGAAATATTTCATTTGAAAACATTGGCAATAATAGATACAGGTAGTGAGATTTGTGCTATAAACGAAGAAATCTGGTATCAGTTATCTGATTTTCACAAAGAACTTCCAACTTTTTACTGTTCTGGAATTAAAGTATTGGGTTCTTTTAAGACAAAACAGAAAATTGTTAAACAACAGTCGCTTTTGACTTTCAAAATCGTAAATAGAGAATTCAGTCATGAGTTTCTGATTATTCCAGAGCTAACGTACCCAGTGATCATTGGTGAAGATTTTCTGAGATTCTTTAATGTAAAAATAGATTTAGGTAATGAGAGTATTTTCATAAGTTGAATCAAGAATGGATTGCAGTTCCAGAGATAAATACTGGACATCAGGTTATGAACTCAGAAAGTCTCTGTATCAAAATGTTAAAAAAAAACAAAAATGGCAGTGGTGTCTGCTGAGAATTTTGGTGAGGCAGAAAGTCATGATTTCACTGAAGTTGTTGAAAACTGCAATTTAGATTTTGAACAAAAAAATGCATTTAAACAATTATTGGAAAAACATGCTCAAATATTTTCAGAAAAACCAGAGTATTTGTATACAATAGTATTGAAGGATAAACGAGAATTTTATTTGAAACAATATCCTGTGCCAATTCTACATAGGGTAGCAATTCAAAAACAGCTTGATTTAATGGGGGAATGGGGGGTGATTCGTAGATTAGCTACTCCATATATTAATCCAATTATGACAACTTAAGAAAGATAATTTAGTACGAATATGTTTAGATGCTAGTTTGAACAAAGTAATGGTTAAAGAGTACGGAACACCTAGACCAGTTGAAGAAATTATACGAACTTTAAAAAGATTCCGTTTTATGAGTAGTTGTGATCTAACTCATGGTTATTGGCAAATTCCCCTATCAGAGGAGTCACAGAAATATACTGGATTCAAGTATGAAGGCAAAACTTATGTGTTTTGCGTTCTTCCGTTCGGGTTGAGCACTAGTGTCAGTACTTTTTGTCGTTGTTTAGATTTGTTAATAGGAGAAGATTGCAAAGGCTTCATCACATTTTATGTTTATGATATGCTGATCACTTCGTGGACTTTTGAAGAACATTTAGATCATTTTGATACATTATTTACGAGAATTAAAACACTTAATTTTACATTACGTTTGAAAAAATGTTCGTTTTTTCGTACAGAAATGCCATTTTTGGGATATATTTTAGTTTCGGTGGGAATCAGACTAAATGAAAATAGAGTACAAGCTATTTCTGATTATGCTGAACCCAGAAATTTGAAAGAATTGTTGGTTAACTATGACAGGTCATTTTGTCCAGAGTTAGCGGATGTATTAGCACCATTAAGTAGGATGTTTCGGAAAAAAATATCGTTGGAAATGGTCTGAAACTGAAAGAGTATCATTCGAAAAAGTGAAAAAAAATAAGTATGGCTACTTTATTGTATCATCCTAAGGAAGAGGTGTCCTTCTGTTTATCCACAGATGCATCAATTATTTCAAATGGGAGATGGTGGGCACCATGTCATTGCTTACGCTAGTAGATCAGTTTTGGAAAGGGAGTCGCGATATAGTATCAATGAAAGAGTTACTTTCTGTGGTATGGGCGTTGGAAAAATTCAGAATGTATCTATTAGGCAGAAAATTCAAGATATTTACTGATAATTCATCGATTACATATTTGAAATCTTGTAGATTACTGTCATCCAGAATCGCTCGGTATGCAATGGCCATACAAGACTATGATTTCAGTATAGAGCATATACCTGGGTCAAAAAATATTATTACGGATGCACTGTCTCGTCATGCAACAGTTCGACCTCCTACACCACATGATAGGGTATTTAAGATGTTATCTCTAATAAAATTGCCCAAAGAATTTCAGCAGATATGTAAAAAAATTGGAGTAGAACAGAGGAAAGACCGAAAATTGAATGACTTAATCGAGTGTCTGGAAAGCGATTCAAAGTTACAAGATTTTTACTTAATAAAGGTATATTGTATATTAGACAAAATAATGATGAAGGATATTATTTATGTATTCCAAGATGAAAATGAATTTGGGCTTATCATGAATCGTTTGGTCATTTTGGATGTTTCAAAACGTGGAAGGTCCTTAAAAATTAAGTTTGGTGGAACAATATGTTTAGAGATATAAAACGTTTTATTAAAAGTTGTGAGATATGTCAAAAGACCAAATATGTGCCACTTCCATCTCCGGAAATTCATTCAATAATTTCTAAAAAGAAAAGTAAACTTATAGCACTTGATTTATATGACCCATTGCCTATGGGTAGAGGAGGGGTTACATATATTTTGGTAGTACTTGATGTATTCACAAAATACATTTTAAATACTATTTTAAAAATATTGCAGTTCAAGAAAAAATACTCAGTGACCATGATATTCAATTCACTCAAAGGAGTGGATTAATGGGTTAGAAAGTCATAATGTAAGAGTAATGCATTCTTCGGTTAGGCACCCTCAGGCTGATCTGGCTGAACGAGTTATGAGGGAGTTAGGTCGGTTGTGCAGGGCGTATTGCTCAGATCATCATAAACAGTGGGCTAAGTGGTTACCAACGTTTGCAGAGTTTTTGAATTCTTTAGTTCACGAGTCCACAGGGTTTAGTCCAGAGGAGTTACAATTTGGTGAAGAACTGAAATCACTGTTCCCACTTTTCCTAAATCGCTCATTCAAACATGTAAATTTTAGCTTTACAGGACAAAGTTTATTGTAAGTGAAAATTGTCCAGCTGTGTGCACGTTCTAATGTAATTGAATGAAGAAAAGTTGTATTTCGTTCAGAAATTTATTTATAAAATTATAGCAAAGCGCTTTCGACTATAAAGTCATCATCAGTGCGTACCTGTAAGTAAGTGACATTGAATTGAATTTAAGAAATTTTGATAATGAGAATTTTGAAAATTGAAAAATTACTTACTCGTCAGGTGTACAAGAGCCAGGCCATAAAAATATTATGTGTCCAGAGGACCATATAAAATTTAAAAACGGGACATCATATGAATAACATTAAAAAAAAAATAATAATAAGAAATAAGGACTTTTTTAAAATGTTATTCATATGATGTCCCGTTTTTAAATTTTACATGGTCCTCTGGACACATGATATTTTTATGGTCTGGCTCTTGTACACCTGACGAGTAAGTAATTTTTCAATTTTCAAAATTCTCATTATCAAAATTTCTTAAATTCAATTCAGTGTCACTTACTTACAGGTACGCACTGATGATGACTTTATAGTCGAAAGCGCTTTTTCTATGATTTTATAAATAAATTTCTGCACGAAATACAACTTTTCCTCATTCAAAGTTTATTTTAACTCATATACTGCACACCTTTCGATTCACCTGTCAGGCACTGTCATTTTTTTCTACTTATCAGTGAATTAACTAACACATATTAAATTTTTTTTTTTTTTTTCATTTTATTTACACTTTTAAAAATATGAGGGCTGCTGATGTGCAGAGCTGATGCCTGCCAGGTGGTAGTTACCGTACTTTACATGCTACAACTCATCACTAAAAAAAATTCTAACTTTACAGGAAGACTGTTACCCAGAGGGTTCCCGAGCTCTCCGTACATATCCACGCAGTTGTGGTTGCCTTTATAAAACAAAACAAAAAATTATTTTTGAATGTACAGAGTGGGCATCCTATTATACATTAGAGGATAGGAGATATTAAATTAAATATTTCTAATGTTTTTTATTATAAAGTGCGGCTTTTTATTGTTCCCCTTCCCCTGTTAACTTTTGAACGGTTCAGCGTACAAACGTGGGACAAAAATCGTTTTAAATTGGATCACCGATACTACTATTTGAAATAAAAGACATTGTGATGCTCGAAAGTTGGCACATCAATTTAATAATTTCAAATGGAATGGGGGGTCTGATTTCGTTAATATTTTTTTGCAATATGCACTCGAAATATCAAGTTAAGTGCGGATCTGAAAGGTACCCTTACCTTGATAAATTTGAATAGTTGGTGTGAAATAATGGGAAAGAAAATGTTTTCTACCACTGTTTGAGGGGAGATACACTGCAATTTCTAGACAGATGGGGGCACATTTACTTGAAAATTTTCGAAAGGCAAAGAGATCGAAATTGTGAAAATACGTATTAAGAAAAATCGAAAAAATTTAGTTGGCTAAAAAATAATTGAATTCTCTTTTTTAATTAATTATGTGTCACTTGACCCACTATGCAATTTGATATTTTTAAAATGATGTGCCTTTCCGCGCCCTTTAACGGGCTCACAATGTCTTTTATTTCAAAAAATATTATCGGTGATACCATCCAAAATGGTATTTGTTCCATGTTTGTACATCAAACCGTTCTAAAGTTAACAGGGAGGGTGACTATAAAAAGCCACAATGTATAAGCAAGTGACAGAAAAATATATTTTTCTCACATACACCGGTATAGTTTTGAGGTTTTTAATAGTGCTTGTAATAAGCTAGACAACGGTCATTCATTATTTTAAATTGGTTTGTGAGATTATAGGGTAATCACATTTCTGATTGAATTAGTTTCAGAATCATTGTGGCAGGATACATAAAAAGCACTTGGTGAATTCACAAAACTTTTGTATTATTTTCATGATTCTTTCAGATCTCATCGCAAAGTTGACTTTTTCCGAGAAATGTCAGAAATGTGGCAGAAAAATCAATCGATCTCCACTGCTTTTGTTGAAAACGAATCAATTCTTGCATACTGAAAAGTAGTAATAGTGATTTCTAAAGAGTAACCATACTAGCGTAGAGGTTGGAGGCAAAACTTATCAAACAGATTTCTTTTCTTTGGTATTAGTTACCTTCCCCTTTTTTGTTAGAGATCTGAATTGTTGTGAAGTATTAGATATTTGGATAGCTTATACATGTAGGATAGCTACTGAGTGTTAATTTTCTCCTAAGTAAAATGATGTGCATATGTTGAATGAATTTAACGTTGTCTAGAAAAAATTTTGTCCAGAGATATTCAAGTTCATTGATATGTATAGGACAAGCCCGATAAATAAATAGAATGGCAGTACCCTGTAGAACACCATACTGTACATTTGGTAATGTGCTCCTAAATCTTTTATTCACTTTTGAACTCTCTTTGTCGAGCGGCAATGTATTATCACTTTGCGCGCTAAATACACAAATAGCTATTATTCAATTTGTATAATTTGTTTGATTTGCTGTGGTTAAGTTTGGCAGTATTCAGAGAATCTGTAAGATATGATTCTAAATAGGTTTTCATGCCATCAAAAGAAAAATATGTTAATTCTGGCTACTCCGGGTAGACTGGTGTCCGAACGGAGAATTACTGTAGTGCAAACATTTTGTTGAAATCACTTACTGCTAAGCATATGAAAATTATTTGAGAAAAGTCATCTTTTTATCACTTGCTTATGCTGTGAGGTATAAAAAATATTTTGTTTCTACTAAAAGCTACCCTCCGATTAATTGGTATCCCACTATGTAAACAAGGAACCGGTGTGAATGCAGTTTACAAAAACTTAGGACACTATTTGAACACCAAAACTAAGTCTGTTTCATTCGAGGTTGATCCAATGACATACTACCGTCAGACTCCGTTATTTAAATTTCGAGCTGCGGTCAAAACATATTCAAGAGTCATATTCTAAGCACAATTTTTACTTCCGCTTGTTTCGCGGCAATTATCTGCTTATGTACATTGTATATTAGCAGATAATTCCGCGAAACAAGCGGCAATAAAAATTGTGCTTAGAATATGACCGCAGTGCGAAATGTAAATAACGGAGTCATTGGTTTGATCAACGAAGCTTATAACTTTATTGCGAAATTGATGTAGTGTTTTCCCAAAATTAACTAAAATTCAATTCCGTTAAATCTTTAAAATACACATCCTGGACTATTCCCAACTCTTTTCCATTTTCGAGATTGACTTGAATTTATTTTGAATCAGATAAATATGAACAATTATTTCAGGAAATTTGTTTCCCTCGGAATTATGTGGAATGGCACTGAAAAAAGGAGTAGGTTCGAAGAAAAATCCCTATACCTATTCGATAACTAGAAAATACGCATGTGATTTTTGTGGATTGAAATTTCAGCATCAGCGGACTAAGTTTGTGCATGAGCGTTCTCACAGTGTTGATCCAGATAAAAAGTTTATGTAAGTTTCATTGGTGGCTCCTTTCAAATAATAACGATCATGAAATTCTACTTTTTTATTCAGATGTCCAGTTTGCTGGAAGAGGTTAAGTACCAGAGAAGAATTAGATGAACATAGTAAAAGACATATTACGATTTCGAAGTATAAATGTTGTCTTTGCCCAAAGGCATTCAGTCGTAATATGCTTTTAGAAAATCACATTCTTGAAGAACATACTTCTGAAGATAAACAGCAACATGAAGTGAAGGTGGAAAAGAAAGAAAGATAATACTGAAGGATTCAAATGAGAACAATATTTTGAAATCTCCAAATTCCAAATATTTTTGTAAATCGGACAGGGCCCACTCCAGTACGAGTTCTATGTCTTAAGTTATGATAATTTTGTTTGAAAAGTGACTAGTAATCCATCTGACAAAACGGAAGATGATTTGGTTGAGGCGCACTACTAGAACCCTATTTTTGAAAATTTTGAGCCTCAAAATCTACCATCTCAGAAATTGGATGTCTCCTATAAGCTTAATTTTGTGTTCCTTTACTTTGTTATGGTATTTACAACGGGAAAGTTCGAGTGGGAGACATTTTTAGCAGGGCCCGGCCTCAGGGTTGACCAAATAAACAAATTGAAAAACTCTCGGGAGCGGCGGCTAAGTTGAAAAATCGAAAACTGCACTTGGGTTGAATCTTAAGTTTCCAAATTTTTCATGGAGCTTCTTCTAAAGGAAATACTCATTGGCTAACTTTGCACCCCTTCCCATCCCTTTGAATTTCCTCTATTTTCTCTGTTCATTATCTGCAATCTATTTCGTTCCTATGTTTTTAGAGCCGAAATTCTCGTCTGAGAACAAATAACGTTAAAAAATTATAACTTTTTTCTTTCGTATGTACTTGGCATACATATAACATTTTTCTATACTTGTTATAAGTTTCTTGAGCATTTTCAAATAACTTGTAAGCTATATCAACTAGATAGTCCGGTGGCAGGGAGGGTTTTCGTGGCCGATGAAGTGCGACGGAATCACCAAAATTTTTCTCATGTATTTTGACCCGCTGAATCCGAATTTCTAGGGTGATAAGCCGGGAAAGCACCCGGAAAATTGTTATGGACGATTTTCCGAGGGAAATCGATAAATCCATTTTTTCCAAAATCAAATGACTTCATAACATTTTGCATAAAATTCTCTACAAAAAAGGTCTCAAAAAGTTTTTCTCCAAAATGCACCGTTTTTGAGTAAAACGTGCTCGAAATTCGAAAAACTGCGATTTTCTCAATTTTCAGTGCCCTCTCATTCAGTCAAATAATGATATTTTCAGGATCACCTTGTCCCAAATCATTAATATATGTCTCGACTATGAATAACGAAAGAGACATTCCTGAAAAATTAATTCGTGTGGATTTTTCGGCACTGAATTTCCCGATACTTTTACCTTGCATGAAAGCGGAATTTCTTTATTCGCGAAGATAACGTCGTGGACGAATTTCTTATAGTAAAATTGTTCAGCAGATATTTTGTCATGATTACAAAACATTTCAGTGGCGGAAATTTTGAAAATTTGTATTTAAGGTACAATAATTTTCCGAGGAAAATCGAAAAGTCCTTTTTCCAAAATCAAATGATGCTTTAATATTTTCCATAAAATTCTCCACAAAAAAGGTCCTAACAAGTTTTTCTCTAAAATGCACCGTCTTCGAGTACAACGTGCTCGAAATTAAAAAAAAATGCGATTTTCTAAATTTTCAGTGCCTCTGATACATGCTAAAATAAAATTTGAGTAAAACTCCGTTTTTTCATTAGACCTTGGAAAAGTCATGGGCAGAAATTGTAATTTTTTTTTTTTCAAAAAGAAGTGAATTTTCTCGAAAATTGTTGTACTTTTAACCAAAATTTTCCGTTTTTCCACTACTGAAATGCTTTGCAATCATGACAAAATATGTGCTGAACCCGTTTTAATTGACACTATAAAAACTTCGTCCACGACGTGAACTTCGCGAATAAAAAAATGCCGCTTTCACGCAAGGTAAAAGTATCGGGAAATTCAGTGCCGAGAAATCCACACCAATTATTTTTCCAGAAATGTCTCTTCCGTTACTCATAGTCGAGACATATATTAATAATTTGGGAGAAGGTGATCCTGTGAATATCATTAATGAGAGGGCACTGAAAATTGAGAAAATCGCATTTTTTTCGAATTTCGAGCACGTTTTACTCGAAATCGGTGCATTTTGGAGAAAAACTTGCAGGGACCACCTTTTTTGTAGAGAATTTTATTCAGAATATTATAGCGTCATTTGTTTTTGAAAAAAATTGATTTTTCGATTTTCCTCAGAAAATAGTCCATTAACAATTTTCCGGATGCTTTCCCGGCCTATCACCCTCGAAATTCGGATTCAGCGATTCAGAATCCATGAGAAAAACTTGGTTAATCCTGTTGCACTTCATCGGCCACGAAAACCCCTGCCACCGGAGTAAGAAATATTAAACGTTTTCACATGAGATATTTACACTTTTAATAACCAATCAGTAACCAAAAAGATTTGTAATTGATCAAATGTGAGAGAATGAATTATATCGAAATAATTTTTGATAATTTTATGGTAAAAATTGTTTTTCACTTCATTTATTAATTTTTTGGTAAGAATTGTTTATAACTTTATTCATTTATATACCGTTAACGAGCCCAGCACCAAAGATTCATTCATCTCCCCAAGTTCATTTAAGTGCTCTCCTTGGCTCATTATATTATTTGAGCCGGCGGGGGCGAACAGCGCTTATATAAAGGTTGAAATATATTCCTGTTATCATTAACTACTAGTTGAGGTGAGTTTATTAAAGTTTATACACTGAATAATCATTGTGAATTTTTTTCAAACGAAACAGATTACTTGAAATAAACAGAAAATAGACGAAATTCATAGTGGTGGGAAGGGGTGAAAAGTTGGTCAAAAAGTTTTCCCTTTGGAAATTAGGTTTTCTGGCTCCTGAAGAAGCTCCATGCAAAATTTGGAAGCTTGAGATTGAACAGTTTTCGAGTTTTCAACTCCCGCGAGTTTCTCAATTTGTTTATTAGGTCAAAACCACCAAAAGTCTTCCACTCGGGTTTTCCCGGTATAAAGACCATAACAAAGTTAAGGAACACAAAATTAAGCACAAAGGAGACGTCAAATTTTTGCGATGTTCGATTTTCGTGTCCAAAATTTTCAAGAAAAGGTTTCGAGTGGCGCGCCGCAAGCAAATCGTCTTTTGCTTTGTCAGATGATTATTAGTAAATTTTTAAACAAAGTTGTCATAACAGAAGACACATAAAAATCGTCAAAAAAGTCGATAGATATTTTCGTACTGGAGTGGGCCCTGCCCGATTTCAAAATTATTTGGAATTTGTGGTTTTTGAGGGATGGACTTCCATCTCACCAAACTATAAAGATATACCTGTAAGAATTAATAAATTAAAAAAATATGAAAAATTAACCTGTTTGAATGATTGAAGGATATTTTAGTCAAATATTCAATTGAACTGTGGTTCGACCTTTTCACACAAACTCTAGATAATGATAAATGGATTGTAAAAATCTGGTCTTCTGGGTAAACCTATTTTTCAGGGAGAGAAGGGACTGAAAGGGAATCCAGTAGGCAGTTATGGCAATATAATAGAGCAGATTGGTTTCTAATTCAAGGATTATTCAAAAACGTTTTTAAGTGACAATAGGTTGTGCTGGTAGAGCTCGTAGGGTCGTTGGTTCAAATCCCATCATGGTCATCGGTTTCGTGCATGGTATCACACGTTAGAAGGTAGACGTCTTTCCTAGCTCGTTGCTAGGCCAATCAATAGAAGATTTTTTCGTAACATAAATCCTAGTAGGAAAGCGACTATGCCATCACATGAAAGACAGTCCATAGTTATATTCTGTTATGTTTTCGACTCGCAACTGTCATTTATTAATTTGTTATAAACATTTGAATACAAAAAACGTGTTTATTTTTATTGTTTTGCTTATAAAATGAAAACTAATGGAACAATCTGGTTGCTCGACCGCTTACGTGGGCTAGGTCGTTTCCAGTCATGTTTGCAAGCATTTTTCACCGTTTTCACAGCATTCTAGCGCAAAATGAGAATATTCATTTTGTGGTACTATACTTCTACTTTTAAAATCCATTTGAGAAATCGGACTATCACTAGAGCTGCAAGATAGTGCAAAAAAAAATTCAAAGTGCAATTGTGCCAAAAATAATTGGCCGGCAGCGCCTGTTTTGTGCACACATAAAGTACACATGTTTCAATACTTCATGAGAAGGGCCAACCCTATAAAAATGGCAGAGTTATGAATTTACAACAAAAAAACACAACTTTTTTTCGTTTTTCTCCGTTACTGGTGATCCGATCGGGTCGTAATACATCCCGTTTTGTTCGTATTTCAATTATCTACAATTTTTCTCATCGGAGTAACCAGATTGCTCTATTAATTAGTTTTCAATTTGCCGCATTTTAAAGCATTCGTTCCGCATGAGCACATGAGCTGCTCGGTTCAAGCTCAGGCTGCTCGTTTCAAGCTCAGGCTGTATCATGCCGCGTAGTGTCTCCTGGTACATGAGTACCGATCCGCAGTCAGTCGCGTAACAAAATGAATGCCAATCTGGTAAGGGCTGGTGCAAGTTTTATTGCTATAGTAGTAGTAGTTCTTTGGGGGGGCCGCAACCGCAGCCAGGCAAGTAGGCCCTCATGGACCTTTTTTGCCATCCCCTGTTCTCCACTTATCTACATTCATCCTCCTAGTTTTCCTTTTCGAACCTTTGTGACCTCCTAATGAAGGTCAGTATGTCCGACCACTCCAAGTTGATTAGTTCCTCTTGTTGAAGTTTGTCAACTCCGAAGGTTCCAAATCTTAGCCTCACACTCGGCGAGGAAGTGAGATGAAGTTTCTTCTTCTTCGCATTTTCGGCAAGTGGGACTGTCTTCTATACCTATAAATGATAGGTGTCTGCCTAACTAGTCATGTCCTGTTAGTATTCCTATAAGGAGGCGTAGTCCTTGGCGATTTCTGCCTAAGAGCCATGTCGTCCTTGACTTATTGGAGCCGGCCACGAAGTCTTTCGACTGCCTGCAGCCGGTGTTATCCCTCCAAAGTTTATTCAGCTCTTCTGCCCACTCGTCGAGGGCTGAAGAGGTTTGGCTTCTTGCGATGCCTAGTACAGGCTCCGGTCCACAGAACGGCGTTGCGGATCCGGATCCGTCTGCCACCTCGTTTCCGCGCATCCCTCTGTGTCCCGGGACTCATACCAGCTGAACTTCCTTCGTTTCAGCTAGCTTCTCGAGCGCATCTACGCATTCCTGTACAAGCGCTGAGCTTGGTTTAGGATGGCGAGCTTGGTTTAGGATGGCAGACGGCTCTGAGCGCTGCCTGACTATCCGAACAGATATAAATTCTCTGTTCGGATCCTTCTTTCGCATCTTCTCTCGTAGCTACGGATAGGATGGCGAACACTTCAGCTTGAAAAACAGGTAGATTCCGGCACCCGAAGCCTGTTTGTCAGTTAGACGCGAACCATCCGTATAACATATTAGGCTTTCTGTTAAACTACACCGTGTTTCCTTCCCATTGTTCTCTACTCGGAATAGTAAGAGGAAACTCTCTATTCTATCGCAGTCTGTCTTGTGCGCTTTTCACTCTGAGGGCAGAGATAGGGATCTCCTGTTCCGCCCACTTCGCGATTTCCGCATGACCTATCATCGCTCCCAGACTCCCGAGTCCCGCATCCTCAAATGGGCTGCCATTGCCTCCTTCTTGATCCAGACTGGAAGCGGTGGCAGCTTTATTGCTATGTGTATTGTTGAAAAATAAACGACGAAATCGTTGGTGGCAGAGAGCAATGTAACAAAGATTTTTTATAATTATTTGAAATCAGGTAAATAGAAGGAATGTATTATAATTATACACAGGCCTTGCTTAATATCGGAAATCCATTCAGGGTATTAATTATCACACTGATGCATTTAGTTATTAAAGAGATTAAGAAGTGGTAAATGATTTAAATCATTGTCATAGAGTAAATTATTGGAATTTTTTCTTTTGTTGATCTGTAGTGCTTCTAAGAAATTGAGTTTTAAGCCTTTTTTTTTCTGAATGTAAAATTTCAAAATTTGTATCAAAACTGATTTTACTCGTTTTCATCTATAAGGTGATTTGAATCACTCTTGTGGTTATCAAAGCTTCTTTTATGTTCCAGAATGCGGGTTTTGAAATGTATAAAAAATCACAAACATTTTCAAAACCCGCATTCTTGTATTACTTGTGAAAAAACAACGAATCAACCATAAGGCCCTCCATAGGAATACTATTCAAAACGTAAATTTTAGACATACTTATTGAAATATCTGCTGTGGCAAACCAGAATTGTCATTACATTCATGTGGAGATTGCCTTCATAGGCCAAGCTGTAGATAAAAATAAGAGGTCCTTTTCACACAAAATAAAAAACGCAAACGGCCAATACTACTTTTTATAGGGTAGTTCGTAAATAAAGACCTCGGTTGTCGCCCCAGCAAAATCGCTTTGTGGAATTTTTAAACAAGGAATAATTTTACAATCAATAGAACTTTTATAGAGAATTATAAAACCTATAAAATGGTTTTTATACGACCAGATCGGTGCATTTCTTACTGAGAAAATCCGGGAAATCCTCGAAAAGAGACCATTTTTCAAAAATTCATAATTTTTATAAATCTGAATCTGGACAAACAATATTACGTAAACTGATAGATAATAACGCGTGGTTCAACTGTGTGCAAGATGATTTCTGCACGATGTGTAGTTTTTGCACAATCGCTGTATAAACAATTTAAGGGCAAATCATCTTATTCAAATTCTGTAAACAGTTGGAAGTAGAAATAAATATCTACAATTTGTATATTTTGGGAAATGTGTTGAAAATGTCACTGGAAGTTACTCTAAATGCTTGAAAGTGCACCCGAAGTCGCCCGAACTCAACTCGAGTTAACTTCAGTGCTACTTTGGGCGACTTCGGACGCACTTTGAAGCGTTTTGATCAACTTTCAGTGACATGTTCAACACATTTCCCACCTTTCAAGAGAAAATCCAAAATATACAAATTGTAGAATTTGATCTCTACTTCCAGATGTCGTTTACAGAATTTGATAACGACGATTTTCCTTAAATCGGCGCATCTTGTAAGACATGCCCTTACATTTTTTATAACGCGATGTGCATAAACTACACATCGGACAGAAAACATCTTGCGCACAGTTGAACCACATCTTATTATCTATCAGTTTCCACAATATTGTTGTCCAGCTTCAGATTTATAAAAATTATAAGTTTTCTAGGTTTTCCCGGATTTTCTCAATGGAAAATGCACCGATCCGGTCGTATGAAAATCCATTTGGCAGGTTTTATAAATCTCTACAAAAGTTCCATTTACTGTAAAACGATTTCTTGAATAATATTTGATATATTTCCAAAAAAAAAAACAAAAAAGTGGTAATTTGCTTGTTTAAAAATTCCACGAAGCGATTTTGCTGGGGCGAAAACTGGGGTTTTCATTAACGAACTATCTTATAAAAATTAGTATAGGCCATTTGCGTCTCTTATTTTGTTGGGGAAAAACCTCTATAGCTTGGTCTACTACTAGAGACACATGCTACAAATTGGCCAATCTTTCTTATTGGTTATAATCACTGAAATAAAATTATAATATGATGACTGGAATGCTCTTAGTTCCTCTGCGCACCGTATAAAGTGATAACTCTAGATGAAGAAAGGAGGCACATGCAATCTAGCAGAGAAATACTTTATTGCTTACTTGTATGGGTGCGAGACAAACATTCATCTGCACGTACGTGTTATTTGTTTCCCAATTTATGGTGTGTAAACACGTCAGTGCAGTGCAGCGCGTCTTTGTATCAGTTTTATATATTACAATCACGTTACAATCAACTCAATCTCGATTCCTTCGCCACTGCCAGGAACCACAAAACAAACATGGCGGCCTCCTTGAGAAATCTAGTCGCGCAGCCTGACGATCATTTCATTTCAGTGGTTATAATGAATGAAATTTCAATTTTTTTTCTTTATTGTTTGGCATCGACTGTCATTAGCCAACAAATTTGTTATTATTTGGGTTTTTGGCATTTGTAATATTTTTATAATAGTGATAAATCTGTAAATAATTGACATAGAGAGACATATGGGATATGAAAAAAAAAAAATTTAGATAACTCGGAAAAAGAGATTTTACAACATTCAAATCCCGGCTAGTGGCAAAGTATTATAATCAAAATGCTAATTTAATTTTCATGGACAACATATGGCGTCGGAAGGAATGTTCAACATGCGGAAAATCATCACCAATAAAAAAAGTTTAATAAGATAAAACTCAGTGAATTATAAATATAAATGAACTTTATTGAACCAATTTAAAAGTGATCCACCAGGCATCGGTGTTTTAAATATACAAAAACTAAAATAAAAGAAATGTCGAAGAACGATCATTTCAGGTTTCCAAGACCTGCAGCCAGAAGTGTTCTCATTTCTTCTTCAGCATCCCCATTCTCTGTATGACTATTCACAATGTGATCATCCAACAAATGTTTCCTTGCAAAAGATTGTTCACATGAATCACATTCATATTTTTTAAGATTGTTATGGGTCAAATAATGTTGATCTAATTCTTTTTGGGATTCCAGGCGTTTCCAACAAATTCCACACCTGAAAATATATTAATGTACGATGGAAATTAGCGACAAAATTCCAACTTTCAATCGCAGATGATTCCACAACTGACTTTATGAACATCCTGTACATATTTTCGAAAAAATCAATATATTAAATCAACTTGTTAGGATTTAGAAATCATGAAATCAATGATGTTTTACTAATCTAATTAGTTTTTTGTGCTTGGTTTGTAAAAATAGAATTTTATTGAAAATTTGGAGATAATTCTTGAGAAATCAAAACAGCATTACAAGATATACCAAGAATTCGAATATTGGTAAAAAAATTAGGGTAAAAAAGGAATGAGCGAAGAAGTAATGTTGGCTTAATTTTGAACTTGATTAGAAAGTTTAAGTGAATAAAATCACCAGTGAATTGATGAGAAGAAATGTATACTGCAATACAAACAGGCAAAGCCCTTTTACATGTTCACAGTGAAACTTATACAGTTAGACTGTTGGCCCCTGGCACTAGAAATGTCGATTATCTACGAAGGTATGCCCTTCAAGGGATTTGAAGATTATGTTGGATTATAGGGAAAAAGTGGTTTGTTGGATCGGTACCCGGACGCCCCCCTTCCTTTTCAATCAACTTCCGGTTGAACGCAATGTTGAAAATGTTATTATAGAAGCAGCTGTACAAATGTAATGGAATAGTCGGGTCTTGCCGATTTGCATAAATCTAGGCCGGTCACCAAGAGAGCCATACGGACCGGAAGTTATTCTTTACCGACAGTGCCCTCAGAAGGAAACATGACGTCAGGGACGGGGGCGACCGGGTACCGATCCAACAAACCACTTTTTTCCCGATAATTCAACATAATCTTCATGTTCCTTGAAGGGCATACCTTCGTAGATAATCGACCCCCCTTAGTGTCATGGGCCAACGGTCCAAGTGTCAGTTCATTATTTAAAATATCACGCATCTTTATGTTAAAAATATCACAACTCTTGTTGAAAAGGTTAACTAGCATTCCTCAAACGTCGATTGAGAGTGTCGTTGGAATTTTATGAGTATATTATGTTACAAGGGTGTGAGTGAGTCTTTAAAGCATGCGAGTACTTCAATAGTTATTTATGTACCAAGGGTATAAATAGATGTTCATGCCCTGAGTGCGACGTTTTACGAACCCGAGGGCCTCTGGCCTGAGGGTTTGTAAGTCGCCCGAGGGTATACACATATGTCATCCCAGTTCGTTATTGCAATCCAATCTCAATACAAATCAGTATTTTAAAAAATCCGGTTTGAATTAATAACATTGCCATTTTATCATAGCAGACACTATCGTTGCTAGGTGAATGTTGACAAACGTAAATGTCATAAAATCACAATAATTTTTATATGTGTCAAAGTTAGAAGTCAAAATGAACGAAGATTTTGGAATTCCTGACGAAATTATTTATCTTTATGCCCGCACGGACCATAAAGTGAACTTTATGCCCGCACGTAGGTTAGGTCACCCTAAATCGCGGGAAAAATTCAAACATTCAAATGATGTCCCCTCTCGTACACTTTGTCAAGGTACGTCATAAAAAATTTAATTTAAATTCTAGGTCGTCATTAGATGACGGTCATCTAATATTGTACGTGAAATTTTGCTTACAAAAATACAATCATTTCTGCAAAATCCAGAAAAAGTGCTCGAAAAAAAAATAGAAAACTATTCGTACAGGAAAAGTGAGGTTAAGTCGTTAAGTGGAACCTAAGCCTGGAAAATCTGAGGATTATTTTCACTAAGGCTCATGTTGTCCTCAAATAGCGATGCAAACCAAAATCGTAATGTAAGGCCCACTTAAGTCGTAAGGTAACCTTAAGTTGAACCGGTGCAAATAACTGTAAGTTGTATCGGAATTCCAAATGGTTGAGACATATTCTAGTTTGGTTTTTACATTGAGCATTATAAGAACCAGTAGAGTGTTTCATTTAAATTTGTTGGTGTTTCTTTAAACAAACTCAGTTTCCTGAGGGCTTTTTTGATGACATTTTTGATGCGCGCCAAGGTTAAATGAGTAGTTCAAGATAATTCCGAGATCCTTAATTTCTTCCAGTCTTTCTAATTATTACATATGATTCAATTTTTTTTTCTAGTAAAAGTAACTACATACCTTACATTTTCCAATGCCATCCAGATTTTTTTTGCAACAGTTCACAACCAGCAGTAATATTTACTACCCTATAGTAGTTTCCTTATCTGTATAGATTATGAATTTATAGGTAATTTGGATGTATCAATATCATTTACAAAAAGGTTAAAAAGTATTAGTACCCAGTATTGATCATTAAGGAGTTATAGACTATTCTGTATATACAAATTTTTATTAATATTTGACATTGTATGATGGATATGAGTATATTTATTAACTCCTGTAAAGTTTTTCTCCTTGAATTGAATACTAAATTATTATAATTACCTGAATCGCAACTCCGAGTGTTCATGGAGTTTTTCATGTCTGTTTCTATGATTCTTGACTTTAAATGTCATGCTGCAATATTTACAACTGAATCTAGATAATGTTCCATGGCTTCTAATATGCAGCTTCAGATTGGCCATTGATTTAAGGACTTTAGTACAAATTTGACACTGGTAAGAACCTGCAACAAATATAAAATATATGTTCAAGTTCCATCAAAGTAGAACCCTCAACCCCTCCACTGGTGTTATCTGGGGTAAAATTCACACAATTCACCGGAGAAGAACGAAATCTTCCGAACTCCAGCAGATTAATTATTTATTTTCTATAATAAAATGTAAATAGGAAAATAGTAGATTACAATAGGTTTATACCAACGAGATCGTATAGGACAGATGGTGAAGTAAACAAACCAAAGTATCACCTAAAGAATGCAAATTTTTCCTACCCAAATAACGCATCCGATTGGCTGACACATTCGGTTTGTTGTATAGGTGTTCGTGTTTCAACAGTGGCTATTCGTTCGTTGCCCTGTTCTCGAAAAAACATCTATGGGGGAAGCACGGAGGAGTGGAAACGGTTCAAAGTTTTATTTATTTATATTTACGGGTAATGCCCAGGAGGAAAAAAAAGAAAATGTACAAAATATACAAAGTTTGCAGTACTGAGATGAATTTTTTATTGTATTGTATTACATAAGCAGCAATTATTGTGATAACATTCCAAGATTTAAAAAATTTACTCTTTTATTATTACCTCCTTTCAAGTATAACCGCTGCTGGCGATGTCATAATAAGCTAGTGAGTTGGTGTTTCCCAAGGAGACTAAACATTATTTTACAGGAGAGTCTAATCCCCATAATACAATGGGGATACTAATAGAAAGAGATGAAAGAAGATTTGTGACTAAATGTGACGTAGTTGGACATGTCACGGCCGCCGTTCTCTATAGACAGTGAAGGACTAGCTCTTGGTATATGAGAGTTACTGTTGACAGTTTTGTTGCTTGGTTCGAGTTCGAATCTGTACTCATGTCCAAGTACGTTACTATGACGCGTTGATGCTACAAGATTATGATTGGCTAGAGCTTATTAAACCCCCCTTGTTAGTTTAGTCTCTTTGAATCTAATCCCCATAAGACAATGGGGACACTAAGAGAAAGAGATGAAGAGGGTTTACCTCCTTGTTAGTTTAGTCTCTTTGGGTGTTCCCCAAATAGATTACGTTATCTGACTAGAAGAGTTCAATTCCACAAGACAAGAACATATGTGACGTAGATGGACATGTTATGGCCACCATGCTCTCTTGACAGTGATGGATTAGCGCACTCCGCACTCTTGGTATATGGAGAGTTACAGGTGACAGTTTTGTTCCTTCCGAGTTTGACTCTGTACTCATGCTACAAGATTCTGATTGGCTAGAGCTTATTAGACTCTTCTGTTAGTTTACTCTCTTTGAGTGTTCCCTAGATGTGTAGGAAAACTGTCAGTTTGCATTATTATAGAGCAAAACAAAGCTTCCACGTTTGAGTCCATATGGTTAATCTAGTGTGAATGAAATCCACAATACGTGAAATTTACTGTAGTTTTATCATGACTGTTAACATGAATTTTCATCAAGTGTCGGCTTATTTAGTCAATACGTCAATAGAAAAAAAAACTAATTGAAGGAAGCGGTGGTATGAAGAAACTGGAAGTTATAACAATATTTGGGATTCCATCTGGTTCTACACTAAAGGTGGATTTAGTCAACTTTAGCACAAGCATTATCATAAACATAACGGCAACGTCAAAGGTTTTTAGCATAAACAACATTGTTGTATAAACGGTGCCATTTGATATGAGGATCAACTTTGGATTTTAACATAATATTCAAGCACAATTTTAAAGTGATGTTGACTAAATCCACACTTACTCTATCAGAAAATGAAGTATGTTTCTTCTTTGCCGCACTCTTTTTGCACATTTTCCTAGATGCTCATTTTAGAAGGTCTAAACTGGTAGAATCCATTTTGTTGAAAATTAGCTGTAGCCAATTTAGGGCAGGAAATTCTATACTTATAATAATAGCCTATTTGTTATTCTGCGAATAAATCAACAGTTTCAAAAATATGCTGTGATGATACATGAGCAAATAGTAGATAGATTCTAGGATACTAAACATACCAGGTTTCCTTTTTTTAATAGCTTCGTCTCCATATATGGTGTGGCGGCGTTCATGTCGCTTAAGGTAGTCAGATCTGAAAAATCCTTGTCCACACACTACACATGTATATTGATTTTCTCTGAGATGTATATGCCTAAAAATAATGGATTTTCAGAGACATTACCAAATTAGAAACTAAAGAACACAAATATTACAATATGTATAGTCAGGCACAAGCAGCTCCAAAATTATTTTTATCTCTATAGGTATGCACAAACCAGACAAAAAAAGTTGGCAAAATGTTGACGGATGTTGGCAACATATTTGTTGAACACAACAACTTGTAGCTGGATTCATGTGGTCAACAGTGTAGCGTGTCCAAACCAAAACCAGTTGCGCGTCCATAAAACGCAGCGTTGACTTCTGCTGGTATTATTAGCGATCGCCACGGAGTGGGCGACATCTACATTTTGAAATTTGTACGTAAAACTCCGGGAAAACAAATATTCTGCCATAAGATCTAGTGTTAACAAATTGTTGATTATTCTTTGTTGTTCTATATTTGGTTTGATTTTTCTGATTTAATGCAAAAAACATAGCTTTGACATGACTGGTTAGTCAAAAAAAATTTGTTCAGTGCCTCACAAAATAAAACATGATTAATACCTCCCCTTTGACTACTCTTTCCGCTTAAATACTGAAATATCAGCCAAATACCTCTTCAACACAGGCATTTCTAAAGAAGCACTCGAAAGTTAAAAGTTAGAAGTAGAAATTCAATAATAAAATTGTCAACTCATAGATGAATGACGTTTGCTTTGTTTTTCCGGAGTTTTGGTGCGCTACCTGGTGCTAATGGTGATCACGAATTAGTGCTGCTTTTATTATAATAAGTTCGCATGCCTAGAAACGAAGAATAAGATGGTGACAGCGACAGTTTTTACAAAATGAGACAAGCATTTGGCTGGTCTTTGGTTTTTTGGAAATCTGGTATGAAAAAAACAATTGAACGTCGCGATTGTGGGCCCTCAGCCAATTGTAATGGTACCATTTTTGCTTTGCTGTTGCCAAGTTGGTAACTTCGGAATGCTGGAAAACTGATATGAAAAAAACAATTGAACGTCTCGATTATGGACACTCAACCTATTCTAATGGTACTATTTTTCTATTGTATTGTACCAAGTGGATACCATACTATTCAGTCGGATGATTTGTGCTATGAAATTAGAACCTTGCAGAAATACGCCAATGTTGCCAAGTTGTGGACGCTGGAAATTATAAAAAAAAAGACTTGTAAAAATTTTGGTCAAAGAATATCAATATATTAATTTAATAATTTGTACGAATAAATTTCTGAAAATACTTTGGTAATTTTTAAAATGCGAGCAATTCGAGCATCTTCCGTGATTTCATGTTTTCATACTAATTATAGATCGAATTACCAGCAACTTGTATAGCTAGGTTAGTTAGATTAAGTTATGATGTTGTGTTCAAAATGTCTGTGAAACTTCTCTGAATGATTTCCCGTGTCCAGAACTTGTCATCAATGCATTTCTGCAAAGTCAAAATGTCAAATAATTTTATTGAATAGGATATTGTTTACTTATCCACATCAATCCACATTTTCTGGTATCCGGTAATCCGAAGTGACTACCTTGGGAACAGCGCATTTCCCATAGAAATATATATTATATACTTACTCTAGAATGCTAATCCCGCCAATTTTCACGGCGAAAAGCATGCCGCGGATGCGGCCCATTTACGATGTGCGCATGCGCGTCATCAGTGTAGTTTGTGTAGATCGTTGCCAAGTTTGAAAATGATTTGGTTTTCCAATTCAGAGTTTTTAGTAATAAAGCAATAAAACACATGTCAATTGAAAGAGAGAAATTTAACAGCGCATTTAGGACCTTTTAAAACAGAAAAGAACCTTTTAGAGATAGATTACTCCGAATTTTAGGCGCGAAAGCAGCTTATTTAAAACAATAATGTACCCTTTGCTACTGTTATTACAATGACCGTGCAACAATGCTTTTTCATCAACAGGAAGACTTGTCACTAAACTCTGTCACTCTTGTCAGAGATCAGAGACGGTGTTTAGAATTTCAGATTTTCTCCTGTCGTTTTGTGTGGTGTTTGTTGTCGTTGGTTATTCTTTCATCATTCGTGAATTTGCATTAATCTTGTTCCTTTAAAGACAATTTCCAATAAAGCCGTTTCTTCCTATAAATAAACAATGAACTGTTTATTGTTGTGTAAAGGAAAAATACCTGAAATAAATCATTTTTGGTTGATAATGAAATTTTTCATGTACCTATATGCTCTGCTCAAAATAGCTTGAATATTATTTTATCTTGACAAAAAAGGTATGATTTTTGGTTATTGTTCTTGAGAAGAAACCCTAGCAGAACATTTGAGTGAGAAAATTGTAATTTGTGGCAGACATTTTCCTCATGAAGATTCATGTGAAAACGACAATAGAATAATTTGAAACCTAGTGCAGTACCAATACGGTGTCTGCGTAAGCTTGCATGGCGAGTGATACAACTTTCTGCCACACCGCTTATATTATGAGTTCTAGATTCCTACAAAAAGTACTAAACATACATAGAATCGCCTCAGAAAATTAATGTCAATATGGAAGTGCTTTTCTTTGATAGTAAGGAAAATGCTTCTGGCTTAACTTTTTCATGCATCCCCATTGTGGAAATTGCACTAAGGTAATACAACCAGAAATACTCGTAGAAATAACATGTTAATCTCTTCAAATGATTTGAATTAAATGCAGTTGCATATTTTGACATGAATCGTTCTTGAAAAAAAACCTCGATCTTCAAAGCATCCAATTTTATAAATCCAATTTGAGTTGAAATTATTCATGATATTAGCTGAAATTAATTTTCATAGTTTTTTGTACTTTTAATTTATTTTCCAATTCAGTGCTTCCTTGAAATTCGCACCGACGATTTGGGGTGGTTCCGTAGATTTTTGTTGGTTAACTACAGTTGAAAAGTGAATGTGATACCAAAATCAGTCGGTTCAGAGTGATAAATAATAATAATAACCGTACTCTACTTTGCTTTGCTGAATATTTGGGATCATAAATATGTGAAAATATGTATTCAAATCGGCTTAATACAAATAATAGGTATAAGTACAATGAGGTTTCCAACCTTATTCTCCGAGATTCAGAATGAACGTTTGTTAATCTTCACAAGTACCATAAATTACCATATTTTACTAAAACCGGGCCTTACAAAAATCACTAATGACGCGCATGCGTATTGCGGACTAGCCTGAACTTTTTACAACACTTTTGACATGGGGATTAGCATTCTAGAGTAAGCATATAATATGTATTTCTATGGCATTTCCACAAAACAAAACTGGCACCATTAGAATTGGTTAATAATTTATAGTAATACTACCTTGGCAACAGCGTATTTCTGCAAAGCCATAGCAAGAACTACCTGATTGAAAAGAATGAAGTCCACTTCAATCTATGTTCGTATCAGATTTCCAGTAAATGCGAAGTGATCAACTTGGCAACAAAGCATTTCCGCAAAACAATAATGGTACTATCAGAATTGGCTGAAGATTTATAATTATATTCTCTAATCAAAATTTTATGTAGCTCTTTTTAATGATTTTCTGCTCCCCTACCTTGGCAACAGAACATTTCCTCGAAGTCAAAATGTCATAGCAGGACCGCCTGATTGAATAGAATAATATCCACTTTGATCCATCTCCATTTCAAATTTCCAGTAATTCGAAGTGAACAACTTGGCAACAGAGCATTTCCGCAAACCAAAAATGGTACCATTAGAATCGCCTGATGGCATAAAATCGCGATGTTCATTTTTTTTTTCATTCAACAGGTTTCCAGTAAGTAAACCAAATATTTTTACCAAGCATTTCAATCAGCTCTACCACTTGCTCTTTTTCATCCATATCATGTTGGTTGAAGGGATAACAACGACTACACTCTCCTATGTCACAAATAATAACAAAGTAAAGCAGCAAAAATAACCTCTCTACTCTGATTGAACATCACAATTTTAAATTGAAAACACCGATACATTCAACAGGCACTATGTTGCCGAGTATCTATCAACTTGTATGTCGGGGCGTGGCGCAGTGGTTAGAGTGCCCGACTCTGAGTCGAAAAGTCCGGAGTTCGAGCCCCAGTTGCGGCTGGGATTTTTTAATTTAATTTGACCTATTAAATTATTGAAATCTCGTGGCTCGACTAGGGCGAGTCTTGCACGACTAACTGTTGCGTTCCAATTAACAGTGCTGCTCCTAAGGTGGCGTATGGAGTTAGTAACAAGGCCTACCCGAACACATGGCTAGTGACCATAGCAGACGATGCCACAACACCAAAGAAAAAAAAATCTATCAACTTGTTGCGAGTTGATGGAACATGTATCTGGCCGGATATTGACCGGTCTGTACTTACCTTTAGACTCTGACTGACACAATATCTACCAAGTGTACAAGAGTTATTCGAAACTATATAAATTTATCAATTTGGCTCCAACATTCTCCACCCTCTAGTTGACTCGATAAGTACCTAAGAATCAAGTCTGGGCTGTGTATGAAAACCTTTTGTCTTTTTTGGGCGACTCTTATGATTCAATCTTTGCCGGGATAAACTTGTTCAATTCGACCTAACAGCTACTCATTTCTTAGAAATTTCTCCTCTACTATTATAAGTGTCACCAATTTTGACTAGCTTAGTCAAAAGCTAGATTGTCTATGCCAGGTGAGCCACTTTCAATGAACATCTTTCATTGATAGTCGCAAACTAGATTCCCCATACCGAGTGAGACCCTGTCAGTGGGAACAATGTTGCTGTAACATCTTTCAGTAATAGTGAAAGGCTACATTTTCTATACCGGGTGAGCCACTGTCACTGGAAGCAATGTGCCTGAAACATCTTTCGCTGGCAGTCGCAAGCTGGATTTCGTACAGGGTGGGGTCACTGAGAGTAGAGGTGTCAGACAACGACATCCGTGCATAAACCGTGAACAGCTTGAACTGAGAACTGCAGAATTTTGACGACGAACTCAGAGCTATTTGGCTTATGTAACCTGCACATCGCTTGCTGTCACACCTGTTGATCCGTTGTCTTCCACTAATTCCGCCATTAACCACCCATTTTATTACCCCATTGTTGCTTCTGCTTTAGTAGCTAAAATAGGTGATATTTAGTTTTCCGGCTGTATATTCCCCATAATTTCTCCCGCTTCAGTAACTCAAATAAGTAGTTTTTAGTTCCCCGACTATAGATAATAATATTAATAAACGCATAATGTTCTCATGAGCGTTTCATTATATATATATATATATATATATATATATATATATATATATATATATTATTCTTACTACTTAATCGATAACTGCTTTGTGAATGTTCCAACCAAGAGCAGCAGTTACCCAGGATTTGACCTCAGGAACGGCAAGTAAAGTCTGCCTAACTGGCCACTCAGCTTTTGGTCAAAATCATAGTGACCCCTGGAGTATTATTTTCTTTACTGAGGCTGCCCGGAGCAAGTGGCCATTCCCACAATAAACAGAAGTGGCGCCCGAGAAATCCGAAACCTGCACTCGGCGCCAAAGTGACATACATAACGACGAAAAAGCGTTACAAATCATAGACATTAAATTGAACATCGCCGAGAGATCGTAGGCACAGTCAAAACATAAGTATTTGATTCAGTAGCGCATATTCAGGGTTGGGAATAAAAAAAACATGCGAATCATCACGGATTTCATGATACCACCATTTCCATTGGCACATTTCCGAACACCTCAATTGTTAATCTTAAAAAAAAACTAAACACTATGTACAAAAATGTATACCAATAAATACTATTGTAATTGAAATTTTGATTTCATCAATGATGTAATCGTTAGGATGCTGTCGTTCTGTTACAATTAGTAAGTTTGTAAATTTTCCTATAGGTAATATATTTCTCATAATCTGCGAGAGTCTTTTGTTATTACTAACGTTAGTATTGAACATCAGTATCATGAAATCATTTTGTCCGTGTTGTAAAGTTTGGGAAAAAATGTTTTTTGTTATTTCTGAGATTTCAGTTTTTGGATGAATATCTTCTTTTATGATATAGCTTTTGCTGTTACCTTCGAGAAGCTTATTCAGAACCTTGGCGAATCCCTTGGAGTATTCGCCCCCCACTACCAGATATTTATTTCTGAAACATTCATTCTCATTTTCTTTATTAAGAGAAAAACAATTCTGCGGAAATTCCTCTTCTATACTGGACTTGTAGATAGTGCTGATGTTTTGTAATATTTCTTCGGTATTGTCCTTACTAGTTTCCCCTGCTTCGCACATCTCAATTTCCTTCTGTAGGCTGTGGTCAATTCTGTGAGGGTAATCTACACATATTTTCTTTCCTCTCGATTTATTCAGTTCTGTACTATTGTTTGTCTCATTTTTACTTTCTTCCGTCAAATTATATACCTTCCACACTTGTTCTTTTCCCCGATGTTTACTTTTACATTTTTTACTTTTTTATATGTCATTTGAATATTCAAATTTCATAATGTTTTGTTTAGATGTCTTTTGTTTGTTTCCTTTTCCGGATACAATAATCTGTTTGATATTTTCATTGCCACTAGTTTTATTCCATGTCTGATTACTTGATTACTTTCAGCTTTCATCATACACAAGCACATAATCACTATCAGTTGTGACTGTTTCTGTGCTGATTCACACTTGGTATCTATCTCTTTATTTGAGTCACCCTGTTTAAAATTGATATTTAGGGTTTCTCTGCTTGTCTGTGTGCATGAGTTAGTGAAACTTTTTTCAGCGTTTTTGTTTCCTTTTCTTTTTGTGTTTGGTTTAGATTGCTTATCTCTTCTTTGAGTATAGTTTTTTCATGATCAATTATAATTTGATTTCGTCTATTTTCCATCTCAAGCAATTCCTGATAGAATGAATTTTGTTCTGATTTTACCTTTTTTATGTATTCATCCTTTTGGTGTTATTAATTTTGACAATCAGTGCAGATGATTTTATGTACTTCAATAATCCTCTTGCATATCAAACGGTTTTAGCAACTTTTGTGAAATAATTGGTAACACTGATGCACACATAATACATATTCTTTACTTTATTTTTGCAACATTTATATCACAATTCGACTTGCCATCCATCTTTGACACTTTCAGAATTCTGAATTTGAACTCACCGACGGAAAATTGCTTGTTAGCAGTTAACAAATTTTTTCAAATCAATAATGATTTAATATAAATAAAACTCAATTAACTTCACTACTCCGACATAGGCATGCCTATATTTATCTTTTATAACTGTATTTTTTGTTGTTTTTCAGCATAATTATTGTACATTGTTAATTTTATGTTGTCCGACCTGTGATATATACTTCTCTTATTTCATTCTAGTAATAGAGCTATAAACTATATTGACATATCTACACTGGATGCATGTAAATGGTTTATATGTTTGTATTCAGTATAAATAAATAAATAAAATAATAATTCCTTTACCTCTACATGAGAATTTCGACATCATACAAATAACCATTACTAACCTGACATGATATTTTAGGCTACTTCGTAGTTTGAATATTTTGTTGCATTCCTTGCAGGGCCAAACATTAGTCAAACCTTCACCATGAGTGTTTTTTAAATGTCTTCTTACTTTGAACTCGGTATTGAAAACTTTCGGACATCTAGTACACAAAACTGAATTATTTTCATGTACTGACTTGTGTGCTCTCAACTGATTTCGAGTCTTACAGCCTTTGCCGCATACTTCACAAAGGAAACTGTTGGGATCATTGTGGGCTGTTTTATGACTACCTAACTGACAGCTACTTGCAAATCCTTTACCGCATTTCTCACAGACGAATGGTGGATGTATTTTCACGTGAAAAGCTAGATCATCTCTTGTAGAACACCTACAATGTAAAATAAAATTTTATTAATAACTGCAATAATTCGTAAAAAAACACGAACACTCCGGTTCAAAGTTAACATTTTTTGTTTTATATAAGTACAAAATAAACAATTGAGCCATTGTTGGAAGTACCATTTTTACCATGGTACAAAAATACATTTGTGTACGAGGGCTGACAATAAAGTTAGGTCTCCAATTTTTTTTTTCATAGAAAATGACATTTATTTACAAAAAGCGATACACCGTTGGAAAGGCCAAGGTCTTGGCTACTTTTCTACATAATCGCCATTTTTTTCCAACACCTTGCGCATCCGCACGATGAACTTGTCTATGCCGGCAGAATACCACTCTCCGTCCGCCTCGCGCAGCCAGGTGTTGACCTCTTTCTGAACCTCCGCGTCACTATCAAACTTCTTCCCTCCGAGATGTTTTTTCAGGGCGGGGAACATGTGGTAGTCACTGGGGGCCACGTCGGGACTATAGGGAGGGTGATCGATGATTTCCCAGCCAAATGTCTTGAGCAGGTCAAGGGTAACGTTGGCTGTGTGCGGGCGCGCGTTGTCGTGGTGAAATTTCACTCCTTTGCTCAGCAATCCCGGGCGTTTGTTTTTTATGGCACGACGAAGCTTTTCCAGGGTCTCACAGTACCTTGCTGCATTGATAGTGGTTCCCCTTGGCATGAAATCCACCAACAATACCCCGTGGCGATCCCAAAACACCGTAGCCATCACCTTGCCGGCTGACAGTGTCGCCTTAAACTTTTTGGGTTTCGGAGAATCGCTATGGCGCCATTGTTTGGACGACTCCTTTGTTTCGGGTGTGTAGTGATGAGCCCACGTTTCATCCCCCGTAACAAACCCTTCCAAAAAATCATCGCCTTCCTCTTCAAAACGGGCCACAACTTTGGTCGCACATTCCACGCGCCGCTTCATGTGGTCTTCGGTCAGCTGTTTCGGCACCCATCGGGCAGAAACTTTGTGGTACTGCAACTTGTTCACAAGGATATGACGGATTGTTTCGCTGCTACACACTCCTCCAAGCTTCTCTTCCAAGTCCCTAATTGTCGCACGGCGGTTTTTGAGCATTTCTGCCTCCACTGCTTGAACAATCGCATCCGAGACCGACGGTCGGCCACTTCTCTCCTCGTCGTGAACATTAGTGCGCCCGGAATTGAACTCGCGGCTCCACTTACGCACGTTTTTTATGTCCATACACTTTTCCCCGTAAACTTCAACTAGTTGACGATGGATTTCAATAGGTGTCACCTTTTTCGCACTCAAAAAACGTATTACAGAACGCAATTCGCACTTGGACGCTGACGCGAGTGGTACCTCCATCGTTGACGGCTGCTCAGCCAAGACTGAGCGGTCGGGGAAGCCTCACCCAGCAGCAAAGTGGTAGTGGGGGAACCAAGGAACACGGCGGTGTTGCCAGATTTCGCCTAGCGCATGATCCGGCGAAGTTGCAGCGTTGGAGACCTTACTTTATTGTCAGCCCTCGTACTTCACACTGCCCAATTCGTAGGTATTTGTATTAAGATGCAATCATCATGGTGAAATCTATCAGAAATATTCTTTCTCTAAGACTATTGTATTCTACGTTCAAAACATATTGATTTTTAATTGAAGAATAAAGATGATTCCAAGACACCGTGGATCCTAACTCATTATTTAACGGCACTCGGCCAATCACAGGTTCAGAATTTTCAGAATCTACGGGAACTGAGAGGTTTACAAACAAATTTCTCAAGAAGGCTTTGCTTGATTGAACTTTTGTCACAGCTTGGCATCTGCGAATGTCAGATTAACTATTTTCTTAGTTTTAACTTTGATCTGTGTGACAAGTACCTAATATAAAAATGAATAGAGCGGATTGGGAAAGCAGTGATAGTGAGGAAGATGAAATCTATCTTGCAACAAAGGTATGTCAAACAATTTTTACTTGAGCGTTCCACACTCTCGCAGTTCTTGGTCAGAGTTTCTCTAGTAGGTATTTCATTCACAAATTTTCGAGTGCCTGTTATAGCTCAGTTGGTACATGAAGTAAATGTATAACGAAGGTAGTTATATAGGCGTGAGTTCGAATCCAACTCTTGGAAGTTTATTTTTTTAAATTATTTTCAATTAAGGTATAGTTGTCGTCAAACATATAAGATAAATAAAAAAAGGCGCAAAAAATGGTCGATTAGCATGAAATTGACTCCCATGCCGCCAACCAGGGTCGGACTTGTACATATGCCGCTAAATATTGTGATGCGTGCAGATTATTCAAGTTAATTTAACAAAAGCACTGTAACTTTTGTATTCAGAATAATCCATTTTTATAATTATTAGTATCCTTAGATTGGGTAAACAACTGCCCCGTCGAAATCTAATTTGCTAATAGCTGGGCGTACCGCAAACAGCTGTGATTTCTATTATAACTACGCCCGACCCTGCATGGAAAAAACATTCCTAATTGCTGTGCGGGCCTTTACATCTTCCGCGCTAAGTGTTACGTGGGGGCGATAGGTGGAATAATTTGAATAAAGGTAGAGATGTCAATAATTTTATTTATTGATTTAGTGCGATTTTAGTCTGAAAAACTGTTTGGTTATTGACAAAATAGGAATTAATTTCCTGGTAATTTCCTGAAGTTATGTAAGTATTGATATTGACTCACACTGATTTTAGCCAATATTCTCATGTGATTACTATATAAGGTGTGTATGGCGTGGTACTATGCATTTTTGGCAGAAATATATATTTTGTGATTGATTTTTTTTTTGAGGAAATGTGAGGACTAGCACAATATTTGCTCATACAGGATGATTCCTAAGGTGGACCGGTCCTTTCATTAATTTCTCACATTGCACAGAAAATAATGGCTATAGGTGAACATGTAAAAGACAACAATTCATTTTTGAGATGCAGGGCGTTAAAGTTGAAAATTAATATTGAATTTACTTTAATTACTGAAGGATCACTAATCACATACTATTCAAGATATCCAACGAAGGCGATCCATTACATCCAGTGGAAATGAGATATAACCGGATGTATAACCGGATGGTGGGAGTTAGACTGTATGTTTTTCACCCACCCATTTATTCAGAATATTTTAGGGAGTCACAAAATACCCAAGAGCAGATGAATAAAAATATAATTGTACGAAACAGAATGCCAGTGTCCAATATTGATTATATTCCCAAATTTGATTTTAGAATATGAAAGTACATTAAATTTTATGTAAGAATTAAATATATGATTGCACTAAAACTTGACAGAAATCACCGATAAAAATCGAGAAAACTATATTTGGCACCAAAATTTAATGTAATTGTGTCGGATGAAAAGTCCGTTCAAGACACCCATATGATAAATATAATTTTGGAACTTTAGCACAATTGATCATTGACAAACCACACTGAGAGCTTCAATCAGAAAAAAATCACACATTGTGCATATCATCTATTAGAAAATCTTCAAACACGAAAGTATTATTCCAGTTCAAAGTGAAGTGATTTTTCGCAATAAAATCTGTATAAATAATGATAGCGTGGCAACGCACTATTCAATCTGAAAACATAGAATTACAGAGAGTTCATATAAATGAAACACAGAGCGATCAATTGGAAAGTTGAAATTAAGTGGGCCCTTCACGTGCAGTTTTTCGTGACTTCCAAAGTGACACTCCATCGCTCCACTCCAAATTCGAACGTGAAGTGTCAACATGCGCCTGGCGCTTCTCGCATCTGACGCGGCGCGAGACGTTCCAACCTTCTTAAACTTCTAGCGCGATTCGAACAGAGGAGTCATCCAAAACTGAAAGTGATGGGACAATTCCCGCGCCGCTCCGACTGTAGAGAAGAACAGTCGAATTGAATTGTAACGAGAAGACAGGTATAGTTGCTTCTAGTAGTCTTAATGTGATTTCGGCGCAAGTACCATTTTTGGACCAATACTCTGTGTCTTTCTTCTGGAATCTTCATTTTCTAATTTTATACATGCAATTTTTCTCTTTGAATGTAAAGAACACATCGCGAAAAAAGGCCCACTAGCTATCGAGAAGCTTCGAGGAATGAAGTTGGCGTACTATATTTGAATGTGCGTGTAGTTTGGCATGCAACTTCGCTCCGAGAGTGACGCGAAGGGAGTGCGCGTCGGGAATCGAAAAATAACTGCACGTGAAGCTGGCCCTTTTTATTTTCATGGAAGACCATGTTGGTATATGCACTTATTTGAGAATTCCCTTCTCTAGATCAATTTTAAATTATCTGAACAAAAATATCTGAATTCCTGACAATCCAGATGTTGAGTCGTGAAGAATGCAGTACTGAATGAACACCCTGTATATACAAGAATGTATTTTATTTGTAATTTTTTTGTTGAATAACTTTTTAATTAATGATAAATTGAATCATTATACTGCATATATTTTTTGAATTACTCGTATCTATGTACTTAGTATCGATCTCTAGTATACTCATTAATCTAAATAAAATTGGATTAATTAATCCTCTGTCAATAATGAATTTGATGCAATTGAAAAATTCTTTACCCATGGCGAAGTTACCTATAATGCACTAGCTATTTCAAACTCTTGCACCACTTGCCCCCAACATTATGTGGCACGTTCCAGGAAAAGATAAGACCATTTTTGCGGCTTTTTTTATTTATCTTATATGTTTGACGACAACTATATTCATTCATTCATGAATGAACACCGATTATTCATGTATAATTGTTATTCTACCTTATATTACTTTATAATATACAGGGTGTTTCTTAAGTACGTGTAGAAAATTCAGGGGCATGTTTCTGAAGTCAAAACGAAAAGGAAAGTTCCTATAAACATATGTCCGCAAGTTATTCATTTTTGAGATACAGAGTGTCAAAGTTGAATTCTTATCTTGAGTTTTTGTGAATACATTTCAATATAATTGTGATATTAGAGTGAAATTTGGTGTCTGAGAGGATTTTTCAATGAGAAAATCAGATGTGTTTTAATGTCTCTTTCATGGAGGGGTTCCACCTACATGTCTTTTCAGTCATTTGCAATGTAATTACTTTTTTTGACGCACCTATATCACGTTTTCTAGTGGAAAAATCGTTTTCTCGATCATTTTTGTATAAAGAAATATTCTTGGTAAAGGTCGCTGCGATCAACTGTTTTAGAGTTACTGGGATTTGAAATAATCGATGCAAATGATTTTGAAGGACAAGATATTTAAATTCGAAATTAATTTAATTATCTGAAGAAGTGACTGAAAAAACATCAAATTTGATATTGCCATTGAAAAATACTACCAGATACCGAAATCAACTGGAATATCACATTTATTTTGAAATTTATTCACAAATAACAAAAATGAGAATTCAGGTTGAACACACTGTATCTCAGAAACAACTAACTTGCGGATATATGTTTATAGGAACTTTTCTTATTATTTTGACATCAGTAACATGCTCCTGAATTTTCTACACGTACTTAAGAAAAACCCTGAAACTTATTTTAATAAATAATATTTAGATTTCATTAAAACTCTGACTATCGTATAGTCGTAGAGAAAGTATAGTCTTCTACTCGCGTATAATAGCTATTATACGTTGAAGAATATACTATTACTGTTAAAGATTTACATATTATTTACAAAGCATCGGTAAAATAATCAATTTTTGAATGACATTCTTGGTTATTTTTGCAAGATCCTTCAATTTAACGTATTTACTGGTTCGATTAAAAACGGTAGGTTGTATTACATGTGTTTACAAATCTCAGGTATTTTATAATGTCAAAGTAACAATAATTCTGCTTTAATGTAAAAGTAACGATTCTGCTTTAATGTCAGAATAACAATTCTGCTTTGAGATAAAGGCCGAAATTTCGAGAAAATAGTAGAAAGGATACCGCTCACTTTAATAGGGAAATTGGCCCCCTGTCAAATTGGCTGAATTTTTTATATGTTATGGTCCAAGTCATTTCAAACCAAAAGTTCAATAGGCACAACTTTTTCTATAGGCAGTTTGGGCGCTAGAGAGGCCCCTGAAAACTCTAATTTGTTCTTTATTGTTAAACAACACAAAACGTAATCCAGGATAATCATCACTATTCTGATTGATCAAAATGTAGACAGTCATTAATATGAGATGCTATTAAAAGTATTAAAAGTGTTTTCTTATATTTGGTCATTTATACAGGGTGTTTCAGCTACTTACAATTTTTAGAGTACAATAATTCCAAAATGGTTACAAATCGCCTTAGGGATCTACAATCAAAAAATGTTTATGAATCCTATTCTACACCAGATTTTATGTCACATAGTAGAAAAATATTTGGTTTTTGGTATTTGGTTGTATTCGAAAAGTTCTGCATGAAAAATATTTTTCGACCATCCTGTATAATTTCAAGGCATGAGAAAGTATAAGAAATATTGCAAATCTGTCTATAAAATGACATAACAAATATTTTTTCAAAGTCTATCATTGTATCGTCAGGGATTTTTACGGAATGAATCTGCAAATGGACTCAATTTGATCAAAAATTCTTAAGAGGTCATGAGCGCGATCATATTTGGGACGGTTTTTGGCTGAACTTTGGTTTACTGGAAATCTGATATGGAAAAAACAATTCAACGTCGCGATTGCGGACTCTCAGCCAATTGTTATGGTACCTTTTTTGTTTTGCGGAAATGCCCTCTGGCCAAATTGACCTCTTCAGATTACTGGAAATCTGATATGAAAAAAACAGTTGAACGTCTCGATTATAGTCCCTCAACCTATTCTAATGGTACTATTTTTGTTTTGCGGAAATGCGCCGTTGCCAAGTTTTGGTCACCTGGGATTACTGGAAATCTGATATGGAAAAAATAATTGAACGTGGCGATTGTGGGCCCTCAGCCAATTGTAAGAGTACCATTTTTGTTTTGCGGAAATGCCATGTTGCCAAGGTGGTCACTTCGGAGTACTGGAAATCTAATATGAAAAAAACAATTGAACGTCTGGATTTTGGCCCCTTAACCTATTCTAATGATACTATTTTTGTTTTGCGGAAATGTGCTGTTGCCAAGTTTTGGTCTTTTTGTATAACTGGAAATCTGATGAGGATAGTTCTGAGTGGATAGCATACTATTCAATTAGATGATTGGGCAATGATATTTGAACCTTGCAGAAATGTTCTACCAACTTCATTTCCATGGAAACAAAAATTACAGCGTGTCTCTTTCTGCTGGTAGTTTATGAAATGCGAGCACAGCGAGCATAGAGCTGTAATTTCACTTTTTAATACTAATCAGTGATCAAATTACCAGCAACTAGGATAGATAGGTTAGTTCGGTTAGGTTAGGTTGTGTCCCTTTTTTTACGTTTAGAAATTCGGTCCAAGCCGAAAACGTGGGCAGTCAGAAAAAACAGACACGCCGAAGGCGTGACTCTTTCTTCTGGTAATTTTCAAAATGCGAGCGCAGCGTGCTTCTACTGTGATTTCACCGTTCCATCTTAATCAGAGATCGAATTACCAGCAACTTGGATAGCTACGTTAGTTCGGTTAGGTTAGGATGTGTCTCCTTTTTTAAGTGTAGAAATTCGGTCCATGGCCGTAAACGTGGGCAGTCTCTTTCTTTTGGTAATTTATAGCAGCGCATCGAATGATAATTTATATTAATACTCTCCATTGAAAATTTCTATCAAGCTTCTCTGAATTATATCCCGCATCTAGAACTTGGCAATAGCGCATTTCCGCAAAGTCAAAATGTCATAGCAAAAACCACTTGATTGAATAGTGTAATATATTTATAGTCCAATTAACTCTAAAATAATTTATTTAACGAAATACAATGATTCACAGTACTCTAATTTACATAACAATCACTCTATATTCGACTTTCACTTCACTGACTGCCCGTCTGTCTGCTGCGTCGTTCTTTTTATATAATAATAATAATAATAATAAACGTCTTTATTACTTCCAATCGTTAATTACAATTTTCATCACATACAGCATTACAATATTTTCGATTGAAAACAAAAGGCGGAGTTCAATTTTTGTGGATAGAAAACCCACAAAACTTGTTCTTCCACTCAACCTCAACGGTCCTGTAGCGTCGTAGATTAGATATAAGGAACTCAAATGAACAAGAGGTTTCAAAAAAAAAAAACATATAAAGAAGTGCGCCCAATTTTCTATAAATATGACTAAACAAAAAATAAATTAAATGGTAGATCGTGTCAATCAAAAAGGAAAACAGATGAACTAGTAACATTAATAAATTGAAATTTTGATAGTATTACTGAAGATTTCGAAGAAGGTAAGATTTGAATTGTGTTTTAAAACGTGAGATAGATTCATTTTTCATAGTACGGGGAATTTCGTTGTAGATTTTTGAAATTTGATATGAGAAAGAACGTTTGAAAGTTTCAGTTCTGAAGGCAGGCGGTGTCAAAACACCTTTGAACCTCACGTTCAGATTGTGTACATCAGACCGAAAAGTTATTTTTCTATGTAGATAAGGTGGAGTTTTACTTAGGATTACTCTGTGGAATAGATTTGCGCTATGTAGATGCCTTCTATTAACCATATTCAACCAGCCAGCCTCATGAAGTTTATAAGAAATTCTCTGATGTCTTCGGATCCCATAAATGAGTCTCAGACATGAGTTCTGTACATTTTGAATTTTTTTTGTGTACTGACTGGTTAAACTTGGACCATACAGAACATCTCCATAGTTAAAAAGTGACAAGATCAAGGTTTCACATAGAGTTTTTTTTACGGGTAGTGTAAGATATTGCCTATTACCGTAAACCATTTTAAGGGTGGAGTAAGCCCGTTTCAATAGTCCATTGATGTGTTTTTCAAATCTGAGATTTACATCGATGAGAATACCGAGACTCTTTGCTTCATTGACCAGTGGAAGTAACTCGTCATTCACTTTAACGTCGAAGTCCAAACAAAAATCACGATGTTTTTTGGAGCCAAAAAGAATAACATTCGATTTAGAGGCATTTATTTGCAGACAATGATCAGTATTAATTGTTGACTTCTCCGAATGCTCTGGAATTCTCGATCGAATTGTCCGGATCCATCGAATCATCCAGATTCTTCTTGGTGCATAGCGTATCGAAGGTCATATATAAACAATGGTCATATGCAGCCTGCGTGAGTGTTCAGGCCCGGCATCGCCCACAGCTTCGCCACAATAGAATAATGTCCGCTTCGACCCATCTCCATATCATATTTCCAGTAATCCGAAGTGACCAACTTGGCAACAGAGCATTTCCGCAAAACAAAAATGGTACTATTAGAATCGTCTGCTAGCACAAAATGACGACGTTCAATTATTTTTTCCATATCAGATTTCTAGTAATCTCAAGTGAACAAACCGGCGCATTTCCGCAAAACAAAAATAGTACCATTAGAATAGGTTAAAAGGGACTATAATCGAGACGTTCAACTGTTTTTTCATATAAGATTTCCAGTAATCCGAAGAGGTCAACTTGGCAACAGGGCATTTCCGCAAAACAAAAATGGAGGGCCCACAATGGCGACGTTCAATTTTTTTTTTCATAACATATTTCCAGTAAACCAAATTTTTACCCGTTTTTTTTGGTAAAAGAGTCGATAACTCAAAAATGATTAAATGGTTAGTCGTATCGATTTCAAACAAGGAGTAAGGACAGGCTTCTAGAGGACGTTCGATTCCATGTACCTATGTCTGCGGCAGCACCTCACGAAGCTTTTCACAGATAATCGAGGTAGCTGAAATAGAAATGTATTATTTTCTCCATGTTATACTTATACTAAATGTGCGAATGGAGGCTTGGTTGACCTGCCAGGGGGAATTTCTCCGCCACACTTCCTGAACGCCAATGAAATAATCAGATATAGTTACATACTCATTCGACACAATCCTATCGAAATGAAATAGACCACTTTTTGTTATATCTTCTTAAAAATATTGATAAAAATAAATTATAGTGAGTTGTTCATATTAGCTGCTCTTTTTGAATTTTACCAACAATATTGTTGTTTGTGCTAAAAGCAAATCTAATCTAAGCAAGATCAAGGACGGACTGACTATATCTATAACAAACCCATGGACACTGCAACCTCGAATATCAGAAAAACAAACGAAATAAATACAATAAATAATATACAGGTGAACCGGAAAAAAGGGGCAATACCAAAGATTCCCAACATCTCCTCCCACAGGAAAACCGACGGCACAGGCATCAGCAATAAACCAAAATCTAAGAAAAAGAATGAACCAGCTTTAAAGAAAATGGTCCCCACCTTCGGAAACACTAAAAACGATTGAAAAGATAACCCCTTTTAGAACAAAAGGAGGTCTCTATCCATGGTGAGCCTGGATGTTCTGCAAATCAACCGAAATTTGCAGACAAGGAAAATACATCACTGTTTCTGAATAATGTGGTGACACCCATTACAAAACTGAAGACTTCTCAAATTTTCAGAAACTTGCAGACATGATTCGGCACGGGGGTTAAGTTCGAAAAACGAGGTCTCCACCCAATACAAATCTGAGGGCCCTGCAAATTTCCTGAAATTTTCAGACAGGACACAGCACGGAACACTGAATTCGAATAATAAAGTCTCCGAGGTCTCCACCCAACAAAAACCAGAGGCACTGACTCTCACCAAATTCACGGACTCGGCAGAGAGGCCACTGAATTCGAATAACGAAGCCACCGAGGTCTCCACCAAACAAAATTATGGAGGCACTGTGAATTCCACCAAATTCACAGTCAGGACTCAACTGATCTCGAAAAATTATTTCCCCGAGGTTTCTATTCAACAAAAAACTAGAGGCCCTGTTAGTTTCACTAAATTCACTGACAAGGCTCTGTAGAGGTCACTAATCAACAGTAATAAGGCCCGCGAAGTCTACATACATTCACAAAAAAAACGGAGATACTGCAAAACTGAAATATTTTGTAGACCACTGAACAATAAGCCCATACAAAGAACAGGAAAAGAGAAGATAAGAAAGAAAGATCCTTGAAAACGAATTCAATGGCCTCTGAAGAGTATCGTCCGTGAATTTGGTGAAAGGTGCAGTGCTTCAGGTTTTGGTTGGATGGAGACCTCGGGGGCCTCATTATTCGGTTTGTCCCTTGCTGTGTTCTGTCAACAAATTTCAGGAAATTTGTTGCGCGCGCCCTCAGATTTGTCTTGGATGATGGAGACATCATTGTTTAAACTCAACACCCCGTACTGAATTATGTGGGCAAGTTTCAAAAAATATAATAGGAAAATTTTAACCGAAATTATTATAATAATTATTAAAAAAAAGAATTGGATGTTTTCCACCATCATGATTCATGACTTTGTATGTGTCTCATCAATGATGACTTTTTACTATAAACCTTATGTTTATGCCTTGATAATGTCGTATATTTATAGTCTAATTCACTCTAAAATAAATTTATTTAACGAAATACAATGATTCAATAACACAGTACTCTAATTTATATAACAATCACAGAACTACGTATTTATATTCGACTTTCACTTCACTGTCTCACTGTCTGTCTGACTGTCCGTCTGTCTACTGCGTAGTTTTTTTATATCCACCGCTCACTTCTTCGACAGCTCATGAAATTTCTTGTACAGCCATAGGAACGTTCTCCGATTAGACCAGATTCTTCGCGAAGCGATGAAGCGAAGCGCCTCGGGAGTAATTGACGGTCGGGTGCTGGCTACGTAAGAGTTCAGGTCCGGCATCGCCCACAGCTTCGCCACATTGCCCCCTTCTTAAAGATATTTCGTCCCGAAATGTCATCCTTGGAGTGTGTCGATATTTGCAGGACTCCCCATATCTGCATCGTGAAGTTCGATGGAAATAACACTCCACAATCTTCATGTTAGGTCGTGGAATAGGATTACAGCAAACCAAAATCTGGATGCCGCTGGATCGGAATATCGTCTCCAACATACTTCTTATAACTCTCCAATCCAGCCCATCAATACCACAGGATAATTTTGGGATTGCCAAGTCCACCAGATTCTGGTCCACCATCGTATCTCTCAGTTGGGTGAGGCTCCTCCAGACATCTTCATAGGACGGTTTGTCTTGGGAATGCTTCTTGGTCACCCAGTAGTAGATGTTCCTGTGGCCCTTCTTCAGCTTTAGCACACCTCCAATTTCTGGATTCTGTTTCCGTAGTGTTTGGAGTTGGCCAAATTTCTTGGAGAACACCACAACGATGCCCCTGGACATTCGAAGATCTTCTGCGACGCAGTGTGCTAGGGCGTAATCGACTGGCACTTTAAAAAGGTCCCGTGGCTCCTCTCGAGTTACCCCGTGTGACACTTTCTGTCCATTTGAGTATAAGGTCATGAATTTCTGGAACGTCATCGCATCCTCTGGTGGTCTGAGGGTGCGGACTTGGTCATGGTTCCCAGCGTAAGGGGCCAACCTGTTGAAATAAACGACCCTGGGTTTACCTCTGGGTGGCTTGTGGATTCGGTAAAGCAGGTCGTTTATTCTCTTGATGATCTTGTACGGACCTTCCCATGAATTCCGTAATTTCGGTGACAGGCCCCGGCGACGCATCGGGTTGTACAGCCAAACTAGGTCACCAACCTGAAATCCTCCAGCATCGGCATTGATGTCATAAGCCGCTTTCATTCGGTCGCTGGCACTCTAGATATTTAAACGGACTCGTTCGTGGATGTCTTCCATTCGCTGACGGAGTTTGCTGATGTAGTCCTCTCCCTCGGTATCCTGTACTGGTGGCATCCCAAACTTTAGGTCACAGGGAAGTCGCAGCTCTCGGCCCATTATGATACCAGCAGAGGTTTGGCCGGTCGACTCGTGTACTGCGGAACGGTAGGCCATCAGAAACAAATGGAGATACTGATCCCAGTCTCTGATGGTCAGAGACTACCTTGGACAAGTGGCGGTTGATAGTCCTGTTCATCCGCTCAACCATTCCATCGGACTGTGGATGTAGAGCTGTGGTTCTCGTCTTGCGGATGTTCAGCAGTTGGCAGATTTCTTGGAACAGGTTGGATTCGAAATTTCTGCCTTGGTCCGAGTGCAGCTCCAAGGGAACACCGAATCGACATATCCACTCTTTCACCAAGACGTCCGCGACGGTGATGGCTTCCTGGTTGGGCAGGGCATAGGCTTCGGTCCACTTGCTGAAATAGTCCATTGCCACAAGGATGTATTTATTTCCGTGATCTGATACGGGGAACGGGCCGGCGATGTCAATGGCAATTCTCTCGAATGGACTACCTACGTTATACTGACGCATCGGGGCCTTGGGTCGTGTCCGAGGTCCATTGCTGACAGCACAAACAACACACTTTCTGCACCAGTCATTGACATCAACTCGACAATTGACACAGTAGAACCGTTGCCTTACTTTCTGCAGGGTCTTCGTCACACCCAGATGTCCTCCAGCAACTCCATGGATCTCTCGGAGTACTTCATGTCTTCTGTTCTTGGGTACCACTATCTGACGTCTGTCCTCCCCACCATCTTCGGTCTCCAATACACGTTTCAGGACCTCATTTTCCAAGGTAAGGGAGTTCCATTGGGCCCAGTAGGATTTGACTGCTGGGGAATATCTTGCGATTTCCTGCCATGTCGGTCTTTGATTACTCTTTTTCCAACCGATGACTAAACCAAGATCTGGATCTCTTTCTTGGTCTTTCTGGACCTCGTTGTCATATTCCAGTTGTTGTCAACTGCCGTGGTTCTACAAATCGCTGCTTCCTTCTCTTCTGCTCGTCGGCAGTGTGAGCAGTCGTCTGGGCATGGTCTCCTTGACAGGACATCTGCGTTCTTGTGGCCACTTCCTGCTCGATGTTCGATCTCGAAGTCGAATTCTTGGAGTCTTTCGATCCAACGTGCTACTTGGCCCTCGGGATTTTTGAACTGTAGAAGCCATTTAAGGGCTGCGTGGTCAGTCCTAAGGGCTGCGTAATCAGTCCTTAACAGGAATCTTCTCCCGTACACGTATTTGTAAAAGTGTTACTCCCCAGTATCAATTTTATGTTGAACTACATTCGTTCGACCCCCTTTTCCTTGTCCGGTATCGAAGATTTCTTGGTACTTCTTGACTAATTCTCTCAATCTGGGCTGTTGGACTGGTTTAATGCCCTTGGAAGAGAGGGTTCTCTTGACTAACAGTACCGTGTACACTCCTGAGAAAATTGACGAGCAGTGCCCCAAAACAGTTCCTTTCTTCAAAGTCACTGGGTAATAATTGACATTCATTACCCTTACTGGCACAATTTTATCAGCACGCAGCAAAGTCTTGCCTAGTGCAATCCCTCGCCCAATTTTCTCATCATGAAGCTTGGGCTCGAACATAACCACGCTTCCATTGCTCGCACCTCCGTCCAAGCGAGCCTCAAGTATGGTCTCAGCCCTCTCGGGTACACTTACATCTTCAGCCAGCAGAACACGAATCATATCTTCTTTTCTTCCATGTAGCACCAGTTCTTCTCCATTCACACGTAGAACGCCATCTTTGAAATTCAATTCGAACCCACTGGTATTCATGAAGTCCATTCCAATAATTGCCGCGTCCTCAATGTCCGCTACTAATGCCCGATGTTTCACTTTTGTGCTGCCTAGAATCAGTTCAATCGGTAGCTCTCCATGTACAGTGGCCGGCTCTCCTGTTGCTGTGCGTAGCTTCCAGGATGATGGTTCCATTCTGTCTGATGTCTTAGTAAAAGCAGGCCCAAGGATTGTCCTAGTCGCACCTGTATCCAGCAGCATTGCGCAAGGCTTGTTGTTGATGAAACCGTCTACGAAGGCTCCTTTGTTCTGTCGTTGAAGGACAGCGACATGTGCGTTGTTCACCGGGGCTTTCTGAGTAATGGCCGACGATTGCCCCTTCTCAACAACCTTCGTTGGTCTCGACCTCTTGAGGGTTGGACATTGACTACGCACGTGTCCAAGTGTCCTACAGTTCCGGCATCTCACTAGTCTTCTCTCAGGCAACATTTCCTTAACGACCTTTCTTTTAACAGCTTCCAGGTTAGCAGGCTCCTGTGGGTTTTCTTCGCTCCATTACCTTTTCCGGTGTAGCTGGGTATGCAAGGCGAACCAAGCGTACAATGTCGGCTTCAAATTCCTGTAGGGATTCGCTTGATTTCTGGCAGCGGTTTTTCAGCTCTGAGTGGTATACATGTTCTAGATGGGTCTGTACATACCGTAATTCTAGATGTTTGATCAGATGCTCGTAGTCCTCTTGTTCTTGGACCGTGAGGGTTTGTAAGATATTTGTGGCCTCTCCACGCAACGCCAGTGTTAATGCTACAGCTCTTTCTCCTGCATTCCATCCATTCGCCTTTGCTGCAGCTTCAAATTGTCGGCGGTAATTTGCCCATGGTGTTTTTCCATCAAACTGAGGTGGTTTCATAGAGAGTTTTCCTGTTTCCGGACTGATTTTTACATCTTTCAAACCCTTTTGAACATCATCTAAGTTCAAACTCAGTTCCAGCATTGAATTTTCATTGACAGATTCTGTGGTGTGGGTAGTGTCATTCTGGTTTTCCAACTTACTGATTTTCTCCTTCAATTTGTTGATTTCTTCCTCGATTCCGCCTCTGATTTCATCGCTGATTGTTTCCTTCAATTTTCCCATCTCTTTCTCGACAGTCCCTATTCTTTCTTCTAACCGGTTCGCCACGCCACAAAGTTCTTCTTTCATGTTCTTCGAATTTTCTAGAAGCTCTTCCCTCAAACCTTTCGAATTTTCTAGAATCTCTTCTCTCAAATTCCTCGAACTTTCTTGAAATTCTTCTTTCAGACCATTCGAATTTTCTAGTAGTTTTTCTAGAAGTTCTTCCTTGAGAGTATTCGAATTTTCTAGCAGCTTTTCTTCCAGATTTTTCGAATTTTCTAAAAGTTTTTCTTCCAGATTATTCGAATTTTCTAGCAGCTTTTCTTGAATTTCTTCCTTCATTCCGTCGAGTTTACTCATTATGGAACCCAAATCAATTCCAGAAACTTCGAATAAAAAGGTATCTGGATCCTCGCCCTCCTGGATTAATCCCTCGGCAAGTCTTGTTTGAAGCGCGGCCTTTTTACCACTTGTGTCAAGTTCCCTCTCCTCCAGTTCTTGCTTCAATTCCGCAACCTTCAATTCGACCAGGCGAACTTTTCTCGAACACATTTTGTATTAGTCTATGTCTCACAGTCTATTTCACTGGTCACCAGTCTATTATTATTATTGTCTATTTCACAGTCTATTTCCCGGACACCAGTCTATTATTATTATCATTGTCTATTTCACACAGTCTATTCCACGGCCACCAGTCTATTATTATTATTATTGTCTATTTTTTGCGAAAAAAATTGTCCGAAATACACAAACTGTCTACTAACACGAACACTATTTATCTTTAGAAATCGCACCAAATGTAGTATATTTATAGTCTAATTCACTTTAAAATAATTTATTTAACGAAATACAATGATTCAATAACACAGTACTCTAATTTATATAACAATCACGGAACTATAGGTATTTATATTCGACTTTCACTTCACTGTCTCACTGTTTGTCTGACTGTCCGTCTGTCTACTGCGTAGTTTTTTTTTTATATCCACCGCTCACTTCTCCGAAAGCTCATGAAATTTCTAGAACAGCCATAGAAACGTTCTCCGATTAGACCAGATTCTTCGCGAAGCGATGAAGCGAAGCGCCTCGGAAGTAATTGCGGCGGGTGCTGGCTTCGTAAGAGTTCAGGTCCGGCATCGCCCGCAGCTTCGCCACAATAAAAAAAATGAACATTTCCGAAAGCTCGACCAAATAACAAAGATTATTCTTTTAAACAGCCCAGTATTTTGACTGCATCCTCAAGATCCATCCGCATTTTTTCTCAACTAGTCAGTCAAGACTACCCTTCGCCTTGTACATATTATATATATATATTATAATATCTCTAATTAAGAAAATACAGTAGATAAATAATTCATTATTGAAGAGAAAGAAATCACAAAACCATCTCCACAATAATAATAATTATTATTATTAGTAATCCGACTATCCGTAATATAGCTACATAATGCATTGAACCACATTACCACAATTAAAACCAGATGTAGATTTAATGTCTTTAAACCTTTATAGTTTGTCGAATTTCAAGTAAAAAGGTCGACTTTTTGTCTTGGCAGTTTCTCTATTTATTTTTCATTATGACATCTCTCTACACTAACTGTTTTAAATATACAGCATGATAAAGACTAATAATATTTAGAACTGATAATAACAACACGAATAATAATAACCAGTAGCGACGTTACACCAGATAATAATTAATAATCCTGTGAGCTTTTTCGCAGTAGGTACTCCGAATAATGTTGAGATCTGGCAACAATGCATTAGCAGTAGGGTTGACCGTTGGATATTCGGTAGATATTCCAGATAGATAGATATTCTGTAATTTATTTGGACATATTATAAAAGATCGCTGTCAATATGGTATGAAAAACATAACCCACGCGGCCCCCATCTTTTGGTCCACGATTTTTATTCCGCGAGCTCATAGCCGCGTAGTGGAAATGAGACACAAAAAATACGTTATGACCTCACGGTCTAAAAGTGATGTTATTATTATTGGTTAGATCATTTGTCATACTTACTTTTTCAAACATGTTTTACATTCAAGGTCTAGTATGTATTTAGACCTTTTCCTTCTGTAGGGATTCATTCGAGCATTAGGAGTCCTATTTTTTTTCTCTTCTTCTAATTTCTGTAGTCTCTGTTTCTTCAATTTATCTCTTTTAGCTTTTCTCTGCTCAAGTCTTTTGTGCATTTGGATATGATTATCATTTCTCGCTTTTGTTATGAAATATACAGAACACAAGTTACATTTGAATGTTGAACCAATCAGAATAATTCTTTTTTGTTTTATGGTTTGTAATGAGCTCCGAGAAAATTGTAGAACTTCCACATCACTGGTTGTAAGAATGCCAATAAATTCATTTAGTCCTTCAAAGGAAAGCTTGGTAACAGAAATTAGTCTATTGTGATTAAATATACTATTTGGCAATGCTTTGACAGGTCCAATTTCAGAAATATTATTAACTCTATGACTATTTTCACTCTTAGTGATATCCTTGTTTTGATCAGCTTTAAGGTAACTTTCAAAATTTACATTCTGTCTATCACTATTGTTGTCTTTCTGAACAGTACTAAATGTGTTATACCCTTCTCTTTTTAATACAAGATTACTGCCTACATCAGTTTCAATAAATCCAGTTAGTTTAGAACCATTACAGGTGTCCTGCTCAACAACACATCGGTTATCAATATCCAAATTTGTGCTTTGTGGACCAGAAAACGGATCATGTGCCACGTCAGTTGATATCGTTTCATGACCTGAAAGACAAAATTATAATTAGTATAATAATCTCAAAGATCAAAGAATAATGTAGCGTATATAACAGCAGATTAAGAAAGTCAAAATGTGCTTGGGCTCGCATGTTAAAACGTAAGGCCCTCGTCATCCCTAGCTCACATGATCTACCGCAAACTTCTGAGAGTTGCTCTTAAAGGGGCAACAGGATAATGAATAAAAAAAACTTAAACATATTTTTTTTTAAGTTCACTGAAGTGTATCAATCAATCAAAATTTTATTGAACAAGTTTTCTTTTACAATAATATTAAGTGAAACCTAACAAAACTGGAAAATATTAGCTACTCCAACAAGTCAAAAAGACAAAAGACAAAACACAATATAAACACTAAAAGACAGTCAATAGAGTGAAACATACATAAGTTTTAAAATGTTATTTAAAACGGTAGTATATTTTCTTATATTTAAAAATAAATATCACATCAAATTATGAATCTTGGAGAAATTCATCAACTGAGTAGTATGCTTTCTTCAACAGAAATAATCTTAGTTTATTCTTAAATACTGTAGTATATTTATAGTCTAATTCACTCTAAAATAATTTATTTAACGAAATACAAGAATTCAATAACACATCACAATACTCTAATTTATATAACAATCACGGAACTATTTATATTCGACTTTCACTTCACTGTCTGTCCCAAACTTTGCTGCGTAGTTCTTTTTATATTCACCGTTCACTTCTCCGAAAACTCTTGAATTTTCGGGCAAATCTCGAATCGTCCAGATTCTTCTCGGTGCATAGCGCCTCGAAAGTCATTCGCGGTCAGGTGCTGGCTGCGTGAGCGTTCAGGTCCGGCATCGTCCGCAGCTTCGCCACAATACACTGACATTTGGAGATGATTTTAGATCATCATTGAGCTTATTATATAGTTTTACACCACTGTACATGGGATGATTCTGTGACACTGTCAACCTATTGAAGGGTTGGTGTAATTGTAAATTATTCCTGGTGTAATGGTCATGTATTTATTCGACACTAAGGTAAACACGATTAAATTTCCACAGATTTATTGTCTACGCGACATGTTTCAGTACACAGTATCTTTCTCTAGCGAATGTAATGCAAGTATTTATTCATTCTTTGGTAGACAAGAAATGTTCCTTTTGATGAAGATCAAAGTTTGATAAATAAGCAAGCTTGGAATAGTGAATACATTGAAATATATGAATAATGGCCTGCAGTGATCTCTGTAGCCAGCACCTGCCATAATTCTTATTGCCTTTTTCTGAACAGCAAAGACTTCATGAGCCTTACTTGATAATCCCCACTGTTCAAAACCATATGCCAAAACAGACTGTATCAAACTATGATAAAGCAGTTTAAGAATTTCTGTTGAAACTGTATCCTTCAACTGACGTAGCAAATATATATTTTGACTGAGTTTCAGTTTGACACTATCAATATGGTGATTCCAGGTGAGTTTATGTCAATCACAACTCCCAAAAATTTAGTATAATTGACTCAACATTTGAGTTTTAGCAATATTCAACAGCAAGCCATTGAGAGATCACCAATCAGATATTTGATCTGTAGCATCTTGACCTTTTTGAACTAATGTGGAAGTTTTTTTTGCAGAAACTAAAATGTTTGTGTCATCTGCAAAAATTACAGTGACTGAAGCTTCTGTACAGTATTTAGGAAGATCGTTGATGAAAATTAGAAAGAGAAGTGGCCCCAAGACTGAGCCTTGTGGTACTCCCATGATACACTTTTTACTTCAGAACACTCACCATTGACCCAAACCAACTGTTTTCGGTCTGAAATGTAGGATGGAACTAATCCAGTTCAATGCAGATCCGAGAATTCCATGAAGGTGTAATTTATGTAACAGTATGTTATGGTCGACTACGTCAAATGCTTCTTTACTCATGTTAAAAAACAATCTCAAAGTTTCGTGTTTTTTATACATTTTCAATACATGTTTGAGAAGTTGATCAATAGCACTGATGGTGGATTTATTTTTTCTATATCTGTTCTGACTACTAGAGAACAATTCGAATGCTTCAAAATTGGCTGAGTAGTAATATGGGTCGGTAAGAGGAACAATCCATGCGTGAGACTTTATTCTTATATATGGGAATAATTTTTGAGAGTTTCAAAATGTCAGGAAAGGTCCCTTCTACGAAGAAGTGTTTATAATATGGCTCAGAAATCAGATGTGCCACCCTTTTGATGATGTGACCCGGAATTTCATCAATACCTGAAGACTTCTTCTCACATGCATTTTTTATGATATCTTTAATCTCCGGTTTGGTTGTGTGATAAAGATATATGCTGTTTCAAGAAGGATATGTAATTAATATTATTGGGGTCTGGTTCAGATATATCTCTAATGACACTAGAAAAGTGATCGCTAAAAATATTGCTAATCATTTGGCTATCAAAAATATATTTATCATTACTGCATATAATGTGTACACTATAACAAGATGCTATATTTTTTGCTTAATTGACCTACTTGAATCATTTTTAACTTACAGTCCAAATCGTTTAGGTGAGTATTGTGTACAGTAGCTTTTTGTCACAAAATATGATTTTGTTTTTCACTTCGTAGAAAATAAATTCACAGTTATGTATAGCATGAATAGGCGAGATCACTAATTTCTGAAAAAAAAATACCACGACCTTCGGTACGTTGAATAAAGTCGCAAAACATTTTTTGAATTTTTTTTTTTTCAATGTTCATTTAAAAAAAACACTTCAATTTAAACACGAAGAAAAAAGCTAGGGAATTTACGTCATATGTACTTGGTCAATCATTGAGAGGGCTCGAAGACGGTGGGCGCCAAAAGAAGTTAGGAAGACAGCGTTGCCGACTCAATAAATTCACCGGTAAATGCCAAACTATTGAATATCATAAAATAAATATAAAGTCAGTTTGATGATGAGTTCTTGATATAAGTAATATTTATGATAAGTGACATAATGGTATGGAATGTTATATTGAAATCAGTTTGAGGCAGCTAAAGGATATTCAGTGGAAAGTAATCTTACAACACCGCTCTTTATCATTATGCCGGTATTTATTTCTCTTGTTTTCTTTCTTTGGTGTTTTGGCATCGACTGCTATGTTATTAACGCAACAGTGAATCGTGGAGGATTATTCTCAGCCGACACGAGCCTCAATCATTCAGACTTTCACATCTGAAAATGAAAAAAGCCCGCCCCGGCTGGGAACCGAACCTGGAAGCTATCAGTCACCAGGCGGGCGCTTAACCACTGCGCTAATCCCCGCCCTATTTCTCTTGTTATCAGCGATTATTATTATACAGATTATTGAAAATTACAAACTTTTGAAAATATGATGCAAGAAGATTATGTAGCATAAAAGATATTTCTGTCATTGTTAACGTAAACTTTTGACTTGAGGTATCCCCAAAAAAAATCTAGTGGGATTAGATCAGGAGATCTAGCTGGCCATTGTAAAAATCTTCGTCTGCGATCGAAATCCTGAGTATGAGGGATTTGAGTACAGCGGTATCGACCTCATATCTTGTTGTGAAGCAAGTGCGATGTGAGTTGCCTAGATGCCAATCCCGAGGTCTGGTGTTTGCTTGAAGTGTGCAACCGACCACCCGGGTAGGGGCTGTAGATTTTTCCAGGTTGTCCTGCAGCTGAAAAGTGAATATGCCACCAAAAATCAGAAAGTCGCCACGGAGCACCACGGCAAATGATAATAATAGCCGTCCTCTACTCGCAGACGCGGATTTTTAGAGTGGCCAGCTATATCTCCTGATCTAACCCCACTAGATTTCATTTTGTGGAGAAACTTTAAGTCAAAAGTTCACGTTAATAGACTCAATATTACATTATTACGAATGAAATATCTTTTATTTCTCGAACATACGGTTATCTGACATAAGAAAAAATATGACTTCCATACACAGAAAAATACGTTCTTTTTGAAAGTATTATCAAAATAGGGTAATGCCATTTAAAAAAATATATAATGACGTCATAACTCGAGTAGCGATGACGCCATCAAAAATCTTAGTAGACCAAAAAATGCGCAACTGAAAAATAAAATCGACGTGTTTGAGCTTATTTACCCTAATGGCCATATCAAGCGTTTTTCGAATTTGTTCCAACCTTTACGTGCTCACTGTATGTCTATGCCTGGAGTTGACGATCATTTTATTATCAGTTTATTTGATTTCTGTTCAACAGTTTAAATGTTGTTTTCCGACATTACAATAACAATGGATGCGAAGACGCTTGGTCGAATCCTGGCCCGTGTAATACCCTATAGAGCACTACTTACGTAACGATACGGAACAGCACACCTTTATTTCGCCAAGAGACTGATCTGATGTCGGAACAAAGAAAACTTCTGATGCGTCACAGTATCAGAAATCAATACTCGAGCGGCTGAGTAATGATTTAATAGATTGTAAGATACTCACGAAACGTGTATATAATGATTGGTAATTCAGGACAGCAAAAGAAACTCAGGAAAATCTATACTTAATATTAATTTAATTCGATCTAAAAATTGACATATACGATTGTTGACCACAGTAAGCCATAATAAAATTCGTCTGGTATGAAAAGAAAAATGAGCTGCAACAGCTATAGATCATGGTTCGAAACATACTGTATTAATTTATACATTTTTGAAATAATATGCGAGACTCAAAACATCATATGTATATAATTGATGAACAATATCAATCAAGTAATTTGCTTTGACTCTAAAAATAAATCGAAAACTGTTCAACTGAAAATTCTTTTTGCACAACCCAGTACATTATAGTGAAATTAAAAACTTTGTGGACTAAATTCTGTTTCTCTTTAAATTCGTAATTGATTCATAAAACAGTAAAACAATGTGACAAAAAAACTATCTAACACAATAGTAATTTACGTAACAAGTCCAGAAAATACTGTTTTTTTGGACGAGTAGACCAAATTCTAGGACGAGCGTTAGCGAGACCTGGAAGTCTACGAGTCCAAAAAAACTGTTTTCGGACGTGTTGCGTACACTATTTTTTCGGCAATCACGTAGAATAACAAATCAATGAGACGCATTTAGTCTAAGAGACGAAGAGAGGTTGACTTTCACCCATCTGTTAACCGGATGAAACGATTCCAAATTTGAATATTTCGAACATTTCAGTTCTTATTTGTATTATACATTGAAATTCGAACAGAAGATAGGTACCAACAGAAACATTCTAATTCTTATTTATATCAATATTTGTATTAAAATTCGAGCACTTCCCGGCCTAGTCCGGGAAGTACGTACTTCCCGGACTAGGCCGGGAATTACTACTTTCCCAAAGAAAAAGGGTCCGGGAAGTGAACACTTCCCGGATGGTTGCCGAAAAAGGTAATATAACATCAAAAATTTCTACGGCAGACCAGAATGACAACTGAAATGAGGGTGAATTATAGGGTATCTCTTACATAAGAACATCTTGAGGTAACGCCCTCTTCCAGCTGTCAATGCCGACGCGTGGCAAGGCTAATTCTTAACACTTGTTGAAAAACGAAGATACACATTGGTTTTCGATGACTGGTTCTTTCACGAAGGAAGGGAAACGGCACAACCGAGGATTCAGAAGACACTTCACCTTCTTTGTAATATTTGGACTGAACTTAATTTGATTTGCAATTCGGCAACATACATCTGTTTCATCCTGAAACTTGCGTTGTGCATTAGAAAACTTTCATCATGACTTTTGAAACGTACTTTCGAGTCTTGATAAAAATGGTGTATTTGCTGGCTCGAAAAACTAGTAGATTCGACTACAATTAGTGATTCGTCGTAGACTTTCCAACGAATATTTGGCAATATTGAATCTGTCCCTTAACGACCAGCACACTGCTTCTTTTAATTAGAAGAAACGCTGTCATTTCTCATTATCGGTTTTTGGCTTTAGGACACACGAAACCACACATCGCGAACTGTTGTTTCAGATTGTTGTTCTTGAACTGACTATCGCGAACTGTTGATTCTAAGAACTGAGAGCTGACCATCGCGAACGGTTGATTCGCGAACGGTTGATTCGCCACCGGTCCAAGAATACGATATTGGTCGTCATTTTATATCCTCGAGAAACTGTATGTCTCATTTTAATGGGCAATAAACTTGACAATAGCGACATTAATTACGGCTATTAATAACACTCTAATAGTATTTTTATCATATATTTCATGATGTTAATCGGTTCCACGTCGTTCTTAATGCGTTCAAATCGAGTTTTATTACCGGGCAGTGTCTGAAACCTTATAAATTCGTTTTGTTTATTATAGTCTATAAATTCATATGACAGTAATTATTTTGTTTTGCTGCCATAGACACACGTGCTCTCTGATGACAAATTAATTGAAATATTTTGTGCATCTGGAATACAAGTATTTACGTTAGATGTGGTTTTTATTGTTTTAATTATTTTCTCTACTTTTTGACTTTATCCTGCATCTAATTTAATGATTAAATGATTCTACAGGGTGTTGGCTGGAGATCTATCACACCCGTTTTTTCATAACGCTCCTGGAAAATATCCAAAGCTTGATAGATAAGGCCCCTGTTTGCGGGGGGCGTTGTCGTACTCCCTAATGCGAGTAAGATAGCGGTTGTTTTTGAGGAGAAAAATCAAAATTTAGTATTAATTTTTATGTAGCACTTAGAGGGCGCTGCTTACACTATCATTTTTATTTTAATTTGCTCTAACTTTTTTTAGTGAACTTTTGGATTTTTTTAAAATCTTCTTCCTACACCTTTTCTAAACAAAAAGGTGTACCTGTTTAACAACGGTAGGGGCAAGCGTTTTTGAGAAATTTGCAAATTTCTTCATCGATGCAGGTTATGGGGTCACTTAGGCGCCAGAGGAAGTTGCACAGAACTTTACAAAAACTGAGAATCTCATAGATCTCGCAAAAATAAATAACTTTTTTTCTATCAAGATGCATCGAAAAATGATTCGTTCTCAAAATACAGCGTGTTGAAATAAAATATATATATATATATATATATATATATATATATATATATCAGCTTTTCAACATTTTGTATTATGAGAATGAATTATTTCTCGATACATCTTTGTAAAAAAAAAGTTGTTTATTTTAGCGAGATCTATCACATACTCAGTTTGTGTAAAGTTCTGATCAACTTCATATGGCGCCAAGTGATCCCATAACCTGGATCGATGCAGAAATATGCAAATTTCTCAAAAACGGTTGCCCCTAGCGTTGTGGAGCAGGTATACCTTTTCTGCTTAGAAAAGTTGTAGGAATAAGATTTGAATATTAAAAATACCGAAAGTTCATGCCAAAAATGTTATGGCAAATTAAAATAAATAATTAGAGCGTTTGCAGCGCTCTCTAATGGCCGATTTCACCAACTGATTCCTAAAGTTAGGAAATACCTAAATCGGATTGAGGAATAGCCAAGTACAATTTGCGTTTCACCACACGTTCAGTAATGCTTGAGAGTAATAGGAAATAGCTACGTTAGGTATCTCCTATCACTTTTAAGTATTACTTAACGCTTGGTGAAACGTAAAGTGCACTTGGGCATTCCTAAATTCGATTTAGGCATTTCCTAACTTTAGGAATCAGTTGGTGAAATCGGCCATTAGTACTACATAAAAATGAATACCAAAATTTGATATCTGTATATGTTTGAGATGTTGAGACAATAAAGTGATATACAGGGTGATTTACCACCACTTACACAAAATTAAATGGGGTACGTCAACCGCAATGGATACGCCAATGAATCGTTTAATTTTAGGAACCATGAAAACATAATCGTGCTTATCATGAGAACTGAAGCATTGCATTATTGCAATGTTACTAAATCCGAGTGCAAAATCGCTGATGGTTGTTGTCTAATTGTCCCCGATTTGTCTTGGTTGTATACGTATTACCGAACAAATATCCAAGGCGTATGTGGAAAAAACTAACATCATCCCTCGACATAACCCGTTTTCTCCAGATAATTCAATTATGAACCGTAATAGTACAGAAATTTGAGACGACTTGGCACTGGTGCACGTATGTCAGCCACCCGTCAAAACAACGTCAGTTTGACTTACAACAGTGATCGTATTAAATACACGAGAAAATTTCCAAATAGACGCCATCCAAACTTACGATCGATTTTGGGTGCAGAGCAGACTTTGTGATACCGGGTCATGTTTTCCAACTTATGTCGAACTTACAGTGAATCGTGCAGTTGTTCGAAGAAGATCCATCAACAAGCATCCGTGTGATTAGTCGGAGACTTGGTTTAATGCAAACTATTTGCTTTAATATGATAACATATTCCTGATTGTTATAAATCCCACCATCAAGACCCTCCAAATAACAGAAACCACTTTCTTGAGGACTATAACAAAGATTAGGCACCCCAGAAATCCTCTGCATAATCCTCCAAGTAATCTACTATACGAAATAACAGGAATTGTTCCCATAGTTCAACGCTTACATGACCTTTCTAAAAAGTTCGCACAAAGAGAATACAATCTGGAGATCCTAAACCCATTCCGTACAAATAGGAACCAAGAAAGAAGACTCCACAGAAAATACCCACTCAATACCATCTGGGAACACATTCAACACTTCAACAATTAGGGGAAAAGAAGTGACCATTATCAAATATACTATTTTTTTCTTACATTTATGTATTCAATACAATGCATGTAACTAATATTTATAATATACACAACCTTGTAAGTCATTGTAACAGGCTAAAGGACCTCAGTCGATGGGCTATTGGTTGTTCCAATAAAGTACATTAATTATTATTATTATAATGATAACATTCTGTTGTGCTGGGTTATGTAATGTATGTGATTTGCAAAAATATATTATTTATTTTTGCCATTTTGTAACGTGAGCCTGCACGGTTCCATGTGGACAGTTTCTATCCAGTGGCGGCGCGTTCCTACAAATTAAACAGGTAATTTTTTTGTTCCATTTTTGTAATTTCTTTTGATGCGGAGAGCACACTGACAAATTTCATGTAAGTGGTAATAAATCACCCTGTATATGTCTATTTTATTTTGAATTTAAATAAATTGATGGATGTAGCCGTTACTACGTGGTAGGACATCATCACGAAAAATGAGAAATAAAACCTTCTATGTTTTTATACCACTTCTATTTGTAACCAACGTTACTGCAGTACATTATATTATATTGTATTGTTTGATAATGTCCATATAGGACGAAACTGCAGTAACGTTGGTTACAAATAGAAGTGGTATAAAAACATAGAAACTTTTATTTCTCATTTTTTGTTCAATTTAAATTATTATTTATAATATGAAGTATCATGAACCTTTTAATGTATGACAAGCTATTTGCCTTTTACTCAGGTCTCTGTGTTATTTGCATTTAGAGCTGCGGTCAACACAGCGGCAATTATCTGCTTATATTCATTGTATACAAGCAGATAACTCAGCAGAAACTCAGCTTTGCCGACTTTTGGGTTGACTGGCAACTATTTTCCGCAAAAAAAGCGGCAATCAAAATTGTGCTTAGATTGTGACGGCAGGTCGAAATGTAAATAATGTAGTCTAGCCGTAATATGTCATCGGTTTATACAATCAGTATACATTTGAGTTTTTTTTTTAAACTGTGCTGCTTAAAAGATCCAGTAATGCCAAGAAAATAATCCAATATATTGTGAAGATTTTTCACAATGTTTGCACCATTATAGATATGTCTTATCGAAAATATCCAAGTTTTGCTACATCTGAATATAAGCGTCAACGCCGCAGCGCTAAAAATATTTTATATTGATAAAGCAGAACCAATTAACAATTTTTAATATAATTCTGTGCCATGTTCCCCTTCCCCGTAAACATCTAACCTACCATCGACCGTGAGTGACCCTATATATTGGGTTCTCAAATATTATAGTTATTCGTCATGAAAGATGGGATTGGATGCTTCTAAAGAGGTGAAGAAGAGCGATGGGGAGTACCATTTCTTTGTCAAATATAGGGCTAAAATAAATGTATCGAGCAATAAATGTTTGGTATTCAACAGATCTGGTTCCGCCCGAGAATTGCATTTTTGCTGGAGAAATAAAATCAGATATTTCAGCAAATTATCAGCTTTGTCAATAGACAAAATAATGGATTCACTCAAGAGGCTTCGGACGTAGTGATTTTATTGTAACTGAATTGGAACAACTACCTTTTGTTAAGAATAATGATTTTAAAATATTCACACACTTCGCAGAGAAAATGGCCAATCTCGTTGGGATGTTGGATTTGATAGAGATGACAAATTATCTCAAATGTTCGTAGCTGTTGGATAAGTTATTACAAAAGTTACCATATAGTTTGCAAATCTCTTGGGGAGAAAAAGTTTGTAGTTGTAGATCACCCATGAATCTGCGACATTTCAGTGAATGGATTTACAAAATTCGTAGGCTGCAGTTACATTCAAACATAATAAACCATTCACGAATTATGAATGGCCAAAATATCAATCACAAACCAAAGAAAAATTTTAATCTACCTTTTTTACAACCAAGTGCCCCCAAAGACCTACTTATTTCTGTCAATTTTGTGATGAGAAAGGTCATAGTTGGTTCGGCATCGCTCACATCATTACCTAAAATTAATTTGATAAATAATGTATATCTCTCTATATCTTAGAATTCTAACCAGGCAGACATAACAACGGAATTGCTGTTCTTTTGAGACATTTTCTCCCAACAACCTTGTCCTCATCTCTAAAATGTTTCGAACAAACACGAACATTGTTATAAATTTGGTCATACGGCATATTCTTGAGCTTTTCAGACTGAATTTTTGCCATCCATTCCGCAAAGATTTCCGGATCACCTTTGGGAAATCGATGTTGGTTATATTGGCTGGAGCGACCCTCGTTGCAGTTCGGAACACAGCACTTATTTCTCATGATTGTTGCATGAAAAAATTACAAATCAAATTTATATTCACACCACAAAGGCACAAAATAATAGTAATCACGAAAAACGAATTGTAAAAATAATACGGGATTAGCAAAATCAAATAATAATGTTCACTTGAAAATAACAATTAACCTAACAACAAAAAATAACAATCTCACTTTAATTATTCCACAGTTTATTTATATCAGTATTTTGATAAAATTTTGACTGTTGACAAATGATAGTTGATGTTGATTTGATACGAGCGCCATCCCTTGTTTGGGCTCCAGCAATGCTCATTGTCATTGGTGCCATTTGACTTTCCTTTCTAGGAGGTGATATTTTATGAATGGTCATGGTCAGTTTGAGTTTATTCATCTTCAGTTAACTAATATCTTTACGACCTCTGAACTTTTCTCATTTATTTCTTATCAAAAATGGCAGCTCAAAACTGATATCTAGTTGTATTTGTATTGTAATTATTTTTCTAAAATCAGATCAAGAATATATAGATCTATTATCAAATTTGCCGTTTCAATTTCAAATAATTTTTTGTGGCAGCCTTCTTCACAATATCCACAAAATATCCCAACCTAGATAGGTAAGTCGAATGGTAGTAATGAGCATATGTTACGCTGGAGCCAAACAAGGGATGGCGCTCGTATCGACGTCAACTGTCAACAGTCAAAATTTGATCAAAATAATATAATTATTATAAACAACATCGTTTCATTCGTTTTCCCAAAGATAATCGTGAAATCTTTGCGGCATGGATGGCAAAAATCCAGTCTGATAAACTCAAGAATATATGCCGTATCGTTTGAGCGAATATATAACAATGTTCGTGTTTGTGCTAAACATTTTACGGATGAGGACGAAGTTGTTGGAAGAAAAGGTCTCAAAAGATAAGCAAATCCCTTGTTCTTGTTATTTCTTCTGTCTTCCAGGTGAGAGTTCTAGGTATATATGGTCATGTTCCGATATTTCCTAACAGTTCTGCCAGTAATTTTGGTCGTTCCGATTTTACTGAAATTGACTGGTATACCTTGTTAGAGGCTAGAAATTTACTGGTTGCTACTTGTACAGAAATGGTCGTGTAGTGAAGCAAAGCAAAAAAGGTTTATTTATCCAGTAGGCCGTAAAATAATATAACACAACAACATATAAATATATAAAATCAGTAAAACTATCACTAAACCACAGAGTGTGGTATAGGAGGGAGTAAGACTCTTCTAAAAGGTGATGGGTTTTATACCTGCCCTTCTGCCAAAGCAGCGGGCTGGGCAAAACCACGACACACCTGTCTGCGGACAGGCCCTGCGATGTTACGCAGGCTGTATATGTTGAAGATGCTATCGCAGCTTGTATGTATTCCCTGCCTCCTTCAAGTTATGCAGGGGGTGTTGTTTACTTATTAGTAAGACATCAGGCTATTAGGAACATTACATCATCGAGTTTTGCATACGAGCCCGGAAAAACAGCGAAAAAACTGGGATTTCCCGGAAAATATCCAGCGCGCGGTATATAAGCCCACCATGCTTTAATTGGCCTGTTATGGTGGGCACGAACTGCCGTCATATTCCTAGTCAGTGAACTTCCAAGGATGAAGAATTGGCATATATTGCCTTGTCGTCAGTATACACAGCTGTGCTCACGTTCACAGACATGGGGAGATCATGCGTATGTAACTAGTACAAGAGTGGAGACCCCTGACACTCCTGCTTCGGCTTCCTTCACCGTGGAGCATATGTCGTTCACTTTAACCCTGAAGGTTCTGCCGACTAGGTATGAGTCCATTATTCGTACCATGTGTTCAGGCGTGCCTACCCTTAACATTTTCATGATCAGACCCTCTATCCAGACGGTGTCGAAGGCCTTTTGTATATCCAGCAAGAACATAACTTTATTGAGATCCTGAATGAAACCCTCCCTCACCTCGTGGACAATCCGTGCCACCTGAGAGGTCGTTGAATGACCCCTCCGGAAGCCGAATTGCTCCGCCGGGATGAGTTCGAGCCCCTCTTTAAGATCTCTGAATATCTTGGTCGTGTAGTCCCAGTATCCCCTCCCTGAATTGATAATAAGTTAGGTTAGGATTTGTTATTTAATATTTATTCAATTTATTGATAGCAATATCATTACAATTATACACCAAGCAATAGAGCATACAATGAGTGAGTTTTTAACAAAAATACTGGTAAGAAACCGACTATGCCATCACATGGAAGACAGTCCGTTGTTATATTGTGTTATGTTTTCGACTCGCAACTGTCATTTATTAATTTGTTGTAAACATTTAAATAACAAAAAACGTGTTTTTTTTCATTGTTTTGCTCATAAAATAAAAACTGATGGAGCAATCTGGTTGCTCCAATGAGAAGAATTGTAGATAATGGAAATACGTATAAAATAGGATGTTTCACAACCCTGTCGGATCATTAGTAACGGAGAAAAACTGGAAAAACCGTAAAATTTTGCGATATTTTTCAAGAAGTAGGATTGGCCTTTCTCAAGTATTGAATCATGTGTACTTTATATGTGCACAAAACAGGCGGTGTCGGATCGTTAGTTTTAACACAATTGCAATTAAATTTTTTTTTGCACTATCTTGCAGCGTGCCTGGATGCAAACATGACTGAAAACGGCCGAGCCCGCGTTAGCTGCCGAGTAGTAGGAGAGTACGGGAGATGAGGGGTATTCTTCTAATGAACGGGTTACGTGATAATACGCTTCCCGTCATCTCCCGCTCACTCCTACCACTTGACCGCTTTCACCAGCTCGGCCTATTTCAGTCATGTTTGCAAGCATTTTTCACCCATTTCGCAGCATTTTAGCGTAAAATGAGAATATACGTTTTGTGGTACTGTACTTTCACTTTCGAAATCTGTGTTAGAAATTGAAATCGGACTATCACTAGAGCATCCAGACACGCTGCAAGATAGTGCAATAAAATCAAATTTCAATTGTGTCAAAACTAATGACCCGTCATAGCCTGTTTTGTGCACACACAAAGTACACATGATGCAACACTTTCATGAGAAGGGCCAACCCTATTTCTTGAAAAATGTCGGAGTTATGAATTTTTTAAAAAATCGTTAAATTTTCTGGTTATTCCGGTTTTCCTCCGTTACTTATGATCCGACAGAGTCGTAAAAAATATCATTTTGTTCGTATTTCAGTTATCTACAATTCTTTTCATTGGAGCAACCAAATTGCTATATTAGTTTTCATTTTATGGGCAAAACAATTTTAAAAATTACGTTTTTTGTTATTTAAATGTTTATAACAAATTAATAAATGACAGTTCGAGTCGAAAACATAACAGAATATAACTACGGACTGTCATGGCTGATGACCATAGCAGTCGATGCCAAAACACCAAGGAAAAAAAACTACGGACTGTCTTCCATGTGATGGTACAGTCGGTTTTCTACTAGGATTTTTGTTAGGAAAAAAATGCTCTATTGATTGGCCCATTAGCTCATCTGAAAAGACATCAGATGTATCAAGTGGTATTCGACTTGTTAGTAGAGGTTGAAGCCGAAACCGCTGCTAATTTACAAGCTGTGTTCTCTCTCGCCTCTCTTGTCCATGTAGATGTATGAAAATAAAAATTTCAGATCAAATCTATGAGGCGCCGTTTGGGTAAAAAGTCTTTTTGCAAATATAAAAATGTTTTGTCTATATATTTATTAGTTGGAGCATTATTTATTATTTTGCTTGCCGATATATTTATTTTTGATCAAACACAATATATTTACGTTTCAAGTGTTTCAAATACATAAAAATGTGAGTTCCCATATATTTATAAATTCGATCTATTTTATGTCCTCAAGAGATGGCGCTACCTACGCGATTTGTTACAGCTTGAGGATATGGCAGGATATGCCAGGAAGAGTCATTAGTACCTAAAGTGAATAACAGATGTCAGTAGCACAGCGGCTCTACTTTTCAGTTCTGTGTTCTGTTCTGTGACTGGGATTCAGACATTCCGAGTTGTCAGCTCCGAGTAACCCGGGGTAGCTCCTGATGTGATCTCAGAACTCCATTTAGTTTAGTTCAGGGGTAACAAGTTGGTAAAACAAGCTCTCAATTGGAAAGGTGGTAGGGTAGTTTCATGTTTATTTTTACTGAAATCATCATTAACGTATGTATTTTTCTTAAAAATTAACCATAAAAAATTGTCTCTGAGAATACAATATAATTTATGACTTTTGTCCGTATTCTTGCAGTTTTTCACTGCACAATAGGTACTTCACTTTCAGAAGTAAGGAATATTTGTATCTGTAAAAAAAGTAACCAAGATATTCCTAAGTTTCATCAGTGACAGCAGGGCTCATCAGCAGATTTTTGGACTTCTGCTTTCTTTTCTGTGAATCTGCTAAACTTAAACTGTTTGAAACTTTGAAAACATTACCAATGACGGCAATTACATAAAAATTGACTTTTGACATGTGTCACTAGTTCAACAAACATCGGACCTAATTTTCGTGGAGTTTTTGGAATATTGTAACTATTTAGACTTCACCTATTGGCCATACCCGTAAGAAGGCCAAAGGATTCAGTAATTTCAAGTGTCAACAACACGCGAATTTTCTCACTATTATAAAATTTTGAAATTCCCGCCCATATTTTTCTTTTTGCACAGTTGGCAACAATAGGGTCGCATCCACGATGGCCCTAAACTTAAGAGGCGCTTTCCAAATGAGAGAGCTTGTTACCCCTGAACCAAGGAGACTAAACGTTATTTGACTAGGAGAGTCTAATCACTAATAGAAAGAGATGACAGAACATTTGTGACAAAATGTGACGTAGTTGGATATGTCATGGCCGCCAGTCTCCATAGACAGTGACGGACTAGCGCACTCTTGGTATATGAGTTACATGTGACAGTTTTGATTCTTGGTTCGAGTTCGACTCTGTACTCATGTCCAAGTACGCCACTATGACGCGTCGATGCAACAAGATTCTGATTGGCTAGAGCTTATTAAACCCTCCTGTTAGTTTCTTTGCCCCTGAACTACCTCTGAGATCACTTCAACTGACAGGAATACATGTTATTCAATAGGAACATGTTCTTTCGTGGACTGTGAGATCACTTCAGGAGCTCCTCGGAGTTGCTGTCAGGTTGGGAATAAATTTTGTTTTTAAATGTTTGAAACACTGAATTGATACACTGACATGTGTCAACACTGTGAAGTGTCAAGTTAAATTTTTTCAAATTTGAATTTATTGGAAAAATATTTGCATAAAATACATACCTACAGGAATGGTGAATTCATGTACAACATAACTTAGTCTTGACATAACCTCAACCTCAAGAATACGAAGCCTGAAATTCGTATGATGATGTTCATGTGCGCGACAAGGATTAAAATGTGATTTTAAAAAGTCATATGTCGGCCAACTTTCAACGTTTATCACAATTCTCCATGTAAATGAGTCACGGTCACCTCTTATTAGTGGGCACCTCAATGTTTGTAATGAACTGATAATGTTTCACTTACCAGACCCAGTAGATGGTATGTGGCAAACAACATATTTGTGATCTGAGGGCGCACTGCTGGTGTATTCGTCTGTTGGAAATATCGTAGGCACAGCTTTCGGTTGCAGTCTATTTCTGAGGTCATTCAAAAAGTGCCTAGTTTCAAAATGACCTGCACAAAGCCGATATCCCTTATGTAGTCTTTCAGCTTTATCGGATAAATCATAACGTCCACATGCCACTGCCCAGATTTGAGCTCTAAAATAAATACATTTCATTATGAAATCTAACATTCTAAATTGGCAAAAATGAAATATTGATCACTCATCTCCTTATACATTTGCTCTGTTTCATTAGCAATATGGTTATGAAATAATATATTCCTCTCGCATCCTCTCCTGTCAAAAGCATTGAGGAAATCATACCTATCTACTTTGCAAAAATTGAAATTACCATTACATTTACCAAAAATCTTGGATCTATAATGGGCTTAAAAATTTATAATTGCATCTAAGGGAAATTGAAGCATTTGGATTATTTGAAAAAATGCACAATGTAAAAGAATTGCTATATATTCATTGTTTCTACAAAATGGAAGAAATTTTTAAATGTGAAACCTTGTGGCAATATTAAAATATGCCTGTCCTTTTATTTTATGGACGATTTTGATATGCTTCCATCTTTTATATAAATTTTATTCATCTTGTACATTTTATTGTTCTGGTATGTTTTTGTTTTGTTTTAATTTGTAATACCACATGACTCTCGATAGGTTCCGTATATTGGTCTGGTTAATCGAAGTCCGAAAGATACCAAACTCATCCACATTTCGGATTTTTGACGTTTACGGTACATTAACCTGAATAACCTTTCACATTTGTTTCTTTTGATATTACGGGAATAGAGAATTTTGCACTGAATGAATTATTTCTAGAATCCCAATGTTGCTATTCACAATAATAGTGCAATACAAGTTTACCTCTCCTGGTCCTTTGGAAAAGTAAAAAAACTTATTTTGGTTTTTGAACTGCTACCTTTACAATTCTTTACAGCACAAACGTGTCCTCCACCTCTCAGTCTTTCCATGATTTCCAAATTCACGATAATGATAAACCATAGACAAATTTATTTGTCTATGGGATATAAACTGATGAAGTTCAAAATCATAGACAAGAGTTATATACTAAAATCAGTGTTGTTGGACGCGTTAAACCATAAAGTCCGATTGCGTTCCGAAAAAAGTCCGATTTTACACGAAAAAGTCCGCCATTCAAAAATGAAAAGTATCTCCTGCATGGCGTGTTCCCCGTTCCGTGTTAATTTTGACTGTTGATTATTGCCAATCAAAACTTGTTAGTTGATGGTGCTGCAAATATGTAATATCCAAAAAGTCCGAATTATTTCCTGGTCCGAAAAAAGTCCGCTGAACGAAAAAAAGTCCGAAAATCGGACTTTAATCCGCCGATTAACAACACTGACTAAAATATAAACAAACAACAAACGCACGCCGGTCGCCGGTCACCAACAGATTACAGATACACGTTTAGATGCGAAACTGAATAAATGTAAGAGTTGAAACGTATTGCGCCACTGACATGAAGCGGGTGTATTTAGCAACTAAAATATTTGAAAGTCAGTTACAGATTTCTGTAATGGGTTGGTAAGTCACCTCAAGAAATCATCCTTACCGACAGAGGAATAATCGGGTGATTTTGAAATATGACAGGTCATGATGAAATAATAAATGGCTGAGTCAACATAACCTCAATAGGTCACCAAATGAAGAAAGAAGAAGCGACACAGTAGGTCTGCAGACTCTGCAGTATGCAGACAATACGACGATGATGGTAAAACAGAGAGGAAAGTCAAACCATATTTTGCTGTGGGATAAGAAGGATCGAGAGTCCGACGTCAAATCCCATAAAAGAAGGATCCGTATTTACCAATGCCGGATCGGAACTGAGTAGATGGTTACATAACCGAGCTCAAAAAAGGAAAGAAGAAGAAGAAGTCACTCGTCTGACCATTTCGCGATCACCATTGGCACCAGGTGGCGCACCAAAACTTCGGGAAAACAAAGCAAACGTCACTTATCTCTGTTAGTGTGTTGACACTTGACAGTTGACGTTGTTTATTTGATATTTTTTGAATTATTGGAATTTTTAATTTTTGTCTTTTACTTCGAACGTTCGAAATCTCAACATTCTCAACTTTGGATTGCTTATTCAGATATGCCTGTGGTGAAGATTAATTTAGCTGAAATTTTTCAGTACTTAAGCGGAAAAAGTAGGCCTGTGGTTGAAGGGGAGGCAGTATTCAATGCCAATCATGTTTTACTATGTGAGGTTGAGAATGTTGAAAAGCGACGAGTGTTTGGACTTTGTCTACAAACCTCCGCTTTGAAATCTCCTCCTCATGAAGTGAAACTTGAATTGGGATCTCCAAACACATCAGTGACGAAATGGAGCTGTAAATGCAGTTGCAAAGCAGGCCAATCTGGATTCTGTAAACATGTAGTTGCAGTGCTGCTGCATGTTAATCGGTGAGTTTTCTATGAATATTTTCAATTATAGGTAAAGAACGTTTCTTTTCAGTCATGAAGAACTAAACAAGTGGAGCTGCACTGATGTCAAGCAAGTTTGGGGCAGAGAAAAAAAAATGTTGAATCAGTTTACGCTGCTGAAAGAGCAGTAGACTTCTGGCATTTCCAAAAGAAGCATCGATATGAATTCAAAACCAATGAAAAAGTAGAAAAAGAGAATTTGAAGTTGTTACTGGAGTGTAATATTTGTGATTATGTGGAATACTTTGTGAATTTACAATGGTCTAAATTTTTAGGCAAACCATCTTCTGCCACTTCAGTTTTCCATAAAAATGCAGCCTCTGTAGAAATCCAAAGGTTGTATTCGTTTCGTAATTTTAAGGCAAATATCGAGCCCATGCAATTCATGCTGAGAAGCTACACCTTCTTTACTTTGTTGGTTCTTTTTCTTGCGTTTCTTTTTTCATTTCAGGTGCTTGACTTCTGTTGAGAACTCCAAAGAAACTGATACATTTTCAATATCATCTGAAAGATCGTCTGAGGTCAAACTCTTACTGAAGTTGATGAAAGCCTCAAAATCCATGGCCACTGTTCATGTAGATGAGGAGTGGTACCCACAAGCCACATGTTGCAAAAAGGTTATGTCTGAACTGGGAAGGGATGATATATTGAGAGCTCTAATGTGCGAACAGGGTTCCAAAGAATGGAAAGAATTACGTAAACTTCGACTCACAGGTGAAATGTTTTCAGAATAAGTAGCAACATATTTATGTTTCCCAATATATGATGAGAAAAGTGTTCTAAAGAGTCTAATCTTTAAATAATTTCTTCAGAACGCATTATTAACATGAAAATTTATAATTTATATGACATTTCTTAAAGGATTATTTCCGACTAATACTTCCCTATTAAGTCAAAATCTGAAAATACAGTAAAAATTAACAGCTATGTAATGTATCACTTCAATTTTTCCAGTGCTGAATATTTAGTAATAGAAAATATTTCAGAATTAACCTACACATTACAATTTCGGTTCTAAATTTCACTAAACAAACTGCTAAAATTACTGAAATAATGATTTCAACAATTTTCCAGGAACATCAATATACTCTATATATACTTATAAAAAAAATTGTTATGAAGAAAAGGTAAAGAGCCTGTTCTGGCCCAAAGGATTTACTAATAAATATGTTGAACATGGGAAATGGTGTGAGAAAAAGGCTTTACAGTCATTCAAGATTAAATATCCAGAAGTGTCTCTGGTAACCATAGGATTCCTAATAAGCGAGAAGTATCCTTGGATGGGGTATTCTTCGGATGGATTCATTTTTAAAGATGGAAAACCACATGCACTGCTAGAGATCAAATGTCCTTTTCTTGGTAAACATATTCAATAACATTAAATGTGAATTTTAATTATTTTTTTTGTAGGTAAAATCTATTCACATAACGATGAGAATTTCATTAAGGCTTGTGACTTCCTCAAATTTGAAGATGATCAAACCCCCAAAATGAAAGAGAAACACAAATACTATGGTCAAGTGCAGCTGGGAATGGGTATTGCTGGTGTGAAATGTACACATTTAGTTATTTACTCTTCTTTTTCCGACACATTCTTAGAAGTTTTGGTTGGTTTCAATGAATCATTTTTTAGGGAATTAATAAGTAATACCAGTGAAAAATATCTGAAGCATATGATACATGAGTATTGTAAGAATAAGAATTCTTTTTGCTAATTCATCATGATGATTAGGAATAATTTTTATTTTGAATACTGGACATTTATGAAGTATTCTTTCATGTTCAGGATAGAGTATTTGAAACAATCAAAATATATGTATTGTTTTACATTCATAAAAATGAGGAAGCCACCTTAAGAATTCTGAAGACAAAACATTAGAACTTCAGAATGTCGACTATTCGGAAAATATTCCACATCCCGATTGAGTTGGTAATAATAAATTGAAGAAGTAACAACTTCAGCACACATCAGTCATCAACACCTATATGCGGATTTCGATAAGTATCACCTTCAGTTATTGAAATGCACATATTGGTGTTTGAGTGTTGTTAAAGGGTTAGTTTTGTAATTTATCATTGTGACCATAGCACATCCATTCATCTTGATTAATTTTTTAATAAAATAAAGTATATTTTGCAGATCATTTTTTATTTCATTAAATACCCCTACAAAATAAATGTTATTGTACCCAATACATGAAAATAATTCGATTATGAAATATCAGAATCGGTAGGTGATTAATACACTCAAATATGAAGAGAACATCTTTCAATCAATAATGATGCTAATTTAACCCCTTTCTTTCATTTGTAGAACTTGAGACCTGATTAAAATGAGTCTATATGAAAGCTGGAAATGAAATACAAATATTGATCAATAAAGTATAATTTTTGCAAGTAAACATTGACAGTACAAAAAAATTTATTAGAAGTTATTTTAATTCTGTTGAGAGGGAAATGGTAGGCATATTTGGTATGAAATTGCAAATATTTTAGGTATAATAAACAGGAAATTTGTTTCTTCTGCTAGTTCTTCTCCTTATTGACCTAGTTCATTTTATCTATTTTCGACCTTGCTCCTATCAATTCCATAAATCAATCGAGAATATGAAGTAAACAGTGTTTTATATTGAATACTGTATAAATCATGAGACTTACACAGAGGAAAGGTCTCCTTGACCGTGCTAGATATTTGCGAGATATTTCACCATAATTTCTAACACAACTAGATTTAAATACGAACAAATTTTTGTTGCCGCTTGAATATTTTGTTGATGAAAACATCAATTTCTAACACTTGCTATTCTATGCTATGTATGCTAGCTACTAGTGCTGGTTGTGTGAGGGAGATGAACTCCAGTCAAGCTGAAATCAGTTCAATTCCTAAGGTGATTTGATATTCTGAGATGTTTCTCATTTGTACAACCAGTCCTGAAGGAATATTGAAGAAAATGAAAATATTTTTCTTCAAAACCGCTCAGATGACAATATGGGAGGGGACATGTTGACTAAACCACCAATAATGGTCATTACCTGATCTAGATGTGGAATTAGGTACCACTTGATTTGTGATGAAATAATTCCAAACATTTTCATGCTCTGTATTGCTCGCTCAACATGAATTCGAGCCCTTGCTATTTCTGTAGTTTGATCTGCTTCTTCTTTGGAAAATTGTTTCTTTTTCTTTAGGAATGGAGGTCTGATTAGTTTAATGAAATAATCTTCACATTCATCCTCAATCATGAAGCCCTTATCAACCATTACTCCATCAAGCGGATCTAATTTAGAAATGAAATTTTCCTTGTTGAAAATTCCTTTGTCACTAGCTCTACCTCCATAGCAAGGACTTATATAAGATATCATACCTGATGGGGTAATTCCAATTAAGAACTTGACTGTTAATGTACTTTTATAATGGGAATAACTCTTGATCCTGCTCACTAGGCATTTGCTCTTTTGCACTGGCATTTCAGTACAGTCTAGCACAACTCTAGTATTTGAAAAATTTTTGAAGCACTTTGGCATATTTGCCACAATCTCTTTTTTACTGGGCCATTTTATAAGTGGCTTCAAAACTATTGCAAGTAGTGATAAAGTCCAATAAAAGTATCTGGTACATGTTGTAAAGGAAACATTGAACAAAATGGCTAGGCATCGAAAACTATGGTTGCATTTCAGCTTCGTCAACACAAGAACTATTCTCATTTCGAGATTATTTGGAATATCTTCTGCATTCAAACTAAGAATTTTTTCACAGCAAGTTTCTAGAGTTTTCACAATATTTAAGTCAACACCAGTAAAACACATCATATTATAGTCTGACTGAAGATTAGCACTGAAATCATATAAACGAAATGGGGTTTGAACAGATTTGTCTGTTGATTCGTTAAATTTATTTGGAAGTGGTTCCGTGTTACTGCCATACTGCTGTATATGCCCTGGAACTGAAAGTGAACCAGCTACATCCAATGAGAAGCAATCTGGAACTGATGAAACATCTCCAGATCCTGAAACTTCTGCACTATCAACATTGTCTAACCTAGAAAGTATTGAAAACATTAAAGGCAATTACAATTATACAATATGTGTTACCATCTTCTCCCAGATCGGTTAACATTTCGTTGCCTCGATGAACTATTAGTTTTGGGAAGTTTTTGAGATGGAATGACCCCTTTCTTCAATCGTTTTAACGAATTGCCTCTTGTATCTAGAAAGTAATTGTATAGATTCACGAATATTATGAACAAAAAATATCTTACTAGGAGTGAAATCTTCCAAAATAAAATGTTCACTGCAAACACACATATATTTACTAATTGGTTTCCCGAATTTCAGTCTAATTCCCCATATTTTCGCTAATTTCTGGTCTCTGGGAAAATAGTGCATAGACACATTTGGAGCTGAGTAATTATTGCACTGCGGCACTGAACAAAAATTTTTTGACTTACTAGTCATATCAAAGATATACTTTCTGCATTAAATCAAAAAACTCGCACCAGATATAAACGGATAAAGAAATAATAAACAATTTGTTAACACGAGATCAAGATGCATATAACTCCTGGTGGAATTACTTATAGCTGTGAAATTGTCATCCAAAACTGTTGATGTACGGCCTGCTTGATTCATGACATTTTTATTGCGTCAAGAGAGTTTACTCAATTTTAACATAGATGGCAGGCAAATCATCACCGATCATGATGACATGACATGTCGTTTTGACAAACGCATGCTGCGTCATCGACATAACCTCAAATTGAACCATGTCATGATTGTCATGTCGAAGTCGAGACTCACAAAAAAATGCTATACACTACCCTAAAGGCCATCACAGACACACTTGCATAGCGCATAGCATAAAGACATAACGAAGTTCAGCCAATCAAAATGCGAATATTCGACGCTACTGGCATTTTGATTGGCTAGACTCCGCTATGTATCCATGCTATGCGCTATGCAAGTGCGTCTGCGGAGGCCTTAACTTTTACGAATGACAGAAAAACACAAGAACAAATAAATAACAATAACCCAACAACTAAAAACGTCGCAAAACTACCGAACTGAGCGAAAAGTATTAAAAGAACAGAAAAATCACACGATAAATACCAATATGCAATGTAATTGACATATAACCTTAAAATAATGTTAACGTTCAAAAACTCAAAAAATTTATCTAGTAGGCACTTTGGATTGTTGGAAACTCCACTATATTCGACTTAAGCGTCATCCATTGACGAATGGAACAAACTCTATTGACGCAATTACAGGATCAAGAACTTTAGTTGAAACAAAAGCGAATCAGTAAAGGCACCAGGAGTTATATGCATCTTGCACGAGATCTTATGACAGAATGTTTGTTTTCCCGAAGTTTTACGTACAAATTTCAAAATGTAGATGTCGCCCACTCCGTGGTGATCGCGAGTTAGACCAGGGGTGGGATTACGTGAGCCATAGAATTCAATAGTCGACAGTTATGTCTCTGTCTCTCCCGTGAATTCAACCATAATGACACCTCACTTATTCGATGAAAAGTAGAATTCTATGGCTCACGGAATCCCACCCCTGGGGTGCAATTACGAACACTCGATCCGTAGTAAGTTTGACATATGTCAGATTTATCAATTATAAAAACGAATACAATTCAAAATATGTTGCAACTTGCGTCGATATCAATGGTCTATATGGTAGATATAAATTCTATCTCTATTCAAAGACATTTCATAATTTCGACTTCGTTTCGAATCGGGAACAACCATCGTTCTAGCCTACGTATCGTGACAGCTCTCTTATCGAGTGTTCATAATCCCACCCCAGCGCGGTCATTTGGTTGACTTCACAGAAAACTGTGTGTTTTCTGTGGTTGACTTGACGACCTTTACTATGTCCACTGGGTAATAATTACAATAATCAATTATTTTCAAGGGATTAAAGGACTAAACGCGTTCGTGTGTAGCGTTAGTACCTATATGCTTTGATATTATTTCAATTATTGGAGTGTTTGCTCAATGTAGTTGTAGTTATTCGAGATTTGAGTACTTACCTATCTAATGGCAGTTCCTTATCTTGGTGGCAATCTAATGACAAAAATACCATTATGTATGCACTAGAAGATGATGATCTTGTTATTATTGAGACATTGAAGGGATTACAATCGATATTCCTGTTCTACTTACACCTTTCTATATGAAGTTGGTAATTTTAATAGTTCGACAGAAATAATCAAGAAACAGGGGATTATTAATAATTATCGTTCCAGCTGAGAAACCGGTAAAAGTTATTTCTAGACTGCTGAAGTTACTGTACTGATCTAATGATTCTAATGGATAATGAATACCTACCTACTTTCATTTCATACTGTTAACAAACCTTTCTTAGCTGTTTCAATTTTTATATTATATTGTTTATTTATTCTAAAAAAAAAAAAAAAATCATAATTACGATGAGTAAACGACAAATGAATTGCACTTTTAGTTTCACTCTGTTAGTTTATTTGTTAGGACCGGTTTCGGCTTTTTCACCAGTATCAAATTAGATGAGGCTCTTGATAATGGTGTAAAAGCCGAAACCGGTCCTAACAGTAAAAATTAGACAAAAGTTGTCGTTTTCTTTAATTATTAATTGAACATGAAATTCTACAAATTAAATAAATCATTATTCACACAAGAATATTTCATGATCTTACAACTTGTAGCTAAGAGACTCCAAAAATACTTCTCTGATAGATGCATTTAGAATAGAAAATCACGACTGATCATCAGGTTGAAGATATATTTTTAACATCGTTTCAAGCTTCTCTTTGCTTTGTTCCTCAAAAATATTTAAGAAAGGAGAAAATTAAAAGAATATTACTATTATTACCAATGAGAGTTGATCGCCTGGATGTACACTTGTCAGATACATGTAAGTCATAAATTCACTCATAACAATAATGGTTATGAATGTGAATATAATTACCACACCACTCGTGCGCACTGCGCACATTTGGTCAACAATAGGTTATACACTCAACTGCAACAGAATTGTTCACCTGCTGATTGATCATTTACATACAGAAATGAAATTAATATGCATATATCTATTAACTAGAGCTCCAAAAAAGTGACAACTATGCGATAAGTCACATTTTGGCGAAACGCTGGCGATGTACCACTTTTTTGGAGCTCAACTGTGCATTATAATCCTTGTGTAGCGATCGGCGAAACTCTGGCGAGTCGCTGGAATTGACTATGCATACGGCTGTACTCTTAGTTCCTCTGCGCACCCGTATAAAGTGATAACTCTAGGAGAAGAAAGGAGGCACATGCAATCTCTAGCAGAGAAATACTTTATTGCTTACTTGTATGGGTGCGAGAGAGACATTCATCTGCACGTATGTGATAACACTTTTCCAATTTATGGTTTGTAAACACGCCAGTGCAGTGCAGCGCGTCTTTTTATCAGTTTTATATTTACAATGAACTCGATCAAAGAGACTAAAGGTGCATTTAGTCAACATAAACGTAACTTTAGCACAAGCACTGACATAAACATAACCCTGAAAATAATTTTGTATGAGACCTAATATTACACGAGTTTTAGATTTAGGCATTCATTTGAGAATGATAGGTACATTTTATGACATGAAGCTTCAGGTACACGTGAATTAAGGACAACATTTTTATCGTAAAAGTAAGATTCTTATAAAATTGGGAATTTCAAAGTGACATGTTTTTAGCATAAACTTAATATTGTTGTATAAATGGTGCCATTTGATTTAACAGATTCAACTTTCGTTTTTAACATATATTTAAACACAATTTTAAAATGATGTTGACTAAATGCACCTTAAACTAACAAGGAGGGTTTAATAAGCTCTAGACAATCAGAATCTTGTAGCATCTACGCGTCATAGTGACGTACTTGGATATGAATACAGAGTTGAACTCGAACCAAGCAACAAAACTATCAGCAGTAACTCTCATATACCAAGAGCTAGTCCGTCACTATCTATAGAGAACGGCGGCCATGACACGTCCAACTACGTCACATTTCGTCACAAATGTTCTTTTATCTCTTTTTATCAGTGTCCCCATTGTCTTATGAGGATTAGACTCTCCTGTTAAATAATGTTTAGTCTCCTTGAATCTCGATTCCTCCGCCACTGCCAGGAGACACAAGACAAACATGGCGGCCTCCATAAGAAATCCAGTCGCGCAGCCTGACGAGCATTCCAGTCATCATATTATAATTTCATTTCAGTGTTTAGATATCAAAAAAAAAAACTCAAAAAGGCATGGGATGGTGTGGGAAGTAAGATTAGTTGTACAATTTTTGTTGCGATATCAAATCAAACCAAATCAAATATACTTAATTGATGAAAATAAAGCATTTTCAAAACATCACAAAGAATAAAATACAATATTATGTGCTTGTTAATACCTGGACGAAATGGAACGTTTCTCAAAATTAATTGTTCAAGGTATGTGTAGAAGGTGAAGCAAATTTTTTTCCCAAGAAGTGATACACCTTATTTCCTCTACTCTTGAATAGAGACAATGCCAAAATTTTCTTCTCTAACGGTATATCTTCGAGCTTTCGACTTCAGATGTTGGTTGCGGAGCTGCCACATTATGATGTTAAATGACGGTATGATAACATGTTTGGCGAATGACTGTAAATTTGGTGTAACTGTAACCTTTTCTGCAATGGCAAGACGTTCCTCATGTGGTAGACTATTATTCAGCATTCTTGACATTTGGGCTCCCCATCTCTTCACTTTTTGGTAGAATATTCTTGCTTTTGGAGAAAGATTTTTATCTCGAATTTCATTCACGTCACCCAATGAAGTTCTATTGGTCTCTAAAGAATTATTATCATCAAATGAATTTTCTCATTAAGTTTCTTTGAAAATGTACTTATCACTAGACTCTCTTGTGAGAAACGTTGCTGACATATTTATCACGTATTTCTATCGCTGAAAGATTATGACGCGGTGATTTAATACTCTCTATCTAGGCTTGACAAACTTCTAGTTCCCAGATGGAAAAACGATGTCTATCAGTCACTAACTCAACACTTCTAACAATTTTTCATGCGAACATAAACTAATACAAATGCCATACAAAATACTTAATTCAAAATGATTAAAATGAACATAACATAAACACAAAATACCCCATTTTGTGAACACAAACAATAAACAACAATATCTTACATATATTTACTATTAATGTTTCCAGCGCTGCAAGTGGGTGTATTCCGAAGCTCAAACAGGAAACGGCAAGAAGACCGTGCTTTCATATCTCAACTTTGTTTCTGACCTGTGCTGGTCACCAAAGACAATAGCTGTTTTTTGGCGTTGAACCCCAGGGACCCTGTGTTGAGTTCGCGCGATAAATTTCGAATGTGTTATTTGCATCGCGAAAAATTCACATGCAATATTCTTCTCGTTCGATACGCTATTCCCGAACCGAATGCGATACAGAGTTGGTCGGTTTGGAAGGGTGTGAGGGAAGTCTTAGCTTGGGTAATGAATTCAACCGATAGCTCAAAGGTATTTCACATGACGTGACGCGTCACGTTGACAACTGTTCTGCTTATATTTCTTGTATTGTTTTACTATAACCAATCGATTAAAAATATCTGGTTGATTTATAGCATTGATTACTTCATCAAGGCACATTGAAACATGACACTGAATGCTACTTGTATATTGGAAGCTGAGTCTAACAGCTGGTAGCTGCCACTTGCGAGGAATCTAAGATTTATTAAAATATTGATATAAGCATGTTTTATTACAAATAATATTCATATATCTGCCTATTTAGACTGAAGGTAACTTACTTTTGTCTCAATATTTATAGCTAACTCTCTACTTCCCTCCTTTATATAGGGAGACACAGGCAGTTTTGTAGTACTTACGTAAAAAGTTAGGTTGTGAACTCAGCTTCATGCCCATGATGCCGTGAAAGGCGCTCCCACCCCACGGATAATATTATCCGTGCTCCCACCCCATTTATCAACTTTACCGTTGGTAAGCAAGAAACAATCCCTATTTTACCGACATAAGGAACTTGACATATGACGGCATGACGCTCTTTCTGTTCTAATGAATCTAATGTGCTCCATTTTCGTGTTTCTTGTGTCTTGTGACGTGTTGGAAGACGTGAAAATCACAAATTCAAAGTTGCAAAAGATTTAAACACTCTATGGGTGTGGGACAGTAACAAGATTGGGTTATATTTTCGTAGTGTGCTTTCACAAATCACAAAATATTACCACTTTTGTTCATACTTGTGGGTTTGTGAGTTTTGTGCTCCACTGAATGTTGTTTATGTTTCCAGGAAATTACCATGGAAGGTTTTCCTTGTAGAACATGTTTGTCGATTACAGGAGAAGGAGCAAGTGTCAACATTGAACAAAAATGTTTTTCAAACAGAACCGTAAAAGAAATATTAATTCAGTTTTTACCACAAATGGTGAGAGCAAACGTCTTTAGACGCCTAATCATTATAATATATACATTTTTGTATTTCTTTAGGAATCTACACTCTCTGACAATGACAGTATTTGTAGAATATGTTTGAAAACTATAAAATGTTTCATGCGATTCTTGGACAAATGTTTGGACATTGAGAATAATCTTCACAAACATGAACTTGCTGGAAAGGATTTGCAAAGTTTTGATCTTGATGGAAACATGGAAATTGTGGAGAGTATTCAGATTGTTGTTGAAGACGGTAAATTTTGACACTATTTTTACACCAAAAGCTTTCCAGTTTTGAAACTGTTCAATTATTGTTTTTGAATATTGTGTATTCTGAATGGAAAGGTACTCTGTTCTTTATAACCTCATGAATTTCTGTTGTGCCTAGCAGGTCTTGGAATCTTTGATGAATATATCTCTTGTTTTTTTCCATTGGTCACAATTGGCCATGTTAAAAGACAGATGAATGCTGATAAATTATCAATTTTTTTTAACAGTACACATGTATGTTGTGGAAACCAGGCCATTACGAAATATCTAATATTTATTTATTTTACTTTTTATAACCTCACTGGAGTAAGGCTACTTACTGACTAAAAGAAAATAGTTGAATCTGTAAAATATAAAAACAAAAAGTGTAAGATATGATTCAGAGTCCTATGGTATAAAAACAGATGGGAAGATGCTATCTCTGAATTATTGGTAAAGGTAACTTTACCGGGCTCTTTCTTGAAACAAAAAGAAAAGTGGTGTCACTTACGTAGTTTTATCTCCTGAACACGAATACGAAAGAATTTCGTGCGGGTTTCTTATACTTTTCGAGCTATGACCTTTTGAATCTGGAAAATTGACCATATTCAAAAACGATTTTTTCGGTTTTTGGCACAAAATGCCCCCTTTCTGATGAGGATTTCAGTTATAAGGGGTGATATAAACAAAATAGGTACTTCAAAAAGAAGGAAGGGACACGATTTCCTTACTGCCAAGAAGAAATGCTGTGAACATTCCAAAAAAAAAATGTTTTTGGTATTCTCTACTTTGTTTTTTTAGCCATTTTTTGTTTGGGTAGACTCACTCAGTTTTTTCAAGATTTGTTATGCTTTTTATCAAACAAAAAATTTGTTTTCGAATATCCCTTATTGGATAAAACTACCCTTAATAGATTGATTTCGTTCTGAAATTGGTTGGGATAGATCAGTTCCAATTTTGGATTTGTGACTAATTGAAAAAAACTAGAGTAGTCCCACCAAATGCACCCATTATACATTTGGACATCTCTGGTATCCATCCATCTATTTATTTCAAATTATTTATTGTATTTTTAATCAAATTTGAAAAACTTTGTGAAACTAGAGCAACTAACTTTCACTGGATTATACATGGCTCAAAACAGTGATTTTCAGCAGATCTTCAGGAATATTACGAGGAAACAGATACCCTTCATAATATTGAGGATTCAACAGAAAAAGTAGAACATGATCATGCCTATATTAAGTCAGAAGGTGAGGATGCAGAAGGGTTTCCTGATCAATCTGTTGATTTGGAGCCAAACGACATTTTTATTCAAGAAACTATTGCTGAAACTGATGAAATTTCAACTGACGGTGAATTGGCGAAAGACCAAACTTATGAAAATGCTGAGCCTCAGGAGAATATCATTTTCTCTCAGAGTGATTCACCTTTTATTGCTATGGGAGAAGTGGAGTCCCAAATTAAGGACATCAGTTGTATCAAGACAGAAAATATGAAAACTGCTAATTCGTAAGTTTTGATAGTTTAGACGTTTGAATATTGGATAATTCACAATAATAATAATAATATTTATTTCAGAAATTGACTTGTACAAAAATATAAATTGTGGAAAATGTCATAAGGGGAAAGTATTTATACGTTTATAACAAAGCTAAGGTACTACAAACTAAAATATTACCTATTTTCCCTTGGCTCTCACATTACAGGATTTTCATCTTCCTGGCAATCAAAACATTAAAAAAAAATCTGTACTATATATTATACACTGCAGCTTTTTGTACTACTTTTTGAAATAAAAGACATTGTGATTGCTTGAAAGTGGGAGGAGGGGCACACCAATTTAAAAATTTCAAATGGCATGGGGGGGTCAAGTGACACATCAATTCTCTTTTCAACCCTCTAAATTTTTTCAGATTTAGAATGATTCATTATCAGTCATTTGTATTATGAAAAACAACCATTCTTACAGCCGTATGCATAGTCAATTGCAGCGACTCGCCAGAGTTTCGCCGATCGCTACACAAGAACTATAATGCACAGTCGAGCTCCAAAAAAGTGGTACATCGCCAGCATTTTGCCAAAAAGTGACTTATAGCGTAGTTGTCACTTTTTTGGAGCTCGACTGTGCATTATAATCCTTGTGTAGCGAACGGCGAATCGCTGGCGATTGACTATGCATACGGCTGTTAGTCTCAAGTGTACCACTTTTATTAGGCAGGAACTATACCATGCAGATCCGCACTAATTCTTGATATTTCGAGAGCATATTAAAAAAAATTACAAAATCCAGAAAAACTTAGATCTTGGGTCTCTGTGATCATTATTTAGCAACATATTTGAGGGTCTACAGGTTTACTTGTGTTATGTCAATCAATCAAAATATGCTTTATTATCAAAGAATAATTTCTTATTGACAAAGCGTGTATAAGTGTAAATTAAATTAATAACATTTTATAAATAAATTTATAAAAATAGTCACAATTAAAATTAAATTGGTTTACTTATCTACTCTCCTGAAAGATGTGCCTAATATTGAACATTTTAATTTTCAGCATCATTATAGCAGCTGAAGATGGTACTTTTTATGAATCACTGGAAACTGAAAGTATTTACATCTGTGAATTGTGCGGGGAAGGTTTTCTTAGCGAATCATTACTCAAAGATCATCTCGTTCTTCATGAAGAGGTATCAATAATCTGCGATAAATGTCCCAAAATTTTCAAAAATAACACTGCTCTGAGGGCACATTATAAGTAAGTGATATACATTTTGTTAAAACTGTTGAACAAGTTAGTTTAAGTAGTTTAGGATCCACTAGAAATAAAGGTTAACAAGAAAACAAATATACAATGTGCTTGCTTAAGTTGTCTACAAATTTCTATACTTGTTTCAATAAATTGATGGATGTAGCCGTTACTACGTGGTAGGAAATCATCACGAAAAATGAGAAATAAAACTTTCTATGTTTTTATACCACTTCTATTTGTAACCAACGTTAGTGTAGTTTCATCCTATATGGACATTATCAAACAATACAATAATCTGAAATAATAAATAACACTCCTTAAATACCCTTAATTCTACCCGAGGTCTGTCTTAGTGACTAACGGTCATTAATGACTTTTACCTGGACCTTGTTTATTTGCGACAATGTGACTGAACTGCCTTAAAAACCAGTGAATAGACCAAATCCAGCTGATCATTCAGTAGGTTACATCCACAATATTTGTGTTTATGAATTTCTAGGGATTCTAAATAATTCAGTTTCCAACCCTTGCTTGCATAGTGCAAAATTTCCGTATTGTTCAGACTCGGAAACTTGTGGTTGCATTCCAAGGAATGGTTTGAAAACGTCGAATCATTTTTTCCTAGTCTGAAGGACCTTTCATGTTCAGCGTATCTTTTTGAAAAATTACGTTCACATTGTCCCACATAAACACCGTTACACTCTGGACACTTGCTACTTCTTAGAAAGAATAATATACAAGTAGCATACCAGGTTGTCTAATTTTCTTTTCAATGCCAAAGATAGAATAGCAAAAATGGAAAAATCTGGAGTTTATAAGCTTAAGAGTCCAGAGTATAACGGTGTTTATGTGGAACAATGTGGACGTAATTTTTCAAAAAGATACGCTGAACATGAAAGGTCCTTCAGACTAGGAAAAAATGATTCGACGTTTTCAAACCATTCCTTGGAATGCAACCACAAGTTTCCGAGTCAGAACGATACGGAAATTTTGCACTATGCTAGCAAGGGTTGGAAACTGAATTATTTAGAATCCCTAGAAATTCATAAACACAAATATTGTGGATGTAACCAACTGGATTTGGTCTATTCACCGGTTTTTAAGGCAGCTCAGTCACATTGTCGAAAAGACAAGGTCCAGGTAAAAGGCATTAATGACCGTTAGTCACTAAGACAGGCCTCGGGTAGAATTAAGGGTATTTATTTAAGGAGTGTTATTTATTATTTCAGATTATTGTATTGTTTGATAATGTCCATATAGGACGAAACTGCAGTAACGTTGGTTACAAATAGAAGTGGTATAAAAACAGAAAGTTTTATTTCTCATTTTTCGTTCTATACTTGTCTTGTTTATTACTGATTTTATTAAAAAATGTTACTCTTGATTAAAAGTTCTGCTTATCCCATAACTGAGAGTGCTTCAACAAAAGTTGAAATTTTGCATTATTATAGGGACAGGGACAGAAATATTATTTCAGCGGTGAGATACCTTCAATTATAAGTAAAATATCGAAAAATACTACATAGAAAAGTTGTTTGGAATTAAATATCTCATACAACTTTGAAGTGACAGCAACCCAAGTTCAACTTTGTTTATTTTAAATATATTTTTTTATTAACCAAGGATTCATTTTTTCATTACTGATTTATGAAAAAAAAAATTATGCTGATCCCAGAACTGAGAGTGCTTCAACAAACAAGATAACATTTCTCATATTATACAGGGAGGAGCAAAATATCATTTCAGCTCTGGAGTGAAGTACCTTCAATTGGTAAAATATCGAAAAATACCACCTAGAAAAGTTACTAGTTCAAATTCAGATTTTCATAGCCTTTGTATGTATGCAGTCAAAAATAAAATATTGCATAATTCCGTTCCCACAGTTTATGCTACTAGAAGCACAACAAATGAATTGCTACCTATTTCCAAATTTCATAAAAATGTTTGTCATCGATTTCTAACTTACACATTACCGAAAATTTTTAATATACCAACATTGAGAATAAAACATAAGAAATCATAAAGCCTTCTCAAGAGAAGCAAACAAATTTATATTCGAAAATCACTTTGAGTTTATCAAAATATTAGAACATCAGCAGTTACACTGAAACTTTGTTGTATCACTATTTTGCTCTCCTACCTTCTGTACACAATAATTGTAATTTAATTTTAGTTTTTTTCTTTAAGATTATTGAGTATTACTTCACAGCATAACACAAGTGCTTAGGTGCTATCTCTGTACACAATCTGTACGTCTTTATATTGTATTTAAACTGTTATTCCGATCCGCTATCCTTCTGCTATTTTGTAATTTTGTGTACCTAATAAATAAATTAAATTCGAGAAAATTTTTGAATGGTATTCAATTCTAAATAACTTTTCTGGGTAGTATTTTTTGATATTTCACAAATTCTACTTTCTTGGAGTAACTCCAGTGCAGAAATAATATTTTGGCCCCTCATCGTACAATAAGAGAGATTTTAACTATTTCGCCAAAGCAGACTAAGTTTGCGAGGACAAGTAGAATTTCACTGCGTGAAGAGAAACTAATGAAAAATTAAATTCGAATAAAGTCAGAGAGGTTTTCGGGAGAGGATCGAACAAATGAAAACTAGTACAGTTTGGCAAACATAGCTGAGATTATGAAATTTCCACTTCTTGCGAGAACAATCACGTGAATATCACTGGATAGTACAACTAAGGCACATCATGGGCGTGAATATTTTCACAATTGCAGCTATGTTTGCCAAACTGTAATTATGACTATGTTTCACCATTGTTTATGAAGTAAGATAGTTAGCCAACTTAATGGGATATTGGATTCAAATGGATTCGACATGTAGATGGCGACAGTGATCTCGAATCCAAGTCATGTCGTAACTTCAGTTGATTGCAATGATTCTTCATATTCAAGATAAGAATTGACTTGTTTTGACTACTAGAAATTGCAAATAAAATTCACATTAGTAATTAGCGAATTGCTCTATTTTGATGTGATATATTATATATTTACCTTTTCTTTTAGATTGAAGCACACAGATGTTGAACGCTACAGATGTGATATTTGTGAACAAACATTTGCAAGAGCTGATTATTTGAGAAATCATCTTAAGCGCCATGAAGAAGAGGATACTGATTCGTCAAAGGTCAAGTGTAGAGTGCCAGGAAAATTTCTCAGATTCAGAAATACCGGTAATTTATATTCTTTAGATACGGTATTGCAGGAGCACTATTTGAAAATTAATTTTGCTTCCTCAGTTAGAAAACTTGCTTTATTGAAAATAATAATTAAATTTTGCGCTTAGTCTGTTCAATTGGGCACCTGGGTTCTGGGAAATTTCTTCGACTGAATATCTTGTAGACATTTGCTATTTTCTTGACTTTTTCGACCACAGAACTTGTGGACAGCTCGAAAGGACCAAAATGTTATATTGTTTCGTAAGAAATTAGCTTTTACAAGAAAGAACTTTACGACTTTTCTTTTTATTTAATCAAAAACATTGACTGCTTACTGACAATTCATATCAACATCTAACTTGATAATAATAACAATATTATCTCAACAACAACAAAGATACATTAATTACATTGATGTATGCTCAATGAAAACACCGAATGTCTGACTTGTACCTATATTTTTGTAGCCTCCAGGAAAATAAAACAATTTTATTTTTATTTTAAATAAGAGAATAGTGATTTGATTGACATCCTTTTGTTTATTTTTTCCAGATGAACCTGTGCCTTGCAAACTTTGTGGAAAGTATTACAATGGCATACAAAAATTGAAAGTCCATCTTCAAACTCATCTTATAGTCAAAAGATACAAATGTGAATACTGTGATTTGACCTATAAAAGATGGCCAAGCCTTAAGAGACATGAAAAATCTCACCTAGAATCTAACAAAGTATTCCACAGGTAAGATATTTTGTTGATGACAGTTTGGAGTGATTAAAATACAGTTTCAAGCATAAAAATTTCAGTCCCTTATTGAGTTTCATATCTGAAGGAATACAGCATGGTTTCATTTTATATTTTTCACATTTAGAACATCTCTGGAAAAACTATTAGTGCAATCATATTCAGTAGAGGTGGAGATATAGCCCCAAATATCTTAAACTCGTTTTACTTTGAACTATATTATTGCCAACTGTGAATTTTCAAGATTTATTACTTTTTTGCCTCACCAATCTTTTACTTTTTTTAGTGATTTTAGTATTTGAAATTGTATATTATTAGATCTACACTTTTTCTGTTAGTAGAATTATTAATATCTCTGAAATAATCTGAAATGTGGATGTTCTTCAGGTTATTAATATGCCCATAGATCCACAAAGTGAGATTTAAAACAATTATGGTGTCTAAAAAACATTTTTCAACCAACTATTTTATTTAATGTTAACAGATGCAACGTATGCTGGAAGAGATTCAATACAGAAGCAGAGTTAGAAGCACATATGTCGCAGCATGGAAACCCTAGGTACCGATGTCAGCTGTGTGAGGAATACTTCCATAGGAAGTACCTGTTTGACAACCATTACTTGTTGAAGCATGCAACTGAAGAAGATATTGAGAATTCAAAAAAAGAAATTATTTACAACACCCTATTGGAACTGTCAAGTCAGGATGAGTGAATTAGGTCTTATCAGTTTATTAAATTTTGTGGAATCATTGATTATGGAAGTCATTAAGTTGAAATTATCATGAATTGTTGAATAGTTTGTACAGGTTTTTAGTGTATTAAACATATATTTGAATTCATCCAATCTTCTGAGCTGGGACCACCCATACTTATTGACTGAGTTGAGATGATACGAGGATATATTGAAAAATTCTTAGCCTACTATAGAACCAAACAAAATTTCAATGTCAAAATATTTTATTTCTCAACATATTCTCCTCTTATTTGGATACATTTATTACAGCGAACCTGCAACTTCTCTAGACCTTTAAAAAAAAAAGTTTCTTCTTGTTCTGCATACCACACCTCCACAGCTTTTATTACCTCCTCGTTGGAAGAAAATTTACGACCTTTTAAACTTTTTTTCAGTTGAGGAAAGAGATGATAGTCGGACGGAGCCAAATCTGGTGAATAAGGGGGGTGTTCTAGTAATTCAAATCCTAAATCACGAATTTTTTGCCTGGCATCATGAGATTTGTGTGCAGGGGCGTTGTACTGCAAAAACAAAACACCTTTGGATAGCTTAGGATAAGTTCGGTGGACACATTTTTTCTTTTAATTTATTGCGTAACTCTGGTTTACTTTTTTGACGTCAAACTTTACACTGACACTTCTAATAAGTTATTGTTCGTAGCTATGGTAACGAAATATTTTGTTTATGCAGGGAACTGGTCCAGGCTAACTAGATATCAATACATCCTCGTAGCTTCAGATTTGGTGAAATGCTCAGTGAGCGTTAAACAAACAACATATTTGGATTATATCTACAGCGTGAGCAAAAAATATACTGTATCACTTATCACTTAAAGAAAAATTGGAATTAAAATCCAAAAATTCGGCTTCTCGTCCATTTTTCTATTTAAGATCTTTTTGCTTATGCTTACTTCAAAATGTATACCCTACCAGCGGAAAGGATTGATACAACTTTCTTCTCACCCTGTAAATTTAATTTAAAAAAAATTCAATATCATATTTGTAACAAAAACTTGGTGGACTTTTTCACATGACGATAAATAGTTGAATATAAATTGTTGAATCTGATATCTTACTTTATTTATTAATTCCAAGAACATTTCTGTTGATATAGGGATACAAAAATGTATGTATAGTCTATACGAACTCAATTGAGACTACACACAACCAAGCGATCATACGAGGTTGTATCAATATACAAATTGCCGCTGATAATTTGCCTATGCATAAATAACACCTTATCCGCTCCTCGCCTCCATTGCTGTCCACGTGGACTAGATATCTTCTGTCACATGAAAAGGGAGGGCGAAATGGAAAACGAAAGCCTTTGATTGGCCGCTGTCGAATTCTAATTGGTAAAACACCGAAAGTCTTTGACATGAATTCGAATTAGTTTTTATTTGCGATATTTATTTACGAGACATTGGCGGTGTAGCTAGACAGAGACACATATTTACATATATCGTTATTTAGAAGTCTTAATTATATTATCTGTTGGGTATAGCATTCTGGAGACCTTTCGATGTTGATGTAGTTGAAACAGAAGATTTTGATGCTAATTCAGAGTCGCTCCGAGTGGAAGTTAATCCAGAACGTCTCCAAGTGGAAGCTGATCTAGGGCCACTACATAGGGAATTATTCAATAAAACCTTACACATTCAAACTCAAAGGGTTATTTTGAATATGTATTCGCGTTTGAAGTATGAGAATAGCAATGGTTTTTCAGACAATCAAATTGTGAGACAGACAGAAACTCAAGAAACTTGATTCAGCTTCCAAAGAACACATTTGCAGATGTGTGTATAAGTTTTATCACGAAAATAAGGTGCCGAAATGATTCATGATAAATTACGTTAATATCCAGATTATGTTTATAAATCTTTAGATACTTTGTGAAACATTTCACTTGACTGCGGATTCAAATAAAAAAAATTGGATGAACGCGTGGTTATAATGGACTCAGCACGAATCTTTGTCCGTCGACAAGACTACTTAAGAAAAATAAAAGAATATCGAAATAAGAATGGAGACATAATATATCTTGATGAGATGTAGTTTGATACCCATGCTGTCGTCCAATTCGGTTGGGTAGATAAAAGCATCAAGTGTATGTTGTAAGCTTCTTTTTTCTAGAAGAAAAAGAATTATAATTCTTCATGCGGGAAATGAATAAGAGTTTGTTGCTAATGCGTTGTTGTTTGCAAAAAATATCAAAATCATCTGCTGATTATCATTAGAACATGACCGCCGAATTGTTTGAAATATGGGCAGAGCAGCAGCACTGAATATTCGATCTCATTCCGTAATCGTTATGTACTTACCAACGTCGGATCGACCAATGACACGGCTAGACTCAGTTATTTACATTTCGACTTGTGGTCTCATTCTAACTAAGCACAATTTTTATTGCCGCTTGTTTCGCGGAAAATAGTTGCCAGTCTACCCAAAAGTCGGCAAAGCTGAGTTGCTGAATTATCTGCTTATATACAATGTATATAAGCAGATAATAGCCGCGAATTTTGAATTGATATAGCCGATACTTGATGAAAATCCATTATACTCTATATAATGAAACTATAGTTCAAATGATTTTCACATAAAGAGGGTTTACAAAACCACGACAATTGTTTCGCTTTACAAAAGCTTCTTCGGGTGGTGAAGATATACTAAATTACATATTTGCTATGTTACTTTAAATATTTAGTATTTAAGTATAAGTATTTAAGGATAGTTTTTAATGATAGATTTAAGTATTTAAGTATAAGTATTTAAAGTAACATAGCAAATATGTAATTTAGTATATCTTCACCACTTAAAGAAGCTTTTGTAAAGCGAAACAATTGTCGTGGTTTTGTAAACCCTTTTTATGTGAAAATCATTTGAACTATAGTTTCATTATATAGAGTAATAGCCGCGAAACAAGCGGCAGTAAAAATTGTGCTTAGAATGTGACTGTATTGACCGCATCTCGAAATGTAAATAACGTAGTCTAACGGTAATATGTAACTGGTTATGGACAATGCATTTTTTATCAATCCCATCAATATAAAAAAATCCCTATAGCGATACAAAAAGAGCCGATGGAAAGTAAATATATAGGAATACCTCAGAAGAACAGGATGAAAATATTGTTGGAATTGACCAAGAGATAAAATTTCAAGAAGGAATAAACTTTTTGAAAAACGTGGTCAATGTTGTCCTAAGTCTGCCGTCATATTACTGCATTTTCAATTCCATTGAGATGATTTCGGCTGATATTAAAGGGAAACTGAGAAAACATAATGACTCGCCAGAATTGAGTGGATCTGTATTGAATAATATCAGAACAGTGGTAGATGGAATGGCTGGAAGTGATATGTGGAACAAATGTTTATTTCATTTGATAGACAAAGAAAATTAATACAACATCCTACCACCGATCAATCAGATTATCAAACACGTCTCCGGCAACTCGTGTCGCGCGTTGATACAAATTTTACTGTGTGCCAGTGACACACCTGGGCGCGAACCCGCATTCTTTATTTATAAAGTTCTCTATTGGAAACAGTTCTTTTGATCGTAGTACCAGAGTAATGATTTAAAACTTCCAATTCCAAAAAGTACACTTATCAAAAACTCGATATTTTATAATGGATGTAAGATGTTCAATCACCTTCCAGTAAATATTAAAAGAATCTCATCACTTTTTCTTTTCAGAAAAGTGAAAAGTTTGTTATCAGTTTATTATAGTCTGCAAGAGTTTTATGATGATAGTTATTTATGTACCAAGGACGAAAAACTGTCTATTATAGTCGAGCCTGCAAATTGATAGCCGAGGCGCAGCCGAGGATAGCAAGCAGGCGAGACAGTAGACAGTTTTTCGCCGAGGTGCATATTACATTTTTTCGTCGACCTCTACATACCTTTATGAAAGTAAGTACTCGCATGTTTGCTGGCCTCAGCTACGTCCAACTCTTCGAACTGCAGACTCGATCATAATTTTAATGAATATAAACAAAATGTATTTGAAGTGTAACAACTCTCTATTTCAATTATACTACAAAATTAAATCAATCTCGAAGATGAATATTGAACGTACAGTTTGTGCAATTATTGATATTAATTCCTGCTGTCGAAGAAGATGCAAGAGACAAGTTTTGATTTTGGGTACTTGTTGATGCAACTTCAGATGCAGGTGCTCCAACAGCACCATTTCCAAAACTTCTCTCTTGAAGTGCTTTACCTGAAATCTAGCGGATTTCGTAAATAATTAATTTGACAACAGCAAATGACAGTTATTGTCACAGGCGCCTATGTGTATTAATTAAAACGTGGATTTACGAAAATGACTCAATCGCCGCTCTCGTACCGTGCCGTATCATAGTGACCACAGCGGACGAAAAGAGTTTGCGGACGAAAAGTGTTTGCGGACGAAAAGTACTTGCCTTCAAAAATAGTCGATTTTTCGTCCGGAAATTAGTACGTAAAATGTCATTTTTTGCAGAGGTCGACAAAAAATAACTATTACGGTCAGATTTATGATTATTCGACATGTGGCTCAGCGGTGGACCCGGTTCGAGATCAGATGTGGAAAAAACATTTTTCCCAAATTTATCGAGTATCGACATACGGCCACATGCCCTATTAAAAAGCAGGTATGATGTTAGTTCTCTAGATGCCAAACCCGTCGTCTTGCTTTCTTGGGATACGCATCGACCCGAGATAGAGCTGTAGGTTTTCCTACAGCTTACGCCACCAAGAGCGCCACTGCAAATGATAATAGTAATGGTCGTCATCTACCTGCACAGGCTTTGCCTTTGGGTACACTCGTGTTTATGAGGGAGTATTATAATTAAAGATGGAGAAAATTTTATTTTTATTGGGTTAATAGTAAAAAAAATTGCGGCTCTACTTGAATTTGTTTTAATATAGTTTCAATACAAAATGAGACAATGTACCTTCAACTTCAAAAAAAAGGAAAGCATCATTGTGAACTTCCAATGAACAGAACTAAAAGGATCTGATGATGAAATGGATGACGTAAATCAATTAAAAAAACGGGAGTGATGATAGGGATCATAATCCTCAAGGTGAGGATTTATCCCAAATCCAGCAATTTGTTGAAGAATATAGTCATCATCAAAATGAAAAAAGATCGCAGGCAGATGCCTTTACTTGGTCTTCACAGGTAATTCAAACTGATAGGACACCATTTTCAGGTTAACCTGGTTCAAAGATAAATCCAAGTGGAAATAATCCTGTAGATAACTTCAACCTGGTGGATTATGAAGATTTTTATGAACTAGTTATTTCAAACGCCGAAACACCTATGAATATTCTGTTGAAATACTTTTACAAAGGGAATCACTAACAAGAAGGATTGTGCTTCTTGTAAATACTTGTCGGTAGGCGAATTTTAAACTTCTCTTTATGGGAATAATAATGTTATCTCGCATAAATTACTATAGGAAAACCAATTCGTTATTTAATCTGCAAGTTTTCGAAAATGCCATGAGTCGCAACAGATTTATTTTCATTTTACGTTTTTGTGTGAATACAGAGGATGCTCAGAATATACTCCTTTATTATCCAAAAACGGAAGTAAGTCACCCTTGACGAATCTATAGTTTTTTGACGAGCCAGGTTTCAATTTAGACAATAACAAAATGTAAACGTATTAAGTTTGGTACGAAATTTTATATTTTAACATGTACGGTGGTGGTCGTGATGGTAGAACGTTCGCTTCTCAACCAGCACGGTCGCTGGCCCCGTGTATAGCATCACACGTTAGAAGGTAAGGGCATTGACTTCTCAAGCTCGCACACGTTTCTCGAAGAATTTTCTCAAGCTCGCACACGTTTCTCGAAGAATTTGCTGAAGAGGAATTGAATCCCAAACTAAAAGTTAATAGATATAAAGTTGGTATTGGTTCAACTCTGTTTTGAAAATCTTCTAGGTCCATCTTCAAAAGTTTCGCGTTTGAGAATACCCTTAGTTGGACGTTATGTTTACTTTCGATTTCTTTGCAGTTTTCATCAGTTAAAATCATTTTAGATTTCTGTTCTCCGCAAGAAATATTGTTAAGGTTTCATACTAAAATAAACATGTGCTCAAATCACTATTAAATCTCAATGCGCCAAGTGCGGTGACGGCACATGGAATAAAATTTCATTCCGTGTGCCAGCACCGCACCAGATGCGTTCAATTTTTATTTTCAGTTAATGAATTATTCATTAACTCAGTTTATAGTTTTGTTAATGTCCATATAGGACGAAACTGCACTAGACAAGCGAGCGGGTCCGGCAGACATTTCGCAAATCCGCGCGCGTAGTTTTGCGAAATGTCGGCCGGACCTGCTCGCCTTCTTGATACCTACTACTTATTTGTCAATTTTCTCAAATTTATGAAAAAGCTCATTTATCGTGTGTGGCCTGTGGGGCAAGCGACTTCTTTGCTCAGTTGTAATCAAAGTAAGATTGACAAATTTAAATACTTATATTAATAATCAGATTTACACTGATGTCAAATCTAACGAACCAACTTGACATTAATACATTTTCCTAAAATTAAAATTATACCAACTGATTACGATAAATAAGAATTTACTTTGGTATTATTCAACTGTAACTTCCATAAATCTGTTTAATAATAATAATCTTTATTTCATGGAATATTTCATATGTATAACATGGATAAATACAAAACAAAAAATGAAAATAAGCGTCACAGTTAATCATGAGAGTGCCCCTAACTTGGTTACAACAATAATTTGGCAACCATGCATTTTAGCACCGCGGAAATTGGGGTTTTCTATACTCGTGATCATAGCAGTGGTTGTCACAGTTTTTCCATAACCAATTGCTGCTCTACAACTTGCCCAACTTGGCAATCTCGCATTTCCGCTGAACATGAATGGAGTTTTAGTTCACTTTTCACCATAACGACTATCATGACATTTTTTGCATAACAAGTTTCAGTTAAAGTAAAGCAGACAATTTGGCAACCATGCATTTCCGCACCATGGGAATCGGGTTTTTGTTTACTACGGTTTCTCCACAACTGATTTCAGCTAAACTAAAGTTGAGCCTTATTTTGTATACGTCCGTCACAAGATAAAACCAAAATAGCTAGAGAACTAAAAGAAAACTCAGTACATTCATGGAAAAAAAATATATTTAATATCTTCAAAGTCAAAATGTGAATAAACCTGATAATTACGTCTAACAGATTCAAAGCATACTACATAATGCAAAAATACAAAAATATATGTATATTCAATCTGGGCATGGAATGCTGCATCACAAAAGCAAGTCAACATTCGAAAAGACATTCATTAACTAACCTTGCAAACCTGAACACACTAAAGAAAAAGTTAATGTAATTAAAATATTCAACATACAAAACGATAGATAATATACGACACACAGATGTTGCTCTCCAAAATTAGTTTTCATCAGCTTTCGAAACTTCTAACTCACTAATTTTTTTGGTTACTTCCTCACACTCTCCATTATCAGATGCATTACAATTGTTCTCATCAACAATCTCATCCTCATCCGAAGTATTTCCAAGGTCTTGTTCTCCTTTACCATTATACAGATCACATTCTGTGGCTACAATGTTTTGGGCTTCTTCAAACTTTGACTTGAAAAGTGTGGCATCTAAAACAATAAATTATAATAACTTTCCTGTCTAAAATCCACCGCATCCCTGTAAGAGTGCTGATTTTGTGAGACGCCTCAACTTTTTTCGAGGAGGAAGGACCGGTTCTAATATACTGCCTTTCCATAAAGTAATCCCCAATCATTCAAAATAGCAACAAGGAAAATATACAATTTTTTGTTGGTCGAAAAGACGAAAAGTAGATTGGGGGGTATGTGCAAATCAGCACAATCGGATGATGAGTTAAAATTCTTGAAAGGGAAAGATAGACACACGAACATAATAGTTAAAGACACTACGGTAAACACCATTAAATTTCCACAGATTTATTGTCTACGCGACATGTTTCGATACACAGTATCTTTCTCAAGCGAATGTAGTACATTAAATTATTATATGTTAAACATTACTTAAATACCCTTCTTATCAATTGAGGTAATTAGGATCTACCTATGATAAAAATAAAAATTGACAATACAATGTAGGTACCTGTAAATCTCAAAACATATCTACTACTTAATTAGTTCAAAAGGTTTAACAAAGGGGAACTATTAAGGTCCATTTTATCATTTAGTAAACAATTCGAATTTTTCAATTTATTAATTTCCAAGAATTCTAAATAATTAAGTCTGATACCCTTATTTTCAACATGAAGGATTTCAAAGTTTTCATCGAAGTCTTGTCTTCGTCCAAAATATGATTGGCATATGTTGAATGTGTTTTATTATTTACATAATTCATACGGTGTTCACGTAAGCGGCTTTTGAATGGTCTACCAGTCTAACCTACATATACTTTGGAACATGATCCACAATTCAATTTATAAACTCCTGATTTTTTCAGATTTTTGTTTTATCTTTATTATTTTTATTTAGTGTCATATACTATGAATTTCCATCAAGTAACGGCCACGTCAATCCAAAATTTGAAGAAAGCTATGACTAGCTTTCTGGTCAACTGGTATTTTAAATTACTTCTTCGTTGTTCCTTAACGACTCAGAACATTTGGTTCTTCAACATTTGTATTAAGAAGAGTGTATTCCCGAAATTCATTCAGCTTAGGACTTCAAATCCGAGTATAGCAGCCCAGCATGGTATACAAGCAGGCAAAATGAAGTGGATGAAGCAATGTAGGAAATCAGAATACAGCAATAGAGATATTTACAACATACATCTGAAGGTAATATATATATATATATATATATATATATATATATATATATATATATATATATATATATATATATATATATACATACATCCTTTGGAATTTGAAGTTTTAAATCAGGACATAAGAGAGCATGTCAATCAGATCGTTCATAAGAAATATATCAGACAGAAACACAAGTTAAATTTCTTTAATACCTAAAAACACAGGTAAAGATTGTGATAGAAAATTCACTGATCATCAATTTTTTGATAGATTTGTGAATTTGTCAGAAGCCGTCTTTACAGAACAGGACAATTCATTAATTACAAAAGGTTTTAAGCATAATATTAGAAACAGTAATATCATTAAGGACATGGAAATTCTTGGGATTGAAACTGAAATTGCCTTGAAAGGTACTTTGGACATTAATAATAATAAATATCAGGCTACTCATATTATCAAATCAGCATTTCTGAAGGATAATAATAGTATAAATGATATGAGAACCATTAAATCTATAGAGAATAAAACTAAGGAAAAGGATGTAACCTTTACAAGAGCAGATAAAGGTTATACAGTCATTGCAAACAATAGAAATAATTATGCTAAAAAAAACTCTTGATTTTTTAGATTCCGGTAAATTTACAGTACTCAAACGTGACCCCACTTATGTGTACCAACCACAAATCAAAGAATTCTTAAGAAACTCTAAATCAATTTTTAATGAAGCCGAGAATAACACTTATGAATCCACAAACTCCGAAATTATATTCTTTGATAAAATTACATACAAAACTACTCCGTCCGGCCAGTAGTATCATTCGTTACAGCGCCAGCAGTTAAGTTATCAAGAAAGTTAACACATTTAATAACAAACTATTCTAAATTTGTACCGAAATTCAGCCTTAAAAATTCTTATGATTTGATGAATAAAATCCAGGATATTTCTGTTCCAGATAACGCGAAATTAATTTCTTTTGACGTTCAAAATATTTTCCCTAGTATACCTCCCCAAGATACCATACTCTTAGTAGAAGGTTTACTAGATATAAATCATGTCAACCCGGTTATTAAACAAGAGATATTAGACCTTTTGTCGATATGTCTTGCACAAAATTACTTTTAATTTGACAATAAAATATATTCTTCATCTGAAGGTTTGATCATGGGAAAAACCGCTGAGTCCTCTACTGACAGATATCTTCATGGACAACCTTGAAGGAAAAATTCACAAGAACCCACTCTCGCCAAAAGTTTTTGTATTGGTACAGATATGTGGATGACAGTATAGTTTGTTTTAAAGGTACCAACAGACAGTTAGACACCTTTCATAAATATATTAACACTATTCACCCAAACATTAAATTCACATTAGAGATAGAAGTAGAAAAATCATTAAATTTCTTAGATTTGACAATAGGTAAAACCAACAACAAACACCATTCATAATAATTCGATCCATCCATATATACATAAAATATCAGCATACCATAGTATGATACATATATTAGTGAATAATCCTCTTTCTGAAGAAAATTTCTGCAAGAATTAAGTATCATAAAACAGCTAGCAGTTAACAATGATCAAGTCAAATTAACAGAGAATATTCTTGCTAAAAAATTACATAGAAAGGCTATCCAAGAAGTGTACCCCACTATGAGGAACCTTGAAAAATAATTACAGAACTTTAACTTATTCAGGGCCCGTTTCATAAAAAATAGCGTAATTTTTGAAAAAATAAAATTTAAGAGTAGCATTCAGAACAGATAACACGTTGGGAAGGTTTATCAAAAATAATAAAGATAAAACACAAAAATCTGAAAAATCAGGAGTTTATAAATTGAATTGTGGATCTTGTTCCAAAGTATATGTAGGCCAGACTGGTAGACCATTCAAAAGCCGCGTACGTGAACACCGTATGAATTATGTAAATAATAAAACACATTCAACATATGCCAATCATATTTTGGAAGAAGACCATGACTTCGATGAAAACTTTGAAATCCTTCATGTTGAAAAATTCGAATTGTTTACTAAATGATCAATTGGACCTTAATAGTTCCCCTTTGTTAAACCTTTTCAGCTAATTAAGTAGTAGATATTTTTTGAGATTTACATTGTATTGTCAATTTTTATTTTTATCATAGGTAGATCCTAATTACCTCAATTTATAAGAAGGGTATTTAAGTAATGTTCAAAGTAGAATAATTTAATGTTTTACATTCACTTGAGAAAGATACTGTGTATCGAAACATGTCGAGTAGACAATAAATCTGTGGAAATTTAATCGTGTTTATCTTAGTGTCATATACTATAAATTTCCATCAAGTAACGGCCACGTCAACCAAAAAAAAACTGTGAAAATAATTACATTTCAATCTATGCATTTTACAAGACATATTTCAGGAAAAGTCTTTGACAATTTCAAAAGTGATAAACAATCCTTGTGAGTACCTTGTATTTATTCTCAGTTGAAGAAGTCATTCTTCAAAAATATGATAAATTTGTTTAAGACAACAGATTAAATTATCAGTAATACAATATTCCAGTATTGTAATTTAGACAGTATAAAAATAAATATCAAGAAGTAGTTTTACGTCTGTAGTTAAATTAAATTCGAAAATAAGTTTATGGCATATCAGACGGGAAAATTAAAATCAGAACTGAATTATAAAAATGTGGATCAACAGGGATTCGAACCCAGGTCATTGTCTCCGGCAATGTGCGTTAGTCCCCTACGCTATTGAACCTTATTCAAAAACCGGCGATTCACACTTCAAATTCAGCTCTTTGTTAGTATGAGATGATGACGAGGATTAAATGAAAATATGGAAACACTCTCGCATACACACCCAGTGAAATTAAATTGATGTATCAGCTGGTGTCATTCACATATAGGATTATCTAAAATTTCAAGTATGTATGACTAAGCCAAGTAAATACAAACAATGAAGTAGTTTTACGCCTGTAGTTAAATCAAATTCGAGAGTAAGTTTATGACATATCAGACGTGAAAATGAAAACCAGAACTGAATTAAAAAATGGATCATTTTCCCATCTGATATGCCACACAATCTTATTTTCGAATAAAAATATATTTGTTGGTTAAATTCAATATTTTACAATATTATATTAATAGATTGTAATATTCTACTATACACAATGAATTGAATACTGTTCAATTTATTACATTTTAATTAATGTTATTTGTTTTTTTGTTATGATAGAGAATTGGCATTTTTATTTTTTTAAATATGTTTAGATACTTTAAATACATTGTGAACTATACAAATTGAAATCTTTCAATGCAGGGAATACAACTCACAAATCTAATTGGTGAATTCAGTGATTTTTGAAATACTAATAAATTCTATACTTGATTTTTTTATTAAGAAATAAAGAAAACGCAATTTTCGACATCTTGTCATTATTCGTACAAGCTCTGACAAACACTTTCGAATTAATATGCAGCCTCTAGTCATATTTTTTTTTCATCAGGAAATGAAGATAAAGCAATTTGAATAGAATACAATTTTGTTGAGTACCAATAAGAGCAGATTATTTCAGACAGTTAAAATAATTGTATGTGATAAAAGGCAAACAGGTTATGGGTGACAATGCAAAAAAATTATTTCAGAATATGTATGATAAGAGGGTTGTAAAACGCACACCCTACGTCACACAAAAGTCGAATGTTTCCATCATTACATAAAAAAAACAACCTTCCTGTCAAATATGTTTATGCTGCCAAACATTTTTTCGCGATCAAATTGTTTATCACAAAATGAATAAGAAAAAAAGGCAATTTGGAACATCTTGACAAAATCTGTTTATTGAATTCTCAGATCTTTGATCCAAACCACTATTAAAGGAAAGTATCCACTATTAAAGGAAAGTATTAATTCTAATGTAACATTCAATACTTCATAGAATAGATGTGAAAAGTTAAATAAGGAGTGAGACACTGGTCTTGGCGCTCAGGTAATGGATTCAGAGGTTCGTCACTTGGTTGGTTGAAATCATACCTATCAGAACATCATCAAAGTGTCTTACTCAATAGGGTGAAATCCAAAGAATGTGATATCAACTGTAGTGTCCCACAAGGGTCAGCCAACTAAGTGAGTTGGCTTTGAAAAAATTAATCTTTTAGAAACCTTTCAAATTACTGGGAAGCTTGTTGAAGAGCTTCATTGCTAAGCAATTTGACACAGTCTCTCCAATTTTTGATTTTGGAAAAAGTACATAATAGTTGTTTTTTTGCCTAGTGTAGTATTCATGCTAATCTCTACTCCTTATTTCTAAAAACGAACATACACATTTCAAAAATATAACTACTACCAGTCACTTTTAAAATTTTGTGATATTTAAAAGTCTGTCTACAAGAAGTTCTCCTGGGTAAATTTAAAATACACTGTGCTACCAACATGTCAGTCACTGATATTGAATTTCCACATAAACAAATTGCAGTTGAGAGTTGACTTGGGCATAGTACAAGTTCAGAAGCTGTTGTTTACTCAAAAAGGATATCATATTTGGAAATAGTAAAGTGAGAGAGGATAGTTTTGTGACAAGATTTGAGCAGTGAGTTCTCCAGTTGAGACTTTCATCCATAGATACTCCCAAACCGGCTTTTTATACACATTTGCATTGTCATGACAAATTTATAGGCTCTGCATTTCTTTGGATTGTATGGAATCTCACTAAGTTAATTTTGGTTGGATTCAAGTGAAGTTATAAGAAAACCAGGCACTGAGAGAGTTTAGCAGCAATATTTAGTCATAATTTTTGTCTGATACAATACATCATCTGTATAGAGTTTGAAACTAGCATTAGGTGACACACTACTTATTTCATTAATGTAAAGAATAAACACCATAGGGCCTAATATCGATCCTTGTGGAATGCCCTAGTCCACAAGTGGTGATGATTCATTCTTAGGAATAGAATAATTGCTGCATTTTTGAAGTTGTTAAACAATACAATAAAAAAACCAGACACTGAGAGAGTTTAGCAGCAATATTTAGTCATAATTTTTGTCTGATACAATACATCATCTGCATAGAGTTTGAAACTAGCATTAGGTGACACACTACTTATTTCATTAATGTAAAGAATAAACAGCATAGGGCCTAATATCGATCCTTGTGGAATGCCCTAGTCCACAAGTGGTGATGATACATTCTTAGGAATAGAATAATTGTTGCATTTTTTAAGTTGTTAAACAATACAGCTACATTATTAGAATCCAATGTATTTACTGTTGATATTCCTATTTTTAGGATTGATAATGTTAAAAGGGGGGTTAACTTTCACACTCGGAGATTGAGGCTGGAATATCAGACTTCAGTAATATTTCCAATTGGAGGAACAGAAGAAACACTGGATTTATCATAAACTCATTTTGGCTCAGTGTTAGCATGGTCTCAAAATGTTCAAAGAAATGACACAGTTCTATTATGAAAGTCTGACTAAAACCTCATCTAAAATCTCCAGGAATTCAAGATCGGGAGTACTCACCTAGCAGCAGGGAGCAGAAAGGTTCTATACAGAACTACCTGCATTTCGGCCGATGGCCAACCTAGCCAAACAATAATTATATGAAAGTATCAGAAAAGCCAAACTCCTGAAACTCAACTGTGAGTGCATACATAAGGGTTTTCACTTGGAAAGGTAACTAAAGAGAATGTAAAATGTGGAGAGTGGGTGATTTAACTTTTGAGAGCTTAGTACACAATCAGATAGATACAAGATGAAGCAACAAACTTCAATGAAGAAGTAATAGAACCTTTCCTGAAAAACGCAACAAATGAATATAAATGCTTAGAAACAGTTAAGAAGGATTAATAGGGGAGTATACAGCGTTTACCTATTCTGAATATACTTACTATCAACAGTTCCAAACTTAACAGCCAAACATTCAGATTTTGGCCTTTCATCAGCAAAGTCCACAAAAACAGTGTACACAAATGCTTTATCACTTCCTGCACTTGGTTTGAGTTCCATGTAAGGTGTGATAAAGTGATTTGCACACACTTTGAGGGTTTTGTCTCTTCTCATTACAACTCGAACAGAACTGCTTTCATTGTGAACAAGAAGTTTTAATTCTCCGGTGCCCCTTTCCTGAAATATGAAAAATTTTAGTAATTAACAAACAAACAATGTACGATAATGTTCTACTTGCCTTCCATTCCGGTGGGTCACTGGAAGAGTCAAAGCGATACAATTTAGCACGAATTTTAAGCAGTTCTCTTTCATTTTCCTCATTTGTTGATACTTCTACTTCTGGTAAAGTTACTATGGGTTTGAATTGCGGTTCACATTCGGTATCACTACTATCACTCTGTTTGCGATCGTTCTCTGCAGTTACCTTTGTTGAGGAAATGAAACGGATTGAATTAGAGATATTAACTTTTTCTGAACTGCATTTTTTACTTACGATTATCTCGGCCTCACTCATCCTCAGTCACTCTACCACACACACTATTTTAAGAAAAGGAAATAATTTCAAGAACTCCTGCTCGTTTTCTAATCCATAAACTGAAACTGATTCATTACTGTGAAGTTATCTGCGCTACGGTTTTCAGTGCTCGCTTTTTGACATGTAGCAGTTTTGCCAATTGGAAAAACCATGAAGTCGCCACATAAAACAAATATTGGCGCTCTACGTGACGTGTCTCCCGGGCCCAATCAGACAAAGGGCAAGGTTGATTGTGAAGTGAATAGGCAATGCTATTGGTTGCTCGGAATTCTAGGGAGAGTACGTCACAATAATTTGAAATGGCGTTAGAAAGAAGCCATTTGATTTTTTTTGACTTTGAATATTTTCAAGGTTCAAATAATAACCATAATAAAAAAAAATTGCCAACAGAGTTTTCACAAACTGCAGAATCCAGTCAAAACATTTTTAAAATTTCGTGTTCTCGCCTATTCAATGGGATATTTTGGATGAAGAGCCGTGTTATATCGTAACATGTTAGGTTGGCTAATAATTTACAAATTTTCAACTCAATAATTTGCATGAGGTTCCCTGTCATTTTGAACAGTACCATTACAAAAGTCGCGTTCGGTTTTTACGTCGGACTGGTCAGATTAGTCTGGATCATTCATTTATTGAAAGCGATTGTAGGGGAGGTAAATCTTGATCGTTCGGTTATTCAAATCCGATCAGTCTTGATTGATCTGTTTGCTCGGAGAATTTTGGCAGATGAGTAAGATTGATTAGAAAGTGTGAGGTTATGTTCATCTGTTCATCCAGGGTTCCTTTAAGAACCCTGTGTTCATCATAATTAAAATTAATGATTTGATTTTCCCAATCAGAAACCAGCAATATTTTTTGTATATTCGTTATTGCAATATTCTAAACGTTCAAATTTCAAACTTGAAGATTCTTTACGAAATTTGGACGTGGTTATTGGTGAATAGCATGTCAAAGTCAAGCCAACGTCCGTTTCGTTCGTTTATTACGATTAATTTGTGGCCACGTGACTAAAATCTGCTCCACTCTGAGATCATAATACCGAACTCGATTAAAGACCGTAAACTACAGTGACCAATCACAGAGCGTTTCCGAATAGATTTTCCTGCCATCTGGTGAGAGAGGAATATTTTGCGTACGGCCTGCTAAAGGCTCATTCATACCCTTGCGAATATTCGCAGTTTTTTGCGATTCGACTCATACGGCGAAAAAATTGTGGTGAATGATGAATCAGAACTTGTGATTTTTGAGTATTTTGGGTTAGACATTACTACATCTCCGTAAATGATATGATGATTTATCATTTACCGCAATTTTTTCGCCATATTTTGAGCCGAATCGCAAAAAAATTGCGTATATTCGCAATGGATATGAACAAGTCTCAAGTTTTAGAAATATTCTAGCAGCGATTGAATACTTGCATGAACATATTTTTCTCATTGATAAATATTGTACATGATTGATGATTATTTTATACAAATACACGAATCAAATGTCATGTGTGTAAAATAAAACGATCAACGCCACCAAGGAGACTAAATTTTAACAAGGAGTGTTTGACTCCCATAAGACAATTAGGCGTTTTCCATTTAGGAGTGTAGAGCCCCTGAGATCGGAAATTACTATCACTGACTTTTTCGCCAAAAAACTATGTATTCGCGTTTTGACTTTTGTCTAATTGTGCTTCATGCACCAATAAAACGGGTGGTGCTCGAGGGGCAAGGGGAATATCAATCGGTGCTTGAAGCTCCACTAAATGGAACGCATGGTCATACGCTCTGGGTAGCTCTGAGGAGCTCCTTACGTTAATTGGAAAGCAGCTAAAGGGGACACTAGTAGAAAGAGATGAAAGAACATATGTGACGAAATGTGACGTAGTAGGACGTGTCATGGCCGCCGTTCTCTATAGACAGTGACGGACTAGCTCTTTGGTATACGAGAGTTACTGCTGACAGTTTTGTTGCTTGGTTCGAGTTCGACTCTGTACTCATATCCAAGTACGTCACTATGACGCGTTGATGCTACAAGTTTCTGATTGGCTACAGCTTATTAAACCCTCCTTGTTAAATTTTAGTCTCCTTGCAATGCCACCACGTAAGACCTAATTACCTAATTACCAAGGGATACACTGAACAATTTTTCAGAACATACCTCCAAAATACTTAAGAACTAGTAAATCTGTGCATAATCTTCACAGAATACCATTACTGCCATTTTCTTTCAGTCGATGATAATACATGCATGTATTAATTACTCGCAAATCGACATCACTGCCTGGAAGATACCAACTGGACCCCCAAAGCTTACAGAAAATTGAGTTAGTTCTGCTTTTCAGTAGCAAGTTTATTATCAATTAAGCAAGAAAACTTCTTAAGCAAAATTACTTCCTCATATAATGAAGCCTTCAGAAAATTAAGGAATAATTTCTTGTAAAAGTTTTCTTGTCATGATGACAAATTTGCTACTTGAAACAGAATCGACCAGAATATGTCGTGAACGCCACTGAGCGATCGGCAACAAAGGACATTGAACACTATTTGTAGCAGATGGCTCAATCTGCCTAATGACGTCAGCGCGATTTCTTCTAATGGTTTTGATAGCCATAGAAGGAAGGTATCGTGGTGACGTCAAATGAGAGACTATATACATTGTAACATAGGAAATGGGCCATCCTCTACAAATTGTGTTCAATGTCCTTGATAGGAAATGGCAATATTTGGAAAATCAACCAACTGAATTCAACTTATTTTAAGCACAGAACACCAGTGTAAAATCGGTGTTCTATGCTTCTGTTGTTTATAAGTTCGTCGCATAGAAATATGTGTCAACTCAAGAAGACTAAAAACAAGGAGGGTTTAATAAGCTCTAGCCAATCAGAAACTTGTATCATCAACGCGTCATAGTGACGTACTTGGGTATGAGTACAGAGTCGAACTCGAATCAAGCAACAAAACTGTCAGCAGTAACTCTCATATACCAAGAGCTAGTCACAGAACTCATACTTGTATATAAGTATGAGTTCTGTGGAGCTAGTCCGTCACTGTCACTGAAATATACCTTGTAACTGGAATGCCAATGCAACTTCACAAAAGTGTACCCTTTTGAACCTCGCGCAGCACTCAAAAAAGTCAAGGGGGGAGCATGCGTACTAATATTCGAAACAGGACCGGTCTGGTCCAGAGTATATAACGAATTTCTATACGATTAAATTGATGAAAAACCACCGCGGTCTGAGGCTGGATTCCCACAGATCCGATGTCCGATGATCCGATAGTACGAAAATGTTCTGATTGGTTGAATTGGTAGGTGTAACAACAAATCAACCAATCAGGACATTTTTCCAACCAATCAGAACATTTTCGTACCATCGTATCATCGGACGTCGGATCTGTGGGAATTCAGCCTGACGCTTACAATAGACGAGGACAGTGATGACGTCACAAATGTCATTCTTGTCAAAAACTGATTCCAAACAAACTTCTGTCAAATGTAAATCAGCTTGTCCGAAATTGTTTCCGTTGTTTTTCAACTTCTTTTGCCTGAGAAAACAAAATCCAAACAACAAAACACAAACTAATAAGCACAGCAACAAATCATCAACAGAGAATGTCACCTAAAAGTCTTTGTTTGTAATCAGTTTTTGACAAGAATGACATTTGTGACGACATACTTTCCTCGTCTATTTGGATCAGCTTTAAACTTAGATTTCACAAATATCAAATCGTGGAAAAATGATCATACCACATTTATTTTCCCAGGATAAAAATGAACTTCACGATAAAAAATAATGTATAATGAAAAACAAATTGAAAAACACATTGCCCTACCGAGGAGTTTCAAATGTGATAACCTATAGCTACTCTTTTTTTGAACATTTTCTGGGAAAAAACTCACACAAGCAAAAACAAACATAAAATGGAGGACTGAACTCAATGAATTGCTATAAATAGCGCCTAAGCCGCTCCTGGCCGAATTCATTGATCAAAGACGTATGTTTTCATCACAGAACAATTCACTGGTCTCTGTTATGATCAAAGACATGATTTTCACATCTTTTCATCTACTGCGTCGGCGCAGATTCTGATATTTCCATCCCCATGGATGGCACAAAAATTCTTCGCGCATATGCCTGCATTGGTATTCCAGTTATAAGGTATATTTCAGTGGTCACTGTCTATAGAGAACGGCGGCCATGACAAGTATAACTACGTCACATTTCGTCACAAATGTTCTTTCATCTCTTTCTACTAGTGTCCCCATTGTCTTATGGGAATCAAACACTCCTTGTTTTTAGTCTTCTTGGTGTCAACTAATCTTTGTATGTGTTTATTTTTATTATTCATGGGCAAGTGCATACCACTGAAATATACCATAAAGTATGGTGCAAACGAGTAGATACTAGATGGTCTGTGGTGCAGACTGCAGAGGCACAGCTTAAGTTTATTAAGCTGTGGCAGAGGTCGCATCTGTCGATTGACGGGAACATCGGCAACACTGTTAAGGTTTTAAGGTTAAGTGTTAGTTGATTATATTATTTGCTTATTTCAGCGGGACCGGACTGAGTAAAGTGTCAATTTTTGAAAGAAATTTGTAAAAAATATTTGTTTTGATATGAAAATGTATATATTATGTCGCCTTTTAGTAGTTGTTTTTTGTATATTTTCAACAGAAGCATGTAAAGGATGTCTGAACTTGGATGAATATAACTTCGATAAAGTAATTCCGAGGTTTGAAGCGGTTCTGGTCAAGTTTGACGTGGCCTATCCTTATGGAGATAAACATGATGTATTCAATAATCTGGCTACTGGAATAGTCGATATTAAGAACTTCATATTAGGGCAAGTTGGTGTCAAAGACTATGGTGAAAAGGACAATGAGGAACTGGCCAAAAAGTATGGTGTTAATACCAAAGATGACTTGCCTGCTCTCAGACTATTTGTACAAGGTGAAGATGAACCTTTTTCTTTTCACAAAAATACACCATGGACTGACGAAAACTTGAAAAAATTTGTAAGGGATCATACAAACATTTATCTAGGATTACCTGGTTGTCTTGAAGATTTTGATATGTTGGCTATCAAATTTAGTACTTCTGATGAAAAAGAAAAAATGTTACAAGCTGCTGAAATGGAGAGCAGCAAACTGAACACAGAGGTAAAAACAGTTCCAACTCTTCAATTAAATAACAGATCCCTTCATTGTGTTGTCCCTCTAAATTAAGGTTCTGTTATTAGGACTGGAAGACAATAATTTTACCCTATAACACCTTCTTGAACAACTGTCAGAAAAAAGTTATAATCATTTTTGGTTTAGCTTGTAGGAAAATTTTCAGATCAAACAGCATATAGACAGTACCAGAAGTTTTTATTTTGGAATCAATAGCATGTTTAATCAAATACAAATAGTATTTTCACAACTATATGAAGACTCATGATCACAGAAATTCACATTCACTCCTGACACGTCTTCCACAAGATCAGAGACTCACATTTCCTTCTGACGCATTTTACAATTCCAGATATATAGAATAGAATTTAATTGAAATAATAATAATAATAATAAACAGGTTACAAAACTTTTAAAATAGTATACAATAATCAACTAAACTTATACATAATTTACTGAATGATACAAATACACAATATATACATATATATTATTGAAATTGAACAAAAACAAATATTCAATTTCCTTTATGAATGTGTTTCAAAAGTTCACTCTTGAAAAGATTCAATGATGGAGTAGATTTTATTAAATGAGGCAAATCATTGAATCAGACAAAACCTTTGAAGAGTAAACTGCTCATACTACTTCTTGAATGTGTTCTATTTATATGAATGTGACTGTTGTGCCTGGTAAAATGATGATGTATGTCGTTATTAAAAGTTATTAATGATAACAAGTATGGTGGGGTCATTTTATTTAATATTTTACAAATGAAAACCATAGAACAATAGAATAATCTTTGGGAAACTGAGAGCCATTGTAGAGTAGATAGCATGACAGAAATTGGTGAATATCTATTACATTTTAAAATTATTCTACATATAAGGCCGCGAGAACCATAGTAGCCTATCTGAAGAAATCATATTTGGCAACACAAAACTGGCTGCATCGGCCTCTGTGGCACCTCGAATTTGTTCAATTTTCGCAAGTAGTTACTTGCTTAATAGATGAAATCACTTGTGAATAAATAGATATAACTGAAACAAAAACAATCAGATATTCTAACTCATTTTTGTGAATAAATTGATATTCCTGGAACAAAAACAATATAATATTCTAACGCATTTTTGGTACACAAGAGGAATATTTTAAATCGTTTATTACTTCTAAGGTCTAAGAGTTATTGATGATCGATTAAATTGGTCTCAACATGTGGAATGTACGCAACACAAGCTCTCTAGTATTCTCTTCTTTTTAAGACAACTTAAACCTATCACCAGCATACATGTTTTAAAGACTGCATATTTTTCTCTTTTTCATTCAGGCATTCTTCTGTGGGGTAACTCTAGTAATGCAACAGCAATCTTCAAATATCAGAAGAAAGCCATTAGATTATTGTCTAATATAGGATATAGAGAGCATTGTCAACAACATTTTGTTCTGCTCAGAATCATGCCACTTCCAATCTTATATATATATATATATATACACAAAACCCTTTTAGAAATTCACAGTGATAAGAGCACTTTCCCTAAACACTGTGACATACATAATTACAACACAAGATCGGCGGATCTGTTGAACGTTCAGCGACATAGATTAGCTGTCAGCTCCAAAAATTCTTTGAATTTAAACTTATATAATGTTCTAGATAAGTTAGTGAAACCAAAAATGTTCAAATTTACCATTAAAAAGTTCCTTTTAAAAAATTGTTTTTACAGTATACCAGATTATATTATATTGGCAAGCACAGTGAAGGTTTAGACTATGGTTTTTATTGTGTCCCACTTGAATGTATGTTTTAACTTGCATGTATTTGTCCATATATATATCACTATAGCATGTATTCTTAATTGACCGCTGTCTATAGGTGTTAAACAACAAACTTTTACATTTTATATATATTTACTCTATTATTTATTTTATACATTTACCCTAGTCTTTACTATTTTCTAAGATCAAAATATATTTCTTACATATTCTCTATTTCTTACAATGACTTGCCATAAATGTACCTGTACATAATGTGGTTAAATAAAGTACTCTACTCTACTCTAAGGAAGTAAATATCATATTTTACTAAAGATCATAAGTTTCAATGAAAGATTGTTTTAATTGGCATTCATGTTTATTTAATTACCTTGTTACCAACTTGAAGAGTTGGGACCTACTCTATAAGAACAGATATAATTGAAAATTTTGTTGTAGAGGGAGAAAAATGTTGCAAATACTTACCTCATCTTTATGAAAAAGGTAATCGAAAATGGAAACTCTTTTGTCGCCCAAGAAGTGAAGCGATTGGGAAAAATTATCGCTGAAGGAAAAGTGAATGAAAAGAAGAAGACAGAACTATCCCATCGATTAAATATCCTTAAATCATTTAGTATGGATCAACCAAAATCTGAATTATGATGGAAGTGGATTTTGTACTTGTATTTAGCTGTTTTTATAGCGTGTTGTGCATATTTTCCTCTGATTCCTAAAGAGGCAGTTAGGATTAGGTTTGGCTGAAAAGAGTTCACACAAACTTTCTGTATGAAATGTATTTATTCCTGTGAAATCGCCGTGAGATTTTATGCCACGTATTCATTATCTCGACTGATAATTTTGTGATAAAACTGCATTCCATAGCTATAGAAAAACAGTATGCTAGATTTAATAATTGTTCAATTCATTCCTAGATCAGTTCATGGTAGTCTGGTTTTTATCATTGTAAATGATTGAAAACATTACTTGAATACAAATTAGTCACTGAGGAATTCTTTGCCTCCATGAATTAATACAAAATTATTTTCAGCTAAAGCTGATTTGGTGTGGGTATGTTGTTTGTTTTTGAATTAAATGTATTGAACAACAATCGATATTTCAATTGATTTCTTATGAAATTGGATAGTGTTGCATAGCTTACTCATGCTGTCATGGTTATAAGTAAGAAGCAAAATTTAATTGCACATTATTGCTATCTCAATAGAAATATTCACGTTCGCGGACACTAACGTCATACCACGTCATTGATCGGAGCACCAAGAAAACGTCAAGTGTGCTCAAATTGTTACAGTGATAGAATCAGTATTTGCACACGTAGGGAAATGCCACATGTAGCTTTAGAATCACATTTTTTCAGATAATTAGAAATACTGAAAAAAATCACTGCGTCTAATAACGTCATGCCCAGCAAAAAGCATAATATATTTTCAAAATGACAGTGATGTTATGTACTGCATGTGAAAATAAAATGAAAAAGAGTTAATTTTGAAAAAAAAACAGGTATTCAAGAGGAAATAAAACTAGTGAAACAGTAGAAAATGCTTTGGTAAAGATAATAAAAAAGAGATAACACTACTTATTCATACCAATTTCATGCCAATTTACCTATGTTTAAATTAGAGAAAATTTCTGGTATCATAGTCATTAGGCCTGAGTACTTGATCAAAAAAGTTAATTTTGTATGAATTTTTATGAGGGCACTGTTCAAAAATTATGTGAGTAGCCATATTATTATCTGTTTTGAAAAAGAGATAGACAGAGATCTCTGTAACCGGAATTGGTTATGATATTGAGAGCTTTCTGCAAATTAAACGTTTAAAGCTTCAGAGAATAACACTAGTTAATGTGCGAATATAAAACCAATCCAATTTGATCATAGTTTGATCTGATGATTGCAGATGGTTCAGAAAAGACTTGCAGCGCTCACAAAGTTAATAATTAATGCTCAATTGGTGTGAAGTTACCCACAGATTTCCGGCCACACATGTTGACGTAGAGGAAATCGAACGATTTGTGGTTGGAAAATTCAGTAGGAAGTCACCGGACTAAAATCTGTGGATGGGTTTATACATACGCATATAATTTAATGACGTGGCCAGCAAGTATAGAAAAAATTACTACATATGAAACACATAATTATATAACTTAGATGAATTTGAGGTCATCAAAGCATCATTGTCTGGAGAGAGACAGTTGTAGATGTAGAGTCGGGACCGTTTCTTTGGAACCAACACAGATTTAGAGTAAATGATTTTCCTCCATTGTAAAATATCTTCTAGACATCAAACAGTATAAAGTTGTATCCCGATGACGTGTTAGCAGTAGTAATATCCCGACAAAATACTGAATTTTCAAAAAATACTTTCACCTTGCTGTCACGAAGACTGTGTTGCTTAGAAACACCACGAGAGCTTGCTTGAGTGGTGTTTTGTACATCCACACAGTTTGAGCGACTGGCAAGGTGAAAGTATTTTGAAAATTCTGCATTTTGAAGGGATATTCGATCAGACAATTTCACGAATACATTAAATTATTATGGAGTAAATGCGTATTGCAGGAACGGTTCATCATGTGTCATTAATGTCGGTTGAAGAGTTGAACCGTCATACTGAAACTCCATCTCCATAGTGCTCCGCGAGGCCGTTACAGCACGGGCGCCCGCTGCAAAAGAAATGTTCATTTAAAATTTTGAATAAATTATGGTATCATGTGGACACGTAGAAGAATAAATCTCCAATGGAAAAAATGTGTGACTCTTATTCAAAAAGTTATACTATTGTTAATTAACAAATTTTTTTCCAGTCTCCGTTTTCATTAATAACGACGTAAAAGTTTAAATTGACCTATAAATTGTTGGCTTCCTGGAGCCCTTCTAATATACCTACTTAACAAGATCACACGATAAAAGTTTATGAAAATTTATTATTTTGTTTATTATATTTTTTTATAACTAAAGAAAAACTGAATACCCAAAAAATGTTGTTAAATAATTTTTTTTTGCGAATGTTTAATTATTGCTGTTTTTACATTTAATAATGGCAGTAATTAATACTGGTTGTAAGTCATTTGTTCATAAATTAGTTATTAACAAATATAATATTTAAGAAAAAAAATTATTTCTATAATGCTGTCCTAGAAAAACAATGATATAAAATTATTTTTTTTCTTAACTAAATTTTTAGATTGTTTATAATCGTTTTTTTATATTCCGATTGTTTAAATACATAGTTAGGAAATAATTTCCTTCTTAAAAATCATAATTTGTACTTCTCAATACATAAACAAAAAAAATTCTTTATAAATAATTTCATTGTTTATTGAATTAACAATTTCTTATAAACAAATTCTGACAACGGTTTTATTTTCTGCTGGAACTAAAAAAAATACAAAAACAGCCATATATTACAAAGTGGGAAAAAAAATTTCTGTTTTTTTCACATTATTTTCAATTCATATTTGGCGTTTTTGTAATTTTTTTAGTCCCAGAATAAAATAAATAAAACCTTTGTCAGAATTTGTTAACAACAAATTGTTAAGTTAATAAACAATGAAATTATAAAGATAATTTTTTGTTCACGTATCGAGAAGTACAAATTATGATTTTTAAGAAGGAAATAATTTCCTAACTTATTATTAAAACAATCGGAATGTAAAAAAACAATTATAAATAATCAAAAAATTTATTTAAGAAAAAAAAAGTTTTTAAATCATTGTTTTTCCAGGTCAGCATTATGGAAATAAAAAAAAAATCGTAAATATTACATTTTTTCATTATTTATGAAAACGGAGACTGGAAAAAATTGTTAATTAATAATAGTATAACTTTTTGAATAATAGACACATTTTTTCCATTGGGGATTTATTCTTCCAAGTGTCCACACATGATACCATAATTTATTCAAAATTGTAAATTAACATTTAATGCTATCGTGCCCCGTGCGCCCGTGCTTTAACGGCCTCGTGGAGATAGAGTTTCGAGCGTCGGGATATTTTTATTGGAAATTTCAAATTTTCTTAAATATTAGTAGTTTTTGAGTTATTAACAAAAAACGAAATACCTTTTTTACATCTTATTTTGTTAATAACAATCGCAATTTTTTACCTGTGGTAAAATCCTCAAAAATCATTTTTCTAGTGGTCATTCCGAATCCAATGAGTCATCGCTCATATTTTTAGGAGCTTTATCTCGTTCTTTCACGTTTTTCAACTTGTTGAGGTTTTCGGGCTTAAAGAAATATAAACTTTTTGTGTAATACTGATATCTCGTGCAAAGACACTAAAAGACAAAATGTTTTCGAGGAAAATGCGTCGAGGAAGAGAGGGAACTTGAAACAACTGGTAAGAAACCCGCACTGCAGAAAATAGTTTCAGACGGACTAATAGAGGAACGATGAGGAGACCCAAAAATCTTTTTATTCGAAGTTTTTGAATTCACTTGAGTACGATAATGGATAAGTCGACGATAATGCCAAATCCTTAGAAGATCTGCATCTAGAAAATTTGGAGAGGTTGAAAGAACTTCAACAAAATTCGAAAAATGTGGGAGACAAACTTCTAAAAAATTCGAAAGATTTGAATAACCTGGAAGTAAAGATTTCAGAAATTTCGAATAGTCTGAAAGAAGAACTTCAGGAAAATTCGATAAACCTGGAAAATAAGCTTTTAGAAAATTCAAAGAGTTTGGAAGATAAACTTCTAGAAAAATCTAATAGCCTGAGAGAAGAGCTGCTAGAAAATTCGAAGATCTTGCAAGAAGAGCTTCAAGAGAAGCTACTGGATAGTAGAAGCTATTGTGTTAAAGTATTCGTATGGTTTATTATGAAAGCTCATTTGTCATATTTGCTTGTGAGATATAAACCTCAAGTGTTGATGATGTTTTGCAAAGGTGTTATATCGGATGAAAATATAGTTTCGAAATACCATGAGTTACCGTTAAATCTTCAGAAGTAGTGAATTATGTACACGAAACCATTTAGTTTTCATATATTTTTAATCAATATACATTAATTTCAATGTGTGGTTTTTCTTTCCGATATGGCAAGTCGCTATAACGCTATCAACTCACATTGGAAACCGTTCTTGCCGCCTCAGAACGTTTCACTCCGTCCATCATCAGGTGAAACTCTGGCGATGTATCCGAGGATCGTGTTGGAACCAAAGGAGTGTTTTGAACGGTTAGGGTTTCGGGTCATGCCCAGAACCCGCCGATCTTCAACAGCCCCAAAGCACTCCCATGATTGCGCCCTTGTCGTTCAACTTTCTAGAAAATTCTGAAACTAAACTTTCTTAGTGAAGATTCCGCAACGTCACACAGTGTATTATAGTTTATCCAATCTCAGTTGAATGAGCTGTAAAACCGGATTAACACGTCAATGACTTCGCCTCTTTGAACGTACTTGCCGACTATAGGTGGAGATATTTTCTCTTACTGGGGTATAACTTTGCGTATTGCTTGCTGTATAGAAATTTGCGAATATAATGTGCCTTGTTCTTATATGAATATATTTGAAGGATTGCGCGTGTATGGGTACGGGACGTTGCTCGTAACTTATTGACAAGTTATCTGACACACCGAAAACAAGTCGTTCAAAAAAATAGAATAAGAAAACATCAGGAAACATTGATAATTTATTTGCTGGTACGGCTATCTTATATAGTCTTTGGGTCTGAACATGAAGATCTTTGTTTTTAAATTCCCATTGTTCATCCGGTTGTGAGTCTTGTTCTTCACGTTCTTCGAATTGTTCATCAGGTTGTGAGTCTTGTTCCTCGCGTTCTTCGAATGGTCGCCAGAATGCCATGTTGCAACACTAAATAAACAAACGTTTATACTAAAACCTTAATGTTGATTTTCACACTTTTAGTTAAAAAAACCGCAATATATGTTTTGCAAATAGAATAGATTCTTCAAGCAGAAGTATACTGAGTTATACTATTATATTCCCAAAATGTTAATTAATTTGGGAACAGTTTTATACCTGTTTTCGGATAACTCTATGATAACAAATAGTATTTGTCAATAATTAATTACATTCATACCTAGTCTAACGGCAAAACAAATCAAGTAGAGAGAAAATATTGAGTTCTGTTTGATTGTTCATTAAGTACCTACGCTACTGTTCTTCCTTTCATAAATATTACCAGGCTGCCGGACAGCAATAAAAATATTAAGAGGTGATTTACGGTTATTTATGCAACAGGCGGTCAGCGCATTACTGATTGTTTTCCACGCTTCGAACGGTTACACGTAAAATATACTCAATCTGGTGTACTGTTTTCTTTATATAGGGAATAATATTTATTTATTTTCCGTTTTTATCCTTCATTCGTTATCACACCATGTGCTATTTTGAACTAACCCTATATATTGAGCTGAATGAAGTCATATTCAACTGAGATTGGATAAACTATACATAAAAGTTATACAACCTTTAATGTTGACTATGTAAAATAATGTCTATTCGACTAGGGTTTTTCAATAGGATAATTAAGAAAAATACATGGAAACATTCGCAATTTATTTAATATTAAGTTACTAAGTATATGAAGTATCATCATTTTTCTTTTTTGTAGAGTTCAACTTGCTTTTCTCCCATTTCGATGAACGTTTTCAATTTTCTACATTGGCTTTGAAAATCTTTACTCATCTGGTCTAAACTGGGCAACTCGCCTTCGAAATCAGCAGGCATCAATGAGGCTGGAACGTAATTTTCGAAAAATTCCTCCATTTTCATATCTGGCGGATGGGAAATGATCTGAAAAGAAACTTGGCTGTAGTTATTTTAGGGAATGAAAACTTGTTATTCATATAATTCTACAGATAGACCAGTGCTGATGGGCTGCAAAAAATGTAAAAGCGGGAAAAATTATTAACAGCATGAGACCTGGAAGAGGAGCAGAATATTGTTCGAATGACGGGAAAAATAAATTGGAGTCGAGAAAATGGAGAAGGGTGGAACGGAGTGAACTTATAGGGGCTGAAAGCGATATTTAACGGTTTTTCGCGATTGACAACGAAAGTTCGAAAGTTGACCTCCTATCGAAAAAAGTTGAATTACAAAGTTATTCAAAATAAAAAGATCTATCTATATCAAACATTTTTCTACATTACCTCAAATTTTCGGGGAAAATCGAAAAAACCAATTTTTCAGTTTTAAATTTTTTTTTCGCGCAAATTTTTTTTTTCACGAAATTTGGTGAAAATATATCTTAACATGTTTCAAGTAAGCTGTGATTTTTTTGTAGCGGAATACAGATTTTTCCTTGTTTTTTCGACAAATTCCGAAAAAACGACCTCATTTTCAACTGAAAAGTTTCAATGATAAAGTTCGTCTTTTCAAGCTCGCCAGCTGCAAGTTTTTTCATTGAAGCGTCTACTTTCAGATTAGGTAGGTAATAAAAGATTAGTACTACTGTGGAAATGTTTTCCAGAAAACGCGAAAAATTAAAGAAAATAGATTTTCAAAAAGCATTTTTTCAAATTTTTGTTCTAAATATTTAAATCTAAATATTTATTTATTAAAATTATTGAAATTAATAGTTGAAACCATTCGAGAATAAAAATTTCAATATCAATTTCATGGGTACAAAAAATAAACAAGGACATAAATAAGGATTTGATTATGATATGATTATGAAGAGGTAAGTTCACCTCCTTTCACATTTCTATCATAATCACATCCTTATTTATGTCCTTGTTTATTCTTTGTACCTATTGACATGAAATTAATATTCTCGAAAGGTTTCAACTGTAGATTTCAATAATTCTTATAAACAAATATGGTTATAGAACAAAAATTTTAAAAATAGATTTTTGAAAATTTGTTTTTTCAGTTCATCGCATTTTCTGGAAAAAAATTCCACAGTAGTGCTACTCTTTATTACATAATCTAAAAGTAGACGCTTCAAAGAAAAAAAGGAAAAATCTGTATTCCGCTACAAAAAAATCACATACTACTTGAAACATAATAAGTTATATTTCCACAAAATTTCGTGAAAAAAAAAAGATTTTTAAGCAAGAATAAAATTAATAACTGAAAAATTGGTTTTTCCGATGTTCCCGAGAAATTTGAGGTTATGTGAAAAAATGTTGGAAACAAAAGTTCCAGATATTTTTATTATCAACAACTTTACCGTTTGACTGTTTTCGATAGGAGGTCAACTTTAGTTGCAATTCTCAAAAAACCGTGAAATATCGCTTTCAATCTCTAAATTATTTTTCCCGTCAATCGAATAATATTTTGCTCCACTTTCAGTGAGTCTCATGCTGTTGATAAATTTTTTGTGTAAAAAATGCATCAGTACTGGTATAAGTTTCGAGATTCTAATTCAATAATGGATTTTCAGGAATATTCGGTTATAATCCAAACGGTGAAGGAGTACTGAAAATTGCGGCTTCGTATAAATGTTACAATGGACCAAGTTTTCGTCTCAACTTGGAGACTTGTTCAGTGTCAGTAATTAATTTACATTAACTTTTCCAAATTTTACTCGAGTTGTATGAACATTTCTAAAAAGGTAAACATATTTTTAAAGACCTAAAAGCTCTCATTCAAATGTACTGAGAAGTAAAAAATATATTTTTTTAGATTTGTGACTTGGGTTATTCTGTGAGTAACATTCAAAAGCTTTTGTCGTGCAAATTTTTCAGTTTGAATACAGAAGCACTCCAGTACACACCAGTTATGAGATTTTTTATTTATTATTTGCGACTGAAGTTTTCAATAATTAACGAATTATTCTATACTTATATTCAATCAGTTTACTATCGACCTTTGTCTACCTCATTTCTTGAAAGTTAGAATAATGCCGTTACCCACTTTATTTTTGTACGCGTGAACCATTTTAAATGTTTATAATGTCAACACACTCATCCATTTTTGTTTTAAAATTGTTATACCTTGTATTTGTGTTCTCTTGCTTGTTTTTGTATGTTTTTATTGTTTTTATTTACCTTCTTAAATTTTATAACTGATCATTACTTTTATGCTATTTTTTGACTTTTGCTACAAACGTTTTATTATGTAACGTAGTGAAATAAATAAACTGAACTATCATTTAGTGATAGTACGATCATCAGTCGAGACTAGTGGATATGTATATTCAGAAGCTCCCTATATTAGGCAGTTAACGAAATATTTTATTTTACTTCCCCAAAGTAACAGTCCTGGCTTCGGACAGGGCTCTTTTTAGAGACGCCTACGTTTAGAAAGAATTCGTTCCAGAAAAACGTACGGGGAAAAGTGACAGAAGGATGGGGAAATCGTCGAGATCTCTGGAGAGGATTGATTTCCACATCAGCAATGAGACGGCCAAGAAAGAGTGAAATAAGTTGCTGAAACAGCAACTAAAAAGCAAGAAGGACAAGATTGCGCAATTGTCGAGCCAATCAGCTAGCACCTTGGCCATGATACACGAGCTAAGGAAGGACGAGAAGAAAAAGCAGCCCCCCACCCCCAAGGCAACCACCTCCGCCTAGGAGACGAATCCCCAGGAGAAACCCCAGGATACGACGCTAGCAACCACGGCCACCCAAGTACCTACCGTAAAGTCAGAGGAAATGGAAGCCACCTCCCAGCAGGACCCCACAAACACCGCCGACATCGTCAACGAAAAGAAGGGGCAGCATACTGACTCTTCGGAACCGGAAGACGGCTTCAAGATACAACAGGACAGACAGAAAGAAGGCCGTCCGCACCAAGGCAGACGAACCGTCAACGCTCGGCCCTGGAACAATAATCCACAAGGGACCCACCGAAGGGACCAACCAAGAACCATAGGAGAGGGCAGCCAGCAGAAGGGCCCCAAAAAGCCACCGGCTATTATCATCCGTGATGAAACCAAGTGGCTGCAGATATCAACCGTCTTGAGAGACCAAAGGATCGGTTTCACGAAGGGCCAGGCGAGACACGACGGGATATTCCTGTATACTAACTCAGAGACTGATTGAAAAGGAGCTACCAGCTCTTTTCAATGCATATTCGAGAAAGGCGATTGACATATTTCGTCGCATGTGACATAGGGTAGTACACAATTGAAAATAGGGCCCCTGGTCGCGAGAAACTTCCAAGTACTCGAATGCCATAGGATGACCGAGAAGAACAAAAGCAGTGCTACCACTGGTTTTGGTTGAGGCTCTTAGGAACTGCAGCGACATTTACAAGTTGACAGAAATAGTCGATTTATAAGCAAGGTTCGGGCATGCACGAATGTGCTGCCATTCAACGGGACGTTGCGTAAAATGCAGAAGCCCGAGAAGAATCGGCAAAGTGCGCCAACTGCGGACAAGGTAACCTCCCTGCAAACTACAGGAGATGCTCATCGCTTACCGAAGCCGAGTCGCATTACAGCAACCTACTAACCATGGACCACACCCCCCAGGCAAGGACCAGCAGCCCCTAGGCACTACAAGAGATCAGGCTAAACCAAAGCAAGGATTTCAGCATGCCAGGATACACATGCTACAGGAACGATAGATCAGGACCCCAAGCTCGAGCGGCAGCTCGCTCCTCCTGGTGAACTCGGACCTGGAACACAACATAGTCTCCAAAACTTAGCCGTTAGATGGAAAGAGGGGAAAGAGATGTTCGGCATGTGACGACAAACGGATGTGAGGACTGAGGAACAGTCTCGATGATGATTTCAGAAGAGCATGAAAATATCTGTGAAAAAGATACAGTTAACACCTTTCTGTGGTGTTACAGAGAAGTGAACGAGATTTCAAGAAGGTGTCATCGACGAGACGAATGGCTCTTTTTTTGGCATAATCTGAAAGTTTCAATGTGAGTTTTGAAGCTGCACTTCATATGGGAACAGTATTCCAGGAGAGGTCGGATATGTATAAGTCATAATTAGTGACGGCAAGTGAAATAGCCCTTGACACGAAATAATAAACCAAGTTTTTGAGAGGCACTACAGAGCACTCGACCTGTAGAAGGTCATCGAAGTACTTATTGAGTCTGCGTATGAGGCAAAAGTCTAACTTCGATTGTTCGATTATGTGTTCTTTGGAGGAGCTTTTCGTAAAACCTGAATTGAGAGGTATTTTGCTTCCGGTGTACTTTACTCGAGGATACTTCATCCTTCTTTCTCTGAATAATATCAAACGTGTAAATAAACGGATCTAAGAAGACAAGAAAAAGGTAACCAGCAGGTAAAGACCAAATACTGAACAATTGTTTTTGTTAAAATTATTTTTTCTGTTAACCAGCTGTCGTCCCCTTACGAACGGCAGCCCTCAGAAGTCGAAACTTGTGCGAGCTAAGGGTATGCAGTCGCTAGGGTTTAAACCTTTGACTGGCAGCCAAAGTGATTGAAACAATGTTGCTTTAACCACTTTAACCACTCGGCTACCTGGCCCCGTTGGAAAAATGATACATTGTATGGTTCATATAGCCGTTATGTTGGTATTTCACAGGGTGAATCCTTTAAGTCGTTTTTGAACATAGGTTGGATTTATATGGGGCTATTCTTAGTCCGACTTCATAATAGAATTATTGAAAGCTTGCAAATGTTATTCTGGTTTGCCTCTTTCAAGAATGAACAGAAAAGGAAAGGTCTGTTTCATGGAATATGAGTGAAGTTGTATTAACACGACCCCGTAAAGGTTCTGAAGATCAGTATTCCTACTTTCAGTATGATGACTTGTTAATCAGTTCAATAATCACGTCCATGTCTTTTAGTGTTCAAGTTTTGGAAATATCAGAAAATTTTACGTATATACTCTCTATTATATGTGATGTAAAATATTATGATACTGATATGAGTTTCGTATAATGAGATACTTTACCGCACTAGTTCGGTAAAGTGGTACTATACCGCACTAGTGCGATACAGTTTATTCAATTGGAAAGGAAACAAGAACCAATTTATTATAAATTTAAACGCAATAGTAATAATAACATAATTGCAATAATTATGTATCTTCCTACATATAAATTTAACAAAATTAAATATGTCAAAGTTGACAGTTTGCAGAAAGAGTGACAACCGAGACTCAATAAATCAATAAATCAACAATGTTACATGATTCTAATATTATAAATTACAAAAATATTAACTAACTTTGAGTAAATAATTAACGTATGTAAAATGTTGTAAGTACTATATTCGTACCTATCGTAAATTCACATTACGATAATCGATGGGATAAATTCTACATCTCATATCATAAAATGAATCTTTACGATACTTATATCGTAAATATCTATTTTCTCTCAATGAAAATCACTGATGGAATGAGTTATCAAATCGTTATATTTACTCCTAGTCGATTTCAATAATTTGAAACAATTTTTCGTTACAGAGCTTTTGAATCATTTCAAAACTTACCAAGTCGAATAACTCCCGTTTCATGAATGGTCTCGCGATAGCGAGGATTTTTTCGAAAATGTAGGATGCATTCAGAATGTGAACTCTTTTCAGCTGGGTGGGTAGCGCTTCTTGGAGATAGGTGAAAAACTTTTTGAGTGGACCAATTTTTAATCTAGTTAGATGCATCAAACCTACCTGGAAAAATACACAATATAGTAATGAAAGGCAAATAATCAATCAATTCAAGCACGCGGGGGATTCGGTAAGAAAATTTCTCACCAAAATATATTAAATTAATGCTAATTTGATCTAACTTGGAAATTATTCAAGACAAAACAACTTATAACATCAGTGGGCCATGAATGGTTTCTGTTGACACAACGATAGATATGCATTCGTATTGTGGCGGTGTATTGAAAATATGTGTCTATCAGAGAAAAGCGGAAAACGCTTTGCTGGATAAAGCATAAAATCGCTTTACAAGTCTACTGGACGGTCCAAATTACAGACCACTGAACCGCTTCAAATAAATCCAGTGGAAAATAAAGCGCTTCATTTATCTGTAGCGGCTGGCAGACCTGTCAGCTGTCTATCACGTGAAGCGTAAAAGAGGCTGCAGCCGCTGATGCATGCTGTTAGACGCAGCCACTAACCACTTATAGTCTCAAATATTTCTAGTTTGTTTCGTATTGTTGTAAAGTTGTTTTCAAGTTTTCAGAAGAATAATATTGCAAAGAATACTTTATAATTAAATAAGAAATAATGGAAAAACAACAAAAATATTGCGAAGATCTTTGTGAAAATAAAGTCACTCAAAATTAAAATACACTTATCTTACCTATTTGAATAAAAAATGCAACGTGGAAGAAAACAAATATGAGAAATCAATCTGCGTAGTACAAAGAAAGCGTATGGAAATTTCAGCCAAGTTTTCACGAAAAATAAGGTGAATAAAATTGTTTCAAATATTAAATTCATGTAGTCAAGTATAGGTAGATATTCGATTGATATAATTTGTTTGTCAGTGGATCTATTCATTGTTGAAATGCAAGGAGTCCTCAAAATTTGTACATAAAAGCAAAACGTCAACTATCACATGTCAAATATTTAACAGAAAAATATCCACTTAATAATTTCGTCCAGGATACCCTGGAGGATAAAAATTTCCGGAAATTTTTATGGTTGCAATGGTAACTAAACAAAAAACAAATTTTTGATTGGCTAAGAAAGCGGGGTGTGAAATTTTCAAAAGAATCAACCTATTCTCACTTGAATTTTTACATGAAAGTCCGCTTAACTGTTATATCAGTCCAAGTGCCTGTGCGAGATTTATCAGTCGCTATGACAAACAAGCAATAGACAGCAGCTCACTGCAGATAAAATAGAATTTAACCCAATTCCGTACGAAACTGCAATCCTTGTAAACTACCGTAAAATACCCCCTTTCCTACTCTATTGGCAATTTATACATTTTCGAAAAAAAAAAAAAAACTATGGCAAGTTTTATACCTTTCAAGACTCTGGGCAAAATAAGCAAGTTATTAAGGCCAATGTTTAGGTTTTAGTAGAAGATTTATTTGTCACCAAAGAAGTTCAAAGTTTCATAACAGAAATCTTGAGGGAACCAAATCAAAGAATTTTTTTGGGGACCTTAAATGACTGCTATAGAAAATCTGTCTTCTGCGATTGTTACAATTACTATTCAGTAATATTTATCGAAAATAAGAATTAACATGAAACGCTCATTATTGGCTTGGAACATAGGGGAGAGTTGCCAATATTGTACCATTGTACCGCCTCCTAAGTTATACCACCACTTTGTATCCGAAACCAGGAAAGACCTGGCAACATCTGATGTTTCACTCAACGGATCTAGTAGCACAACACATACGCCAGCAACTTTGGACTGAGCATGCGCCAAACTCGAATTTAAGTGATGTACAACAAGAGGGTCATTTAATGGCGGAGAAGCAAAAAGAGGAAGGAAAAACAAGATTGCAAACCGTGTTGAAAATGCGTGAATTTGTTTTTTCGCTCGCAATTTACACAGAAACCTAACCTGAGCAAGCTAACCTAGCTTGCGATTCGAAAATTCGTTGAATTAGTTTTTCGCTCGCAATTTACACACAAACATAACCTGAGCAAACTAACCTAGCTTGCGAGTCGAAAATGCGTGAATTATTAGCCAAACCTAACCTGACCTTGCGATTTGAAAATTGTTACCATATAACGACTATTTATCCAAAATTCAGAGAGAGAGCAGTGATGTAGCAGCCATGGCAGCCATATTTGTCCATTTTTGGAGTCTACGGAGCATGCTCGAGTTTGGCGCATGTTCAGTCCAAAGTTGCAGGCGTATCGCTAGCCGCTTTATAGCACACAGATTTAGACTCAGTTGGTTTCAAGACTGCGTGAGGGTAATGAGTGTCGTTGCAGAAAATATATTTTTCCGCCAAGCAGTACTATTTTTTTACCTAATTAGAAATCGTATAACATCTGTTTTTTGAAAGGTAAGCACTTGAATTTTGGTTTATAGTTAACTCAAAGTAATACAAATGAATTGTCAAAATGGCGTTTATAGCTCCTCAATCAATAATCACTGTATTGATATTGATAGCACATTTTATACAGTTGCCTAAGTTGTACCCCTCAAATTTGCCTCGATTGGACCACCACCGGTACAAATTGGGAAACTCATATGTATTCTTACCTTGCAGATGCTTGCAGATACTGAAGTTATCTAAATAGGGTACATGGTCTACAGAGGATATGGAGAGAGCTATCAATGCATTTAGAGCTAAAGTTAGGCTTGAACGAATGTTGCAGGCGATATGGTATACCTAAACCAACATTCAAGAGTCATTATCTAGCCTTAAACAAAGTTGCCAATGATGCTGTCAAATCTCTAGGTCGAGCTCCAACGTTCAACAAAGATTTAGAACAGAGACCATTAAAGAGCACATTTTGGAATTTGAAGCCTTATTATTTGGGTTTACCATTAGCGACGTCAGGAAATTGGCCTCTGAAATAGCTGAGAGGTTCAACATAGCTCATTCCTTCAACAAAGACAAAATAATGGCAGGAAAAAAATGGTTTTACTCTTTTATGCGACGTAGTCCTGACTTATCTGTACGTCAACCCGAATCTACTTCCATGGAAAGGGTGAAAGATTTCAATAAAGACAAGGTCAGGATTTCCATGACTTATCTGTACGTCAACCCGAATCTACTTCCATGGAAAGGGTGAAAGATTTCAATAAAGACAAGGTCAGGATTTCCATGATATACTTCAAGAATTAGTAGACAAGAATAGATTCAATGTCAACACGATATTTAACGTAGACACGTAGACGAATCGGGACATACAACTGTACAAAAGAAATTGCGCAAAGTGATATCTCTCAAAGGAAAAAAGCAGGTATCCGGAGTAACTAGCGGAGAAAGAGGAGTAAGCACAACTGTAGTTTGTTGTACAAATGACGCCTCCAAAGATAATTTTTAAGAGAGAGCATTTCACACCAGAATTACAAAATGAAGCACCAATGGGTAGTATGGTCGAAATTTTAGACTCAGAATATATAAATTCAGACTTATTTCTGAAATGGCTCAAACATTTCAAACAAGTAGTGCAGCCAAGCGAATAAAAACGAGTATTGCTGTTATTGGACGGGCACTCAAAAAACTTAGAGGCCATCATCTACGCAAGATAATATTATATAACAATATTGCAACTCCCAGGACACACTACGCACAAGATACAGCCCTTAGATGTGGTATTTTTCAAGCCATTGCAAACTTAATATGTTCAAGCCCAAGAAGCATGATTACGTGCAAACAAACGTAGGAAAAACAATTTCGCAGTATAATGTAGCTATGCTAATTCCTCAAGCATATGGTAAAGCTGCTACCGTTGCTAATGCCGCATCAGCCTTCAAAATAGCGGGTGTGTGCCTTCGCTGCGTCCATGGCCATAAACGTTCAAGAAGATGTCACCTTACCAATTCAGCATCAGGTTACTCCAACATCTCGACGCTCCGTATCACCACCTCGGCTGGTCATATCTCCATCTCCAGGAACATCAGCTTCTGTAACACCACCTTGTCTGGTGATATCTCCTCCCCCAGAAATATCAGCCTCTGTTACACCAGGTCGTCCCATAACAACTGACGTTGAGTGAACACCTGCTGCCAGTACTTCTGGATATAATAAGGTACTTAGGAAAATGGATCTTAATGAAATTTTACCGATACCCAATGCAAAAAAATCAAAGTAGAAAAAAAAACGTAAATTGTTCCTCACACGGACCTGTAGTCTTAACGAGCACTCCATATGAGGACGAAATGGAAGAGAAAGCTGGAAAGAAACGTCAGTCCCCAAAAGAGGCTGTATTGAGAAAGGTCACAGTAAATTTAGCTGAAAGAGAGGAGGAAATCGAATCAACTATAAGAAAAGGCGGTTTAAAGAAACTTCAAAAACAGTAAAAAATAGTACGAAAGTCGGGAACAAAAAAAAATAAAAAATCACATCCAAATATTCCAGAAGAATCTGATGAAGAAATAGTAGACGAAAAGGACGCAGAAAGCCTCTGTTGTGAAGAAACCTACTTGAGGTCTAAAAGTGAAGAAGGCTGGGCAAAATCTTCAGGATGCTCTCGTTGGGCAGATGATCAATGTGCAGGCATAGAGGACGAAAAAGAATTCATTTGTGAATTTTGTTCAGAATAGTTTTCATGGTACAATTTAGGAGGCTCATCGGTACAATTTAGGTGCCTGGTTTCCTAATTCGTACCTATATGATTTTTTTTCAAACTTTATTTAAAAAAAAAAAACATCAAGATTTATGGACTATGGATTTCATTCTTGTATTTTTCATATGTAATAATATTCTGTTATTTTTTTTCTTTATTAAAATACGATTACAGTCTGGAATATTTGAATTTGAAGAAAAGTGGTACAACATGGGCAACTCTCCCCTACAAGAATGATCTGAGATAGGAATTCAATTTTTTTTTATAAAAGTTCCAATATCTCGAAAACTATGAGGTTTTCTAGGTCAAATTTTGGTTTTCTGATAGGTTATGAATTTGATTATCACCAGTTACAGTATGATCAATGGTTTAACAGACATCCTGTATAGAGAAATATCCCAGATAACACAAGAACATCCAATGGATATCCACTGGACATTCATTATGGATATGCTGGATGTACTATGGACGTCCAGAAAATATCCAAAAGATATACTATGGACGTCTAATGGACGTTCGGAGAGTACCAACCTGTACATCCATAAAATATCCTTCAAGAATATCCATAAGATATCCCTGAACTATATCCATAGAATATCCATAAAATATATCTTATGGATAATCTCTACGGATATATTATGGATATCATGAAGGATATCATATGGACATCCATAAAGAATATCTCATGGACATCGTGAAAGGATATCCCATGGATAAAGTTTAGGGATATCTGATGGATATCCTTGAAGGATATCTTATGGATGTACAGGTTGGTACCCTCCGAACATCCATTGGACGTCCATAGTATATCCTTTGGATATTTCTTGGACGTCCGTAGTACATCCTGCAAATCCATAACAGATTTCCAGTGGATATCCACTGGACATCAATTATGGATATGCAAGATACACTAGGGACATTCAGTTTATATCCAAAAGATATACTCTGGACGTCCACTGGGTGTTCGAGAGGTACCAACCTGTACATCCATTAGATAACCGACGATATCCAAGATATTTTTATTGTACATCCTCAAGATATTCCTGAAGTATATCCATGATATATCCAAGATGTCCATCGGATAATTATTATTTTTCCTCATAAGTTCACTGAAATGAAAATGTGCATTTTATGAAATTTATAATGAAATAACACAAACAATGTCTCCATCGAATTGAAAAAAAAGTAGATAAAAGAATAAACAAAAATATATTAGGAATAAGTAAAGAAAAGAATTGACAAAATATAGTATTCAATGAAAACAAAATATAAAGTGAACAGATAAGAAAATACAAAAAAAATCGTTTGGAAAAAAAGGAAATCGTATGAAAAAAACTTCAAAAATAAAGTCATGGAAAGAGTTGAACACTATTAATGTCTTGGATTTCATCCTCATCCTGCAGCATTTCCTTTTTCTTCAAGGTTGACAAATTCCTTTCTTTGGCTCTTCTCATCCAAGTTATTATAGCTTCTTCGGTAGTTTTCCTATCATCTGCTAAGTTACTATGACGTTGAAGGTAAGATGGAACAGGCGTCATCTGAGTAAGCAAAACTTGGAGACTCTTCAGCTAAACACTCCAATTCCATACTGGTTTTTTAGTGAATTTGATTTGAGATCAATTATTATCCAATTATTATCCCTACTTCTACATAGGCATGATTGTTTTGAATGCATATGATTGAAATACACAATCACTTACCTATTTCTTCAAGGTGTACCTTTACAAATGGTGAAATGTTGATGAATTTGACACACAATTGAGTAATAAAAATGCATAACACAATAGCATCAGCTCAACAACACACCTGGTTTCCAGTTCCTTTTTTTTTTTAAAGTTGACGTTTATGCGACTATATTACATGGTCTTCGTTATCAAAACTTGCATAAAGATTTTGGTTTGAAAATGATAAGATCTCTTTGACAAAGTCTAATGAAATCTGACAAGAGAGTTTTACACGATGACATTTGCTATTTTGATACATAGGGTGTCTGGTATCAATCGCAATACTATTAGTACAATTCTTCTGGACTTCCATTGTCTAGAAACAAATAAATAAAATTCTTAGCATGTGTTTGAGTCACGACTTTTCAACAGTTAACATCTACTGTCGTTATCAAGTGAGTGAATGCAAGATAGGTCAAAAATGTCTTCGGATTAGTAATCATAGCAACACCTTCATTCCTGAGAAACTTAAATTTTTCAAATATTTGAATTTGTTTCACATGAAAACACCCCGTACCATCGTTAATTTTTGAATGGAAGAATCGACAGTTCTGTGTGAGAAATTAGGGAAATATATGGAGGAGTTTTCATGAGAAGTGAGACAAATTTAGATTTCAACGAACTGGAGTTTTTTCGATAACAAAGTGGATTAGTAGTATAATGAATGAGCAGGTCCCTAATATGTGTGTTGATTCGTATGCAACAAATAATAGAAAGCATGATCACTTATGATGACACTTATGATCGCTTTGGATATCTTATGGCCATCCATAGGATATTTTCCGAAGGATATCCATTTCAAATCCATTGACGGATATCTTATAGATATCCAATTCAAATCCAGTAGGAATTCAAATCGAATTGTTTCAAAAAACGAAATCTGAATATAGGAGCTCAGAAAAAACTCAGGAATTGATAGCATAAAAATAAATCTTCCAATTCAAACCTTAGTGTATACGCTTTGGGTACCTTATGGCAATCCATTTCAAAACCATTTCAAAGCCATCGACGGATATCTCATAGATATATATTCCAAATTTGGTAGAAAAACGAAAAGTAAGATGTTTAAAAATAATTATTCAGTCCATATGTGAATTAATTATGCAATTCAAACTTATCGATATTTGCTTTGGATATCTTATGGCCATCAATATGACATATTATGAAGGATATCCATTCCAAATCCGTTGACGGATATCTTATGGCCATCAATATGACATATTATGAAGGATATCCATTCCAAATCCGTTGACGGATATCTTATGGATATTCTTTTCAAATCTAGTAGGAAAACGAAAGATAAGAGTGTTCTTCAAATGCTTCAATTCGTGTACGAGTTTGGAAGAAACTCAGAAATTGATAATATCAAAATCTGTCTTGCAATTCAATCACATCCACAATTACTGTGGATATCTCATGGATATATCCATTTCAAATCCAGTTGGTAAACGAAAGATAAGAGAATTCTTCAAATGCTTCAATTCGTGTACGAGTATGAAAGAAACTCTTGCAATTCAATAACATCCATAATTACTGTGGAAATCTTATGGCTATCCATAGAACATCTTCTGAAGGATATCCATTTCAAAACCGTCGACGGATATCTTATGGATATACATTTCAAATCCAGTCGGAAAACGCAAGATAAGAGTATTCTTCAAATGCTTCAATTCGTGTACGAGCATGGAAGAAACTCAGAAATTGATAATATCAAAGTCTGTCTTGCAATTTATTCACATCCATAATTACTGTAGGACATGTTCTGGAGGATATCCATTTCAAATCCATCCACCGATATCTTATGGATATCCATTTCAAATCCAGTCGATAAACGAAAGACAAGAAAATTCTTCAAATGCTTCAATTCGAGTACGAGCTTGAAAGAAATTCAGAAATTGATAATATCGAAATCTGTCCTGCAATTCAATATCATCCATAATTACTGTGGGTATCTTATGGATATCCATAGGACATCTTCTGAAGGATGTCCATCTCAAAACCGTCGACGGATATCTCATGGATATCCATTGCAAATCCAGTCGGAAAACGAAAGAATGGTATTTTTCAAATGCTTCAATTCGTGAACGAGCATGAAAGCAACTCAGAAATTGATAATATCAGAATTTGTCTTGCAATTTAATCACATCTATTATTACTGTGGATATCTTATGAATATCCATAGGACATCTTCTGAAGGATATCCATTTCAGATCCATCCACTGATATCTTATGGATATCCATTTCAAATCCAGTCGGAAAACGGAAGATAAGAGTATTCTTCAAATGCTTCAATTCGTGTACGAGTTTGGAAGAAACTCAGAAATTGATATTATCGAAATATGTCTTGCAATTTTATCACATCCACAATTACTATGTATATCTCATGGATATCCATAGTACATCTTCTGACGGATATTCATCCCAAATCCATCCACCGATATCTTATGGATATCAATTTTAAATCCAGTCGGAAAACGAAAGATGAGAGTATTTTTCGAATGCTTCAATTCGTGTACGAGCATGAAAGAAACTCAGAAATTGATAATATTAAAATTTGTCTCTCAATTTAATCACATCCATAATTACTGTAGATATCTCATGGATATCCATAGGATATCTGCTGAAGGATATTCATTCCAAATCCCACGATGGATATCCCATGAATATTCATTCCAGATCCAAGGATATCCCGACCAGAATTGGACATAAAATGGATATCCATTGGATATTTTGTGTTATTTGGAATGATTTTTTAGAACTTCTAAAAGTTCTAGGCTACTCTAAAAATATTCATATTCTACAAGTCCCATGAATTTAGGGCCAGTTTCACCGGTTCTAGTTAAACTCGAGATAACTATCTAATAGACCATTCCAGAATGACGTCACTGACAATTGCTGGAGGGCACATATTCTATTTAGTTTTCATTGTTTATTGGTAAACAACTGTCAATATTTAGACTTTAATTAGTAATTACTTCTTAAATGTATTAATATGCCATCTTTTTGTAGTGCTGTTAAGTGTGGAATGCGGGGAAAAAGGGATGAGGTATCTTTTTTTCCATTTCCGGCAGTTTTAACGAAGCATGGTGACTATTTAAATGATCTATTTGCACAACGCTGCGATGCTTGGATTAAGGTACATTTAGTCAACATCATTTAAAAATTGTGCTTAAATATATGTTAAAAAAACAAAAGTTGAATTTGTTATATCTGTTACCTATAAAATCCCAACTTTACAAGAATTTCACTTTTACGACAAAAATATTGTCCATAATTGACGTGTACCAAAAGTTTTATGTCATAAAATGTACCTGTTATTCTTAAATTTATGCCTAAATCTAAAATTTGAATAATATTAGGTCTCATACAAAATTATTTTTAAGGTTATCTTTATGTCAGTGCTTGTGCTAAAGTTACGTTTATGTTGACTAAACACCTTTAATGCTTTAAAACGGGCCTCCCTCAGTAAATCAGAAGGTTAGTTAGTGTATATCCGTTAATTTTTGTACATACATGAGTTTCAAAAATGATTTTAGGAAAGCCCAGTGCCTTAAAGGAAAACATGCGTCCTGATAGGATTCCTACCCAAAATATGAGCTACACCACAAGTGGTAAACCAGATGAGTCTCCACCTTCTTGTTCTCGACATTTTATAGAAAGTTAGTTAGTGGATATCAGTTAATTTTGGTACGGGTCGCGATATTCTCTATAATACGAATTTTTTCATTGTACAGGCACTTGATATCACCGCTAAGAAATAAATAATAAGTACTATGAGGCATATTAGCTACAATTTTATCAAAATAAAACCAGAAAAAAAACTTTTAAACTAAATGCACAAGGTTAAACACCAACTAATCGATATGCGTGCCCTCCAGCAAATATGGCCGATCTGTCAAAGTCACGTGTTCTGGAATGGTCTATAGTTTAGATCGTGAATGACATTCATCAAATGGTGTTTGAAGGTTCACATTCTAACCATTGGTTAATTAATCTGAAGCTTAACTGTAACCTGTGAAACTGGCCCTTAATTGATTAAACTCTCAAAATACTTGGAGTATGATTTTGTTTGGAAAATAGTTGAATGTAGTCATTTAATGAAAACTCGAGACCGCGAAGCGGTCGTCTCGGATATGCGTTCTTATTTTAAAATTATTGTGCATCAAACTATTTGTCGAAAAGCAAAATATTTTGAGAGTTTAATCCATTTAAATTTATAGGTCGAGTGGTATAGGCTAGATTATTTCCCAAATAACTTAGATTAAGCCAACAACAATTTTTTTTACCAACAACAAATAATCCTTAATTTAATATTTTTGGGAATCTCAACAATATGCATTGAACTGGCCTTTATGGCAAAGTTTGCATGTGAACATTTCACATTTTTACGTATTTTCGTCGTAGTTAGGGAGGTGGCGAGCATTTCGGTTTATGATCATCACAAGTTTCACATTGAGGTAGATTGCAATTTAGATCACTACGAATTGATTTAGTCCAGTCAATCTTGTCCTATGTCGCTGCGTTCTCGCGTTACAGCGGGTTAAAGTTGCTTAAAAAAGGAGGAATTGAATCATTTGCACATGTCTGCCTCTGGGGTTCATGGTCACAATCATCTTGGAAACGACGAATATCGAAAAGGCAGACATTCAGGTCTCTGCATTATCACGAGCGAAGTTGTAAAAATGTAAAATAAAGCTCTATTAAGCCATTTGCACACGGTTCTCATTGATTCATTATGATCCCTGGATGCGAAAAAACATTTGGCAGACACTTTGCTCACTGATTTTTGACTGTACAATTTTTTGAATTTCACGTAATACAGGGAAAGCGGGTATTGCATTGGATATTGATCTGATTTTGAAAATAATTCCTACAGATTATATTACTTATTTTCACTTGTAACACCACTAGAGCTTCAATTATTACCGGAAATTTTTTCGAAAACATGCATATTTTGCAAATTTCGAGAAAAAAAATCTGTTTTTAATTTAAGCTAGATAGTGGTATTCAGTAAGCAAATTTCACACCAAAATATTATTAAAAATACTAGGATAATGAGGGTTTTTGATGGGTTTGAAATTCAAATTGTCTTTGTATGTTAATTCAAAAGCAATACAAGGTAGAATAACAATTACACATGAATAACTATATGCTTGAGGGGAAATTAAAAAAAAACTTCCAGCAGTGGGATTCGAACTCACTCTTTAAATGTCATTTCAACTATAAACGTCAAAAAAAATCCTGTTTAATTTCATGCTCCTTACCCCAAGGAGGAGACCAAAATTTCCGGAAATTTTATTAGTTGCTATGGTAATGATAAAAAATACTGGTCTTTAATTGTTCGAAAATGTTAGTTGTGGAATTTTCAATAATATTCAGTAGATTTGCACTCGTAACTTGGCGCGAGCGTCGGGTTGGAAAAAATATTCAAATGGTCTGCCTTTGGAATATCACAGGAATATCATCGATTTTATTGGTTTTTATAAGAAATCTAAACATCAGTTCAAGAGGCAGACATGTGCGCATAATATAGAACACTTTTTTACACTTTTGAAGCGCTGTCAATAGACAACGCATACTGGCAGGCTGGCAGACTATTTTTCCATGGTCCTTCTCATTGCTTTTAATCGAACAATTCAGGTCTACCAAGTTTGCATTTCATATACAATTTTTAAATCATAAAAATAACAAAGAAAATTAAATACTACAACAGGGTGTCTACCTCTTCGATTTTCTGTGTTAACATGATGATCGTGACCATCAGCCTCAGAGGAAGACATGGGCGCATAATATAGCACACCTTTTTTAAATACATTTCTAAACGCTGTCAATTGACAACGCAGCGCCACCATGGTGGCTGACGAGGTCCTTGATGTTTCTAAAGGTATAACTATTAATATCGTCTGCCACGTGTGCCGATTATATCGAAATTTTGCCCGCCACCTCCATAGAAATATATATTATATACTTACTCTAGAATGCTAATCCCGCCTATTTTCACGGCGAAAAGCATGCCGCTTATGCGACCCATTTACGATGTGCGCATGCGCGTCATCGTTGCTTAGCAACGGACTAAAATACTAGATTAGTGTATTTTGAGGCCTGAAGTTGCTCCGAGAAAGTGTGCATTCTTGAACGATTTCAGAAAATAGTATATTGTGTATCTAGCAGTAAAAGCAATATATTCCCGGACAATGTAAATTGTTGGCCGAGGCGAAGCCGAGGCCAACAAGCATTGAAGTCGGAAAATGTGCTTTTACTACGTGGTACACATACTATTTTTTCTGAAATCGCAATCAGCATTATCAAAAACTAATGAATTCTACATATTGTTTGCGTGAATACAATAACTGTCTAAAATGTAAACAAGCCGGCAAAAATATTCCCGTATCGTTTTCGATACGGGAAAGTACTTTCCCGTACCGTTTTGGTGCGAAAACGGTCCGGAAAAGTTCGTTGCTTAGCAACGGACTAAAATACTGGATTAGCGTATTTTGAGGCCTGAAGTTGCTCCGAGAAAGTGGGCATTCTTGAACGGTTTCAGAAAAACTATTGTTTTTTATAAAATGTTCCCAAGAATTGTAAGAATAAGTGATAAACGACAAAACGAAAACCAATATGGAGGACAATAATTTGACCGCGGATGAACTGGTCTGGTCATAACTTAATCGTTCCTGAGTAGAACTCAATTATTTCGAACAATAAAAGATTACAAATAAGTATGTTACCCCTTTCATGTTCATGATGAATATCAATCCATTGGGTGGATTAGAATGCAGAGAAACATCGATGGCGGTGAAGAGTGTTTTCACTTGTGGTTCTATACACCAGTTGTAATAGGTCGTGTCTCTCAACGAGCCACATGCAACGACGTAGTTTTCCTTTGTTCGTTTCGGGAATATGGCAAAATATCTGAAAATTGAAAAAACAAATTTTTGTATATTGCCTCAACATCGACAACATCGGCACCCTTTGAAGTGTCCAGAGAAAGAAAATACACATTCTATTATACTAATGATGAAATATTAGTTTTATCAGGAAACTCTTATCTGTGAAATTTGGGAGTACTGATGCTTCATCAAATCCCACACAGTATGAAGTCATCTTAAAGACGTCTTCGAGACGTCCACCCTAAGATGTTCGGGATGTCTCCAAGACGTCCAGTAAAATCTTAAAGGCGTCCAAAATACGTCGTTAAGACGTACATTGTTACAAAACGGGACGACTTAAACACGTCTTCAAGATGTCCATGTGGACATAATCAGGACGTCTTACAGACATCTCTCGAATGTCTAATTTGGTCATGAATGGACCCTTTTCTGGACATTGAAGAGACTTTATTTATAATTCAGTATATTGCATGTTTGAAATGAAATTGAAAATACAAAATTGTAGGAATTTTATTGAATTATATTCTATAACTTTTTGTTTTCACTATACATCCTACGATCTCCTGCTCTTCTCAGCCACGACTGAAAATGTTCCTCTCAGTTTCCTTCCGATCGGTAAAAACTTTTGTCATCTCACTGGCACCTAGAACAATAATAGACATTGATGAATTATAAAAAAATATTGTTTTTAATTTTTCAGATTTTGAGAAGTTTTATCTCTCAACAAAAAAAAAAACTATCCCTATAGTTGATAAAAGTTTTGCAGTTGGATGAGTTTTTTTGCTGGTAGGATGTACATAACCAATAAATACAAGTGGAATCATAATAAAACCAATAATATTATATGCGTGCCTAAAGACATGACAATTTTCGTCCATGTTGGCGAAGGCATTTCAACCGAAGTCGATATGGCGGATAGCGTGGGAAGTATTGCAAACAGAATGTCACCCCTTGAAAATATCAGAGTATGAGTGAAGATGAATTGATCAGTACATTCTTTATAACCAAATTTTTGAGCAATTGGCAACAAAATTTTTCCTGATCAATTTTCAGAAAACCAATAACTGAGTTAATAAGTTTTCTTTCTCATTAAAAAAAAAACACGAAAACTTATTTCCTCAAAATAATGTGAAGAATCAGGAAGCTTGATGAATCATTGAAAATATTATCATGTTCACTGTCTATACCTGTCACTTCATTATTTACAATAAAAAAAAAACATCATTTGCGACTTCTGCACCCGTCAATTCATGTTCACTCATACTCTGATATTTTCAAGGGGTGACATTCTGTTTGCAATACTTCCCACGCTATCCGCAATCACGATTTCGGTTGAACTGCCTTCGTCAACATGGACGAAAATTGTCATGCCTTTTGGCACGCATATAATATTTCTGTAGCGCCATTACGTATGAAATAGACTTACCTCGAAACACATTACAAAACGGCGCAACAATTAAAAACTGTTCGTTGGTGGAATCGTTGGTGAGTGAGGTCAAAAAAGGACGAGGAGTTCTCTCATAGCTCATATAACTTTATAAATTTCCCTTCTCCTGTCCACTCTTTCTTCTTGGAACCTGTATGTTTACAAGAAGTATTTGCTGCAATCAATAAACTGAGCTCATCTAGCTCTCGCGACATCTATGATTTAAACAGCCGTCTAATAAAGTCTGTAGCAGAACTAATCGTTCCACCTCTGACCGACTTGATAAATCAAATTTTTCATAATGGCTTCTTCCCAGAAGCACTCAAAATCTCCAAAGTAATACCATTATTCAAAAAAGGAGACAAGTCCTTGTTAAATAACTATCGTCCAATCAGCATTATTTCCATCATCGGTAAAATCATTGAATATATTCTGAAAGATTGTACTCCTATTTCGAAAACAGATTCTATTTCAGCGAGTCACAATATGGTTTCCGCAAAAATAAATCCACGACACAAGCCGCCTTCAAAATTGTGACTGACATAGTTGAGGGCATTGATCAAAACAGGCATACTTGCCTGACTCCATGCGATTTAACGAAGGCCTTTGATTGCATATCGCATGACATATTAATTGAAAAACTGAGTCACTATGGAATAAGAGGCACCACTTTAAATCTAATTCGTTCTTATCTCTCAGAAAGATTCCAATGTGTAGAGTTGAACAATATTAGATCAGACTTCAAAAAAATAGAACATGGTGTACCACAAGGTTCGGTTCTGGGACCCTTTCTCTTCATCGTTTATATCAATGACTTCTGTCAATACATGGCACCTACAAAATGTATTTTATTCGCTGACGACACAACCCTTGTGTGCTCTGATAAATCATATAACACCCTAACCGAATTCACATCTGAGAGCCTAACCTCGGCAAAAAATTGGTTTGCTGAAAATAATCTCAAATTGAATGAAAGCAAAACTCAAGGGGTTGTAATTTCTTCTAACACGACGTACCAAGATGGAAATCATGTAACGTTTCTTGGTCTCGTTATTGACGATAGATTGAATTGGTCCAATCATATAGATCACGTGGTTCGAAAATTATCTTCTACTCTGTTTTTACTACGACAATTGAAACCTCTCACAAATCACAATGTATTGAGAATGACATACTTTTCTTTATTTCTTTCTGTGCTCACTTATGGTATTCTACTTTGGGGAAATTAAAAAAACGCTATAGCAGTTTTCAAATGTCAGAAAAAAGCTATCAGAATTTTGGCAAACTTGGGTTTTAGAGATCATTGTCAACAACACTTTATTGGACTTGGTATCATGCCCCTGCCCACGTTATACATATTTACAGTCCTTTTAGAAATACACAAAAATGTGAGCAATTTCTCTAGACATTCTGACTCTCATTGCTATAACACAAGATCTGCCGATCTGCTGAATATTCCTCGACATAGATTAGCTGTAAGCTGCAAAAACTCATTGAATCTCAAACTCTACAATATCCTTGATAGCTCAGTCAAAGTATTGGAGTTCAATGCATTTAAAAAGGCAGTAAAAACATTTCTACTTAGTCATTGTTTTTATGATATTGATAGCTACATTGTCTCAGCGAGCTCATTATGTATGTAATTTTAAATCTCGATGTACTTTTTTATACTATTCTTTACTCCCTGAAAACTCAGGATTGTCAAATTCTTCGATATTTTAAATGTATTTCTGTAGTTTTGAATAATTTTATATTTTTTATAGTTTTATATTTTTTTACTAATTTCATAATGCCATATGTCAATATTGACCTTGAATCAATATTGTTTTTGTGACTTGCCATAAATGTTTTTTATGTACATAACATGGTCAAATAAACTACTCTACTCTACTCTACTCTACTCTACTCGACGCCCAACGAATCAAATGCTAAATCTATTTCAATTTTATGATTGGTAGAAAACTGACAATTGTCAAATTCCACCTATGGAAAGGTCGGATATTTTCGGATATATTTTTTACTGAAAATTACAGCTCCTTTTAGAAATACTTATTTGGAGAAAAATCAACATTCTGTACCAATACGGGACGTATTGAAGACGTCCATAAAGGTACGTCTCTAAGACATCCCGAAACAGACGTCTTTAAGACGTTCATTTTATGCCTCTGGACGTTCAGGCATTATATGGACGTAAATTGTACGTCTTTAAGATGTCCATTGCTGTGTGGGATCGATTGTGCATCCTCTAAGTGTTAGATATACTTCCTCCTAGAACGTCAACCTACTTCAATATAGAATAGATATAGTGTGAGCCAATGATTGTCAAGCACATTTTTTAGGATTGATAATGCTGATCAATCGCCAACGGGTTCTCTACATTTGGGAATGAATAAAAATCGTCCAATCTGGAGTTGGAATGAAAGTAATTCGCATCTTGTCATTGTCAGGTATTTTTTGTTCAACTAAGGAGTTCTTCAAAAAGATTCCATTATTTGGTTTGCTTTCGTCTGTTCACGAGGCTTGTATGGGAGTGTTTTTTGTATACTGATGCTGTTAGGAAAGGAGTTAGTTTAATTGCTTTTTGCCCACAGTTATTTGAGAGCGAGTTAGCAATTTGATATCCTGTTTTGCCAATCGTTTTTTGTTACCTTATAGTTATCACTTTATTGTTAGAGTGTTTACAAAAACCATCAGGAAGTCGTGTTGATCCAGAATACTTATGTTTAGGCAAATCGAGTTGGGAGACTAACCTGTAAGGATTTAAACACAGAACAACGTATATACCTACTGAAAATTAATAATATGGCAATTATTTCTGTGTTAAAATTTAGGTATACCAAGAATATGGTAAGAAACTGTAGGGAATAGTAATATCATCATGCTACTTTGATGGAGACGAGTTTGCAATGCTTTCTGAAATGTGAAGGCTATTAGAGAACTGTCAGAGAAATAATCTATGACACCACTTGTGAAATGCAATCCCCACCAACACTACCAGAGAGTTGAGCAACTTATAGCTATTTGCACCGGTTGTCCGTAATAACAAACTCAGCTAAGTGGAGGATCAGCTTAAGGTACACCTCAAGGTAAAGATGGTTTGCACCGTTGACTCCTGGCCTGAACCTTACCTGAGTATTGGAAATGTTTGGCAACAGCGCAAAAATGATCACGTAACCAACGACCAAGGAGACTAAAATTTAACAAGGAGTGTTTGATTCCCATAAGACAATGGGGACACTAGTAGAAAGAGATAAAAGAACATTTGTGACGAAATGTGACGTAGTAGGACGTGTCATGGCCGCCGTTCTCTATAGACAGTGACAGACTAGCTCTTGGTATATGAGAGTTATTGCTGACAGTTTTGTTGCTTGGTTCGAGTTCGACTCTGTACTCATATCCAAGTACGTCACTATGACGCGTTGATGCTACAAGTTTCTGATTGGCTAGAGCTTATTAAACCCCCTTGTTAAATTTTAGTCTCCTTGACCAACGACAAGACGTTAAACAACGCAAAGTTTTAAAAAATATGCACATTGCGCTATCAGTTCTGTCTAATTTGAAAGGTTGGCGGGAGTATGACAAGTAATTTGGAAAATTTGTCTCTACCGGGAAAACTAGCCACAATATCGCCAAGAGAGCTGCATGCACATTATTTAAAATGCGTAGTTCATTAGCTGCCCTAACCTGACTTGACTTACCCTAAGTAAACACCAACATTTGATCAATCAGAAACAAAATGTAAATTCACAATCTTCATCTTCGAGTGAAAATCATCAGTTGCAAAATGTAGCGGATAATATTTCCAGCAACAGTCAGGCAATTGTGTTTCCAAATGTACATAGTTTAGAACTAGCATCATCTAGTTTGATCATCCAAAATCCCGATTGCGCATCTAATGTAGAGAAAAATTTCATACCTGTTAACTTAGATCGCATATCTTCGATTGTAGGGAATGGATAATGACTTCGTTTAATAGCATTATTTAAATTTCTGGGATCCAGACACACTCGAAGTGATTTGTTTTTCTCTTCAACTAAAACAATCGAATTCACCCAGTCAGTGGGCTCATTTACCTTTACGATGACATTTAGTGATATCATACGTTCTAGCTCTTTTTTAAATTTGTCAACCAATTGAAAAGGAATTTTTCGAGGAGGATTTACGACAGGTGTGAGTTCTTCATTAACTGTTATGTGACACTCTTCAGGCAGACACCCGAGTCCATAAAAAAACATCGTTGTAATCGTCAATCAGAGATGTATGATTCAGTGAAAATACTCTCTGGATTAAACCTAGCTTTTTACAGGTTGGTAGACCTATAACAGTCTGACAATCTATGTTTGCCTCTATAAAATCAATTATGACCGACAAATTATTATTTATGATGCAATCTATAGATGATTTACCTTTAATAGGAATGTTATCCCCTGAAAATGACGTTAGCTTTGCAGGTATAGGTGAAATATCAGTATCAATATTCAAATATTGAAATGTTTTTAAAGAAATAACATTTGCTTCTGCTCCTGTATCTATACCACATTTTAACATCTTGTTACTGACTAACAAATCTAATGTCCATGTATTTTTTAGGTTTCTAATATGAAAACTTAACGCATTGGAATCTAACGTATCACTTCGACATTCATGTGGAACTTGGCGAATTTGTTCACTTTGACATATTTGACATTGACTTTGACGTGTATATTGACTTTGACATTGATATTGACTTTGACATTGACTTTGACATATTTGACTTTGAGATCGACATATTTGACTTTGACATTGACATATTTGACTTTGAGATTGACATATTTGACTTTGACATTGAGATATTTGACGTTGACTCAAACTACCAACAATGAACATATCATCCTCTAACTGAATATTTTGACTTTCATCTATCGCTACAGTTTTAACATTTTTATTGTAAAAACAACACTTTGCAAAGTGCCCGATCTTCCTGCAGATGTTACATTTGACATTTTGTGCTGGACACTTGAATTTGTGAATTTCTCCACATCTTGTACATACACTGCGTGTATGACTCACCTGACGACTATTTTCTGAAGTTCCTGTAACTTTACCAGACATGTGACTATTTTTAGATTTCTGCAAATAAGCTGAGTTCTGTGGTGATCTTCCAACTTTGGCAACGACTACTTCTGAGCTTTTATTTAAATTTCTTGCTTGCAACTGCGTTATTTCGATGGCTTTGGCAATTTTCACCGCCTTATCCAGATTCAGGGACTCTTCTTGTAGAAGTTTTTCTTTTATTGTTTGATTGGACAGCCCCACGATGAACATATCCATCACTAAACTCTCTCTCAGCGTATCCAATTCGCAGGAAAGGCTCTTATTCTTCAGATCAATTAGAAAATCTTCGATAGATTCACCCGACTTTTGAACTCTTGTCAAAAAATTATGACGTTCTATTGTCAGATTTCTTTTTGGAGCACAATGTGTTTTATATTTGGCAACTAATTCATCATATTTACAGGAATCCATATCGATACCAAATGAATTGAAAATAAACAAAGCTTCACTCCCAATATGATGCAAAAATAAGGCTACCTTCCTTTGGTCATCTGAATTTTCTAAACAGCTTGCTCTCATGTAAATCTTGAAATGTTGATACCAAATTTCCCAATTAGTTGCTATGTTACCTTCTAAAGACAAGACAGGAATATTGTTATTGATAGCAATTTTAGTAGCTCTTGACATTGTTGAAGTACTGTTTATCTCGGGAGACGTATTTTGCATTTTCTTCAACTGATTTCCGGACGGACTTGACTTGACTGACTGAGAGCTTCAAAGTGACTGTGACGAATATCTTGATTCGACTTATTCTTCCTTTAGGTATTTACCCCACACCTGACACCACGTTATGTTATTCAGTATCTATATGTAATGAATAACTACTTCAAGAACTACAAGAACAGTTTATTAGTGACAATACTTGTTACATATAATGACATGAACTGCTTGACATGTATCTACTAGATTAATATCACAACACAGAAAAGTATCCATCCAAAATGTTTACGACATAAAGATGTGGTTGACAATTTTGGTTTATTAGTGACAATACTTGTTACATATAATGACATGAACTGCTTGACATGTATCTACTAGATTAATATCACAACACAGAAAAGTATCCATCCAAAATGTTTACGACATAAAGATGTGGTTGACAATTTTGGATGAATAAGAAAAATTGAAAAGACTCGCCATTCCATTCCTCTAGTACAAAGCAACAGAATATTTTTAAGTTCGTGAGTAATATAAATTAACAATATATCAATAGACATTTTGTATTAAGAAATAGGTACATTGTTGAATCTGAAAATTATTTTCCTACTTCCACATCATAGGGATATATCAGCCTCAATCTGGTTTAGTATATAGAGAGTTGTAGGTTTGGTCACCCTAAATAGAGGGAAAAATACAATCATATCAGCAAAATCCAGAAAAAGTGCTCGAAATACTTTGAACATGAAGAAAATAGGAAAATATTTCGTGAAGGATAAGTGAGGTTAAGTAGTTAAGTGAAACCTAATCTAATGGAGAATCTGAGGCTTATATTGACTTAGGCTTATGTTGTCCTCAAATAGCGGTGCAAACCAAAAACGTAATATAAGGTCTACTTAAGTCGTAAGATAACCTTAAGTTGAACCGGTGCAAATAGCTGTTATTGAATATATTTTTGTTACATTAACATTTACTCATGTTGGGGATATCCTCCCATTTTGTAACAAGACTGAGAAAAGGAGTTGTAACTTATTAAATCAGTAAACTCGTAAAAACCGTGTTTTTCAAACGGATTTTTATTCAGTCACAACTTGACAAATTAGTAACCAACTAACTTTTTTTATGCATCCAAAACAGTAAAATTTTTTCAAAAATGATAATTTTGGCAGGTAATAAAAAAACCTATACAGTATGTCTTCAACATTCTCCACCCCGTGAAAGGACTAGGTTCTTCACCGATGATCAGTTGTAGGTAAAGTAAAAAACTTCACCACTGGTCTCTTATAATCACTCTTTTTTGTGATGATTCTCGCTACCCTGACAGTTCTATCTTTGCCCGGATACACTTCTCCGACCAGGGCTGGTGAAACCAGATTTGCCGCCCTAGGCAAAAGGTTACATTTTCCGCACCTGCTACTATCAAAAAAGACAGATAATATCCAGAAGGCAACTGTAGCGGATATTGAGTAAACAGCGAAATAAATGTATATACTTAAATGAAATAATTGGATTGTATTGCAAAATGATTAGTTTAATTCACTTTAAAATTTATTTTTTTCTTTTTAGTGCATTTAAATGAAAGCTTTTCTATAAAAAGTTATTTTTAAGTTTATTTATTTATTTATTTACCAGTTTTCCGTGGATATGTGTCTTAGTCTGTTCATTTCGATTAATGCGTCATAGTTGCAAGGTCGCTTGCCTGTTAAGTTACCCTTGGAAATTTTCCCGAATTTCTATGCGTTCTCTATCTAGCTTTCGAGGGGGGAAGAGGGTAACTTTTTTTGAAACCGTATTATTCAATGGTCAGATGATTTTCACTATTTTACGGATTTTTTCGATTTTTATTTCGCAAGTTTTCCTAATTTTTTTTAGTGACAGGAAAGGGCGGCGAGCCACCCAATCGATTTTTCTTATTATTATTTTCCATGTCTGAAACTGTTGAAACATTTTCCACATTCCGTTGCGTTCTCCATCTAGCTTCTGAGGGTGGACAGAAGGGTGATTTTTTAAAACCATAATATTGGTCGGTCAGATATTTTTCACTATTTTTACGGATTTTGTTGATTTCAATTTCGCGAGTTTTCCAACTTTTTTCGAATAATTTCGACGTTCAATTCCGTACATAAAACTTCCGAAACCCTGCGAATCCTGTTTCTAGCTCTTGGAAGGCAAGGGGGGGCAATTTCTTTCTTCAAACCATAATATTCGACGGTCAGATATTTTTCACGATTTTTACGGATTTTTTCGATTTTAATTTCGCAGGTTTTCCAACTTTTTTCGAGAAAAGGGGGGGTGGGCAAAACCCCCTACCTTATTTTATTTTAGCTGTAATTTTTGACTTCCAAATCCTTCAAGAAAACTTCCGAAACCCTACGCGTTCTCTATCTAGCTTTCGGGGGTTGGGGGGGGGGGGGCAATTTCTTCGACATTAATGTATTGTCATCGGAACTCAGCTTACAAGATTTGCACCTATCTAACACACAAACACACCCACCCACACAGACCAAGTTAAATAAAAGCTTTTGAAAAGATTAATGGACCGAGGGGATAGTGAGAGATTTTGGGACACGATTTTACTCAGTATGCCGTTTGGAGGACAGTATTGTCCGTATTTCCTCGTGATAATAATGCATGAATCAAAGAGTCGTCGTAGGTTCTTCATATAAAATAATAATAATAATATTCTCGAAAAATTATGTGTTTCGGCACGATTCCAATCAGGCTGCCATGTGTTTTGTAATGAAATAATAGAAGTAAAATACTCGAAAAACCATTGGCATATCTTTAGCATGGGTGGAGAATTCCTTTTTTCAAACACAATTTCACATGACCATACTAGCCATTCGGACCTACCCTAACAGCCTGCGAATGGTTTTTCGAGTATTTTAGTTTCATTACTTCATCACGAAACACATGGCAGCCTGATTAGAATCGTACCTGAATAATAATAATTATTATAATAATTATTATTATTTTTCAATATGAGGAACATACGACGACTCTTTGATTCATGCATTATTATCATTAGGATATACGGACAATACTGTCCACCAAAAGGCATACTGAGTAAAATCGTGTCCCAAAATCTGTAACTATCTTCCGGTCTATAAATACATCGAGTAACTTATGAAAAACACAACAGATAAAACAAAGTCATTAAGGAGGTCGACTTCTTATTTCACCTCGCTTCTGCAAAAGTAAATGTAATCTTTTGAATTCTAATTTTAATTCTAACAGAAGTTTGTGTGAAACCTAATAGTGTGCAGCATCAAATTAATCGTAATCAAATGCTCTTTTTTTCTAACCCAAAAGCCAAAATTAGTAATAGAAATTTTAAAATGAAATTTTGCATAGCAGATACATTATGATGAAAAACAGTAAAGTTTTATTATTCTCTAAATTTTAGGACTGAAATTAATGATTTGAAGATATCCATAGTCCTCCAGAATAAAAAATAAATTTCGATATGAAAATATAATTCGGTTACAAAAAGTGACAAGTAGCACATGATTGTATTCAGTAGGTATGTAAAATGGTGACAAGAGAAGTGCAAATATATCGAGTGTCTCATTTGAAAATCAAAAGTTCATGTCACTTCTGGTGAAACCGGAAGTTGTATGGAGCTAAGTTACTTACTACTTACTACTTACTAAAAATGATACATAACACATAATCATACGGCTCCTTCAGACTTCATTCCATTATTTTCAAAAACAAAGAGGCGAGCCACTTTTCGCGTACACCCGGTATAGTCTTCGAATTGTACCAGATTTGATACCCGATTATAGGTAAATTACCTCCTTCAATATGTTCGTTTGTTTAAAAAAATTGTTGGTTTCCAATATTCAATCGCCTCTTTTTTCGCAATCCCCTTTTCAAAAATCAAAAATCACAAATTAGATAGGTATTTATTTAAAATATTATATAACGAAAAATGGCTTACGTTACAGCATGCTGGTACTGATTCTCTTTGGTGTCCACGTCTCTGTTGGCAAATAGTTCCGGCGAAGCTGCTTTCTGCTTGAAAAAATGTTCTATGGTGTTTTGCGCATATTCCACATCGTTATTACATGCTATCAAAAATAGTACTATTTGTTCATCTGATATCGGAGGGATGTGCGAATTGTAAGTCAACCATTTATTTACAGCTTCTATGTCCGATTTTGTTGTTCGTCCTTCTTTTATTATATCTCCAGCACTGAAACCATATTTAGGTACTGCAGACATTATTTCATCTGAAAATTAAATAGATTTTCAATTTAACGTTTACAAAAATAACAACCTGTACATTAGGGAAATGGTCGTATATACTTTATTGAATGTATAAATATACAGTGCACCCAAAAAGTAAGGAATTATTTTATTATTTCTTAATAGGTATGAAGATATTTTGGAAAAATCCTTGCAGGTCGTTATTTGTCAAATGGTTATATTTTGAACGGTTCCCTCAATATATAGGGTTATCTGTATTTGAGTAATAATGACATTGGTGATATTTTTTAATGGGACACCCAGTATATTTGTCCAAAGTATCCACCCGACAATACGGTACTGAAGTATTAATTTATGAAGAAGACATTTTTATTTATTATGAGAAAAAAACAGTACGAAACAATTATTTTGAGGAAAACCTGATGAATGAGAGAGTTCTCTAATGGTTACCAACTTCGATTTCTGTATGAAAACTAGAAAACTCTGATTGGATTCTTCATACTTTCATTAGTTAGCAATGGAATTGTATAAGTCAGATTTTCAATAAAAATTTCCCTAGATAAGGAATAAATGAGATATTCCAATTTGAAATAATTACTATTAATCTGTATCTGGCTCATACAATTCCATTGTTTACTATTTAAGGTATGAAGAATTCAATCGGAGTTTCCTAGTTTTGACACAAAAATCGAAGTTGGCAACTATTAGAGTCTCTCATTGCATAAATGAGCTGAAATTCAAAGACATAAAAACAGATGAAATTCTACATTAACGACACTAAACAGAAATAGAAGACAGGTTCCACTAGATCTGTGAGAAAATTGCAGAAGATAATAAAAATTAGGACAATTTCTTATGATAAATCAGAACGAACTGTACACAGGTATTGGTTGAAATTAAAACAAAGGGAAATAATATCTAGAAGAGAAAACTGATTTTATTACGTATACAATTTAATAGTTATTTAATTAACTAGTGTATTAATGAAGGCAATCAATGATATTTTAACGCGTGCGAGCGCGTTGATTTTCGAGATCATCAATCGCATTTTGACAAGTATGACATTTATAATTTTAGCTCTACCAAATTTTACCTTTTTATACAAATAATTTGATTTATACATTTCTGAGGATTTTTGAAAGTTATACATGCGAATCCCAAGAGCCTGAAGAACATCAAGATTACAAACAACCTAATGGGGTCCCAAACTATTGGAATCAAAAGAAAGGATGATGATACTTCTTGTCGTATGCCATCTTGTGAAATAGTTTTTAAATCTTTCAAAACAGAAAAAGGTCTGAAAATCCACAGTACCCATGGACCTATAAAGTATTGTACTTGCAAACAATCCATGTGTTCGAACCCGAATATCAGATTCCATTCGTAAATACCATAGGCGTTACAGTGGGTATCAATCTGTTTTCGCCGAATAAAATGAAATTAATACGTGAATTCAAACCTTTACATGTGGAGCTAATGAAATAGATACCTCACGAAACATTTAACTTCATTAGTTTTTGGGATGATGCATTAAAACAAAAAGGTTGCCAATAAGTCCAAGATGTGTCTATTAAAATTTTGATTTATCTTCAGGTTTCCAGCTGATGTCACAGTAAAAGCGGCTTGGTTGAAAGAGTTGGTGATGAAATGTTCAACTGAATGTGTTCCAAAGTCTGTTAGGATTTGTTCCATTTATTTCAAAGACTCAGAATTCGAGATTAACCCAAGTGGAAGAATATTTTTGAAGAAAAGGGTTCTTCCTTTATTATATGATGAATGGTATATCCCAAGAAATTCAGCTGCTTCAACTTCAGGGTATTTATTATCATCCGTTAGAATTGTTATTTTCTATGAGTTATTTCAAATAATAACAGAGATTTGTAAAAAAAAAAAACAATATATTACATATTTTCAGATTGAACGATTTCAGCAAGAAAAAATCGTCAACTGAAATAGCCCCAGGTACAGATTTTGAAGAAATTGTTGATAACTCAAGTCCCCCATTGAAAAGGCGAGGACAAATTGAGAATAGTAAAAATTGTTAACTCAAATTTCGCAACTCAGTTTGTTCAGGTTGTTTGGCTTTGAAATACTGACGATCTGACAGATAATATTATTTAGGTCAATTTCATATTTTCTGGTTTGAAAAACAGGACAAAATCCTGTGATTTTTCGAAAGAAAAGGTGAGTAGTATTAGTTGGTAGCAGTATCAAATCTATCTAATATCTTTAAAAGCAATTCTTGTATATTGATATATTTATTTTGGCTATCTCGGAAACAGCTTTAAAGATTTGGATCAAAATTTTTATTCAGATATGGTTTTAGTTTTTAAGTTCCTCCATAAAGGCGATTTTCCTGAAGAAACTCGATTCCACTAATAATAATAATAATGATGTGAATTTTTAAATTCTATTTTCAACCACTTCCAACTATCATAATCTGAAATTTGGCCACATATCGAGGACCGACGATAATACAAGAATTTCCTACTATTAATGTAATAAAAATAATGATAATAATAATCGGAATTTCAAATTCAACTTTCACCCTTTATTAATCCTCCGAATTATCTAAAATTTTTCAAAAATTTCCGTAACCAACGACAATAAAAGAATTTTATGATAATAACGCACCTAATAATAATAATAATGATGAGAATTTTCGAATTTGATTTCAATCGTCCGTATGATCTGATATTGGGCACACATAAACCGATGGTAATAAAAGGACTTAAATATAAAAGTTTAATGATAATGATGATAATGATAATGACGTGAATTTGTTTTTCAATATCCACCCACTTCTAATCATCCTAAAATTTTAAAATTTGGCATACTTACCAAGGACCGACGATAATATAAGAATTTTATTATATTAATATTTTATTGATAATAATAATAATGAGAAACTCTAAACTCAATTTCCACCCACTTCCAATCCTCTGAATAATCTTAAATTTAGCACACACATCAAGAACTGACGACAATACAAGAATTCCATAATATCAATGTGATAATAATAATAATGATGAGAATTTTCAAATGCTGCTTTACATCAGTACACGTACTTTGTCACTGCAAGGGCTCTAAACGATTTCGAAGGGCACACACAATATGTCTGAAATGGTCGCAGTGTAAAGGCTTTTAGCGCGGAAGCCAAAAATGAATCTAATCTAATCTAATCTAATCTAGTAAAGATATCTTCAAGCAAAGTTCAAGGGAACACAATACATTAAAATTTCTTATTTCTGAATTTGAATAATATGCGCTGAACATTTTTTTGTAATATTTATTCTTCACAATATTAATTAATTTTAATATGTATAAGAACACGTATTTATTGAATATAAATATATTACCATTTTTTAGTAAATGAATTTTTATTCTTTTTTTTTCAGTCGACTGTCTCCAGCTATTGAAAACGAAAGTCTTAAAAGTCTAATTTATTTTTGAAAAATTTGTGATCCTAATTTTCTAAGGATCGATACTATCTGAGTCAATAAAGTTTTTTATGACAGGTATGTCAAATGAGTTTTTCTATCTCACGAAGTCCCATCGGATGTATATTCTAACACTTTCCTTGATATTTTCATCATTATTTCAAATTTAGGATTTTTTTCTTGTGATTGAACCCTATTTTCAGCAAATGCGTGCGCTCCTGTCTGTTGTGGGAAGGTCACAGTCTATCGCTACCTTCTCTCTTCCCCGCAGCCCGCGCGCCTAAAAACAGAGCGACTTCAAGTCACCCCGTGTCGTAGGTATGGCAATTCTGAGTCCATCTGTATTTATTCGATATTATACGTAAATGACAGTACCCGCATTCACCATTCATTGCCGATGTATTCACAGAACCAGTCAACCAATGATTCTGAAGAAAACCACGTTCAGGATAGAAGTGATCAACTTTACAATCGTTTAGCAAAATTAAAAAGAACAGCTTTTGTAATAAAGAGAATCCCGAAATCTGCAAGAATTTGTTGTGCCTTCGCTCTCAGTGATGCTATTGATGAATGCATCAAGACCAACTCAATAGAGTCTTGGAAACAATTATTGTTTTTCAGTTACAAGAATCTTCAAATTCCCCAAAATAGTAGAGAGAGGAAAATATCCCTCTCAACTTTGATAAAGAAAAATATCAATGATTCAGTCTTGGCCATTCCTAAAATACATACCAAAGAATGTTCCACTAAATTTCTTCCAAATTTAACAAGAAGTGTTATGAATAAGATTTCAGATGGAGACTTGTCATCAGCTATAAGAATCCTCAGCTCAAGCGATACGATTGCAAATTTTGACCTTTCAACATTTTCACAACTTAGGTCAAAACACCCAGCTGCTCCAACATGATATTCTGAAAATTCAACCACTAGAAGTCAAAAAATACAATGTTTTTGAGGCAGTGAAATGTTTTGCTACAAGTTCTGCCGGTGGTATAGACTCGCTCAGGCCATCTCGTATACAAGATATGCTCAGTGAGAGTTCAGATAGTGCAAGCGAAAAACTTTTAATTTCATTAACAGCATTATGCAACTTCATGCTGGCAGGCAGAGTGAATCTTCAAATTTGTACAGTTTTATATGGAGCTTCTCTTTGTGCTTTGAAAAAGAAGGACGGGGGAATTCGACCCATAGCGGTTGGAATGTTTTATCGTCGCCTGGTCGCAAAATTAGCCTGTTTTAGTATAAAAGAAAAGCTGGGAGAAGTATTCCGTCCAACTCAATTTGGTTTTGGTATACCAGGGGGTTGCGAAGCCATTGCCCACGCTGCAGGTCTATATGTTAATCAACACCCAGACCCAGAATCAAGAGTGTTTCTCAAACTAGACTTTAAAAATGCATTCAACATGGTTCACAGACATTTCTTGTTGAAGAAGGTCTTTGATTCGATTCCAAATATTTTCCCATTCTTACATCAATGTTATAATTCTCCCCCCTTTCTGAATTTTGGAGAAGAAATCATAATGTCAGAGAGAGGAATCCAACAAGGAGACCCATTGGTTCCAGCACTTTTCTGCCTAGCCACCCATGACTTGATCAATTCAAGAGCGAGTTCAATGGGTGGTATCTTGACGATGGTTCAATTGGAGGAGAGTATCGTGTAGTTTTGGGTAATCTGAAAAATATCATATCCCGTTTGAGCGAAATTGGCATCCAATTGAATACCAATAAATGTGAACTTTTTTTTCTTGATGCTTCGAATGCAAGAGTTTTTGATGAGTTCAATTCCATTATACTGGGTGTGAAATTATTAGCAGAATCGGATCTTGTACTTCTTGGTGCACTTCTTACTGTCGAGTCTCTCTAATCTTGTTTTGAAGATAGAACAAACTCCCTTTCACTGATATCATCACGGCTAAAAGAAATTCTAGCTCATGCTGCTTTTTTCCTACTCAAGAACTGTTTGGCTTTACCAAAACTGATGTACTTACTCAGGTGTTCTCCAACATGGTATGTTGATTCAGAAATTCAAAAATTGGATGATTTGATTTATAGCTATCTCGAATCGATAACCAATAATCAATTCTGCATCCAGAGTTGGCTTCAAGCAACCCTTCCCGTCAACATGGGGGGACTGGGAATTCGTTTGGCATCATCAGTCATCTTACCTGCCTTTTTATCATCCTTCAACAGTGTGTCTCATCTGTTGAACTCGATACTTCCATCAAATTTTCTTGGAATAAGAGATTCATTTTATGAAGAAGGGGAAAAGTTATAGATTTCTAAAGTCAAACTCCCTTTGCAAGATTTTGATAAGAAAAGAGAAAGTGCCTGGGATCGTCCGCTCTTGAAAATTAATTTGGATAATCTGCTTGAAACAGCTGAATCTACTTCTCAGAAGGCCCGTCTCAATGCACTACCAGTTGCTTCTTTGGGTAATCTTCTTGACGATGAGACATTCAGAATTTCTGTTGGACTTCTACTGGGTTCTTCCATTTGTGTTCCTCATAAATGTAAATGTGGTGCTGAAGTTGATTAAACTGGTGTCCATGGTTTGAGCTGTAAATTCAGCGCTGGTCGAAGATCTCGTCATGATGCAGTGAATGATTTGTTAAAGAGAGCTTTGATAACGGCTAAAATTCCAGCAATCTTAGAACCATCAGGTGTTAGTCGTGATGACGGTAAACGACCGGATGGAATGTCATTGATTCCCTGGAAATTTGGTAAACCAGTCGTGTGGGATTTCACCTGTATAGATACTATGGCCGCATCACATTTAAACTACACCTCAATTCGTCAGGGTGCTGCTGCAGAAATTAGAGAAAAAGTTGAGATAAAAAAATACCAAAACCTGGGAAAATCTATTCTACCCTTTTGCAATCGAAACCTATGGAGTATTTGGTCCTCAAGCAATGGAATTCATCAGAGATATTGATCGAAAACTTTTTCAGGTGACCAATGATAGCCGTTCCATCAGCTTTCTTCTTCAACGCATCAGTATTGCCATTCAAAGAGGCAATGCAGCTTCGGTATTGGGAACAGTTCCTGTCGATCGTCATTTGGATGAATTTTTCAACATAGCAAGGTCTAAAAAGCACCTTCCTATACCTAACCCAATACCAAATAACATCAATCAGTGTTTCAGTTTAAGCGACTCAATATCCAACAGTCTTAACTCTAATACCTCATTACACCGATCAAGTGACAGGGGCAATCAGCACATCATAGACTATTCCGAAGACGATAGTAGTGGCAAACGCAGCAAAAACAACTTCAGCTCCAACTTGCCAATAGGACATAGTACTGTCAAAATTCTAGGTCTTAATGGGTTGAAAAACATCGGTAACACATGCTTCATGAACAGTATTATCCAGTGTTTATCGAACACAAGATGGTTATTGGATTATTTGAAAAGAGACGCCCACATAAGGGATTAAACACTAACTGATCTAGGGAGGGAGCTTTAATCAAAGTATTTGTCCAGGTGATCAAGGAACTTTGGTCAGATGATTCGTCTGGTAGAGTTGTTAATAGTCTCCTTGATAAGTCAAATCGAAAGAATCGCTCCTCGTTTCATCGGTTTTGCCCAGGAAGATGCTTTAGAGTTCTTACGATTCCTGTTAGAGGGCCTACATGAAGACGTCAATAGAGTATTCGGAAAAGCCCACACCCTTAATGAGAGAGACAGATGAGGAATTGAGTGACAGTGAGAAGGCTCAAGAGTCATGGTCAAGATACTTAAGGACTGACAATTCCAAAATTGTAGACAACTTCGTTGGCCAGTTAAAATCTACATTGAAATGTATTTATTGTGGTTACTGTTCAGTCTCTTTCGATCCGTTTTGGGATCTATCCCTCTCAATACAACGAAGAGTAGGCCAGCTAACACTATCACAATGTTTGGATTCATTCAGAAGGGAAGAAACTTTGGATGGTGACGAGAAGCCGACATGTGCGAAGTGCAAAGAGAGAAGGAAATGCACGAAATCCCTATCGATTCATAGATTCCTAAAAATTTTAGTTATTCATTTGAAACGGTTTCCTTCAACAGAAAGAGGAAAATTGAATGTTACCATAGATTTTCCGTTAGAGGGAATGGATATGAGTAATTATACAGCAGAAAACGTAACCCCTTGTCGATATAGTCTATATGCATTATCTAATCATAGTGGGACTACCTATAGCGGACACTACACAGCCTACTGTAGACATCCGTATGCGAGCACGTGGCATGAATACAATGATTCACATGTGACCCCAATTTCATCTAGATCCCTGGTGAGCGGAGATGCCTATCTTCTCTTCTATGAGCAGGAAAGCACTAAATCGCTGCTATCATATCATACATAATTTTATTTAATGTTTCTTTTGTATTTTTATTGTTTTTATATTGTATTGTTTATTTATTTATTTATTTATTTATTTATTCATTTATTATACATGTTTATATGGGCCGTGGCGGTCGGCTGGTAGTGCGTTCGCCTCGCATGCGTGGGGTCGTGGGTTCGATCCACCGATTCACCGGTCTCGTGCATGGCATCACACGTTAATAGGTAAGAGCTGCGTCTTCCCTAGCTCACACAAGTATCTTGAAGACTTCCGAGGGTTGCGCGTAGGGGTGCAATCGGTTGACGGAAATAACAATTTTAACATTTTTTTTTAACAATATACTGAAATATTATATGAGTAAAATTGATTACGATATTTTTCTGTCTACCTCACTCTTGTTGAAATAAAGGAATTCAAATTTTTTTCTGGCAATAACGTTAAAGATGCTCCTTTAGCAGTTTCTGCAACAGCTGGCAACATAAATTTATCGTCAATGTCCATCTCAGCGTCCATAACATCTGAATTCGTTTATGTTTGGTTGCCTATGCAACAATCATATATCCTTAGAGATATCGACCATTAATGACAAATCAACCATTAAAAGGGGTCGATTTCATTTGCATTGAAGAACATTAAACAGACATGTTAATACGAGGTAGGCAGAAAAAGATATTAAGGAGTGACTCGCAAGAAGTGAACTCATTTTATCAAGAAGTTAAGAAAATGGTTAAAGGGTAACAATATAGAGATTATTATTTCAGAACGACAGGATGAATCTTAATTACTAAACAGAACAAAGTTTGTCGCATCGCAAAGTGCACTGTACTTTCTCATTCCAATTTCGCGCATCTTATACCTTTCTCGACATTCATAGCTATATTTGCCAAGCTGTAACACCATTTGTGTTTTACATGTTGTTGTTGTTTATAGCTTCATTTTAGCGATCAGTAAACAACTATCAATAAGAGTTCTATGAGCAAATTGAATAACTGTCGTGCCAAAGCTATCTTGATTCAAAGAATGCATTGAAATTAGAACTACTAATTGAAAGAGCCAATATCTGACAAACTATTCAGGTTAGGTATAGAGAACTCCAATATGAAATCGAAGGTAATTGAATTTTCTATTACTCAGACCAAAAAAATACAAAGAGTTATACTTGAAATGGTATCTTTGTTCGAAATTATAAAAAAGCGACAATGATTTTTGAACATTCTGTATAATTTTGAGAAACGGGTTGTATCGAAATCAATGGCCCAAAAACCTCTTCGATGCATGGTCAGATTTCGAAGGGGTAATTTCTATACATTTCGATGATATTTAGTTTCCAATTGAACCTAGCACTTTCATAAGAAATTCAATAACTCGAGATCGGTTCGAGTTGGGTGCATAGTACTTCAAATGAAATAGGAAATAGAGTGTTCCATCTGAAAAAACAGAACTTTGATATGTCACACTTTTTGAGCCACCCTGTTTAATAATTTTCTGTTGTAGCCTTAATCAATATACATACAGTGCGGCTTTTTTTAGTCCCCCCCTGTTAACTTTTGAACGGTTCGATGTACAAACATGAAAAAAAACCATTTGGAGAGTTTCACCGATACTACTTTTTGAAATAAAAAATATGGTGATTGCTCGACAGGGGGCGCGGGGGGGTACATCAACTCAAAATTTTTAAATGGCATTGGGGGTCAAGTGTCACATCGTTGAAAAGAGAATTCAATTCTCTTCACAACCATCTGAATATTTTTGAATTTTGTTGAGAATTTTTTTTCCAATTTCGATTTTTATGCCTTTCGAAATTTTCGACTTGATGTGCCCCCAGCGCCACCTGTCGAGTAATTGCAATGTTTCTTCTTTCAAAAAGTAGTATCGGTAATACTCTTCAAAATATTTTTGGTTTTATTATTCCTCAACAAACCGTTCAAATTCATCGAGGTATGAGTAGTTTTCAGATCCGCTTTTATATTTGATATTTCGAATTTTAATTGCAAAAAAAAATTAACAAATTTAAAAAACCATTAGATGGTTGTGAAGAGAATTGAATTCTCTTTTCGACGATGTGACACTTGACCCCCCATGCCATGCGCCCCCTGTCGAGCAATCACCATATTTTTTGTATCAAAAAGTAGTATCGGTGAAACCTCCAAACATTTTTTTTTCAAATCTGTACGTCAAACCGTTCAAAAGTTAACAGGGGGGAGGACTAAAAAAAAACGCACTGTATAATGAAAAGGAGAGATATGTCATAAATTGATCCCACTAGAAAGACGTATACATGGTTAAACAGTGCATATCTTGAGGGAGTACCAATTGGGTTCTAAATAGATTAAAACCACATATACAAAATTTATTTAGAGAAAATACAAACTACGGTATACGAATATGAAATTGAACTATTTTATTTATTTCGGATTAGCTTACGACAGGACAGACGGCCACAAAAGAACTAGGCAAAAAATTCGTTTGAAATACCACAAAAACTGGGTTGAATTAGAAAAATTATACTAGAAATGACAATAGGCAAATCAACATAGAATTGCAATGAATCTTAAGAATTTGATATCAAAATAAAAATTAGACCATAGACCATGGAAATAGCAAGCAAAAAATATTAGGAACAACATTTTTGTCACTGTTGACTATTTCTGTAGGGCAGTGTTGAATATTTTTTTCTTCAAATAGTTTAAATCTATTTTTTTTCTTCCCTTCATTTCTCTCTCTCTCTCTCTCTCTTAATCTACGTTTCCTTCCATCTCTCTCTCTCTCTCTGGATCCTCTCATTCTCCTTCTTATTATTATTAAAAACTTATACACTTATAATATATTTTCAGGTAATGCTGAACTTATGCCATATAAACATTAGATCGCTACCAGCAAAATTTAATGACTTTCGAAATCAGATTCTCGATGCGGATTTTGATGTTGTTGGAATTTCAGAGACGTGGATGCATTCAGGTTAGACAGCAGCAATTTAAGTCTTGATCAGTTTACTTTCTTAATACAGGTTAAGTTCCAAATTGGTGAAGGTAGAAACCCACAAGATAGCAAAGTTACATATAGAAATAATAAGGATATAAATGTTGATAGATTTATAAGTGATGTGGCAAATCTACCTTGGTATTTAATTTATGCTACGGATGATATGGAAACTGGACATTTAATAAATAATCAACTATCTGAACGAAAATGCAAGTTTTCACTTTCAGACTTTTTCTCTCAAGTTATATAGGGTCTTTCTCAATATCTATCAGATGTAGTTCAATGTCCAGCGTGGCTTTTGCCGGGGAAGTAGTTGTTTTCTGTTAGATATTACAAAAAAGTAACTTCAATTTTATCGTAGGGTTTTTCCATTTCCAGAGGAGTCATGTATTGATTCAATTTTCAATTGAGAATGTTTCTCTTTAAAACATGAATCCCTTCCAAGAGAGGTTATCTTGTACGATGGAAAACAGCGACTAAATTCCAACTTTCAGTCGCAGATGATTCCACAACTGACTTTATGAACATCCTGTTCATATTTTCAATGAAATCAAAATACCCATGACAGGTTTTGTCAGAAAAATATTTTCAAAGTTTCACCGCACAAGAAATAGTCCAACAATTCCTCATTACAGTGTGATTTGCTTCTGAAGAGTATGTTTTTCCAATTCTTCCGACCTCCCTGATGATCTTAGAAGAGTGAAATAGATTTTTGCCAACCAAAATGTATTGGAGGCCTAGCGAAAGTGATGCAATCCACGCGTCAATGAATTGAGCGATTTTCTGTGAGTGATACTTCTGAATAACATTCTCCCTTATCTCATTCATAGATAAGGATCTCCAATGGAAACTGGACATTTAATAAATAATCAACTATCTGAACGAAAATGCAAATTTTCACTTTCAGATTTTTTCTCTCAAGTTATATAGGGTCTTTCTCAATATCTATCAGATGTAGTTCAATGTCCAGCGTGGCTTTTGCCGGGGAAGTAGTTGTTTTCTGTTAGATATTACAAAAAAGTAACTTCAATTTTATCGTAGGGTTTTTCCATTTCCAGAGGAGTCATGTATTGATTCAATTTTTAATTGAGAATGTTTCTCTTTAAAAAATAGAAAATAAAACTATGACAATGAATCAAGGCCTGATTGGGAAACAAGCACAACAGACTGTTATATAAGTGTTGATTTGATTATACAAGACCTTCAATTATCTACTATTTTTTATTCATTTTAGGTAGTTTCCTACAAAATTGAAAATAACAACATTAACGTTTTAGTTTTGTCAAACAGTGGCACTGACGTCGACGAGCACAAGGCCATTTGGTCGATATAGGATGTGGAGTTTCTTCAGAAGGGCCAATCTGTCGAAGACTTTAAATATATCTACAGCTACCAAAATACTCTGAAGAAACCTGCCATGACTGATTGACATGAGCAAGCATTGATCTCTGATAGCAAAAACCATATGGTCGATTGTTTCTGAAGTTTTTTCAGGAGGGCCATTCTGTCGAAGACATTAGATAAATCCACAGCTACCAAAATAGGTACTCTGAAAGAACTTGCCATGAGTGAGAGACATGAGCAAGCATTGATCTCTGATAACAAAACCATATGGTTGATTGTTCAGAATGGCTGAGGGCGCAGCTATTTCACAAGCTTGCAACTGACAGCTTTCAATATTACTTTGCAAATGACAGCAATAGAATGGCGAATCTGTAATTTTCAAAATGGGCTGTACCACTGTTTAGATAGAAGTGAGATAGTTAGTCAGTGCCTGTGGAAAAGGTATTAGACCCTAGCGTGACTAGTTACAAACATGAATATTTGACGTCATTTTAAGGTTTCTTCAAAAAACCCTGAATTTAATGCTGTCCCATTGTTTCAATCAAGTTACGACATGACTTGGAAGCCAGATCACTGAAGTTACAACATGACTTGGATACGAGATCACTGTCGCCATCTACATGTCGCATCCATTTGAATCCAATATGAATCCCGGCGGGCTAACTATCTTACTTCTATATAAACAATGGCTGTACTTGAGCTTTTGGAAAACACCAACACTGTATAATAAGGCGAAATAGTATATTAATGTATAAGTGGATAAAAAGGTATTTCAAACACGCGCGATTTTTCGACAGAGCAAGTGTTTGAAAGACCAGTTATCCACGAATACTTTACGCGATTTTTTTAATTGGTACACTTTGAAATCATAAATACTCGCAAAAATCTAATGATACGTATAAAAAAGAATATGCAAGTTGGCAAGTTCATCAAATGGATGGAAAAAGTATCCAGATATAAATGAACGAGATACAAGGTACTCCTGTCAGATCAATAACCAAAAAGTTGTCATGTAGATTTCTCGTTTCTCGAGTTGTTGATGTTGACATTGAAACTTAAAAAAAACGCGCGTTTTTGTAAGTCGATTTAAGCATGCTAAGGCGAAATAGGTAAAATGGGACACCAATAAGAAAAAAAGTGTGTATAGAATTGGAGTTAGTTCTGTGATTTTGGTACAGTTTCGTGATTACCAGATGTCTAAAAATGCTAGTGAATCACTTCTATGAATTTAGCTTTAGTTTGAATAAAATTGCTGGTTGGAATCAAATGTGAATCATAGAAACAAGTAGCAGATCATATAGCCAATTACAATAAATTATTTTTAAAAATAGTTTGTTGTTAAAATTGTTATTCTCGTCAACCGATTGTACCCCTACGCGCAACCCTCAGAAGTCTTCGATAGACTTGTGTGAGCTAGGGAAGACACAGCCCTTACCTTTCAACGTGTGATGCCATGCACGAAACCGATGACCATGCGGGGATTTGAACCCTCGACCCTACGCTTGGGAGGCGAGCGCTCTACCATCACGGCCACCACAGCTCATGACTGAATCGTATGGCACCACCACCACGGCCTATGGCCAAGGTTAGTTGAAAGTACAGGTAAGAAGTCCATATTAATGGCAAAGATTCATTGGAAGCAGCCCTACGCCTTCTGGGTGCTTCTTCAGTAGCAGAAGTGTGATAATTTTATACTCCCTGATGAAATAGAAAATATAGTTGTTGATAATTTGGAAAACTAAGGAAAACCTACGACGATGTATATCCGAAACTTATGTCGAAACTTATGATTGTCAACAACATCATCTCGTCTCAAGATAGTACAGCTTTTGTTGGAATGAAAAGAAAAGGAAGAAGACAATCTCCAAATGAAAGCATGGAATACGGCACAATACAAAATTTCTAGATATAAAATGCGAAATAATGTGACAACTAATAACATGGTACTTCACGATACTGTGATAGTACTCTTAATACTACTTTCTCTTCCAAAGATCGTGAAACCAAAAATGAACGGGCACAACTTTTATAACTGGTATTCAAAAACTTGGTAGCAGTCAATGCGAACCAAAACCCAAGCCTGTCTTTTCTCTACAAAGACCGATCTCACAGTAATTATTTTTTATTTATTTATTTAACGGGAACTAGCCCAATTCAGATAAAATAAACTGTGATATAGAATCGAATATTAGAGTTAAGACGATTAGAGTTGATTGATAAAAGATAGAAGAGGATGAAATGTACTTACAATAAGATATTATGATTTGTAATAAAAATTAAACACTTGTTGCTGAAAGACTCGAGGAGAAAGGATTGTGGATTATTATGTCTTTATTTGATAATTGTTCTAGGCTAGGATTTAAACTGATTCAAGGACGAATTGGAAAAGTCTAATTAAATGTGACTATTCGCAATTCTTTGGATACGTGGTAAGCAGCTATTGTATCTATAATTGGTTCTGTAAAGGGGAATGTGAAAAGTACTGTTATGTCTAGTGGTACGAGAAGGTACTTTGAGATGTATTTTAGTAACTCAGGACAATTAAGCTTGTTGTTTATGATATTATGAAGGAATATCAAGTCTCTATGGTTTCTCCTTGTTGATAGTGATGACAGATTTAAAGCTCAGTTTATAAACTCCGCTGCCGTAGCTACAGTTGACGCAGCCGTTGCAGTTGTGGAAAAATTTGTTAATTTATAAACTTGCCGACCGCTGCACCAGCGGTTGGTTATTTTCCTGCGGCAACTGCAGTGGCAACGTGTCGCTACGGAGTTTATTAACAGTTGTACTTATTGAGCATATTTCATCTTCGGCTGCGTCAACTGTAGCTACGGCAGCGGAGTTTATGAATTGAGATTTAGGGTTAGCTCAGTTTGAATGTGGTCACGGAATAGTTGTAGTTTGGAGTTTACGTAATTGAAAAACTTGTGCCGAACTCGTTCAAAACTATCAATGTGAATTTTGTGAAGAGGTTTCCATACCACAAAGCAGTATCAAAGATGTGGTTGAACTCATGCGCAATATAAGATGCGATTTGATGATAAATCTTGAAAGTTTCAAAGCTTTGTTGATAGTTGTGGAAATATGAAAATTGAAGCTAAGGGCTGTGTCAAGAGTAACTTCTAGGTCCTTTATGCTAGAAACATCATCCAACATAATATCGTCGATGTGATAGTGGAAGATAATTGGTGTATCCAGTCTACGGAATCTCATTATGTGGCATTTATTACCATTCTTCAACATACCATTCATTTCGCACCAGTTTGAGATGTTGTTAAGATCTGCTTGAAGGTTGGTAGAATCGTTGAGATAAGTGATTTTGGAGAATACTTTCAGGTCATCTGCAAATAGGAGAGTTATTCCATTGGATTTCTGGTTAACTATTTCGTTAATAAAAAAGTTAAATAGAAGAGGTCCCATGTGATCCCTGGGAAACACCAGATGTCAATAAAATTTCTGCAGAAGTGAAGCTTTTAACTCTGACTAGTTACTTCCTTTCTAATAGAGGCCCTGAAGTACCAAAGACATTCCAGTTTCTCCATTGGAAGCTCGTGATTGACCCTGTCGAAAGCCTTGGAAAAATCTGTGTACACGGAATCAACTTTGTATACATTTTCCAAAGCTTCCGAAATAAAATCAGTATGAAGAGCTAAATGGATTTCTGTAGATCTACCAGTTTGAAAATCATATTGCTCAGGAATTATTATAATAATCAAATCAGCTGTAAGGTGATCCGTCACAATGCTTTAAAACACCTTTGGTATAGCATTCAGTATAGAAATAGGACGGTAGTTTTTTATATCATCAGACAAATTACCGGCATTGTACAAAGGTGTTATATAACTGAGTTTCCATATAGTGGAAAAAGTACCAGTGGCTAGCGACATATTAAAAATAAGATGGAGCGGTTGAGATAGTAGAAAACTGCAGAGTTTCAGAATGGAGGGTGGTATTGCATCGGATCCGGGTCCCTTTTTAGGATCTAACTGGCAAAGTTTATCGTATATTTGGGATATTTTTATCTCATATGTAGAGAGATTTAAGTTATTAGATGTTGGTAAATCCGGATTGGGACGAGTGGCTGTAGAGTAAACTGACGCAAAATATTCAGCAACTAGATTAGTAATTTTCTGACCAGATTCGACACGTTTATCATCAAAAAACATTTCACTTGGTATATTATTACTTCGAGTTTACAAACTTAGAAGTCATGAGTATGCAAGTCCATCGTCCATCACTTCAATGCTCGATTTTACAATTAGCGGTATACTTTCATGGGAAAACCATGTGAGATCCATTACCTAAAATGCCTGTCAAAAACTTGCTTTAATGTTTGGTGGCAAGAGCTATGTCGTCAGCTAATTATTGATTATATGGCACATATTTGACTTGTACTGGAAAACTGTTCCCATATGGAGTGCAGCCCCCAAACACACACTGAAACTGTTAGATTCTGATGTCTAAAAAGAGCCATTCATCTTATCGGTGATGCCTCGCTTACAAGTTCGTATGATAACTGAGACAATTGTACACAAATTAGGAAAACTAAGTGTCCTTCATAAAGAGTTTCAATAATTTTCCGGTAGGAGCCGTGACCTAATGCTAAACTCTCCAGTAACTTGGTGGAATTCAGTGCAGACACACGGAAGAGCCAATCCCACATGTCATTAGGTAGGGTGTCACCATACCACTGAAGTTATCCTTTTTGGTGCTCAGTATTAATTGCCATCAGCATTACTGTTTCTTGAGAAATCCATTGGAGGTCTAATGGATTTCTATCTCGTATCAAGAGCAACTGAACTCTAATCGGCTCCTCTCGATTTAAAGGGCATATTCTCTTAATAAAAGCAGGTCAACTCGTAGGCGATATCACGTTCACGAACTCGTTGACTTCTTTGGAACACGCTGAAAAGTAGGCGATCCTCTTTTTACATACTGTCATGGTCAATGCTCTTATAAAATATCCAAAAAGATTTGAATCCTTAGCAATTCCAACGAGATAGCTCCTTTTTCTTCAGTCTAGGTCTAGGTACTTGTGAAGACTGGTTTTTTCCAGGACAACTCAAAATCGATTGCAAGGGAAGCATTTGTTCAACACGAATTCAACCAGTTTTCCCTCTCTGCAATGAAAATTTTTTGAAAGCATTCGTTACTACACCCGCATCATAATCTTTGTTGAATGCACTAAAAAACGTGTAAAATCTTCAACATTAAAACACGCTGTGCTAGGAAGGTTGTTGTTAGGTAACAACGCCAAGTTCTCAGTTTTATCATATGAAATGTCAAATAAGTCTCCATGTCAATAATACCAGAGAATTATCAGAGTATCAGACCTGATCCATTTCCAGTATTGTTTTTGAAGTTACGATGCAGCCAGGTAGCCGAGTGGTTAAAGCGAAATGGTTTAATCACTTTGGATGCCAGTCGGCGATGGTTCAAACCACGGCGACTGCAGAATTTTTTCTGATGGCCCGAGAAAGTGCTAGGAATCGCACGTAAAAAGGTAAGACCTCGTTAATCCTTGGCTCGCACAAGTTTCGACTTTTGAGGGCTGTCGTTCGCAAGGGAACGACAGCTGGTTACCGGAAAAAAAACAAAACAAAAAACAAAAACAAGCCAAAAATAGCCTATGATATACGTGTACTTGTGCCTATAAGTACTCGCAACGTTACGGATACTTTGCTTCGCATCGTGCCCTTAAACTCATTGCGCGGGCCTTAAAGGCTTGCGTGTGCACATGTATCATAATTTTCTATTTGATTCTGTATATTCATCGACCAATAGCTTTCTTATTTTTATCAATCTTTTTGTAACATCAATGCCCGAAAATTCTAATATGGTTGAAGATGAACAGCTCGAAAAAGTGTTTTTTAGCCGATTTAGAAAAAGTCGGTTTCGATTAATTTGTGAGCATTTTTCAGAAACTGCTGAATTAACATTTTTCATGTGCTATTTCTGTTATGAAATAGCACTGAAAAATGCATTTAGAAAAATCACTGTGAAATAATAACAGAATATGAATGCTCAAAATGAGTGTATCCAAAGGCTGGTGTTTTGGCATCGACTGCTATGGTCATTAGCCATGTGTTCTTTATAGGCCTTGTTACTATCTCCATACGCCACTTTAGGAGCAGCACTGTTAATTGGAACGCAACAGTGAATCGTGCAGGACTCACCCTGGAGACGACTTTTATTAAAAAAATAGTTAATACACGACAAATTATTATGCATGATATGTATAGTTGAAATATTCAAATAGAAGATCATTAACTCACCTATGCTAGGAACAGAAACACAGTAGTTGTGGTAGGTATGGCAGTACAACGAAGGATTAATAGACTTATGAAACTGGCTGTAAAAAGTGATACGAACCAACAAAACACTTCTAATAACATTCGGTTGTCACAAAACGTCATGATTTGCAAATTATTGCTCAGCTTATCGGTGAACATAATATTATACTTTACCAGAAACATTTTGTATCCCATGATGTACATGTAAGGGCACTTTAATAATGGAAAATACTGGTTGTTTTCTTTTTTAACTTCAAGTATTAATTTCCTCTGCAATGACGACGAAAAACAGCAATTAATTTACTAGTTATTGGTGATTTCTCAGATCATTAACAATTAAATTACGTGCATGACAAAATTAGAAGTGAAATATTGATATGTCAAACACAACTTCTTATCAAATATTTTTAATGGAATTAAAATTTGGGTTTGTGTACGAGAGGATGGGCAGTTTGTTGAAGAAAAAATTTTCACTCTATGATTTTGTTTTTATTTTTAATACATTCTGTATACTGTTGCTATGCACTACATATTCAGTCAGTTGCTTTTTTATTCTGAATTAACGGTGTTTCACGTTATTCCATATCAGTTTACGCAGCCATTTACAGAGTACATTCAACTATAAGGAATGTACGAGGGCCACAGGCAATTCTTGTATTGAATCCCTACTTTAAAGTTGGACTTTAATCTCGCACCCCCGACTTTAATCTTGGACCCCCCACTTCAAAGTCGGACCCTCGACTTTAATCTTGTACCCCCGAATTTAATCTCGGACCCCCGACTTTAAACTCGGACCCCAGACTTTAAAGTTGGACCCTGGACTTTAATCTCTGACCCCCGACTGTAATCTCGGACCCCCGACTTTAATCTCGGACCCCCAACTTTAATCTCGGACCCCCGACTTCAAAGGATGTTCATAAAATCAGATGTAGAATGATCTGCGACTAAAAGACAAATTAAAGTCGCTATTTTATATCGTTCAAGATAACCTCATGTTGAAAAGGAAATCATTCTCAATTAAAATTTTAAACAAACTTAACTCCGCTGGAAAGAACCTTCGTTAAAAATTAGGCTTTATTTGTATAATATCTAACAAAAAACAACCACTTCCCTAGCTGAAGTCACGCTGGACATTGAACTACATCTGATAGATATTGTATAATAATAATAATAATAGCCGCCCTCTACCCGCACAGGCTATGCTTTTGGGTACATACTGTTCGAGTGTTGATGAGAAAGTATTATTATTATAACTTGAAAGAATGAATTTAATAATTTTTTTTAATATCTAACAGAAAACTGCTACTTCCCTAGCTAGGCCACGCTGGACATTGAACTACATTTGATAGGTATTGTGAAAATAAACTAACTTGCAGGGTTTTCACTTTCAGATATTTTCTTTCAAATTATACAGGGTGTTCTAAACTCGATGGCCTATTAGACGTTTCTGGAAAACGGGACGTAGGATTATTTTGAAAATTTGGTTTCTGGGATAATTAATCGATCTAAAATATTTTCAGCGCTGCGGCGTTGCCGTTTCTATCAAAAAGTAGCAATAACTTTGATATTTTGATTGGAATACCCTGTATATTATTGCAAGTTTTCTATAAAAATTGGATTATTTTGCCATATTTTGTATTGGGTTGATATGAAATTTCATGGAACTTGTCATTATGAAAATTCGAAAATTAGTACATTAATAATAAACTGCGAGTTCATCAACGTAAATTTAATTAGAAAAGAATCAAAATGGATGACAATAATTATTCAAATGAAAATCTGGATAATTTTTGTCGAATTTGTCCCATATTTCCTATTTCGAATCTAGTAATTGAAAATAATAGCAGTGTGCCGTGTCAAACTTTTAGTTTGACAAGCCGTAATTTTCAAGGTGTTTCTGTCAGAAGAAAGTATTGAAAATGGTTTATAATGCATATTTAAATGCTCGAATCTGTTTTATATTCACGGTTAGTGCAAAAACATTATTTCAAGAACATGCAGGAAATTCAATGAACTTACCACAAATGAATAGAAAAAAATTGTGATTAGTTTGGGAATGTCAAAAGGCGATCCTTCAAAAACGTGTTGATTTCTGTGAATGGTTTTAAATATAGAAAATGCAAATTTCCTTCAGAAAATTATATGGAAAATATTTGAATAATATGAGAACAACAGTTAGGAACTTTTTGGCAATTTGCCGTTTCATGTATATCGAAGTTGTTGGTAGCAGTTGGACGGTGCCCCCCTCACTGTAGACAAGAAGTGAGCAGAGAACTGACTACAACCTTTGAAGATCGGTGGATAAGACACTTGGGTCCACAGCCTTGGCCACCGCGATCCCCAGATCTAACTCTTCTAAATTTTTACATTGAATCAAATCAAACATCTCTTCGAAAACATGAATTAGCGATCAATAGAACCTTCATTTTTTATTTATTTGGGAGATAAAATTATCATGGAGATTAAAAACCAAACCAAGCACACTTTGTTCAAATCTGAGTTAAAATTTCAAATCACTGCATTTCTCAATTTATGCAATATCAGTTTTCGAAAAGACTGTTGTGAAAAAAATACAAAATATAAATATTTGATGAACAGTTAGAAAGATGGGATAAATTCTACAACAATTAATCAGATTTTCATTTGAATAATTATTGTCTTCCATTTTGATTCTTTTCTAATCAAATTCACGTTGATGTACGAGCAAACGTTATTTTATTAATGTAATACAAAAATGGCAAAATGATCCAATTTTTATAGAAAACTTCGGACACCTGACTCCTAAGGCATTGTTTATATAGAAGATAGTCAACCTTATGGGATTATAATTGGATCAAAATGGATGCGACATGTAGATGGCGATAGTGAGCTCGCATCCAAGTCATGTCGTAACTTGATTAAAACAATAGAAAAGCATTACAATCAGGTTTTTTTGAAGAAACCTGCGTTAAAATGACGTCAAATATTCATGTTTGTAACTAATCACGCTAGGTGACACTCGCGTTTGTGTCCAATACCTTTTCGACAGCCATTGACTAACTATGTTATATTTAAACAATGCTACCACCATAAACAGATGTTTTGATTCGCTTTTCGACTGAAATCCCGAGATTAAAGTCGGACCCCCGACTTTAATCTTATACCGCCGACTATAAAGTTGGACCCCCGACTTTAATCTCGGACCCCCGACGAGATTAAAGTCGGGGGTCTGAGATTAAAGTCGGTGGTCCGAGATTCAAGTCGGGGGTCCGAGATTATAGTCGGGGGTCCGACATTAAAGTCGGGGGTCCAACCAGCTATTGTTGTGAATTTATGATAACTACTGAAATGCATTACCATCATTACCTTTTCTCCATTAATGATATGTTGAAAATTCCATGTAATATACTACTCGTTTAGTTTTAATATGGAGATAGGGTTAGGGAGGGTAGGTTGGTACAATCACTTTCCGATTTATTTATTGCTTTTTTAGTAATTAAATTGGTTCACTATCCGTATTTGATTGAAGAGCACTCATCGGTAGGTTTATGATTTCAATATATGAAGGTAACTGATAACATATTTACCATACTGATATAATTTTCGGTTTTATGATCCTTGAGTTTGAATTCCAGCCTTCCTAAAGCTGTATAGTTTAGTTCGACGTGAAAAATGTGTTTATGTGACGGAAAGTTGATGAAAACTCACACATATTCTTTAGAGTTGAGTGGTCTTTCCAGAGTTCGAGTGTGCTTGTCAGAGCTGTGGCATGGAGAAGACAGGAGAACTGTGGTATATAATGTACCCAAGTCTCTTGTTACTTTTCCATCAGCTGAGAAGGTAAGGAAATAAGTTATTTTTCTGGGGTTTTTCTAGTATTTAATTAATTTCAAGAAACTTTACGTGTATAGTGAGGATCTAAAGCATTTTGCAGTAGATCCGTACTTTTATTTAAATATCTACTTTTCGAATTATTCATAACAAAAAATGTCTAGAAAAAACTTGTTTAAAGTTCCAAGACTTTTATGTAAGGTGTCACTGCAAAAACATACCGTCTAGGGTCACTGAATCCTAGAAGGCTTTGGCCTTCTTACGGGTATGGCCAATGGGTGGAGTCTAATAGTTCCAAACTCTTTAAATAGTTCCAATGTTCCAAATAACCCACAAAAGCGCCAATTAGGAAGCAAGGGTTATAAGAGAGAGAAAACCGATAATTTTGAAAAAAAAAGTAGGGTTATGTTTCTTTTGTCAGTCAGAATATCAAATAAGTAAATTATGGATATCATGTTCAATTTCAATGGATTCATATCAATTCTGATTTTTTTATGGATGGAAATTGTCAGTTGTACAATTGACTCGAATTTCAAAAAAGCTTCGACTTTCGGACACGGCCCCGATATTCTGTGGCCCGACCACCAGCCATTATGGAACATGGAGATTCAGCCGTCGACCATCTCTGCAGAGTTTCTTTTAGAAGGGCAGAACCTAGTGTTGTTTTCAGAAAGATGTGTAAAAGTTGCCAATGATTGATGAAATATATCCACAGAGTTACAAACCCTATATAAAAAAAACACTGAAACTTCTCCATTGATGGGTTCATTACTCAAAATTAGAGATTACTGTTCTCCCAAATACTTCTTAGTCAATATATACCTATACCGTTGTTTGATCGATACAAATTTTCAAAATTGGGTATCAATTTGAGGTACTGCTAATAACTCAAAAACCAAATAATATCGATTATCGAATTTGAATCTTAGAGAAGTGCTACGCATTCGTGAACATAACACGTGTCAAATATATTTTTCTGAAATCGTTCAAGAATGCCCACTTTCTCGGAGCAACTTCAGGCCTCAAAATACGCTAATCTAATATTTTAGTCCGTTGCTAAGCAACGAACTTTCCCGGACCGTTTTCGGGAATAGTATATTGTGTATCTAGTAGTAAAAGCAATACATTCCCGGACGACAATGGAAATTGTTGGCCGAGGCCAACAAGCATTGAAGTCTGGGAATGTGCTTTTACTACGAGGTACAAATACTATTTTTTCTGAAATCGCAATCAGCATTATCAAAAACTAAGGAATTCTACATATTGTTTGCGTGAATTCAATAACTGTCTAAAATGTAAACAAGCCGGCAAAATTTTTCCCGTATCGTTTTCGATACGGGAATAGTAATTTACGTAACAAGTCCGGAAAATACTGTTTTTTTGGACGAGTAGACCAAATCTACGAGTCCAAAAAAACTGTTTTCGGACGTGTTGCGTACACTATTTTTCGGCAATCATGTAGAATAACAAATCAATGAGACGCATTTAGTCTTAGAGACGAAGAGAGGTCGACTTTCACCCATCTGTTAACCTGATGAAACGATTCCAAATTTGAATATTTCGAACATTTCAGTTCTTATTTGTATTATATATTGAAATTCGAACAGAAGATAGGTACCAACAGAAACACTCTAATTCTTATTAAGTGAACACTTGCCGAAAAAGTACTTTCCCGTACCGTTCGGGAAAGTTCGTTGCTTAGCAACGGACTAAAATACTTGATTAGCGTATTTTGAGGCCTGAAGTTGCTCCGAGAAAGTGGGCATTCTTGAACGATTTCAGAAAAAGTAATTTCCCGTATCGAAAACGACACGGGAAAATTTTTGGCGGCTTGTTTACATTTTAGACAGCTATTGAATTCACGCAAACAATATGTAGAATTCCTTAGTTTTTGATAATGCTGATTGCGATTTCAGAAAAAATAGGATGTGTACCTCGTAGTAAAAACACATACCCAGACTTCAATGCTTGTTGGCCTCGGCTTAACGCCTCGGCCAACAATTTACATTGTCGTCCGGGAATGTATTGCTTTTACTACTAGATACACAATCTATTATTGATGAATGCCTATCAGATGGAATCAAGATTAAGCAAAATATGAACATAAACTCGTTAAATTTTTACATAACACGCTTTCTTTCAAAATTATCGGTAATTTTAATGCAATTATAACCGAATGTTTCCCTCATATATAAAATTTCACATAGGAGGAATGGAATTATCGAAAAGTTACAGAAGTAATTGAACTGCGTAGCGATCATTGCATTGCGAAAACATTCCGTTGCCATGACACCAAAAACAATACTGAAAACTGTCAGATGAATTTCCAAAAGAGAAAAAATATCACGTGCCTATCACAATTTTATTTATGGTCAATGTCAGTACTATGATATTTCTCAGAAAAAATATAATATAACTTCATTTTGATTTATTTCAATGAAACATAAAAATGCAAAAAAATTCAAGCGTGTTATCAGTAGTAATACCACAAGTGATTGAATTTTCGCGATAAGTCTGTCGATTGATTTCTGAACTTAACTGAATTGCTTCGAGATAACACCACGAGTCCGCAGGACGAGTGGTGTTTTCTCGGGGGTAATACCACGAGTGCTCGCAATACTATCGATAGTAATTCTGTCAGAAATCAACGAGATCGAATTGCTTGGTAACACCATGAGTCCTTTAGGACGAGTGGTGTTACCTCAAAGCAATTTGATCGAGTTTAAGATTTCTGACAGAATTATCGATAGTATTGTGAGCACGAGTAGTATTTTTTGAGATATTTTCATGCCATGACAAAGTGGTATTACCGGCTTGAAAGCTAGGAACTGGGTATTATCGAGGCATACGTCCCTCATTGGTCCTAATATTGCAGGAAAGGAGGATTTCAAACTGCGAGTAAAATTATCGATACAATTCAGTTGAGTTCATTGAGTTCAGAAATAAAAGACAGACTCATGAGATAAATTCAATCACGAGTGGAATTTTATTAGACCATTTCACGAAGCATTAAAAGTACTATTATAAACATGAACAATCAATTCATCATAACCATAATCAATCAACTATAATCACAAAAAATGCATTATAACTATCAATAATTTATTATATAGTTACGATGCGACTCATTTTGATATTTTCGCCTACAATTATGATCTGTCAAAATGTCAAACTTTGCTTTGTCATCTATGGTTTGATCTATGGTTACATCGTTGAAAACACCAACGCTGACAGACCAATCAGAATTGAGAGACAGCAGTGTTTTCGAGAATAATACAAGTTGTCTTTGATTTGTGATTGGTCAGATTACGTGAATATCTTGAGAAGAGTGGAATAGCCTGATAAAAATTGCACTCGGTTATTTTCATATTTTGGTCTTTCGGACTTCGCCAAAATATGAAAATGAACTCGTGCAATTTTTAGATAACACGCTTTCTTGCAAAATTATCGGTTATTTTCATGCACTTGTGTGATAATTCTTCACTATCTATCAGATAATTCCACTCGCCGTATGAAACCATCCTTTCCTGCAATATTAGGACCAATAAGGGACGTATGCCTCGATAATACGCAGTTCCTAGCTTTTGAGCCGGTATTACCACTTTGTCATGATGTCATGGCAACCACGTATCCAAACAACGGAGAAAGTAATATCTTGCTACTGATTATGCATGTCAGTCTGACAACTGATAACTATTGAAGAATTCACGACAATGGAACTTTTTTTACTTTGTTGGTTCCTGAAATTATCTCAATAAATACTAATCGTGCTCACAATACTATCGATAATTTTGCCAAAAATCTTAAACTCGATCAAATTGCTTTGAGGTAAAAGGACTCTTAGTGTTACCAAGCAATTTGATCTCGCTGATTCGTTGATTCGATAGTATTGCGAGCACTCGTGGTATTACTCCCGAAAGTAATGCAGTTTGAAACAGAGTGACAAGACAGCCATTTTATTATTACTATTTCCAAGAATCATTAGAAAAGAAGTATAGACAATGATCTGATCTCCTTTAGATGGCAGGTGAGAGAACATTGGGCAATCCAGCGGATATTAGGGAAATTCAAAAGAGAACAAAATGGGGGAGCTAAAGGGAGACGATATTTCATAATAGTTTTTGACGTTTGTAGTTATCCTGAGAGAATGAAAGCGTTCTATGTAGTTTCGGGAACTGGTTTGATTCATTAATATTATCGGGCAGAGAATTATTCTTGAGGTGAGATATTAAATATACAGTAAACACTATTTAGCTACTCAAAAATGAAATATAAGATTGAATAAGACTTGTAATATCTTTTTTTCATTCTACTTATATAGTGTTGAGGAACTTAATTTTAATTATGGTTGGGTTTTTGTTTCTTTTTTCATATTTTGATCCTAAGAAGTCTTATTTTTCATTTTATTTGGAATTCATTTGTATTCTTACATTATTATCCATATCTTCAGTTAGAACTGGTATGAAGACAAAATGAATTCTATACATTTTATTTGCTTCCGAAAAGTAGTGCAATTTGAATTAGAAAAGCCTAATTTATAACATTAAAAAACTAATAAACCCAATGAGCTTAGTGGTTCGATGCATGGACGTTTGTGCGATGTTTCGGCCGTTGGAGCTTCCGCTAGCCTGTGCCCGGTTCGAATCCGGAGTATGAGGGAATTTTTTTCAAGTGCATCGGTGTCGATAGGCGAACGCATTCCTTGTTGTGAAGCAAGTGCGATGTGGGTTACCTAGATTCCAATCCCGACGTCTGGTGTTTGCTTGAAGTGTGCACCGACCGCCTGGGGTGGTGCTTAGGTTTTCTGGGTTTTCCTGCAGCTGATAAAGTGAATACGCCACCATAAACCAGTTAGTCTCTCCAGAGCGCCACGGCAAATAACTATGCCACTGAGTACACTCTTCGAGCGTTTATGAGAGAGTATTATTATTATTACTTGTCGGTAATCTCATATACCGAATATGAATATTAATCAATTTAATTTTTCTCAGAAAATTTGCGAAAGCTTTCACTATAGATTCGTCTTTCTCATACCAAATTATAACAAATAAATTGAATAAAATTGAGAGTATTTTACTACGTTTTTATCAACTCGCCTTCTTGTCCTTTTTTTTGTTTGTCTGTCTGTTCGGCACAATAGGCCAAGCTGTAGATACAAATATAGATAAAATAAAAGACGCAAACGGCCTATACTTGTTTTTATAAGATGGTTCGTAAAGGAAAACCCCGGTTTTCGCAGCAGCAAAATCGCTTTGTGGAATTTTTTAAACAAGAAATAGTAAAAAAAAATGTTTTTTTTGCGAATATCTCAAAGATTATTGAAGGAATCGTTTTACAGTCAATTAAACTTTTGTAGAGAATTAAAAAATTCACAAAATGGTTTTTTACACGACCAGTTTGGTGCATTTTTACTGAGAAAATCCAGGAAAACCTCGAAAAAGAGACCATTTTTCAAAAATTCCTAATTTTTATAAATCTGAAGCTGGACAAACAATATTGCGGAAACTGATAGATAATAACATGTGGTTCAACTGCGGGCAAGATGGTTTCTGTCCGATGTGTAGTTTTTGCACAATCGCGTTATAAACAATTTAAGGGCAAATCTTTCTAAATGCGCCGATTTAAGGAAAATCATCTTTTTCAAATTCTGTAAACGACATTTGTAAGTAGAGATCAATATCTACAATTTGTTTATTTTGGATTTTCACCTGGGAGGTGGAAAATGTGTTGAAAATGTTACTGGAAGTTACTCTAAATGCTTCAAAGTGCACCCGAAGTCGCCCGAACTCAACTCGAGTTAACTTCAGTTCGACTTCGTGTGACTTCGGACGCACTTTGAAGCGTTTTGATCAACTTTCAGTGACATTTTCAACACATTTCCGACCTCTCAAGTGAAAATCCGAAATAAACAAATTGGGTCATATGCATAAAGTTGAGTGGACTCTCAGAAGTAGCCACTCCATATTGAAGTGAGTAACTACTCCTCTTAGTAAGCGCGAACTCCGTTTTGGTATGCATAGAATAAAAAACGAAAAACGAAGATGGTACTCGGGTCTAAATACAACAGTCGAGTGGGCACTCTGATTTGCAGGTTTCGACTTGTCTTTCGTGGTCTCCCCGAAGTCGCATATATCCCCGTCATTCAGTTATTTAAAATGTTTACGTCGGTTGTGTATGTTTAATAAGTTGATTACAAAATTTCGAGCTGTTCTGGAGAGGATTCTTCTGAAAGTCATTTCAGTATTTGTGAAGATGATTAAACAATATTCTGTTTTGTTAGAGAAATCTAACATCCTGGAAGAAAAAAGAAACGTCGTAAATCGGTTGAAGAAATAAAAGAAAAGTAAGAAGCTGAATTAGGAGTGAAATATAATGCGGGGCAGATTTGGAAGAAGATTCCAAACATAAAAACTAGACTGAAAGTGAATACAGGCAGATATCGAACAGGAAATAAACCAATAAAATTGAAAGGGTGGGAGCAAGAGCTGTTTAATTTCTTGCAAGGAGAATCAAATCCTACTATTGGTCGTTTTCATTTTATTTTAAGCATTCTGTAGATTTTCAAGTGAGGATAGAAATTTGATCCAAGTATTTCATTTCTGCACAAAATGATGATTGATTGGCACCCATATCTTCTGCTACTAACGTAATAAAATCCTCATTCTTCCTTCATTACTCAAGGCTCAGTCCCTACATTCTTCAGTATCTCCAAAAAAATAGTTAGTTATCTACTGAACATTTACTCTGCTAAACCGATATAAGGCACGATACTCTACTTCTCTTGATTCCCTACGAACCTTGGTAGGCTGATAAATTGGCATAAATTCAGCCATCACGTACAGGCATCTACTTCTGATGAAGCTGAGTCTGCTACTAAGGAGTTTCGCATTTTTTGAAGTAGATACTCAGTGGACGGAGTTGACGCTCGCCTTCATGCATATAAAAATAAAAGTCGGTACTTAAGGAGCGAGAACATCCTCACGGATAGAGTTGACACTCACAAGTTGGAGCTCATACCTACATTTTTATGCATATCAAATGGAGCAACTTCTTTAGAAATGTGAGTAAAAAGTAGCCACTCAACTTTATGCATATGACGCATTGATCTCTACTTCCAGATGCCGATTACAGAATTTGAATACGACGATTTCCCTTGAAGCAGCGCATCTTGCAAGATGTGCCCTTAAATTGTTTATAACGCGATTGTGCAAAAACTACGCATCGGACAGAAGACATCTTTCGCACAGTCGAACCACAGTCTATCAGTTATCTATCAGTTTCCGCAATATTGTTTGTGCAGCTTCAGATTTATAAAAATTATAAATTTATCAAAAATGGTGTCTTTTTCGTGGTTTTCCCGGACTTTCTCAGTGGAAAATGCACCAATCCGGTCATACGAAAATTCATGTTGTATGTTTTATAAATCCCTACAAACGTTCCATCGACTGTAAAACGATTCCTTTAACGATCTTTGAGATATTTCCAAAAAAACCAAAAAAGTTGTAATTTTTTTCATTATTGCTTGTTTAAAAAATTCCACAAAGCGATTTTGCCTTATAAAAATTAGTATAGGCCAGTTGCGTCTTTTATTTTGTGAGGGGAAAAAACCTCTGCAGCTTGGTCTACATATTTTTCCTTCAATTGAAAACTAACTTCGGAGACTCAGCAACTTACGGATAAGTCAATGCATGTCTTCTGTCTTCAACAACATGGAAGACCTTGGCTTATCCAAAAATTTGACATTTGCCTTCCTCAGGTCTAGTGATCTGAAGTCAGAGATCGAGGGGTTAATAATGGCTTGCAAGGATGGTGTCATAGATAGATAGATAGTCAGTGATAGACATAGAAGTCCCTGACAATAGAAGCAGGGCGGATCGTGGGACACCTGAGACCATAATGCATTTGCTGTCAGCATGTCCAGCTTATGCAAACTCAGCCTATATCCACAGGCACAACGCGGCGCTACGAGTATTGTACTACTATCTACGACACTCGTACGGTATAGACGAAACTCCGGTGCCTCATGCTCCGGGAGATAATGAGTACGTTGTGGAGAAGGAGAAGTGCCGAACTACTCATTGCCCACCCTCATAGGCGTCTGCTCAAAGCACATGAGGCTTGGACCCAGTAGTCACTTATCCTACGGACCTGGGGAGTTGTTAGTGGTGTTAACGACACCAGCGTGCCCTACGGATGTGTTGGAGATTCGGATACAGTGCCTACTGGGATATTCCTAACGAAATAAAAAATATAGTGACTCGAAACTTTAAACGTAGCTCAGAACTAGATGGCAATGCAATATGATTGCACAAAATGTTAGAATAATTTAATAATTATAGTAATAATGTTTATCTGTTCGGTACAAATATTGCATTCGATTTTAAACTAACTTCAAACATGGCTCAGAACTAGATGGCAATGAAATATATTATTGCATCATAATTTGGAATAATTCAATAGTAATAATAATAATAATGTTTATCCGATGAGCAAGACACTTTTGAACAAAGTTCAGAACTGCATGACAATTCAATATTGTTGCATAAAATGTTACAGTAAATCAATAATAATGATTATAACTTTAAATAAATCTCAAAACTGGATGACAATGCAATATTATTACATATAATGTTAATAATCATAACTTAATAATGATGATAATATTCGAAACGAATTTTGCAATCGATTTCAAACCAACTTTGAATATAGCTCTGAACTGGATGAAAATACGATTTTATTGCATGATATGTTAACAATGAAAGCATAATAGTAGTATAATTTGTTTAGATAGAGTAATAATTTAATGATTTTAATGATTATAATGTTTGTCCGCTCTGTACAATCGCTACTAACTCACGACAAGACTGAAGAGCAGACAATTATTAATTCATTAACAAATCTTTTTTGATATACGTTTTTAAAACGGACAAATAAAAATAAAATAATTCATCGTCTCCCCATACAGATTTATAACTCCTTACAGATTCCTAACCCCATACAGATTGTTTTGATGAAAATACAATAAAATTCTCACATACCTTTCTAAAAGAGGGTAATCTGGAAATGGTATTACAGTTTGAACACTAGTTTCAGGGAAAGAATCGTTACACCAGGACATTATACTTCCATGTTTAAAAGATCTTTCTTTTACAACATTTTCTAATATTACAATAACTTTCCAGACTCTCTCAAAACGATTTCACCAATTCGTTTTAAATCCAAATTATTCAAACTTTTTTTGGCACAATATATTCAATTCATTTGACCTGGTCTGAATCACGGTTTTTATTCATTTTGATCCATACGAAATCTACGAATCTATTTTCTTTTTTTCCTCCTCTTTTATCACGAGTAGAATCTATAAGTAGAAGCTATGTTCAATTGTTCTCATTTAGCCTTCATCTGTTTCATTGTTTGACTTACTGAGCATTATGTTTATTATTATATTCACTTCTAAACTTTTTTTAACATTGTTTCGTTAATCACAATATTTCATTAGTTGAAAATTCGAAAGGGTTGAGTGGAAGATCGACGTGAAGCTCTCCGTGTGAGCTTCAACCGAACTTCGCCCTTTTACCACATCACATTATTAAAAATTATATAATTTTTTTAACCCGTGTAAGGACTGTGGTGGTAAAGGCAGTTACTATTAATTTTTCCCGTCTAGTGCTGGCTTGGAGTGCACATCGACCACCAGGATGGTGCTGTTGGTTTTCCGGGTTTTCCTGCAGCTAAAAAGTGAATACGCTACCAAAAATCGGTAAGTCGCCCCGGAGCGCCACGGAGCGCCACGGAAAATAATAATAATAGCCGTCCTGTACCCGCACAGGCTATGCCTTTGGGTACATTCTACGTTTATGTGGGACTATTATTATTTTACTTTTCTTTGGTGCTTTGGCATCGAATGCTATGGTCATTAGCCATGTGTTCTGGTAGGCCTTGTTACTAAATCCATACGCCACCGTAGGTGCAGCACTGTTAATTGGAACGCAACAGTGAATCGTGCAGGACTCACCCTATTATTATTATTATTATTAATATTATTATTATATATTTATATATGGGGAGAGGAGTAATCATTTTATCCTTTTCAGTACGTTTTAATAACGTAGTATATAAAAAAAGTTGTTCAATTAACTAAATTATGCTTATATCCATTCACTTCACCCCGTATCTCGACAATACACATGAAATCTGTTCCAAATGAAGAATTGTTCAACAGATTACTGTCTGCTCACGTTAGAAAACACACATTTCCATTTAACGTATTATCTCGCCGCCAGATGCCTCGGTTTTCCCAACTTTTCCAAGCATTTTCACAGGTTGTGACGTCGCTCTACCAGGTCCTCTGAACAAAATCAATTGAGTCGCGCGCAAATTGATCATAGTGACCTAAATGTAACGATGCCGCCATTATAGGGTATATTCGTGTCCGTCCTTACGTTTAAATTCTAAAAAACCATCAAGAAAACGTGGTGAGTATTCTGCACATTTTCAAAAGTAGTTTTGCGAATCAAGTTTTTCACGATTAAATCACAGTTACGTGTCCTTTCTGTGTTTGGGGAGAAGTTTCTTATGGTGTAGGGTTAGATAGATGTTCGTATTGATATGCTTCGAGAAACCGCTGAGTCATTTTGAAAAGATGAGTTTTTTTCGATGCTTCTGGTAAGATGCGAGAAATCACTATTTCTGATAAGACTTTCGCAATTTTTCAAAAGGAAAAATACTCAGAGAGTGGGTTGACTTTGACAGCTGAATCAATCATTTATCAATGAACTTCCCAGTTATCAAAAACAGTGAAGTTTTCTGTTTGAATCCAATTGGAATTACTTTCTCTGTTCATAAGCACACTTTCTTAATTTGATAATGTAGCTACATTGGTAGATGCAATGACATTTTATAGTTCCATAAACGTTTACATCTGGTGCATAAATATTTTCATAATGGAATTCAATAAAGTTGCTATTGAACCTGTCGTATACCAACATTCATTATCTTCTTTCTAATCTACTGATAAAATATGAGTAATGATTCCCTTAACACAATTTTTACACATTAATTTTTTAGATAACAATATTAACGTTGAGACTAATATCCATTTGAATAGTTGATTTCGAAAAAGATGTTAGAAATTAGAAAATCGTCATCATTCTGAATAAAACCACTATCATTTCCATACTTCTCCTAAAAAACCTTTACTTCCCAATTCTGTGAGAAAAAATGGATATGTAATTAGGAAGTTGTTTTTTAGTCTTTCAGAACAGAAAATACTTTTCTGGGTGGTTGGTGAGATTAGATTGAATTTTCTTTTTGGTTACAATCACATTGTTTGAAATATCATTCAATTTAGAAATTTTCACCCAAGTTGAACTGAGCATACCTACACAATTTTTGGTAGAGTCTAAAAATACAAACAGTTGAAGTTATCGATAGAATGTATTATTTTTAGTTGAAGAAAATAATGTGAATATTTTGAGGTCGTTTCTGTGTCAAAAATACAGAAAATAATGTTTTATGTTTGCATGTTCTATTAGTAATTATTAAGAAATTATTCTGGTTGAGTGGAAGAATAGTTCAGCTGAACTACGCCAGGAAAAATAAAGGCCATTTCTATTATTATTATAATAATAATCTTTTCTCAAGATTTTTTCCTCGACCTGTTGTTATTTGGAGGACAAGTATGTTAAAATGAATAACAATGTTCAATGGTTTTGGAATTCAATACGACTAAATTAATCTTTTCTGATAAATAGAGAGGAAATAAAAACCTTAATTTACACGAAAAAATAATGATTACAATTGCTTCGACTTATGAACTAGGTTATATCCAAAACTTCATTTTTGTAAGTACTGGGTGATTACAAGACCAGGTAGGGAATTTTACATGCTAGACTGAATTAATTATATGAATTATATTCATCAAGAAGAGGTTGTTATTGTTACGTGGATGTTTCTTGATATCTAATGATTTTAATTTATTTAATTTTAGACATTTGGGTTGTGCAAAATTTCAGGATTCTGTGTGAAGTAATGAACATGTTTAATGAGGTAGTTGGAATAGTTTGAATCCTATTTATTCAACCTGTAACTTCTCAGATGCTCCCGGAATCTCTAGTTATAACTACGGTCTGTCTGGCCTATATTGTATGATACATTGCAATAGTCACACATAAGTTTGTAAACCCCGGACTTCTTGAATTTATCTCATAAAGACTTTGCATTGTTGATGTTTGAATATTTGAATGTTTTTGTTTGAACAGTATATCTTAAAATCTGATACACTTATATTTACCAGTCTATGAATCATAGAATGATAAACTGCTAGTCTGTGTGATTGTGGTTGCATGTATTGTTGTGTCTGTATAGGCAGGTTTTTGTTATATTGAGTAGCTGTGTCTGTTACTTTTGCGGGAGATAATTAAATCTAAAAGTTCAGTGAATTTTGATAATGTTCTACTTTGATAATGAGGTGGACATGTAGCATTTAAATGATATTTTTGTTTAATGATCACAATTAAAATTAAGTTAATTAGGTATGATGTTAACCATGATTTGCTAATTAGTGTAGGATTATAGGCCGTAGTAGTCTGATAGTTATAGTGTTCTTTTTTAATTTACAAGTTTTTTCTGGTTCCTAGAATCAAAAATAATTTGTTACGTTTTTTTATTGAAAGAAAACTATTTGGCGGAAATAAAAATGACAATATTTTTTGAGGAAATAATAAAAATAAAGTAGCTTAAAAAAATCTCAAGTTTCCTCGTTGATGAACTGCGGAATACATAGTTTTTCTTCGTTTTCTACCCAACTTGATTGCTGTCGAGAAAAGTGGTGTATGTTGACTCTTCAAATTTAAAAAAGTATGAAAAAAAATCAACGAAGTTGGAAGATATGAACCACTGCAACAGCAAGACTCTTGCTGTACAAACTAGTTTTTGAAACTTTTTTGGAAATATTTTTTTGTTGTATAAAAAACTGTGTTGTTCTTGTCCTTGAATAACGTTTAAGAATCATTATAAATGTATTCAATTAATAAAATAGAAGTTGATAGGTTTGTTTCCGAACGCTAGTGCAGAATTTAAAAAACTGGTGCTTCTGGAATTTTTCATATCTTACAACTTCGTTCAATTTTCAACTTTTGAATTTAAAGAGTAGCAATAGATCAATTTACTCGACCACAGTCAAGTTTAATGGAAAAAGAAGGAAAACGATATGTATACCGCAGTATAACGATTTTCTACTTTAGGTTTTTTCAGAAAAGCTCCCCTATAAAGTTTTTTTCGTTACTCTGATAACAAAAATTTAACCTACATGATGAAAATATTATGGCCCACACTGTATAATTAATTCGATCTATTGTTATGCATGTCATTGGTAATACTCCCTATCTGCTCCTGTATTCACCCAGTATCTAAGAAGGTGATATTTTGGATGTATCCTAGTTTATGACTCGCTTTGAGGATGACACTGTATGTCGAAACAATTTTAGACATTTATTGCAGTATATCCTGACACATGAGATATTTGCAGCAGCCTGTAGTTTTTTTATTGAAAGCTACAAAATTCACAAGAGTGCTTGATCAATAATAGAACTTTCTTCGAACCTAGCGACATTTTTTTCAACCACCCGTTTGACCGGAAGTAACTCCAACTTCTTTTTTCAATTATCACTCTGTATATTCCTCTAGCCTTTCTTATTTCCCTGGAAATTCTCTATTCAACCATGTATAAAATGGTATTAATTTCTTGATTACCTGTTAAATTGCATTTTATTGGAAAACATCAAGTTGGCTGTGACCTGATTCCGATGATGGTTCGATGCTTGGTAGGCTCTGAAATCCAAAGGTCATCAGTTAGCCGATATTATTTAAAAATTCTGTACCCTGACCAATCTCTGCATGTTGTCAATAATTTCTATTATTTAAAGAAAAAATCCGAAAAAAACTTACGATAATGAGAAAACTGAGATAGGAACATACATTTTGTTTTTCATATGGCTTCTTGTGAAGAACCTTTCTTTAAAATTTCCAATGTAGCCATAGCATCATTTCTTAGTTTTCTCAATATCGTGAGTTGTTTTCGTATGTTTTTCTTTAAATCAAAGAATTTATTAACAATCTGCCGGGAGTGATAAGGGTATTAGACCGGGATCCCACGCCTATTTTCAAAAATGATTAATAACAGGCTGAATCTTCCTGAGTAGCTTCATTTTGCCGAGACGCCCAACTTTTTCCTCTACGAAAATTATCGATAGTGGTAGCTAATAAAATGCGCAGGCGTCAATCATGTCGATTTGGTGAGTGCAAAAGTCATTAATAACAGTTAGTTTTTCAGTTGAACCTCGAGATAATTCGATAAAATAATCGAAAAAACTTTTGTCCTACAAAATGGATGGTAGGACTGAAGAGTCCCCACTCCCAACATGTACCAATGACGTGGTCATAAAAAATCATTAACAACCAGCGAATTTTTTTACCGTTGCTTGATTAAAATTTTATTATTGAATGGTCATATTGTCCTACAAGTTGAATGGTAGGTGTTCCCAGTCCTACGCTACGAAATTGTCAATTCCATGGTAAAAAAATTATCCTAACTGTATGACAATAATAACACGTGAAAGGTTAGTGTAATCTTCACCTAAATAATACAGTGTCCAGCAAAAAAACGGGAATGTATCGCTAGTCATAGAAAAATTATTCAAAATAACAAATTATTTTGAAATTGTAGTTCAGCTAATTTGATATACTTTTATTCGTAAAGTAATGTTACTTTCAATGCATAATTCTTAGTTCAATTCAAAAATATCATAATTTACGTGAAAAGTTTATGAAAAAAGTGGGAAATTTTGTTTAGCTTTCATAATTTTTATAAAAATATTGAAAACAACAATAACAAAGTAAAAACATTGAAATAATCAATCTTCCCTCCGGGGCGACTTAAATGATGTCTCATTCGCTTTAACAGGGAAACCTGAAAAACCTGCAACACCACATCGTCGTCTGAAGAACTGAAATTTATAATTGAAAACTTTCAAAGATGTCAGACGAATTGTGAAAATCTGCTCTACAGTAAAATAGGATGTATGGTATCTCCTCAAAAAGTCCAGTTCGAAAGAGATATTATATTTTACGGGGGTCAAGTGGCCAAGTAGTTAAAATACTGATCTTTTATCCACTCTGGTTGCCGGTCGTGGGTTCAAAGCCTAGCGACTGCTTATATTTCTCTGTAGCCCGAGAAGTGAAATAGCACGTAAAAAGTAAGAATTCGTTAATCCTTGGCTCTGACAAGTTTCGTCTTTTGAGGCTGTCGTTCGTAAGGGAACGACATCTGGTTAACGGAAAAAACAATTTCAAACAATGAGGAAGGGAAGGGGAAGGAGTGGAAGAGCATTTTTCACCAGCTAATCAAGGAGGTATCACAAGAAGAGATTTCTGAAAAATGTTATTGGATGCGGGTGGCTCTGAATCAGAGAGTGTCGGGACTTGCTGGAAATAAGTGGAGTTGATGGGAGGATTATTTCATGAGTATAATTTCACTTTAATTCTCATATCCTAGTAACAGATATGGACAATTCATAATAATTATTTCATTTTGTTCCTGAGATATAGCCTTTTTAAGCATTCAAATTGTCACTGTGTACATGGAAAACTATATACTGTTGAACTAGCAATCATAATATGAATCCTCATGTAATTGATGAAGACCCATTCTTTTTCAAAGAATTTGTAAAATAAAAATGATAACGGTGTTGATATTCATCTATTTCTTTGAACAGTGTCTTGTCATGCTATGTTATGCAACACCCTTTGTGAACTATAATTTCTTATTCGAATGGAGCTACAAATTAGATTTAATGTGTTTATTTCTAAAAAAAAATCGATTTCGAATTAAAGAAAAAAAATCAAATTGATTCATGATTCGCAAAATAGCAGTAATGGAATTTTTGGCACCCTGTAGCTCGACAACTGGCCATAGGATCGATCTGTGAACTGGACAACGTAATGAGGATGGCAGGATCAAATAATATCATATCGAAAATGAGGATAAATGTGCCTACTTACAAAATATTTTGATCATTTTTTATTTCAGAAGGTAAGGTCGAAATATCTGTAGGCTAGTTAAGACCGTGGCTTACGGTCAAATAGACTGATTTTACTGCCTTGAAATGAAGTTAATTCAATTGGTTTGTTTCACCATGAGCCATGAGCTTTAGATTTGGGTAAAATTAACAGTTTGCCATACAATGTTTGCGCTCACCAAATCAACATGACTTTCGCCTACGCAGTTCATTAGCTACTAATATCAAGAATTTTTGTGGAATTAACAATTTCGGAGCGTAGAACTGGGAACACCTACCATTCAATTTGTAGGACAATATGACCATTCAATTATACAGATATTAACCAAGCAACGGTAAAAAAATCCGGTGGTTATTAATGAATTTTTATGACCACGCCATTGGTACATGTTGGGAGTGGGGGACTCTTCAGTCCTACCATCCATTTTGTAGGACAAAAGTTTTTTCGAGTACTTCATCGAATTATCTCGAGGTTCAAATAAAAAACTAACTGTTATTAATGACTTTTTTGCACTCACCAAATCGACATGATTGACGCCTGCGCATTTTAGTAGCTACCACTTTCGAGAATTTTTGTAGAGGAAAAGGCTGGGCGTCTCAATAGGAAGAAGCTACTCACGAAGATTCAGCCTGTTATTAATTTTTTTTTTCAATGGAGTTGACAATTTCGGAGCATAGCACTGGGAACACCTACCATTTAATTTGTAGGACAATATGACCATTCAAATATACAAATATTAACCAAGCAACGGTAAAAAAATCAGCTGGTTATTAATGACTTTTTATGACCACGTAATTAGTACATGTTGGGAGTGGGGGTCTCTTCAGTCCTACCATCCATTTTGTAGGACAAACGTTTTTTCGAGTACTTTATCGATTTATCTCGAGGTTCGACTGAAAAAATAACTGTTTTTTTTTTCTTTGGTGTTTTTGGCATCGACTGCTATAGTCATTAGCCAAACTAACTGTTATTCATGACTTTTTTGCACCCACCAAATCGACATGATAGACGTTTGCGCATTTTATTAGCTACCACTATCGAGAATTTTCGTAGAGGAAAAAGTTGGGCGTCTCGGTAAAATGAAGTAACCCAGGAAGATTCAGCCTGTTATTAATCATTTTTGAAAATAGGCGTGGGATCCCAGTCTATATGGAAAAATTTGAAATAATATCTATTCGAATTATCATCGAATTCGTCACAACCAACTCGATGTTGGCAATAAAATGCATTTCAATCGCAAATTAAGAATACCAATTTGTGATACATGGTTGAATGGAGAATTTTAAGGCAACGAAGATACGCAGAGACATTAAAAAAAGAAGTTGAAGTTACTTCCAATCGAATGGATGGTTGACACATTTTCACGTACCACCTGTTAATTCCAAATTTGCATTTCTTCAAATAAAAAAACTACAGGCTTACATGTATTTTGTGTGACCTGGTATAATTTTTGTGCAAATTGGTTTTAATTCGTTTTATATATATATATATATATATATATATATCAGTTTTGAGTAACAATTGTTATTTATAAACAAGTTTAATGAAATTGCTTGTTGAGGTTTTCTTGTGGAGTTTGGATCTTCGGTTGTGTCTTCGTGTGCATGTCGTTGATAATTGATATTCGTTGTTGCTATTCGATACAAGGTGGGATTTTTGGCAATGCTTCAATGAAGGTCATTAAATGAATAAAAAATAATCCACTGAATACAATAATACACTTTTGTCTATTTTCCACTCTCATTCTTATAATTTGCTACTAGTTTCGATTATTACATTATCTTTATAACTCGTTTCATGTGATTGTATACCTAATGATCAAGTTACTTATGCTTGCCTAGTAATTACTAACTAATTATCAGCCATACGTCAGTTTGGAGTAGTGACATTGATAACAATAATAAGATTCCAGTGATTTAAGCATAAGGGGAACCGGTATTTGCAAATTTTGAAGTGTCAAGTTATAGATTCAAGAATGGGCTTTTATACAGGGTGAAGCACCGAAAGCGAAACATCGAATATCTTCAAAACGCATGTATTGTGAAAAATATGCAAAAACGTGTCGATTTTCAATTCAAGGGGGACATCCACCTATCATAACCTCAACTGTCATACCTCTTTCCCCACCCCTTGGTCACCATCACCCAAACAATTTGAATTGAGAAAGTAGTAAGTGTGACACATCATTAAAAAGGTAATTTCATGAGGAATTCATCCAAAGAAAATTTAGCAACTTAATTTCTACTAATTTGACATAAATTCGATGACAATGCATTATGGAATTTTTCAAACGGAAAAAACCAAATGGCGACTCCAAAATGGCGGACATGATTTGCAAATATGGTCCGATTCGATTCAAAATTGATATGTGGTGGTTTTCAGGGTCGGAAATTATGATTTGTTCGTCAATGCAAAAAAAAAACAAGATGGTGGCTCCATGATGGTGGTCTAAATTTGTAATTATGGTCCGATTCGAATCAAAATTTGTATGTGGGTATTTTCTGGGTCGATAATTATGATTTTTTTCAAGATGGCGGGCAAAATTTGTAATTATGGTTCGATTCGACTAGGCACTGAAAACTAATTCTTCAAAACACATATGCTGTGAAAAAAATGCAAAAATACGTCGATAAAACTACTAAATTACAAAAATGCATTTTTTAAATTAAAAAGTAAAATAACAAACAAAATAACAGAAGGTAATTAAATTAACACAAAAGTAAAACCTTTTCAGGATTACTAAAAAATTGTAAATATTCATAATATAAAAATAAAAGCGATAAGTAGGAAGTAGAAAAAAAATTGTAATAAATTTAAAATATAGAGAACACTACAAGAAAAGTTTGCTTTTAGGGGTTTTGTTATGGTACATAAAAAGTACAGGAACATAAATCTTCCGTCCCATGGTAATGGTAATGGGTGGGGGACGCAAGCGTCAGCGACTACGCCCCGGTCGGCCCTTTTCGCAATCCCTGAGGTGCGTTTCAATATTACGTCCGACGTGAGTCCGACGTATAACTTTTCTTATGAAGCGTTTCGATATTAGAACGTCTTGTCCGACAACTTCATTCCATCGTTTCAAAATTCTTGAGTGGAACGTCCGACCGTCAACTATGTACCCCACGATTTAGGGGAGCGTTTCAAAATTCAATCCGACAGATATCGCCCGACGAAACAACTATGACGTCATACATCGTCCGTTACCGGACGACAGACGTTAAATTGAAACGCACCTCTGGCATCTTCACTCATCCTATGGCGGATACCTGCTCGAACCACTTTTCGACCTTCTTATGAAAGTCGAAATGTCCTTCAATTGCAATGAGTTCAATTCCTCCTCCTTAATAGTGGCCTTAATAGTGGATTTCCTATCATAACCTCAACTGTTATACCACTCTCCCCAAAAAAATTATATTTCCTTTTTAGCGTATTTGTATAAAAGCTTTTTTTATCAATTTGATTATTTTATGTTAGTCATACTGGAAACTTGAAAACCCCTATGTGCCAATTTTGAATCGAACAATTACAAATTTCGTCCACCATCTTGGTTTTTTGCATTGTCAAAAAAATCATAATTTCCTACCCTGAAAATCCCCACATACTAATTTTGATTCGAATCGGAACATAATTAGAAATTTCGTCAGCTGTCTTGGAGCCAACATCCTGTCTTTTTGCATTGACACACAAATCATAATTTCCGGCCCTGAAAACCACCACATATCAATTTTGAATTGAATCGGACCATTATTGCAAATCTTTCCCGCCATTTCTAGCCGCTATTTTGTTTTTTCCTTTAGAAAAATTCCATAATACAGTGTCACCGAATTTTTGTCAAATTAGCTTACAAATGAAGTACATATCATAATTTGGAATACGGAACAATTGTTTTTCCGCAAGAGGGCGCCAAAATAAAAAGTTAGGTAGCGAAAATTGACATGGCTGAATTCCTTATGAAATTACCTTTTCAAAGATGTGTCATACTTGCTACTTTCCCTATTTAAAATGTTTGGGTGATAGTAAACAATGGGTGGGGGGAGAGGTATAACAGTTGAGGTTATGATAGGAAGATATCCTTCTTGAATTAAGAATCGACGTGTTTTTGCATATTTTTCACAACACATGCGTTTTGAAGATATTCGGTCTGTTTCGATTTCGGTGCCCCACCCTGTATATATCGAGTTCATTGAGGACAATAGAAATAAGATTTTTTTCTGTCACTTGTTTTTTCAAAAACATTGACGGTTTTCGAGATTTTTAGTAAAAGTGTTTTTTTCCAATATTTGTTTCCAAAATATTCATGATATTTGAAATAATAAAGTGCCAAGTCTCTTCAACATTGATTTTTGGTCAAATATTGTACGTTGGTGACTCTCTCGAACGATATATTTAAAATCGAACTGTGATATACGGGGTGCGAAAAGCAGACTGCCACACTTTTTAAATAAAAATTTGTAAAATCTTCCTTTTTAAAATGGAAAACCCTGTATATTATAAGAAACGCCCAAAGGCTCTACAAATTTCTTTGAGTTTTATACATTGTTAAATTCAATCCTTTATCTTAAAAAAAGCTTTATTTAGGAAGCTGCTGTAATTTTTCCAGAAGATGTTCACTTGGTGACTGAAACAGGTGTTGAGATGGTAAAAATGTGGGTTTGGTGTTGTGATAAACCTCCAGTGTATTCAGTAGTAATAATTAATAAAATTGTTATTTCCGTCAACCGATTGCACCCTTTCGCGCAACCCTCAGAAGTATTCGAGAGACTTGTGTGAGCTAGGGAAGTCGCAGCCCTTACCTTTCAACGTGTGATGCCATGCACGAGACCGATGACCATGCGGGGATTTGTACCCTCGACCCTTCGCTTGGAAGGCGAACGCTATACGCTATACCACAACGGCCACTTAAAAGTATTTCAAAATATTAGGATTATACATCTATAACTTGTTGCATAATCAGAAAGAGTCTCAGTTTAACAGTTGAAATGAACCAACCGCGAAGGTTTATTCTGTTGAACTAACACGATTTGTAATTGTGCAAAAAGTTTGAGTTGTATAACCTTGAGTATTTTGAAGTACGAATTGCATTTGATGCAATCATTTTTTGAGTAAATTTAAACACTCGTCTATCACTTCTAATGATAAAGCACCGAATCGACTCATTTTCTGACGAAGTTTATTTGGATGTAAGAATATGAATTGGTTACTATGGAAATATAAATATTTCCTAATATCTGACTGGTAGATTTACTCTATGTATAACCACGAACAATCGAAACTATACAAGGTAACTTGACTCAATCGTACGTTCCGATTGGATGATAATCATACGAAACAAATTAATCCTTACTATATTAAAGGTTCCAGACAGTGCAGACTTGTAGGGTTGTCAACAGTCCTCACCGATTTACTCTCAATTTTTCTTGGGATTGCTGTCAAGTTACAAGTCACATCAAAATATCATCAGTACTGATTTTTTTTTTAAATCTACTTTCCAAAAAATAACATCAAAATCGAATATTTGATTATAACTGTTGACTCATTGCCCTGTTACTTTTTAATCTTCTACTTTGTCGTCTCTTGACTCTGGATAGAGCCATAGAATACCCTAGTACCCTAGTTTCAGGTTTGAGGGTTGTTGCACCAGCCGCTTTTCAATAGTCCCATTCAGTAGCTCCGTATAACTCCGAGTAGCGTTATTTCCTTTTCAGTCGCAAGGCTCTCCAGGGCATCTCTGCACTCCTGAACCAGTTTCGATCTGGTTCTGGTTGCATTCAGAGCTCTGATGGCGGCCTGACTGTCCGCGTAGACAGATACATGTCTCTTTCATTCTGGTTACCTCCAGGATAGCATACACCTCTGCTTGGAAAATTGTTGTCAGAGAACCTAGCGCATAGGCTCCTTCCTCTCCGTTTTCCAGTAAACAACTGCTCCGGCTTGTCCTTTCTCCAGTCTGGAGCCATCTGTAAAACAGACCAGTGTTTCTGGGGGAAAGATCACCCTTTCCTCTTCCCACTCTCTCCTGTCTGGGATCTCTAGCGAGATCGTCCTTTTCCACCTAATTTTATCCTCTGCTCACTTTGATAGCGGATAGTGGGATTTCTTTCTCCTCTACCTGAGTTCCGCATTCTCAGATAGGACGCAATCGCTTCCTTCTTTATACAAGTGGGAAGCGACGGCAGACCCATCAGGGCGACTAGTGCTGCCGAGGGGGTTGTCCTCATGGCGCCGGTTATTCCCCTACAAGCTAGTCTTTGAATTTTTCCCAGCTTGTTGGTTGTGGTTATCTGGTCCACTCTCGGCCACCAGATCACTGCGCCATATATGATTCTGGGTCTGATTACCGTCGTGCAGATCCAGTGGAGAATGTGAGGCTTGAGGCCCACATCCCTCCCACCGCCCGGCGCAGAGTCCATATAGCGACCACCGCCATTTCGACTACTCGATCGACGTGTGGCCCCAAGTTAGCTTCGAGTCCAGAATCACCCCAAGGTATTTTACCTCTCTAGCCAGCTCTAGGGGTCTTCCACTCATTACTGGTGATCTGAACCCATTTACCTTTCTTCTCTTGGTAAAGAATCACTGTTTTAGTTGGATTGATTGCAAGGCCGACTTCCTCGCACCACCTTTCTATTTTCCTGCATGCCAACTGCATCCGGTCACAGACCATACCTTAACTGGGTGTTGAAAATATATACCTTATATCGCTTGATTACTCACATTTTACTAACAATTTGCCATCACTCACAAAATTACTCTCAGATCATGAAATAGGTAACCCACAAACGAGTGAGGCGAAACATTAATTTTTCTCATAATGAAAAGTGGATTTGAAATCCAACTGAAGCTAATTTATATGGTCGAAAGCGTTAGAAGCAGTTGTGGTTTCACGAATTGAATACTAATTCAATTTTCAAATTCATATGTTATATTACTCACCTGTAGCTTTTTTTTACTGATGATTGGCTTTGATACTACAACATTAATTTAGATTAATTTGATGGATTGAATAGGGAATTATTTTCATATGCATGGTCTTTTCATCCTGCTCAAAATTTACATAATTATAACCTTAGTATAATAAGTGTAACAAAATCATAAACTATTCGAATGGATGAATATAATGTATGGAAATGTTCATTTCCTCTCATTTTAGATGTCGCGTAGATTACCAAAACGGAAGTTAGGATAACGAAAAGTGATGTTGAATATTTGGAAATCATCCGATTATAAAGAGATTAGGTATACGAATGATCTGAATCAGAGCCGGTTTCAGGAGCTTACGGGCCCTAAGCGCTCAACTTTTTCGGGCCCTCTTCTGGATAAAAAAGGGTCTACAATAAAAAATAAAAATTGAATTTCGACAAATAATAGTTATTTATGTATGTAAAGTAGGCGTTTATAGCCTGAGACGTGAAAAATGGTCCGATGGCGTTAGCCGAGGGCCATTACACGCTCAAGGCCATAAGCGCATTTTACGCAAGTGACAGATACAAAATTATATGCACTAGTGGTTAAGCGCGAATCACAAATATTGACAAGAATTGATGTGGAATAAGGGATGATTTGAGAACATCGTAAAATTCCGTGTTGGAAAATCTGACTGGTTTCTGGCCAAATCTGGAATTCCACAGGGTTCAAATCTTGGCCCTCTCCTGTTTATATTATTTATAAATGACCTTCCTGACTCACTAGTTTCAAGTTGTCTAATGCATGCTGATGATTGCACAATTTTTAGTAGGGTAAATGATACAAATCAGTTTAACCAGCTGCAATCAGATTTGAAAGTTCTTCAAAATTGGACAGTTTAGAATAAATTACCTCTGAACTTGCGCAAATCATCTGTGATGAGTTTTAGTAAATCTAGAAATATCCAGAATTACGATTATCTCATAGTTAATGAGAAAATACCCAGACTATCAGAGATTAGGGACCTTGGAGTGATATTTCAGAGCAATTTGAAGTTTGATAAGCATATTTCAGCAATAATTCGCAATACTCGAAAGTTACTTGGATTCCTTAAACGCTTTACACAAGAATTCAGGAATTTAAAAACCATACAATTGTTATATAATTCTATGGTGCGTTCTCGTTTGGAATACGCATCCATAGTTTGGGACCCGTCTACTTTGAACTACAGAAAATCATTAGAAACCATTCAAAATAAATACATTGCTTACCTTCATTTAAAAAAATACCGTATTGGTCCAGATCACTCATCATATGAACCACACAGAAAATAATTTTCGGTAGTGAAGTTGGAAAATAGAAGGGTCATGCAAAAAATTATTTTCAAGTTGTTGAGTGAGAATATATCTGATTCATATTTACTTTCTGAATTAAAAATATATTTACCATCACATATGTTGCGCCCCAGAAATACCTTTTTCCACATTCCCAGGTCGCCAAATAAGCTTGATAGTACCTATGTGGTGTGCGACGGTAAATAAACATGCTGGTAAAATCTCAGTAGATATATTCAATACTACTTATATTGAATTTAAATCGCACATAAAAAGTATAGATTTTCTTTGAATCTTGATTTCACTTTTAGTATGCCTTCAGTCTCATCTCGCTCTCCCATTGTGTTTCATCGATTTAATCAGGTGAAGTTCGACAATTTAGTTCTAGATGTAAATAGGATTAGGTACTAAATTACATTACATTTAATTTTTTTTGTTATAGTTACTTATGATACAAATTTAAAGATTTCATGTCACTAGGTTCGTAGGAACCTGTTTGAATTTCTTTCAATAAATAAATAATTACCAACTTTACGGCCCGCCGGCCATAATGGGCCCGCGGGTGCTAAGGTTTCACTTTACGCCTGTAATTCAGGGCGGTAAAGTGTACTTTACCGGCTAGTGCATAAAATAAATTAGATAGGAACAATAAATAAAATATCAAAGTGTAAACAATTCATTGAAATTATAAAAATGTAAAATAAAAATTTTTCTTTGGTTTAATATAGAATAAAATATGTAAAATAGAAAAATTTTCTGTTTAATAAAAAAAGATAAACCGATATGGAAACATTTCTGATTGAACTACATAGTTGACGATAAAATATACATATTTCTCGATTTGTACATAGGAATATTGGAACAAAAAAAAAACAATAAATACAGTTTTAAAGAGTGAACAAAATCATTAAATTAACCCTTAACTAGTAACGTGCCGTCTGTGAGACTGCAGCCATTTTTATTTTCGAGGTTTTTCTAAAACGGTTTCGCTTTTCTGCGAATTACGCCACCTAATCTATTAGCTATTGATGCCCTACCAATCATTCAACTGAGAGTAACTTTGGGTAAAGGACGTCTGAGAAATATTTAGTATTCAGTTGAGTACAGTCCGTGAGACGGCACGTTTCGGTTTACGTAAGCATTTCTCGCTACTCAAAGTAATGGCAGGTCCGTCAAAACGGGTAGGTACGTTATGGGGATGAAGAATATCATGATGACACTCTTTTATGTTGGTATAACTAGAATTTTTTTTTTTGAATTTTTAATTTTTTTATTGATCTTTCCAAAATCACTACCAATTTTCGTTATGTTGAAAAAGATTATTGTGAAATTATTTTAGATCAAGTTTTTTCGTTATTTTATGCAATATTATTTCAAAAGAATGTGTAATTAAGAGCTCGTAATATATATTTTGATAAAATTATTATTTGAGAATTTTTTGTTTTGCTTCCAAACAGTGTCAGTCTCACAGACTGCACGTTACCAGTTGTGTTTCAAAATTCCACGTTACCAGTTAAGGGTTAAACAAGAAATGTAAAATAGAGAATTTTCTTTGGTATAAGTTAAAATTAAATCATAGTAGGTACACGATGATCAAACATATTTCATCGTGAATGCATTAATCGATTCGTCGTTATCTATTAGGTCTAGGCTGGCACTTTCTGTATGCATAACAGAGAGGGCATCTAGTCCTTCTTGTGGATCTCGGATAGTTTTTAATCCTTTTCAGGGCCGACAAGGATCTCTCACCAGATGCATTAGAAATGGAAATTGTGAAAAAAAATCCAAAATTCAGAAAAAAAAAACCGAAAAAAAAACATGTTTAAAATGTTTTGAGTACACAACCGGGCCCCTCTGTGGATCCGGCTTACTCCGCTTATAGGATAAACCGGCACTGATCTGAATTCAATTCTGAAAATATGTATTCAACTCAAAAATATGGACTATGCGATGATGGTATGAGTTCACTGATGCTATTTATTACGATAACACCCATAGGACAATCATCTTAGCATTTACAATAAAAAATGTGGAAAAAATATCAAAACAACAGAAACTTCAACAATAGTTCTATTTTAGTAAGCACAATGAAACTATTAAATATTTCCCTCCGGCAACATTTTTAAAAATGTAAATTTTAAACCATTTTAGTTATTTTGTAGGGAAAAAAATGCAAAAGAGTCGCAAAATGACGAAAATAAAGTGCCTTATACTATTAGAAACCTCTGAAACTCTGAAGTCGAAAGGTTTATCCTGTGCCGTGATAATTGAGCTTGAAATTGCGTTCTTCGCAAATTGAAGCTCAGACCTCGTGACGTCATATCAACCGTTTTGATTTCCGTAGCAGTGGCTCTGAGTATTTAGGTTAGGTTAGGTTTGAACATGAGTGGGCCCGTATCAGGCCCTCCACTGCGGCCAATGGCCTATTGTGGCTCACCCTATGGTTATATTTCTCCCAGTATATCCAATCTCTTGACGAAATTGAGGAATGCATTGGGAGAACAATTTACCAGGTTTTCTGGCCTTACTGTCGTATCGCCAAATATTGAGAATCTGGTTCTGGCCGCTGCAGGGCATGTACACAGGCATGTACACAGACTGTGTTTCATCTTCCTCCATGCATAGCCGGCACTCTGCATCTTGTGCAAGTCCGATTTTATGCATGTGATGTTTGAGTTTGCAGTGGCCAGTAAACAAACCTACCATAACTCTGAGTTCTAGCAGTTTGTCAGAGTCCTGTTTTTTCCTTGTACAAGCAATAAATGTTTTGGAATGGGCTAGGCCCGGTAGACTACGCCAGTACTCGAGACTTTTAAAGTCTGCCCAAGCTGTTTTGACATTCTTGGCAGTGTTATATGCTGACCAATTACCGGTTCTGGTCCACTGAACGTTGTTTCGGCCCCCCCTTTTGCTAGGGCGTCCGCTATTTCGTTTCCTTCTAGGCCTGTGTGACCTGGTATCCAGACTAAGGTAACGTTGTTGCGTTGCGCCAGTCGGTTTAGGGTGTCTCTGCAGTTCCATACTGCCCTAGATTTAAAGCAGTTGGATTCAAGCGCTTTCAGTGCTGCTTGACTATCTGAAAATATTTTTATTGTTTTTCGTGTGAGGTGTCGATTTTCCAGCTCCCTGGCACACATTTCAATGGCATATTTACCCATACTGAACGAGCGTTTCACTACTGGGTTCCCATATATTCCGGCTCCGACAGCTGAGTGGTACTCGTATATAATCTGTATCACTACATTGGTCTAATTAGTTAGTTCCTATATTATATAGCTCGCAGATAACTTCAGTTGTGAGGATAGATGAGACTTTTCAAATTGGATTTCTTATTTTAAGTGGACTATGTGGAGTGTAGAATCGGCTCTAGTGAACCCAACATGTAGTCCGGATTATGCACGGGGTGTAGGAGGCCTTCAATCATGTCCCTGTTGGATATGGAAAAGGCCTTCGATACAGTGTGGATAATAAAAAATACTTCCTACCCAAAAGACATTTCATTCACATTAGGGAGTATACCAATGCCCCCCGTAAATACGGGGGCCTTTTCTACAATCTCTGGGTTAAACACAGCCAAAGCATTAAGTGAGACTAGTTTTTTCATTTCGGGTTTTTTGCTGTTGGCTTTTTCCGGGATTTACCACCCACTACTAGCCGCACTGATTGATGTCATCCAGTTTCTGTACTGAACCACCAGAAACCCATGCATAAGCTTTGCAGGTGCCATGGATTCAGACCACCTATTATATTTGGGCATAAGCTGGAGCTAGTCCAGTAGGTCAAATACCTGGAGGTGGTCCTGGACTCCAAACTTTCATGGAGGATTATTCAGAAGTCGGTAGCAATCCTATGGCAACGGAGGAGAATTGTAGGAAGCAAGTTGGGGTACCACTAAGATATCATGCACGGCAGTCTTAGGACCAAATATCCATCATTGGTCAGCCGTGTAGTGGCCAGGCGTACTGAGTAGTACAATAGACCAAAGACTTAGGTCCAGAGGTTGACCTGTTTGATAATAACTGGTGCAATGGGAACGAATCCAACCAAGGTGTTGGAGGTACTGCTGAGGCTGCCACCGCTTCCAGCCTGGTTCAAGAAGAAGGCAATGGCAGCCCTCTTGCCGCAAAACTGAAGAAAACGAAGAAAATTCATCTCACTTCCTTGGTGAGTGTAAGGCGTATGGGAGGCTAGGATTTGAAATCTTCGGAGTTGATAAACTTCATAAGGTCAAGTAGGTTCGAAAAGGAAGATTAAGAGGAAGAATGTAGATGATTGGAATACGGGAGATGGCAAATAGAGTCCTTGAGAGCCTACTTGCCTGGTTACGGCAGCTGCAGCAGCCTCTCCAAGAACTACTATAACAGAAGGGTGTACATTGTATTTATGTTATCAGTAAACATAATATATATCAAATGGACGCATTATTCTAAGTTGGGGATTTTATAGTTTATTCAATAATTTCTGGAATGTGTCTCCACTATATCATTACACTCGACGTACGTTTCGTCAACACAGTTTGCATCATCAGGACTGACGATTGACTGATTTAAATTTCGAAACTCTTTTAAAGTATAATAACCCAACATTTTATAATCACAGTTTCAGTAATTTGCAAAGATCTGAAACAGTCTTGAAGAACTCAATAGGTTATCTTGTTTTGCCACATTTATTTTTGCTATATTCCACGGAAATATTCAACAACATAAAATTCTCCGTGAAATGAAAACTAAACGATTGATATCTATAACTACCTACCAACATTTCCATAAATCTTGCTGTTATGTAACATGCAAATTTCAAATTATACTCATAGAAATTCAGTGACTTGTAAAATGGTTGTGATAGTATCTTTCGAACAGTTACTCTGAAATTGGACTCTAACCTGAAAACGACGGGATGCATGTGAACTCTAGAAGAAAAATTGAATATTATTTTTCCGTACAATTATACCAGTAAGGGTGCAGTCATGGTTTATGGGTAACATAATATTTCTTCTTCTCGTGTCGAAAGTATCATGTTCGTTACTCTCTTCATTATTAAGTTTGCATAATTTTGTTATGGATCGTTTGTAGAAGTCGTTCTCAGTTTTAACTCTACTCTAACTTTTCTATCTGGTCAGGGGAAAACTCTTTCAAGTATTCCAAGTTTCCAGAATTTTGTAGGAGCACTATTTTTTTTAATTTGGTGTTTATAGTGGCACCGACAGATCTGGTCATTAGCCACTATGCGTTCTGGGTAGGCCTTGTTTCTGCATTCAGTTGTACAGATCTGCCACCGTCCGTCTATTTTGATTTTTTCGTCAAAGTTGGTAAATATTCTAGGGCCCAACTTTTGAGCTCGTTTACATTGTCCCTGTAATTCTCCATTATGATTTCAAATGCCGTACCATGATTTATACTATGTACCCTATCATTTCATAATAGGTCTAGTATATACAATATTTTTGCAGTCTGGGAATAAAGTAAGCAAAAGCTCGTCCTTCAGAGTATTCTTATTGAGAACGCTTTAATTTCTTCCAGGTGTCTCCCTCATAGGTAGATGCGGATTCTATTATATTCATTCTTCTTCAAAGTTCATAAATATACAGTGCGGCTTTTTTAGCTCCTCCCTTGTTAACTTTTGAATGGTTTGACGTACAAACAATTTTGATCGGTTTCGCCGATACTTCTTTTTGAAATAAAAAGATTGGGTTTGCTTGAGGGGGCGGAGGGGCACATCGATTTAAAAATTTCAAATGACATGGGGGGGTCAATTTACACATAATTGAAAAGAAAATTCAATTATCTTTTCAACCATTTGTGTTTTTATTGTTTTCATACGTATTTTCACAATTCAGATATTTTTAACTTTAGAAATTTTCCAGTTGATGTGCCCCCAGCGCCATCTGTTGAGTAATTGTAATTGTATCGTCTCTCAAAAAAAAAGTGTCGGTTATTACATCAGACCTTTAAAATTTATAGAAAAAATGGTAGCACTCACATCTGTACTTATACTCAAGATACTTGGAGTGTATACGGTAAAAAGATTGCATATCTGCAGTGGCGGATCCAGGATACTGTTAGATATGTCACAAAAATGAGATGATAAAATATTCCCAGTCATTAATTTCTACTCAACATAAAAATAATTGAAAAAAAAATAAAACAAACAACATTCTGTAGATTCATAAGTCTTAATGAAATATTCGGCAAGGCACACATTATTTTTGTGATGAAAATTGTCTTCATTTGTACTTAAACCGCCGTCTTTCCCAAATGATTTAGAAAAGGTAAACAGGGAACTGAAAACAATTTTTTTTGGTTTGTTGATTTGTTGATGTGAACCATCAAACTTTGTCAATACAAAACAAAATTTACAATATAAACCTGATCTTCAAGAAATTCCTAAAATCTCTCATTTTCAATAAGTTGTGTTTCATTCTCTTCTCCGTGCACACCCACATCATCAGTCGATATTGATGGCTGGAACGCTGCAACCCCAATATCCAGCTGATCTATATACAAGGAATCAAGGACTTTTTCATGTTCGGCAGAATGTATTGCATTCTATGCTCAACTTGAACAACCCACTATTTCTAATTCAGCTTTGGTAGGTGTCACTTTACAACTGGGGTAGTGGTCGTGCTGGTAGAGCGTTCGCTTCTTAAGCGTAGGGTCAAGGGTTCAAATCCACGCATGATCATCGGTCTTGTGCATGGCATCACACGTTAAGAGGTAATGGCTGCGTCTTCCCTAGCTCACACAAGTCTCTCGAAGACTTCTGAGGGTTGCACGTAGGGGTGCAATCGGTTGACGGAAATACAAATTTTAACAATTTTTTCAACTGATTCGTAAACTGTTTTTCAACAGTTTTGGGCCAGCAGATGAAAAATGAAACTTATGTGGCCGTGACTCTTTTTTAAGTAATTTTTGTCTGAAAAATCAATGTATTATAAAACGTTATTTGTGAACACAATATACCTACAAATTGATTTATTTAGCACTCACACACGCAGAAAGAACAATGTAAACCTTCAAATTCGTAGAACGGTGAAATAATAAGTCCTGCTGGCGCTCACTTGCGGACGAAATGCAACAGAAACAGATCGGATCGCAGCAGCGGTGGATTTGTTGGGTCGGGTAGGCAAATATTCAAGTTCTATAATAGGGTTGAGATGGAAAATGCATCTGAATTCTGTAAACTGGAAACGCAGTTCAAAGTTAAAGTATGTATCTTAGATGAAAGCTGATGATTTGGCTCTCGAAATATTAATATGTCGGGCAAGTCTTAAGGAAGGGGTGGGGGGGGGGGGGAATTACCCCCTTTACCCGCCCCCCCATGGATCTGCCACTGCATATCTGGCTTATTGATCTAATCATGAGAATTTCGTCAGAATTTGTCACGAGGCTGAGAAAAATGTTTTGAAAAAAGCATAGAACTTAAAAGGTTATTTTTACAATCGTTGATTGACTATTTATTATACTATAAAACTGAACGATATGGATACTTTTTCAACTTTTGATTTTTGGTTAAACTAGGGACACATCTGTCTGTGCAGGTTATGACCAAATCGAATAGACTACACTTTTTCAAAAGCATTCTAATGGTCCTTCTCGAAATTTCGACCATGTAGCAGAGCATAGTTTGAATAGAACTTGTCGGGTACTATAAATTGAAATGTTTATTTTTCAAAATCGATCCATGGGTTCCAAAATAACAGAATGTTGCAGTTTCAAATCGCACATACTGTATAAATTTATAAAATCCAGTATCCAATGGATATATACGTCAAAATTAGTCAAAATGTTTGATGTTCATTATACGTAGTAGTAGTAGTAGTAGTTCTTTGGGGAGGCAGCAACCGCAGCCAGGCAAGTAGGCCCTCATGGACTTTTTTTGTCATCCCCTGTTCTCTAATTATCTACATTCATCCTCCTAGTTTCCCATTTCGAACCTTTGTGACGTCCTAATGAAGGTCAGTATGTCCGAACACTCTAAGTCGATTAGTTTTTCTTGTTGGAGTTTCTCAACTCCGAAGGTTCCAAATCTTAGCCTTCCGTATGCCTCACACTCGCCGAGGAAGTGAGATGAAGTTTCTTCGTCTTCTTCGAATTTGAGGATAGGTGCCTGCCTAACTTGTTATGTCCTGTTAGTATTCCCATAAGGAGGCGTGGTGCTTGGCGGTTTCTGCCTAAGAGCCATATCGTCCTTGACTTATTGGAGCCGGCCACGAAGTCTTTCGACTGCCTGCAGCCGATGTTATCCCTCCAAAGTTTATTTAGATCTTTTTCTGCCACATTTACGTGCGGCCTCCATGAAAGTTTGGAGTCCAGGATCACCCCCAGGTATTTGACCTGCTGGACTAACTCCAGCTCTTGCCCAAACATGGTAGGTGGCCTGAATCCATCTTTTTTCCTCCGTTTGGTAAACAGGATCATCTCTGTTTTTGTCGGATTCACTGAGAGCCCTGCTTCACCGCACCATCTCTCAATTATTCTGCAGGCAGCCTGCATACGGTCGCAGACGACTCCGATGAATCGTCCACTGATTAGGACAACTCCGTCGTCTGCGTATGCCTGCGCTTCGAAACCTTCATCTGTGAGTTTACCCAGGAGTTCATCAATTACTAAGCACCACAGAAAGGGAGTTAGCCAGCTTCCCTGAAGGCAGCCCCACCCACCTCTGATTCCAGTCTGATGTCTTCCCGGGATACCTCGACCTTTCTCCTCGTATGCGACGATACAACGTAACTACGTAATTACGTGTACGAATTAAACGTCTTGAAACAACTAGATTAATTTGGTTTGAATTTTTCTTTTTTATTCTAATGGCTATTTTACACACATGCACTATCCCTGTTCTTCCACGACAAGCATTTATTTTTGTGAAATTCTACTCATGTTCATTCTTTTACATTATATTCTTAAGTAACATATTTCAAATCTATAGAAAATATGCAAAAATATTATTATTATTAAAGAAAAGTTAATTCAAACGCAGGAAGTTGATTTTGAAAATTCAGCATTTTCGACATTCTGCTAACGTATTTTTCACAGCTGTTCTCCCGTCAATTATCGAAAATTTCTGTCTAGCACCATTACACAGTCTCAATGCCTTGATGAGCACATTGTGATATTGTTGCAGTAAAAATCTCGTCAATCTATTTTTGAATGGAAATATCATCGATCATCTTTGGTTTCCCAAATTGTGTTCTTTTTCAGAGGGTACATTGCTCCAGTAGAACTTTTCCGTTGGCATTGTTTTATCCATCTGATTTCATCATGTTTACCTAATTTGAGTGCCTTATCCAATTAGAAACATGCTGTATGTATATCAGGAAACAGGGAGCATTTTCAATGATAAAAGCCAAAAACTGCAGTTGACTGCTTTTTTCTGAATTACTGTTGACACTATTGACACTTTCTTTCTATTGGTCACAACATTTTATCACATAAATGTAGACATTTGGGTCCATCATTACCATCGTTCGAAATCGTGATAATTATCGCCATCCGAGTAGGTTCTAATAGCGTTGACAGCAGCATTTGATTTGGATCGCACTCAGTACCAATTAAGACTGTCTGGTTAATTCTTGAATTTCACCTACACGGTGGGAAGGGAATTGTCCTAATTTAGTTCCATCCCTAGTTATCCAGTAGAGTACAGTCCTCGAATCAGAACGGAGGTATGTTTTGTCAATTTTGATATTCAAATGTTTGATTAGCAACATCGTTGCTTGAAGCTCGTTCCTAGAGATTGAAATTAGTTTTGTTGGTGTTACTCGGGCTCTACTAAAACTAAGATGTATTTCGATATATATCTGAGTAGAGCAGCTTATCATTTTTCACTCGTGTCACAAAAAACGTGAAGCTCAATATTTTCAGCCTAAGGAATATTCAAAGAATAATACCTGTGGTCTCGTTATCTCAATCAATTCAAGACTTTCGGATACCCTCAATGAAACTTCTTCCTCGTATAACTGAGTTCACAATCAGTCAGTTAAAAATGACATAACTAATTTAAACATTTACATTTTTTCGTTCTACTAATATTTTCGATTTCCAGAAAATCTGATTCTAGTTTGGAACATACATTATCTGGGTTCTTCGATTTGTTATGCAATAGGACATCAAGACACAGGGCTTCCTGCTGGATCCTGTATTCTTTGGCCAATACATCAAACTTGTATAGGCGTTTCTCAGTGCTGACTAAGAAAAAAACGACCTCATTTCAATTTTGTCCCTTTCGCATTTGGTCCATTGATTGAGATATCTTGACTATTAGACCAAGCTATAGAGGTTTTTTCCAACACAAAATAAAAGACGCAAATGGCCTATACTAATTTTCATAAGATAGTTCGTTAATGAAAACTCCAGTTTTCGCCCCAGCAAAATCGCATTGTGGAATTTTTTAAACAAGAAATAGTGAAAAAAATTGAAACTTTTTTGGTTTTTTGAAAATATCTCTAAGATTATTCAAGGAATCGTTTTACAATCAATAGAACTTTTGTAGAGTTTTATAAAACCTACAAAATGGTTTTTCATACGCCCAGATCGGTGTATTTTTCACTGAGAAAATCCGGAAAAACCTCGAAAAAGAGACCATTTTTCAAAAATTCATAATTTTTATAAATCTAAAGATGGATAAACAATATTGCAGAAACTGATAGATAAAAACTTGTGGCTCAACTGTGCGCAAGATGGTTTCTGTCCGATATGTAGTTTTTACACAATCGCGTTATAAACAATTTGAGAGCAAATCTTTCTAAATGCGCCGATTTAAGGGAAATCATCTTATTCAAATTCTGTAAACGGCATATGGAAGAAGAGATCAATATCTACAATTTGTATATTTCGGATTTTCACCTGCAAGGTGGGAAATGTGTTGAAAATGTCACTGAAATTTACTCTAAATGCATCAAAGTGTACCCGAAGTCGCCCGAACTCAACTCTTATTAACTTCAGTTCGACTTCGGGTGACTTCGGACGTACTTTGAAGCGTTTTGATCAACTTTTTGTGATATTTTTAACACATTTCCCATCTCTCAGGTGAAAATCCAAAATATAGAAATTGTAGATATTGATCTCTACTCCCAGATGCCGTTCAAAGAATTTGAATACGACGATTTCCCTTAAATCGGCGCATCTTGCAAGATTCGCCCTTGAATTGTTTATAACGCGATTGTGCAAAAACTACACATCCTACAGAAAACATCTTGCGCACAGTTGAACCACATGTTATCATCTAACAGCTATTATGTTTTTGCATAAATTAATTAATAACAAAGTAGATTCAATACAAATTTTGGAACTACTCCCGTTTCATGTACCCTCACGCCGAACTCGAAACTCGCTCCTATTTAATATTTCTGCCGCAGTCTCTACACCTAGAACACCTCTTACAGCTTTGTTGAAATTGGCGAATCAATTCAACCAATTCATTGATATCGAATGGACAATGCCTCAGTCAACATTTTATAAGAAAATTATAAATCACATCTTGATGTCATAATTCAGAATCTTGACCTCTACCCCTACCTCTACAGTTCTGAAAATTAGTATTATTGTTCTGGTTATTATTATTGATTTTTTTTAGTAACATGGTAGTACAAATATGTTTTTTCAGCTAAGGAATCCATGTAACTAAGCTTAAGCTTGTATGGATTTAATAAATAAATAAATAAATAAATCTATCAGTTTCTGCAAAATCGTTTGTCCAGCTTCAGATTTATAAAAATTATGAATTTTTGAAAAATGGTCTCTTTTTCGAGGTTTTCCTGGATTTTCTCAGAGAAAAAGGCACCGATACGGTTGTATAAAAAACTTTTTTTGTAGGTTTTATAATTCTCTACAAAAGTGCCATTGATTGTAAAACGATGTGTCCAATACTTTTTGAGATATTCGCAAAAAAACAAAAAAGATGTCATTTTTTTCACTATTTCTTGTTTAAAAAATTCCACAAAGCGATTTTGCTGGCGCGAAAACCGGGGTTTTCATTAACGAACTATCCTATAAAAAGTAGTATAGGCCGTTTGCGTCTTTTATTTTGTGTGAAAAGAGCCTCTTATTTTTATCTACAGCTTGGCCTATATCTATATAGATAGTTTACTTCAAAAGATATTGTTTTTATTAAATAGTCTGCACGTTCTTTGAAAGTTAGTCGATAATCAACCATAATGCCAATATATTTGAATTCTTTTATCCTCTCGATTAATTCATCACCAATTTTTATTTCCATGGTCTTCAAGAGAAAATCATTTTGATTTCTTTCATTAGCAATGAGCATGGATTTAATTTTATTGCCGTAAATTTACAGTAGATTTGCACAGCGCCATTCTTGTATTTTTTATATCGAATTGAATAGGTTCAACCAAAAGCACTGGATCTGGCTTCAGTAAGCAAATTAATTTCACAATTTTCTGCTGCTTCAATAATATCATCGATGTATACAGGAAGGGGACAGGTAGCTGAGTGATTGAAGCTCCGATCTTTCAATCACTCTGGCTGCTAGTCGAAGCTTCAAACCCAAGCGACTGCAAAAAAAATTCTGATGGCCCAAAAATGTGCTGGGAATCGCACGAAAAAAAGTAAGACCTCGTTAATCCTTGGCTCGCACAAATTTCGACTTCTGAGAGCTGCCGTTCGTAAGGGGACTACAGCTGGTTAACGAAAAAAATAAATAAAAAAATAAAAACAGTAAAGGCCCAAGAACATTTTCTGTTTCCTCAGAGAGTTTATCATTAAACCTTAATTTATGTTTTCTGTTATCCAGATAATTAGCTAACAATTCCAATGTCTTACCCCCGATACCAATACATCTTAATTTTTCAATCAACGTATCTCGATTCACTGTTTCTAAAACCCTTTGAGAAATACCTCATCTGTCATTTGATTTTCTCCTAGACTTTTTTTAAGTCATCCACAACACATTGGAAGGCTGTTTCACAGCTATACTTATTCTGGGACACTTTGTATATTCCCGTCTAGGGTACTTGTTATAAAATTTAAACGCTTGACTCAAAAATTTTCATTAATGCTAAACAATAATATTTAACACTCACCTTGATATTTGTAAGATGAATTGGTGGGAGGGCCTATTCTTTTCAGCTAATTTCTAAGTAGCGAAGATACATCCTTCAATATTTCACAAACTGGGTGATGCAGTATATTGAAAAACTCTCATAGGTATATCATTGAAAATAGAATTATATCTTCATCTCTATGCTTTCTTTTCTATTTTAAATTAGTTTTATGTTTGGTTAACTGTTGCCTTAATCACCACAAATTTGTCACTGGCTATAAAAATTACAAACCGACCGTGCATAATCGAAAAACTATTCATGGAACACATTATACACATAATATGAGGAATAGGAATATCAGAATCCTTGAAATGAATCCGAATCTTTCGAATGGAAACAACATGAGTGAGTTGAAGAAAATAACATTGTTAGCGTTGGGGCAAATTAATAGGGCGATTTTATGAAATACATACAGAGACTATCTATAATAGACCGTCAGATAGTGACAGATTGAAATGGAAGGAAATTTACGAGTGGCTCCTGGGGAGAACATATGGAAATAGTAATTTACGTAACAAGTCCAGAAAATACTGTTTTTTTGGACGAGTAGACCAAATTCTAGGACGAGCATTAGCGAATCCTGGAAGTCTACGAGTCCAAAAAACTGTTTTCGGACGTGTTGCGTACACTATTTTTTCGGCAACCATGTAGAATAACAAATCAATGAAACGCATTTAAATTTACCAATGGTGTACAGGGGGAACAAATAATAGAATTATGATCAAGATTAAACTACCCTGGCTGTGACTCCAAATTTGAATATTTCGAACATTTTAGTTCTTATTTGTGTAGTCCGGGAAGTACGTACTTCCCGGACTAGGCCGGGAAGTGCTACTTTCCCAGAGAAAAAGTTTCCGGGAAGTGAACACTTCCCGGATGGTTACCGAAAAAATCGATTTTCCAGAGAAATGGAGTATGTTGCCCATATTTTCACGCGAACCGTGTTCACCTATCCATTAATCAATAGAACCTGGCTTCGGAATGGCTAAAGGGTTTAAATGAGGGCGTAATCTTGTAAGGAAACATCGAGATTTTGACATATTTTCCCACACAAGCCCATCGAACTATGAAAACCTACATCGTCACTAGACCGAAAAACATAATAGCTTGAGTGGCGTTAATGGATAAGTAGATTTTGTCATCGGAAAATTTTACGGAAATTCTTTTTTGATTTTTCCATATGTTCTCCCCAGGAGCCACACATAAACTTCCCTCCATTTTACTCAACATCGATGCACTTTTCAACCCTATTCGAGGCTTGTATGGGGCACGTAAATCTGTCACTATCTGAGGGTCTATAAGTTGTTTAGCAGAATGCAATCACTGGTGCTGAAACTCATATTCTGGGACTAAAAAAGACTAGTTAGGAACTTAATATGCATAAGCAATACCTATAATGCCAAAAACCATTAAAAATTCTTGAATTTTCAGTTGGATTCCTTATCTGTGTGGAATATTTCAACTACTAGCTCATTTGATAAAAATTTGGTTCACTGGAATCTGTTTAAAAAAAAATGAACATCGCGATTTTGTGCCATTAGGCGATTCTAATGGTACCATTTTTGTTTTGCGGAAATGCTCTGTTGCCAAGTTAGTCAGTTTGGATTACTAGAAATCTTATCTGGTAGTGGACTTTATTCTATTCAGTCAGGTGGTATCTGCTATGACATTTCTGACTCTGTAGAAATGCGCTGTTGCCAAGTTAGGGGATCGGGAAATCATTAAAAAGAGCTTTATACAAATTTGGATTGGAGAAAATTATTATAAATCTTCAGCCAAGTCTAATGTATTGAATTGAATTCTACCATCATTGTTTTTTAAAATGCGTCATTGCCAAGTTGATCACTTCGGATTACTGGAAATATGATATGAACATGGATTGATGTGGACATTATTCTTTTCAATCAGGTGGTTCTTGCTATGACATTTTGATTTTGCGGAAATACTGCCAAGTTATGGTTGCGGAATATCATTCAGAGAAGCTTCATAGAAATTTTCGGGGGTAATACCACGAGTACTCGCAGTACTATCGGGGGTAATACCACTAGTGCTCGCAATACCATCGATAGTAATTCTGTCAGAAATCAGCGAGATCAAATTGCTTGGTAACACCACGAGTCCTATAGGACGAGTGGTGTTACCTCAAAGCAATTTGATCGAGTTTAAGATTTCTGACAGAATTATTGATAGTATTGTGAGCACGAGTAGTATTTATTGAAATGATTTCACGAACTAACAAAGTAACAAAGGTTCCATTGTCGTGAACATGGACGTATAATATCGTATAAATACAGAGCGCGCTGGCTGCGGGGAAGATAGAAGGTAGCGATAGACTGTGACCTTCCCACAACAGACAGGAGCGCACGCATTTGCTGAAAATAGGGTTCAATCACAAGAAAAAAATGCTGAATTTGAAATAATGATGAAAATATCAAGGAAAGTGTTAGAATATACATCCGATAGGACTTCGTGAGATAGAAAAACTCATTTGACATACCTGCTGTCATAAAAAACTTCATTGACTCGTAAAGTATCGATCCTTAGAAAATTAGGTTCACAAATTTTTCAAAGAAAAAAAAAGACTTTTAAGACTTTCGTTTTCAATTAACGGGAAAGCTGGAGACAGTCGACTGAAAAAAAAAAATGCATTTAATAAAAATGGTAATTTATATATTCAATAAATACATGTTCTTATACATATTATAATAAATGAATATTGTGAAGAGTAAATATTCCAAAGAAATTTTCAGCGCATATTATTCAGATTCAGAAATACGAAACATTAATGTATTTACGACAATATGCAAACAAAATTCACAATACAGATAATCAAACTAACATTTTTTCTAGAAGATATCAAATATCAAGTACGTACAGAGTTTCACAAAAACAACAATGAAATAAAAATGAAGAATTTGTTTTCTATTCTGAAATGATTTGCTAATTTCTTGAGTTCCCTCCTCGAGCAATGATAACCGCCTGTTACTCAATATCAGAGTCCTTATTTAATTATGTATCCCAAATCCACTAAACTGTCCATCAACTCATTCAAAGTAACTTTGGGTTGCTGTAGGGCTCTAATTCACCTCCTAAGAATATCATATATATGTTCGATCGGGTTCGTATCAGGACTTCTCGCGGGCAAGATCGCTCGGAAATACTGGCTGGCCGTGTGGTGTCGTATGGTCGTGCAATCATATGGATTCTTCACCAATGAATGGAGCAAAGGAACAGATAACAAGGGGTTCAGAAATTTCGGATACATACGTGCCTTCAAATTCATACAACTCCAAATCATTACCGATCCTCCGCCAAAAGCAATGATTTACAGAGTGTTACATCGATTGTAGCGTTCTCCTAAACGTCTGTAGACCCGCATTCGTCATGGAACAAAATATTGACTCAACAGTGAAGAGCACTCGACATCATTCAGCTTCCCGCCAATGAGGGTGTGCACGAGCAAAATCAAGCCGTGATCTGCAATGTTCTGCAGTCAATGAAGGCCTTGTTGCTGCCCTGCATGGCATCAAGTTGTGTTCCCTTTGCTTGGAGATATCTCTACTAGATTAGATTAGCTTAGATTCATTTTTGGCTTCCGCGCTAAAAGCCTTTACACTGCGACCATTTCAGACATATTGTGTGTGCCTTTCGAAATCGTTTAGAGCCCTTGCAGTGACAAAGTACGTGTACTGATGTAAAGCAGCATTTGAAAATTCTCATCATTATTATTATTATCACATTGATATTATGGAATTCTTGTATTGTCGTCAGTTCTTGATGTGTGTGCTAAATTTAAGATTATTCAGAGGATTGGAAGTGGGTGGAAATTGAGTTTAGAATTTCTCATTATTATTATTATCAATAAAACATTGATATAATAAAATTCTTATATTATCGTCGGTCCTTGGTAAGTATGCCAAATTTTAAAATTTTAGGATGATTAGAAGTGGGTGGATATTTAATAAAAAATTCACGTCATTATCATTATTATCATTATCATTAAACTTTTATAATTAGGTCCTTGTATTGCCATCGGTTTATGTGTGCCCAATTTCAGATCATACGGACGATTGAAATCATATTCGAAAATTCTCATCATTATTATTATTATTAGGTGCGTTATTATCATAAAATTCTTGTATTGTCGTTGGTTTTGGAATTTTTTAAAAATTTTTAGATAATTCGGAGGATTAATAAAGGGTGAAAGTTGAATTTGAAATTCCAATTATTATTATTATCATTATTTTTAATACATTAATAGTAGGAAATTCTTGTATTATCGTCGGTCCTTGATATGTGGCCAAATTTCAGATTATGATAATTGGAAGTGGGTGAAAATAGATTTAGAAATTTACATCATTATTATTATTATTTGTGGAATCGAGTTTCTTCAGGAAAATCGCCTGTATGGAGGAACCTAAAAACTAAAACCATATCTGAATAAAAATTTTGATCCAAATCTTTGAAGCTGTTTCCGAGTAAGGCTAAATTCCCACAGATCCGAAGTCCGATGATACGATGGTACGAAAATGTTCTGATTGGTTGGAAAAACGTCCTGGTTGGTTGATTTGTTGTCACACCTACCAATTCAACCAATCAGAACATTTTCTTACCATCGGATCATCGGACATCGGATCTGTGGGAATCCAGCCATAGCCAAAACAAATACATACAAGAAAGCAATAATTGCTTTTAAAGATATTAGATAGATTTGATACTACTACCAACTAATACTACTCACTTTTTCTTTCGAAAAATCACGGGATTCTGTCAAACCAGAAAATATGAAATTGACCTAAATAATATTATCTGTCAGATCGTCAGTATTTCAAAGCCAAACAACCTGAAGTGGATGAAAACTGAGTTCAGTGGGGGACTTGAGTTATCAACAAATTCTTCGGAATCTGTACCTGGGGCTGTTTTAGTGGAACCAGTTGACGATTTTTTCTTGCTTAAATCATCCAATCTGAAAATATGTAATATATTGTTTTTTGTTTATACAAATCTCTGTTATTATTTGAATTAACTCATAGAAAATAACAATTCTGACGGCTGATAATAATTACCATGAAGTTGAAGCAGCTGCATTTCTTGATTTCTTGGTATATACCATTCATCATATAATAAAGGAAGAATCCTTTTCTTCAAAAGTATTCTTCCACTTGGGTTAATATCGAATGCTGCGTCTTTGAAATAAATGGAAAAAATCCTAACAGACTGAAACACATTCAGTTGAACATTTCATCCCCAACTCTTTCAACCAAGCCGTTTTTACTGTGACATCAGCTGGAAACCTGAAGATAAATCAAAATTTTAATAGACAATTCTTGGACTTTTTGGCAACCTTTTTGTTTTAATGCATCATCCAAAAAACTAACGAAGTTAAATGTTTCGTGAGGTATCTATTTCATTATCTCCTCATGTAAAGGTTTGAATTCACGTATTGATTTCTTTTTATTCGGCGAAAACAGATAGATACCCACTGTAACGCCATGGTACGAATGGAATCTGATATTTGGGTTCGAACACTGTTTGCAAATCCAACAAGATTGCACTATTATGATTCTCTTACTATTGTACTGCCACTATATATCACGAATGAGTTCAAAAACCACTATTTCAGCAATGATCCCACAAAAAATCAAAGACAGAACATGACAGAACTGTCAGCTTTGTGGAAAACAAACATTGATATTCGACAGCGTTGACAAACGTCCAGATACCATAATTTCTTCACAACCATTTGAAGACGCAAGTAATGATTTATTTCGATAGTTTGGATTTTTAAACTTGTAAGTAATACAGGTTTGAGTTGCGTGATAATGTCACCATCACCATTCTTCATTCTTCGATTGTAATCCAATGTATTACGTATAGTGACACAATTTTGTCTATAATAAAGGCTACGCGATGTGACTATGCCCAATTCAATATCACGACTACAGATTGTGGCCATACACGACATCAAACCAGGATGTAAACAGCTTGGTCCAGTACAATACTTTATAGGTCCATGGTCGTGAATTCTTCAATAGTTATAGATAGACATGAACTCTGTCAGACTGACATTCATATTAGTAGCAAGATATTAAGTTCTCCGTTGTTGTTTGGATACGTGGTTGTCATGACAAAGTATCACCGGCTCGAAAGCTAGGAACTGCGTATTATCTAGGCATACGTCCCTCATTGGTCCTAATATTGCAGGAAAGGAGGGTTTCATACGGCAAGTGAAATTATCAATTGAGAATACGTATCAATATACATTTTTAGCTTATTATAATGGTATCATTTTTGTTTTGAGGAATTGCGCTGTTGCCAAGGTAGGTGCCGGGGGTCCACCGTGTGCCCTCGGCGTCGGGCGAGGATTGCCCGCGGCGATTCCAAACACCGCTGGTTGCTAGCCGTGGGTCCTCGTCCAGTCAACGTGGTAGCGGCTGGAAGGTCACGAACGGTCACCTATCTAACGTAGGCTGGAGGGATTCAGTCCTCACCCTTAGGGTTGGGGTGGGAGGCATCGCCCCCCTCGGCGGGTGAGCAACGCTAAATTTGCTCGGGCACTGACACTGCAGAGCCAGTAGTATGCTTCAGCGTACGGCCTCACCATTGGTAATATGCAAATGATAGCTCGACCTGTGTCCTGTGTCGTCTTCGGACTGCACAGGATGAAGCGCGTTGATTTGGCGTATCTAAATCTCCACTGCGTCCACGCCGCTTCGCAGATAGGGCGAAAGCTAGGTACTGCGGGCGGTTTTGGGGCGTAGTGGTACTCGGATGGCGATCCGAAAAATCGTTGCTGTTGTTGTTGTTGCCAAGGCAGTCATTTCGGAAAACCGGATACCTGGAAATGTGGATTGATATGGAAAGTAGACCCTATTCTATTCAATCAAAAGAATCGACATCTTGACTTTGCGAAAATGAGTTGATGGACAAATGAGTTATGTACAGGAAAAATCATTCAGAGAAGTTTCATTGACATTTTGGATTCAAATTTCTATCCGTGAAAAAGGGACACAACCTAACTAATCTAGCTATCCAAGTTGCTGGTAATTTGATCACTAATTAGTATGAAAAGGTGAAATCACAGCAGATGCTCGCTGTGCTCGCATTTTATAAATCACCAGGAGAAAGAGACACGCTATAACTTTTGTTTCCATGATAATTCGTGACTGAGAATCCAGAACCTGAAATCTCTTTTATTATTATTTTCAGCGGCCACATCTTGGCAACGTTGTCGCCTTTTCACAAGGTTTAAATTTCATGGCGCAATTTATCTGATTGAATAGTATGGTATCCCCTTAGAACTATCCTCATATCAGATTTTCTGTAATCCAAAGAGACCAAAACTTGGTAACGGCACATTTCCGCAAAACAAAACTAGTACTACGACAATTGGCGGAGGGTCCATAATCGCATAATCAATTGTTTTTTTTTCAAATTAGATTTACAGTAATCCGAAGTAACCAAAACTTGGCAACAGCGCATTTGCGCAAAACAAAAATAGTACTATTAGAATTTCCAGTAATCTGAAGTGACCAAGTCGGCAACAGGGCATTTCCTGGAAACAAAAATGGTACCATTAAAATTGGCGATGCTCAATTGTTTTTTTCATATCACATTTCCAGTAAACCAAAGTTCAGCTGCTAATTCTTGCGAACTAGGCAGGAAAAAGTCAACCACCTTGGCCTGCAGACATATGTGCTAAAATGTTTTCATTGGATTCTGTGGGAGAACGCATCCAAACATCATACCTATTGATGATAATTTATCTGTCGCTAGTGCACCATCGTATTTAGTTGTCAGCGTGGATCAACGATATCCATTCCATTTTTTCCAAGAAATCTGCTTCTAACTGACAGCAGTGCTTTGCAAGATGCTCAACCTCTTCAACAATTTTGGTATTCTCCGTCTAGATGGTATATACACACAATATCAATAAAAACGAGAAACATACTTTCCTGGGTAAGTCTAGACCTACTTCATTTTCTTAAATACTTTAGAAAGAGTCATCGAGCTTACTGAATTTCTGGAACGAACAGGACTTGTGAAATATCTATAAGAAGAAAATATGGTTTTTCTGAAATCGTTCAAGAATGCCAACTTTCTCGGAGCAACTGGCAGGCCTCAAAATACGCTGATCCAGTATTTTAGTCCGTTGCTAAGCAACAAACTTTCCCGGACCATTTAATACTTTTCGTGCAATCGCACGCGAAGTCAGTATTTCGCGTTCTCAGCACAATCCGCGAAATTTAATTTCGCGGCCGTTACCCATAGCAACGGCCGCGAAACCAAACGTCACTTTCAAAAATGTTTTCAGACATCGTCTTAACATTCTGTTTGTCACACCAATCTTTAAACTCGCCGTAACATTTTTCGTACTGCCGTTTAGATTTTTCGGGTATTAAAACGGAAAGCGCCGAATTTACAACGCTTTTGAGTTCAGGAGGAGTGGAAGGTACTGAAATATCGCTATCAGTATCAGACATTTTGCGTTTTGACAAGAACTGTCAAAATATTTTGTATATATTGAAACATATCATTTCCATAGCACACGGTGATATTGTTAAATAAATTGAACTGCTGTTGATTTTAGAGCAATAATATATTTATTTACAACTATCTATTTTAATAATTTTAACGATTGCACGAAAAATAGTGTGTATGCCATGGCCGCGAAACTTTTTAACGACCTCAAGATTATCTTGCCTCGGCTGCAAGCGGCCTCGGCGATAACTGTTCTTTCGGTACGTTAAAAAGGTATTTCGCGGCCTTAGCATATAAATAACTATTCCCGTATCGAAAACGATACGGGAAAGTACTTTGCCGGCCTAGGCCGTCAAAATCGGTCTTTGGTTTATAGTTGTCACTTTGACGTTTCAGGAAAGCACGTAATTTCGAATCCTCAATTTATGATAACGCTGATTGCGATTTCAGAAAAAATAGTATGTGTACCTCGTAGTAAAAGCACATTCCCAGACTGGGAATGTATTACTTTTACTACTAGATACACAATATACTATTTTGTCATTGGACGCCTACAAAAATTTGAATCTTAAAGATTCCAATAATTTGCAAACTACTCGTAAATGCAAACACCCCGATTTTCCATGTACACAAATTAATTAAAGCGGGGGTAAAAATAGCATACGAAAACATGTTCATTATCTGTTCAAAGGGGCACATGAAGGCTGTTGTTCGCTTTTCATTGTTTTTTTTTTTATATAAAGGTACCGATGAAGGCGGTATGCAAATTCAATCACAGTCTGACATTTACCGAGAGCATGTTTCATTACATTACTTCCACATGATCTAATACAATAATAAACAATTCACAGACTGGAAATAGGTCATTTGAGCATCAATTCGATATTATCGGAATCATCTGATGGAATTATGATCAGCTGAACCATAGTCTGATTCCATTTTGATGAGTTCGATTAGGAATTGATTACCCTCTACAGTTTATTTTTCAGATTAGATCAGGAAATAACAGGCTGTACACCGACTAGGAGAAAAAACTTGTGATTGTTTTGTATATCGGTTGGTTTGGGTTTTGCTTAACATTTTGTCGATTTGGACAGTCACATATAAAGCTATGTTATTCGGTCCATATCAGTTTCAAGAAGTAAAATCTAGAAAGAGAACATTGTTATAAGTAGATCGAAATATTCCTTCATGCTATACTTAATGCCCTGTATGTTTCCTATGCCATATTTGAAAGATGGCCTTCCATTACTAATGACTGTTACTAATCTGAAATCCATACAGAATAACAATTTTCAAATATTTTGGAACCATTATGAAAACTGTTGAAAGCATCTAAGGACCCCACAGAACCAATTAGACTTCGTTATTTACATTTCTAATTGCGGTCACATTCTGAACACAATTTTTATTGCCACTTGTTTCGCTAAAAATATTAGCCAGTCAATCCAAAAGTCGGCAAAGCTAAGTTTCTGTTGAATTATGTGCTTATATACAATGTATATGAGCAGATAATTTCCGCGAAATAAGCGGCAGTAAAAATTGTGCTTAGAATGTGACTCTTTGGTTTCGTCAAACCAAAGCGGGAACGCGGGAGCGGCAGCGGGAACGGAACACGGTAACCGTGTGAATTGCTAGAAACACAGTGAAAGTAGCAAACCATATATATTTCTCTGCTTGTCTGCATTTTAGAATACGAATAATCACTCCAGTATGTATTTTTACATATCCCACTATCGAATTTAGTCTCGCATTCATCCCGCTCCCGTCCCGCGTTCCGGCGTTGATTTGGGGAAACATTAATATGTCATTGCTCAGAACACCTAGAATCATTCTTTATTTGTTATGTTTGTAACCTGAAAATGTTAGAATTTTGGATTAATGTATATTCAGGGCGTTAATCAGTCATCTCCTTTCTGAAGGGAGTACTTCTTCAATTTAGTTTTTTGCCAATGTCTGTTGGACTAACTTAGGAAAACCATTGGATACAACTGTGACATCCCCAGAAACTGGAGACAGAAGGTTACCGATTTATTTTGAATTGGTGACCTCAAAATCAGTCCTTAAGGGTGGTGGAAGAGTATACTCATGCTATCGGAATGGAATCGGGGATCGATAGATGTGCAACAGTTCATCTCAGAAGACGACGATGTGAGGGATACGGAGACGATGTCCAGCTCGTAGACGGAAGCTTCCTACATCATCTTGATGTCGAAGATACGTATGCTTATCTAGGGGTGGAACAACGCCGCTCCCAAGAGGTAACTACAGGAAAACTCTCTTCGCGGCAAAAACTCAGACAGATCTGGTAATCAGAACTGTCGGGGAAGAACAAAGTTGCTGCAACTAACATGCTTCCAGATCCGATCCTACTCTTCTCCTTCTGTACCTGGCTATTTAAAAAAATGTCTGAGACACCGATCCTCCATTCATAATCGAGAACTAAGACACAAGAACCTTATTAAGATAGCCAGCACTCGTCGGCCTTTTTTAAAAATTTTTTCTCTTACGCAGCTCCTTCGCTCTATAACTCAATTCCAAATCATATTTAAGAGAAATCACTGGTAGTATTTAGGACTCTTTACAAAAAGTACCTGCTTGATATGCAGTAGGTATCAAATATTTTGCTAATTGTTTTGTTGAATTTTTGTTCATTTGTTAGTTATGCTCAATTCGATATTCCAATTTTGATACTCTAAAAAAAGGGAATAAGGAAAAAATATGTATATTTGTTAACCAAGACTCTTCACTCTTTTTCTTTTAGTTATTCTAGTATAAGCATGGTAGTCTACATTTTTTACATAAGTTAAGAATTTACTATAATAATTTCAGGTTGAGTGTAAGAGCAGTCACTGACTGAACTCCGCCTTGAATAAAGACACTTTATTATTATTATTATTATTATATTCAATTAGGATAATTTAAACAAACAAACCACTGCAACCAACATCCCTACCTTAGTAACGACAAATCCATGAATACGTTGATCTGATTGATTGAAGTAACTTGAAAAATTATTCATCCCTATAGAAGCTTGCATTCTAAATCGTCCAGTCCACAGTTATACTTCCCCCGATAACAGGAAGGCCGTGGTCTTTTGAGTTTGGATTGTCTATACCTAATATAATGGTACTGGATAGAGCCTGTTAAGTCATGAGGTGTTAAGATCTCCTTCTCTTCATGGTCCGCGACCATGAAGAACCAGGGATCGAAGCATTTATTTTTAAGGCAGCAGCCCGTACAGCCAATGAATGTGATCTCGTATTCGAAAGTAGTGACCCGTTCAGCAAAAAGCTCAAATCGAAGCTACGGAGACAGATGTCCTCCTGCAGCTACATAAGGATAAGCCAATGCTCGGGAACTCATAATAGCCTGCCAGGATGGTGTTTTCAACACTCTGCTCTACCGTAGTCGCGTGATGGGTACAGAGGTCTCAGGTACTAGATGCAGAGCGTGTCGTGGGGCTCCTGAGACCATAATGTATTTGCTGTTAGCTTGTGAAGCATACGAGGTCTCAGCTTATATCCACAGGTATAACGCTTCGCTACGAGTGTTGTACCACCTTTTACAACACCAGTACGGTGTAGTCGAGAAACCGGTTATGACTCATGCTCTGGTGTATATTGACTTCGTTGTGGTAAATGAAAAGTGATGAATCTATTGGAGCTTCCCATTCAAGTCAATAAGCTTGATGTAGTCCTCCTTGACCATCATTTCCGTCATAGAAATGTGGGCTCTGGCGTAACGAACATCGTCCGAAAAGTGGAAGAAAAACGGACCTAATATCGAGATTTCCTCTTCCAACTTCGCAGGCTATACCCAGACCATTCTGTGAAAATGTGAAAATGGTTTTTCTAATAATAGGATTTCTTGGCGGTGTGAAGCATTCGCCACTCTCGAACCTAAAAATCACTCTGGAATGTCGCAATGCAGAAGGCAAATATCTGTTGCTGTTCATTACACACGATTGCAGGATCCAATAGCTGCTTACCCCATTGTTTAGGAAGTCGTTATTTGAGTGATGATAAAGCCAGCGCCCCTTCGAATCTGTCGGAGCAAGTATCAGCTGAAACTTTAAGGAAGAATAAAGTTGCTGCAACTAATATGCTTACCGTTCCGATCTTACTCTATTTTTTCGGAGTGGTGGAATGTATTCAAGAAGATGTGTGAAAAAACGACATAAAAACTAACAAAATGATGCATGTTTATAGATCGCCTGTTCCATGGTTATACTTCCCCAGGCGTGGGGATTTGAGTTTGGAGTATCTCATCCATAACATAATGGTTTCGGGTGGAGCCTATGAAGTCATCAGGAGAAGAGATCTCCTTTTCGGCTACCTTGGAAAAACAAGGATCGGAACATTTCTTTTTAAGGCAGTACCTCATGCGGCTGATGAACTTTGTCTTGTTTTCTTCACTGAACGAGGTGATCCAAACTTTGTCACCGAGTTGGAACTCGTTCAGTAAAATGCTTTCTGGAAACTTTCAGAGACTGACGTTATTCTGCGTCTACAAAATAATAAACCAATGCATGGGGTCTTGAAGACCATCGAATACATTGGATCATCCAAATTTTGCCTTCCTCAGGTCAAGTGGGCAGATGTCAGAGACCGAGGAATCCATATTGGCTTGCCAGGATGGTGTTTTCAACTCCTTGGTCTATTGTAGACGTGTCATGGGTATGAGGTCTTCGACATATGATGCAGGGTCAGTCGTGAGGTACCATTATGCATTTGTTGTCAGCATGTGTATAGTTGAATGCAACCCGATAATTCAATAAATATCTTATGGAGATGTGAGGTGGTGTTGGCAAACGTAGACCCATTAATCACTTATCTAGCGGATGTGAGAATTATCTGTTTGGGCAGATGATGTCAGTTCTGATTTTTTATGGAAAATTGTACACCCAGTATCTCGAAAAAGAAACAACTTTAAATACATTTTTATTTGAACTCTCAGTCAAAAACTAGGCATTACCCTGCGTGAAAAAATGCCATATTTCATATCCCTTCAAAATGAGATTTGCCAAACGTGTTTCATGATTAAAATGACATTCTGTGATTTGTTTTTGATTTTATCGTAGCAAGTGCGAGCAAATGCAGGGTCAGTTACCTGAACTGTCAGAGTTACCTGTGGCAACAATACTTGCTACTGAATGAAAAATGAGTCCTAATGTGAATTGAGTGAAACTAAAATTGAATTTTCATGTGGGATACGTTTATTTAAAACATATTGATAAAGAAATAGAAGAAGCGGACTCAAGTTGGAATAATGTTTGACGATCGAAGTCAAGATATTTCAGGCTTGGAACTTTCACTGGCGATTGTAAGCATAGCAAAGTTTTACAATAACAATCAGGGTCAGTCGAAATCAAAAATACAGGTGCTAATAGAACAGATAATGGTTGACAAAATACGTTTCCAAATACTGGGAGAGTTCACCGAATTTTTGAAACCACTTTGATTACGATAACAAAAGGTGAACGTAGTATTAGTGAGCTGAAGATAATTAATGGCTATTTTTCTACGACAGTGCGTAAACTAAGCTTTTACACACTGCTGACAGTGCGTAAGGTAACACTTTTTCGCACAAGTGCGTAAAAAAATCATCTGTGCGTAAAGTCATCAACTGTGCGTAAAGTAATTTTTTACACACTGTTCATACATTTATGCATTTTTGGAAAATACAGTATTTTGCCTCAAATATAACTCGGAAGTCTTCATTTGATAATACGACGACAATTCATATCATTAAACATTCAAATTAATGATATAATTGCTACAATTTGGCAATATACTCGTAAAAACCGTCGAAGAAAAAACTTTGTATGAAACATAAAAATTTGAAAGAAAGGTACTTATTGAAAAGTTAGACTTGAGTTATGCTCAGCGTACAAAAGGGCATTGCCCATAATCCAGAATCAAAGAAACGAGATCGAGATCTCCGATCCCAAGAAGAGAACAATATGGCCGTTTCTGCACCAATTATTGGATAGGTCTGACTACATGGAACATTTCATGTTGGTTGCGGAAATAATGGATGAATGTGTTTTGTGCCTAAATATATCAGGGAAAGAACAACAAAATCAATAGTATCAGAATAAAAATTTTGCTGATCGGCAATAAAAAAACATTCAGACGCTGGAGATCTGACATTATGGCCTGTCTGGAAGGAGAGCCTAGAAATTGGAACACTGGAAATATTGAAAATGATAATACCGTCACGATGGAATTCTGATCGCCCGATGTTTTGTGAACACGGAACGAAAAATTCCTATCAGGGTTGCCAATACTGCAGATAACAAAGTCTTTTCGAAGAGAAACGATCACCTAGGATTCTGCAAACCCGTCACTCGAGTAATTGATTGTAAAGACTAAACTCGACCACTTCGAAGAAAAACCATCAATACTGATCGGGGAATAATTGATAAAATGATAGAAATCACAGAACATCTAACTCTGGAAGAAAATCAGAAGGCTAAAGAATTCGTTGATAGTCATCGTGAAATTTTTCGACTGTCTCAACGGGACGTACCAAACCAATTCAACAACGCATCAACGTCGACGATGCTCGAACAAACCAACAGGCTTCGAGAAGACTCCCAGTTGCCAAACAGAGAGAAGTAGCAGATATATTTGAGAAAATAGTGCAGGATGAAGTAATCGTTAAATTTACAAACCCGTGGTCCCCACCAGCACTATTGGTAACCGAAAATTATGGATCAATCCGACTTTTTGCGTGGACTATCGGCAACTGAAGATGAACGTTCCTGTTAAAATTGTTATTTCCGTCAACCGGTTGCACCCCTACGCACAACCCTCGGAAGTCTGCTAGGGAAGACGCAGCCCTTACCTTTTAACGTGTGATGCCATGCAACGTTAAGATGAAAGATAAATTATGACCGTTTCAACCAACAAATGTGGAAACGTTTCTGTTTGTTTTATATCTGAACAATATTGGACTTTTTATTGAATCTGAGTTCATAAACCATTTTGCTGATGATACGTTACTTATGTGTAGCGATATGAATTTACATAGAGCTATTCATCAAATGGACAGGATTTTAGGAACGGTGAATGAGTATTTATGCACTAACAAATTAAAGTTAAGCGTAACAAAAACTAGAGCAATATATGATATTCACCACAAAATATAAATCCAGTTCGCTAGATTTCAACGGTATAAACCCTAAATATCAATAACGAAAATTTTGAAGTTGTGTCAACAGTCAAATACATAGGTTTTCAACTGGACAAGTTTTTGAATTTTGACAATCACTTTGAATATATGCATAGAAAAATATCAAAAACAATATATTTTTTCAGTAGAATAGCACAAAATTTGTCAATGCAGTCCAAAGAAACAGTTTGCAATACCATTATTCAACCACACTTTGATTACTGTGCGTCAGAATTATTTTTATTTAACCTCAATAAATTAAATATGATACAAAAACTACAATATTGAGGGATGAGAGAAATCTTGAAATCAAATCGTCGGACTCCCATAAAAGTATGCTAGATTGTTTAAATTGGTTATCAGTTGAAAGTAGACTCTACTATTTTAAAATGACTCTGGTATACAAAATTGTAAAGGGAATGGCATCAGAATATTTTAAATTCAATAAAAACATTCATACTTATGATACTAGAAATTCCAATAATATACATATAACAGAACGGCATTCGGAAGTACCGTGAACTCATTATTTTTTAAGGGTTTCCACAAATTCAATGAATCACCGCAAGAAATAAAAAAAATATCTTTCTCTTGTACTGTTGTAATAATGATTTAATTTATAGAAGTGCAAAGTTCTTAACGTGTGACCTTGTTATTTTTTGTCTGTTATTTAAAAAAAATATATTTCATTATCTATTTACATGTTATTTTAAATTAACGTATGATACTGAAATTTTTATAGATAATGTTCATTGTCTATCAACACGCTAGTTCAAATTTCAAATTTTTTAACGCATGACCTTGTTATTTGTATTTTTCTATATTTGTATTTTTCGAATTGAAAAAAAGGATAGTCGCTGACTAGTTGAGAGTATAACTGATTGTAGGGCCTGCAGCGATGTAAAAGGAAACTATTTTAAGTTTTTCTAAGCTTTCGGAATCGTTTATTCCATCATCAGGGAGACTACAATTGGAAATGTCATATAGATTGTAAATACTTTTGTATTTTTCTATATTTCATTGTGCTAGTGTTATTATTTACACTCATAGTTATGTATATTAGGTTTCCTGTTTCAAATAAAGATGTTAATTATTGTTAATTAATTAATTAACATTGGAAACTCTATCTAACTCTATCTAAATGAAACTTTATTTTCCAAAGCACCAGAAGTCAAAATTGAAATATTTTTTTTTGTCTTCCTCTCTGAAACAATTTTTCGAATGAGGAAATGCATAGCATCGCAGGTTTTGATTTTCTGGGTTTGTCTAACAGAAATAGCTTTATTCAAGTTTCTTATTGACTTTTTCGTATTTAACAATAGACCAGATGTTTCAGATGGAAAGTAGCTGATATAAAAGAACTAAATAAAATATACAAACTGTTTAACTGTCGATATTGAAATAAGTAGTGAATATATAGCGTAGATACATCAACAATTCAATTGCTTCTATTGAAAAACGTAAGAGAGGCAAGTTTTCAATTCATTGAGGATAGGTATACAAGCAGCTATAGTGCCCGTAACGTCATCATTGCATATGCAAAAACGTGCTCTTAATCTAATCACAAAAAAGAATGACGTGTTGAACGAAATATTTTCATACATTCGATAAGAGACTATAATTATGCTTTACAGATTAGTCTTCAACCCGATGAAATCCCCATCCCGATCGTTAATGTTTTGTTATAAGAAAGATGGTATCTATTCACACCGAGGCCTGGTGGATGACAAGGCAAACGTCTTATGAGATCGATTTTTTGTGAGAAGATAAATGTTGTGAGCTCATTGATATTCCAATCGCGATTATCTGGTGCCAGATAGGCCATTATGTTTGATTTCTGGATCTACAGTGCGTATTTACAACTCCTCTCGTATTTTTTAAAGAAAACTTCTACAGTCTATTCCAAAATAAGTCAGTACCATTGCCAACTCCGTTATTATTTACTCTACGGATTTGATAAAATGGACAAACTAGTGGCATTTTTCTCGACCATCTCAATGCAGGAGAACAAGAAAAAATTAATGGTTGCATTTCTCAAAAACCGCATGAAACGTATTTTCTTATTCATGATTATATTCTCAACAATAAAGCTTCCATGTTTTTTTGCTTATGTTCAAAATGAGGGAGTTATTTGGAAAACAAAATTTGAAATCGGCAGGTAACCTATATGCTTAATATGGGATAATTTCAAATGCTGTCGGGAGAAGGATAAGTGATCTGTGTCTATATACCAAAAACAATATCGATAATTCAACCGCATGCACTCTGAGTTAAAAATGCGTATTTTATTAGCCACCCGATCCTAACCTGACTTTTGTGACATAAAAATGTTATTAACCATTTTGAGCAAATAAAACAAATTGAAAGGAGTCGCTATTCCATTCTTGGAGAACAGAGGGACCTTTTATTTAAATTCATGCGTTATAAATTTGCAATATATCCATAGACATTTTGTATTAAGATATGGGTAGGTACAGTTGAAACAGAAAATTATTTGTATTCTTCCACATCATCTATATTTTCAATTTCGACCTCAATCAGGTTTAGTATATGGAGCTGTAGTTTGGTCACTCTCCCTGGAAAAATGTCAGTTTGTACACTTGTCTATGCGCATCATTAAAAATTTAATTTAAATTCTAGGTCGTCGTCATCTAATATTATACGTGCCATTTTGTTGCAAAACTGATACGATCAGATAACCACAAACAAAATCACACCAGCAAATTCCAGAAAATTTGCTCGAAATACTTCAACATCAAAAGAATATTACAGATCAAAAGTGAGGTTGAGTCAGTTAAGTGGAATCTAAGCTTGGCAAATCTGAGGCTTATCTTTACTAAGGCTTATGTTGTCCTTAAATATCGAAGCCAACCAAAATCGTAATGTAACGTCCACGTAAGCCTTAAGGTAACCTTAAGTAATACACCGGTGGAAATAGTTGTAAAAGTACTTCAACCTTTATGTATTGAACACTAACGTTATATTCAGAAAATTTGTTAAAATGCCAAAAAAAATTGCCTTTGTAATACGATTTAGAGTTTTTCGAAATTTTGCAAAGAATTCCTACAAATTGTCAAAAATTGAAAAAGTTAACGTGTGGTGTGGCATATTTAACTAATGAATTTTTGGCCCTTTTTTCCTGGACAACCTGAACTGACAAAATTTTCTACGCTTTTTACAAAATATTCTTTATGATTTTCTCATGGAATTGCCTTCAAGAGGTAGTTACGTTGAAAATACAAGAATCTAAAATAATGTAATTCGTTATTTTGTTACCATCGTAACAAATAAAGAGCTTATTGAAAAAATACTTGAATTTTTTTTCTGCCAAAATCAGCTTTTGAGATTTTGAAAATATGAATTAAATATATTTAGAAATGAAGGGCCTGCCGAGATTACATATTCCTTTTTTGTTGAAGGGCATGGATTTGGAAATGCAACTCCGAGCGGCAGAAGCTAGACGGGCTGAGCTGGAACGTCAACATGGAGAAGCCCTTCAGTCCCTAAGAGGCTGCGGTCCAGACACACTCGAAGGAAGACAGTCCAGAGTTAGAGAACTAGAAAAAAAAGTAGCCTTGGAAACAGTTAGGTTAGAGAATTAATTCAATTTATTTTTCATTTCAATATTTCGAACTGAACAAAGGAATAATGAATGCTAAATATCTCGCAGTTTTTGAAAGTTCCTTATACAGGGTCTCCCACAAATACCGCGCCATTTAGTAGAATAATAAATAACCCTAAAAAGTAACTTTTTAGAGAAAAGCTTAAATTTAAATGAACTAAAAAAAATAATAATTGAATTAAACCCATAATTTTGTTACATTATAAAATTTTAAATGATATGAAAGCTTGTCGCGAAAAGTATCTATGTATTTCTTATTGTGAATTGAATTTGAAATTACCTTAAGATTTATTCTCGCGACAAGCTCTTATATCATTTAAAATTTTATAGTGTAACAGAATGATATGCGTAGAGCATTTGAATAAAAGCTTTTCTCTAAAAAGTTTTTCAACAGTTTATTTCTCATTACTTTTATACGTACACTTCATATTTTTAATTTTTTTTCTCATTTCATATACAGTGACCGCCAAAAAGTATGTACCATATGGGAAAAAATTTTATTATTAGAGTATTGGAAAAAATATTCTGGGGAAAAGTTTGTGCATGTCCGATAACCTAAAAATCGATTTTGACACCTGTCTCGTGATCGCTAGAATGGCGGCAAAATGAAAAAAATTGTAATGCAAAGGCAAAAAAAGGGGTAAGAAGGCAAGATATCAAACAAAGTTATTTGAAAAAGTCACTTTTATACACATAAACGAAGTTACAAGAGATAATTCAGAAAAATTTAAAATACAAATTTTTTAAAAATATTTTCCCATCTATTTAAAAATATTATTTTTTTTCTTCTGAATAGCTTGACTATACTGAAACATTTGCATTTTAATGATAATGACAAAACTTTCTCATTTTCTCCACACCAGACAGCACTAAATTGAAAAAATGGGAATTTGTCAGAACCCTTGCTGTTACATCGGTTCGTATCTAACAGTTATATCCGAATTCCACGACCATTGTGATGACATGACACTCCAAAAACATGGTAATTTCCAGATTATAATCAAGTTCCGATGATAATCGTGCATGAGCGTTTCACTTCGCACATAAACTTGAAAATAGTGCGTCAAATTAAAGATTCTTAAAGTTTATGTGCAAAGTAAAACGCTCATACAGCATTATTATTGAAACTTGATTAAAATCAGGAAACATGGTGTTTCTAGATTGCCATATCAACACAATAGTCTTGGAATTCTGATATAACTGTTAGATAATTTTTTTGAATTATCTCTTGAAACTTCGTTTATGTGTATACAATTGAATTCTAAGTGACTTTTTCAAATAACTTTTTTTGATATCTTGCCATCTTACCCCTTTTTTTGTCTTTGCATTGTAATTTTTTTCATTTTGCCGCCATTCTAGCGATCACGTGACATGTGTCAAAATCGATTTTTAGGTTATCGGACATGCACAAACTTTTCCCCAGAATATTTTTTCCAATACTCCAATAATAAAAATTTTTCCCATATGGTACATACTTTTTGGCGGTCACTGTATATATTGACATATTTATGTTGTTTTTCGTAGAATTAAGTGTGTTCTTCCAAAATTTGGTTTAAAAGCAGCTTCAATAGCTGAACCCTGCCCATTCATCATTCGTGTTAAACCTATATTTGTTTAACATTTACTATGATGAATAAAGTCATGTTATTATTATTATTATTATTTGTTTATTTATTTTTTTAGTTTTCTGCCGATATGTGTCTTAGTCTGTACATTTCAATTAATGCCTCATTGTTCCACGGTCGCTTGTTTGTTAATTTACTGTTGGAAATTTTTCCGAATTTCTACTTGTTCTCTATCTAGCTTTCGGGGGGGGGGGGAAAGACGGGTAAATTAAAAAAAACCGTATTAATTCAATGGTCAGATAATTTTCACTATTTATACGGATTTTTTCGATTTCTATTTCGGGAGTATTCCTAATTTTTTTCGAGACAGGAAAGGGAGGATCGATTTTTTTTCACCATTATTTTCCATGTCCGAAACTGTTGAAACATTTTCCGAATTTCTATGCGTTCTCTATCTATCTTTTGACGGGAGATAGGGGGGTGAAATTTCTTTAAACCATAATATTCGACGGTCACATAATTTTCACTATTTTTACGGATTTTTTCGATTTTAATTTCGCGAGTTCTTCGAGAACAAGGGGGATGAGCCCCCTACCTGATTTTTTCTTTTGCTGTAATTTTTGTAAGTCCAAATCCGTCAAGAAAACTTCCTAAACACTAGCTTTCGGGAGGCAGGGGGGAACAATTTCTTCGACATTAATGTATTGTCATCGGAACTGAACCAACATGTGAAATTTCAATTCCATAGGATGAGAGGAAGTGGTTCTAATTCATCTTTTCAATAATTTTTGAAAATTGGCAGAATTGAAATTGGACGGTTATTTGCCATGTCAATTTTTTTTCCACATTTGAATATTGGTTCGACTTTAGCAGTTTTAAAATCTACTGGGAATATACCTTTGTCAAAAGATGAATTGATCAATTTGTTTGACAATGGTACTATTTCATATTTGACTGATTTGATAATTTTAACATTTATTCCATCAATTCCTGCTGCTTTCTTGTTGTCTAGCTCGTCAATTATTACATGAATTTCCTGATGCTTGGTGGCATTCAGGAACATAGAAGAGGGAGAGGAGCTGGTAGAAAATCTATCTTGGGTATCTGCTACATTTCAAAATGGTCATAATAATGCTCACATATTTCCAATTGGTCTTCAATTCGTCTGCCCTCTATGGTGATGTATTCAATACTGTTTAGAGATGATTCACCACTTGTTTTATGATATAAAAGGATATTGATGGTTTCCCATGTATCCGTGTATCCTTGAATAATCTTGAAAATACACCGTTTTTGCTTTAAGGACAGTTTGTTTTACTAAATTATTATAATATTCGTATGATTGCAAGAAATTTAATATTCCAGGATTGGCTTTCTTCTTGTAATAAAATGTATCTCTTTTTTTATTGATTTGGGCAATTTTGTTATTGAACTTTGGTTTTGAATTTGCTTTGAATTTAATATTTATGTTTTTGGAATTTTTCAAAGGCATTGATGATTTTGTTATAAATTTCTTCAGGATCTTGTATACTACATATTTTGTTTATCAGTGATTTCAGTTCTGTCTTCAAATTCTTGATATTCTAAGTTTTCAATATCCAAGAGTTTATGTGATTTTTAATATTTGTGACTTTCATTTTCATATCTGTTATTATAAATTTGTGAGTTTATAATTGATATATTGATTTGTCCACTAAAGTTACTTAAAACACGATCACTGAACGGAGCACTTCCGGATGATTCTTTTTTTTTGGCATTACTGTGCTGCATAGAAAAAAAGTTATTCGATTTATAAATGTCCACAAAAGCATTGGATTCAAAGCTGGTTGTTAAAGTGTTTATATTGAAATCACCATAGCAAAAACATGTTTTACCACTAATGTTGAAATACTGAAGTTTTTCATCTATCCAGTTCAAGACATTTTTCGTATTTTCTCTTGGAGAATGTACCCGCGTCATCTATCGAGCAATCACAATGTCTGTCATTGAAAAAATAGTGTCGGTAATATCAATCAAAACGGTATTCGTGCCAAGTTTGTACGTAAAACCGTTCAAAAGTTAAAAAAGTAGTGGGGAGTTTAAAAGGCCTCACTTTATAGGTAATAGCAAAATGATTGCACAACAGAATTTTGAATTTAATTGTATTGCAAATCTTCAGTGCAATCACCAACACAATAAACATATCAATTACGTATTGAATCCTTAACGGCCTTTTTTTAAAATTCTCTCTAGAAGTTTTGAAATTAAAATTAAATCTTTCACAATAGTCACAGTATAGTGTTTGTGATGTAGATTGTCACAAGTCACTTCCGCTAGTTATTATATGACTGAGGTTCTGAAATATAACCAAAAGCTAACTAAACAGAGTCCGTATTCGTTGCTGAAATTTTGACTTTCCATGATGGGAGTCGTGATTTATTGTAGAATAATAACACAATCACCTCATTCAATGGGCAAGGAAATGCAAGGAAGGCAAGGAAACGAAATTGAAGACATATTGTTTAATAATATAGCCGTAAACTTGTATAATCTGTAACAAGGCTGGAATAAAAATCTTATGCGTTAGGAACAAATTGCATCGTGAATATTTATTCTCTTTTCAATAATGTGACACTTGACATCTCTTGCTATTTCAAATTTTTAAGCTGATGAGCCCTCCTCGCCACCCTTCGAGCAATCACCATGTCTTTTGTCTCAAAAAGTAATATCGTTGAAATCGTTCATTTGGAAAATTTGTTTTAACGAATCTCCCAGGTTTTCGGAGAAAACTCCCCAAAACCAGAGCTTGTGCAAGCAAACGAGATCCAGGGATTGCGAACCACTTTAGCTCCGTTGTAGACTTTGTGAATTGAACCCAGAGAGTATTTTGCATTTGAAAATGAATATTCAAAATAGACCAAGTTACTTGAAATGGTTCTTAATCAGCATTTTCTTGCTCACAATAAATGTCAATAACATCAAAATAAGTAACATTGCTTGTACGAAAGCGATTTTTCATACTCGAGGGATTGTCGCTCTCGGCAGTGGTGCTACAATATTTCTCACTAGTTTGAAAAATTTCACCTTTCCCTCTCGTTATGTAATAAATATAGTATAGATTGCATAAGAACAGAAGTTTTGTTGAATATTTCTTCAGTCTCCAAAAAGTGAGTTCTGTTACTATTCAAACTTGATTTCAGAATTGGATAATTCTGCTATGGACGTGGAGAGAATATTATTCTTGGTCCATTAACAAAGGTTCCTTCAAAATGGTTAAGGCTTTCGCGGCCGAAGTTTCACTCGGGTTTGAAGGCCGTCGTTTTACGGAATTTCTTCCTAACGTTTCGCTAGCGCGAGTGGCTAGCTTCCTCAGAGACTTATACATCATGAATAATCTCAGATGACTGGAGATTCCGTCTGTGAAGATTGTATTTATTCTGATTTAGGTAGTCTTGTGCGTTGATTACCGTATCTGGATTTGACCCCTTTCTACCTGCCGGCTTAATGTCGTTGATATTCTTTGTTATTTCAGAATTGCTTTCTGCCTGCTGTCTTAATGTCGTAGTTTTCATTTGTTATTTTGGAATTTCTAAGAATGGGATTCCATATTCGGTTGAGGTTAACAGCTTCTTCTTTTCTGTTGAAATTCTCGTGTGTTTGTGGATCTCTATTGCCTCCCGTACAAGTCGACCATGGTATCTCTGGTTGGGGACAAGAAGCTTTACGTCCTCAAACAAAATCTTGTGGTTTCCTTCACTGAGCGCTTGTTCTGCCACTGCCGACTTGTCCGTTGGCCTAATCTGTAGTTCCACTGATATTCCTTCAGCCTTGTTCCCATCGATCCTTTTGTGGTTCCGATGAATATCTTTCCGCAAGTGCATGGTATGCGATATACCCCCACTGCAGATAGTGGGTCTCTTTTGCCGACCTAAGGCTTTGTTGTATTTTCTTGGTGGGGTTGAAGACCGTTTTTATGTTGTGAGAGTTTTCCAATTCTCTCTGTGACTTTAGGAATATATGGAAGATACGCACGTGCAACTATCTGAGCCTCCTCCCTACTTTGTCTCGTGGAAGTCCTCGGTTTCATGGCCCTGTTGATTTCGGGTACACTATATCCGTTCGATCTCAAGGTTGCTTGGAGATGTTCTAGTTCTAGTCCAGTACTATTCTTCACATCCACAATTCTGACCTTGCCATCTTTTGCTGGATATCGGTTGACGACAACAACTTTATGCCAAAGATTCCTTGGTCCATTTGGATCTGCCATGATAACAATGTCACCTAGTTGTATCGTGTTTTTATTTTCGAACCATTTCGTTCTTTTTATCATGGTAGGCAAATATTCTTGTGTCCATCGACGCCAAAACAAATCATCTAATTTTTGAGTTGCCCGCCAAATTGACATCAAATTGAGATCTTTCTCGCGGTCAAAGCTTCTGCGGAGTTCGAGTCGAGGGATACATGAGTCGATTGCTGCGAATTCAGAATATGTTCAGTCTCTACCAAAAATGTTCGGGTGGATATTTTAATTTCAATGTTTCTTTGAGGATCTTCTTTGTACTCTGGATGAGTCTTTCCCAATCACCTCTCTTGTGGGGTGCTAACGGAGGGTTGAAGTCCCACTTGATTTTCTTCAAAGTACAGAATTGCTTAATATCATCTTGCTGCAAATTTTGGAGCTTTTCTGTCAGTTCTCTTTCAGCGCGTCTGAAGTTATGCCCATTATCACTAAACAGTTCTTCAGGAAATCCTCTTCTGCATCCAAATTGCCGGAGAATGTTGATGAATGAATTGGTGCTCAAATCATGAGCGATTTCAAGGCGAACTGCTCGTGTCACAATGCAAATGAAAATCACACCATATCTTTTTTCCCTACTTCTTTTTACTGGTACTTCTATTCTATTCGACATGGTGGAAGTTGTCCCATTACCGGCTCTTGTGGAAGAGCTCTCCTATTTTTGCAGTGTTGGCAGTTATTCCAAACACTTTTCACAGCTTGTCGCAATCTTAGGATCCAAAATTTCTGCCGCAGATTATTCATAACGGTTTCTTGTCCGTGATGGAGTACGTACAAATGATAATTTTCAATCAACAATTTTGTTATTCTGTTGTCAGGATCCAAAATTATCGTTTTTTTCATGTATTCGTTTATCAATGCATTATCCAGTCTTCCTTCCAATCTGATTAAATCTTCGTCATCTGAATATAGACAAGAAAGTGTACTTGCAACTGCGTCCTCTGATGCTTTGAGGAACGTTGTACAAGTATCTGTTGGATTTAATTCAATACCCGTCGTGGTCTTAGCCAGGGGAGTAGTTGTTTTCTGACAGGTACTTGCCATAATAAGCCTACGTAGTAGGTGTATATGAGAGTAAAGGGTTCATCATCGGTCGATAACGACTGTTCGTTATTAAACGATCTCCCAAAGAACTCTCTTTTCTTCAAAGTGTATATATTTGAAGAAAAGAGAGTTCTTTGGGAGGTCGTTTAATAACGAACAGTCGTTACCGACCGATGATGAAACCTTTACTCTCATATACACCTACTACGTGGGCTTATTATGGCAAGTACCTGTCAGAAAAGAACTACTCCACTGGCTAAGACCACGACGGGTATTGAATTAAATCCAACATATTCCTCAAACATTTTCCAGTCCTTTGGGGAATGCATCCGCTTGAACTTTTCTAAAAAGTAGTTTTTCTGCTTCACAAATCTCGTCATCGGTTAACTCTTCTATATTTCTCCTACCAGTTTTTAGAATTTTGATGAATCGTAAAACTTAAACAGTTGCACGTACAAGTTTAGTCCATTTGAAAAATCTGTAGGGATCTGGAACAATTGTGTGTTTTATGATACAATTTAGTAAAACTATTTCATTCTTTTTATATTCCAAGATGTCGGTATCAATTTTTTTAGTGTTGTTCTTTTCTTCAGGCCATTCTTCTGGTGATAACAGCGAAAATTTGGGTCCATTAATCCATCTGGACTTTTCAGAGAATGAAAATTCAGTTTTTTTTTGTTTGCCTCATCAGCCTCATTATCCTTTGTTTTAACTATTTCCATTCTAACACATTCGTCAATTCCTGTATTTCTCCAAATCTTTGTGCGACAAAAACCTTCAATCTTCCAGATTCTGAACGAATCCAGTGGAGAACAGTTTTGGAATCGCTCCAGTAATATACATTACGAATGTTCAAGTCCAGAGAGTTTTCCAAAGTATGTCCTAACCGAGCAGCCATAAGAGCTGCCGGAAGTTCCAGCCTAGGAATTGACATCGGCAGTTTTAGTGCTGCAACTCTTGCCTTCGCACTAACAAAACTGGTTTGTACATATCCATTGTTGTGAATTCTGAGATACGCCACAGCTGAATAACACTTCTCAGAGGCATCTGAGAATATGTCGAACTGAATATCACCTTCATGTCGGTCGATAGTAAAATACTGTCTAGGAACAGTAAAAGTAAATATTTTTTCAAATCTTTCAGCCAAGTCTGTCAATTTTCGTTAAGACTGTCAGGGATTGTATCATCCCAGCCAACCTGACCTTGTATTAAAAAATTTGCTAAAAATCCTATAGGATAATATACCGACATAACAATTTTTAATACTTTCATTTTTGTAGGGCTTCTGTTATCTCCCAAAATATCTCTTGTAATTTTATGAAACTTCGTATGAAATTCAAAAGAATCTTTTTCAGAATTCCAGAAAACACCCAATATTCTTTCTGTTGCCATATCACTGTTGGTTTCCAAACTTTTCGTACCTTCAGACAATAACTCACTTGGTACACCTTCAAAAACTTCTCTGTGATTGGAAATCCAATTGCAGATGACAAAACTTGTTTATCTACAAAAATTACATCTTGTATTAATTTCCTGGCCTCCTGTTCGGTATCAGCGCCTCCCAAATAATCATCCATGTAATGGTTTTCAACGATAGCTCTGCATGCCTCCGGATATTCATTTTAAAAATATTCTGCGTTGCTGTGCTTTGTCTTTTGAGACAAGCACGGTCCACACGATGATTCGAAAAAACTACAGTAATTTCATAAGTATCAGGTTCTCTATGTCTATCCATTCCTCTCCATAAAATCCGTTGAGAAATTCAATAAAATCATATACAAAGAGTTGTACAAGTCAGGGCCCGTAAGAAAATAGTCATTTGGGCTCACACCATGAGATTTACTAGAAGCTTCAAATACGATCCTCAATTTATTTGGTTCATACGGATTTTGAATTCCAAAATGGGGAAGATATCAAATTTATCTAATCTTTCTCTGGCATCATCGTCGCTGAGTTTCCTGACATATCCCTTCCTTTACAAATTCAAAATTTTCTCACAGTACATTTTTCTGTATTTTTCGTTCCTATCCATTTTTTGCTCTGTACATTCCAACCTTCTCAAAGCGTTCATTCTGCTTTCGGGTGAAATCACATTTTTGTTCTTCCATAACAATCCTGTCCCATATCTTCTGTCGATTCGCTCCATTTTTTCATTCAAAATCATTTGTGCTTTTTTATCATCAGAAGAAAGTACTTTTTCTACAGGAATATGTATAGATTCTGACTTCCAGCTCTTTCACCATGTCATGCAAAATATCTAAGTCATCTTTCTCTCTTCTATCACATACACTCAAATGACAAACGACATGTGTAGATTATTCGTCAAATTCCCATGTAAAACCCATTCTAATAATGTCTTACTCATTACCGGTTCATCCCAAGATCTATTTTTCAATTTCCTAGATACAATCAGAGGCCAGTTGTCTTGTCCGATGATAATTTTTGGTTGAGCATTCTTCATTGAGATGATTCTATGTCTATGTACGGATGTACGGATAATATGTACGGATGTACATATTATAGATTCTATATCAACTGTCTGACATGGCAAGGATAGTCTTGTTGTTGTTATGTGACGCAGTTGAAAACCACGGTCTTATCCTGTAGAAGATATTGTAAAACTCACCATTCTCGAGTCATTTTGTCGTTGAACCTTTTCTTCATTTGCCCACTGCAAGCATAAAGGCTGTGAAGGTCCAGAGAGATTCATGGAGTCTGCAAATTGTTGATCAATCAATATTTCTGTCGGAGCGTCATCCAGAAGTGCATGTGTATCCACTTTTTCACCACCTTTACTCACAACTACCGGTAAAATTTTCAATAAAACACTTTTTCCGCCGACCTCGTGTCAATATGTCTGTTTAATATGCTTCAATGCAAACGAAATCGACCATTAATGACCCCTATTAATGCTCAATTTTTCATTAATGATGGATTTCTCTGTAAATGCATGATTTTGCGCGTTGCATGGCAACCAGACATCAACGGATTCAGATTTTATGTACGCTGTAAAATTTTGAAACATAATTTTCCAATCTAAATAATGAATATTGAAGATAATTTCACGTTGACTCCGCCAGATGTTGCGGAAACCGATAAAGTGGCAGCTTTAAGTTTATTGCCTGATAAAAGCAGAAAAATGTATGAAAAATTAATTATTTTCATTATTATGTATAGCAAGTAATTTTGGAAAATGTAGCAAATACTCAACTCATCAAAACGCGACATTATATACATGGGCTCCGTAGCGCAGAGGTGAAATGCGAGTGAACGAAGACAATCCGGATGTATAGATCGAGGGTTCGAATCCTGAACCACGAAAATTTCACAACTTTTTTTTTTATTTTCTTTCATACTATCATTAGGTCGACGGAAAAGTATTGTAATCAACTCCTATATTAAAATGCTTCGCTAACGCGTTAAAATATCTCGATCATTATTCGCCTTCATTAATACCCTAGTTGATTAAATAACTATTGTCTGTACCTATATGACAATTCGTTTGTTTTTCATTATTTACACCGTTTGAACTGGTACTAGGTTTTACAAAATCATGAGAATCCTTGTGAAGCAATGGATTGTGTGTCTTTTTGCAATCATTAATGCCACAGATTTGTCTGTTTCTGCACTTTTTGACATTATGAAATGGCTTTAAACAAGAAAAACAAACTTTTTTCGATGTTATAAATGACCATCTTTCAGGTGCATTTAGTCAACATGATTATAAAATTGTGTTTAAATATATATTAAAAACGAAAGTTGAATCTGTTAAATCAAATGGCACCATTTATGCAACAATATTAAGTTTGTGCTAAAAATATGTCTCACTTTGAAAATCTCAACTATATAAAAATCTTACTTTCACGATAAAAATATTGTCCATCATTCACGTGTACCTAAAGTTTCATGTCATAAAATGTAACTATCATTCTTAAATGTATGCCTAAATCTAAAACTCGTGTAATATTAGGTCTGTTACAAAATTATTTTCAAGGTTATGTTTATGTCAGTGCTTGTGCTAAAGTTACGTTTATGTTGAGTAAATGCACCTTAACTATTTCGAAAACTCAATTAGTGTCAATTGACGATTCTGTACTTCCAAGAAATTTTCTGTCCAAGATAGTTTATGAAAGGTTGGTAGTTTATTCAACAATTCATTTAATAAAATTGGATTATGCAAATGATCTTCCTTCTTTATAGATTCAATTGTGGCGACAAAATTCTTGACTTAGTCCGAAAATTCAATTATCATTTCGAGTTTATCTTCTTCTATTTGTGGAAACTTCTTTATATTGTTAAGCAAAATCATAATAACTTGATCAGTACGTCCGAACCGATTCTGAAGTAGTTCTATCACTTTCTTCACATTTTGTGGCATTATGAGAAGAGAACGAACTACTTTTCTAGCGGTACCTTTTAAACATTTTTGTAACCTAACTTGATTCTCTTCATCTGAATATGCACAAAGTGCATTAGAATTATCATATTGATAAATGAAGTTAGGTCAATCTATCGGCTTTCCGTCAAAAATTGGCAGATCCCGTGGTAGAGACTGTCGCGTTAGAATCTTCGTAATTTGAGGAAGATTCACTCGATCAGGGATATGAGTGGTAGAACTATGACCACTTACATTAGATTTCACAGTTTCAGTGGAATGTTTTTCATCCTTACTCAACCGTATTACCATGGAACTTGTCCTTTTATCCATTTTCCATGTTAGCTCATCAGACTCATGCATCTCCAACCCAAACTGCGTACTTCTGTCACTTTCATCCCCGATTTATTCCAGTTTCAAGGCTAACTCTAGGTCCAACAACTCTTGCTGCGTCTTCAGTTCTAATTGTTTCTTCTTTATTGCCTTTTCCATTTCCGCTTTTTTAATTCTAGAAGCTTGACTACTTTTACTTTTTATCGACTTGGTTTGAACGGGCTGAATTGATTCTGTGACTCCTGTCCCATTTCCATCATTTGTCGGACTCATCTTGACAAGATTACCTTCGGATTGGGCGTCTTTGGGCCACATTACTCATCAGTCGTTCGATTTTGGTGGTACATTCATTGTTTCAATTGGTATATCCACAGTGCTAGTTACGTAATGACGAAAAGGACCATATGTTGTACTTTACCTATAATTATTAATATTTACATCCCAACTCGAAGAACCAAAACTTGTTCAAAAATTATTTTTCTGACATCATCATAATATTTTTTCATATATCACATTTCATTGATAACTAAGATATGTCATCAACTCTGAAAATAAAAATACAGAGTGATAAATTAAACAAATTATAACAAGTAAAATATAACACGGAGGATGGAAATCTAGCACAGTTGCAGAATGGCACGTTGATGAATCCATGCAAACAAAATTGGAATGCGCCGCAAAAATTCTGTCTGGAAATCCATCAACATCGTCAAGTAGTCGAAACCCAAATACTATTACAGTAAATAAAACTTTCGTAAATGAATCAATTTCAGTAAATACTTCTGACTTTTCCGCGAATACAGTTGATGATTCTACTAGGTCAGGAATTTCCATGGCCAATAATGCAGTCAATTGTACTTTTAACATTACTTTCAAAAAATAAACCCTGTTAAGGTGAAAAACAGGTGATTAAATATTATTATTATTGTTATTATCTGTGTCTATTCCTATGGTTGATATTTTTTATGTTGTTAGTTTGATAATTGTTTTAGCATAAATTGGGTGAAGTTGAGTTGTCCTATTTTTTGACTGTTGTAAAAAATATTGTATGCAACACGTGAGTAAAGTGTGTTTTTACTCGTAGGAATTGTTTGTCAATATTTCGTACTCGTAAAAAACAGTACCACTTCACTCACTTGTTACATAAATAACTATTAACTCTTCAACTCACGTTTTCTTTCTTGTTAGCAAGTCTCTCTACTTGCTGTCAGGACTTGAATTGTTCTAGATGTTATGCATATATTGCACACTTTATTATTTCAGATGTGAAGAACTTCAGCTTGAACTTGCATCATCTCAAAGGTCACGGATTGGCACAAACATGCAGGGTATTGGGATGTCAAGCAACATGGGAGGACAGTCGTGGGGAAATAAAGGTACAGAAATAGAACGAATTATGGCTAAAATAGAACAAGATAACAGAATATTAGCTGAGTTAGACCATAGTCGTTCTACTACGTTGGGTAAGTTAGAGTAGTGATTTGTGTGTGTCAAGTCTAAGTAGAAATGGTATTGAACAAAACAATCTTGATGTTGCCTGAAATGAGAATTCATACCTACTAAACTGCGGAAGGCTGTGTGGAAGGCTGATAATTCTTGGTGAATGTAATATTTGTTGAATAGACCAAGACAAGACCAAATTTTACCATTGTCTTCCAAACATAATGCGATTTCATTACAATATTTTTATTTCCAAACTTCATTTCATTCATTAAACATTTGAACAGATTTAACTAATATGCTGTGTATTTTCATTAGACGGACAAACTGATGAAAACCGCTTTAAGTGTGTTTCAACGTTTTGAATAGAATAATATGCATGTAATATGTTGGAATGAAATAAGTTGTGATAGGATCCAAGTTTTTTATGTTGTGTTTGTGAAGGTGGAATCTATGATTTTTTATTACGAGTTTATTATTCTTATTGAACCAATGTTAATGGAATGTTCAGCTAACATATTTGAATTGTTCTCAATTTGTTAGTAAAAGTAGAAATTATCAGTTTTAAATCTCATAGTCAGACGAAAGAGAAATGTTACTCTGGTTAATTTGGGAAAACAAAAAAAAGTTGAGAAAACAGAATTTCTTTGGGAGATAACTAACTGATAGTTTAGAAGGTGAATGACATTCTTCAAACGATGATTGAAGGATCACATTCTAACCACTAATCTGGAGGTCGACTGGAACTTGAAAAACCGCCCCTAAGTAGGTTTATTGAGGCAAGTACCTGACAGAAAACAACTACTCTCCTGGCTAAAACCACGACGGGTATTGAATTAAATCTAACAGATACTTGTGCAACGTTCCTCAAAACATCAGAGGACGCAATTGCAAGTGCCCTCTGTGACCAAACAGCAGAATTATGTTTTGATTTGAACAGGGTGACCATCTACAGATTAGTTTCGAGGTTGTTGCCTCTCATCAGTGCAATTGTAGGTCAACACAGACAGCACTGAAGCCATCTGTTGTTTTCTGTTAGGTACTTGCCTTATTAAGCCTACTTAGTAGGTGTATATGGAAGTAAAGGGTTCATCATCGGTCGGCAACGACTGTTCGTTACTAAAAAAATAAGTTGATAGGAGTGCATTATTTATATTGATTCTTGGTATCGTTTTCAAAAATTAGAATGGTGGATATAAAGCAGGCTGACAACAGAGTCGGACGGGTTGAACTGATTTGAAGTTGATGAGTTGAGCAAGTTGATGTTGGAAGGAATTGAGCTTGAACGACGAAGGTGAGAAAAACATAAAACAAGTTCTAGTAAAGTCAGCGACTAGAATGTGAAATATGTGGGGTACTTCAGCAGTGATTTTGAGTTCAGTAATTTAACAAGAAAGTCAATATAGGATTACAAGATTTTACAGGAGAGTTAGAGGGCAATGATACTGGTAGACAAACAATACAAACAAGTTTGGATGGAAAACTATAAGAATATAATATCTGAGAGAAAAATGCCAGAAGAATGAGAGACTGGACAAATTATAAGTATCCATATGAATGTGTGAGAATTACCGATGAATATCACTACTGAATACAGCCTACAAAATGATATCATCAATAATACAAACAAGGCTAGTAGATAATACCAAAAAAGTAATGGAATTATGAATTATATCAAAGCAGATTTACACAAGGAAAATCAACCATAGTCTGAATTGAAACTAGTTATGAAAAGAGCTTTCGAATATAACACCGATGATATCGAAGCACTGAAAGAGTTAAAATCACAACAATAATTGAGGAAGAACTCAAATTACTGACGATGGAAATAACTAAGGTCACATTGAGAACACAAAATCGTGCAACAACGCGAATCAACGACGTTACTCAACTCTATTTTATAATATGTGGTGAGTGAAATCAATAAATGATATAATAATTCTAGAACAGAAGGAAGAACATCTGTTGCGTTTGCTGATGATATAGCCATAATCATCAAGACCAGAAAAGTAATGAAGGAAACGCTGAAAGAAACTATCAACCAAAAAGAAACCGAATATAGAGACCAATCATAAGGAAATATTTTAATAGGAACAGGAGAGTTTGAAGAAGTGAAAGAGCTGATTTCTAAACTACCAATCAACCGCTCAAATCTCCAAATGCATTGCTTTATGTATCAAAATATAGTTCTCTACTAATTGAGAAAATCATTAGAATACAAGAAGAATATTCGACGTTTGTCCTAGAACAAAAACTAGTGCTTCTAGATGTTTCCATCAGATTCATCGAAGATTTCTGAGTGTTTCTGGAACAGTTCACGAGCCTTCGGTAGGATAACACTGCCTCCTCCTCTAGGTTATTCCGTCCCGCATAACACCATCACCATTTTAGTTGTCATTTTGGAAACAACTCGGTATTCTGCTAACCTCTCCACGTGAACTACCTTGGATTTGCTCCTTTTAGGTGGGCTGAATGCGGTATACCAATTCATTGATCTTCTGTTTGACAACATAGGGTCTTTCCAATTTCGCTGTAGCTTGGGGCATATTCATTTCTTTCTGAGGTTGGTAGAGCCATACGGTATCACCTGGATCGAATTGAGTTCCCTGGAGTGTTTCTGTCATATATTTTTTTCATTTTGTCACTGGAGGTTTGAAGAGGAAGTTTGCAGAACTCGTGGACTCGGTCCAATCTTCCTCGCAATTCTTCGACATATTCTGGAAGAACTTTATCCTCTGCATTTCTGGGCGGTGCTCCAAATGGTTCATCAGGCGGATACTATGTTGAAGATCATAGGTCAAATCTCCTGCACCCTTCTTCCACATCTCGACGGTAATCCACCCAGTAGAATCATTCTCGAATTTGAGCCAGTGTTCTCTTGAATCCAAAGTGTCCCCCTTCAAGACTACAATGAAATTTTTCTATCACTTTTCAATATGTGCTCTCGGCAGAACCAGTTGCTCCATCTGGGCTTCCCCGTTTGCGATGCAATAGGCCGTCACTAATACATAGGGAATTCCACCGTACTTGGATACTTCATGTCTTTCAGGTCTAACTCCATTGTTCAGCTAGCTTTGGACTACCTTGGAGTTGTCATAATTTGTCTGAAACTTTCTAATTGCTTCTATAGTCCATAAATCAGATTTTTGGGGCTTGACTTTTATGGTGGTAGCTTGCAGTATTTCCTAACAATACACGTCAATGAGAATGTTGTTGAATTCATTGTGTTTTCATTACTTCCAGTACCCATTTGGTGAACAATTCAACGAATCTGGTTGGCTGAGGTTGAATGATCTTTGAAATCTACATCTACTTGACAAGTTTTAAGAATGAAAACACCTAAATATCTTCAGGAAAATTGAAAATGTTCGCAACTATCAACAATTTCAGAACACGCAATTCAGTTATACCTGTAATGTTATACTATACCTCCTCACTCCACTACAACTTCTACAAAATGTCTTTCATATAATGCTGCCAAATTTTACAATCAGTTACCCAATGAGTTCAGATTGTATACATTGAGTAATTTCAAAAAGAGGCTAAAACGACTGCTGAAAGATAGGCAGCTTGTATTCTTGTTGACAGACTCCGCTAATCAAGCCAGGATTGCTATACAGAATTATTACATACACGAATAAAATTAAAAAAATTTGCGGAGGAAATTTACAGGCATATACGCTTCTCGGAGCATTTGGTTGACACTTCATGTAGCCAGTCAACCACGGGGCCAGGTAGCCGAGTGGTTGAAGCGACATTGTTTCAATCACTTTGGCTGTCAGTCGGTGATGTTTCAAACCATGGCGACTGCAGAATTTTTTCTGATGGCCCAAGAAAGTGCTAGGAATCGCACGTGAAAAGGTGAGACCTCGTTATTCCTTGGCTCGCACAAGTTTCGACATCTGAGAGCTGCCGTTTGTAAGGGGACGACTGCTGGTTAACGGAATAAACAATTTTACCAAATTTTTTTAACCAGTACAAAATATAACAAATACTGCGATGGAGATTCCAGTATTCAACTGGACCACTGTTCCCCTTCCTATTTGAGTCTATCAATTCAGTATTCGCACTTCGCAGGCATGCTATTTAATATTTGATTTAGTAAGCCGCTCTAGGCAGCTAGAAGTGGGGACAAACCATTATAGAGTGGTCCAGTTGAACATTTGAATCTACATCGCGTGTATTTGCTATATTTTGTACTGGTCGACTGAAGTTTCAACCAAATACATTGATAATCGTATATGCCGGTACATTTCTTCCGTTTCTGTATAGTGCTTTTATGAATGTGCACGAGCGTTCCACCAATGATTCATGCGGTTTGTCCTGCAGCTGTCTCCTAAACCATATTCTGTTCTATCAGCTTCACAGATTTTTGTACGAGATCTGGGCGAACGAGTGATATTGAAGTCCCTGTATCTATGGTGAAGCTGCATCTTTCAGTTTCTTAGTAGCCTTGGGCTGGTATATTTTGTCAGTTTTTCTTCAATTTTGAGATCGTTATCTTGGGGCAAGGTCTTCCTTCTCTCAGGTGTCTGAGATCTCCCTTCTGGTTTGTACGACGTTCTGAAGTCTCTGATGAAATGACCTTGTTTTTCTTTTCCGAAGCTCGAAGAATTTAATCTAGCTTCGTTGCTTGTCAATCATGAATTTTCTATCCTTGGACGTATTCTGTATCTTGATCTCTCACAGCAGCTCCTCTGTTGGTTGCTGGTTTTCTCGCAGTTCTATTTTCTAGCGAAGGCACTTGGTTGCCTAATGCTGGTATGGAGACCAATATCTTCTCGTAATTTACCATATACTACAACTATACTTCCTGTTTGCATAGCTTCTTTACCAGTTATATTCAAACTATTGACAACATAGTGCATGAAGAGGGCATCAACCTCCCTCAATCTTCCAACCGCTTCAGTCAGTGACTATTCAGACTTAAATGTTCAGTTAAATGTATGGCGCTACACGACTCCATTCCAGCAGTATTTCAATCTAGTACTAGATATCTATAAGCTCACGAATTCAAGACTCCAAAGAAATTTTATAAACGGAAATTGTTGTTTTAGGCATCGTTAGATTGTTTTTTTTAGAGTCTCAGCTGGATTCAAGTTATCGAATCCTAAATTTTGGATGATCCTTTCAAAATCTTTGCGAACCAGCTCTAATCGATAATTTACTCTGAATTATTTCAGTCAATGTATGTTGGTCAACAATTAAACATGATATTCCTGTACTTTGGAAATGATTGAGCTATTTCAAATGATGAATAGCTCTCATTAGGACAGTGCTATTATTTAAGGTATATCGTTTCATTTAGTCATAACTTTTTATTTACGTCGTAAAACTTCCACGTGTAGAAGTGAGTATTGTGTTCACTATAATCACAGACAAGTGAATGATCTACGATTCTCTCAAGCATGCAGTTTCTTAACATCTTTAAAATGTTCATTGAAGGTAACAAAATAATTTATTATTTTGTCTTAACAGTTTGGTTCTGAATATATTTCCGTAGATATTTTTGTTGATCAATAACAGCATCTAGATAGTGACATGGAATTTGTACAGAAATAATGCACGGTCATATAGTAGCGGGTAGATTAGTTGATTTCAGAAAATTTCAGGTAATTAAGTTGTGTGATGATTCAGTATTTAAGATTATTCAAATTATTTTATATGTTGCCAGCATAAAGCCAGTCAACCATAAAATCACATGATTGTTTTGCGAAAAATTGTTGTCTATTCCAGGGTGATTGACATTCATGCCGAATATTCGTAAAAGAAATGGTCGTACAAAGGGCTAAGCATACTTCATTGAAAGGTATAACTTTGCCTGGGCCAATGGAGGAGCAATAACCTAGGCCACTCCAACATAATGGAGGTCATAAAAATCGACACATCTGAGATGCCATCGAATAAAATGATTCTAACCTACTCCATTGATGGAACATACACAACCATCATACGAGATGGAGAAGTCACACCAAAGGCCATACCAATGTTGTCGTGAGGGCAAATCTGGTACACGGATGGCTCTAAGACAATCAGTAGAGAGAGGGCTGGAATATATGGGGAGAGACCAAGGCAAGACATAAGTGTAAGCCTCGGTACTCAATCCTTATTCCAAGCCAAGGTAATGGCTACTTCCGTTTGCACGAGAGAGATCCTAAGAAGGTGCCCTAGAAACCAACCTATAGTCATTCTAGTCATTCTCTCCGTCAGTCACGGTGCAATAAAGCCAGTCATGCAGGTTTTCTTCCAACCTAGTTTGAGAGACTCACGAAAACTTCAGCGGTCTAGGAGCACAGAACGAGGTGAAACTTGTCTAGATATCAGGTCCTAAGGGCATCCAGGGGAATGAGAGCGCAGATGCTATAGAAAGAGCGGGGGAAGCATCAAATCTCATCGGACTGAAACCAGCCTGTGGAATCCCGTTTGAAAACATTAAGCAGGTCACGAAGAAATGGGTTATAAGAACCATCACCAATCCTCTTGGGTGAAAGCCTCTGGCAAAAAATATGGAAAGATGATGATGATGATGCGGCCAACCTACTGGCTCTCAAGACGTCTCCTCCTAAAACTGCCACCTGAGAAAACAACTGCACATGCTGAGGATACACCAATGCACTATGCAGGTACTGTGATGAGGAAGAAGAAACTGCCTGCCTCATAATATTCGAATGCGAAGCCCTGGCCCGCATGAGGATGGATATTTTCGGACACTGCGATGCAGAAGATATCAACCCACAGGAAAACTTCGTAAGGAATCTCCAGGAGTTCATCAGAAGGTCCGGAGTACTCGCGAGATAGACCTGACAGCGGGGAGCAGAACGGTTATATTCAGATCTACCTGTACTTCGGCCGATAGTTCATCCAACTTGGACTCTTCTCTCATCACCACTACTTTTTCATAATTTAAAAAAGTATATATACCTACCGAACACGATAGAAACATTATCTGAATAACCCCGGTATAACAGGAACTGTTGCCTCTGAATTCTGCGAGGGGAACATTTCATTTCGTTCTGGTGGTCTGCCAAATTTTTGAGCAGAAAATCATGAAAAAATATAAATAAGTCTTCTTGGATGCAGTGCTTCCGGAGTCGCAATAATTGACAGACCCAAAAAAATTATGAATGTTAATTAAGCGCTAGAGGTATTCAGCCTCCATACAAACTTGGCCACCGACACCCAGCATGTTTGCTGAAAATTTCACTATTCTATTCTTGTTCTTTCTTTTCACCAACCGGCCACACCCCTACGAGGAACCCTCAACAGTCTTCGAAAGGAGAGTGCGAATAGATATATTGAACACTAAGCAACCCTCTAAATTTACTGTTTTCGATAGTTCTGCCACCATTTTCTACAAGCTTAGTAGCAGAGGATCTTCGAAACGAGTGGCCTTTGTAGAGCTGAGGATTTTTCAATTTCAAGAATACTGCAATTTTCTTTGGAACAGCTCCAATAGTATGAATGCCCACCATTTGTTTTACACATTTACCACATTACAATGAAGAATCGCCGATTTTCCAAATTTGGCCGCAAATCTACGTATTTTTGGGATAAACCATAGGCATCAAAAGGAAGTCCTTCTTTGGGAATGACAAATACGAATACAATGTCATCCACAGGCAGCTTAACAAGTTCGTCACGTCTACGGCGCCAAAAATACCACACATTAATACAAGTCCATTCCAACCTGCTCGAGCGCCGTCGTGCAAATGTGATCACAGCGCCTATTTTTAGTGCATATACTTTTTAAATTTCATACGATTTTATATTATGTACTTACATTCAACATAATCGCTAGACGCTAATTATTAAATAATATAACTGTGAAGCATAAATAAACATTTTATAACCAAAGAAAAAATAAACATTTTTTGAACAAGAAATAGTTACCTAATCTAAATAGCCTCAATAGAAATAAATAACCACTAAATTAAAGTAGCTTTACACGCTTTCTTTCTGGAAAATTCAGTAATAAGATCAGTCACATTTATATTGTCCAACAAATCACTTCCAATCGATATGATTGCCATATTATTGAGGTGCTGTTGGCACATTGACTATCATAAGTGGTTTTTGAATAACTTCAACTTTGAGAAAGTTCTCTCCTCTGAAGTAACCGATACAGGCATTGTCAATAAAATTCGCAAAGCTACGCTTGCATTTGGAACGAGTTAAATTATTTTTTATAATATAGTCTAACATTTGTGTCGGTGTTTGTAGTCTAAGATTTTTTTTAAATTGCAACTCGTGGAACAATTCTGTTCCATTTATGTCACGCTCATTACGATTTTTGTCTGTTAAAACTCCTTCAAACTGTAAACAACAATTTAGTTGTTCCTTTTCTGGTCAATCTGAAAATTTACAAACATCCCATAAAAATTGAAAACGGTCGGAATGGGACGACAATAAGTCGAACCTGTTACTAATTGATCTTATAACAGTACCAAGTATACCAAAAAATTTGTTTATTTTAAAATCCCGTTCTCCATCTGTAAATTGGTTCATCATCATTTTCGTAATAAAATCGTTTTTTAACACGCCTTGGTCTGAACACATTTTTAGTTTTGAGGGTTGGCTCTACATCTAGAGATTTTGTAAGTTCAGAAGCATCAACTAACACATCTCCAAATCCTTTATCACTGCGGTAACTATTGAAAAACTTTGGCAAATTATCCATTTGTGTACACGCTTCCGAGATATTAAAATCTTTGGTTTGAAATATTTAGCTAACAGTATTGACTCTAAACATAACATTATACCACAATATTAATGTACACAGGGCCAGGTAGCCGTGTGGTTAAAGCGACATTATTTCAATCACTTTTGGCTGCCAGTCAAAGGTTCAAACCCTAGCGACTGCAGAACTTTTTCTGATGGCCCGAAAAAGTGCTAGGAATCGCACGTTAAAAGGTATAAGACCTCGTTAATCCTTAGCTCGCACAAGTTTCGACTTCTGAGGGCTGCCGTTTGTAAGGAGACGACAGCTGGTTAAGGAAAAAACAATTTTAAACAATTTTTTTTAAAGAACATACTTATAAAACGGTAAATTTTTAATTTATTTGCTGAAGATTCAGCCATATGCTTTGTATTGTTATCGAAAGAAACTCCACTAAATATACTATACAAAGCATCATAGACTTCCCCAAGCTGATACCTCGAAGGAGTAATGGCATCAATTCAGCTCGACCATCTAGTTTCAGAAAGTCATGTCATGTTTGACTCTATAGAATAGATAATAATATACTAATAATACATTTTATAAATTATTCATTTAAATATTTATTACTTATTTCCTTTTTGTTTCCAATCTTAATTCTAGCATATTCTAACTGATTTTTCAGACATTGGTAAAAATAAAAAAATATATTCGGCGCCTTTGGCGTCTTTTTCGTCACGACGCCGTCGTGCGCCGCACGACCTGCACATATGGTTGGAACGGCCCTGTGTGCGAGCTAAGGATTAACGAGGTCTTAACTTTTTACGTGCGATTCCTAGCACTCATGAACATCTGCCTCCAACAAAAACTTAGTTACAGACAAAATTTTTGCTTTCTTTGGTGTGTATCCATCAGACTTTCGTCTCAAGAACAAAAATAATTTTCCAAATCTGAAAATACCATTTCTGTAGGTAATATTCTAAGGGTGGATTTAGTCAACTTTAGCACAAGCATTATCATAAACATAACGGCAACATCAAAGGCTTTTAGCATAAACTTAACATTGTTGTATAAATGGCGCCATTTGAAATAACAGATTCAACTTTCGTTTTTGACATATATTTAAGCATAATTTTAAAATGATGTTGACTAAATGCACCTTAATATGGTGTACGATTTAAAATAACTAACCTTGAAATGTCAATGTTGTTATAAACTTTCAAAGCAAGTTTCAACATTGAAATCTTGGTCCACAGCGAGTTAGGAGAATAAACCTCTGATTTTACTTTCGTGTAGGCTAATCTTCATCAACCATACCTTTACATTCTTGCTTTCACGCCACTCTTCAAAATTTTCATATTCTTTTTGATATCGCTCTTGAGTTATTTTCGGCAGAAAATCAACACTCGCTGCATATGATTCTCCCAATATTTGCAAAGAAATTTGATTTTGTTCCTCAATTTCTTCAATTTCATCCATAGTCGTTGTTAAAGCGAACTCGCGAACACAAAAAACTGACCTTGTTTATAATATCGTTGTGATATTGTTAAGCTGTTCCATGACAACACGATGTTGAGATTTTTCTGTAGAATTACTAGGTACGTGGTTTGTTATTTTCTCGGAATCGAAATGTAATCTTTCAGCGAGATTACGGAAAGTCCTGAACGACACACGGCCGATACGCAAATAACGGATTCGGTTGTTCTAATCCTCGGCTGCGCCAAGGATTACAATATTCAATCTCATCCGTTATTGGCTACATATCGGCCTTGTAACGTTAATAACTATGGTGGAATGTAACGAATTACAGAAAATTGTTTTTTTCTCGATAATCCAAAAAAATTATAAATAAAACAAATAATCTATTTCATGATCCAGAATCTACCAGCGGTGCACTGGAAAAAAGTTTATGGGGCGAATAATAGCTTGACCACTGAAAACATATTTCTCTGTAGATTATTATACTGCATGATGTAAGCCCTGAAACTCAACCTATATTTTAAATTTGATCCTACTTTCTGAGAAACTGAAAGAGCAATGAAGAATAAAATTAAAAAATATTTAACTTCAACGCTCTGTATATTGGTAACAAAGCTCTGTATATTGGTAACAAAGCTCTGTATATTGGTAACAAAGCGTTTGAGGACACATGTTCATGGAAAAAACAAGTCTTATTTTGACCTAAAAAATACACCTCTGAATTCTTGTTACTGAATTTTGAGACACCCTGTATAATAAGTATTTCCTTACCAGCTTCTGAAACATAGTAAACTTCAGAAATGTTTGGGAGACTGTGCAAGCTACGGATCACGAGTGCCTTACCTTTTAACATGAGATCCCAAGCAACTTTACTGAAAATGTCCGTTTCTGTCCGTGACTCATATAAAAAATAGTTTAGTCAACATGTACCATTTTTTTATACTTTGAATAGTCACCGAAAATTATGATCATGGTGTTATTCGATTCGTAATGTCATGTAGAAAGTTTAAGGAAAGGTCCGAAAGGGCCGAAAAAAATTGCAAAAGTTATATACAATTAAGTGAAAAAAAAGTAGAGCTCGAAAAATATTAAAGATTTTCGAAATGTTAAAAAAGATCTGAAAAGATCAGAGCAGTTGCTGAGAAAAAGTTCCGATTTCCCCAACTGTACCTACAATATTTATAATTATTACAAAGCCCTGAAAATAGAGCCAAAAATGGGTAGTCTGGCTTCCGTGCGCGTTGCGTCACTCTGACACAACAAAAATATCTTAACATATTAAATATGAATATTAAGGAATAAAAAAATTCACGTAGTATTGGTATACATCAATTAACAATGATCTGCAGTTAGAAATTTTTTATCACAATTTCTTCATAAATTATGCATTTGTTAAATAAGAGGCCATGAGCGCGATCATATTTGGGCCGCTTTTTAGGGTGAAAGAGTCAATTGATAACTCAAAAACGTTTTGTCATATCGATTTCAAACAACGACAGACTTCCAGAGGACGTCCGATTCTAGGTACGTGCTGTAGTGGAAATCAAAATTTAAATTCACTTTTTCACCGAAAAAATTTCAAAAATGTCCCAAAAATGCAGTTACTTTGAAGCAATTTTTTGGGTAGAGGAACAAATGATTTCAAAAAAGAATTACAGCACGTACATAGATCAACGTTTTAACTTTATTTTGATACCAAATTCATTTCGATTGGATAAAGATTGCTTCAAATTTTAATGGAAGAGAAATACCATTGCAGCTACCTCGATTATCTGTGAAAAGCATCGTGAGGTGCTGCCGCAGACGTAGGTACATGCGAGGATATATTCAAAAATTCTTAGCCTACTATAGAACCAAACAAAATTTCAATGTCAAAATATTTTAATACTCAACATATTCTCCTCTTAATTGGATACACTTATTACAGAGAACCTGCAACGTCTCTAGACCTTTCAAAAAAAATGTTTCTACTTGCTCTGCAAACCAGACCTCCACAGCTTTTATTACCTCCTCGTTGGAAGAAAATTTACGACCATTTAAACATTTTTTCAGTTGAGGAAAGAGATGATAGTCGGACGGAGCCAAATCTGGTGAATAATGGGGGTGTTCTAGTAATTCAAACCCTAAATCACAAATTTTTTGCATGGCAACATGAGATTTGTGTGCAGGGGCGTTGTCCTGCAAAAACAAAACACCTTTGGATAGCTTTCCGCGTCTTTTCTCTTTAATTTTTCCCGTAGAGTGGTCAGTAATGTCGAATAGTAATCTTCAGTTATTGTTCTACCCTTATCCAAAAAATCAATCATGATTACTCCATGGCAATCCCAAAAAACTGAAGCAAGAACTTTTCCAGCAGATTTTTGGACACGAAACTTCTTAGGTCTTGGAGAACCGGAGTGTCGCCATTCCATCGATTGTTACTTTGTTTCTGGATCGTAGAAATGTACCCAAGTCTCATCCATAGTAACAATTCGGTTTAAGACGTCTACATCGTTTTCAAATCGAGCACAGATCGAACGCGATGCTACTACCCTTGCACGCTTTTGGTCAACATTCAAACATTTGGGAATCCATTTTGCAGCAATTTATCTCATGTCCAAATTGACGTGAACTATATGATGAACGCGTTCGTATGAAATATTCAGTGCTTCAGATATCCATTTTAGCCCAATTCGACGGTCTGTTAAAATAATGTCATGAACTGCATCGATATTTTCGGGGACTGACACAGAAACTGGCCTTCCCGATCGGTCACCATCTTCAATGGAAAATTTACCTCTTTTGAAGCTTGCAGTCCAATTTTTCACGGTCGCACACGAAGGACAATGATCACCAAGGGTATTAAGCATATCTTCGTAAATCTGCTTACCTCTTAACCCTTTTAAATACAGGTACTTGATGATGGCTCGATACATCCAATTTTTCGATTTTCACAATTTCGGTGGACATTTTTTTTCTTTAAAATTGCGTAACTCTGGTTTACCTTTTTGACGTCAAATTTTACACTGACACTTCTAATAAGTTATTGTTCGTTGCTATGGTAACGCAATATTTTGTTTATGCAGGGAACTGGTCTAGGCTAACTAGATATCAATACATCCTCGTAGAATCGAACGTCCTGTAGAAGCCTGTCTTTGTTTGAAATCGATACGACGAACCGATTTTGAGTTATCGACTCTTTTACTAGAAAAACCGTCACAAATATGGACGCGCTCATGACCTCTTAAAAAAATGTTTCTAAACTGATTGGTAACATAAAAATCCCGATAATTATTGAACTAAAACCCTGGGATTTTTTTCACTTCGTGAAGTTATTCTTAATAGGCTTACAAAAAGATAACCGTTGCAAAAATTGTAAAAGGACCCCGCACGGTTCTTATGGAAAATGGGTCCCAGTCTAATTGGCTGATAATTTAGTATAATGTAGTCTGATCAAATGTCTCCATGGGCACAACGAGATCCAATGGACAGCTTTTGAGATACAGGGTGTCAAACATGAAGAGGCTTACTTAACTTTAGAAAATCAATAATGTGGCGATAATTTTGTTACAGTTAAGGATAATGATTGCAATCCTAATATTGTCGACACGAGTTATGATGAAAAGTTCTAAGACTCCGTATACAGGGTTATTATTAATCGATTTATGTAATTCTTTGAACAAAATCAGTCAAACGCAAAAGCTCGTAGACTTGCAGAATATGTATATATCATTTGATTTTGATATTGGGTGATCTGAGGTTATCTTCTGGATTATTATAGGCTGAATAACATTATGCCACCTATTTTTGAATTCAAGGAAATAGATGACACATTCGTTTAACATATTTGCAAAATTAAATCATGTGATGGGTTGAATGTTACGTTAATCAAACTCTGTTGCCCTCTTATAGTTCCATATATTACACATATTATAAATTTTTGCCTCATGCACGGTGTTGTCCCTTCAGTTTGGAAGAAGGCTGTAGTAAAAGTTATACCCAAAAATCTTCCTCCGGTAGAGTACAAGGATCCTAGGGGAATAAACATCTTACCTATTCTTTCTAAGATTCTCGAAAGGAGTATCGAAGAACAAATAAGAGAGCATTTGACTAACTTCTCATTACTACCCACTGTTCAATCTGGCTTCCGAAAAGGCCACACCTGCACTACAGTTTTACTCCATATTATTGATGATATATCCTTTCCTCCATCGATAAAGGTCAATGTACAATTTTAGTTCTTCTAGATTTCAGCAGAACATTTGACACTATAATTACTGACCTGCTACTTAAAATTTTGGGCAGGGTTTTCTGATATGGCAACCCTTCTTTTACAAAATTATTTATATAATCGTGAACAGTGTGTGAAAATTGAATCAGTTCAATCGGAGTATTTGACATTGAAATCAGGTGTGCCTCAGGGTTCTATCCTGGGCCCGTTGCTTTTTTCTATATACACAATCAATTCAATCAAATCTCTGAAGCTATGTAACATTCACGTCTATGCAGACGATACACAAATCTATTACAGTTTTCCTCCCTCACTAGTGGATAATGCATGTGACATTATAAATAAGGAATTAGCAGCCTTCACTGATTCAGCTTATGAACATTGCTTATTAATCAATTGCACAAAATCCAAATTGTTGTTGTTTGGTTCTGCATATAATCGTGCTAAAATCCACCATATTAACGTTAAAATCAAAGATCATCTGTTAACTGTAGTTAATGAAGCCAGAATTTAGGAGTCGTCTTAGACTCAGATCTAAGATTTGAAAAACATATCAACAAACTAATACAACGTGCATATGGCTCACTAAAATTGATTTATGGGAACCTGCAGTTTTTTCCTAAAAGTGTTAAAATAACATTATGTGAAACATTAGTTTTGTTAAATTTTAATTTTGCTGATTCGTTATACGGCCCACATTTGACTAGTGTTTACATGAAGAAAATCCAGAAAGTACAGAATTCCTGCTCAAGATTGATATATGGCATCAAAAAATTCCAAAGAATATCACACAAATTGGCTGAAATCGGATAGTTGGATATGGAACATAGAAGAGTTCATCATGCAAATTCATTATATCACAAGATTATTCTAACAGAAATTCCTATATAACTCTATAGAAAAATTACTTTCAGAACGGATGTACACAACTTGAATTTGAGATTCAAAGGTTCGTTGTCCCCACCAGTATTTAAAACTGAAATGTACAGACGTTCTTTCACATACCAAATTTATAATATGCGTAACTCCGTTCCTGTAACTTTGCAAAATCTAAGTATTGCTAGCTTTAAGTCAAAGTATAAACATATCTTACTGACAAAACGAATATCAATTCTATGTTAACATGCTATTCTGTATTCTCTCGAAACTTAGTATAATCGTATGTGTTATTGATTTGAATTATCAATTCATTATTTGTAATAATGTGATTAATATATTTGACATAATTACATAATTTATGGACAAATGATGTAAGACACACGTTTTAGGGTTAAATGGAAGAACATTTTCCTAATGAAGTGAGTGCTTGCTTCATTAGAGAAAATGAATTTCGCATTTTATTTTCCAATTTTTTCAAAAATGTCGTTTATTTTAATGTATATGTGCTATGTGTGGAAAATAATGAAGACCTATTATTGTTATATTATTATTATCTTTGAATTAATCGAATAGTAACACCGCACCTAGTAACACCGTGTGCTTCATATTTTCATTTTCTGTAAAGGGTATTGAATAAAGGCTGGACGCCGGCGATACATTGACTCGTTGTAATATACAGGATGATTCATTAAATGTGATGACCGGCTTTATTATCAGAAATAATAAAATTATCAAAAAATAGTTAAATCAAATAATTATAACATATTCACCTTCGAACTCAATATATTTTATTTAAATATGTATTCAGATTACACATACAGGCAATTACAAGACAAATATATAGAATTATTTAGTATAGTACAACTCCCTGTACATTTATGCTGATTTGGAATTTTGGCAATTATCTAAAACAAACTCTTGAAGTTTAAAATGATAATATTGTGACGAGTATTGCTACAAGAGTAAATGCTATACAAGATGGAATAAATGCCCAAAATGATTAATAATTAGTGACTCACACGGTATGTACCGGCGATGAAGATCTTCATTATCTGTCGAATATGAGCCTATATTTCGGAAAGGATTGAATCATGTGCACATCATTTAGATAGGCAAGGATATATTTTAGAACCGCCCATTAGGTAATAACAAAACATTAACCGATCATAAGATGAGGAATCTTGTCACTTGTCATTCTTACAAACATATAGCAATAAATCTGACGAGAATATACCACGAGAGTAGTTTGAGTGACAATGAATTTGGATGTTTATAGACATATTATAAATGCTTAATGAATAATAAAATGGCCTAGATCGATATTACTCCAATTGTAAATCTGGTGCTCGGAAGTGTCGATACCTTCCACATAACGATAATTTCGTATGCTATTTGTGGTATACATCAACATTTTTAATGCAGTAGTCTCCCATGTGAAAGCGAAAGCTGCATCACCATGCCGTTGACCAGGATCCGTATAAGATGCAACAAATAGACATTGACCATTTTTATTTAATTTTCTACTTTAGGATTAATTTGTATACACATGTTCCTAAAAAAATTACCAAAATACATCAAAAAAGGAAAATTTTGGGTGTCCCTGTATAATTGTAATCTCAGATCACCCAATATCAAAATCAAATGATATTTACCTATTTTGCAGGTCTACGAGCTTTTGCGTTTGACTGATTTTGTTCAAAGAATTACATAAACATTATGTAATTATCAATAACCCTGTATACGGAGTATTAGAACTTTTCATCATAACTCGTGTCGACAATATCAAGATTGTAATCATTATCCTTAACTGTTTGTAACAAAATAATCGCCACATTATTAGATCTCGTTGTGTCCATGGAGACATTTGATCAGGACATCATAAGCTACATTATACTAAATTTTCAGCCAATTCGACTGGGACCCATTTTCAATAATAACCGTGCGGGGTCCTTTGATTTTCCACTTTTTTATTAACAATTGAAAATAAAAAAAAGCAAATAAAATTTTTTTGCAACAAATAAATTTGTTTAAGGAATCGTTTTTCCTTTAAACATCATAAAAATGGATTTGCTCATAAACAATGAATTTGTTTATAACAATTTTATAACAATGGTAGTAAAAAAAAATTATCTAGCCTCAAATTAAACATCATAAAAATGGATTTGCTCATAAACTATGAATTTGTTTATAACAATTTTATAACAATGGTAGTAAAAAAAAATTATCTAGCCTCAAACCCTTAGAGGCCGGGAGGCTATAATTTATTTTTCTGTCTCATTTGTTCACAGTAGAATAAGATCCCCCTCAATTACACCTCCCACAACCCGTGTATGAGGTCGCCGAATGAAAATCGTGGACCAAAGGGTGGGGGGCGCGAGGGTGAAGGTTTATTAAAAAATCGGGGGTCTCGAATCATTACTTACTGTTCGGCGTATGTCGCAAGTTACTGTTATTGAAAAAAAGTATGGTGGATACGACGCACTGTTACATGTTGACTAGAGTATAAAAACTAACTGAGCTAACGATAGCATTACTTCGAAGAGACACTACCCGACTTTTATATTACATTTGTCATGAATCAAACATTCAACAAAATCTTCTTTTTTTTTCAGGTGCTGGTTTAGCAACAAGCGTTAGTTCGCACGCCTTGGGGGAGTGTACTCCCCCTATTTCACCTATTACAATGTCACATACCACTCCTAGTATATATCCCGGTATGAACTCCACCATCGGACACAACTCGTACCATGGCCTTCAAAGTGGTACTAGTAATATATCCGGTACCTACATGTCGCAGAACCCTGTGGGATACAATCCGAATCACACTCAATACAACAGCCTGGGTCATCATTACACGAACAAGAATATTATGGGAACTACCATGAATAGCATGTCACATCACTCCGTTGGGATGGGTTCGAGTTTGGGCCAAACAAGTGTATTAGGTAAATACTTTTTTCTGCTACCTCACTAGAAAATTTTACTTTCGACCCCTAAAGAAGGGAGGAAAATGGTACTTTTCCTTCCGCCAGGAGGAAAGTAGTACTTTTCCTCTCGATTTATCAGGAAGAAGATGCATTGAAATCAATTTTGCCTCTTCAGCGAGATCTTTTGGCAGGTCGTCTTCGCTAGAACTCATTTTCAAAACTTTAAGAGGGTAAACAACGTGACAGCTTATGACAACTGTTATGTTTGTATTACCAAACAACGCCATAGCAACAAATCGTTGTCAACACGATGACAACGACGCAACGCTTACTTAATATTTTGTCATATTTTGTCTAATATTATTATATAGTTCCACAACTTTCTGCAGTTGTTCTTATAAGTATGCACGCATTATAATTTTTAGGACGTTTTAAAAATGACGACCTTAAAGGTAGTAGAAAAAACTAAATACATACCTCAGGAGGAAAATGCTTTTCCTCCCGCGGATATTAATGCCCTCCGCTTCGCGTCGGGCATCAAACCATCCGCGGGAGGGAAAGCATGATTTTCCTCCCTTGGTATGTAAATAGCTATTATCTGCACAGTGCGCAAAGTGATAATATTTAGCACAAGTGCGTTAATCAATCAACTAGGACAATCAATAGAGCATTTTTTCCTAACAAAAATACTAGTAGAAAACCGACTATACCATCACATGGAAGACAGTTCTTAGTTATATTCTGTTATGTTTTCGACTCGCAACTGTCATTCATTAATTTGTTTTAAAAATTTAAATAACAAAAAAGGTGTTTGTTTAAATTGTTTTGCTTATAAAATGAAAACTAATGGGGCAATCGGGTTGCTCCAATGAAAATAATTGTAGACAATTGAAATACAAACAAAATGATATGTTTTACGACCCAATTGGATCATTAGTAACGGAGGAAAACCAGAAAAACCAAAAAAATTTACTTTTTTTTTAAATTCATAACTCCGCCTTTTCTAAGAAATAGGGTTACCCCTTCTCATGAAAGTACTGATTCATGTGAACTTTGTGTGTGCACAAAACAGGATCTGACGGATCATTAGTTTTGGCACAATTGCAATTTAAACTTTTTTTACACTATCTTGCAGCGTGCCTGGATGCTCTAGTGATAGTCCGATAAACATTTAAATAACAAAAAACGTGTTTTTTTAATAAATTGTTTTGCTTATAAAATGAAGACTCATAAAGCAATCTGGTTGCTCCAATGAGAAGAATAGTATATAATTGAAATACGAACAAAATGGAATGTTCTACTACCCTGTCGGATCATTAGAAACGGAGAAAAACTGGAAAAACCGGAAAATGTATTAGTTTTTATTTTATAAGCAAAACAATAAAAAAACACATTTTTTTGTTATTTAAATGTTTATAACAAATTAATACATGACAGTTGCGAGTCGAAAACATAACACAATATAACTACGGACTGTCTTTCATATGATGGCAGAGTCGGTTTCCTACTAGTATTTTTGTTAAAAACTCACAAATTTTATGCTCTATTGCTTGGTATAACCTGGTGTAAAATCATCAACTATGCGTACACTAATGTTCTTCGAAAATACAGTAATTTGCGTCAGATTGTACTCGGAAGTCAATATTTGATATTACGAAAATTGAAAATTTCATTATACAAAACACTCAACAATATAATTACTGTCGTAAAAAAAAACTTACTATGACACATTTCGTAAAGAAATCGCGTGTATTGTTGAACTTCACGCTCATGCAAAAAAGTCCTACTATATGTAGGTACTTATCATAAATAATTAAACAAGGGAGGAAAATGGTTGTTTGCCTCCCCATAAAATTCTTAAAACTTCTACATAAGCAAGAGTTTTTTATTTTAAATCGTCTGATTCATTTTGGAAATCTTTCCCTATATGTATTTGTATGTATACAGGGTGTTCTTAAGTAACTTCATGAGCGTGTTTCTGACGTCGAAATAAGAAAAAAAGTTCCCATAAACACATGTCCCCAAGTTATTAGTTTCTAAGATACAGAGTGTTAAAGTTTAATTCTTATATTTGTTTTTTTGTGAATAAGTTCCAAAATTTTTGTGATATTCGAGTGAAGTTTGGTATCTGGGATGATTATTCAATGACAAAATCAAATTTTGTGTTAATTATGAAAAAACTAATTTCTAATTGAATTTATTTTAAATTTAAGAATCTTGTCATTCAAAATCACTTGCATCGATTATTTCAAATCTCAATGACTCGAAAACAGTTGCTCGCAGTGACCTCTACAAAGAATATATTTTCTTCACAAACTAAATAATAAATATTCCCTGATACCAAACTTTACCCAAATATCAAAATAATTTTGAAATTATTCACAGAAAATAAAAATAAGAATTCAACTTTGATACTCTGTATTTCAGAAATGAATAACTATGCGGACATATGTTTATAGAAACTTTTCTTCTTATTTTGAAGTCAGCAACACGCTCTTGAATTTTCAACACGTACTTAAGAAACACCCTGTATATGTAGATATAAATAGAGAAGCCTTGATCAAGAGAAGGCAGTTACAGTGAGAATTTAATACAGACAATTAGATGGTAGAGTGTGGAATTGTAGTTCGTGAATATAAATTAGAGTTATTCTACTAGTAAAAATACATTAATTTAAAATATTAAGGTTTCTTTTATAACGGTACTTTCGATAGATAATTTTTTCAAACAATAACAATAGTATTCAATAAATTTTGATCAAGGGTAATCTTGATCACTTTTGATTAGTCAACCTATGCACATTTTGTTCAATTTTATATCATTGTAAAACAAAGCACCTCTCACTAAGAATACATAAGAGGGTAGGTCGATTTAATCTGGGACCTCAGACTATAACTGATACCATAAATCAAAGTATTATAACATAAAAGCAAATTATCGTGTTGATTCAGAATATTACGCCATTTCAGCGTGACGTGATTCCATAAAATCTAGAGATAGAAACGTTGCGATTTCCGTAATATATAGTGATTCCGAAGATATCGAAATTCATGGAATCATTTACTATCCTAATATGTTCGGTAGTCTGGAAGCTCGAAAAGATTATTAGAGTTACATGACTCGAATATAAAAAAAATAATATTAAAAATACATCACTCTAAATATACTGAACAATAAATACTGACATCCAAAATGTTCGCATCATATGGTATGTTTTTATTCGAAGACTGTGAACTTTGACATTTGTTTTTGCTTCCAGAGGAGTGGCAAAAAATCCACCTTCAAGTTATTCTTACTCTATTCCAACCATCTGGATAAATTCTTGCAAGGTGTCCACGTAACATTGTATGCAGACGACACGTCATTGATAATATCGCATATAAAACAAAAACGAAATAGGTTTGCATTAAGATACAGAAAAAGCTTGAGAGCTGATGGTGGGGTGATCCTCAAGGGAGTATTCTAGGGCCTTCATTATACACTATGTACACTTTCCAACTTCCAAAAGTCGATGCGATATTGTAAGTAACATTTTTATGCTGATGACACTCAGATATATTATTCATTTAGAGGTGATAAATTAATTGATTCTGTCCAAACAATTAATCATGATCTGAAATCTTTGTACAATATTTCTAATGACCATTCATTTGAAATGAATCCAAATAAGTCGTGTGCACTACTTTTCAGCAAAAATACCACTCACGAATTTATATTGGATACTTTACAATTGCAAATTGGCAATAAAAAAATTCCATTCCTTGACAATGGGAAAAGTCTGGGTCTTATAATCGATGGTAAACTCAAATTCAACACATCTCAAAACAATTGCAATTAGCCTACTATACTTTGAAAATGATTTATACTCACAGATTATCAATGGATCGAGAGATTGAAAAAAATGTTCATTGAATCTCTGGTATTATCTCATTTAGATCACTGTAACGTTGTCTTTGGATCCTATATCTTGATGACAGTGAAGTGGTCGTGGTGTTAGAGTGTTTGTCTTCCACCCAGGGAGCTGAAGTGGTTCGGATTCCACTTTTATTTGAACTGTAGGTCACTGATCTTCCTTGCTCGCACAAGTTCTGCTTTTGAGGGGGTTTCTCCTAAAACCTGGGAGTTTCGTAAAAACAAAACAAAACAGTGAGGATATAAAACGTATACAAAAATTTACAAAACTCGTGTACAGGATTTGTCGCAAATTAATTGAATGTCATTGGCTTGATATGTTTAACCGCTGGAAATTACATTTTGCGTGTTTTTGTTTCAAATTGTTAAAGCTCAAGTGTCCCCCTCACTTACACGCAAAATTAAGTTATCGATGATTATAATTTAAATATCAGACGCCAAAATATTCTTACCATACCCTCTCATCCCAAATAAGTATTCAAGATATATTTTTCCCACATGAGTGCTATAGAGTAAATTAGCTGAATAAAATCTACTTTTTTAATTTTGATATGATTCCGAATGCTTTTAAACGCAAATTTGGTACGCAGAATAATAATAAATCATTATTATTATTGAATATTGCTGTCTTTGGTAAAAGAACAGACTCAGAGGTTTATCCTCTGGCTACTGAACCACACTGCCATTTTTATACCTACCAATTACTTATTGGCAAATTAGGTCATCTCTTTTTTTTATTCATATGTGGGTATGTGATGAACGTAATTATTATTATTATAAGATAAAAACTACCTTTCAAAAAAATTGTGACCCTGTGAGAATTCAGATTAATGATTACATATCCATTCATAGTTATAGACCAAACTAATTTTCTTGGTTTTTATGTTGATAGACATATAAGTTGGAAAGTTCAATGTCAAAACTTAATGAAAAGATTGATTTCCAAATGTTTCACAGCTAGTGGTCCAATACCATGTAAAGGTTATTGCATGAATAAGCTATGGAATATACTGATATTGCTATTGCTATTTGATAATTCCTATAAACATTTTAATGTTTTGTTGAAAAATAAATTTCATTAGTCCCGTGACTGTCATTGATGTGTCTGAAATTACATTTTTTTCATAAAAATTGCTGAAAATGGGCAAGGTTCTATTTCGGAAAAATATGTTTAATTTCGATTATCCATATTTTCACGAAATGTCAGCTGCTAATAAATTCTTTTTGTTCAATGAATTGAAAAAAATTATCAAGATAAAATTTCCATATATAACCTCGTTAAAAATAACTATAATCATATGGATATCGATAGGGCATGATTGAGATTCTGTTAGATAGGTTAAATATTTGGGCTTTACAATCGACCAAAATCTGACATGGAGTAGCCAAATCAACCACACTCTTTCCTGGGCTATAGCGACAAGCTGGACATGACGCAGTGTCTTTGGTAAGACATGGGGTCTGAAACAAAAAATGATCTTCTGATCATACCAAACAATCATCAAACCCATGGTCAACTACGGCTAACTGAAATGGTAGCCAAAGATGCAACAAACTTTGGCTTGTCTGGAAATTACAGATGCGATATTTAAGTGCCTTTCTCCAACAGTAGAGGTAATGCTAAACCTTACACCATTGCACATATGACGTATAATGAAAGAAGCAGCCTTAAGTGCCTTCAGACTGAGATAGACAGTCAATTTGAAAACAGGAAATCTAAACGGACATTTTAAGATTCTGGAACACATTTTCCTAGATGCCATATTTGGAAAGACAGCATACCAGTCAGGTATAACTTCATAATGCGGTTTGAAGTGGTCATAAACAACGACCAAATTTTTACAGAGAAAGGATCTGAACTGGGAAGAGATGAATCAGTTGATGGATCCAAATGAATGAAGGGGCTGGACCATCTTTTAAGCAGAAGTACATGCTATAAAGATATGAGCCCAGGAGTGCCCTCAGAAAGAGGCACCAGGAGGAGAAATCCAAAATTAAACCTCAAAATGAATGAGAATAGCCGTTTCGGTAGTTATTTCAATCATGCAATAATCTTAACAAATCCAACTCGTGTGATTTGATGATTATCGAAAATTCCTCCTTTTCACCTAATCGGAAATTCAGAGTGGGCAACTTTTGCGATTTTCTTCTGAATTATTATATTGTATTGAAATTTCACATTTCATATCTATATAACTTATCTTTTCAGGTAGTTCCATGCAACAGAACTTGAATCCCATGAGCTCTGGAGTAATGGGCGGTCTTTCGTCCTCCCTAGGCACCTCGATGGTACCTCCAACCAGTTATTCGCAAAACGCCATGTCCAACACCACCTTCTCCAATCCGCTATCGAACAATCCGTCAGGTCTTCAACAATCAACTTATAATAATCCAACTTTCAACAATCCCGTGAGCAGTAGTCTTACCCAATACAGTTTACCGTACACCAATCCTATGAATTCCGCCATTACCACAAGTTACAGTAACAATAACGTGACGTTTTCCAACCCTCTCAGTTCGCAGTTCAATAGTTTACCTCTCAGCGGCGGACCAATGAGCATTAAGTTGAAGCAAATGGACGACGTGGATTTAGGTGAGTTTGAAAATACTTATTTCTCTATTTCTATCACCATTCTTGGAGATTTACCGGAAGTTTGCAGTCAAGGCTCACTACTTTCATTGCTTTGCACCAAGAGATACACCAAATATACAGTGTGTCTCACTTTGAGCAACCACACCGTCATATTCCATTGACTCAGTACCTTTATGTTGAAGATACATTCGTATATCAATTCTCCACGGCTGTCTATGACCAATTGAAGAGTGAAAAGTGGAAAAAACATGTTAGGGATTTTTTCCTCACAAAATTAACATCAAATTCTGTTTCAGAGTACCCTTACACCCGCAGATCTCAATGCTTGAATCAATTGATCATACAGCCTGGTAATATTATTAACTCTTTCTCGTCAGTAATATTTGCTCAATTCTCAAAATTTCCTCACTTGTTACAAAATTCACAAAAATATTCAATTAATACTGTGTAAAATAACCAAATACTATTTTTCCATGGCAAACTGTTACCACTTGAATAGTTAAAAATTGGGAAAAATATATTAAGGTTCTTTTATTGAAAAATTAACCCCAACTCCTGGTTTAGGAATGTCCCAGAAACCCAGAACTCAATGCTGAATCATTGAAATATACAGGGTGTCATATGTAGCTGTCAATATCACCAACTCTTATTCATCCTCAATGCTAGGGATGATTTCGAAAATGTCTCCTGTTGTGACAAAGAGCCCAGAAATATTCCATTAAAACTGCAGAATGTAAACTAGCATCACTTTTCCATGGCTAACTATGATCAGCTAAAAATTAGGGAAAATATATCATTGAACTAACATTAGAAATGGGTTCAGAATACTATGAAAGTCTCCGATCTTAATCCCCGAGTCATCTGCAAATACCAATATTAAAAATTGATGTGAATTTACAGCAGCGGAAATGGAATAAATTGATAAGTGAAATAATTTTCAAAATGAGTCAATTTAGTAATTGAACTTTTGCCATCTGCAGATGACACCCTATATATTTCTCAGGTTTTGAAATTTGGGGATTTCAGAGTATTCTGATCCAGAACCTGATGTTAGTTCTGTGATAAAAGAATCTATAATATGTTTTTCCCAAATTTTCAATTTTCTATGACCAACTATACGAGGATATATTGAAAAATTCTTAGCCTACTATAGAATCAAACAAAATGTCAATGTCAAAATATTGTATTACTCAACATATTCTCCTCTTAATCGGATACATTTATAACAGCGAACCTGCAACGTCTCTAGACCTTTAAAAAAAATGTTTCTTTTTGCTCTGCACAGCAGACCTCCACAGCTTTTATTACTTCCTCGTTGGAAGATAATTTACGACCATTTAAACATTTTTTCAGTTGAGGAAAGAGATGATAGTCGGACGGAGCCAAATCTGGTGAATAAGGGGGGTGTTCTAGTAATTCAAATGTTTTGCATGGCAACATGAGATTTGTGTGCAGGGGCGTTGTCCTGCAAAAACAAAACACCTTTGGATAGGTTTCCGCGTCCTTTCTCTTAAATTTTTTCCCGTAAAGTGGTAAGTAATGTCGAATAGTATTCTTCAGTTATTGTTCTACCCTTATCCAAAAAATCAATCATGATTACTCCATGGCAATCCCAAAAAACTGAAGCAAGAACTTTTCCAGCAGATTTTTGGACACGAAACTTCTTAGGTCTTGGAGAACCGGAGTGTCGCCATTCCATCGATTGTTGCTTTGTTTCTGGATCGTAGAAATGTACCCAAATTTCATCCATAGTAACAATTCCGTTTAACAAGTCTACATCGTTTTCAAATCGAGCACAGATCGAATGCGATGCTACTACCCTTGCACGCTTTTGGTCAACATTCAAACATTTGAAGATTCATTTTGCAGCAATTTTTCTCATGTCCAAATTGACATGAACTATATGATGAACGCGTTCGTATGAAATGTTCAGTGCTTCAGATATCCGTTTTAGCCCAATTCGACGGTCTGTTAAAATCATGTTATGAACTGCATCGATATTTTCGGGGACTGACACAGAAACTGGCCTTCCCGATCGGTCATCATCTTCAATGGAAAATTTACCTCTTTTGAAGCTTGCAGTCCAATTTTTCACGGTCGCATACGGACATTGATCACCAATGGTATTAAGCATATCTTCGTAAATCTGCTTACCTCTTAACCCTTTTAAATGCAGGTACCTGATGATGGCTCGATACTCCAATTTTTCTATTTTCACAATTTCGGTGGACACATTTTCTTTTGTTTTATTGCGTAACTCTGGTTTACTTTTTGGCGTCAAATTTTACATTAACATTTATGATAAGTTATTTACAATGCAGAAAAACACTAAGTCATCTCCACAATTTCAATTTTAAAAGTTATGCATCAGGTGGAACAGCGACAACTATCTGTCTGTTGAGCGGTATTATTTAGAGTAGGTAGTACATGTACATGAACGGTATTATTTAGAGTAGGTAGTGCATAATACCGCTCAACTGACAGATAGTTGTCGCTGTTCCACCTGATGCATAACTTTTAGGGTTGAGATTAAAATTGTGGAAATGACTTTGAGTGTTTCTGCATCGTAAATCCACAACACTCCACTTCGAGATACAATGGACTTCTACCACAGGTTAATAAGTTATTGCTCGTTGCTACCGCAATATTTTGTTTATGCAGGGAACTGGTCTAGGCTAACTAGATATCAATACATCCTCGTAGTTAGCCATGAAAAAGTGATTCTTGGTTACTTTCTACAGTAATGATGGAAGATTTTTGGGCACTTTGTGACAAAAAAGACAAAATCAACCGAGCATTATTATGGATGAATAAGAGTTGGTAATATTGCCAGCTACACATGACATCCTGTGTATTTCAATGATTCAGCATTGAATCATGGTGTTCTGGGACATTCCAAAACCAGGAGTTGGGGCTAATTTTTCAATAAAATATCCTTAATATATTTTTCCCAATTTTTCACTATTCAAATGGAATAGTGATATTTGGTTATTTTTTGCAGTAATAATTAAATGTTTTTGTGAAGTGAAGAAATGTTAATGTTAATTTTTTGATGAAAAATCCCTAATGTTTTCCCCACTTTTTTACCTTTCAATTGGTCATAGTTAGCCGTGGAAAATGGATATACGAATGTTTCATCAACATAAAGGTTGGTATTCGTCAGTACTGTAATATGAGGGAAAAAATTTACAAACTATTTTATTTTCAATGAAATATGATGGTGTGGCTACTCGAAGTGGGATACACTGTATAACATTTTCTCCGCTTTTCATGTAGCTGTCGATTATTATTAGTGCCATCGTCTGGACTCTCAAATCTTAGCTCGTTAAATTTGGTTAGAATCGAACCAGCACAACTTGGCAATAATCACTCCTATTACAGAAATATTATAATGAAAATCTTTCCGTTTATGTACAGGGAGTAGGAAGTCCCACAAAGGCTTTTTAGTGATAACTTCACGTTTTCAAAATATGGTGAAGGGGCTAATGTTTATAGATCAATAAAATATTTTTTCTACACCCGTACTAGTATGAGGCGCCGTTTGGGTAAAAAGTGTTTTTGCAAATATGTAAAATTTTGTGTCGATATAAGTGTCGATATAAGTTGTAGCAATATTTTTCATTTTGCTTTCCGATATGTTTATTTTCTACCAAACACAATATATTTACATTTCAAGCGTTGCAAATATATTAAAACGTGAATGCCCATATATTTATAAATTCGATCTTTTTTATGTCGGCAAGAGATGGCGTAGCCGACGCGATTCAATACACTCTTTAATTTTTTCATTTCTAAAGTAAAAAACTCTGAATAATCCAATGATTATTCAAAAAAACTAATGAAAAGGTATTCTGAGGATATATTCTGGCAGCTGCGATATCATTCGGCCGCTATATTCTCGAGAGTGTAATGAATCGCGTAGGTAGCGCCATCTCTTGACAACATGAAATAGATCGAATTTATAAATATATGGGAATTCACGTTTTTATATTTGGAACGCTTGAAACGTAAATATATTGTGTGTGATCAAAAACAAATATATTGGAAAGCAAATTAAAAAATATTGCCACAACTAATAAATATATTGACACAAAATTTTATATATTTGCAATATCACTTTTTACCCAAACGGCGCCTCATATACTAGAATAATACACTTATATGCCCATAATCCGTTTCATAATGAGATCCATTATGATACAGATTTTTCATAATGATACATCTGTATCAATCAATAGAAACCAATAATTTTTCATTGGTATTAATAATTTAATTTATAGGTAAAATGGTTCTCGGTGAAATTGTCTGAATTTATAGTATATTGTAGTATTTGATGTACTGATTGAACATGCAGAATCGCAAAGTTCGTTGATGGATAGATATTGAAATAAGTTAAAAATCAGTAATTTTTATTTAATTATTTTCTCAGGATTTGAAAGTGCCAACTGCATTTTTTTTCGTCCTTATCATCAACATACCATCATATTACTAAATATCATTTAGATGGTGTAGATTATAAACTTATGTACAGAGTGAATAATAAAAACATTTTAGTATGTCGGGGCGTGGCGCAGTGGTTAGAGCGTCCGACTTTGGGTCGAAAGGTCCGGAGTTCGAGCCCCAGTTACGGCTGGGGTTTTTTAATTTAATTTGACCGATTAAATTATTCAAATCTCGTGGCTGGACTGGGGTGAGTCCTGCACGATTCACTGTTGCGTTCCAATTAACAGTGCTGCTCCTAAAAGTGGCGCATGGAGTTAGTAACAAGGCCTATCCAGAACACGTGGCTAATGACCATAGCAGTCGATGCCAAGACACTAAAGAAATAAAAACATTTTAGTAATGTCTGAACATTCGAAGTAATAATGAAATATTGATAAAATTATTTTGGCATGCAATATACTATTCTTATTCCATCATTAATGACATTTCATACATTTCCTACAGGGTGAATTGAAAAATTTGTGAAGTATATATGGCCGGTTATTTCGTACATATCCAGTATATTCAAGTGAATTATCATCCTCCGAAGATAGCTGATACCGTATAAAAATGATTTAGTTGGGATATATAGGGTGATCATAAAAATTTTCGATGATAAAAATGACAAAATATAAACGTTTCAGAAATCATCCTGTAATTCACGATTAACTCGGTGAAATTCCTTTATTATTATTTAATATATTCATCATTCTCTCCTCAACACTGTCCCAAAAATTCAGTTTATGACCATGACTAGTTTCGTAGTTATTAATTGAGAAACTTATTACCATTTGCATGACGAAGGAACTTGACTACGCGTACTACGCGTACTACGCGTACTAGTGGCCAAGATTTTTCACAAGTGAAACGTGAGAAACAAACTATCTGGGAAAAGTGAAAATACAACGCTTTTATTTCTAACAGGAGAATTTGAATCTGGGCAGCGACGGTTTTTTCCAATGCGTGTTACACTCGGATAGAATTTTCCATGATTTTTATATTTGCTGGCTATCAATAGAAACATAAAGACATCTATTATATTTGATCAATATAGGTAGTTCAATACGTTAAAGTAATAATAATTAAGGCTGTTCCTTGTCACCTTCAGTGATAAGTGATTTCCCGTACCGGGGCCTCATACACGATTGGGCGAGTCAAACTATCCAAGCATCAGGAATTTTATCTGGCTAATGCCTGAGTTGTTAGTTGTAACTGATGTGTCGTATATTCAGTTAGTTCCTAAATGGTAGATGGAATTGGATGGACCGTCATTGGTCATCACCCTTCATATAATGTTACATTCATTTTGATCTCCACTTCCTCACGTTTCATTATTTGTGAAAAATCTTGGCCACTAGTAGAATGTACGCGTGAACAAGTTCCTTCAGCTCGTCATGCAAATGGTAATAAGTTTCTCAATTAATAACTATGAAACCAGTCATGGTAGGAAACTGAATTTTTTGGACAGTATTGAGGAGGGAATGATGAATATACTAAATAATGATAAAAGGAATTTCACCGAGTTATTCGTGAATTACAGGGTGATTTCTGAAACGTTGATATTTTGTAATTTTTATCATCGAAAATTTTCATGATCACCCTATATATACCAACGAAATCATGTTTACACGGTATCAGCTATCTTCGGAGGATGGTAATTCACTTGAATATTCAGGATATGTACAAAAGAACCGGCCATATATTTCACCAATTTTTCAAATCACCCTGTAGGAAATGGAATAATCATGATCAATGATGGAATAAGAATAATATATTGCATGCAAAAATAACTTTATCAATATTTCATTATTACATCGAATTTTCAGACAATACTAAAATGTTTTTATTTTTAACTCTGTACATAATGTTATAATCTGCATCATCTGAATGATATTTAGTAATATGAAGGTACTTTGATGATGAGAACGAAAAAATATGCAGTTGGCACTTTCAAATCCCAAGAAAATTATTGAATAAAAATTACTGCTTTTTAATTTATGCATACAAAACTTACTTCTGATCAATTCACTTCATGTTAACTATCGAAATACAATGTACTCACATTGAAATCTATCCATCAACGAACTTTGCGAATCTGCACGTTCAATCAGTACGTCGAATACTACAATATACTAAAAATTCAGACAATTTCACCTAGAACCATTTTACCTATAAAAAGTGCGGGGTCCGGTAATTTAGGCAAGCAAATAGCAAATTATTTAAAACTGCCTCTATCGAGACTAGCAATAATGAAATAAATGTAAATATTCCTACCACTTCCAGATCAGTGGGACCTGGAATGAATCGATCTATAGATGGTCCAAATGTTTCGATGAACATTTCCATGCAACAAGCAATTGCTGAGAAAGCCTTGTAGGAACTCTGCACGGAAATTCACCAGATGTAATTCGACGTTCGTCGTGGTATTAGCCAAGAAAGTAGTTGTTGTCTGATGGATTTTCTACCCAAATATTCCTATTGTATGGGATAATTGCAATGAGCTGTCCTGTCAGGACATTTTGACTCTTATTCGTTTACATGTTTCTCTAATTATTTGAAATCTATTCACGTACTTCTGGGAACTTTCAACGTTTAATTTCAGATTCTCAATTTGCACTCTGCACATCTAGTATTGTACTCTTTCATACTCAGTATTTGCTTCCATGAAAAATTCAATCGTGATCCTTTAAAGGTACCCGCCGTGTTGCTACCCCTGTTACTCCCCATCCGCCCCCATGGGGCGGTACCGTCATGTCTGGTATATCAGATTTGAGACCGAGGATGCTTACAGATGGGATCGATTCAGACTGGAGCGGTTTACACGGTGGTACCGACAGAAATTACTTAAATGGACACAATCCCGTCAACTCCGATGGACAGGTTGATATGTTGGACATACCAGGAAAGGGAAGATGCTCGGTTTACATTGCAAGGTGAGAATTCAAGACCTACTATACTTCCTTGAAAAAGTTTATGAAAATTTATGAAAATATAGGGTGGCCGGACGAAATTGAAAGAGTCATTACGTGTTGTGCAGATTTCACTTTTTGGATATTCCCATAAAAATTGTTTAGGTTTCTCTTTACAGATATCCCCATAAAAATAAATCGAGGAGGGACAGATCTGGTGCCTGTGGGGGTTCAATGCTGCCACTTTTTCTAATCCAGTGGCGTGAAAAATTTTTGTTTCTGGTGACTGTTTAATGTCATTTACTTCCATTTGTACGAATCAATAAAAAAAATTCAAAAAACTCTAAAATAATTGACCAATTTTAGACTATTCGATTTTCTTGAAAAAAAACTTTCAAATTTTAACATTTTTCTTTTTTTATTTCTGGACTAATCATTTATTTTTTATTGTGTATCGATTTATTCGTAGGAGAGGAGAGCTGAATTTTGATATCAATTCGATTAGAGTTATACAGGACGTTCACAAGAAAATGATATAGATGCGGTTGAAAAAAAATATTGTAAGTCCATTTTTTCAAATGAAAACTCCCAAATTTTATCATCTCATTCGATTCGGCATCGAAAATGAAGCTCACTTTGAACATGGTTATCTATGCCTAAACTCAACAGTTTTCCAAATATTGGCGAATTAACATGTCTCAGTTCCAGAAAATCACGTATTCTTGAGTTTACTTATTCTTAATTGGCCATGGCGTCCGCGGTTGCGTTGAAAACATTCAACTGCCATGGAAATGTCAATATGTAATTAATCATGCCGGCTCGTTTGAATTATTCGAATGAAGATTACTTACATCCATTCATTATTTATGGCGAATGTAATATCTAGAACTATGTTAAACGAATTATAGAAAACTCCAAAAACATTCCATCTGCTGCTACAAAAATCTAGATAAATAAATTCTAGAACAATTCGAATAAAATAGAGCAATTAACGATATTGAGAGGTATACAAAAATCACTTGTTCAGTAAGGGTCAGTTTTTCATGTTCCAGTTAACCTCCAGATAACTATAACTAATAGTTTAGAATGTGATCCTTTAAACGTCATTTAAATCACCATCTAAACTATTAGTTATAGTTATCTGGAGGTTACTTGGAACATGAAAAACTGGCCCTTAATGATCGAATTGACGCCCTTCATCTTCCAGACATTTTTCACATCTCACTAATAATTCTTGATGTGTCGCTTTTATTATTGAATCGGGTCTGAGATTATCAAATGAACTCCTCACTTGTTGCATACAATTTTCCATGGTAGTCAATTGAGTTTCATAGAATTGAATTTAAATTGGACCCCAAATGAAAAAAATCGAGCACTAATAAATCTGGAGAGCGGAGTGGCCGAAGAAATGTTCCATTGTTGGCTATCCACTGGTCATGAAACAATTCTTGTAAACGAGTATTGAATAAGCGATCATTATACGTCATTTTGATGCAATAGGTTTCTATGCTCAGCGATTGGTAAAGTGTCCAAGTTCTCATTTTCGAAATTATGCAAAATATTCAAATATCTTTCACCTGCAGAAAAGGTACATCACATCCTATTCTTGTTTCGAAATTGGCATCTATTTTTTACTATTTAAGTTTTCTTGATAAAAAGGTAGTGCCACGACGCTATCACTTCTTATCGAATGAGAATATGAAATTGGGGGGTATTCATTTGAAAAAATTGATTTATATTATTTTTTTTCAACCGCATCTATATCATTTTCTGGCGAACGCCCTGTATAGCTCAAATCGAATTGATATCAAAATTCTGCTGAATTGGATCCTTTCCTACGAATTAATCGGTACAGAATCAAAAATAAATTATCATGTCCAAAAATAATAATAATAAAAATAAATCGGTCTGCAAACGCAATTTTCAACTGAAAGTTTGAAAATTTTTGAAAAATGTTAGAATTGGGTATAGGACATTATACATCAAACATGTTCAGAATTATGCGTGGGATCTGAAACTCTAATAATATGCAGGGTGTCCCATTAAAAAAAACGAAGTTGAAGTCCACTTCCGGTACAACCGGAAGTGACACATTCTTTAAAATATTTTAGGCAGATAGCCCTTATCCACTATAATAAACTCCCAAATTTTCAAATTCGACCCACATATAGTTTTATATAGGTGTATTGATTGATGCAGGTTGATGCAAAATGGTTTTCGCATATCTAGAGATACTGAGGAAACCGTGATGGAGTTGTTTCAAACATTAAAATTCAACTTGACAATGGTCAGAAATGTACCATCTTGTCCTTGGATTTGTGTGAAGCATTTGACAATGTTGATGATTACATATAATTCATCAGAACGTTAAAATGTCAAACAGAAATTGTCCATGAATTAAAAATTTCGAACCGATAAAATTCATTAAAGATCGAATAGAGAACCGAACTTGATAAGAATTAATTTTGAAGCAATGGCAAATAATCGAAAAAAAAATTGCAAAACCATCATATTACAATAACCAATTTTCATTATATACTAATTATTCCAGAATCCTAAATCATCATACCTGACTTATGAAGAACCGAAATTCGAAGTACTGAATATTATAAGAAGATAAATCTGTAATACGAACAAAGGAGAATAAACGAAAAATAAATGTGAAGACGATTATTCGATCAAACTAGCAAATTACAAAATCAATATTTTGTAAAATTGATAAAATACCGTAACCAGAATATCGTGAGTCTGCAAAGCATCATATTCGAAAGATATATGAACTAAAATCGTCGAATCCATACATCGCAAGACATAAAATTGGCATATTGAAAGTCATAAGACGTATAAATGGTAGAATTGAAATGTATAGAACCGAAAAATATCAGAAATTGGAGAAGGGATAGCAAATGAATCGGGTAAGTCAGCGGCACCTAGAAGATGATAGGGCAAGTTTTAGAACGAGTTAATCGTTTGCTACAAGCTCATCCCCTCCAAAAATTCTGCTAGATTTCGATTCTGACCATTTTATGTCCAACACATTTCGTTTCCTTGGATTTCACGGTACTACTGATTAATTTTTGGATGATTTGTTGGTATTACGTTTTTAGATACTATTGAATGATGTTTTGATAAAATTCAATTACTTTAGTTTTCAAGACTTATGGTTTTCTGTTACGCACAGCTTAGTTTATTGAGATTTGCGATTACTTAGTTTTTTCATTTCAATCACTTTCCATTCTTGCTGAATTCAGATCTATGAAATCTATTTCTACGGCTTTCGCGTATGATGCTTTATTGGTTCTCATAAATACACATAAGATTAATTTCTATTCGGATTATAAATCAGTTCTACACATTTCGATTTTCCGTTTTTAAGTCTTATAAAATGTTTTTCTAATAGATAATTGATTCTTCATTATTTGGTTTTACGTTTTAATGAATTACTGATTTATTGTTACTACAAAGATTATTCTGCTATTCTATGGTCCACCCTGTTGATTATGAAATATTACCCAGTATGTGTTAGAGGAGTCTACATAAATAATTTCAAAAGAATTTATGTTTATTTAGGAAACAATCGAAGTTCTCTGAAAGATATGAATTGTGGTGTTCCACAATGTTCTATTCTTGGTACAGTTTTATTTTCAATAAATATTTATTTAAACTCGTTATCAAAATTGTCTTAATGGGGTACTATTTTTGCTCGCTGATGACACCATGATTATTTATTTTTCCAGTAATCGTGACGAAATAAGAAATTAAATATAAATTGATATTGGTCACATTTTAATTTATTTAGGAAAACATAAATTGACACTCAATTTTAATAAATCTTTTTTATGAATATTTCAAAAAAAGTTGATGGATATTCCAACTCTTCCAATTAATTTAAATGATAAAATTTTAAATTATCAGCAAACAATGAAATTTTTAAGCTTATACAGTGCGGCTCTCTTCAGCCCCCATTGTTAGCTTTTAAACAACGGTTTGACAAACAAACATGAAACAAAAACCATTTTGAATGGTATCACCGATACTACTTTTTGTATCAAAAGACATTGTGAATGTTTGATAGAGGGGGCAAGGTAGTATATGAATTTGAATTTCGAATGAAGAGAATTCAATTATCTTTCATATCAACTGGATTTCGTTAATATTTTTTTTACCATATGCAATCAAAATATCAAGTATAAATGCGGATGTTTCTGAATAATATCCTTATCTCTATAAATTTGAACGGTTTGATGTGTAACAATGGGAAGAAAAAAATATATAATGGTATTACCGATACTACTAATAGAGAAAAGATAAATTGCAATTATACGACAGATGACGCCGGGGGCACATTAACTTGAAAATTTAAAAAGACAAAGATATCGGAATTGTGAAAAAACGTATTAAAAAAAATCAAAAAAATGTATATGATTAATTTTTTCAACGATGTGTAGTTAACCGTCCATGCAATTTGAAATTTTTAATGGATGTGCCGCCCACCACCTTTATAGGCAACCACAAGAACTATTATCGGTACTACCATTCCAAATGGTTATTGTTCCATATTTGCAAGTCAAAGTGTTCAAAAGTTAACAGTTAAAAGAGCTGCACTGTATGAAATTTTGAGATGACTAACTCATTATGAATATGACCACTGACACATTCTCTGTAAGTTCATTTATGTTACTTTTAAGATTTTTTTTATCCCCTCTTCAAACATGTAATGTTTTTTGGGGTAATACAGTTGGATGATTGATACTATTTCATTGAAATCTTCCAAATCCTAATAAAAACAAATGTATATACAGCTTTATTGAGGAAAACAACTAGAAATAAGAATTCGGCAGCAATGTATCAAAAACCAAAAATTACCTTTGTTCTTCGATGGAGTCAGTTCAGCAATTTGCGCATAGACCACGCCACAGCAAAATTCAATAATGACGACAGAAAGGGTTGATTTATAAAACATATTCTTCATTCAAGATTTACAAATATATGGAGCCTATTGGTTTAGTTATGTCGAATCATTCGAGAATGCCAATAAGTATTCATTAGAATAAGTTTTTGAGAGGTTTTAATAAAGTAGCTCTGGCAGATCCCCATATAGAAACTGAATATTACTACATTTTCCAGTGTGCAGTGTGCAGTGAATGTGCTGTATGATTCATTTGATTTTCAGATTCTCCTACGATCCTGATCCAGATGTAGAAGAGGAACTAAGCATTCAAGCCGGAGATTACCTGCTAGTGTGGGGTGAACCCGTAGGACCAGTAGGATACTTGGATGCCGAATTATTAGATGGAAGAAGAGGCTTGGTGCCTTCTCACTTCGTCCAACGCCTCCTAGGTAGAGTTGTATAACTTAATCAATATTTATCCATTCAAATCTTCCGAACATTGTAATACTAATCCTAGGCTTGGGCTCTAGCCAAACCCACACCAGTGCAAATTACTCCAAAGTTGCCACTCTAGGAAGTATTTTTATAATAAATTTAAGGGCAGTTCATTATGTTATGTAACATTTTATTGGTCATCAGTTTAATATTTTCATTGAATACAACAGCTGGAAGTATCTTTTATCTCTCTGGCTGCTTTTAGTTTCACTGCACCGAATCTGAAGGGTGGAACCCTTGACACCACTTCGTTCAACAATACTGTGAGAGTATTCAAAATAAATGAAAGACAAAATGCTGTCACCACTCTGATTTTTAATTATTGGTGATATTATAAAAAAGAATGTAGCTGGCTGGCTAGTTGATTCAGACTTAACTGGCACATTCTGTCTCTTATTATCCAAAACATTTTTGAGAAAATACTCAATAAGGCTATTGGTCTGTAATTTTCAGGTTCTTGGACATCCCCACTTTTATAAATACGTTTAACTATCCATGTTTCAGTTCATCTGCTGAAATACCTTTTATGAAATGATTATCAATATTGTAAAGGGAAACATTCTCAATTGAAAGTTTTACGAATACATGACTCTGGAAATGGAAAACCTACGATGAATTGAAGTTTCTTTTTTGTATTATCTAACAGAAAACAACTACTTCCATGGCTAAAGCCACACTAGACATTTAACTAGATCTGATAGATACTGTGAAAGACCCTATATAACTTGTAGAAAAAATCTGAAAGTGAAAATTTTCATTTTCATTCAGATAGTTGATTATTTCTAAAATGTCCAGTTTCTATTGCAGATTCTTATCTATAAATGAGATAAGGGATAATGTTATTCAGAAGTATCACTCACAGAAAATCGCTCATTTCATTGATGTGTGAATTGCATCTCTCTCGCTAGGCCTCCAAGAGAGATGGTCGCTTAATGTTTGGAGAGGAATTATAGGAAATCACATTATTGGATCCAACTTCGAGAATGTGATGAATGGTGAAAGATATTCACATTTTCTTCGCGAACATCTTCCGAGAATATTAGCAGAAGTGGATTTGAATACCCGAAGAACCATGTATTTGCAGCACGATAGTGCGCCAGTGCATAACCATAGGATAGTTAGATAATTTTTAGATCAATCCTATGTCCTAATCGTTGGATAGGCCGAGAAGGTACTATTCCTTGGCCCGCGCGATCCCCAGACCTTACGCCTCTAGATTTCTTTCTTTGGGGGTACGTGATGGAAAAGGTTTTAAGAGATCGTCCAACAACTGCAGATGATATGAAAAATAGGATCATGGAAGCTTTCCGTTCAACTGATGGAGCAATGCTTGCTAGAATTCGGGACACATTTACAAAAAGACTAGCAGCTTGTGTGGAACATGATGGTAACCTATTTGAGCGTTTATAAGGATTATTGTTAATCACTCTTTCTGTTCTTGTAAGAATTATTTTCTTGTTTCTATTACATTTAAAAAAAACATATTCTTTCCATAATTTTGAAGATGTGTCAAATTTCACGAAAGCGGCCTACTAGACTTCTCAAAACCCACCCACATTTCTTATTCTTCATCGTAGTTCGCAAACTTCACAAAGTAGACTCCACAAACCCTAGATCGACGAAAAGCTCTTAAAAAATGCTTTGCCATGGTGCAATAAAATATAGGGAGTTGCTTTTGAAAAACTCGATTTATTGCCATTTATGCAATTTTAAGTTCTCCTGCATTTCAAAAGATGCGCTGAAGCTTTGGGAATCGTCTGGAAAAAAGTAGGTTGAGTTTTCTTGAATGGTTCTGAAGTTCTGAATTTTTCTATGGGTCCATGCACGACGCTATTTTGACTCACAAATTGAAATTAGACAAAAACTATTGCAGGTAAGTCTATGAAACCAGGGTGCGTTATACAGGCCGTTTCTTTTATCATGTGGTAACATTGCTATATTCTAAACCGTAACAGATACGAAGACGATTAAATGGGAGAAAAGGTAACTATTGTGGAGAACAGTACAATGGTCAAAGAAAATTTACAGGGAGTCTCGCCCTTCCCGAGTTATACAGGGAAAACTAAAAATGCTGTTATTTGTTTTTTACGAATAGAATTGTTATTTCTGAAAATATAAAAAAATGGAAAAGGAAAGTTTTAATGCATTCTAAATGTACTATGAAAATGTAACAATGAATCTTTGATTGAACGTTTCGTGTCAACACGGCCACCATCAACATTTCTTTTCAAATACGGACCTGTCTGTTTTAGTACAAATATTGATAAAGCGATAAAATCACAATTCAGTGGTACATCACACTTGATATTTTTATAACGTTTCATTTAAAATAACTAACATCATCAGTGACAACAATTTTTAATTACGGTCCTGTCGTTAGGTCGTTTATGGATTCCACAAAACCTAACTCTCCGATATAAAAATTATCAGTGACGCTTTGAATAAATGTATCTATTAAAATTATGTTTACACTATAATAAAAGATATATGTAGTTTCAGAGACGAACGATAGCAATTTACCTCGGAAATAAACTTACTTAAGAGTAGAAGAAATCAAACAAACAGAAAACAATTTATTTCATATTGAATTTTTGAGTGAAAATAAAACCAATACAGAAAATGAATTATTCATGATAACCTACATTAAATGCTCGAATTGCCGACCTCTTTGTTGAATGCACATAAGTTGTCTGTACATACAATTTCTGTGGCAATTTTCTAGTATGATGGGTGTAATGCTATTACATGCATCTCTTATTTTTTGCTTGAGATGGTCGATATCTGTACTAGTTGTCGAAAAAACTATATCCTTTATGTATCACCAGACAAAAAAATCTAAAGGAGTCAGGTCTGGGGATCGAGCTGGCCAGGCAATTGGTCCATTGTTTCCAATCCATTTTCTTGGGAATATTGCATCTAAATGTTCCCTTACTATTGCTGCATTATGGGGAGGGGCACCGTCTTGTTGAAAATATTGTATTTCACGGCGGATGTTCAGTGACAATTCATCTAAGTAGCCATCAAACTCATTGGATAAAAAATGTAAATACATTCCACCATTCAAATGCTCGTCGTAAAAGAAAGGACCTAGTATGTTTGTTCCCAAAATTCCCAACCAAACATTTATTCCGAACCTTTCCTGGAAATTGGTTTCTCTATGTAAATGTTCATTTGTATTATTCCACCTATAATGGATGTTTCTGTTAAACCAACCATTGTTGGTGAATTTTGATTCGTCCGTCCATATTATTTTATTACAAATATTTCCAGCTTCCCTATTTCTACGTCTCAACCACATCGCAAATCGTACTCTCCTTCCGTAATCCCTTTCATTGAGGTGATGAACTTTGCGTATCCTGTAGCATTTGTATTTGTTCTTTTCCAAAATATTTCTGGTAGATTTTACAGAAATCCCTAGTTCGTGGGCAATTTCTCGTAAAGAACAATCTTGATTAGAAATATTTTTGTAACTGACCAATCCTAAATTGAAAAAAAAAATTTTTCGTCACTTTGTTAATCTTTATGAAGTAATATTTGCTTACCTAAAACATTTATTTGGTTCCGCATACTTCCAGTAACAACACATTTTCTAGTTTTATTTCTATCAAATGCACCACAGTCTCTCAAATTTCTTTCTAATCGTCTAAACATTTGAATGTTTGGAATACGACGATTTGGTTATAGCTCACCATACATATTTTTTGCCAAAAGAGGATTTCAATTTGATTTTGCATAAGCAAATAGCATATCAGTCCTTTCGTCATTTGAATACATCTTTGATATGACTGAGTGTATAAACGACTGACAGTTCTTAACACGTATCAACAACTCATTTATTTGTCCTGCCATAGAAACCAAGCAAAGCCTACTTGTTTAAAAATGGTAAATGAAGTGAGATGCTATTTAATTGTACCATATCACACAATAGTCGTATTTTGACCAAAAACTAATATTTTTGTTACTTCCAGGATTGAGCATTATAGAAATATTCAGTATGATAATTGATTCAGAAGAAATCAGCCTTGAAACAAGGATTTCTGTAATACAAAAATGCCCAAGAATGTTCGTTGTGTTGGGGTATCTTCTTACCGAAATTATTGGGTGAAGTCTGAAGTATGCCAATAGTTGAATAGGTTTTGAAGAAATCAAAATAATTTACAAAAGAACTAACGACAGGACCGTAATTAAAAATTGTTGTCACTGAGGATGCTAGTTATTTTAAATGAAACGTTATAAAAATATCAAGTGTGATATACCACTGAATTGTGATTTTATCGCTTTATCAATATTTGTACTAAAATAGACAGGTCCGTATTTGAAAAAGAAACGAAACGTTTAATCAAAGATTCATTGTTACATGTTTATAGTACATTTAGAATACATTAAAACTTTCCTTATAAATTTTTTTATATTTTCAGAAATAACAGTTCTATTCGTAAAAAACAAATAACAGCATTTTTGGTTTTCCCTGTATAACTCGGGAAGGGCGAGACTCCCTGTAAATTTTCTTTGACCATTGTACTGTTCTCCACAATAGTTACCTTTTCTCCCATTTAATCGTCTTCGTATCTGTTACGGTTTAGAATATAGCAATGTTACCACATGATAAAAGAAACAGCCTGTATAGACAATTTAATGGTGAATTAAAAAATGTAACAAAAACGGAGGGTTTCCATGCAAAAAAATAGAACTTAGTTTTGTATTTTATTCTGAATCATCCTGAATATTTAAAAAAATATTTTCAGATGTGCTCGTTGTGGAACCTATCGTTTGAGAAAAAAATCAAGTTTAAAGCTTGCACACACTCCTGGGTCACCCTGTATATATCTCTTTCATTTCTATATTGAATGAATAAGTGTGTCTCGAGAAGGTTTAGTCATTTAATCAAAATTCATCTTATTCACATCCACCATTAAATATGCCATTTCCAGGTTATTTGTGACATATTGCCATTCAATTGTAATGATTCAATATCTCTATTTTGATAAAATTTTGATTTTTCTCTCTTACAATAATTCAATACAACTCACATTTTGTATGTTCAATTGTAAGAAGTACTAATGGAATTTCAAGAATTTTTACAGCTGGTTTAAAAAAAAACACACCCAACACTACTGGAAATTTGTAAAAATTAGTTCATAAAACTTTCACGAATAAATCTTCAAAGGAATCTGCCAACGGTAAGCATTCCAGTATATGCAGGGTGAACATCTGTCTAACAAAGTCGTCCATGGAAAAGAAAATGCAATTTTCTTGCTGAATGTAGAAAATAAAATATCAGTTCGCTAAAAAAAAAATTTTAGTTAGGTATATTAATGTCGATGGGGAGCTGTTAATATGTAAAAATGAACTTTGAGATTTTTCGCTTCTAGTCTGGACCCAAGGAGACTAAATTTAATTTGACGTCCTGATTATTGGAATTTTAGTACTATAATCAGACGCCATTCTTTTCCAAAGGAAATTCTCAGGCCAGTGGACCAACCCTCTATGAATTCCTGCCTTCCACTTTTCAATTTCAAGTCCTGCCAAAATTCCAAACCTTCCTGAACACTATGACCTACATCGACCCATATTTCATTCAAATGGAAAAGAAACTCGTCCAGTGATCTTCGTTTTCCAGGCTGACATTCATATTAGTAGCAAGATGATATTATATTCTCCGTTGTTGTTTGGATACGTGGTGTGGATACGTGGTGGTGGATGAAAACAGGTCATTTACTCTTGCACAATATTCTTTCGATCATTTTGTCCTCCCAATATCGTCTTGGACAACATCCTTTCCGGTTATTTGCTCTTCGGAAATTTCCTCCCAGATCATTTGTAATTTCCTCTCACTCACATTCTCTTAACATTATTTACTTATAATGTATGCAGTGGATTGTACCTGACGAATTAAATTAGGGTCTTGTTGGTGTGGGTGGTATCGTTTTTCGTACACTCGCATTTCGTACACCTCAAAAAATTACCTGAAATATTCTTGTTTGGTACACTGAATTAATTAATGAATTTTCGGATTCTCGTTTCGTACATCGAGCATGCAGATTTCCACGCACTCAAATGTCTAGGTAAGGTTAGTTCGTTCTGGTTAAATCATACTAAAAAATTACTTTTCACAAAATGTATTTTCACAAGATCAACTGTTGCAAAATCTACCTACGTTGTCAATTTCCACGAACTCAAATGATTACGTTAGGTTAGTTCGTACTGGTTAGATCATACTAAAAAATTATTCCTTACAAAATGTATTTTCACAAATAAAAATGGGTCAGTGTACGAGAAGAGAAGTCGAAAAAGGGTTAATCAATTCAATGTACGAAACAAGAATATCTTAAAAACATTTTTGAGGTGTACGAAACGCAAGTGTACGAAACAACGGAACAAGAACAAACCTTGGTGTGACTGTACATAAAAAATGGACTGAATCATTTGGACAGAGATGCTTTGAAGTTAACATTATATTGAAGTGAAGTGTATTGGCAATGCCACTAAAATTTACTAAGAGTCCAAGAGGTGCAAAATTTCAATTATGTGAGAGCGAATAACATAGGAGCAAATTGGTTGAAAGCAATTTGTGCGAGAGCAATTTGATCAAGAGGAAATTGTGAGACAAAAATTTGTGAGAGGAATTTTACTGAGAGTAAATGACATGGACCCGTGGTGGATACGTGGATATTTCAGGAGTATTGACTAATTTTAAGTAAATAATTAACATGCAGCTCTATGCTGTATCACTTCCGTTATGTTCAGCGGTCAGACGTTATCCCAACTCAAAGATGGGATAACGTCTGACCGCTAAACATAATCGAAGTAATACAGCATAGGGCTGATTATTTGTAGTAGGTAATGTACTATATTCGTATCGTAAATTCATATAACGATACTCAATGGGTTATTCCAAATTTCATTGAGTCCATTGCTATTTTTGATTTCAGGTGATGACCTTTTAGAATTTCACCAAGCAGTACTGAGTACTCTGCGAGAAGAAGAAATCAATCAAGAGAATTTTGCAGCAGATGTACAGCGGCTTAACGAACTTGCCGAGATGGCCGAAGCCCACGAAGATGAAGGGCCAGAAGGTGAGACAGGTACGAATTTTTCGCATGTTTTCCTTTTATTTTGCATTGTCATAAATGTTCAAAAAGTTGGAAATTATTCAGATAATTTCAAGAGTCAAGTGCATTTTCACCAAAAGCACCGATGCTGATGAGAGTATTGTTTGCAGAAGCTGACTTTTGGAATTTCAATGATTTTTTCTGTTAGTATCAAGAATATCGTTCTCGCACATCATTTTTTTTTTAATTCATTCGCTTTGTACCTTTAGTGAATAAAAGAATCATATAAACAGTTACTAATTTTTGTCAAATATTGCTTACTCAGTACAGGTACACCAGTGTAAGTAAAAATGTACTTTTTGGTATATCTTTCAGAAAACATAGCTAGTTGCGAGCTTTTTGAACAGTTAATAGAATAGTTTGTGTGTTAATGCCCAATAGTTCCAAGGCGTTTTTTTAGTCAGCTCGAAAAATGCAACATCCTGAAAAAAAGACTAAAAAATTCTCAAAACCTTATAGTAATGATGTTGCATTTTTACTTCGAGAATAGACCTAGTGCTAGAAAAATACAACTGAAAAATGAGTTTTTCAGTTCCTAATCGTCAAAATAAACAAAATTCAGCTTCATTAGGTATGTAACCCAATTTATATATAGCTTTTAGCTTACCTAGTTTTCCAAATTATAGAAATAGTGCTTTCGAATCCAAACTGAAATATGAATGGAATGAATTTTTTCTTATCACTATTAGTTTTGGTCGCAATCAACACTAGAGAGCAATGATATGGCTTGACTTGAATTTTTGGAATGTTTTTTTAAATCACACACCCCCGCCCATTCGGAGTCATTTTTCTACTTTTGTATCACTATTTAGAAGCTCACACATGATGAAAGCGATCAAGCATTTAATGATTCGGTTGATGAAGATAACACTGTTGGAGTTCATGCGCTACATCGCACTGGCTTTGTATCCCTGTCAAATCGACTGAATGATACTGATATAGAACTTTATTTTCATAAAATAAAGGATCGAAATAACAAGTAATTTTTGAACGAACACTTACCAATTAGTATGTTATTTCCTTCAATTCAACAATCATTCAGTTTCTCGCTAGGACAAGAGCAACGGCATGAGACGAAGGCATCTCGTACAAGTGTTTTAGTAGTTTTTATACTATTTTCAACTTTTTGTTGGCTGTGATAAAATATAAAAAAAAAAAGTTTTTCTGGGTGAAATATTTTCGAGCTTGCTTCTCGAAAAAATAAAAGAAGAAAATCTTCTAATTATGTGCAGCAGCTTATAGATGTATTTTAGTTCTTTCCTTGAAGCCAGCATGTAATGTAACAGACCGTTACAATTGAATAACTAATAGAGAGCTAGATTCTGCTTGAGTTAAAACAATAATAGGAAATCTTATTGTCGGACGGAATCCAACAAATTTCTGTTGATGGACAGACGTTGAACAAAAACCAACTAACTAGATTGACCGATGTATGACCACGAAGCAAATGTGTTCAAAGATCCTCATTTTAGTCGAAACTTGTCCGCCAACTATACCGGGTGTAACAGGATCATGGTACACCCCCTGTATCTCCGTTGTAAGTAATTGATAGAAATTTGGGATATCCCATATACATAATAAGCGGCACTTTTTGACCTACTAATAATTTTTTTTTCAATTCCGGATTCACCGAAAGTGATACTATCTTTCGATTTTTGAATAAAACACCTTGTATATTACTACATTGCTGAAAACTGCATAATTTTCTGAATCTAATGATACCACATAAGTGACATTTCAAACTTCAAAATTTTTGATAATTTAATTTTTAGTTTTTTATTTAAGTGTGCCATGATGGTTCCGATTTATTACAATTGACCCGGCTGATGCTAGAATTCGAAATCCCGTCAAAATTGCTAAATTGTGTTTTTTATGAGCAAATAATCGTAATCGATTTTGAGGTAAAACTCTTTTTTCAAATGAATCTATATTGGTACCGTGGTACCATTTATTAGTACTATCAATAAGGAATTTATTCAAACCTGATAATAAAATGTGCGATAAATTCAATCAAAATTACAGCTAAAAGAAAATAAGAAAATATAATTATTTGAAATACAAAAATTGAAGACAAAGCATTACAACAATTGTTCAAAATGCTGTCCATTAACGTCAATGCACTTCTGAATTTGCATAGCTGTTTCTTGAAGAACGTTCGCTAACTGATGGGCCGTTATACTATTAATTTCGCGTCTTACTTCCGCGGGTTGTAACGGTGGTTGCATAGACAATATTTTTTAAATGGCCCCAAACAAAGAAACCTAGAGGTGTCAATTCAGGTGACCTTGGAGGCCATGGCACAGAACCATTCGTCGAAATTACGTTTTCTTCAAATGCCTGTTGAAGGTAATCAATTATTATTCTTGAATTATGGGGAGGAGTTCCATCTTGTTGGGAATACATTCCCTGTCGTGAATGGACAGATAATTCAGTTAACCTGTCCTCAATAAAATTTTATGTTCTTGTGACCAATACCTTGTATTTTGTCGGTTAAATAATCCCATATTTATAAACCTAGACTCGTCCGAAAAGAAAATCCTTCCCAAAGAAGCATTATTTGGCTACACATTATTCTGCGAGACAATTGCAATATTCCATCCTACGTTCATAATCATTTTCGAACAAGTGCTGGTGCAATTGATATTTGAAAGATTTATAATTAGGTTTGTGCAAGATTCGGATTACCGTTTGGTGACTAATTTCCAATTAAAACCTGATTTGCCTTAAAGAAACAGTCTTATCAACTTCTATTCGAGCTATAACATCAATTTCCGTTCCTTTGTTAATTATAATGTTTTCTTCGGGATCATGGTTGAATTGATTTTCAAGACGATTAAAATAATTTCTCGCTAGACATTGTCTATCAGGATATCGGTCGGCATAAATGTTTCTAGCCGCAACGGCATTTTTTCTACATTCCCCATAAATAATTAACATTTCCACTTTTCCATCCCTTGTATAAATGTGCGGAATTTTGTACAAAAATAACAACAAATGTGAAGACTTTCCCAATACACAATAAAAACACTAGTAAACCAACAAATATTTATTTGACAATCTAAAGAATCATTTCATTGTTAACATTAAATTAGAACAAAATATGTCTATTTTCTTATTTTCTTTCAGCTGTAATTTTGATTGTATTTATCGCGCATTTCATTACCAGGTATGAATAAATTCCTTATTAATAGTACTAATAAATGGTACCATGGTACCAATATGGTTCCATTTGAAAAAATTGAGTTTTACCACAATATCGATTACGATGAAATGTATCCGCTCATAAAAAATGCAATTTACTATTTTTGACGAGATTTCGATTTTTCTAGCAGTGGATGGGTCGATTGGAATAAATCGGAACCATCATGGCACACTTAAATGGAAAACTAAAAATTAAAATATCAAAAATTTTGACGTTTGAAATGTCCCTTGGATTTAGTAAATTATGCAAATTTCACAAATGTAATGATATACAGCGTGTTCCATCTAAAAATCGAAAGTTGGTATCACTTCCGCCGAAACTGGAAGTGAAAAAATATCATTTGTATGTCAAAAAGTGCAGCTTATTATGTATATGGGATATCCCAAATTTCAATCAATTACCTTCAAAACTAACGGAGATACGGGGGGTGTACCATGATCCTGTTACACTCGGTATACCAGTTTTGGAGTCCTCATCAACAGTACAGGAAGTTTCCACAGAGACCTACGCTTCAATGAGTACGGCCACGGCCCATGGCCATTTTCAGTAGTAAACGAACCTATAGAAGCAATCAACGAAAATTGAAAATATTTGTCAATAGATTGGCGAATCTTGACATTCAGAATATTCACCAGCACATATGGAAAACCTTAAATGATTACAAGTGACAATGGTGCAAGCATGAAAGCGGCGGATAAATAATTGAAGAAAGATTTGAAAGTGATTGAAGAATTATTCAAGAATGATATGGTTGATCGCAAAACAAATTCTATTCACAAAAATTGGATAATTATTTTTGGTATTGCTAGGTGCGGGAGAGTATTTACTTACGATGAAAAATGGATTCTGAAGTAAATAGGAGAAGTAGTTGCCAGGAAACAGTCGGCCACCAGGCGAAATTAAATCAGTAAACTCAGAATAAGATGATCAAGTACCTGTAGTCAAATGAAAACAGGAATTCAAGGAAGGTCCACAGAGTTAGAAAGCTGTCTATATGATTTACTGACAGGTAAATAAACCGTCTGCTGGACATGAAATGTCATTCTTGGTTTTTCTGTCGCCTGGATGTAGTTTTCAAATTTCTCCAGGTCAAGGTCATGGAGGGGGGCGTTTGAAAACCAGTCAGTTTGTGACTGATCCGGAAACTGTCTGCCAAGTTTGACCCACGAACGAGGTCCAGAGTTATTCCCAAAAAACCGCGATTTTCGAGTTTCTCCCATTATGACTGTTACATGAGTGAGGTAACAGGTCCTGAATTCGCTCAAAACCTTTTGGGCTGTGTTGGGGCTCACTAGAGGTAAAATGACTGTATATCCCTCGAAGGCCGAGGGCCCACCATGTGTCCTCGGCGTCGGGCGGGGAATGCCCGTGGTGTTTCCAAACACTTTTGGTTGGGAGCCGCTGGTCCTTGCCCAGTTAACATGGTAGTTGATATATAGCCACGAAAGGTTACCCATCCAACGTAGGCTGGAGGGATCCTACGAAGGCTCTGAAGGGCCAATGTTTTTCTATTTTTATAATCCTAACTTCAATTTTGGGATCCCGACTTTAATCTCGGGATCCCGACTTTAATCTCGGGATCCCGACTTTGATCTCTGGATTCCGAATTTAATCTTGTGATCCTGACTCGAATCTCGGGATCCTGACTTCAATCCCGTGATCCTGACTTTAATCTTGGCATCCTGACTTCAATCTCGGGATCCCGACTTTAAAGTTGGGATCCTGACTTTAATCTCGGGATCCTTACTTTATTCTTGGGATCCCGACTTCAAAGTCGGGATATCGAAATAGCCTTCAGGTTTCAGAACTTCTACTCTGAAATCGCTTCATGAAGCCATGTAACTCACTGGTTGAAAGGGTAGATTTTCTAGAAACACATTTCGATAACTAAGTTATCTTCATCAGGAAGTAATATTAATACGCACTGATGCCACAGATTGAACCGACAGTATATATTAACAAGTTGGCGATTTTTTCTGTGTAACAAATTTCCTTTTTTGTAATTTAAAAACCCTGCACCACAGTCGAAATCAAAACATTTATTTATGGTCGAACGTTCGGTTTTCAACCATAAGGGCATCACACGTTAAAAATTAAGGGCCTCGTCTTTCCTCGCTCACACAAGTTTGCTTAAAACTTCTGAGGGTTGCTCGTAAGGGTGCAGCCGGTTGACAGAAATTTTGAACAAACAACAACAAATATCGTATCATGTTACATTGATGTGGTCAGATAGTTTGTTGGGACTAATATTTTCAGGCCGACGTTTCGAATTTTAATAATTTCATCTTCAGGGTCCTTCAATAATGAGTTTATATGTGGTGAAATAGTTGAAAATTGAACTACATCTGATAGATATTGTGAAAAAATACGGAAGTGAAAATTTGCAAGTTAGGTTCATTTCACAATATCTGTCAAATGTGGTTCAGTGTACAGCGTGGCGTGGTGTGGCAGAGCGTATTAATATTACTTCCTGATGAAGATAACATAGTTATCGAAATGCGTATCTTTCCTTCAACCAATGGGGTACGAATGAAGACGTTTCATCTGGTTCATAGCTTCATGAAGCAATTTCAGAGTAGAAGTTCTAAAACCTGAGCGCCTAGTCGAAATCCCGACTTTATAGTGGGGATCCCGAGATTAAAGTCGGGATCCCGAGATTGAAGTCGGGATCCCGAGATTGAAGTCGGGATCCCGAGATCAAAGTCAGGATCATGAAATTAGAGTCAGGAACCCGAGATTAAAGTCGGGATCCCGAGATTCAAGCCGGGATTAAACTCGGGATCCCGAGATTAAAGTCGGTATCCCGAGATTGAAGTCAGGATCCTGTGATTGAAGTCGGGATCCCGAGATCAAAGTCAGGATCACGAAAGTCAGGACCCCGAGATTAAAGTCGGGATCCCGAGATTCAAGTAGGGATTTCGACAATAAAGTCGGGATCCCGAGATTAAAGTCGGGATTCCGACAATAAAGTCGGGATCCCGAGATTAAAGTCGGGATTCCGAGAATAACGTTGGGATCCCGAGATTAAAATTGGGATCCCGAGATTCAACTCGGGATCTCGAGAATAAAGTTGGGATCCCGAGATTAAAGTCGGGATCTCAAAAATAAAGTCGGGATCCGAAGGTTAAAGTCGGTATCCCAAGATTAAAGTCGGGATCCACAGATTAAAGTCAGGATTATAAAAAAGAAAACATTGGCCATTCAGCGCCTTCGTAGGATCCAGTCTGGGTATGCACTATGTGTGAAAACTACTGCAGTCGGCGATCCATCAAACGGAGTCGGAGGAATCTGACTAAAATGGGTACCAAGGGGGATGAGGAAGCCCCATCAAGACAATTTGATGCCCTCCATAAGGCGTTGGCCTCTAGGGGGCAGGGCTTCACTGGGTAGCAAAAAGAATGCCAAACTATGGTAGAGGGGACCGGGGTCCCCACCGTTGGGTTTGGGTGGATGATCTTGCCCCCTCGGCGGGTGAGCAATGCTAAATCTACCAGTGACATTGCCAGTAGTAGGCTTCAGCATACAGCCTCACCATTGGCAATAGTAGCTCGACCTGTGTTGTTTTCGGATGGCACAGGGTGAGGCGCGCTAATTTGGCGTAACCAAATCTGCACTTCAACCCTAATTTGTAGTTAGACCTAAATATAGTCCCAAGGGTCATTTCTTGTTGAGTAACACCCAGCAATTATCTGATTCAGCTAGTCTTCCACTGGGTGGCCCTGTAGGAAATAGTTTAGGGGGTTTAAGTCCGGGGCTTGAGCACGACTTCGACCAATCCAGGGATATGTTACGGTTAAAAACGAGCAACCGCACTAGAATGCACTGGTTGGTGCGACGTGTCTGATTCATGAAGACTTTACTGAATACTCTGGTAGGTTTTTATGTCTGGAACATCACCAACAGCAAGTCCAGCAAGGTCATGAATGAAATCCATGTCAGTCATCTCGGTGTTCGTATGACGATTCATGATAGAGTACTTCACGAACAACAGTTTTACTCATAAATACCAAACATACACGTCAAACTGTCAAACGCCACTCAGTCTCAGTCTCAACAACTTCGACATATACCACTGGATCAATCACGAGATGAATTCAACCGAAATTCACGATTCAACTGTCTTCAAAGTCTGCTGTTCTTGAATAAAACGGCCGTTCTCAATAATCGGAATGTTGTTCTCAATGGGTACCTGAGTAGGTACAAGTGCAATTCAACAACAATCTAGGTAGTTCTAGCATTAAGTCTTAGTGAAACTGTTTGTCTCGTATCAAAAATAAAAAACAGATTCGCTCCAAAATATTGAATGCCTTTGGAATGAAGCTACCATATTATTATCACATAATAGTATAGTTGCGGCCTCATATCTGGTAAAAGGGGGAGTTTTCAGATTTAATATGAAAGATATCACTAGAAAATGTCCATTCATAGTAGATCTATGATTTCAGTATCCTTTGAATTTTCGTTAAAATTATTTCTGCGTTAAAAATTTGAGGATATTGTGAAGTTTCGTATTTTTATTTTTTCTTAGTTAGTCTCACAAGTGCACGGAATGTTGACTCACTTTATTTCCTTTTCACGCTTCAAAAAATGGTAGGTAGTAAGATTCACTTATTTGTTCTGATTGACACCCTTGATCACACAATTTTTCACATTGAAATTTTGCAATTTATCAAAATGGGCGAATATTTCATCAATCGCCTCGAATTATTCATTGAAGTTGAAATATAGTAAGGAAAGCCTTCAAATAAGTAATGATCGACTGGATATACAATCCAAGGTTTCTATATACACTGTGCCCAAGATAAGGATGGGATAGCATTAGGACATCGGAAACTGTTGGAGATGGAAGAAATGCATAATCAAAAGTCTTTTTATATGGAGTTTGCAAAAGTAGGCCATCTTTTTCAGATATCAAGATATTTTGAATAAAGTAATATTTTCGATATTGGTTTTATTTATTTCTGACGTTATTTTAAAAGATATCAAAAAATTTCAAAAAGTAATTGCCACTTTTCATGCTTAACAAGATGACGTATATAGATTTTCACCACTACGTTTCGTTTCTGAGGAACCTTCATCAACTTTTATTTTTAAATACGGCCTTGTTATTTTTATTACAAAATTCAAAACCATTTTGTATTCTGAAATACGTCATGCAGCACTTGTAATTGTTTAAATATGTTTCAGTTTATTTCTTATATATTATTATATTACTTAAAATCATTCATAAAACCTCGGATCACGGCTCTGAATGCTTGAAAAATATTCATTTGAGAAAGTCATGAAACACAAAATCACCTTTTTAAAATACAATTTTATAACTTACCTACTATTTAATGAGACATTATTTGTAATGTACAAATTATATAATTGTCTTAATTACGAAAGATGACATACAAGGACAGAGGAAAACTATTAATTCCAGAAGAACTCCACCAACTGATTGAAATTATTATCAGAAAAAAAACATAATACATCTTTGTGGTTGTAATAGCCTAATGTCTCAATAATAGACACAGTGTACATAAATTGCTATTTAAAGCAGTTGAAGAATTAGTTCTTTGGAAACCATCAAACGGGCGTAATTGAACAGTTCATTTTTAATTTAATTATCTTCCATCCAGTATTGTCATTACTCCTTCATTTCAATCCCATGAAGTTTGACAGCAGTCAAAGTGCTTTATTCAAGTTTGTATAGGTCGAGTGGTTGACACAAATTTGGTGTTTACAATGTCTGTCAAGTATAGTAAGTTATCCACCCGATAAAACCAAGGAGCAATGGATTTTTTTTTGGAAAAATTAAAATTAATTTTTAGGAGGATAATTTTGAATGAATGTAGTTACCGGTACAGTGAAACACTTACCCCGAAGGAATGAAAATTTGATAATTTTATTTAAATCGCACAATAAGACGTTTTTACCATGGACGTATATAGACCAGCGTCAAAAAAATATATATAAAAGCAGAGAAAAAAATAACAGCATGAGACCCACTGGAAGAGAAGCAAAATATTGTTCGAATGACGGGAAAAATGAATTGGATTCGAAAAAATGGAGAAGGGTGAAACGGGGTGGACTTTTAGGGGTTGAAAGTGATTTTTCAGGGTTTTTTGCGATTGACAACGAAAGTTGACCTCCTGTCGAAAAGATGTAGACTGACGAAGTTATTGAAAATAAAAAGATCTACAACTTTTGTATCAAATATTTTTCCACATCACCTCAAATTTTCCAGGAAGATCGGAAAAACCAATTTTTCAGTTTTTAATTCTTTTCTCGCGCACCAATTAATTTTTTTTTTCGAAATTTTTTGAAAATATAACTTATTATTTTTCAAGAATAAGCTGTAATTTTTTTGTAGCGGAATACAGATTTATTCTTTTTTTTTCCGCACAATAGCACAGGAAATTGGCCCAGAGTGGGATTTGCCTGAAGTTTACATAAGTTATTGGTATTGGGACTATGATAAAATGTTCTCATGGGCCCAATCCTCTAAGACCAATGATTTTGCTCTCAGGGTCGTATTTAGTATAGGTGCCAAATAAACAATGATATTTTTTTCACAAGTCCATAATTTTTTTATTTCCTATTAGATTTTAATAAAATAACAAATATTACAAAATCTCAGCATTTGTCTTTTAGCACAAGTCCTCTGTAAAACATGTTTTGCCCTACAGGACCGTATTTAGTAAAACTGTATTTTCCAAGTGATCCACAAAAACGGAATCAAATTGATTTTGTTATAACTTTCTTATTTCTTGATCTATGTCAGTGGTTGATAGCTCGTTTGATAGATGAATGTAGCTTTCTTTGTGTACATAACAAAAGTGGTCGCCATCTTAATATCCAAGATGGCCGGCCTAATCCATAAACTTTATGTAGGACTAATCTTGTAGCTTTTTAAGAAATATAGTAACAGGAAAAAATGAGAACTGCAACGTTTTGATTGTTGAAATTGGTCATTTACTCTTTGATTTATCTAACTCTATAATATAAATATAACTCTACTATCTGATCTTGAAGTAATAATTTCATAAGGTTTAATAACATTAAAAAAAGTAATGAACCTGGATTTGTTAGACTTAGTGTGTATTCACGATTCAGAAGGAGAGAAAAATGTCATGTATGTATTCAATAAAGTATGCATGAAAACCAGCCTGACGAGAATAATGAAGAAGATGTATTGATAATAGGATACTACTGCAGTGCAATCAGTGGCAAGGACACCAGTAAAATGTGCTCATATTTGTATCATATTGTCGTATTTGGAATTGGTCCGCCATAATTAGAATGTGAATTATAATCGACTTCTGTGTTACAGCATATTAAAGATACCGCAAATCGTCCAGTGCAAGATTCAATACTCCCGCATCTATAAGTGTTCGAGTATTCGAGTATTATTTTGTTGATTTTGATTTTTTGTTCTCTTCTATCACTCTGGAGGTATCGGTTTCAACTTTGTTAGTTATGAATTAGATATAGTTTTAATAAGATAGTAGAGTTATATTTATATTAAAGAGTTAGATAATTCAAAAAGTAAATGACTGATTTCAACAATCAAAACGTTGTAGTTCTCATTTTTTCCTGTTATCATCTTTCTTAAAATGCTACAAGATAAGTCCTATGTACAGGGTGTTTCTTAAGTACGTGTAGAAATTTAGAAGAGTGTTGCTGACATCAAAATAAGAAGAAAAGTTCCTATAAACATATCTCCGCAAGTTATTCGTTTTTGAGATACCTAGTGTCAACGTTGAATTCTTATTTTTTGTGAATAATTTCAAAATAATTTTGATATTTGGGTAAAGTTTGGTATCTGGGAATATTTATTATTCAGTTTGTGTGAAAAAATATATTCTTGGTAGAGGTCACTGCGAGCAACTGCTTTCGAGATATTGAGATTTGAAATAATCGATGCAATAACAAGATTTTTGAATTTAAAATTATTTCAATTAGAAATTAGTTTTTTTACAATTAACATAAAACTTGATTTTGTCATGGAAAAATCGTCCCAGATACCAAACTTTACTCGAATATCACAAAAATTTTGGAATTTATTCACAAAAAAACAAATATAAGAATTAAACTTTGACACTCTGTATCTTAGAAAGGAATAACTTGTGGACATGTGTTTATGGGGACTTTTTTCTTATTTCGACGTCAGCAACATGCTCCTAAAGTTTCTACACTTACTTAAGAAACACCCTGCATAGTTTATGGGTTTGGCAGACCATCTTGGATATTAAGATGGCGACTACTTTTGTTATGTGCACAAAAAGAGCTACATTCATCTATCAAACGAGCCATTAACCACTCACATAGATCAAGAAAGTTACAACAAAATAAATTTAATTCAGTTTTTTGTGGATCAGTAAACTTAACAAATACAGTTCTTCTAAATACGGTCCTGTAGGGTAAAACATGTTTCACAGAGGACTGGTGCTAAAGGACAAATGCTGAGATTTTGTAATGTTTCTTATTTCATTAAAATCTAATAGGAAATACAAAAATTATGGACTCCAGAAAAAAGTATCATTGTTTATTTGGCACCTATACTAAATACGGCCCTGAGAGCTAAATTATTGGTCTTAGAGGATAGGGCCAATGAGAAAATTTGATCAAAAACTCAATACCAATGAAATATGTGAATTTCAGGCAAAGCCCACTGTGGGCCATTTTCCTATGCTTTTGTGCGGGGTCCTTTCGAAAAAAACGACCTCGTTTTCAACTGAAAAGTTTCACCGGTAAAATCAGTCTTTTCAAGCTCGCCAGCAGACAGTTTTTTAGCTGAAGCGTCTACTTTTAGATTATGTGATGAAAGAGTAGCACTACTGAGTAAATGTTTTCCAGAAAACGCAAAAAAATAAAAAAAAAAGATTTTCAAAAATCAATTCTTTAAATTTTTGTGCTAAACTCATATTCATTCATTAAAATTATTAAAATCAACAGTTTAAACCTTTCAAGAATATTAATATCATGTTACGAATATGTACAAAGAATAAACTAGAACATACATAGGTCAAAGACAAAATATACTTTAATGTCAGAAGTTTTTCAACTGATCGACAAAGCGTTCAAATAAGTATAAATTAAAATATAAATTGAAATAGATATGTATTATATAGACTATAATGGTGATAATATCCCCGATCTGAATTTGATTATGATAGAAGGCCGAAATGAGGTGAACTTTTGGGGGTAAAAATAGTTTCTCACGATTTGCAGCAATTTTCTAGGAAAATTTGAGCTAATGTGGAAAAATGTTTCACAAAAAAGTTGTAGATCTTTTTATTTACAACATTTTTCGATAAGAGGTCAACTTTCGTTGTCAATCGCGAAAAACCGTGAACAATCACTTTCAACCCCTAAAAGTTCATCCCGTTCCACCCTTCTCCATTTTTTTCGACTCCAATTTGTTTTCTCGTTCTTAGAACAATATTTTGCTCCTCTTTCAGTAGGTCTCATGCTGTTAATTTTTTTTTATCTCAAAAATGCATCAGCACTGGTCTAATAGGGGTCCGGATAAAAAAGACTTACCGAAAAGAGAATCAAATAATACTTCAAACCAGATTTTCCATAACTCCGACAGCAATTTCAGTATTGTGAATAGAGGGGTGTAATGTTTGAAAATTCGTACATCGACTGTTCCTGTTGAATTTTAAATGACACAGCAATTTTTAAAAATAAAACATTGCATTATACGAAATTAGCTTGTTCCATTTTCGTTGTACCACCCTATGGTCCAACAATCAATATTTACTTGATATAAATTGACAAAAATTGTAAATTAGTGTTATAGCTAAATAAACAATAAACAAACAAAGGCGACATGTTTTCACAATTCACAGTTGTAACCTGAGAGTCAGTAATGCAATATAAAATTCTGAAGGTAACTATAGAATTTAATAAATGGATGTAAATAACTGTATCTTTTCTTGAGTTATGATCAATTATCTTCAAATGTGCTCTTCGGTGGTTTTAGGAATTTAAAGAGATCTGTACTTTTTTTAGGAACCAAGAAGGGATATTCATAAAACTATAGCAGAGTACTAAAAGTACTAAAAGTTTTTTATCGCAAAAATTCTGTAATTTCTTCTGAATGAGCAAAGGACTCATTGTTTAAAAATAACTTTCTGAAAATTGGCTGTATTCTTGATATAATGTAGTAGGTAATTCAGATTGAGGTGCCGAATCGGAAAGTTTGAAAATGGATAAATTGATATGATGGATTCAATTCAGATCTTTGTACTTTTTGCGAATGTTGGCTTATACTCATTAATTTATTGAGGCAATACCTTTGCTAGTCAGAACAAGTTCTGTTATGAGGAAGTTACACATTCAATAATAAAGAAAAATTATTTGGCCAATGACCATAGCAGTTGATGCTGAAACACAAATAAAAAAAAATTAATGATATTAACAGATTTTCCGACAGATAACAACTACTTATCTGGTTAATACTACGACGAAGGTTGACATAGACACATAAATCCCCAACAATATCATGTATGTCAGAGGTAATTAGATGTCCGTTATGGTATTAGCTAGGATTGTAGTTTTTTTCGTACATCTGTTAGAATAATGAAATAAAAATGGTCTTTCACTAGTTCATGATATTTTACTTCATTATTCGCAGAGACAATAGAATTGATGTGTCTGATGTAATCGCATGTTAAGAGGTAAGATCCTTAAGGTCACAAGAGTCTCTTGATTATTTCTGAGAATTGTTTCTGGAGCATCCAGCTGACGGAAAACACAACACACACAACAATACAATGTTGCCAATACTAAGGACTGCTTTTGATTCACAAATGATTTTATAATTGATGGAACACATTTAAATTTTTCATTGTACTTCATGATACATATATTTTGGAAACTACATTTCTTTTTATTATTGACACGAGTTTTATGATACGACAGATTTTTTGAAAAAAATAAGAACTTCGACAAAGTCAATTGTGTTAGGGTCGGCACTGTATTTATATTTGACGAAGTGTTTATCATAGGAGTTATAGTTTTTTTTTATTCAGTTGGTTGAGTCAGTGTAGGCTAGACACTGACGGTTGACAATAACTATGGAACTGGTATGTGAGTTCTTAATGAAAACTCAACTTTGCCTATGATATTAAAAAGTAGTTCTTGTAGAAAGACTCTAGAGTAGTTGATCTGACTGTTTCTCCAAGATTTGTTAACGATATATTTCTTTCTGATGTCAAATGCCTGAGAATTATTGTTGAAGATCACCATGTGTGAACACTAATTTTCAGATCAATTTGTTTTTCTTTCTTGTTAAAAAAAAATAGATAATAGATTTCAACGTTGTCAGTATTTTTATGTAAAATAAAAATATTTTTATTCGTCGTATTTTCTGATTTACAAACTCATTGCATCAAATTGGAAAAAATTATGTTCAGAAGTAATGGATAGATTCAATTTATTTGAATTGTCAGTCGGTTCATGGACTTGGTTACAGATCTTTTGAAGCAATCCCTTGTGTTTGTAAGGCTGATGATGTTGTTTACTATTCCAACTGCTTTGCGATTGTGGATTCTAATCCATCTAGATATTTCACGATGATATAAACTTCTTTCATAATGTCATAATTTGAAAGGAGATAAATATATCGTTTTCACATTTAAAAATCGAGAGAAAAAAAAAATTGAGCGATCGTCCTTTCTTTCTGCTGAAATAGGAAATTGTTCAATCAGTCTTACAACTTGCATCCACTCATTTATGAGTGCCTCTATAAACACTTTTACCAATCCCATACCAATCGAAAGTTGACTTGGTAGGAGTTTTTTGTCCTTAGTCATTTCTGCTTGGTATATATTTATTCTAAAATTATTTCTGAACTTTCAAGTCATCCCAGAAAGAAAAAACTGTTGAACTCTTAAAATTTGGGTAGAATTTTCCAAAAACTGATAATTTTCCATACAGGAGCTGAGAAAGTACCTCAACTGATTTTATGCGCGTTGGGCTCATATGACAAAACCATGAGTAATAATAATAATATCGTTTATTCTGGCCAATTACAGAGTTTTCAAAATCTAGATGGAACTTATGTTGTCGTGTGTGCTAATTGAACTGTTTTCATTTGCATATAAAGGCACTTTATCGTCCGCGTATATGATGTAATGACGTAATAAGTTGATTTGGGATGAATTTTGTAAACATGATAAGTATAAAATTGGATCTAAAAACCGAACCATAGGGAACGCTTTTGTTGATATTCAATCTGTCAGTCTCCAAGTTATTAGTGTAGGTCCGTATAGTTGTTTTATAATAGGATTTTACGTTCATTTACAATGTGGTATCAGAGGCATTGTCGACTCTGAGTTCTTCAGAAGTATTGAATGGTCAACGGTACCAAAGGTCTATGACAACAGCTACCACATAATTACCTTTATTAGGTTTTTCTTGAATAAAACAAATAACCTCTAAAATCCACTCCCTTCTTGAAAACCAAATTGATTCAGATCAAATTGATGTTTTTAAATTATTCAATTTTTTTTTTGAAAATGTTCGAGATAATACTCAATAAGGCTATTGGTCTGTAATTTTCTCGTCTTAGGGCATCCCCACTTTTATAAATAGGTCTAACTAGTTCGTCTGTCAAAACACATTTTATTCAATAATTATTAATCAATTCAGTGAGAGGTCCTACCAAAATGTATTTCAATTTAAAATTATCCCTTATAATGAAATTATTAGTACCAGGTCATGTTCTTTTAGGAGTACTTATTATTTCTTATTTTTCATTTATTCGACTATTTAATTGTTTTCTAATTTGCATTTCTCCTCAATAGGCTGTTCATAGCGAGGAAAGGTTGTCGGGGATATCACCTCTTGACATGCGATCTGACACCAAATGTTTTTCAATTGTTTCATCATACAGAAACTCCTCTTACTACCTCTGGTCGTTTTTGTAGTAATGTACCTAGTATAGGATTGTTGTCTTTCGTACTGGGTATGCAAAATCTTTCTCTTGATACTACCCATCAAGAGCTGACTAAACATTAAACGACCTTCCATACTTTGGGTGCTTTCTCTGGACTTATAGCCTCAGACTGACCCAAATTTGACCTCTAGCTGACCTTTTATTCTCGGTGTTAGTACCGGCCCCAAGGCAACTGACATTGGAGAGGCAGCTCAACAAGAGTGTTCTCATTTCTTGGACTGCGCCGGATGGAATTGGTCCAGGGAATCAGATAGAGAGCTATCACGTTTACGTTGATGGGGTCTTGAAGACCACCATAAAAGCTACGGAGAGAACGAGAGCGCTGGTAGAAGGGGTAGACAGCAATAGGGTAAGAGATGCATGATGAGTGGAAGAGCAAATACATAATTACCATCGATTTCAGCCACATCGCATCAGCGTTAGATCAGTTACTGCGAATCGGCGAACATCTAGGGATGCAGCTTGTACCATGATAATCGGTAGAGACACCCACTCTTTAGGACCAAGTGCTGTACGAGCATCCAATATAACTTCGACGTCGGCTGTTATGAGTTGGTTGCCTGCTAACTCTAACCATCAACATGTCGTTTGTGTTAACAATGTTGAGGTCAGGACTGTTAAACCCGGGGTTTATAGGCATACAATAACTGGGTTGGCGCCCAACACTCAATACAGGGTAACTGTGAGGGCGAAACACCATCGAGCTGCTCAGAACGTCGCTAACCTAGCTGAGGAATTACCAATGCCCGCAGCTGCTCACACAGATTTTAGAACGTTACCCAAGGGGCTTCCGGATCCCCCGAGTGATATTTTAGTAGAACCAGGTAGGTAGAATATACAAAGAAATTCCATTTTTGTACAACTGTCAAAAAAAATTGACATTTCTGCATCTCTATTGTTGTGTTAATGTGTATTTATTTACCTTGAAAAAAAGACTTTTCACTGCCAAAGTAATTCACAAAATAAACATGAAATATTAATTTTCGAGGGATTTATTTTTAACAGAGTCAATTATTAATTGATTATTCATCATAAAACAATTCCATTTATTGGAATAATAATTGATAGTAAAGTTTGAACAATTACTTCCAACATAAATTCCCGAAGATGTTCCATGTTGCTGCTGATCAGAAACGTTAGATATTTCTTGAAGAGTTGATTCCACAATTTTATCAGATATTTTGATTTGTTTGGAAGAAGATGAACAATTCAATATTTTGTTAGAAATCTCAATTTTGTAATTCAAAGTATCGTCTATATATGCTTCTGCTGCGGAGGCAGATTTCCAGCTACCGTGACGTTTTATGGATGTAATATTGCCCCCTGCATTGGCCAGAAGAGTTACAGAGCTTCTCCTGAAACAGTGACCCATGTGGCTCTTATACATGTCTTTTCCAAGACATTTTGCAATCGAGCTGGAAATTTCTTCTATTTTATTTATCCCCACATGTTGGTTAATACATTTTCCTCTCGAATATTTCAAAAATAATCTGTTACTTTTTGTATGAGGCGACCGTAGTGCTCTATACTTGCGGTATATTTCAATATAATCAGAATTTGAAACAGTAAACATTCTTGCGCAAAAGGTCTTCATCGTGTCAGGTTTTTAACAATCAATATAGATCCAGCATCTTCAAGACATCAATCGTTATGTGTAATAATTCTTCACGGCGACAAGCACCGCTGATACCCAAAATTAGGACAACCTACAAATAAAAAATATTGAAATTACTACTAATCTTACAAAATTATGATTATATCTGTTCCTAATGAGCGGAACCAATTTTGAAAACTTCCTTATATCAATATTTTCCTTACCATTCAATGTACTTTTCAACATTGAGTAGACACTCCATAACGTAAGAGGTTTTATAATTTTTGATCTTTCCTCAAAATAGCATATAAGCACAATTTCAGAAACATTTTTTTTGGTAAAATTCCGTTAAGCGAGTGCTACAAGCTCTGAAAATTTTTTTGGGACTTACGTAGTTTGACCTCCTGAACAAAAAATTCAAATGAAATTTTTGGCGGTATCAAGTAATTTCGGAGATACGGGCCTTTCTTTTGAATGAATTTTGTAGCACAGGTTTCTTCTTTGAAAAACACACTCAAATGCCTCCTTATTTTCACCAGTACAATATACACACCCTAATTCACCAGTCTTACACTTTTTTTATTCATTGAAAACAGTTTTTTATCAACAAATTCTAGCTTTTTTAGCAACAACAAAATCAACAAATTCATGCTGTTTTCTTTAGAGAATATCAGTCATGTCAAATGTCAGGTTGGTAACAATGGAAGTAAGTGAAATAACGTAAGGGCGAAGCTAATTTTGCGACATTGCCAATGTGATTCCAGAAATATTCAATTCACGTTTTACGTGGAATATTTTAGTGAATGAGTATGAAAAATGAGTTGATATAAACTCAAAATTTTCCCATCAACACTTTAACTGCACATTTGAAACAATGGTACTTATACTTAAGCTCGACTGACCCGATCTTATGCAAACCTAACCGAGCTTACCCGACTGTATGATACGGTAAGGTTGCGTCTTTTATAACTTTGAGTTTGCGAAATGCCGGGCGAGCGCGCGCATACTCATCACTACTTTGTCACCCGACATTTCGTAAATACGAGCACAAGGAGCGTGCTCGCTCCGCTCGTGTATTTCTCTTCTTGTTCTCCACTAACAGATCAGGGATGAAAGTTTCTACTCAAAGTTGACAGAAACCGACAAAGTAGTGATGGGAATATGCGTGCTCGCTTCGCTCGCGTATTTCTGGTCTTGTTTACTAACAAATAAGGAATGGAAATTTCTACTCAAAGTTGACAGAAATCGACAAAGTAGTAATGGAAATGCGCGCGCTCGTGTCTTTCTCGCAGATATCTTCACCAAGAAGTGCGATATAAGTTACATTAGTTACAAAGTAGTAATAGGAATGAGTGTACTCACTTTGCTTGCGTATATCTTGCTAAATATCTTCACTAAGAATGGTTCACTCATCGAGTGTTTATGAGGAACTATTATTATTATTATTATTATTGATGAAAAAATTGCCAGTCTCAAGGGCGCCAATACTTCTGAAAACTATTCACTACAAACATTTCATATCCATGAGTATTCAGTATGCAGAAATTTTAGGGAATCTGACAACGTCGCATTGTACTCTTATAAAGTTTTTAAGACTCATTGTTGTTGTTGATTCAATAAAAGACATTGATACTGGCTACTTTGTTATGGAAGAAGCCATTTCGTTGTGAGATAACTGGATTGGAAAAAAAATCTTGGTATTAATATTTTGAATGCACAAAAGATATTTCAAATAGACAGAGCATGTAGGAGGCATTCTTTGCGAACAAATAATTACTTAAATAAATGTGTCGGATCACAAACATTCATTGTTGGTATGTGCATGCGCAAACAGATAAAAAAAAGACGCAACCTAACCGTATTGTATAGTCGGGTAAGCTCGGTTAGGTTTGCATAAGATCGGGTCTGTCGGGTTAAGTTATAGTCATTAAAGTAGGTTATTTTATGAGAAAAGTGCTCGTTATTTTTTTGTGCGAAACTGTTTTCATTTAGAAACAGTATAAGTATCATTGTTTCAAATGTGCAGTTGAAGTGTTGATGGGAAAATTTTGTGGTTATGTCACTAATTTTTCATACTCATTCAGTAAAATATTCCATGTGATACGTGAATTGAATATTTCTGGAATTACATTGGCAATGTCGCAAAATTAGCTTCGCCCTTACGTTATTTCACTTATTTCCATTGTTACCAACCTGACATCTGATATGACTGATATTCACTAAAGAAAACAGCATGAATTTGTTGATTTTGTTGTTGCTGAAAAAGCTAGAATTTGTTGATAAAAACTGTTTTCAATGAAAAAAAAGTGAATTAGGGTGTGTATATTGTGCTGGTGAAAATAAGGAGGCATATGAGTGTGTTTATCGAAGATAAATTAACTCCTGTATAAAATGTGTCATTTAAAGATGACTGTATTGTCATTTTGACAGCGATAAAAAAAGTGCATCGTTTTTTATCAACAGTAAAAACACAAGAGCTTTTTTTATCAGATAAATTTCTTTTTGTAACGAAATAATTTTGCCAATCAGTAATTTTACGAGAAAAACTGACATGACAAAATCGCGAGACCGAAGGTCGAGCGATTTTGTCAAAAGCTCGAGTGTTTTTTGGCAAGATAAATTAACGACCGAATATAAATTGTCTCCATATTGACGCTTTAGTATTTTTTGTAGATTGCGGGATTGCTTTTTCTATATTTTTTATTTGTTGAGTCGAAACTTCCCCAAAACGACTCATGTTGTAATGTTTCAGTATCAACTATGAACAATACTTAAATAACTGACAGGGCAGACATTAAAGTGACGTAAGCATACTAGATGTAGGCGCTAAAGAGGAACAGGCGTTTCTATCGGTGAAAAAAAATGATGCACTTTTTTTATCGCTGTCAAAATGACAATACAGTCATCTTTAAATGACACATTTTATACAGGAGTTAATTTATCACCGATGAAAACGTCTGTTCCTCTTTAGCGTCTACATCTAGTATGCTTACGTCACTTTATTGTCTGCCCTGTCAGTTATTTGAGTATTGTTGATAGTTGATACTGAAACATTACAACATGAGTCGTTTTGGGGAAGTTTCGACTCAACAAATAACAAAAAATATAGAAAAAGCAATCCCGCAATCTACAAAAAATACTAAAGCGTCAATATGGAGACAATTTATATTCGGTCGTTAATTTATCTTGGCAAAAAACACTCGAGCTTTTCTTTTAAGGATAAATTTCTTCTTAACTCAAAATTTGTCCATAAGTAATTTTGCTCGAAAAACTGACATTTGACAAAATCGCTCGAACTTCGGTATCGCGATTTTGTCATGTCAGTATTTCTCGTAAAATCACTGATTGGCAAAATTATTTCGTTACAAAAAGATATTTATCCGATAAAAAAAAACTCTTGTGTTTTTACTGTTGAAGAAATGTGTGCTAGAAAATGCCAGTTTCATTCAAAAAAAGGCCCGTATCTCCGAAATTACTTGAGACCGCCAAAAATATCATTTGAAATTTTTTGTTCAGGTCATTTTCTCATATATTATTAACTTGGATTTGGCCGGTACCATATTAGATGCTATTGCATTTGCTTTCTCAAATATATCTGATGGGGTATCACTACCACTATCATAATCAACATCCATCTTCTTGAAAATAACTTGAAATTGAAGCAACTACGAGCAAAACACAGTTAAACAGTCAAACACGCGGCGTGCCATCAAACCGTTTCTATAGTAACGACACAGAAAGAACACTGGATGCTGTGAAATTGTATTGGAAGTATTGATAACATTAGAGATAACATGTATGGAAAAGAGAAGTATCATTTAGTTATTTTGGATTAATTTTTTTCAGACAGAAAAAAATTTTGAATACAATTTTACTGTGAATATTGAATAATATTTTCAAGATACTGTCGTTTGAAAGCGATAACTTATCGGGACAAATAACCACGTCAAGATGTGTTGGAAGTATTTATTTTTAATATATTTCAGACGATGTAAATTCACAGTTGTACAAAAAACGTTGTTTGTATTTTGTGTATAAAATTCGTGTTTTCATAACTATTTTATGCATCGTTTATGTTTCAGGTCCACAAGATGGTACACTTCTAGTTACTTGGCACCCCATACTAACCCCTCACCACCCAGGATCTTCCATCACGGGTTACGCAGTATACGCAGACGGTAAAAAAGTGACAGATGTTGATAGTCCGACAGGAGATCACGCCCTGATTGATATTAGTAAACTTTTGGGGTTGAACCCTAAACACGTGACAGTTCGTACAAAAGCAAGGGACAGTCAATCTGCAGACAGTGTTCCTACACCAATTCCACTTAGTGTTTTGAGAGGAGGTGGAGGTTCTGTAAAATCGAGGCAACAACCACATTCCGCAGTAATGCCAGCACATATTCGACAACAGATGCCTAGGCAGCAGCAGCAACAACAAGGACAACAGGTGGGTGGATTTGTTGATAAAAAAGTGCCGAGAAGTTTCGTGAAAATTGGGTTGGAGTTCAATGAGAGGTGTTGATTTCGAAAACGCTTCAATATCACACACATACTTTCATGCGTATATGGTCAAAACTCAGTAATTTTTCATCCAAAGATTTATTCACGTAAAATTACGAAAAGTAACATTTATTGTAATTTTTATAACTTGAAACTGTCTGATACACAAACATAAAACAAAATACACTACAGATTGCAATAAAAAACCGGATTTCCGTTAGCCCAGTTAACCCAATTGGTGTGAAGTTACCCACATGTTTCCGGCCACACATGCTGACGTAGAGGAAATCGAACGATTTGTGGTTGGATAATACAGTTGTAAGTAACCGGACTAAAATATGTGGCTGGGTTCATACAATCGTATATAATTTGATGACTCGGCAAGAAAGTACTGAAAACATTCGACACATACAAATCCTATGCAGCATATCACTTATCCCGAAGTGAACAACTTTTATGAATTTGAGGTTATCAAAGTATCATTGTCTAGAGAGACATTGGTTGATGTAGAATCAAAACTGTTTCTTTGTCACCCATACAGATTTAGAGTAAACGATTTTCACCCATTGTAAAATGTCTTCAAGACATCACACAGTATAAGGTTATGATCCGATGCTGTGTGATCATAAAAATCACATGAGATGTAGAGAATTCCAACTTAATTCATGCGGTGGAACTTTGCTTTGTCACCCATACAGATTTGCATTGAATGATTTTCTTTCATTGATAATTATCTTCAAGGCATCACACGGTATGAGATTTGTAACCCGATGATGTGCATTCATGAAAATTACATGAGCTATAGACATAGATATATATTATACCTATATACTTACTCTAGATCGCTAATCCCGTCTATGTTTTGTCTGAAAAGTGTTATAAAAAGTCGAATGATTGCGTCAATGCGCATGGTCATAACCAGCTACAGCGATGACAAATTTCAGCAACTTTTATCTTTGTTGTTGCGATTCAGGCAAAGATGATCTAGCATTACTGCGAAAGTGCGAAGCGTGCTCAAAGTTCCGTCGAATTCTTTAGATCGTTCAACAGCGTTAATAGTTTCCATTGTTCGAAGAGAAGGGATTTGAGTTTGGCAGGGACGGTTTTATTTTATTGTGGTCATTTTAAATGTGGTTTACATATTAGTACTTTGTCAGTAGTGTGTATTGTGTTATTAGTTTTCGAATTTTTCTGTGGTAAATTACAGTTTTTAATTTTTACTATGATGACGTGCTTGGTGCTATGGAGTGGAAACAAAGGAAAAATTCCTGGAATCCATTATTTTTAGTAAGTAAATGGAATATTATATCGTTGATAAAACTGAGTACCTACTCATACTTATTATTTCTTCATGCACATTATTTCTAGTTTGACGAGAGCAAAGAGCAATGCATGACATTTGGATGAGAGCATTGGGAAGAGATCCTATCGCGGAGCATCTGGGTGAAAAAAATGTCATTTGTAGCAAACATTTTTCTCCAAACGATGTATATATTCAAGGTAGTCGAATGTTGTTGAAACCAAATGCTGTTCCGAGCCTCTTTTTACGAAAACATGATGAAGTTTCCACCCAAGAAAGGTGAGTCATATACAAAATCTAACCTAATAACATAGGTACTAGGTAGGAATCCTGAAACTTGAAGTCTCGTTCATACCAGCGCGAATTTCGCAATTTTTCTGCGAATAAAATAGCTGCCGACATGGTTCTGCATCAACGATATATTGGTTCGGCAGGACTGGCAGCCATTTTTTTTTTTTCCTTGGTGTTTTGGCATCGACTGCTATGGTCATTAGCCAACGCAGCCATTTTAATTGCAGAAAAATTGCAAAATTCGCGAGGGTATGAACACGTCTTTAGAATTTGTGCAATTCATTCATGATGTACGATTTATAAAGGTTTGTAGTTTTTAAGGAATTCAGATAATTTATAGTGTTACGTCTGAAATTATGCAAACTATTTTACACTTTTTTCAAAAACCTTTATTAATTCCCAACGCATCGAAATGGATGATAACTTGGAAGTACTTTTTATTGAAAACAAGGACAATGTTTCAGGTGTTACTCTTCAAGTTTCTTGCACTCCTACTATTGAATTTGCAGTGATGTAAGATATTAAATTTATAATACTCATAAAATTTACTTGTGAACATTTGGGCAAGATTATATTTTGAAATTTATATATTCATGATATATATGATGTGATATAATAATAGTAATGTAATAATATTAATACTCCCTCATAAACACTCCTATGAGTATTGTATCCAAGACACAGCCTGTGGAGGTAGAGATATGAAGGGAATAGGTATTACTATTAAATAAACATATAATAAATTAACTTTATTGAACCAATTACATTGATCCAATAGGCCATTGACCTAGTTCCTTCAGCCCATTGTGACATTATTATTATTATTTGTCGAAACAAGTATGTTCTCATAATTTTTCGAAAGTCCCCTGTTATTATCAAATATTATTTTAAGATTTCAAATAAGACTTGAACTAAGATCTCTGAATTTGATACTTTACTCAATTTTTGTAACCCCAACTAACCTCCAAAGTAAATTGTTATTGACCCACCAAACTTATTACATATTTTATGTCGATATTGCGATTTTTTTTGTTTTTAACTTCTCATCGTCTGGTAGGAATTCTATTGTTTCAATGTTATTAGCAATAGTTTTTGATATAACGCACCTTATCTATGGATAATTTTAATATAAGTCAATGATAATTCTATTTCAGCTCACCTTCAAGTGCTACCACTTCATCTGTGGACTCCTCCAGAAGTTTCAAAAGGACACATGGAGAAACATCAACAGTGAAGGTAATAGGGGACAAATTAAAAGAGCAAGAAGAGATATCAAAACGAGACACAATTACAGTTTAGTTGATTTCAATGCTTATTTTTATTATGCTTGTATCATATTTGTTGGATGGTGAATACACTTAGAATCCGTTTAATATCAATTGAACTCTTCCATTCTACTAAAATATTTATTTTAGGTCTGATGAAGCCAACTTTTTACAAGAAAACTATCAAATTTTAATATAAATGACATATATGCGATATTTTCTATTCTTTCCAAATTGATATCACAGACATACTAGTAATTATTTTTCTTTGCACACAATTGACTGGTGACAGTACTCACTTTGATTGAACTGAGAATTGAAAAATAAACATCATTTGAAGTAGGAAATTGGATTTGAGTTTTGTTTAATAATTTCCATAGAAGTATTTTATTTTATGTATTTTTATTTTTATATATTCTCATTTCATGTATTTTATATTTTCAGTGCATCTCCCTCAAAACTTCATCTTGAACTCAAACAAGCAAATTTAAAAAAAATCCATAGCCCAGAAAAAAGTGACAGCTATGACAGTGAAAATCAATCGCCTGAAGAAAAGAGTCACAACCTTGAAGAAGATAATATCAACTTCTTGGAAAAATTCCTGACAGGTGTCCCGCTATCCTTGATGAAACGGACTATAGAAATCAAAAAAGAAAGTATTGCATGGAAAAAATTGAGAGAGAAATTCAGTGGTGACCACTGTCCGTAAACCATCTTCACAATACTTTATGGCTAGGTTTTTCCCAGGGGAACCAAACTTCACAGAAATGATGTGAACCAGCGATGCGTATATAGAAATTTCCAAATATCTGCTGGTTCTAGTAGTGACATGTTATTCAATTTAGAAAGTGTTTCTTTTATTTATTCAATGAATATCTCGAATTGTTGCTATGTTGCTGAACTGTTTACCTATGTACATTCAGGATTGTACAATTATTTTGTTATATTCTGGAATACTTCTGTACACAATATTTTAAGTAAACTATATTTGTAATAATTGACGTTTTGAATTTTGTTACTTTCTTCGGATTTCTTTGTCAAAAATTAATTTATAAAGTTACCGGTCAACTCAATAAAATATGTATTTCATTCCTTCATGTAATTCAACTAATCAAGCAAAATTCTGAAAATATCTAAAACATTCACTTATTGATGGAATACATTGGAAATAGGAAAGCTATATGAAATATGCTTTCGACTAGTAATTACTCAAATTACTATAGATCTCACTATCATCCTCTTTCCATCTCAACGATATAGATTCAGATCTAACGATCCTTTTTTTCTATGAATGAAATTCTATGGAGTTCTATCGGCTATGTCGAATTTTTTGGCTTTTATCAGTACGGTGTAGCAAGTGTGAGGATAAACAATACTTGATTGCATGCAAAAACAGCAAACAAACGGAGTCAGAACCAGAAGCTTCTGTTGAGAGTGCAACCAAGTATTGCTTATCCTCATACTTGGCTACGCCGTACTGATGAGAGCCAAAAAGCTCGAAACTTGTACCTACGGTTTGCTTGAAAAATAATTTATATACAGATACTCATATTCTCATAGCTTGATTAAACCTTTAGATTAAAATGTGTATGTATGCTGTATCCTGTTTTAGTCTGGATAGAATCGTGTAAAAAAAATCATTATGACAAAATAATTCAATCTTCTGATAATAAAAGTAAAACTTCTTGGACAGTTATAAATAAAATTAAAAATAACAGTAGCACAAAAACACCCACATTAAAAATCTCTCATGAAAATAAAGTTTTCTCCTGTCCAGAGGACATTGCCAATCTCTTCAATAGTTTTTTTATAGATGCTCTAAAACAAGTCATAGACGAGATCCCACAAATTGACCACAATAAGTTTGAACATAGCCTCAACTGCATCTTTCTTCAATGGTTATAATTCCTTTCAATGAGGAAGAAATGCTAACCATTTTCTCAAAACTCAAAAATAAACGTTCCTTTGGGCCTGATGACCTACCCAACAATATTATAAAAGAATTCAAAAATGAGCTGTTAAAACCCATAACTAACATAATAAATTTTCATTAGAAACAGGTACGTTCCCTGATGCTCTCAAAATGGCGAAAGTAATCCGACTTCACAAAAAAAAAAGATAAAAATAAACGACACACTTGACTGGGAACCACATATAAGCAATACAAGAATAACTCTGAACTGTAAGCTGTATCAAATCACAGAGTGCTCAACCTTCATGTCCTAAAAAAAAATTATTTTGCTGAAATACAGTCTCGACTATCGTATGGCATATTATTCTGGGGCATGTCTTCTTCAGTACAAAAACTATTTGTGCTCCAGAAGAAATGCATACGTGCAATGCTGAAGAAAAATCAAAGAGAATCGTGCAGACCTCTCTTCAAAAAATTAAAAATACTTCCATTATGCTGCATATAGATACTGGAAATCTCTTGCTACATACACAAAAGCAGAAATATCATTCCCTGTCATAATGACATACACAATTACCCAACAATAAGGTTTAGCCATCATCTGTACGCACCTCAAAATCACTTGAATATATGCCAGAATGGCCCCGTTTCTAATGGGATTAAGGTATACAATCACTTTCTCTCTAATATCGAACAAGAAGTATCCTACTTCAAATTCCGAAAAGCTTTGAAGGAATTTTTATTGAACAATTTGTTTTATACAATGGAAGAGTTCCTTTCATCATAGTGGGACCCTTTGTTCCTCATACTCTTTTAACTATTTTATATATATATATATATATATATATATATATATATATATATATATATATATATATATATATATATATATATATATATATATATATATATATATATATATATATTTGTATTATTCCACACTATTTTATCTATTTCATATATGTATATTTGTTCGTCCTACTAATGTGACTGTGAAATTTCTGACTTGTTTTATACCTTGTAGGAAATCAATAAAATTATTATTATTATATATTTTGAAAAATATAACCGTGATACTTCTAGATGAATCTTTCATAAACATATTTTAGAAACCAATATAGTAACCGACTTGAGAAATAATTTTTTTTCATGTCATTCTTATATTAGATGCATTGCTTGAATATAATCAGTTTCTTAACAAAACATCTCCTCCAAAATGCATTTTTCATATTCCATACAAATTTGTAAGCCTGACACCAAAGTACTATTAAATCGATTTTACCTAATGTCACGAATCATTTAAAAATCTTACTGAAACCTACCCTGTTATGAATGAAGCTGGTTGTGATCATGCGCACTGAATCATACCTCGAACTTTTGATAACACTTTCGTCCCATTGAATTGGCATTCTAGATATTATGATTTCTATGGCTATAGAGGATTCCATATAGATTACCTTGGTAAAAACCGTTTCTCTGTCACCCATATGGATTTGAAGTAAATTATTTTCTTTCATTGAGAATTATCGTCACGGCATCACAGGGTATGAAAATTGTAACCCGATGATGTCGGGATACAAATCTTATACTGTGATGCCTTGAAGACATTTCTCAATGGAGGAAAATTGTTTGCTAAAAATCCATATGTGTGACAGAGAAATGATTTTCACCATGTTAATCTTCATGAAATTTTCTATATGCATGTGATTTTTATGAACGCACATCATCGGGTTACAACTCTCATACCGTGTGATGCCTTGAAGATATTTCTCAATGAAAGAAAATAATTCACTCCAAATCTGAATGGGTGACAGAGAAACGGTTTCATCTTGGTAATATATATGGAATCCTTTATTATATCTCTTGGGATTTTCATGACCGGACATCATCGGGTTACAACATTTATACCATGTGATGCCTTGAAAATATTTCTCAATTAAAGAAATTAATTTACTCCAAATTTGTGTGGGTGACAGAGAAACGGTTTTCACCATGTTATTATACATGAAGGAATGTTCCACCATATGAATTAACTTGGAATCCTCTATATGTCATGTGATTTTCATGATCACACATCATCGGGTCATAACCCTACACTGTGTAATGTCTTGAAGACATTTTACAATGAGTGAAAATCGTTTACTCTAAATCTGTATAGGTGACAAAGAATCGGTTTTAATTCTACATCAACCAATGTCTCTCTCTAGATAATGATACTTTGATAACCTCAAATTCATTCAAGTTGTTTACTTATCCTGAATATGCTTAATTGGATTTGTGTGTTTAGAATCTTTTCTGTACTTTCTTGCCAAGTCATTAAATTTCATACGATCGTATAAACCCAGCCACAGATTTTACTCCGGTTACTTAAAACTGAATTACTCAACCACAATTCGTTCGATTTCCTCTACGTCTGCAAGTGTGGGTAACTTCACACCAATGTTAACCCAGTATAAATTATTTTGGAAAACTTTGGTAAAAATCGAAAATATTTTTTCTTTAGTGCAATATAATAACATCGTCCACCAGTGAGAGCAATTTAGTGATGTAAAAGACGAAATCGGTCGTAACGAATAAATTGAAAGTCCTGTTTGACAGTTGTAGGTACTAAAAGTTACTTTATTCCATCATTTCCAATTATTGAACTGAACTTCTATCCGTTCATAATCTGGGACAAATCTACCTTATGTTGCAGTTTTTCAAGAATTTGTATATTGGGCGATATTGTCTATAATAAAAAATGATAACGAATACATCGGAAGAACTGAGTTTTGAACCCAAGAAAAATTGAGTTGTCTCGAAAAGTCCTTCACCTGCGGCAAACCACGACCCTTTTTTCGCGAAACACATAGTGTATATTCACTGTATACTCACTCATCTCCTAATAATGTATTAGGTGATAGAACCCGATGAAAACCTGAGTGACAAGGAAATTTTCCCAAATTCAACAACACATCGGCAACAGGGCGGAATCCCATCAATCGGTAACACATATTTTATTTTAAATATTTTTACAAACACTAACATCAACCGGATTAATTCAGTATGAGGATGCCGGGAATAGTTTTGCAAAAATGTACCTGTGATACTTACTTAGTCATTTTCAATTGAATCGAATAATAATTTCAAAAGTTACAATGGACAGTATCTTCGGAACAAAGTAAAATATCGAATTGGTTTTGACCATGGGCGTGGGAAACCAAAGCAAGCTGACAAATGATGTTCTCTCTACCCTCCAGCTATCAACTCAAAATTTTTAAACTTCATGTCACAATCTAATCTCCTGAAAATTGGTTTAATTCTAGTAGTAGCGTATAATTCATATTTCATAAAACCAGAAAGGAATTCTATTCCAGCTCTGACACATATTTACATTGAAATACCTCCCAGTCTTTTCAATCTTTCTCATCCTGAATTATAATTGAGCTCAGTATTATTTGACAACTGTATCAAATACTTTCTGTCACTCAAGTCCAATCAAAAGGCGCATTTATGCACACCGCTTTTTCTTTAATTTGTATCTTCACTTCAAGCCCTTTCACTTACAGATTAATGAAAAAGCGGTAAGCATAAATCCGCCTTAATTCATCAACCAACTCTGGATTATTGAATGATTTAGATTCCTTTGACTTCCTGGACTATGCAGTGATTCCAATCTGGAAGTTTATTTGACCTTGGCTGATATGATGCACATATTCACTTTCTTGTTTTTCTATTTTATTAGCAGAAAAATTGCCAAATTCGCGAGGGTATGAACAAGACTTTGCACTTGCTTTCACCGTATATTTTCTCCAGATTGAGGATGCGATGGTTAGTAGTATAGTACCAATGTACAAAATGTTTTTCTTCGCAAACTTATTTCTTCACTTAACCTCTGAAAACAAATGCGAATTACCACTGAAGAGCCATCCCAAACTTCTATAATTGTTTCGCGGTATAGTGTTATCGAAAGCAATTTATCAAAAATGTAGTGTACAAGAGAAATCACTAGTTTTTGAACATAACAAATAAAACACATTCTATGAGTGTTGCTTTGAGGGTTGTACAAAATATTCTGGGGTTTTCTTTCCGAATGCTTGTTTCGACCAATATCAACACGAGATTGGAAAGACAATGACAGAAAGAATATTGAACAGAATTTTTGTATGGTCTACCGTTGAAAATGATCGCAAACCGAGATACCTACCTACCTCTCCGATTTTAAGTTTCAATGTTTATTGGATAGATCCTGGAAAATAGTTGTAACGAGCTGTCATTAACTTCCAGAACTGAGTAATCCAGACTTTTCTTCAGCCACAAATCAATTCAAAAATGAAAAGATATATCGGGTGTCCGCGGAAAGTGGCTCGCCCCTATAACTTTTTTGTTTTTGAAGATAATGGAATGAAATTTGGATGATCTGTATACGAGATAAAACTGCATAGTTTGACAAGTAGCTCAGCTTCATGCAACTTCCGCTTTTACCAGAAGTGATATCAACTTTCGATTTTTAAATGGGACACCCGGTGTATTTTCACTTATTTTGTCTCCACATGACATACTGAATACAACCATGTACCATTTGTCACTTTTTTTTTCAATTTTTCGTTTTTTGTTTAATTTAGTTTTTATTCTATAGGGCTATGGATACGTTCCAATCCCAAATTTCCATCCTGAAATTTGGGGAAAAATACAGTTTTGCTGTTTTCAGTCAAAATGTATCGCTATGTAAAATTTTATTCTGAAATTTGTGTTAATAATTTTTGTCAAGTGTACCAGCTTTTCTCTACTAGCAAGTCAATCAGGTGGATTGAACAAAAAAATAATTGAATATTAGATCAGAATGACTCTTAATGTCCCCTCCCTTTATTCATTCATATATATATAATTCAGAGCGCTGGTTGGCATATAATATAACAACAACAACAATAACAATTCTGTCCAAAATACTCTCATTTAACCAACACTTTTGTGGAAATTAATTCAGCTATAAAACCCTCACACGTGATCTCAATCATAACAATGATTTTACTCACCTAAATACTCCCGTCGTCAGCTTATTGCTCTGGATTGTTCTGGATTGGTGACCATTAATTAGCCCGTTCAGAGTTGATTGGTTCCATTTTTTCAGTAAATTTGGTTTTGATCAATTATTGACTCAACTAACAAAGGAAACTCGAGAAATAGTCTGTTCTTCATTTATTAAGGCAAAAGGAGAGAAAATAAATATGAAACTGTATAAATATGCGACTAGAATGTTAATATTTACGAGAAAAAAAGGATATAGAGAATTTACTTTCATCATTAACGTCAAAATACTGAACATTTCAATGATAATACAAGAACAGACTAGAAACAATATTTTTGTAACTGAAAACAAAGACCTATCTAATTGACAATATAATATCTAGACTGTTAGCTTACTAAGACCATCTTTAAATACGTAAGCTGATTAGAAACTTTGACAAATGATAAGATACTAAGACCACCTTTAAATACGTAAGCTGATTAGAAACGTTGACAAATGATAAGTTACTTAAGAACCTTTCAACTCTGAGAAAATATACCGGATATGTCCCAGGTCAAGCTGAGGCCTTGACCTGTGGATGTTCCACTCGACTTACTGATTCAGAAACAACATTTCAACTGCCTCTTGTTTTCAGTTCTCAAACGGTTCAAATCTATGATTCGTTAAAAGGTAGAGTTGATGATCCCACCCTCAGGGTTTTACTCGTAAGATCTTAAGGTAGGTGTCGTTACTTGACTGGTTTTGGCATTCTAAAGCCTTTATTGGTGTTCTACAATCCCAATTAATTACATATAAGTTTTCCTATTACGTGACATCATCTGGGTGATCGCTCCGTACAAATAGGACTCTTGCTGAATGTGTTTATCTTTATTGGTAGAAAACGACCAAAAAAACTACTAAACATTCTCTTTGCTCGTCCGACGTCACTCTGCCTTCTTACTTTCAAAATAACAATAGTTTGCATACATTTACAATGAACCACCTATCCAATATGTATTATTTGAGCCAATAATGAATTAATGTCAGAAGTATATTGGGTTGGTTCTAGGAATTTCTCTGGCATCCAAACGAGCGGTACCAGGTGATAAATAATTGACCCTTGAGCTATTCAGTCTGCAATTACCAGATTTTACAATCTCTTCAAAGTTGTACGTATTTTACGATTTTCACGAAAAATATATTGATCGTAACACGTCCCTCATAAATTTGGAGTGCTATTTATTTTTGTAACTGAAATTTGGTCCTATCGTCTGGTGGAACATATGGGATGCAACTTTCTTATTGAAATGGATTTTGTTTGTCCCACGACCAGTGGCGTCTCAATATTCTATTACACAAGTGATAAAATGGTGGCTCGTTAGGTGAGGGAAAACAGCATTTTATTACGAATAATATGATACAGCAAACTATTAGGTTTCAAACAAACGTGGAATGAAGCATCTTTTGAGGTAAAGATTGAATTCAAATGCATGTAGTAACCTGTAAGCAATACAACTGATGAAATAAAATAATGTTCCCAAAAGCTAATAACATAATTCCAATAATTACCTAAGTAACTTTTGCAGAAGCGGCAAGTGGATCTTTCCACGACATATGAAAGAAAACTGTAATTAGAAAGTGTATACGCTAATATTACTCAGGAATTTTTATTTATTTTTTTCTGGCCGCTAGTTTCTCTATAATCAGAAGAAAAGTGGTTTCGTGACGTCACGTTCTTCAAAACTAGACTTGGCAACGTTGTAAAAGTTGTACACCGTGGAATCTCAAATTCTCATTTGAATATAATATGTCGTATGACAGTTGTCATTTGATACCAGATGGGTTCGTTCGTCTGTTTCACGGAGCATCAATAAGAATCGTTTGTCTCTGTTTAACTCGTTTGCCTACTTCAATATTTAATACGTAGAGCAGTTCCATCAAATATGTATGCTGCAAACGAACAGGCCCTACTTGATTTCTTTTTTGAGGTTAATGCGGTTTTCAAAGTTTTGAAATGTTTTTGTTGTGTGCCCCAAATTTTTTTCCTAATTCCTGTATCTGTATCCCTGCAATAACTGTGAACATGTCGAAAAGGTACTTTTTACCTGGTTGTCTGAACACCAGTGGATATTCTAATAAAAAAAATGTTATGCTCCTAAATACCTAGAAGCGCATTGTAAAATGTGGTTCGAAGCAATGAATAAACCTTGTGTAAAAAGCGGATATATAATTATGTTTTTGTGACGAACATTTCCAAATGAATATTACTGTGTTCAAGCAGCATTCAAGGAACGACTTTAAATTTTAGTCATTGCAAAAAGTCATATTTGTTTAATAGAAAGAGTCGATCATCTCATAATCTACCCTCGGTAAACTATCTGAACCTCCCTTCACGAAGCCCTTCCATTTTTTAATACACAAATAAATTCACATCAGATCGGTGATAATAACACCTCGCTACAGTATTAATGAATGCATCAGTTAAATGTCGAATGTAAAAAAACAAACATTAACCTCAAATCACTTTTGTTGCATGAGAACTGTCATAATGATTTGCGGTGTTGTCAATGCTCGTTCTTCATCGAAAGGATGGCCCGTTCAGGAACTTTTAAAGTTACAAAAACAATAAAAAGGAGCTAATATGTGGATTTTTTCTATGAGTTGATCAAGTGACGAAGTTTCATTTATTTATCAATGGCTTATACCAAGCTAGAATCTATATTTTTGAGGAGAACTGTATTGAATGTTTCAGAGCATCGATTATGGTGGGGGTTGTTTCCGATGAACGTGACGTCAGCGGCACACTTTCAAATGAGATATTCTTTCAAAATGAAAAAAATATAGAACTCTTTGTTAAATGCACGTTTCAGACTAGAATCTATCGATTTAAAAGAGTTTTGCAATTTATTTTTCATAAATGTAAAGGTCCTTTTATTTTCATAATTTGTTTTTTCAGATGCGTTGGTAACAGGTTACTCGATGAATTTAAATCTCATTTTATCACCAAATGATGCTAGATCTAACGTAATCTTTTTAAGTTTACGAACGGAAGTTTGTTTAAAACTTTATATAGTGCGGTATCAACTCAATCGTAATAAAATGATCTTTTTTCCTAACCCGACGAGTCTCCATACTGCCATTTGAAAAACATTTGTAATTTCAATTTAAATATAAAATTTCAAATATAACATACATTTTGACTGAAATCAGTAAAGTTGTATTTTTGCCGAAATATTAGGACTGGTATTAGTAAATTGAAGGTATTCATAGACTTCTAGATTGAAAAATAAATTTCAAAATGAAATAAAGAATTTGTTACAAAAAGTGACGAATGAGACATGGTTGTTTAGAGAATTTCATGTGGAAAATAAGTGAAAATATACCCTTTTGAAAATTGAAAGTGTATGTCACTTCCGGCGAAACCGGAAGTTACATGAAGTTGAGTCACTTTTCAAAGAGTGCAGTTTTGTGTCGAATACAGATCCTCCACATTTCATTCCATTATCTTCAAAATAAAAAAAGTCGTGGGTGCGAGCCACCTTCCGTGGATTGTGTGCCGCAAAATGTTTCAAAAACACGTTTTTATGCAGTAGGTTCTGATCAACTATTACTTTCAAAGAATATCAAATCAAATGAAGAATTGTAAGTTGAGGGATTTAATTGTGGGATTTTCTGGTTAGGATGGATGGAATGTAGACGGTGAAAGGTATACAATCTTCAGATCACTCTGGTTTTTTCTCCATACTATCAATACTACTATCCATACCAATTTGAGTTATTTTATTTACGTTCAGGAAATATTGTCCATTGCTACTTTCAGTTCGCCCAGTATATTTTTATCTAATTAAAAAAAGTCGAGTTTGTATCTACCACAAAAAGTCAATTTTACTGTCAGCAAATGAAAGTAGAAATATTGCTGAGTCATTGAATAAATATAGTATATCTTTGTATTGAAAAAAAAATGTGAAAATGTGAACGTAATTTTCCTATTCTGGTTTCGAACTAATTTTCTTTCTATTTTTATGATGGGTACGTTGAAAAAATCAGTTTTACGTAACTAAATCATTCAGAAGCATCCGAACTGAAAACACTCGACATTATTTTTAATTCCGTAGACGTAGAAAATCAGTATTGGCATGACTAGTTCATTATTTTTTATAAATGTTGAACAGCTTTCTAGAAATAAGCGTAATAAGCAGTAAATAAGGTCAAAGGCTCTTAGATTTGTATGCCGCTGATAATTCATAGAATTTGAGGTAGATCTTTGTGTCAAAAAGAAATACTAATCATTTTTCTTAGAACACTATTTCTGAATATTAGCACAACGATGCGTTGCAGAAATTACTAAAGAAAATTTCGAGGGTAACATGTCAGAGGATGAACTATTAGACAGAAGAAATCAAAGGCAGTTTCAGCAAAGGTCGCAACAAAGACAAGGTCAACATCAAAGAACAGAACAACAGCAGCAGCAACCGCAACAGCAACAGCAGCAGCCACAATCTCAGCAACAGTATTATCAACAGCAGCAAGGTAACAATATATTGAAAACATTCAAATTCATTGGTCAAGACTCATACCGACTCAACCAATCATTACACAGGAATGAATTAAAAAAACTATATGATTTTTTTTCAACTTTTCAAAAATTGTTTTCATGAAGAGGATTGTTAGGAACACGAACACTCCTTTGTAACTCGCACACATCATCTACACGTAATGTACATATTCTGGCAGGTAAGGTACTAGTGACGCAACTGGTATAGAACTGTTGGATAACACGCATGTCAATTAGTTGCATCAGCGATTCCGATCGAATACCTAGATAGACTAGACCTAATAGTTGGATAGGATACAATAGTCAATTTTATGTCTTATATTTGTTCATTGGTGTGGAGTTACCCATAGATTTCCGGCCACACATGCGGACGTACATGAAATCGAACGATTTGAGGTTGGAAAATTCCGGAAGTAACCGGACTAAAATCTGTGGCTGAGTATTTAAGTACGCATATGATTTAATGACGCGGCAAGCAAGTACAGAAAATATTTCTACATTTGAAATACACACATCCAATTATGCATATTTGGGATAATTACACAACTTAGATGAATTTGAGGCCATCAAAGTATCATTGTCTAGATAGATAAAGTTGATGTAGAATCAGAACCTTTTTTTTGTCACCCTGACATATTTAGAGTAAATGATTTTTCTTCATTGTTAAATACCTCCAACACAATATAAGGTTGTAACCCGATGATGTGTGATCCTGAATATCACACGATATTTGAGGATTCCAATTAGATTCACGCGGTGGAAACTGATCCTTTGTCACCCATACGGATTTGGATCCAACGATTTTCTTTTCATTTGAGAAATATCTTCAATGCATCATACGGTATAAAAGTTGTAACCCGATTATGTGCGTTCATGGAAATCACATAAGATCTAGAGGATTCCATGTTGTTTAACATGGTGGAAATCGTTTTATGTCACCTGTACAGATTTGTGGTAAATTATTTTCTTTCATTGAGAAATATCATGAAGACATCACACGGTATGAAAGTGTTAACCCGATAATGTGTGAACATGAAAATCACATGAGATATAGAGAAATACATGAAGAGTAACTTGGTGATTGGTAATTTAAAAATTCTCAACACATGCGAAAAAGGGAAAATGATGAATTTGTTGGAATCCATGGTGATAAACAAGTCAAAGAAATATCCCAATTCTATTATCCTCAATGAACAACTCGATTTAAAGAATAGCCCTCTCCTGAACCAATAACCCAATTCCCAGAACCTGCATTTATCAAATCATTTGGAATGTTTATTTATCATTGGTATTGATTCTGAGAATCGATATACTGCTACTAATTAAGGTATGTCCTAGGTTTAGGCAATGTAGGTATACATACTCAGATTTGGATGTAATCTATGTAGTTAGTAGTAATGACCAAAACTAGTCAACAAATATAAATTCATCGTGGAAAATAGACAAAAAGTGTTTTATCGTGTATCCTGTGTGATGTCTAGGAGATATTCCTCAATGGAGGAAAATAAAGCAACTAATCCAAATCTGTATTGGTGACAACAAAATGGTTTCATGTGAAAATACAAGAAATCTTCTACATCTTATCGAGTTACAATTTTGAAATCATTTAATGCGTTGGAGATTTTTGCAATGAAAGAAAAATGGGTGACAAAAAAACGGTTGCCACCTCAAGAATATACTTGGAATCCTCATATCTCTTGTGATTTTTATGATCACACTTCATACTGTATGATGTCAACCTTATACTGTATGATGTCTTGAAGATATTTTATAAGGAAGGAAACTCATTTACTCTAAATCTGAATAGGGTTAAAGAAACGGTTCTGAACCTACATCAACGACAGTCTCTCTCTAGACGTTGATACTTTGATGACCTAAAGTTCGTTCAAGTTTTATGATTATCTCGAATATGCATTATTTGATTTGTGTGTCTCAAATGTAGTAATGTTTTCTGAACTTGCTTGCCGCGTCATTAAATTAGCCAGTTACTTACAACAAGCCATTGGCTGCAGTGGAGGGCCTGATACGGACCCACTCACGTTCAAACCTATCAAAACTTACAACCAGAGTTTCCAACCACAAATCGTTCGATTTCCTCTATTTAGCGTGCGTCGCCGGAATTCTGTTGGTAATTTCACACCTACTTTTAGTTTTCACAACTAACACCAGACAAATAACCTTTTTCACTCCGTGTTGAAATCCGTGTTGGAATGAATGTTTGATTTCAGCAATTTCGAGGGACCCAAATGCCCGCATGACGCAACAAATACGCAATCAACAAATGCAAGGAAGTAGAGGAGCTTCGAATAACCCTCCCAATAACCCGAATAATCCTCCGAACCCTCAAAAACGTGCAAGGTGGTTTGTGGCACTTTTCGATTACGATCCTGCCACAATGTCTCCCAATCCTGATGCTTGCGATGAAGAGTTGCCTTTTTCTGAGGGAGATACTATCAAAGTTTGGGGAGACAAGGATGCTGACGGATTTTATTGGGGAGAATGTAGAGGTAAGCAAAAACCGTATTACAAGTAGAGGCCTTCACCGCTCGTCGGTACCATGCCAAAACCACGAATGTGCTAAGGACATGGCACTGGATACATGTATTCCTGGGGCTCGACAGATTAATTTTTTTATTTTTGGATATATCATTCTAGAGGTCAAAAGTAGCAACTTTCTTCATTATAATTTTTTTCTGGCCCTACAAGGTGATCTAAAAAATTGGGTGAAAACTACTGAAAATATTGAGAAAATTTTGATTCAGAGAGACTTGTTGGCGGGTTTTCTCAATTTTAAGCGGTTTAAGGATCAGTAATCCTCAAAGTTACTTAAATCATTTGAAAGTAAACATTTCAACAATTAAAATGATCACTTATAAACCTATACGAAATATAAAAAAACACAAAGACAATAGTTCATGGAAGATAAGGATTTTTTTTTCGAGAATTGCAAAAAAATCATGCTCATTCGACACAAAAAAATATTCCTACAAATTTTCATGTAAATCAAATCATTTCAACGCGAGAAAAAATGATATACTGAAAACTCGGGTATTCGCTATTTTGACGGTTAATTTGAGGTTATGTCGAAAGGTGTTGAGAACAAATGTTTCTGATTTTTTTATTATCTACAGCTTGTTCATTAAACATTTTCCACTAATAGGTCACGTTTTGCTGCAAATCGCAAAAAACCGTTTTCAACCCTTAAACTGCATCTCCATGTCACCATTTTGAGTGTTTTCTTGTTTAAATATTTTTTTTCCTCAAAGTTGGAACCTCAACAACATTTTCCATCTGATCCTTGCCTGTTGCATTTTTATTTTTCACAAAAATTATGGGCACCAGTCTACGGTGTTCATCTAAAGCTGCACAACGAACAAATGCTTCAAGAAGTTCAAGAATCGTCTTTCATATCGGCATAAACTTCTCTTCATAAAAAAAATTCTTATGCTAATAGATTGTAATCAGTATAACAAACATTGAAACAGTTATCGGGATGTTCTATTAGTTAAAAAAAAAACAAGAAAATTATGCTACTTCATTCTCTATTGTCCAAAGTTTTTTATTAAACATATTTGTGCGTAATGAAGTCACAATATTTCACACATTTTACCTACAAATTGTTTTTTCCAGGCAGACGAGGTTATGTTCCACATAATATGGTGATGGAGTTAGAAGGTAATCAAAATAGGGATCGTTGGGGCGATATTTGTGCTAATTTACCTGTCAAAAGAATGGTGGCTTTGTACGATTACGATCCTCAAGAGTTGAGTCCTAACGTAGATGCCGAGGTGAGCATATAACAAATTAATTAGTATCTATAACTGCAATTTTATTATTCACTATTATCCACGTTGTCATTCATCGGGAAAATATGTGACTTGATCCTTTCAAACGTAGGTCATAGACCAGGAGGCCATAACGAATTTTTTCTGTCTCATTATTTGTTCAAACTCACCAGAATACGAACCTCCTCAATTCCTTCCATTACCAGGATATGAGGTCGCCGAATAAAAATCGTGGACCAAAGGGTGGGGGGCGCGAGGGTGAAGATTTTATCTCGTTTCTGGGATTTTACCCACTGAAAATTATGTCAGTGTTGAGCACAAAAAATTAAAATTTAGCGATCGGACGTGTGCTAGGCATATAGAAAATTAATTTTCCTTTTGCAGATAATTTTTTTTTTATTTTCTCGTTTATGGCATTTTAACACATGAATAGGTATAACAATCTTATAGTAAAAAACAAAGCATAAGGTTTGCACGTACTTAAAGGGATGAAATAGGGGCGCGATCTTGTAAAAATAGTTGGTTGCTGATGCATTTTCTCGCTTATGGCAATCGACAGAATGAAATTTAATATTGTTAGGAACCTGAAAAAACCCATAAGCTGGTCAGCTGTTGTGAAATTTTTTTCGCTTTCCGGCAAACTTTCTCGCGAACGAAATAATGTGCAATTAAATTTTGTTAATGTAAAAATCTGTTAGAAAAAAAAGCCATAAGTCTAGTTCGTACTTATCATAGGAACAGAAAATTCCCCACATTGTAGAAAGTTGAAGTGTACCTAGATATTGCTTACTGCTGGTGACAATGTTGAACCTCATCAATATAATGTATTTGATACGAAATGTCATTATTTCAAAATTATGTATTCGGACACAAAATTTCTGGATTTAATTTTGAATATTTTTTTTATCGCAGAAAATGTTTTCTTCTCTGACAAACAATTTCCTCATTTGAAATGCGGATTTTGTTTTTTATATATATGAATGAAAGATATTCACTTTCGTTTATTTTTGACGTTATTCCGAAGATTATCAATAAATTACGAATTTTTCACCACCTTTCTCGTCTCCAAGAAATGATCTCCGAAATACCATTTCAAAATACCTACACTGCTGGTTAATCCTATCTTGGCCACAATGTTTATTGACAGTTTTCATTGGAAACTTCGAACCACAAGTTAGGATTCTTGTTGTGTTTTTTACTAGTAGATTTGAATTATTCAAGAGTGTGTTTTCACTTGATTTCTGTCAGAATTTCAAATTTTTTATTTTCAAATTGGCAACTACATAAAAAAATATCTGGTCATAGAAAGTGGATGAAAACTCTTAGCCGTATTGGTGTTTGCATATCAAGTACAGTGGTGAAAGGGAACGCCTACCTCAACGGAGTTGGAGTCCAAGAAATGTTCTAAAAAAGGTGGTTTTCGTGAATTTTTATGAGGTTGTCCGTTTTTTTATGAATTAATCACCCTGTATTATTTGGAGTTCATGATTATATATTCTGGAAAAATTAAACAAACATCTTACTCAACCCAAAAATATTGGGTGTCCACTTAAACTCCATTGTGAATAGTTTCCTTAATTATGGATCACCCAGTATAAATTATGGGCATTTCAGTTTTTGTCAATATAAAAACAAGATATCTTGTGAAAAAGATCATTTTGCAAATGTTGTCACTCAGCCACTGTCATATTTTATACTTTCAAAATTGGGCATGCATGCAGTTGCGGATAACCCTGTATTCGGAATGATTTCTGCTCACAGTTGTCTATGAAATTGCTAGATGGAAATGAAATAAAATGTTTCTCAAGAAACACTGAAGTTCATTTAATTCTGCTTGAAGTAAAAGTAAAAGTAGTCATAGGATTGATTTTGGGGCATGGACAAATAGTAAATTATGCATTTTTAATATTACTATCATACTTCCGATTTGGGCTTTTTTTATATGGCCTAAGAATGAAGTTTGCAATGCATTTGCCAAATCCCATAGAAGAATAAATGAGCAATTTTATCTTTGTTAATTTCTCGCAGCAGCATTTTTACATAATTGGATTTATGTATGCAGTGTGAACAATTTAAAAAGGAAGCACTCATATCAAACTTTAGTTTTTCAACCGATTGGAATGATTTTTTTTTCAATAGGTGGACATTCAAAAAGTACACGAGGACACCAAATTTAATGAGTAATTCTTCATTTTCAGGACCAACTATTCTCATTTTTAAAAGTGAATAATCTAAAATTATTTTTTAAGAAAAAATCTGACCAGTCCACTGGATTCGCGATATTTTCAAATAGTTCTTGTTGAAAGTTTGTTGAAACTCGTCAATCAATAAGAAAGTAATGGGAAAATGAAATTTCAAAAATATGCCGTTTAATCAACCCACCATTCAATTTCAGAACTCTTATCAAAATTTGGAATACACCAGGAAGTCTTGAAATATCACTGGTCAGAATCTCATCAATATCTATTTATAAATAAGAAAATTACAGGATAACAAAATTTGAAAAATATGTTGATGGAATCTCATGATATCATATTATTTAATGATTTTTTTTTATTATTACTTATTAATGGATTTCGATGAAATTTCTGATCAGTAATATTTTGAGACTCCCTGAATGTAGTGGTGTATTCCGAATTTTGGATAAGAGTAGAAATTGAAATGGTTGGTTGATTAAACGGCATATTTTTTAAATTTAATTCTCCCATAACTTTTTAATTGATGGACGAATTTCGACAAAACCATGAACCATGAATGAACCATTTGAAAATGTCACGAATCCAGTGGTGTAGTCAGATTTTTTCTCAAAAATCGCTAATAAATTTTTCAGTTTTTTACCTCGAAAAAAAAAAAAAAGAATAGTTGGCCCTGAAAATGAAGATTTATTCATGAAATTTGGTGCTCTAGTGGACTTTTTGATTATCTACCTAATGAAAATAGCATTCCTATCGATATCATGTTTCCGAATTATGGCTTTTTTTGCCTGGTATTGAAATACTATTTTCTTCTTACATGCCAATTCCCATCAACGAGAAAATGAAAAGAAATTCCACAAATTTTCCTACAACTTTACAACTTATGGCTTTTCTTGAGGTACATGCAAAGCTTATGGGAATTTTATTATGATGTTTATCCATCAAAATCATATGGTTCAGATGCCATAAACGAGAAAGTTTGCCGGAAAACGAAAAAAAATTTAATAAAATTTTCCGTTAACAGCTGTTCCTAACGATATTAAATTCCATTGTCGATTGCCATAAGCAAAAAAATGTACCAGTAACCAACTATTTTTTTACTAGATCGCGCCCTTATCTCAACCATTTAAGTACATGCAAACCTTATGGCTTTGGTTTTCCTCTATTAGATTCTTATACGTATGCTTTGGTTTTTTATTATAAGATTGTTATACCTATTCATGTGTTGAAATGCCATAAACGAGAAAATAAAAAAAAAACAATTTTTTCTGCAAAATGAAAATTAATTTTTTATATGCCTAGCACACATACGATCACTAAATTTTCATTTTTGAGCTCAACACTGACATAATTTTCAGTGGGTAAAATCCCAGAAACGAGAAAATAAGTCAGCAAAATCTGTCGTGACCTGACGGTCTATATTGATTGCCATTGAACAGGCCCAGTTGGTACAGACATTTGTCTTGAGAGGAATCCCTTAATGCCTCGCCAATATGCTCTGCTCGAAGTCAAGTGCGCATTGAGCTGTAGTTTGAAATAGAAACATAACACGCTCTGTATATCAAAATATGTAACTTATCCCTAGCTTGCACGAGTCTCCTTAACACTTCTGAGGTAGGTTAGGTTTGAACGTGAGTGGGCCCTTATCATGCCCTCCATTGCGGCCAATGGCCTATTGTGGCTCACCCTATGGTTATATTTCTCCCAGTTTATCCAATCTCTTGAAGAAATTGAGGAATGCATTGGGAGAACAATTTACCAGGTTTTCTGGCCTTACTGTCGTATCGCCAAATATTGAGAATCTGGTTCTGGCCGCTGCAGGGCATGTACACAGAATGTGTTCAGCCGTTTCATCATCCTCCATGCATCTGCATCTTGTGCAAGTCCGATTTTATGCATGTGATGTTTGAGTTTGCAGTGGCCAGTAAGCAAACCTACTATAACTCTGAGATGCGCTCTGCTGTGTTCTAGCAGTTTGTCAGAGACCTATTTTTTCCTTGTACAAGCAATAAATGCTTTGGAATGGGCTAGGCCCGGTAGACTACGCCAGTACTCGAGTCTTTTATTGTCTGCCCAAGCTGTTATGACATTCTTGGCAGTGCTATATGCTAAACCGATTACCGGTTCTGGTCCAGTGAACGTTGTTTCGGCCCCCCTTTTGCTAGGGCGTCCGCTATTTCGTTTCCTTCTAGGCCTGTGTGACCTGGTATTCAGACTAGGGTAACGTTATTGCGTTGCGCCAGTCGGTTTAAGGTGTCTCTGCAGTTCCATACTGCCCTAGATTTAAAGCAGTTGGATTCAAGCGCTTTAAGTGCTGCTTGACTATCTGAAAATATTTTTATTGTTTTTCGTGTGTGGTGTCGATTTTCCAGCTCCCTGGCACACATTTCAATGGCATATACCTCTGCCTGAAATATCGTAGCTAGTTTGCTCATACTGAACGAGCGTTTCACTACTGGGTTCATCCCATATATTCCGGCTCCGACGCCGTCCTGAGTTTTGGAACCATCGGTGAACCAACGTTCATTTGCCCTACATAGGTTGGTTTCATTCCGGATCCAGTCTTCGCTTTCGGGAAAGACCACAGTTGTGAAGGTTGATAGTTTTAGGCATGATGTCTGAGGGCATTCCTAGAATGTTGTGAGCTATTATGCCCTCCAGCATGCCTCTGCATCTCATGACACATGCCTGCGGTAGACTAATGGCCGCTTGATAAAGTCTGTATGTTGCCCATCTTGCCTCTCTTTCCAGAACTATGTGGAGAGGAAGTAATCCAAGGAGGACTTCCATTGCTGCCGTTGGCGTGGAGCGAATGCTTCCAGTAATCGCCAGGCACGCTTGTCTCTGTAGTCCGTTAAGTTTAGCAATGGCCATTTTTTATGTCCCTTGCTCCACCAGACTATAGAGCCATCATTGGACGTATGACGGTCACGTACAACCAGTATACGTGTTTTGGTGACATGCCCCATGTTTTGCCACATATTCTGCGGCATGTCCATAATGAAAGGCTAGCCTTCCGGATAGTCTTCTCCAAGAGCGAGTTCCAATTAAGTTTTTTATCCAGGGCTATTCCCAGATATTTTGCTTCACTCGCAAAAGGAATTGTTACACCATTGATGGAAGGAGGTATTAAATGTTCCAGCTTCCTTTTCCTGGTGAATGGTACTATGACCATTTTGTGGGGGTTAGTGGACATTTCCTCCCTCTCACACCATTTATATATGGTATCCAATATATCCTGAAGGACGTAGGAGATCGTCTCTTCGGATTTATCTTTTATTACTAGGACCAGATCGTCAGCATATGCTTGCAGATAAACCTCCCAAAGCGAGAGAATGGCCAGCAGATCATCCACCAGCAGTGATCATAACAGTGGGGAGAGGACCCCCCCTGGGGACAGCCAGGGGGGGGGGGTCCCGAGGAGGGGGGTCCTGAGGTATATTCGGGGAATAAACTAAATTTCTACTACAATTTCAATAAAAAATATTTCTTGCTGAACTATAGATCTACCTCCTGTTGATTAAATCACTGTCTGAAGAAATCCTGACTACAGATTTCTCCCCTCATTTCGAAGTGAGAAGTTTCTATCAAGATATGTCCTAAAATACATCCCCTCTGAGATACAGGGTGTAAAAAGTACGAAAAAAAAATTGATTTGGTTTTTCTATCTCCAAAACTGCTAAAGGAAAAAATATCAAACCTGGTACACCAATCAAGGGATATCAACGTGATGAATTGAAGTTTTGATTTTTCATTTTTGTAAACCAGTGGCGTAGTTGCGATGTTATGTGGTCATGTTTCCTTTGGACAAGTGAATGGATAAATGAGCGTTTGGCATCAGTTAGGCTCATCGAAACTCAACCTAAAAGTCATACATTCCATGTGTCTGAAAGTGAAGATGATAATTAGGAAAAACTGAAGATATGTGCTGAGTATCAACGTAATTTCATATGTGCAATAATCGCATAATGCTAATATCTTACACCATATCAGAATATTTGTCAACCTCCTGAACATTTTTCAATGTTGGAAGAATCAGAAACATAGTACGGGTGAGTCATAAAAGACCGACAACTCCATTTTTTCATTCATTATATTATTTGATCAAATCGATGTCGTGGAATCACTAATTTTGGTCTCATGCTGACTCACCTGTTCTATGTTTCCGATCCTACCGACATTAAAAAATGTTTAGGAGGTTGACAAATATTCCAATATGTTGTGAGAAATTAGTTTTATGCTATTATTGTACAGAGGAAATTATGTTGAGACTCAGGACTTACCTTCAATGTTTCTCAATTATGTCAGAAACCTCAACATTTAGGTACATGGAATGTTTTGACTTTTAGGTTGAGTATGAATGAGCCTAACTGATTTCAAACGCTCACTTCATTCATTTCACTTGATTAAAGAAAATATGAAGGAAAGTATGACCACATACCAACTTAACTACGCCACTGGTTCACGAAAATTGTAACTTCAAATTATCACCATGATAAATGTTGATTAGTGTACCAAGTTTGATATTTTTTCCATAAAGAGTTTTGGAGGAAAAAAATTAAATCAATTTTTTTTTCGTACATTTGACACCCTATATCTCAGAGAGGATGCATTTTAGGACATACTTTGATAGGAACTTTTCTCCTCGAAATGAGGTGAGGAATCTGTGGTTGGAGTTTGTCCTTCTTATTCTGACTCACCCTGTATATCATATGGAAATTATTAAAGAACATTTACTGAAATGAAAGCTGAAATGAAAGCTGTGAGAGTATGTACCAAGTTATAGACTATTGAAAAATCCGATACCCAGTCGTTCAGAAATCAAATTCATCTAGTTTTCTAAAAATGTCTAATAGACCGTCAGATAGTGACAGATTTAGGTGCCCCATTTTTGCATACAAGCCTCGAATGGGGTTGAAAAGTACATCGATGTTGAAAAATGGAGGGAAATTCACGAGTGGCTCCTGGGGAGAACATATGGAAAAATCAAAAAGAATTTCCATTAAATTTTCGGACGACAAAATCTACTTATCCATTCGCGCCACTCAAGCCATGATGTTTTTCGATCTAGTGACGATGGGCTTGTCTGGGAAAAATCTTGATTTTTCCTTACAAGATTTCGCCCTAATTTTAACCCTTTAGCCACCTGCAACACTCAAGCCTTTGGTATTCCGAAGCCAGGTTCTGTTAATTAATGATTAGGTGAACACGGCTCGCGTGAAAATATGGGCAACATACTTCTATTACTTCTGTTCTGGAAAATCGAATTTTCCAAATGTTCTCCCCAGGAGCCACTCGAAAATTTCCCTTCATTTTACTCTATATCGACGTACTTTTCAACCCTATTCGAGGCTTGTATGCGAAAATGGGGCACCTAAATCTGTCAATATCTGACGGTCTATAATCTAAACATGTTGAAAACCACCGCGTATTGTCACGAATAAAATGTTGTCATGTGTATTTTGGCCAGGAATACTATGTTTTTTGGTCCAAGTGAGAAACGTTAAAATATGACTTCTATAAAATATTCGAGTTCCGATTTCATTGTCAGTTTGTAATCTACCTTTGTAATCCAAGTCAAATTACTACATTGTATTTTAGCACGCCTTTCAATTTATATAAAAAAAAATTAATTGGTTTGTGATCGGATAGATCTGATAAATGAATATTTTGGAACCTTTGGTGTGAATACAATTTAAGAAAAAAGAAACTACCGAAAAACCAAAACTACGTCACAATCAAACTCGACGCGCGTTTCGCCAACGAAACGCGCGTCGAGTGTAATTGTGACGTAGTTTTGGTGTTTGGGTAGTGTCTTTTTTCTTAAAAAAGATAGATCTAGGTTACTATTCTGCAGTTTACCAAATGTTTGTGGCCTACAAAAGATCTCATAACTATCGTGATATCCATTCCAACGAGCCTGTGAATATATTGAAATTTTTCGATGATGAAATCCACGAGGTTCTCCACATAGTGGTACAGGGAATGCACGTGTTATTTAAGGTCTGGCTGATTGCTAATGAGGCAATTTTCGATTCAGGTAGATATTTAATCAACTCTTTCTTCGAATAACACCTTGTATTTTATATTCAAAATTTATTCCACAAAGTTTTACCTTTGCATTACTTTAAAAAAAATCAATCGGTTGCGGCGTTGCCAAGTTATAATTGATAATTTTATTTTTACCACTATTGAACAGTTATGATCATCTGGGCATGGTTTAAGTTATTCAAAGTTTGATAATATTCTTGGAACCCAGTAGTAGCACGGTTTCACGAACACGAATTCAGTGTTTTCTCGACACACTCATACAGGGTGCTTGAACTTTCCATTTTGGTTTTTTAAAATTCAGACGTCATTCATTAGATTTTTTCAAATTTTTCAAATGGTCACATTTCTAGACTGGATCAGATCTTACGTTACTGATCGAATCAAAAAGTTCTATTAAACATAAATGCCAGTTCTGATAGGGAAAAAATTGTACTTGGAGTTCCTCAGAGATCAGTTTTGGGTCCTATTCTATTTCTGCTCTGCATTAACGATATGGTCAACTTAGATATTTCTGGACATCTTGCTTTGTTTGATAATGATACCCAATGAAGATCGTAATGCTCTGGTTCGCACTATTCCTGTTGAAAAATTGGCTACAATGTATATAGTTCGAGGCTCATTTGACGGCTCTAAAAAAGTTGTTCTCTGGTTATTACGTTGTCAATATGATATCTCGCGAACTTGGAAAGTCACCTTTTTCAACTGCATATTACTCATTTATTCAGTCCCACCTACGGCATGCAATTCCTTTCTGGGGTTCTTGCAGTCATTCAAGTTTTATTTTCATCCTCTATAAACGAGCTTTAAAATATATCATCAAAGTAAAGGTGCGTGAATTCTGCAGGCCAAGTTTCATCCTGAAAAAAATACTAATGCCTTATGAAAATTTCATTTTAGAGACAGCTCGCTTGATGCACAAATACAGGAATAAATTCATTAACTCTAACACAAAAAAATTCACACGTCAGGAAAAAGAATCACTCTCCCTTTTCTCACTTCAACTCTCATACCGCAGTCTTTGAGTTATAGAAGCAAGCAAAGGATCCCGCACGAAAATATGGAAAATTGGCTTTTGGTCAAATTGGCGGGAATGTCATTATGTTATAGAGTGATAACAAAGTTTATAAAAAATGTCGTACTTGGGTAGGATTAACAAAGAAAAAGACTGTTTTGTTAGTCGAAATAAGACACATTCAGGATCGAAAGGAATTCATTGGAACTCGTTAACATGTCCAATTATAATCCTATATCTCATCGATAACAGTTCATTAGGGTGTATATGGGGCCTAGTCAAAAAAAATTATTTTTCGGGATTTTTTTCTAGCACTATTTCAGAACCAACGAATCATATATTATTAAGACATCATAGTTTCAGACTATTCCAAGCGATAAAAACGTGTTTTGGTTCTTTATGATTCTCTCTGTTTGAAATGTGAATTAAAAAAAAAAATTATACCCCTACTCTGAAAACAATTGACAGGTTGTTTTTTACTACAAAAAAATAATATGTTACTACTGTTGATTCAACAAAAGATGAGGTAGCTTTTTGATGAATTCAATTGTTTAATATAACCTTTTATTTAGATACAGGGCGCGTTTAATTTTTTTTTAGGTCATTTACAATATTTTCATTCATTTTTTTTCTTTGGTGTTTTGGCATCGACTGCTATAGTAATCAGCCATGTGTTCTGGATAGGCCCTGTTACTAACTCAATACGCCACCTTAGGAGCAGCACTGTTAATTTTTAACGAAACAGTGAATCGGGGAGGATTATTCCGAGCCGACAGGAGCCTCTTTCATTAAGACTTTCACGTCTGAAAATGAAAAAAGATCGCACCGGCTGGGAACCGAACCTGGAACCTCTCGGTTACCAGGCGGAAGCGTTTTTATTTATTATCTCAAAATAACTGTTCCATTAATTTGGACTTAATTCCATTCACACTGTTCTGAAAATGTTGACTATATTTTGATTAAACAGGGTACAGGGTGTCCGGTAAATCTTGTACAATATTGAAACTGGTGATAAACCAGGTCATGACTGTTCAGAATATCGGCATTTCACCTCAGTAAAAATATCACCGTTTTCGAGATAATGGGCATTTTAAGAATTTCTGGAAAATTGCTACCTTACCTTGGATTTTTGAGTGCCATGTATACAAATTGAGACGAATTCAAATATCTTTGCTTGAAAAAATATATGTAAATATATATGCTGACAATATTGTTTCGACACACAGTGTAATCTTCTGAGCGAGTTATAAACTGCTATTCTTCGACACTTCCTCTTCGTCGAAGAATAGCAGTTTATAACTCGCTCAGAAGATTACACTGTGTGTCGAAACAATATTGTCATCATATATATTTACATATATTTTTTCAAGTGTAAATTATTGGAATATTTATTTCCTCCAGATTTGAGTTTCATCAATTTTTTTGAAAAAAAGTTTGACATTATTGTCTGAAAAAAACATAACCAATTGGAAGTGGACCTTAATTTCAAAAGAATGCTCATTTTGTCCAGACTCTACCATGGTATTAAACAAATTATAATTATTTTTGGAGGAAGTGATTTCCATTGAATTAGGCGTGGTTTCATTCTAGGCTTCCATCAACTTTTATACTTACGCCCAAAAATTATTTTATTTCGATTTTATCAATATGAAATGTGGAAATGATTATTGATAATAAATAATAGACTGCTTGGTAGCATTAAATAGTATGTGTATTTAGTATGTAGGCCTAATAAAAGTATCGAAATAAAATGTCGATTATCCGACATGGCGCCGATTAATACGAATTCTTGTGATAAATGTCGCAATTGTCCAAAATCCAGATTCCAACGAAGTTTCAGAGACCGACAGATATACAGGGTGTAACCAAATAAGTGCAAAATTTTTTAGGAGGTGAATCCCTGTCGAAAATTAAAAACTTTTTTAACTCCTGTGCTGTTTCCGTAAAATAAATACAGCATTGTGCATGAACGGATCTTCTGTTAATAGAATTGAAAAAATCTAGTAGGTGGCTGTCACATTTTGTTTGAACAACTTGTGACTTCTGTCGTAGTTTTTTGAAATTATTCCGCTTGTTTCATTCAGTGGTATTTATTTCTTTGTCATGCCGTACACACGTTAATGTGGAGGTAGTGCTACTGCTGCAGCAGCGCTTTATGCAGAACGATATCCGATTGCACAATGCCGCTCAGAGATTCGCTGATTTAGGGGCTATAACCTATAAGGCATTTGAAAAGATTCTTCTTGTAAAGATGTCGTCTATGCGTACGAGTAGATGGAAAATTACATTTTTGTAATATTATTCAGTGCGATGTTGAATAATCGTTACTGTGGTTTATAGTGTATGTTGATTCAAAAAAAAAAACGTTGAATTAGTATTTACTTCTCGTTGAATGCTTCTAAGCAGGTGATTCGCCATTACTCATAATTATTTGATCATTTCGTATTGATAGGATAAAAATAAAAGACATTACTGACAAAGTCTAATGGAGTTGATTTTAGCTCAGAATAACATCACACTCTAATATAATCGAAATTCTACTCCTTCCAAAAATAACCATCGTATGTTTTATACCATGGTAGAGTATGGACAAAATGGGAATTTTTTTTGTAATGAATATCCATTTCCACTTGGTTATGTTTTTTTTCAAACAATAATGTCAAACTGCTGTTAAAAAAATTGGTGAAACTCAAATTTGGCATTTTACCCTCATTTCTTGAAAAATTGTATCGGTTTCTGAAAAACTGTTTTGTACGCCTGAAAGCATCACTAATCAGTAATCTTCAGCGGCAAAAATATTTGAATTAGTCCCAGTTTGTAGACATGGCACTCAAAAATCCAAGATGAGGTTGTAATTTTTCAGAAATTAAAAAAATGCCCATTATCTCGAATACGGTGAGATTTTTACTAAGGTGAAAGTCCGATATTCTGAACAGTCATGACCAGGTCTATCACCAGTTTCAATATTGTACAAGGTTACCGGACACCTTGTATATGAAAGTTATGTCAACTTTGTATGTTGCGTTTCTGAATTATGCACTTTTGAAGATTGTGAATAATGAAAAAAAAATTAAGGGCACCAAATGAAAGGTATCGTTGAACAATTGAATTTATCAGAAACCTAAGTTGTTTTATGCACTAGCGGGTGGTAAAGTACACTTTACCGCCCGGTTCGCCGTGCGTAAAGTGGCACTTTACTGCCCGTGGGCGCATTATGGCCCGGCGGGCCTGAAGTAGACAAAATTCTCAAATTGTCTATACTCATACATCATTTCATGCAATTCCTAACACGAATTAGAATCATTTCAGTTCAATAGAGCAATACTCTTTCTAACATTTGTTCATAATCGTTGGCAATTTTTTCGGTGATGATCTATTTATTTGAAATAGATTCTCCAATATAGCACTCAGCTACTATAGTTTCACATTCCTCATATTATGTTACCCTTAATTATTGTATGCATAACGTATGAAACGTGTAGACCATTGCAATTCAAGTCAGTATTTGTGATTCGCGCTATAAAACCGCTAGTTCATAAAATTTTGTATGTATCACGTGCGTAAAATGCGTTTAAGGCCTGCGGCGTGGATGATGGCCCGATGGCGTTAACCGAGGGCCTACTTTACGCCCTTCATACATAAATAACTATTATGTTCAATCAACAGTTAACAGAAATTTTCTCCTAAGACGTCTTATGAACGCCAATGTGTAAACAATTAACTTTGTGATGATTATGACTTTGTCGACAACTATTTTCGCTAGACAATAAAGTTTATTTATCTATATATCTATATACGAATAACTAAACTTAACATTGTTGAACTTTTTTACGTGACCGCCTCTGCGGGGAACAGGTTATATTTATTTTCCCGATATGCATTTCTCTCCATATTCACCGAGCACATTCAACACTATACATTCCCACCATCATCCACCAGTCATCAGAACACGCCGTTTCTCCTCACACCACAAAAGAACACCCAGCGCAGATTCCCTTCCTGCTTCATCACAACCCAAAGCTCTACCAAAACTTTTTCGACCCAACTGCAGGTAGAACTGAGCTTCACCACCGGTCAGATCATCAGCGTCTACGGAGAAATGGACGACGATGGGTTTTACATGGGTGAAATAGACGGCGTTCGGGGTTTGGTGCCCTCAAACTTTCTGACAGAGGCTCCTGAGCAGTATGGTGCCGGCCAAACGTCTCAGCAGACCGGGGGACAGATGAGGGGAGCTCAGCGAGGAAGGGGCGGGGTGGGGCCTGGACCAGGGGCCAGAGGACCTCCTCCTCCTCCGAGAGAGAACCAGATGCGAGGGAGAAATAAAGGTAATTTGAGGTTGTATTTGAGAGGGAGGGGAAGTGCCACTAGAAATAAGGTATGCAAATTCAAAATGCTAATTTTCAAAGCTCAAATACTATGTTCCTTTGAGAGATTTTTGGTTGAGGTATATTTCACTAATTATGGAATATCTTTATCAAGTAATCAATCGTCAAACTCAATACAGTTGACATCAGCACATGTCACCAAATATAGGGTGAGTCAGAATAAGACCGACAAACTCCGAATACAGATTCCTCACCTCATTTCGAGTTGAAAAGTTTCTATCGAGGTATTTCCAAAAATGCATCCCCTCTTAGATACAGGGTGTGTGGACGAAAAAAATTTAGATTTTTTTTTCCAGAACTCCTCAAGGAAAAATTATCAAACTTTGTACCATAATCAAGGTTCATCAAAAAAAAAAGTTAAAATTTTTAATTTTCGTAAACCATTACCGTAGTTACGTTGGTATGTGGCCATATTTTCTTTGGACAAGTGAGTGGACAAGTGAGCGTTTAACATCAGTTATGGTGGATTCATGCAGCAGTCATAAGTTTTATGTCATGAGGAAGAATATTCGTCAATGATTGGTTGAACCGTTTATTCCAACCTAAAAGTTATAACATTCCATGTACCTAAAGTGGAAATAACTGAGAAAAACTGAAGATATGTCCTGATTCCTAACTCAATTTTGTCCTGATTCCCAAACTCAATTTCCTCTGTACAATAATCGCATAACACTAATTTCTGAACATTTTTTAAAGTAGGAAGAATCGAAAACATAGTACGGGTGAGTCAGAATGAGACCTAACGCATTGATTCCACGACATCGATTTGATCAAATAACATGATGAATAAAAAGAATGGAGCTGTTGGTCTCATTCTGACTCAATCGTACTATGTTTCTGATTCTTCCAACATTGAAAAATGTTCAGGAGGTTGACCAATATTCTGATATGTTGTAAAAATTAGCATTATGCGATCATTGCGCATATGAAATTACGTTGCTACTTAGGTAAAGTATCGATGAGCCTAACTGATGTCAAACGCTGATTTGTCCATTCACTTGTCCAAAGAAAATATGAAGGAAAATTTGACCACGTACCACGAAAATTGAAAATTTCAACTTCAAATTATTACGTTGATAAACTTTGATTAGTGTACCAAGTTTGATATTTTTTCTACAGGAGCTTTGGAGAAAAAAAAATCTTTTTTTTCGTGCTTTTGACACCCTGTATCTCAGAAGGGATGCATTTCACCTGCATACCCTGATGGAAAATGTTGACCTCGAAATGGGGTGAGGAATCTGAATTCGGAGTTTGTAGGTCTTATTCTGACTCACCCTGTATACATTCCGAACATATTAGCTTAATATGGGGAAGGACTCCATGTGAAGTGCAAGGTATTGGATGATTCCTTTTTTAATTATTCAATACCTTTTTTTGTCATTTATGATTAAATTACCTTCAATACAGAAAGAAATTACACGTATGTATTACTAGTTATAATAGAGTGAGGTAGTATAAATGAATAAAAGACAAATACAAAACACAACAATTTATCTCTGATTATACCTACTTATAAAGTTACAATTGAAGAATGGAAAAAGAACAAAATAACCATCTAGAAACAAACATTCATGTCCAGCAGGTTAGGCGTTGTTATGCTTTTATGGTATTACCTATACAGTGCTAGCCAAAAGTCATCTCCCCCCTTTATATTTTGAATGGTTATACCAACTTGAATTATTTAAATTTAGAATGTTATCATAATTGGATGTAAACTGATTTTCTAGTGGTTATTGATGACGTAATCAGCATACAAATTTTGTTAGGTTTGAAGGGTTCGAATGATTGTTTGGATTTTACTTTTAAATTAGACACAGCCTCAAAATATAATTAGTTTGATATTGAAACAGAACAGTAAGATAGCAAGCATGTGCCAATACCTGAAATTTCTCAATCATTATTTTGACATTACATCATTTGTTAAAATAGTCTTCTTTTGAAAAGCTGGATTTATAGATTAACTCGTACCCAGGTAGCACATCATATCGGCTGAATCTTAGTTCCATATTGGGCCAATATAGATATATTGTAAATGAAAAAATGATATTGGTCCAATATGGGTGAATATTCAAAAAACAATATTATATTAATAATATTGGTGGAATATTGGTTGAACCTGTTTTGAATGTAGATTGTCAAATATAATATTGGGTCAATATTGGTTGAATAATTTCTACCAATATCGATAATTCAATATTGTCTATATATTGTTTTCCACATCAAGAATAAATATTGCAATCCCAATATTCCAGTCATATCGATTCTAGGTATTGAAAACTATATTGTATTTCCAAGTTTGATAGCACATTGGTTGAAAATTATTTCAACTTTATTCAACAAATTGTAATAAATCATATTGGGTCAATATTGGTTCAATGATATTTACCAATATCGATAAAACAATATTGTCTTCATATTGTTTTCAATATCTAGAATGAATATTGCAATCCCAATATTCATCTCAAATCGATTCTTGGAATAAAAACTATATTGTATCTCCAAATGTGATTTCACATTGGTTGATAATCATTTCGCCAATATTCCACAAATCTTATTAATTAATATTGGGTCAATATTGGTTCAATAATATTTACCGATATCGTTAAAACAATATTGTCTCCATATTGTTTCCCACAACTAGATTAATATTGATTTTGAATATTAGCCGAATATTTAATGAATCATTAAAATTATATCATGATCAAACCTTAATAAAAATCCGCTAGGTGGATCTACATATAAAACTTCTTCTAAAACTTAAGGAAATATATTAAATACTTCCCATAATATACTTTCAAGATAGCTTACTCAGTGGTTTTGGCGATCAAAAGGCAGACTCTGGTGTTACCTTGATCAACTAAAAGACATTCAATAATTCACCAAGGTATATTCACTTCCACCAATATATCCAAATGATATTGTACCAATATCGACAAATGTTTTGAGGCCATTATTGCTTCAAGAATATTTCCCCAATACTATTTTTGAAATGTCTAAACAATGTTCGACCAATATCGCAAAATGTTCACATTTTGCTTCTCGACAATTTATAAATCCTGCTTCAACCTATCAAAAATTACAGAACGCAAACTTCAATTACCATAGAAAATAAACATTGCAAAGCATCTTCTTATTATGGAAGCTATTAATTATAAAAACAAAAAAAATCACACAAATCAAAAATTGTCATTTTTGTACAGCCAACTATTCGTAAATTTCCCAAATTTATTAAAACAGAGTTCTTTTTGGAGATCGTTTAGTAACAAAAAGTCGTTTAAGGCCGATGTTTCACCCTTTACTGCCAAATCAATCCACATTCCGCTGTTCGGTCACCACTGGTTCACGCGATGAAGCGGTGTCTAGGTCGCTCCACCTAGCGAGTCTTCGGGTTAAGAGATTTATGTGAAAACAGAGTCTTTTGGGAGATCGTTTAGTAACGAAAAGTCGTTGCCGACCGATATTTTACCCTTTACTACCATATAAACATATACGACGTAGGTTCATTACGGCAAGTACCTGTCAAACAACTACTCCCTTGGCTAAGACCTCGACGGGTATTGAATTATATCTAACAAATACTTGTGCAACGTTCCTCAGAGGAGGAGACACAATTGCAAGTGCTTTGCATCTCCGACATTTGCTGTTATTTCGAACTTACAAAGGAGCCTCCTCAAATGAGTCCTTGATATAGGGTGATCAGGGAACCCCTCATTTAAATTGTATATTTTGGCGCATGAAGAACTTTTCCACTTTCACCAGTTCAGAAGATGACTGCTAGTGCTAGTGAAGTACGTACCATTTTGAAAATTAATCTCATACGTGTCGCTCAAACAATTCAAAATAAATGTTCAACAACTGAAAGCTGTAAAACCGCTAGAAAGTTAAGTTGGAGAACTACAAAAACATCAGCTTTTTTAAACATCATTATACAGGGTGTTATATAAGTACGTAGCCAAACTTAAAGGGGTGGTTCTTTGAGTGATTCTAAGACGAAAAGTTCATATAAACATAGGTCCGGTAATGCTTCGTTTTCAAGATACAGGGTGTCAAATTTTTTAAAAGAAATCGTTTTTGTCGTGCATATCTTAATAACCCTTCAAACCGATTTTATTGAAATTTGGCAGTGTTATTGAAGGTCGTAAAGGGCGAATTTAACCTTAACTATATCAAAATTATCATGTCCAGTGGCGTCCCGGAAGGCACTGTAACCAATATTTTTGACAGAAAACATGTGTGCCACTGATTTTTTTGCAATTTTTGATTTGTTTCACATTGAGCAACTGAAATTACAACTTTTTTATATCAAGAATTTTTTCCGTATCTTGCTTTGTTTTTGAGAAAAACATAAAAATCACTTCTTTGCACATCCCTGTGACACAATAAAACATTTCAACTTCTAAACCATCAAAAACTGGGGTCTTACTAATATTTTTTCATATCAATACTCTATTCTAGTCTTAGAATTTTCTATCAAAATTAATGCAATGAAAAAAAAAAAATATGTATGCATGAATTGCAGCACTTGCCTTCGGCTCTTGGCTTCGGCTCGTGCTGCAAAATGGGCTCATTGTTGTCCATGGACATGCAATAAAGACATTTTTATTTATGATTAAACAATTAATATTACATGGAAGTCATCTTTTAATTTTTTTCGCTCATATTACCTGTTTTCGATGAAACAAATAATGTTGTTATGTATTACTGCAGTGTTTTGAAACTAAAGTAAGGGGGCCATGGAAGGAACAACAAATGTTCAAACAAATTTAACTTCATAACTGTCACAAATTGAAACGGTACATACGTAATTATTTGATAGTAATTATTTGAAGTGTTTTCAAGAGTTTTGAGATATAAAATTTGTTACTGATATCTGAAAATGGTTCGGTTTACAAACTCGGAAATGGCCGATATGCATTTTGTCTATGGAATGGCCCAAGGCAATTCCAGAGCGGCTAGACGCATTTATCAAGAAAGATATTCTCATCGGAATGTTCCAAATAGGCAAACATTTGTGAGAATACATGAAAGGCTGTGCGAATCAGGCACCTTTCAAAGGTCGGCTGCTCTTATTGGGAGACCTGCAACGGTAAGAACAGTGGCGCTGGAGGAAGAAGTTTTACATGAAGTTGAGCGTTGCCCCAATACAAGCACACGCAAAATTGCACAACAATTAAACATTTCTCACTTTACTGTATGGAAGATTTTGAAAGAGTACCAACTGTATCCTTACCACATACAGCGTGTTCAAGCGTTATTTCCTGCGGATTTTCCCAAGCGAGTTGTTTATACTACGTGGCTTTTGCAACAACAGGTTGCATCTCCGACATTTTTATCCAGTATATTATTTACCGATGAAGCGTGTTTTTCCCACAATTCAATTATGAACTTTCATAACAACCATATCTGGGCAGAAGAAAATCCCCATGCGGTTATAGAAAATAATTATCAACAGCAGTTTTCCGTGAATGTCTGGGTTGGTATTGTTGGCGATTATCTCAATGGACCTCATTTTTTACCCCCGAGATTAAATGGTCAAGAGTATCGTCATTTTTTGGAATTTGTATTACCTGTACTACTAGAAAATGTCCCACTGGCAGTAAGAGGAGCGATTTGGTTCATGCACGATGGGGCTCCACCTCACTTCAGCATAGTAGCACGTCAATTTCTGGATGAAACTTATGGAGAAAACTGGATCGGTCGCGCAGGTCCACAGTCATGGCCGCCCAGGTGAGCGGATTTAAATCCCTTGGATTTTTTCCTTTGGGGACATTTAAATTCCCTCGTTTATAAAACTCCAGTCAACACTGAACAAGAATTAATCCAACGAATACGGGATTCATGTGATCAGATAAGACATACGCCGGAAATATTTCAACGTGTTCGGGAATCGATGTTAAGACGAGTTAATGCTTGCATTGAAGTTGAAGGAGGACATTTTGAGCAACTATTGTAAGTTTTGTGTTAGTTATTATTGAATGTATTCTTACAGAAACAAATTGCCTAGGTACCATTTTTGTTTCGGTGTGGTTTTAATAAAGGGTGTTTCTTGTTTGATGTTGCTTTGGCATTTCCGGCGTTACCACTGGCGCGCACTGGCCAAATGAAACAAACAATTTTTAAGCATAACAGATTCACCTGTAATCATTAAAAACCCTATAAAAACAATTTTTTTATTGTGTTGTGCCAGGGACGTGCAATGAAGTGATTTTTATGTTTTTTCTCAAAAAACAAAGCAAGATACGAAAAAATTCTTGATATAAAAAAGTTGTAATTTCAGTTGCTCAATGTGAAACAAATACAAAAATTGCAAAAAAATCAGTGGCGCACATGTTTTCTGTCAAAAATATTGGTTACAGTGCCTTCCGGGACGCCACTGGACATGATAATTTTGATATAGTTAAGGTTAAATTCGCCCTTTACGACCTTCAATAACACTGCCAAATTTCAATAAAATCGGTTTGAAGGGTTATTAAGATATGCACGACAAAAACGATTTCTTTTAAAAAATTTGACACCCTGTATCTTGAAAACGAAGCATTACCGGACCTATGTTTATATGAACTTTTCGTCTTAGAATCACTCAAAGAATCACCCCTTCAAGTTTGGCTACGTACTTAAATAACACCCTGTATAAGCCCACAGTTTTTGTTTGAAATTTTTTTTTGCATTACTCAATGTTTTTGTGTAAATTCCGGAATCTCAGTGATTTTTGGTTATGATAATTTTTAAGAAAAAAAATCTAAATGAAGTGATGAATTGAAAAAATTGAGAGTTTCCGGAATTCTTATGGGACCACTGATCCCATACAAAAATTATCTCTTTCTTGAAATCAATGGTTTTTGCAAGATACGGATTCTACGATCGAGAAATTTATACCTGATTGGCGCTGTAATCGAGAACGGACAGGTGCTGTGTTGCCAATGTTCACCGAGTTCATTATGTCCACCCCACTCTTAATAAGTATGCCAACAAACCTGAGCTGGAAGGGATGAGGAAGAAATTCGACTTTTCGGTGATGGTTCTTTGCTGAACTAAAATTTATTTTTTTTTATTTACAAACGAGGTGTTGCTTGCCATATAATTCCTTTTAGTTATTGGTCACAAAAACACTGCGATGTCATTTATGATGATTATGTCACCAGTTCATTCTCACAATACAAATTTAATTGGATCAAGTGTAACCTTCGAGAGATACAGAGGGGGGAGACTTGACTGGCACTGAATATTTGACTCTTGGATACTAAATACTTTCGGAAAATATGTCGATATTTATATTAATCAACAGTCTTGAAGTTCATCTAGTGGCTAGTGCCTACCGAAGTTTCATTCGTGAAAATTTATAAAAGAAAACATTTTGGCTTCTTGAATTACGATTTGGAATATGGAATTCAATTATTTCCAAAAATCAAGACAGCTATTTGGAATATTTTCCGATCTCTTAACAAATATCAAAGTTTTCTCTTCTGGATAGCATGTCTGTAGGGGAACCTTTATATTCCGATAATAGTGACGGAACTTTCCCATTTTCTCCACAACAGTTGGCATTAAATTGAAAAAATTGGTTTTTGTCAGGACCATCGCTATTACATTGTTTCGTATCTAACAATTATATCAGAATTCCACAACTATTGTGATTATATGGCCATCTGAAAACATCGTCTTGTCCTGATTATAAGATTGCAAACCCCAGCAAAACCACACTCATTTCCTTCATACGCAAAAGGATTCAGGGGGACTTGAATTCACCTAAATTCTTTAGCGTAATGAGGCAAAAGATGTCCGGAGGACTGCTCATTGCTAATATCCTATACAATAGGAAAAGTTGGGTCGAAAATCCATCAGAAAACAACTACTTTCCTGGCTAATGCCACGATGAACATTGAATTACATCTCATGAAATTTCCGTGCAGAGTTAGTTCCTACAGGTTATCTCTGCAATTGCTTGGTTGCATGGGAATATTCATCGAAACATTCGGACCACCTATATATCGATTTCGGAGTATTGCTCCTCATCAGTATAGGGTAGGTCTAGCAGTCAATAACTAATGACTGCAACGAATGAATCGACAACCAAACCCATTTACAGACCGAAACTGAGACCGCGCCCGCACAGTTGATTAACTCCAAACTGCGAGCGCCATCTCAGCGCCGGAAGCCCAACCAAGCGATACCCGTGACCACGATCGTCAAGAACGCATATAAAACGGAAAAGACACAATGAGCTTATGACATGAGGCATAAGATGTCCGGAGGACTGCTCATTGCTAATATCCTATACAATAGGAAAAGTTGGGTCGAAAGTCCATCAGAAAACAACTACTTTCCAGGCTAATGCCACGACGAACATTGAATTACATCTGGTGAAATTTCCGTGCAGAGTTCCTACAAGGTTATCTCTGCAATTGCTTGGTTGCATGGGAATGTTCATCGAAACATTCGGACCACCTAAAGATGTCCGGAGGAGTGCTCATTGCTAATATCCTATACAATAGGAAACGTTGGGTAGAAAGTCCATCAGAAAACAACTACTTTTCTGGCTAATGCCACGACGAACATTGAATTACATCTGGTGAAATTTCCGTGCAGAGTTCCTACAAGGTTATCTCTGCAATTGCTTGGTTGCATGGGAATGTTCATCGAAACATTCGGACCACCTATATATCGATTTCGGAGTGTTGCTCCTCATCAGTATAGGGTAGGTCTAGCAGTCTAACTAATGACTGCAACGAATGAATCGACAACCAAACACATTTACAGACCGAAACTGAGACCGCGCCCGCACAGTGGATTAACTCCAAACTGCGAGCGCCATCTCAGCGCCGGAAGCCCAACCAAGCGATACCCGTGACCACGATCATCAAGACCGCATATAAAACGGAAAAGAAATCTGTAGTTCACAATGAGCTTATGACATGAGGCATAAAATGTCCGGAGGACTGCTCATTGCTAATATCCTATACAATAGGAAAAGTTGGGTCGAAAATCCATCAGAAAACAACTACTTTCCTGGCTAATGCCACGACGAACATTGAATTACATCTGATGAAATTTCCGTGCAGAGTTCTTACAAGGTTATCTCTGCAATTGCTTGGTTGCATGGGAATGTTCATCGAAACATTCTGACACCTATATATCGATTTCGGAGTGTTGCTCCTCATCAGTATAGGGTAGGTCTAGCAGTCAATAACTAATGACTGCAACGAATGAATCGACAACCAAACCCATTTACAGACCGAAACTGAGACCGCGCCCGCACAGTGGATTAACTCCAAACTGCGAGCGCCATCTCAGCGCCGGAAGCCCAACCAAGCGATACCCGTGACCACGATCGTCAAGACCGCATATGAAACGGAAAAGAAATCTGTAGTTCACAATGAGCTTATGACATGAGGCATAATATGTCCGGAGGACTGCTCATTGCTAATATCCTATACAATAGGAAAAGTTGGGTCGAAAATCCATCAGAAAACAACTACTTTCCTGGCTAATGCCACGACGAACATTGAATTACATCTGATGAAATTTCCGTGCAGAGTTCCTACAAGGTTATCTCTGCAATTGCTTGGTTGCATGGGAATGTTCATAATGACTGCAACGAATGAATCGACAACCAAACCCATTTACAGACCGCGCCCGCACAGTGGATTAACTCCACTTTTATATGCGGTCTTGACGATCGTGGTCACGGGTATCGCTTGGTTGGGCTTCCGGCGCTGAGATGGCGCTCGCAGTTTGGAGTTAATCCACTGTGCGGGCGCGGTCTCAGTTTCGGTCTGTAAATGGGTTTGGTTGTCGATTCATTCGTTGCAGTCATTAGTTATTGACTGCTAGACCTACCCTATACTGATGAGGAGCAACACTCCGAAATCGATATATAGGTGGTCCGAATGTTTCGATGAACATTCCCATGCAACCAAGCAATTGCAGAGATAACCTTGTAGGAACTCTGCACGGAAATTTCATCAGATGTAATTCAATGTTCGCCAGGAAAGTAGTTGTTTTCTGATGGATTTCCGACCCAACTTATCCTATTGTATAGGATATTAGCAATAAGCAGTCCTCCGGACATCTTATGCCTCATGTCATAAGCTCATTGTGAACTACAGATTTCTTTTCCGTTCTTTAGCGTAACACTACAAATTGCTTATCATGTCAAATATTTAGGGATGTTCTTGGATAAGAAACTAACCTGGAACAGGTTTCTACAACATGTAGTCAACAAAAACAAAGCATCGTTCATGATGTGCAGAAGAGCTTTTGGAAAAACATGGGGACTGAAACAACATCATAAACAGAGATACGTGCCATTAGGACATGCATACACATGAATCTAGACCGTGGGTATGAAAGAAAATACATCTACATTCTATCTGACAGCCAGAGCGCTATAAAAGCTCTTAATTCAATAGAGATAAAGTCAAAGCAAGTCTGGGAATGTATTCCGAGCCTCAATAAACTGTCAAAACGAAACTAGGTTACACATGTGTGGGTGCCCAGGTCCAGAACCAGCGTTTGGAATTAGTAAAACCCGATGCGGAAACCTAATCAATGAGTGGAAGGAATCAGAACACCAAACATATTGGGAACAAATCGAAGGGCATCGACACAGCACATCCATGGTGAGGCACCTGAGCCAAACACTGACGCTCAACCTCAACAGATCTAAGATACGCACGATCACCGGCTTTCTAACCCGACACTGCGGCAGGAAACACCTACACACCATGGGAATAAATAGAGAAACCGTGGACTGTAGACTCAGTGGTGACGAGGAGGAAACAGCCTCTTACCTCATCTTCGAATGCGACGCGCTGCTCAACAAGCGCAACAGAATATTCGGACAGATCAACCTAGAAACAGACATGAATCCGAAAAACCTAGTGAGTAGACTACTAAACCTGGTGAAAAAATACAGGCCTATTCAACTAGGAACCTCTTACGATAGAACAATACAGTAGACCCCAGCTGGTCTCAGTGTTAAGGTAAACGTCAAAGGTAAACCCGGTATCTTGCTCGTCAGCCTTCAACCAATCAACTAACCCGACTATCATCAAGTTTCGATTATAATCATATTGCATGAGCGTTTCACTTCACACATAAATTCGAAAACTTTAAGCCTCTTCAATTTAACGCACTATTTTCAAGTTTATGTCCCAAGTGAAACGCTCATGCACGATTATCATCGACATCTGATTATTATCAGGAAAACAGGATGTTCTCAGATTTCCATATCATCACAATAGTAATGGAACTCTGATATTTTATAACTGTTATATACGAACCAATGTAACAGCAAGGGTTCTAGCAAAAAACAATTTTTTCACTTCAGTGCTATCTGGTGTGGAGAAAATGAGGAAGTTATGTGATTATCATCAAAACAAAAATGTTCCACTACAATGAGCATTCTCAGAAGAAAAAAGTTTGATATTTGTAGAGAGATATTCCAAAAAAATTAACCTTGGCAAATTATTCGATTTAATGTTTGAAACTCTGTATTTAGATATAAAATTGAAATCTAAACTTTTTTAAATGACTTTTTTCGATATCTTGCCATTTTACCCCACTTTTGGCCTCTTCACAGTTATTTGTTTCAATTTGTCGTCATTCCAGTGGTCACATGACATAGTCGATCACCAATTTTTTTTTTCAATACTCTAATATTAAACTATTTTCCCATATGTAACGTACCTTATGGCGGGCACTGTACATCATTTCCCGCAAGATTGCTTGTCCAACTTTAAATTCATAGAAATCATAAATGTTTGCAAAATGGTCTATTTTCACAGGATTTTCCAGATTTTCTCAGAGGAAAATACAACGATATGATCGGAAAAAAAGTTGTTTTGTAGGTTTTTCAATTCTCTACAAAAGTTTCACTAAATGTGAAATGATTCCTCTCAAGATATTTGTAAAAAAACAAAAAAGTGGTAATTTTTGCCAAAAATTATGTTAAAAAGTTTCCACAAGCGATTTTGCTGTGGCAAACACCGGGGTTTTCATTTAAGAACTATCTTTTAAAAGGTAGATTATTTGCATCTTCATTCAAGTAGGGACAAACGTCTATTGGTTGGCCTATTGAGACGATTGCAGATTCAAGCCATTGAAACGTTATGAAGAACAATATGTAAAAATGACAGAAGTCCGAAATGAATGTAACCAAGCAAGCTTAATTATTTCCTATAATTAGCCAAAATAACTTTTGGTACAGAATTCCATAGACAACATTTATCCGTTGTGAAAATTTCAGTTGTAACATTAGAAGCTTATAGATGAAGAAAAGTGTACTTCTATACCTATCTACTAACATATTAAACATAATTTTGCTTGAAATTTGTTCTTTTTCCACACGTACGAACGGCTCTCAGAAATCTTTAGGTGACTTGTGCTAGCTAGGTTTGACGAGAGCCTTACTTTTCAACGTATTATCCCTAGCATGGTTGGGAACAAAATGTCCTTTTAAGTTTTTCAGTCGTAGATAATTAATTTTCGAACTATTTCGTGTTGGCACTTCTCTCAGTCCCGATTGATATACTGTAACTCATATTCTTCATATACAGGGTGTTGCTAGTAACGTAGGCATTTGATTTGATTCCTATTCTGCAAATAATTTGATAATTTTATATTCCATCAACTTCTTCTGGGTACAATAATAGCTACCAACACTTTGATGAGAATTAAAGAGAAATGTGTAATAAATACCATCACACACTTGCAATGTTTTGATTTTTCGACATATATTATTATTATTATTTGCCGTGGCGACTCATTCATTTTTTATGGTACTTTCACATTTCAGCTGTAAGGAAACCTGGAAAACCTTCAGCACAGATATATTACAGTATTTTTTATGTTTTAAAAAAATCCAAACGAGAAAGACACAGAAATCCTATATCTATCATTTTGTTACTCACATCTACAATCATAGTCACTATATGACTCTTGAACAATAGCAGAAAGGAAACCAAATGTACTACTTAATGAATAACGTCTTTCATACCTTGTGCTATGCGCACAAGTCCAACTCGAGCCTTGCAAATGCCTATTGATTTAATACTTAGTGTTCCCGTATATAAGGAGAGTTCGAATTTGAACTAGGAAACCTGATTAGTCATCTGAAGATTCTTGGTTTCGAAGAGGAAGGTTATACAATACCAGTCAAGCTGTATAACCCCCATCTTTCAGGCTGTATGATTTATATCTTTTTTTTCCAGTGTATAAACACTAAAGTAAAACACGATTAAAGTTTCACGGAATTCATTATACTCGCGATTTGTTTTGCTACACTGTAGCCTTATCAAGCGATTTTGGTATTCTAGCATATTTTTCTTTGGAACCTTACTAAATATTTTTTCCTCATGCTCATCTTTACTAGGTATACACAACCTATCAAATAAAAACAGTGTACTTGGGAATTGATTACTAACTTTCCTAATTATTATCTAAATAAAAAAAAACAGTATTCCTGGACAATTATTAAGAGAATTATTTCAATGAAGAGAAATCATTAAGGTCTAATTGGTCCTTAAGTAAACAATTAGAATTTCTCAGTTTATTAATTTCTGAAGTTTCTAAATAATTAAGCTTGATACCTTTATTTTCGACATGAAGAATTTCGAAGTTTTCATCAAAGTGCTGATCTTCTAAAATATGATTAGCGTATGTTGAGCTTGTTTTCTTTTTCAAATAACTCGTGTGATGTTCACGTATGCGGTTTTTGAACCATCTACCTGTCTGGCCTACATATACTTTAGGGCAAGACCCATAATTCAATTTGTAAACACCTGATTCATCAGATTTCTGTGTCCAATCTTTATTATTTTAAATTAACCTTCCTAACGTATTATCTGTTCTATAAGCTATCCTTAAATATTGTTTATGCAAAACGAGGTTGATTTTTCTGTAGCTGTACCTGAGTAGGTTAAAATTCTGTAGTTATTGTGAATACTGCGTAGACTTCTTGAATAGCCTTATTATGTAGTTTTTTTAACAATAATATCATCTTTTAAATCAACCCGATATCCATAATTAACTGCAATTTCCTTAATGATATTTAATTCTTTTTTTAAATTTTCTGCTGATATTTTATGTTGGTATGGATGTAAAGAATTACTGTGCATGAAGGTTCATGAAAAATTGGAAAATTGTGTTTGTTATTGGATTTACTTATTATTAAATCTAAAAAGTTAATTGAATTTTCTTCTTCTATTTCTACTGTGAATTTTGTGAATCGTAATGACATTCTTGTGGGTCAAATTGTCTACTGGTACCTTCAAAACATACATACATATCAGTACCAATACAAGAACTATTGTGAGAATTGAAGTTTGTGAATTATTGTTTAGAGGTTATCCTTGAAAATTTCCGCTAGAAGGACTCATAGAATTTCCCATGATCAAAACTTCTGAAGAATAATAAAACTTATTGTCAAACTGAAAGTAATTTTGTTCAAGATATATAGACAGAAGGTATAGTAACTCTTGTTTGATAACCAGATTGACGTTCTTTTTTCTAATAAAGCTTCGACTAAGAGTATGGTATCATGAGGAGGTATACAAGGAAAAAGGTTCTGAACGTCAAATGCGATTATTTTTGTATTATCTGGGACGGTAACGTGCTGAATTTTAGCTTTCAATTTTTGTGACCTTTATTATTTATGAACTTTAGAAATTAATGAACTTAAAAATTCTAATAGAGAATATGCACAATTTTTTTTATTTGTTTAATCAATTTTTTACTTCGTTACAACATAGTAAAAAATATAAATACGGTTGAAAGTCTTGGGATTAATTTTTTAAATAATATATGAAATACTGATTGAATTTGACCTATTTGAACGCCTCCATTTTCGCGCGCTGTGGATGACGTCACATGGCGCGATCAGTGTTGTTCTCCTTCAGTGTCATTCGTTAAGACGTACTCTGATTGCTCTACTCGCTTGAAGTTGATATTTTATAAAAAAGTAAGACAAATGCAGTTCAAGTGTTAGAGAGAGATGAACATATGTGAAAGTGATCTCGATCAACCAGAGCAGTGTTCAATGAACAAGCCTTTCTATAGTTATGGCCATTGACACTATTGACAGTTGTTATTAATTAGGTTAGGGATTTGCAGTTTTAATCGCTATTACGATAATGGAAAATGCTAAAAAAACATTTTATAGGTATTGTCTAGTACCGGAATGCCAAAACACAATTACAAGTACACCAAATAAAGTATTTTTTTCTGTTCTAAGAGATGCGAAATTGCGAGATAACTATGTTTATACCTGCCTCACCTAAATTACAAAAGGAAAACTATCATTTGAAAAACTATTACTACTTATCAGTTCAGGTATTGTCGGATTGTGCTTTGACAAAACCACTTTCAGTCATTGCTCTTGATAATTTACAATGGACCTTTACATTTATGAAAAATAAATTGCAAAACTCTTTTATATCCATAGATTCTAGTCTAAAACGTCCATTTAACAAAGAGTTACACTATATTTTTTTCATTTTGAAAGAATATCTCATCTGAAAGTGTGCCGCTGACGTCACTTGATCAACTCATAGAAAAAAATCCACATAGCTACTTTTTATTGTATTCGTAACTTTCAAATTTCCTGAACAGACCATCTTTTCGATGAAGAACGAGCATTGACAACACCGCAAATCATTATGACAGTTCTCATGCGACAAAAGTTATCTCGAGATTTGAGGTTAATGTTTGTTTTTTTTTACATTCGACATTTACTGATACATTTCATTAATACTGTAGCGAGGTGCTATTATGACCTATCTGGGTGTGAATTTATTTGTGTATTAAATGGATGATGTTGTGCAACAATGAGTCAAGCCACATTTTTTAATAATTGAGCTATCACAGTCATTGGAATCGCCAAAGTGTTATTCTACAATAAGCAAAAATGATCCAACCCTCAATTGTAAGGGGCTCCATCCACTGACGGTAGTATTAAGCCACATTCCATCATTCCATGATCTACTAAACTATTTTGATATTTTTTACGAAACTAGCTGACTGTGGCTTGACCCATCATTGCATAACATCATCCAAATATGGAAAGGCATCGTGAAGGGAAGTTCGTATAATATACCGAGGGTAGATTATGAGATGAGTGACTCTTTCTATTTAACAAATATGAATTTATTTTTTGCAATAACTAACATTTAAAATCGTTCCTTGAACGCTGCTTGAATACAGTAACATTCAGTTGGAAACGTTCTTCACAAAAACATAATATTTCTGTTTTTTACACAAGGTTTATTCATTGCTTCGAACCACATTTTACAATGCGCTTTAGGTATTTAGGAGCATAAAAAATTGTTTATTAGAATATTCACTGGTGTTTAGACAACCAGATATGATGCACTTTTTCGACATGTTCACAGTTATTGCAGGGATACAGATACAGGAATGAGGAAAAAATGTAGAGCACAAACAACAAAAACATTTCAAAACTTTGAAAACTGCATTAACCTCAAAAAAGAAATCAAGCAGGGCCTGTTTGGTTGCAGCATACATATTTGATGGAACTGCTCTACTTGTATTGAATATTAAAGTAGGCAAACGAGTTGAACAGAGACAAACGATTCTTATTGATGCTCCGTGAAACAGACGAATGAACCCATCTGCTATCAAATGACAACTGTCATACGACACATTATATTCAAATGAGAGTTTGAGATTCCACGGTGCACAATTTTTACAACGTTGCCAAGTCTAGTTTTGATGAACGTGACGTCACGAAACCACTTTTCTTCTGATTATAGAGAAACTAGAGGTCAGAAAAAATGAATAAAAATTCCCGAGTGATATTAGCATATACACTTTCTAATTACAGTGTTTTCTCATATGTCGTGGAAAGGTCTATTGTCACTAGACCAAAATCGCACTATATAATGGAAAACACTACAAATATATAAATAAAAACAAATTTTCTATGAAAGAAGACTTGTACAGTATGAATATCATCACAGACAAATTTCATAACGTGCCATGTGACGTCATTCTTCGTTTCGACCAATGGTGATTCGTTTCGCAAATTTGAATTCCGCGCGCTTATTATGCACTTTTTGATTAAAGTTTTATGGAGTTAAATACAAACTAAATGATAAAGTAATGGTTTAGGTGTAATGTCAAGACAATAAAGTACCGGAGATAAGAAAATCAAGTAAATTTAAATCACTTGCATATTCGCTATTGTTTACACAACGACCAATTAGACCCTAATAATTCCCCTTAATTGAACTTATTCTCCTAATAATTAACTATGTTCAGGCATACTGTTATTTGCTAATTTTTTTCCTTTGGTATTCAGCATCGACTGCTATGGTCATTAGCCATGTGTTATGTGTAGGCCTGGTTACTAACTCCATACGCCACCTTAGGAGAAGCACTGTTAATTGAAATGCAACAGTGAATCGTGCAGGACTCACCCCAGTCGAGTCACGGAATTTTAATAATTTAGTCGGTCAAATTAAACTAAAAAATCCCAGTCGCAACTGGGGCTCGAACTCCGGACCTTTCGACTCAGAGTCGGACGCTCTAACCACTGCGCCACGTCCCGACATGTTATTTGTTATTGATTTAGATAATTAGGTAAGTCAGTAATCAATTCCCATGTCCACTGTTTTTAATTGATAGGTTTTGTGTAGACCTAGTAATTGAAGATAAGCATTAGGGAAAAGTATTTGAGTAAGGTTCCAAAGAATAATATGTTAGAAAACCAAAATCGCTTGATAAAGCTACAGTGTAGCGAAACATGACGCGAGTATAATAGATTCCGTTGAAATTTAATTGTGTTTTACCTTAGTGTTGATACTTTATATCTTTGCCTCTCTGAGCTAGACTGTACTAGACTGAAAATATACAGGATGTTTGGTAAACATACGACAAAAATTCGATGGGTAATACTCTGGACCTTTCTAAGAATATTTTGTCCTATGATGATTTTTGAAAACTTGTTTTTTTTTCTTACATACAGGGCGAACAATATTATCGACAAGAACAACATTTTATTACCAAAAAATACATGTGAAGTTTCCAAATCTACAAGAACTGTTGAAAATGAATACCTTCGGTGAGGATGCAAGAATCCAATTTTTTCCTCAGTGACGGCCAAACACTTTAAAAACCACCAGGGTCGTTTCTTAGTGAGTTACACCCAGCAATTATCCAATTTCGCAAGTCTTTCACTTTTCCACTGAAATAGTGTAAACTAATGCCTTTAGATGTCCCCATAGGAAATAATCCAGGAGGTGTAAATCCGGGGATTGAGCAGGACATCGAAAAGGTCCACCTCGACCAAACCAGTGATCTCTGTATGTTACGGTTAAAACTCACAAACAACCACTTTAAAATGAGCTGGTACAATGTGACTTTTTCATGAAGAGGTCGATGAATACTTTGGAAGGTTTTTCTGTCAGGAATATTATGGTGAGATGTACAACCGCCTAGCTCATAATGAATTTCCAAAATCAAGTCTACATAAATAAAATGCATGTCAGTCTTCTCGACGTTTGTATATAGCAATTCAAGATACAAAATACAGAACATAATACAAAATACAAAATACAGAACATATACGTCAAACTGCCAAATGTCATTCAGTTTCAACAGTAAATCGTATGACAAAATCCGGGAATTTGATTCCCAAAATACTTGATATGCTCACAAAATATTCACAGTGTTTGTATAATGTACTGAATTAACGGTGTAGTTTTTAATCATTAATATTTTTTGCGGTTGTGTGAAGACGGATTTTTATTTTTTGGAAGGAAACCAGTTGTTGATAACCTACGCATTGACGGCAATTGTCGCAAAATGGTGAGAACAGTAAAGAATATCGAAGATAATGCAGTTTCTCCAATTAGCGCCGGAAAGATAACACGCGTGCCTCTAGCGGTTCAAATGAAAGCTACCTACAAACTATAGAACCAGCAGTGGACTCTGTAACTATAAACGAAAGTGTTTTTCTACTTTGGTACTCTGTTGTGAGATTTCAAAGCAATTGGCTACAAAACGAAGTGAATTTTCTTAATATTGTTTAAATTCGATAATAGAATCATAAATTCGCATAATAGGCCAGTGCCGATGCCTTTGAAAATTGTGAAAAGTGATACAAAATTAGAAAAGGACGATACCCATTGGAAAAGTAAGAAAATATAACAAAAATAAAAATAATTTACGGATGATTTGAGGCCAGGAAATGGGAGGGAGTGAGATTTTAAGGATGGAAAACGGTTTATCACGATTTCAGGCAAAATTGTAGGAAATAAAAAGATTCACAACTTTTGTATCAACACTTTTTCCACATAACCTCAAAATTTATGCGAAAAATAAAAAAAAACGACCTTTTAGTTTTTTATTTTTATCTCCCACAAAAAATTAATTTGAAAATATTTATTGTTTCTCCTTAATTTGATTTAATATCGAAAAAGCACCCTAATTTTCAATCGAAAACTCTCACGTCAAAATATTTGCTTTTTGAAAAAAATCGGTGTGCTTTTTGTTCGTTGAAGTCTCTACTTTCTGGTGGTATTAAAAAATACAATACTATGGCAATTTTCTCAGAAGATGTAAACAAACTCGAATTGGACAATTTTTTTAACGTTATGTAAAATTTTGAGCTATTTATTGAAATTTACACTTTAATTACTCGAAAAATGTAACTTTCCATATACATTGATAAATAAAAAAATTGCAAATCGAAAAATACTACTATAATTAACAACCTAATAGGTTTCAAAGATTAATTCTTAGAAAATTAACTTTTTTCGCATGTTTTTTGGAATCTCTATGTTTCATGGATTTGCAATTTTTAGTTTATCAATGTAACATGTAAACTTACATTTTTCGAGTAATTGTAAGTGTAAATTTTAGTAAATACATCAAAATTTTAAGTAATGATTAAAAAAATTGTCGAAATCGTGTTTTTCCGTTTTTTGCATTGTCTGAGAAAATTTGCCATAGTAATGTATTTTTTATATACCATAATAATGTAAAGATTTCAACGAACACAAAGCAGACCGATTTTTTCCAAAAAGCAGATATTTTGACGTGAGAAATTTCGACTGAAAATTAGGGTGCTTTTTCGATATAAATCACATTAAGAAACAATAAATATTATTAATCCAAAAAATTACATTGTGTTTGAGACATGAAAGTGAAAATTTTCATCAAATTTCGTGGTGAGAAAAAATTTTATTTGTGGGAGATAATAATAAAGAACCAAAGTGTCGGTTTATTGGATTTTTCTTTTGGTTATGTGAAAAAAGTGCAAAATGACACTTGTCTCGAAGTATCATCATTTTATGATTGATGAAATGACAATATTGTGTCAAATCACACCAAGTGAAGCATGAATTCGTTTATTTCTAACGACCTGGTTTTCTAGTCATAATTTCTAATGACTGGTTACCATCTTCTGTGATTCCGGTGGTTTGTTGAACCCTTCCCGCGTTACGAATTTCTTTTTTATCGATGATGGCTCTGAGAAGAGCCTTGGCTGGGGCAGGGTTGTTGTTGAAATGGGTTCTTTCAAACTTCTTTGCATTTAGTTGGACTATACTTCGGTGAATGTTTCTCTGAAAAATAAATTAGTGACTAGTCATCACCTACTCACCGAATACAGCTTGTGGAGGAACACATTTTTTTTATATAAGACTCAATACCCAGATTGTTGATGATAATGTTAAAATTACAGAATATACCCCTACAAAACATTCAGATCACTGAGAATGGCCGTTTTATTCAAGGGCAGCATGGAAGTGCAGGCCTCGAGGACAGTTGATACGTGAATTTTAGTTAAATTCGTCACTTGATTGATCCTGTCGTATCTGTCGAAGTTGTTGAGACTTAGTGATATTTGGCTGTATAACGTGTATGTTCTGTATTTTAAAGTGAAACTGTTATTCGCGGAGTCCTCTATCATGAATCGTTAAACGAACAACGAGATGACTGACATGCATTTTATTTCTGGATTTACTGACAGCATTTCGTTACAAGCTGGACAGTTGTACATTGAACGATTTTCTAACCATAATGTTCATGACAGAAATATATTTAAAAATATTTATCAAAGTCTCCATGAAATAGACACATTGCTCGTGAGTTCCAACACATAACCTACAGAGATCGCTGGATTGGTCGAGATGGACCTGTTCAATGGCCTGCTCGATCCCTGGACTTAAACTCCCTGGACTATTTCCTATAGGGTCTAATCTCAAGCTAAACTACTCAATATCATCAAAGTAAAATGTATTCTAAGAATGGTCCAGGAAAGAATAACTTGAATTTTTGCCATATGTTTTCTAAACACTCTATATAGCAACTGCTGAAATATGACAGTTACTTTCATAGGTACCTATGCTTGGAATAATAACAATACTCCCTCCTAAAAACTCGTAGACTGCACCCAAAGGCATAGCCGTGCGGGTAGAGGAAGGCTATTATTAGTATTTGCCGTGGCGTGCTCCACGGCGATTTACTGGTTTTTTGTGGCGTATTCACTTCTCAGCTGTAGGAAACCCCGAAAAACCTTCAGAATGGAAGACAATAATTCAGCACAACACAACACAAAAAAGACCAGCGAATTATTGAGTTCACAAAATGAGCAAATTGATTGAAAGTCCCTTTTGCAAAACAATAACAGGCCGAAAGGTTTATATCCTGTTTGCACACTCATTGGTCTCAGCAAGCTGCAGGATTTTCTCAAAACCCATGACCGTATATTGCCTTTCAATACGTGTCGGATCTGTACCAAGGTACAAAAATTATTACAAAGCTCTACATCAAAGGTTGAAGTAACTGCAAATATTAAGAATCTAACCCCTTCTGAAACAAGACAAATCTAGATCACAAATTATTGAAGTGATTAGAGGTACTTTTGTACTTGAACAACCTATTCATGATTTCGCTTGAACCCAGTCTACACAATCTATCAAAAAATTGTGTGGTTTCGTATGTTCGGATATCATTGCGGACTCTGTCACAAATTCAATGGCATTTGCAAAACAACAACTCCAGTTCTTCTTAATAATTTCTTATTTTGAATTCTTACTCGATTACAATTCACACTCAAAGAACTCACCCACTGTAATATTAGAAACGTTCCATATAATTCCTTGTGATTTTCTATGTTCTTCAAGGCAAGCGTGTGATGTTGAGATCTGTTCTTTGATTTATTTCATACATTCATTGAAATGAAGCTCAAAGAATGGATCAGCTTTAATTGTTTTTATGTTCGGATTTGCACTAAGAAGTGGTTTGCAATATTGCTAGCTCTATCTCTACCTCTTTTATGCTGATTTTTGACACAAAAAGACTCGTTAATTTCAAATGCATGTTTTTCGATACGACATTTTTCAATAGAACATGTAACTTATCAAAACGATTTTTCGAGTATAAAATGTAAGATACTCGTACATTGATAAAAATACTTCAATTTATATAATTTGAGATCTATAAAATATAAAGAATCATCAGTTGCTTTTTCCGTCGATGAATTTCATGAGTGAAAATAATTTCACCTCGAGAGAAATAAAGATTCAATAGCCCGTCAGCCCGCTTCCAAAATGTGTAATGTTTTATAACGTATAGGGCATTCGCAACGTATTAGGGTTTTGGTAGTTATAAATATAATGATCAATGAACAAGCAAAATTAGCGCTTGCACGTGGAGCATAACAATAATAATTATTATTATACATTATTTTCTCAAAGACATGCATAAACACGTATAGATTCAACGATTCCCAATTTCTCCCGTCTGATTTTTATTCGATGCAGTATCGTTTGGTATGCTTGGCATACACTATCATCAAAATGTGTGATTTCTTTATGCAATCAACAATTAATAATCAACTAGTTTCTGACAAATTCTACACGTGTTTATGCATGTATTTGAGACAAAAGTTTGACAAAATTGTTAAGGCTTTCGCGGCCAGGGTTTTCAGTGTCACAATTTTCACTCAGGTTTGAAGGCCGTCGTTTTTTGGAATTTCTTCCTAACGTTTCGCTAGCGCGAGTGGCTAGCTCCTTCAGAGGCTTATATATACATCATGAATAATCTCAGATGGCTGGATATTCCGTCTGTGAAGATTGTATTTACCCTGATTCAGGTAGTCTTGTTCGTTAATTATCGTATCTGGATTTGACCCCTTTCTACCTGCCGGCTTATTGACGTTGATATCCTTTGTTATTTCAGAATTGCTTATTACCGTAACTGGGTTAAGCATATTTTCAATAAAATTAAATGACACCTTTTTGCCTGCTGTCTTAATGTCGTAGTTTTCATTTATTATTTTGGAATTTCAATGAATGGGATTCCATATTCGGTTGACGTTAACAGCTTCCTCTTTTCTGATAAAATTCTCCTTGTGTTTGTGGATCTCTATTGCCTCCCGTACAAGTCGGCTATGGTATCCCTGGTTGGGGGCAAGAAGTCCTCAAACAGAATCTTGTGGTTTCCTTCACTGAGCGCGTGTTCTGCCACTGCTGACTTGTCCGTTTGGCCGAATTTGCAGTTCCTCCTTCAGCCTTGTTCCCATCGATCTTTTTGTAGTTCCGATGTATACCTTTCCGCAAGTGCATGGTATGCGATATACCCCTGCTGCAGATAGTGGGTCTCTTTTGTCTTTTGCCGACCTAAGGCTTTGTTGTATTTTCTTGGCGGGTTTGAAGACCGTTTTTATGTTGTGTTGCCCCAAGAGTTTTCCAATTCTGTCTGTGACTTTAGGAATATATGGAAGATACGCACGTGCAACTATCTGAGCCTCCACCCTACTTTGTCTCGTGGAAGCCCTCGGTTTCATGGCCCCGTTGATTTCGGGTACTTGGAGGTTGCTTGGACATGTTCTAGTTCATCCTGTAGAACATCTCCTAGAGAAACGATAGGAAGAAATTCCAAAAAACGACGGCCTTCAAACCCGAGTGAAAATTGTTACACTGAAAAAAAATATTATTATTATTGTTATGTTCCACGGGCAAGCGCTAATATTGCTTGTTAACTACCAAAACTCTAAAGGGCATACGTTATGAAATCATTACACATTTTGGCAGAAGGGTGACGGACTACAACATGACATTTCCTGTCAAAAATACATTAAATGAAATGTGAATTTTGTCAATTGACGGAAGCTCAATTAACCTTTTTATCAATATTAAATTTCAAAAAAATTATAAACCCAAGAAAATGTTTTATTTACGGCCAGTTGTATGGGTCCAGTTCAACTACGGATGGACTTACCAATGGATCAGAATGTGATTGTCATTGATCGAATGGTGTTGTAAGGGATCCCTTTCCAGTTCTATGTCCAAATTGGGTGATTGTTTATGAACCACTTCAAACTGCATTTCAAAGTCGTACCTTATTTGCATGTTATCTGTCGTTGGACAGGACTTCTAGAGAGATGTGTTTCAAAGTCTTCAGATGTCTGATCAGATTTCCTGTTTTTAAGTTCACTGTCTGCCTCATTCTGAAGGCACTCATTACACATATGTGCAATGGTGTAAGGTTTATCATTACCTCTAATGCTGTAGTAGGGCACGCAAATATCGCCCTTGTGATTCCCAGACAAGCTAGCCGCTGCATTTTCTTCAGCTTGACTTGTGCCGAAGTTTGTTGCACCTTTGGCCACCATATTAGTTAAGTATAGGTGACCATGGAATTGGTGATCGTTTGGTATGACCGGTACCACTACCTTTTAACTGTGATGCCATGCACGAGACCGGTGACCATGCTGGGGAATCGAACACAACCCTACGCTTGAGAGGCGAACGCTCTACCAGTCGACCACCACGGCCCATATCAAAATGATTCTTCTTTTCAGCATTGATTCTTTCTTCTAGTGATCTGGTTATGGAGTCATCTGAGAAGCACCCTGTATGTCGATTGAAGCATAATGAGCTACATGTTTCTGATAACTCTTTGGGCAATATTTGGTCAAGAATGGAAGCTCTCTTTGCAAAATTCAATGAGCATTACTTCATGATATTTTAAATAAAGTTCATGTAAAGCTATGCTTCAATGCTTGTGTCATCAAAGAAAAATAGGATAGAACTGATCATGATATTTCACATTGACCATTTGGAATATCATGGAAGGTTGTGTGCAGCTCTTGATTTCGAAACATCTATATTTCTATACAGAGAGATGAAAATCGGAGGATAATAAATTTAAAAAATCGTAAACTCAGTCTGATGGTATGTTTTCCCCGAGTTCTCATTTCTCTATGAGTTATGAATGCTAATTGTGCCCGTTAATATCGTTCCTACTTACCGCTTATTATTATCAATAATGATAATCTTTCGTGAAGACTCGTTTGAGTGTACCTAGAGGCATAGCCTATGTGGCTTTTGCCGGGGAAGTTGTTGTTTTCTGATAGGTATTATAAAAAATAGTTTCTTTTCATTTCAACCATCTGAATGAAAATGCAAATTTTCACTTTCAGATTTTTTGTCTCAATATCTATCAGATGTAGTTCAATGTCCAGCGTGACTTTTGCTAGGGAAGTAGTTGTTTTCTGTTAGATATTACAGAAAAGTAGCTTCAATTTATCGTGGGTTTTTTCCATTGTCATAGGAGTCATGTTTTGGTTCAATTTTCAATTGAGAATGTTTCTATTCACAACATGAATCCCTTTCAAGAGAGTTTATCTTGTACGATGGAAAATAGCCACTAAAGTTTGTCTTTCAGTCGCAGATAATTCCACAACTGACTTTATGAACATCCTGTTCATATTTTCAATAGAATCAACGGCTATTATATTATCTATTATATTCCGTAGTCGGTACAGACCCATTGGCTAAGTAATGCTTTTTAATGTTTTCTTTCTTTAAAAACATGTAGTTTATACCGAGTTTCAATACCAAGCACCAACACTGAATATATGCTGTTTCTGATTAGTGTTTTTCTACCTTCAGGGATCTTTTATGAATGAAGTCCTGTATTTTTTGTCACAGAAAGATGTTCTAGAAGTTTTGTTACTTTTCCTGGACACATGTAATTCTCAGATCTCGTAGTCGTTTTCATTCCGGGGTATTCTAGTGTGTCATAGTGCCCTGGTCAGTTTTTCTAAGATTTCTTGAGAGATACATTAGTAATTCTTTCTGTTAGACACTATTCTTATGTTTGAAGTTAAAAATAAAATATATAGTCTTAAGTATGAGTTACTGATCGAGTTTATCCAGTATACGTGAATGAATACCCAAACCAATTTTTGTTTTCATTGCACTTCGTATCTCGTATCTCGTAACTTTGACGGTTGATTCATATTCATTCTACTTTTCTGATTTATGTAATGTAATGAATCATAATGCGCCGTGGTGATCGGCTGGTAGAGCGTTCGCCTCTGAGGCGTGGGTTCCATTCCCAGCAGGGTCTCAGGTTTCGTACATGGGGGTTGAACTCCCATGTACATGGGAGCTTCTCGTTTTTCTTCTCCCAGCGTTAGAAACCTTGGCCTTGACAAGCCCTTGCAGTGGCACAGTATTTATACTGATATTTCATCTTCTTCCTGATTTAGCATTTCTTCTTCCAGACCCATTGTTGTCATATGTTTGTTGAGCCCTGTGAGAAGTACTACTAATATTCTAGCGCTTCTCTTCTGGCTTAGTAGATATTTTGTGAATGTTAGCTGAGGTTGTTTGATAAACTTTCTGGCCTGTCTCATTCCTGGTGAATTATTCCATCATTCTTGAGATTCCTGTTGGATCCTTGATATGACGTTTGTTTTTACTAGAGCTTTTGCTATACCGAAAATGGTTCTGGGCTATTCAGGGCCTTATTTGCTCTTTTTCGGGCTAGTTGGCCCCTTCATTGCCTCTATAACCTTTGTGATACCCAGGCTAGAGTCAGTCTATTCTAACTGCCTGCCCAGCTCTTTTAGGGATTCTGGTCTAAAACGAACTTTGAGGTAACTCGCATTGAGTTGACTGCTTTTATTGCGACTTGGCTGTCTGAATAAATTAAAACGTTTTTTTTTTCTGATAACTAATGCCTTAGCACAATGGTTTATGCCACGATTTCCACTTGAAATATCGTCACATGTTTGCCTTAGCTCAATGAGATTTTTATCTTCGGCTTGGTTCCATAAATGGTTCCATAAAATCAGTTTTTGAGTCATCCGTGTAGACAGCGATTTCCGAGTTGAAGAAGGCCCCCTTCTTCCACGCAATCCTGTTCGTTCGTCTTAAAAGTTTTGTCAAAGCTGTATCCCGAAAGTATGACACCTGATGGATTTCTTATAAATGGGTTGTTTCTTCTAAAAGTGTTGCCAACTCTTCGTACAGCTCGTTGTAGTCTCTCCCGTGTATATTGCTTATGGGTGCTTGTTATCTAAGTAACCTGCTCGTGACTGACCTGGCTTCGCCTCAAATGTGATAATAATCTTTATTGGCCCCAAGAAACATAAATGTATATGTGTAGTGTAGGCAAGTTGGGCAAGACCTCTAGTGTGGCTGTTGAGGAGGTTCTCATGGTCTCGGTGGTACTCAGGCACACTTGTCTTTGGAATCCTCCGAGCCGTTGAACAACTCCTACCTGTTTGGTCTTTGGCCATCATACCACCGACCCATACGTTATCATGGGTCTGATAACTTTGGCATAGAGCCATGTAGTTATTTTTGGTTGTAGCTCCCAATTTTTGTCCACACATAATTTTTGTTTCTTGACACATTTTTGTTTTTAATGTATATCGAAACTATTGAAAGTTAAAGTAAAAGTTTATCGAATAAATCACCTCAAAATTTCTTTCTTCAATGTGATTTTAAATTTAATTAACGAATGGTAATCTTTATTTCACTTGATATTGAATTGTAATTGAAAATGCATTATGATGAATATATATTTTTTTAAAATTTGGTATGGAATGGCTAGCAGCTAACAATTTGTTTGTTAAGATTCGAAATATTAATCAATTTGAACGTAAACCTTCTATAACATTCTGTTATAAGTTTAAAACCATTTTGGAAATGAAATAATTACATTTTGCTGCACAATATGAATCAGGTAAAATTTGAATAAAAAGAAAATCAGTTGTTTTTTAAACTGATTTGTTGTTACGTTTGAAATGTTCTAATACAACAGAGTAAATGAGATTAGAAAACATGCATTCGTTTTTGAGAATAACGAGTATTTTCGTGTTTGGAAAGGCAGCGCTGACTGTATGTTGTTTGTCTGTCTGTTTGGTCTAGATGCCTGCCTACCTGTGTATACCTCTCAGTTAGACTCGCTCAACACGTCTACGACACCGAACACTATCACCGAGCACCAGCAGGTATTTGAACGCCCTGTATACTATTACTTAACTCATTTTCCTACTCTCTGTATCCACTTTTTATTCATCTCCTCTTTGACGTACGCCAATGTGCCTTGCATGCATTATTTTGATGTTGAATTCAGTGTCCATTGATTGTTTTGCTGTAAAGTTCGTCAGCTTTCCATTTTTGAACTCGATTTTTTGGGAAAACGCGAGGTCATGTAAATCCTCTAAATAATTTTGGTTATGCATGAGTGTTGTTGTTTTCTTACGGAAGACCCAGAATATTTCAGTTTTATTACAGTGCGCGCCTAAATTGCGTTTTTTACGACAAACCTATTTTGAGAAAAATTCTGTGATACTTCGATATTTATTGAAGGACTTATTTCCAAATACAAATTCGAAAGAATTTAGTCACCAGTGTTGGGATGATGATGTAATGATTTGTTCTGATAGAAATAGGTGTCATGCGATTAATAATTTGAAATATTTAAAATAATTTTAAAAATTGTTTTGATGTTTAAAAATTGTTTTTTTTTTCGTTAACCAGCTGTCGTCCCCTTACGAACGGCAGCCCTCAAAAGTCGAAACTTGTGTGAGCCAGGGATTAACGGGGTCTTACCTTTTAACGTACGATTCCTAGCACTTCCATATGAACTTTTGTGTGTATCTACAATGTTTTTCTTCCGGATATTTTTTGATTTCTTTCTGCAAACATTTTTAATATTGTTTCGTCGAATATTTTTTCTTTATTTTACAATCATTTACACTTTTGTTGCTTACATAAGTTTAATTTCAATGTTTTGTTTTGAAAGATATCTTTACATTATTATTCAAACAAAAGTTGTTGACCAGATCGAAAAACATATGATTTTATAGAGAAGCAACAGATATTTCACATGAACTATTATTGTTTAAAAAAATTATCGATTACGTCATCCTACTGATATCGTTGAAGTATCCGTTTTCACATGTAAATCGAGAAATAGGCAATTGAAGTTAAAAATCGATCTGTTTCATTGTTTTTCTCAGAATTCGAAAACAATTATTCTATCAATAATTTAGCCGCGCACTGTATATTTTATATGTTGAAGGAAATTATATCTTTTCTACAAAAGGCCAATTTCAGACCGACTGACTTTATGAATTCATTACTCTAGCGCCAATTCCATACCTATTTAAAGTTGTCATGTGGATGTTTTTTGTTTCAGATAACTCATCAGAGCTAGCATATTTTGAAATGATGTAATGATTAATGGAATTTTTGTCATCGACTTCTGTTCGTGAATAATTCAAACGTCTTGGTTATACCTCCATATTAGTGACAGAAAATTGGTAGCGTTAGTTTTGATTGATTATAGCAATTGGAAATTTTTATTCTTGATAGCGGAAAGGTTAGTTTATCTCACAATTCAAGGTTCTTCTCAACACATAACTGTTTATGGAAATATATCATTCTGTCAATTCATATGACAGACGTAATTGATATTTGTATGAGGGGTGGATACCAAAAACGTGAAACTTTTTCGAAATGTTATATCTCATCAACCTTTTTCGTCCATTTTGTGACGAATGTCTCTTATATTCCACACCAGAAATTGACCTGACGACAGCAGAAGTCACAATTTAGCGGCTGAGCATGACTCTTTTGGGTTCGTGCAATTAAGTAGGTATAAAATATATTAAAAATGGTGAAATGATGATGAGAACATAGTAATAAATAAATCATATTTGTTCACATCAACTCATAGGCATTTATATCCTCAAGCATTGATGTCACATGTTATCATGTACTTTGCCCTACAACAGATGTATCAGCTATTACATGTAATTGAACAAACAAGAACAAAACGTACTAACAGTACAGAAAATCCCATACGCTTTTATGTAATAAATACGAGCAAAATTTACTAAATTATCAGTTCTGACTGTAAATAACTAATTAATTTATTTCAACAAAGTCACCTCCTTATAGACTAATACTGCTAAGCCAACATTTCACTTTTACTATTCTTCCTTCAGCTGATGTGGTTTCTTATATAGCTTAGATGGCTCTCGAACTGTTCTAGAAATGCCAACTGGCATTCCATCAGATGCTCCTTCTACGTGTTGTCATCACGATAGAGAATGGCTCGGCCGTGGCTCAACACCAGACATTGAGGACGATGCAATCATTGGAATGAACATCATGGATTTCAGTGGGTTTGAGTTGAATTTCAAAGACGGCATTCTACGTGTCAACGGAGAAGAGCTGGTGCTTCATGAGAGAAGTGGAGAGATGATTCATGTCCTCTTGGCTGAAGCTATCAGAGTACCTGAAAGGGCTCAAACCATTCTGGACGCTCGTTTGGACGGAAGTGCGAGCAATGGAATCGAGATGATGCTTGAGCTCAAGCTCAGCAGTCCAAACTGTAGGATTTGGTCAAGAAGTGTCAGAACGTCTTCGATAAGAACAAGGAAGAGGGCACTCGAACAAATGTGGTTCATCACAAAATTGGATGATCGACCGAAAAGGAAGAGGCTAACAAAATAGTCAGCCTATTGGGAAGAAAGGAGTTTTCGAACCACCTGACAGTCCCTGGTCCTCCCCAGTCGTACTGGCGAAGAAGAAAGGCGGATCAACACGCTTTTGCGTAGACTATCGTCAACAGAACAATGTGAGAGTTACCCTCTCCCGACAATAGACAACACAGATACGATAGCCGGATCTACGATATCCTGTACCTTAGATTTGAAGAGTGGAAGAATAAATAGTTTTCCATTGGCTCAGGATTGTGGCAGTTTATCGTTATGCCGTTCGGGCTCTACAAAGCTCCGGCCACATTCGATAGATGAATGAGACGGTTTTGAAGGAAGAAGTGTCTAGTATTAGTAGGCAGATCGCTCGAAAATCACGTAAAAAACCTGGAGTAGGTATTTCTGAGACTCCGACTTGAAACTGAGCTTCCAGAAATGCCATTCCAAAAGAAACACACCAGAGTTTTATTGCCGATATGTATTGGAGTTGGTAAGATCGCTAAACCACTGACCAGAATCACGGAATGCCAAGAATGGTTTGGGAAGCTTTGATCAATGCACCCGTTCTGAGCTATCCCCTACCGAACAGAAAATTCATCATTGACACGGACGCTGGCAACGTGGGACTAGGGGCTATCCTGTTTCAGATCTAGGAAGGCCAGGAAAAGGTCATTGGTAACTTCAGTAAGACCCTTAGTAAACCGGAGCGTAATCACTCTGTCGAAAAGCGAGAGCTGGTGGCTGTTGTAAAAGAAGCACTTCTACAAATACGTTTATGAGAGGAGATGCCTATTCTGACGATGCAGCTTTTAAATGGCTTCTACAGTTCAAAAATCCTGAGGGTCAGGTAGCACTTTGGACTGAGAGACTCAGGAATTTTACTTCGAAATCGGAGATAGAGCGGGAACTAGCCATAAGAATGCAGATGCTGTCACGGAGACCACCATGCCCAGATGACTGCTCACATTACCGATAAGCAAAGGACAAAAAGCAACAATTTGTAGAACCACGGCAGTAGATATTACCTGGAATGACAGCAAGATCCAGGAAGACCAAGAGAATGATTCAGATCTTGGTGTATCCATCGGCTGATAGAAGAGTATTCAAAGACCATCATGGCTTAAAATTGCCATCTGTAAAATCCTACTGGGTCCAATAGAATTCCCCCACCTTAGAATATGGGGTCGTGAAACTCGTGTTGGATTCCGAGAATGATGGAAAAGAAAGGCATCAGACAGTGGTACCCAGAAGCAGAAAAAAGGAAGTGAGGCCAGGCGGGAAGCCACGCAGATGCGACCCACAGAACAATGACAGAAATATCGACGATTCTAAGCTGTTCCAAGGGAAGGTCTGCGGATATGTAAATATCACGCGAGCCATCTGAGCGAATTGAAGAATATACAACTTGCCGTAATACAGAAGTACACATAGAAGTGTGAAATGAATCATATTAATAGTAATTCATATAAATTAAATAATTTATTTGTAGAGATAAACCAGAAGGTTTGCTTTACGTTTCAATGAATTAACGTAACATAGTTAAGTCTATTTTCATCACAGTATCAACAAGAGCTCTCTATTACAATTTTTTAAATAGTTTAACAAAGTGGATACTCATGATCTTTTTGCTTAATTTGCTGAGGTTGTCTTTTTAATGTTTTTTGAAGATGGCACCGAAATCTGCCATTATGAAGGACTGAGAAGTTTTGTAGATACCAAAACAGATTTAGCATTGGGTTGCAGTAATGAATTCAATAGAGTATTCGTAGTATCGGAATCATTTTTAGCATGGAACACCGAGACATCTGTAAACCGTTATGCATAAGGGAAAAATTATTATCGGGTCCCTGCATATATATTCTCAAATGTATAGGATTTGCTGGATCGAACATTCAAGAACTTAAAACAAATGCAACGACGCATAGCTACAATACACGTCATGGTGATCTTTTGCGTATTCCAAATCAAAAGACAACAAAATATAAAAAGTCCCCTTCATACAATGCTCTGATAAAGTGTTTCATGCAAGATGATTTACGATGAGCACTGATTTTATTTATTTTTTCTTTCATTCTAAGTTTCATTCATTCTTATATACGACGTTTGACTAAATTTTTACTATGCAATTTATATGCATGGTTTTTATATATACATATTATTAAGAATGACCTTCATATTCCTACATTCCTATAACTTTGTTATTTTATTTTAAATAATATATTATTTACTATGGACATACCATATGTACATATCGTACCACATTGGCAAATAAAATTTATTATAATTATTAGAAATATATTTGAAGCATACCAAAAATACCCTTTCTTACACTGAAATATTAAAGGTTTTTTGACTTCATTCACATGACGTGTTGTAACGTTAATTGCATAACCAAAATTATTAATTTTCAATTCATTCATCATTCCACAGCTGAGGCTTGAGTAGAGGAATGAATATGCTCTTCCAAACTTTAGAGTAACTCCGACAATTTCAGGGGAGGGTGAGAGGCATGCTGAGGCCCGGTGGTAATCAGCAGCAGCATCCTCAACAACAACATCAACAACTTCAGCAACAGCAATCACAATTTGGTCAACAGATGACTCAGCAACCTCAGACAACTTCGACAGTTGGTGGGCTGTTCAGCAGTCTAACTGGCCAACAACAAAATCAACAACAACAACAGCAGCAGCAGCAACAGCCACAACAGAGCTTTGCCAGTCAAAACCAACCATTTCAGCAGAGTCAAAATAGGTTGCAACATAAAGGGGTACCTCAAGTCATACCAAACGTGATGGTAGGTGGTGGGCAAATGCCTAACCAACAGCAACAGCTGAACAACGCAGGTGCGCCAAATTTGATGCAAAAATTTAACGAAATGACAGCGCCTGGCGGTGACATTCTTTCGAAAGGCAAAGAACTGATTTTTATGAAATTTGGACTGGGAGGAAAATAACCATTTTTGATTTTTTATTGTTGATTTTTGTGACACTGTTTTTGGAACCGTTAATGTTTGGACGAGGTTGAATAAATCTTAGTGATATGATGGTATTGAAGGGAGGCTGATTTGACAGGATTATATTTCATCAAGGAATTTTTCTATCGGAATTATAACCTTTCAGTAAATTTCAAATGGTTGTTTTTGAAACGGAAATATATAATCGCTTACCCTATGAAGTAAAATGCTGTCAAATGTCCATGAGAAACAAGATCATTTCTAGATAACAAAATAATAATTCTTAAAACATTTCACAACAAAAATTAGTTTGAAAGGGTGATTCACACTTTGGAAAGAGTATCCTACGGTCTTGCTTTGAAATGTCTCATTTTCTGAAATATGTTTTCAAAGTTACCAGCAACCATCCAGTTGAAAACAATATGATTATTTCAGTTACTTCAGAGATATTCAGCATTTTCATTATCCATTGGTCAGAATTTTTTTTTTTTCAAAAAAGTTCAGTCCTCAAACGCTACATAGGGAACAACAAAAAAAAGGAATTTTGATCAGGAGTATCGATATTATCAAAAAAGTTTATTTAGAAAAGTTGTTCATAATCTCACACATATAAAATATAATTCAAGGTGTCTTGAATTGTATACATAAATTCACCGAATTATATGAGTATTACATTTAAATCGATCATTGAAAATATACTAGTTCATCTAATTTGAATATTAATGAAGCTAAAATATTTTCATCAATCCTAATTGATAATACTGATCATCCATAGAAAGTTTTTTCTTGTTGATGTTGTTTAAAATGATAATTCGTAATAAATCGCATCAAACAGTAATTATACTCGAGACAGATTGATATTTGATGCTTATCCTGAAGTGATCTTGTATAGTGGAAAGTATGTGGAATATTCAGGGTGGGAACTTTTAACTGGAACAAATTCGCTAGAAGTTCAGAAAATTATATTTGCAAAAAACGCAAAAACACGACGATTGAGATTTTTCATCAGCTTCATATTCATTACCAAAAAATAGAATGGGGGAGGGGGGGAATTTTTTAAATGAGATAAATCCACTTGTGCTACCTTCTTGGAGAGCGCTTGTAAAAAGGAAATTGATAGTATATGGTTTTATACATTTTTATTCAACAGGTTTTATTTGAAAAAAGAAATAGTTGAATGTTTTGAAATTGAGAAAACAATCGACAAACCTTCAAACTTGGCCAAAAATTAATAGAATGTTTCATTTTGGAAATCGCATGAATATGGTTGCATGATATTACAAAAAATCTACTACCACTATTCCCAAGGTTCCTTATTTATAAAAAATTAAAATAAATTTAATGAGGGGATATAAATATTCATAATATTTGCAGCATGAGGGAAACAAATTATTATAAGAGTGCATATTGAGAAACCATTATGAATGTGCGAAATTGAGGTTATTTGTGAAGGTAGCAAAAAAAGTTATTTGAAAAACCGTTTTGTAATTCAAGTTTGGGCACACATAAAGAAAAATCTATCTGGCTAAAAAAATTTAATTTTGTTCTAAATATTTTTTAATTGATTGAAAATCACTGCTATTTTTTGGTATTGAATAACTTTAAGAGATCACTATAATCTTATGTTATCAATAAATTGGAACTTTTCTGGTTTGTTCTCAAACGGTAGTGCAAAATTTCATAAACTAGTTTTTACTATAACACTTGCTGTTGTAATGGTTCATATCTCCCAAACTTCCTTCAATTTGTTTATAATTTTTTTATTTCAAAGAGTCAACATAGGCCACTTTTCTGAACTGCAATCAAGTTTTTTGAAAAGAGAAGTAAAACAATATGTTTTCCGGAGTGAGCGTAAAAACTTGATATTTTCTATTTTTAGCTACTTCATATTTATTTCTAAAGTAAAAAACGAAACAAATTATATTTATTTCAGGAGCCAAAACAAACATGAAAATTAAAAAGGAACACGATGTATATCAGACTGCTTAGGGCCAGAATCCTACACTTATCAGCAAATCATAATCAACATCATTCTTAATTATCTCAATTTCAATTGTAATCGTTAAACAAAAATATTAATTAAATTGTACATCTTCACATTCGCGCTCCATGTAGAACGTTGTGACGTTGTGACGATATTTCTGTATGTTGAAAAATGAAGTCAAATTATCCTTGAAATAAACATAACTTCTCGAATGCTTTGTAAATGTCAAAATGAAATTTGTCTTGGTTTGTGTCAAATAGTAAATATTGAAAAGTTTGCGATATTTCTATTTTCAAGAAATGAACACTGAGACAGTTTTTTTAAATGTCACTCACGCTTACAAAACAAGATAAAATTGAATTGATTTTGATATGCGGAGAACACTACAAAATTATTAGACGAAAACAGCCGAAAGTTTCAATCATATGCATCCATACAAGAACGTTCATAATTTTATTGTGTCAAGAGTTTTGAGTAACTTGAAAAAAACTAGTTCTGTCGATAGTTTATACAAAGTTCTTCGGAAATGCACCATTGAATGACCAGTAAAATCGCCTGGTCTAACCCCTTTAGATTTTTACATGTAGGTTTACTTGAAAAGCGAAGTTTATTGGATGCTTATAAACCTAGAGAAGGTCTGTCGTTTATTTTCTTAATACAGGCCAAATACACTATTTTTTAAATTAAAAAGGACCACGCAAACATCTTATGGGAGAACGTCTTTAGGTGAAAATGGCTAAATTTTTTTCATGATTGAGCTGGAGCCATTCTGAGTAAAGTTGTTTGAGTTTTGTGAGGTTTGTTTTTACGAAACTCCTAGGTTTTCTGAGAAAACCCCTCAAAAGCAGAGCTCGTGCGAGCAAGGGAGATCCAGGACCTACATTTCCAATAAAAGTGAAATCCGAACCACTTCAGCTCAGTGACAGGCGACCGGGGACTGACAAATCATCATCTTTTTAAATGGACCACCATTTAACTTTCATCGCCATTGAACTGGGCAAATCGTTTTACATACGGAGGTATTTTCTTTTTTCGAAAGTTTTGCGGCGTTGCCAAGTTATTGCTGAAAGAACGAAAATCTTCGGAAAAACAGACCATCACTAATACCACCATAAATAATTCATGAATTGAATTTAACAAAAATATTCGTGTGAAGCACAAATTATGAACATTATGCGTTTCTCTAGGTTTGTCAATCAAGGGGCAGTTTAATAACTCCCTGCCTATGATTGAATTATACTTGAATTCAGATGGGTAAACTCAGTTCATTCAGTTCAAATATATAGTCGATGGAAATATACTCAATATCCTCAGATCTATTTGTTTGTGTCTCACAAAAATATTTATATTTCAAAGTTTGCTAAATCCTACAGAAACGCACAAAATTGATTATTTGACGCCCTCTATCTCCGAACCTTTAGGTATTACGACGTAGTTAGGTTAATCGGAGATGAATTCAGCTCTCTGTTGATGACGAAGTCATGATTGAATCTTCGAAAAGACTCATATTATTTATTCAAATTGAATGGAGCCTTCCTTGTGTGAAACACTATGTATTTTCATTTGAATTTTGTTTTGAGAGATCAACTTCCTTTCTGACCAATCATCAATAATAATTATCTTAATCAACTCATAGTCTCGAAGGCGAATTCTTTCACCTAAATTGACTATTGATTACAAATAATATGTAAATGTTTCTCATTTATTTGAATTCACTCAAATATAATGAAATTTCTAATTTGGAGTAATTACATGTGTATATAATATGGACCCTTCCTCATCCCAAACACTCGGTATTCATAGCTTCATAATATTTTGGTCGATCAACAAACCCTTCTGATGGATCCTGAATGATGAGCTCAATCAACTTATAACCTCGTAGGCGAATTCAATCACTGAAGAATTGAGTATATTGTTGACATCCCTGATGTAGAAAAACAGCAGCGTTTTTCTATTCTGTATTATGGAAAAATATTTCTCGCGAATTTTAGGAACGTTCAGTCGCACACAATATTGAATATAAATGAAATATTGATATTTTTTTATTCAGATGAATTTCTCCAAAAATCACGATTTGGCGCCCTCTATCGCCTAATCTAGTTAAACGATCGAGTTGGACCAATCAAGACTTTTAATCAGCTACAACATATCAAAAATCCAGCCATTTTCACCGAGTGGTCCTTTACTGATAAAAAAAAATTAAATAAAATATGCCATACATTTTTCATTAACAAATGCTCTTCAAAAATATATAACTAGTGCGGAACCATCCTATTGAAAAAAGTGAAGATTTGAATTTGAATGGTGTTGAAAAAATGTTTATCTGCTTTGGAAATGAAGTCCAGGAACAATGTCAATCGACGTGTTTTTGCATTTTTTCAACTTTTTTTTACTGAACTTGTAGCGAATTTGTTCCAGTTGAAGTCCCCGTCCTGTATAAAAAGAAGTGCTCTCGGTGGTGTTATGTGGACTGATAGCTCATTAAGGGTTATACCTGAATTGTTATTAACGACTGAATGTATAACATTGCATTTTCTCTGCATTTTTTTCTATGCCATATTATATCGGTTAAAGTGTTCATTAAAAGTGGCTTCTGTGGTATGAATCGCATTATAAAGCATATCTTATTACTTACCTAATAAATGTGAGCAGCAATTTTTTCTCAACAGTATTATCTATATCTTGTATAAAATTATAAATATTCACATTTAAGTAATAAGTACAAAACTATATTGACCAAAAATATATGGTAATATTTTGTATTGCTTAGGTTCAATTCCATATATGGGCGATGCTTGTAAAATATCTGTTAGCGAGTGGAGGAACAATAACTCAACAAAGGTTGATGATGCCTTCTTGTTATTTAGTTATCTTCATTATAGAGGAACAGTTCTGTTTCGAGTTATTATCTGTTATATTAGAATTTTTACTTGTTGGTGAAGATTTTCTACAGAAATAGCTATTAGTTTTTGGAGTTTTTGTCGAATATCTTCGAGTTGTTGAGACATTCCGAGTTTACCGTAGGTTTCAAAAACAGCTGTAGCTAAATTGACATAACCTACCTATGTTTCTGAAAATAGCTAGCGTTTTCAGTTCTCCATTTTACATTGTTTTATTATAATAATTTGAGATCCTTGTCATACATTTCTCAACAAATCGTGTGGATATGTTGTGCCTTCTCCTGGTTACGCACAGCTAAATGGTTTTAGAATTTTTGGTGAAATAATCCCGAAAAGTTCACAAAGAATGTTGATGTATACAAATAGAAACGTTAGACATTGTTACACCAACATTTCCAAAGACATCTAGTATAATTGGCACTTTTGTGTTTTTTGTTTTGTACAAAATGATAAGATGTAAGATATTAATTATTATAAATATCGATGTTTACTTCAAGTTATATTCTCCTATAGACTGTTGTGAGTATAAAAAACTTTGCTTAAAATTATACAGTTATTCAAATTATCTACTATTATTGTCGTTTTCATATTTTATGCAAAGTTTATTGTAAAATATATCGTCTATTGGACTTCCTTGTATATATACAGTTCTCGCAGCTGGAACATGGCCCTTAAAAATATTTCGTATTTCATTTTCATAATTATATCCCGAATAGAAAAATAAACCCTTTGGAAAAACTGTATAATTTTCTCTCTAGCGAAATCAGACATCTACTTCACGATCCTGTCAAGAGATACGCCGTCTACACTATCATTTTTTATTATAATAAACACTAATTGATGATATCATTCTTGAATGCATTTGCTTGTATCTTAATATCTGGATTTCATTTTTTACGAGTCATCCTGAAGTTTTTTCATGCTAGTGATCTGAAATTTTGTAAATAAAGTCTGCAGAAGTTTGCTCCAGACAACAATAGACGCACCCTAAGAGAAATGAAGCTTTCTACCAGAAAATTTCAGTTCACATAAGAAATTGGGGTTTTATTCAATAATCTAGAGGCCGTCAAGATGATAGTGACAACAAATTGTCATAGACGTAATTTTTAATAACTACACCACCACAGAATATAGACGTACACAGAAAAGAATGACTTTGATGATTCATGGTCAAAATTCAATGGCCTTGAGTACCACTTTCAACCACACTGAGAAAAGTGAATGAGAGAAACGCCATAAAACTACACTGAGAAAATCCAAACTTAGTCGTGGGTTTTAATACTCTGATTTACAGAATATATATATAGACATCACGTGATCGGAATATTGAAAATTTTATGGAGAAATGAAAACCATTAGAAATTTGTATCTATCCTTATGTAAGTTTTGGAATATTATTTTTATATATAAATATTCAATTAACACTATCTCATTTAGAAGCAAGCCTATCCTTTTTTGGGGAGGGGGAATTTTTAGTTTGAATCTATTTTTATCTTCTTATTTTGAGCAAAATTATCCAAAACACTCGGTTTGGGTAGCAGTTTTGGTCTTTCGGAGGCCAGCAATAAAAGGCAATCTACACATATACATTCTGGCTATCACGATTTACACCAGCCGGCTTCTCTCAGAATACATCGTTTTTAAAATACCTCTGATTAGCTAGAGGTAAGAACTCAATGCAGAAAGTTAAAAGTTGGTCAACTTTTGCGTTGCCTTACATACTTCCTGCATACATATTTTCATACCTTACCTTGCCTTTTATCATGAACGTGTCTAAATGATTCCAATAGTTCAAATTCCTTGTGTTCTTGCGTTACCTTACCTTACGTTTACATGAATTAGGCTTTCGTAGTAATTGTTGATTTCAATAAAAAACAATTCAATGAACGGTTTTTCAAAAATTTGTCGTATGGTTGTTCGTTTTGATTACTCTGTTTCCATAAACACTCTTTTTCCGTCTTTGTCTTATTTACAACATATAAAAGATATTTGAATGTGGTTGATAATGTTTCACTTTGAGTAAGGTTATTCTGGACTTTCATTGTCTAAAAAAGAAGAAAGAAAAATTCAATTGTCTGCAATTTTTATTCACAACGTTTCAACTGTTAAAATCTACAGTCGTTAACAAGTGTGTAAATGCGACAATCTCAAGGATACTTCTTATATATGCTATTGCTAATTTTGTGTCATTAGCCTAGGGGTAATTTGCAGGTGTTCAGGTAAGCTTGTTAATTACAGTGCCGGAACCCTCCGGTAAAGCATTGTTAATTCTTATCGAAATTTTTTTCATGTTTCAGCTGGAGCCATTCTGAGTAAAGTTGTTTGAGTTTTGTGAGGTTTGTTTTTACGAAACTCCTAGGTTTTCGGACGTTTTAACTGTTAAAATCTACAGTCGATAACAAGTGTATAAATGCGACAATCTCAAGGATACTTCTTATATATGCTATGGCTAATTTTGTGTCATTAGCCTAGGGGTAATTTGCCGGTGTTCAGGTAAGCTTGTTAATTACAGTGCCGGAACCCACATCAGGTACAGCATTGTTAATTCTTATCGAAATTTCAATTGATCCATGCCACAAATTAAGAGTTTCCACACATTACGGATGATGACACAAAATTAGCCATAGCATATATAAGAAGTATCCTTGAGATTGTTGCATTTATACACTTAATAATGACTGTAGATTTTAACAGTTGAAACGTCGTGAATAAAAATTGCAGAGAATTGAATTTTTCTTTGTTCTTTTTTAGAGAATAAAAGTACAGAATAACCTTAGATACTCATATAAAAGAAAGATATCTGCACTTAACAAGCGAAGTCATATTGGCGTTAGAACAATAAAAACCACATTCAGGATTGTTTTCCCACTTAGGACAACTTGTATAGGTCCAGTTAAACTGGAGACCGGTACTGATGAACGACAAAAAAAATTTAAAAGCGGGAAAAATTATTAACTGCATGAGACCTACTGGAAGAGGAGCAGAATATTGTTCGAATAACGGGAAAAATATATTGGAGTCGAAAAATGGAAAAGGGTGGATAGGGATGAACTTCTAGGGGTTGAAAGCGATATTTCACGGTTTTTCGCGATTGACAACGAAAGTTGTCCTCATATCGAAAAAAGTTGAATAGCAAAGAATCCTCATTACCTCAAATTTTCCTGAAAAATCGGAAAAACCTATTATTCAGTTTTGAATTTTTTCCTCGCACAAAAATCAATTTTTCTTCACGAAATTTGGTGGCAATATTACCTGACATGTTTCAGGTGAGCTGTAATTTTTTTGTAGCAAAATACTGAGTTTTCGTTTTTCGTCAAATTCTGAAAAAACGACGTCATTTTCAACTGAAAAGTTTCACCAGAAAAGTTCGTCTTTTCAAGCTCGCCGCCGCCAGTTTTTTCGTTGAGCGTCTGCTGTGGCATTTTTTTCCAGAAAACGCGAAAAAATCAAAAAACAGATTTTCAAAAATCAGTTTTTAAAATTTTTGTTCTAAACTCATATTTATTTATTAAAATTATTGAAATTAACAGTTAAAACCTTACGAGAATGAACATTTCATGTTACCATAATAGGTACAAAAAATAAACAAGGACATGAATAAGGATTTGATTGTGATAGAAGGGCGAAAGGAGGTGAACTTTTGAGGGTAATAATGGTTCCTCACAATTTGCAGCGAAAATTAACCTCCTACAAAAAAAAGTTGATGGAAAAAGTTGTTTGCAATAAAAAGATCTGCAACTTTTGTATTCCAGATTTTTCCACATAACCTCAAATTTTCAGGAAAAATCAGAAAAACCGTTTTAATTTTCTTTTTTTTATGAAAATTGAATGTTTGTCGCAAATTCTACTGGAAATATACCTTTTTATGTTCTGAATCAGATGTTTTTTTTGCAGCGAAATATTTATTTTTCTCGCACCTCGTTAGGTTGGCGCCAAAACGAATTTTGAACGCCTAAAATAAGAAAGGAAGTAACAGACAAGAACCAAGTGGAGAATGTTGTAGAGGTTCCAACTTTGAAAAGAAAATATTTAATAACGGGAATACCCAAAATGGTGAAATTGGGATGCAGTTTAGGGGTTGAAACCGGTTTGCGTTTTGCGGCGAAACGTGACTTTTTAGCGGAAAATGTTCAATGGAAAAGTTGTAGATAGTGGAAAAATCAAAAACTTTTGATCTCATCACCTTTTGACATTACCTCAAATTGACGGTCAAAATGGTTAAAAACCGAATTTTGAAAATTTGAGGTTATGTGGAAAAATCTTGGATACCAAAGTTGTAGATCTTTTTACTGCTAACAAATTTTTCTGTTTACTTTTTGGTAGGAAGTTAATTTTCGCTGCAAATCGTGAGAAACCATTTTTACACTCAAAAGTTCACATCTTTTCGCCCTTCTATCATAATCAAATCCTTATTTATGTCCTTGTTTATTATTTGTACCTATAGGGGAGACCGGGGCAAAATGATCCAGTCTGGCAAAACGATCCTTCCCAAATTTCTGACGATGTATTTCATTTTAGTAAATGGCAACGTCTCCAACTGATCGAGCAATCTTTCATTCGGTCAGTTTCACTATCATCGTCCATTTGCGTGCACGTGTTATAAGTTTGTAGCATAAAACATTGTTTTTGTCGCTGTTGATCTAAGGTATGCATCTCACTATAAGGTCTATAATTCTGTACTAGTTGTTTTAATGATATGTTTGAATGGCAGGTATTGAACTCTATGTATTTCGCTAGATTTACGTTGTTTTAAAACTTCAACTTGATATACTATAGTTAATGCACGTGACTTAGTTTACAAGAGTAATAAATGGGGCAAAACGAACCTCTATGAGGTGGGGCAAAATGGTCCTGGATCATTTTGCCCCACTATATCGGATTTAGCTTTTAAAATATCTGCTATAGATATTCGACCATTACCAAAAACAACAACCTCTATAAAAAAGACCAATAGACAGAAAGGAAAAACCGCTATTTTAACCAGTAGTCCCTATAAAAATGAGCTGCAGGAACAAATAAAAAAAAAGAAGAAGCTGAAAACAAGAAACAAGAAAAAAGAAAGAGTAAAGAGGGGAAATCTCAGAATTTAGAAAAAAAGATGCCGAAGAGAAAAGAAAATGAAGAAGCCGAGTTAGAATCTGATTCTGAGTCAGACAATGATCCAGAATGTTTGATCTGTGGTGAGTCGTATTCGAGGTCTGCAAGTGGAGAGGGTTGGATTCAATGCAGCCAGTGTCATCTGTGGGCCCATGACGCCTGTTCAGGGGCGGATGAAATTGATGACGTCTTCGTATGTGATCACTGTGCGTATAATCCGTTAGCAAAAAAAGTACGTCGTAGAGTGCTAGATTAAGGTATACGATGTATGAATAAATAATTTTTGTTTGGTTTATCAATATGTATATTGTTTATGTTTAGGGATCAAGGCAATTATATCTTTTGTTTTCAACAATGGTTGCTTTATTTGTGATTTTTTCATAAACAGTTACCGCATTGTTTTTCGATTTTCGATGGGATCATTATGCCCCACTAGGAGGGGCAAATTGATCCTTAGGTCAACACGTCATAATCCATGAATATCTTACATTATACTTCGATTACAAGAATGGCCGTGCCGTGGTTTTGTTCATAAATGATGACTTTACCTACACCTACTGTACCAAATCTCCAAATTACATACACCCTTAATTATGAACATTTAAACCTTAAAGGGATCATTTTGCCCCGGTCTCCCCTAAGGTAAAATGAAATAAATATTCTCGAAAGGTTTCAACTGTTGATTTCAATAATTTCAACAAATTAATTTTTTCGACTCCAATTTATTTTTCCTTCATTCGAACAATATTTTGCTTCTCTTCCAGAAGGTCTCATGCTGTTAATATTTTTTTATCTCAAAAATGCATCAGCACTGGTCTACTGCGGATGGTCTAACCAATGTTTAAACTGTGAATGATATCCATAAAAATTACCATTAGTTACTCCATGTGAAGTTTCAACTGAACGTTTACAACAGGCCCTTAGAGAAGGACTGGCTTCATTAGTTTTTGAAATATGCACCAGCTAAGAAGATTCTTCTCTGTGTAGATCTATATTTTGTGACACCATTTGAAATACCTTTCAAACACAGTTTTTCTCAAAGTTAGAAGAAACAAAGGAAGGATTGAATAGTAAGAAGAATCATGCCATAAAACATTTAGACCGTCAGATAGTGACAGATTTAGGTGCCCCATTTTCGCATACAAGCCTTGAATAGGGCTGAAAAGTACATCGATGTTGAGTAAAATGGAGGAAAATTTACTAGTGGCTCCTGGGGAGAACATATGAGAAATTCGATTTCCCAGAAGAGAAATAAAAGAATTATGTTGCCCATATTTTCACCTTATCATAAAATAATAGAACCTGGATTCGGAATACCAAAGGCTTGAGTGTTGCATGTGGGTAAAGGGTTAAAATGGGAGCGTAATCTTGTAAGGATAAATCGAAATTTAAACAGGTTTTCCCACACAAGCCCATCGAAACTATGAAAACCTACATCGTCACTAGGCCCGAAAAACATAATGGCTTGAGTGGCGTGAATGGATAAGAAGATTTTGTCGTCGGAAAATTTAATAGAATTTTTTTGATTTTTCCATATTCCAGGAGTCACTTGAAAATTTCCATCCATTTTACTCAACATCGATGTACTTTTCAACCCTATTCGAGGCTTGAATGCGAGAATGGGGCACCTAAATCTGTCACTATCTGACGGTCTAATTGTAGAATGTGAAAATGAAGAACTGTCGCTTACATTCGAGATTTTAAAGAAGCATTTGACACTGATGCATTTATTCTGCAGTTTGTGTTATTTGAAAAATATTATTTATTCCTTGTTAACTGTTTCTTTAGATCCTCCACGTTGAAGCCATCAGTTCTTAGGTTACCTCAGAGACAAATTCGTACGACGGTATGCAGAAAGAAGTTGGTCTATTTTAAATGAAGCACGAAACATTTTTTGATTTGATTGTAATGAATGCAAAAACTTAGTGATTCTGGATGGTTGTGAAAATGGTCACATATCAGAAATTGGCCACAAGTTTGAAACATTTTTGCGGCTTGTTATATGTATTATACACACTGTACCAAACAAAAATGATAATAAATAAAAACATTTACAAAGATAGCCAGGATTTCTATGAAAGGTTTACACTTAAGAGTATAATTTTTAAACCACTCGCTCACATTTACAGATATGTTTCTATGGGTAACTGCTACAGGTGAGCAACCAGATGATCTCGCCTTACGTGAATCATATTTATTCAATCCTATCCAATAAATCTACCTACCCAGTACTCATTTGCCACCGACCTCACTGTCAACTAGTTTGATCAAACTGCTTTGAATTGACGTCACTTTAATGCAGTTTGATCAAACTATTCCGTTAGTCATAGGTACCATGTTTTGATTTTAGAAACATTGACTTTTTATCTTTGATTTATGACAAGTTGTAACTTAAAAAGATAAAAAATAAAATATTAAAATACACGTATTTACTGTTTAGCTGCTTCAACTCGTGAAGTATATTTTTCTATCAACTTTAGTAAAAGTAAACGAAAATGTTACATGACTATAGAACAGTCACCCTTCTGAGATTTTGAATATATACTGCTCAACTGAAATTAGTGATTTATAGTACTTCTACTAGCAAAATATGTTTTTCTACAAACACTATCAAAATTACCTTTTAGCCAACTGTCTTTATTAAAAATGTCATTTCAACACACCAGTTGAAAGCCACTCACTTTTAACACTAGTGTAAAGAATTATATTTTTTCACGCAACAGTGAATCGTGCAGGACTCACCCCAGTCCAGCCACGAGATTTCAATAATTTAATCGGTTAAATTAAATTAAAAAATCCCAGCCGCAACTGCACCGAGAAAAACGGTCCAAATGCACTAGTGCACTTGACACTATTTTGATAATAGTAATAAGTTTTTTGTTGCGTTCCAATCAACAGAGCAGCATTTGCTGGTGCTAAAGAAAGAACACTGACAATGCAGTAGTTACCATTATCAAAGTTCCATACTTCAGTCAACGGCAGCACTAAGTACAAATAACTTGCTCCTTATCATAACTAAAGATATATAATTGGAGTGTCATTGATAGTCACAAGCACACAGAGTGTTAGTTCCAAAGACTCATCATTTTGTAGATAGTCTACTTTGGTATTTTCATAAATATCAGAGTTATTAAAAAGACCACAGGCATGCGCAAATGCATCATCAACGGCCAATAGCAACTTTTTCCGAGCTAGTCTTGCATATTGCGATATCAGAGCAGTTACGATCATCAGTATCAGTGTTCAATCAGAAAGTGATTTTCTCAAATATATCACATGTGAATATCATGAACTACATTCCCGAAAATATTGAAAGTTTAGGGATTATCAACATTTTTCGATAGTTTCCAATGTGGGTATACATTATTTTATCTGGAAATTTTTTATCGGCGTTTGGGCTTACTATCATTTATGCATATAATATATTTCTTACACTATAATAGATAATAATACAGTATGTTTTTTATATGGAATATTTCTTTTCAATTATATGTATTGTATTGTATGTGAAAAAGATGTTATGAAATCAGAACAAAAAGTACAAAATGTTGATATTATAAGTAAAAGTGAAAATTTGAATTTTCTTGTACCTATATAATATTAATATTTTATACTAGAAATGAGATATTTCATATGGAAAAACATAATATATTGTTGACTTTCATAGTATAAGAAAGATTTTATGTGCATAATAGTCGGGGCTTGTTTTGCGAAAAGCCAAATCCTAGAAGCATTTCATGTAACAATTGGATAAATGACGTTAACTCCCTATTTCGACCCCGCTAAATCCAAAAATACCGTTTATCAAGTCGAAATTCCAACCGGAAGTGGGATATTCAAGATGGCGTCCAAAATACCCCTGAAATCATATTATTTTCTACTTTTGGTCACCCATACGACTAAGGTGTCGATGTATATGTCTGCCGTTGTAATATCCGGTTCAACCTAAAATAAAAATGGTATTAGTATTTAAACGGCTAATAGTTTTCATTCCCATGTGTCTTAGAAAAGGGACGCAACAAACCTTGTATAAAGCTTGCACCACAAACTGTTCAACCAAACGGAGATCAGATCAGGAGTCTTTCCAAGCTGACTGAGGAGTTTATAATAGTTTTTTTTATATGTACTGCTTCCACCGTCCTGTTTTTGTAACTGACGTTAACTTAGATATAGTATCACATCCGGTGATTGCGTGGAAAGCCATCAGGTTTTTGATTTGTTGTGGTGTGAGCTTCTTACACAGTTCGTGAATTGGAATATATTTCCTGTCTCGGGAAGTACCACACATCACCCAGCATTCCTTGCGTTTCATTTTTTCAAAGTGATAGATGAATAATAAAATCACATCGGTGTCTATAACAGAAACAACAAAAGCTTCTCTTTCGGTTTTTACCGCATGGAGCACCATGCTGGTATCAGACTCTTCATGGTTTGAAAATAAGTGTCAGGTCTCTTTCTTTGTTTGACTCGGCATGCGTCTCATCCACAAAACCACCAGCCACAATGACTTCCATACTTCCATACTTCATGGCTTCTTCGCTCAGAAAGCGCGCGAGGTCAGCCTTGTTTTCTGACAGGACGAAGAATTTGCTCCAATTCTTCGTACAGGAGCAAAACTCTTTCCTCTGTGTTTTCTTGTATCTGCCTTCACAGAAAGATCGCGGTATCGATCAAATACCACGTGAACTTCATTGTACTTGGAACTGTAGGCTTCAATTCTCTTGTTGAAAGCACATGCAATATCACTAAAGTATTTCCCTGTGAATGCCATCCCATCTATAATAAGACAAGCAGAATTTTTGTTGATTGCTATTGAACTCGGGCAGTCAATATTTTTAGTCATTTCCTTCACAAGAGAGGCCTTTTCAGCAGGTCTTAAGTCGCCATTCATAAGAGCCAGCGATATAGAGACATTGCACAGCTCATGTCTTATTAGAATAGAATTCAAGTCTACTTATCTACCTGCATCATAAGCTACTACAAGAGTATGGAGAAAGTCTCGGCCGTCCTTCTCCATTTCTGTGTGACCCGCAGCCGATTTTTTTTTGTGAAGGTCTTGTAAAGTTGGTGACTTATTTTTTGGCACAGTTGCATGGTAAGTGTCTCATCGTGTTCTACAACCCCCGAAAACAGACATCGACACCTCAGATGTATGGCTGACCAAAAGTAGAAAATAATTTGATTTTACGGGTATTTTGGACGCCATCTTGAATATTCCACTTCCGGTTGGAATTTCGACTTGATAAACGTTATTTTCGGATTCAGCGGGGTCAAAATAGGGGGTTAACGTCATTTATCCAATTGTTACATGAAATGCTTCTAGGATTGTAACGGAGGGCTTTTTTGGAATTTAGCCACGACTATAAATGATAGTAAGCCTAAACTTTGATAAAAACTTTCTTAATAAAAGCTTCCAGTAATTTCGGGAATTCCATCATATAGTTCACGATATTCACAATTCACAAGCAATAAATTCGAGTATAGACGCGTTCGGTCCATCTATCTACGACCAATACCAAATATATACTTCAATAATGACAAATATCTTTTTTCTTATATCAAATAAAACCGACTATTAAGGGCAAAAACTGTATGTCATCACTACTTATAAGTACTTCATTTGTTTGATTATGGAAAGTAAGCACTGTCTGGGTCTTTTTCTCCCTAGTGGCAATTAAAGTGAGACCCAGTCTCAAATACAGGTGCTTTTTTGTATTGTCGACACTAAAGTTTTAATAGTGGTTATTGAAGTTTTTTCTCGGTGTGGGGCTCGAACTCTAAACCTTTCGACACAGAGTCGGACGCTCTAACCACTGCGCCACGCCCAGACATATCTTCATTAAAAATGTAATTTTAACACTCCAGTTAAAAGTCACTCACTTTTAACACTAGTGTAAAAAAATTATATTTTTCAGTTTCATTGGGTGAATTGATTTTAGCAAATTATTATCACATTTGCTGTGAAGTGGCAGTGTTATTATCATCATTATTTTTTTTTGGTGTGTTGGCATCGACTGCTTTGCATTAGCCATTGTTATCATTATTATCATTGTTATAATTCTTTTTTTTTTTTGGTGTTTTGGCATCGACTGCTATGGTCATTAGCCATGTGTTATGGGTAGGCTTTGTTACTAACTCCATACGCCACCTTAGGAGTAACACTGTTAATGTTAACGCAACAGTGAATCGTGCAGGACTCACCCTACTCGAGCCACGAGATTTTAATAATTTAATCGGTTAAATTAAATTAAAAAATCCCAGCCCAACCAGGGTTCGAACTCCGGACCTTTCGACTCAGAGTCGGACGCTCTAACCTCTGCGCCACGCCCCGACATTTTTTCTTTATTATCGTTATTACGTGATCAAAATTTTTCAGATAGTTATGAAATAAAACTTTCAGCACATATTTTAAGTGAATTTTTATTGTATAAATATATGTGAGATTAAACATGGCTAAAATACTTATTTTTCAATACACAAATTCGTTTAATTCCAACGTAAATAAAAATAAAATATACAATGATAACCTTCAACTCACATTGAGAAATATCTTTACACGGTAAAAACTCATTTTAATTGTCCAAAATGATATTGAAGTACCCATGGACGACGTGACACACGACACGAAATACTATCCAAAATAAATCACAATCTAAGACTATGTACAGATTAAAATAATAACAAAACCCTCGTCATCAATCTATCTGTAAATTCTTCAACACGCTCTTTTCATCCATTTCCTCATTACTTTTATTGCTTCCATTGAAAAATCCCCACCAAGATGCCTTTTTCACTCTTTTGGATTCGTCACTTTTATATTCAGCCGACTCTATCAGCCAATGGCGATATTTTTCTAGCAGAAAATGTGTGTCTTTTTCCAGCTCCTCCAAGGATGCAGATTCACCACCATAGTCCAATGGAAGAAGTTCGTTAGGGAACTTGTCTGGAACGTTACCTATAAAATGTCGATATTTATTTTATTCGGTTATTAAAGAAATAACTTCCAGTCAAATTAAGTACTGGTATGAGGAAGTCTGAATGTATATTAAGGTTCATATAAACCCATGAAAAAATTAACGTCAAGGTTAGAAATTCTGAAAAAAATTCTAGTTACTTTGGCATTCAAATTAAATAATTAGAGAGATGTAGAAGAAAAAGAAGAAAAATCTAATGAACAGTTTTCGAGGAAAAAAATTAAAACATAATTTTTAGAGGTTTTTTTAAGTTTTCCCAAAAACCACTCATCAGATTCCATTTCAAATATCATGACATATCAGTGTCAAAGTAAAAGATAATCACGATTTTTTTCAGAATTTTCAACTTCAACGTTCCCTTACAATTCTCAAAATTCTGAAAATCTTGTTATAAAATCAAAGACAGTTAAAAAGAATCGTTTTTGCAAGTGATATTTATATGAAATTTAGAAGACTGAACATTGAGGTACTATTCATACTATTTTTCAGACATAACATCTATATTTTTAATAATGATTTTCAAAACCTCGGACAAAAAACGGTAAATCGCTCCAGTGATTCCTCTGTAGTACATGAACGAAAAGACGAAAATAGTTCTGATACTGTCCACAAGGTATTGCACAGAATTATTGTCACTGTCATATTTACTGTACAGCGTTGCCAATAGTTCTAGACAGAGGTTACCGATATAATTAGTTTAATTTTTGGAAAATGAAAGTTATTTCGATAGGGGTTTGTCAGTTCATCAGTAGGATGTTGGATTAGTCCGCCTAAAGCGTTGAAGTCCTTGAGCACAATTAAAGAAGTATGTAAGTAATAAGTTTTATGTTTTGCGATTTAAAATATCAGTTTTGGAAATAAAACAGGACGCAAAACAGAATTGAAAAATAATAATAATAATCATAATAGCGTCTTTATTGTCCATTCCAGTTGTTTTTAAATAACATTATATTATACAGGGTGTCCGGTAAACCTTGTACAATATTAAAACTGGTGATAGACCAGATCATGACTGTTCAGAATATCGAAATTTTACCTCAGTAAAAATCTCAGTTTTCGAGATAATGAGCATTTTTTTTAATTTCTGGAAAATCACTACCTCACCTTGGATTTTTTAATGCCATGTATACAAATTGGGATGAATTTAAATATTTTTGCTGCTGAAGATTACTGATGAGTGATGCTTTCAGACGTACGAAACAGTTTTTCAGAAAACAATACAATTTTTCAAGAAATGAGGGTAAAATGACAGATTTGAGTTACACCAATTTTTTTAACAACAGTTGGACATTATTGTTTGAAAAAACATAACCAAGAGGAACGAAAGAATGCCCATTTTGTCCAGGCTTTACTATGGTATAAAACATACGATCATTATTTTTGGAAGGAGTAGAATTTCGATAATATTAGAGTGTGATGTTATTCTGAGCTAAAATCAACTCCATTAAACTTTGTCAGTAATGTCTTTTATTTTTATCCTATCAAGATGAAATGATTAAATACTTATGATTAATAACGAATCAACTGCTTAGAAGCATTCAATGAGATTTAATGAAGTAAATACTAATTCAACGTTTTTTTAAAATCAACATACACTATAAACCACAATAACGATTATTCAACATCCCACTGAATAATATTACAAAAATGTTATTTTCCATCCACTCGTACGCAGAGACGACATATTTTCAAGAAGAACCTTTTAGAATGCGTTATAGGTTATAGCCCCCAAATCAGCGATTTTATGAGCGACATTGTGCAATCGGATATAGTTCTGCATAAAGGGCTGCTGCAGCAGTAGCACTACCTCCACATTCACCATAAATGTTGTACATATGCGCATATTCGCGGGGAGTATAACCTATGTACGGCATGTCAAAGAAATAAATACCACTAAATGAAAGAAGCGGAATAATTTCAAAAAACTACGATAGAGGTCACAAGTTGTTCAAACAAAAGTTTTTAATTTTCGACAAGGATTCATCTCTTAAAAAAGTTTGCACTTATTTGGTTACACCCTGTATATCTGTCGTTCTCTGAAACTTGGTTGGAATCTGGAAGTTGGACAATTGCGACAAATATCACAAGAATTTGTATTAATCGGTGCCATGTCGGATAATCGACATTTCATTTCGATAATTTTATTAGGCCTAATTACATGAAAAGTTAATTTTATTGAAATACTATTTAATGCCACCAAGCAGTCTATTCTTTATTATTAACAATTATTTCCACATTTTATCTTGATAAAATCTAACTAAAATAATTTTTGGGTGTAAGTATAAAAGTTGTATAAAAGTTTGGTGTAAATACAATTCAAGAATAAAATAAAATACCCAAACACCAAAACTACGTCACAATCTTAAAAGCTTACTTTTAGCTCCTGAAGATACTAACTTTGTTGGCGAAACGCGAGTCGAGTGTGATTGTAGCGCAGTTTTGGTGTTGGGTAGTTTCCTTTTTTTTCTTGAATACAAGTTGATAGAAGCCTAGATGAAAACCACGCCTAATTCAATGGAAACCACTTCTTTCAAAAATAATTAAAGTTTGTTTTATACCATGGTAGAGTCTGGACAAAATGAGCATTCTTTTGAAATGAATGTCCACTTCCAATTGGTTTTGTTTCTTTCAGATAATAATGTCAAATTAAAAAAAAAATTGATGAAACTCAAATCTGTCATTTTACCTTCATTTCTTGAAAATTTTTTTCACTTTCTGAAAAACTGTTCTGTATGTCTAGTCAGTAATCTTCAGCAGCAAAGATATTTGGATTCGTCCCAATTTGTATACATGGCACTCAAAAATCCAAGGTTAGGTAGCGATTTTCCAGAAATTCTTAAAATGCCCATTATCTTGAAAACGGTGATATTTTTACTGAGGTGAAATTCCGATATTCTGAACAGTCATGACCTGGTCTATCACCAGTTTCAATATTGTACAAGGTGTACCGGACACCCTGTATACATAAAAAATAACGGCATAATAGGCGGAGTTCAGCTTACAAATTTGAAAAATATTGATAAAAATAAATTATAGTGAGTTGTTCATATTAGCTGCTCTTTTTGAAATTTACCAACAATATTGTTGTTTGTGCTAGAAGCAAATCTAATCCAAGCAAGATCAAGGACGGACTGGCTAAATCTATAACAAACCCATGGGCACTGCAATCCCGAATATCAGAAAAACAAACTAAATGAATACAATAAATAATATACAGGTGAACCGGAAAAAAGGGGCAATACCAAAGATTCCCAAGATCTCCTCCCACAGGAAAACCGACGGCACAGGCATCATCAATAAACCAAAATCTAAGAAAAAGAATGAACCAACTTTAAAGAAAATGGTCCCCACCTTTGGAAACACTGAAAACGATTTAAAAGATAACCCCTTTTAGAACAAACGGAGGCCTCTATCCATGGTAAGCCTGGATGTTCTGCAAATCAACCGAAATTTGCAGACAAGGAAAATACATCACTGTACACCCATTACAAAACTGAAGACTACGCGAATTTTCCGAAACTTGCAGACATGATTCGGCACGGGGGATAAGTTCTAAAAACGAGGCCTCCGCCCAATACAAATATGAGGGCGCTGCAAATTTCCTGAATTTTCAGACAGGACACAGCGAGGAACACTGAATTCTAATAATGAAGTCTCCGAAGTCTCCACCCAACAAAAACCCGAGGCACTGCAACTCTCACCAAATTAACAGACTCAGCAGAGGCCACTGAATTCGAATAACGAGGTCACCGAAGTCTCCAGCCAACAAAAGAGCGAAGACACTACAAATTCAACCAAATTGGTAGACAGGACTCAGCAGAGGCCCACAGTATTCGAAAAACGAGGTCCCCGAGGTCTCCACACAACAAAATTATGGAGGCACCATTTCACAGACAGGACTCAACTGATCTCGAAAAATTATTTCCCCGAGGTTTCCACCCAACAAAAAACTAGAGGCCCAGTTAGTTTCACTAAATTCACTGACTCTGTAGAGGTCGCTAATCAATAGTAATGAGGCCCGCGAAGTCTACATTCACAAAAAATACGGAGATACTGTAAAACTGAAATATTTTGTAGACCACTGAATAATAAGCCTATACGAAGAGCTGGGAAAGATAAGAAAAAAAGAAAAGAAAAGAAAAAAAAGAGGATTGTCCGTGAATTTGGTGAAAGGTGTTGTGCTTCCGGTTTTGGTTGGATGCAGACCTCGACGGTCTCATTATTCGGTTTCAGTGTTAATTATTGCTGTGTTCTGTCAACAAATTTCAAGAAATTTGTTGCGCGCGCCCTCAGAATTGTCTTGGATGGAGACCTCATTGTTCAAACTCAACACCCCATACTGAGTTATGTGTGCAAGTTTCAAAAAATATAATAGGAAAGTTTGAACCGAAATGTTATAATAATGATTAAAAAAGGAATTGGATGTTTTCCACCATCATGAATCATGACTTCTTATGTGTCTCATCAATGTTGACTTTTTACCATAAACCTCATGTTTAATGTCTAGATGAAGAAAATACACATTTCCGAAAGCACGACCAAATAACATAGAGTATTATTTTAAACAGCCCAGTATTTTGACTGTATTAAGTCATGCAATAATTATTATTATTACTAATAATCCGGCTATCCGTAATATAGTTACATGATGCATTGAACCGCATTACCACAATTAACAGCAGATAATAATTTATAATCCTGTGAGCTATTTCGCAGTACTCCTAATAATGTTGAGATTTGGCAACAATGCATTAACAGTAGGGTTGACCATTGCAGAAAACTGTAATTTATATGGAAATATAAAAGATCGCTGTAACTATGGTATGAAAAACATATCTTGCCAGTGCCTTCTTTCAGTTCAGAAACGCAAAATATTTGACTTTATATGAACTTTAATGATCAAATAAAGTAAACAAAGAACCCCGCACACCTTATATAGAAAAATGGCACTCCGTCGAATTTCTTGAATTTCTGATATGTTGTAGAATTGATCATTCTGATGAAATGTTTCAATGGGCGCAACACGATCCTATGACTAGTTTCCGAGATACAGGGTGTTGAATCTGAAAAATATTCACTTTTCATCACTCCGTATCTCCCAAGTTATGATTTGGATCTAATTTATCTTTTGTGGTATTATCATCACATCCTTGTATGACAAATTCTTGAGAAATTCATTTCCAAATCTTTTCGTAGTACAGGGTGATTTCACTTGATAATAATGCTATTTTGAGACTTTCATAATTCTGTTGTTTTATAAAGAGGAAATGCGAAAAAAGAATTATCACATAATATTATAAATGATATGTTTCATCGTATACAGAGTCGAATAATGTCAATTTGAGAAATTTGTTATACTTTAATAAATAAAAACCTTGATTTTCATCACCCTATAGCTCATAAGGGAATCCGAAAAGGTAGCGATATTTTTTCATGGGAGAACTTGAAATATTTTCATTCATATTGTAGAAAATTTTCATCGAAATCCTATGACGGGTTTTTCATATACAAGACGAAAAATGTGTGAAATAAGGGTTTTTCATATACAAGACGAAAAATGTGTGAAATAATCTAAGATCTTTACATTTCCCCACTGCTATATTTTCACTCCCGTTTTCGGCGGGTTTGCTATAGTTCTTTCTCATCGCGCCTCTTTTATTCGAAATTTTCATTTTTCAATAAAATAGTGATCAGTTATAATACGATAGCGTACCGTACCCTCGAATTATTATCTGCAGTATCGTCTAGTGGGCGATACAACGGAGAAGTTACTTTTTCATGCTTAGTGTTTCTCAGAACTCATATTGTACTCGTTTCATTAGCAGAAATTGCTTTTTACGAATTGTCACTCTAGAAAACAATAACATTGTGAAAGTCGACAAAGTGAAAACAACAAATTAAGCTGAAAGAAAGAAAGCATTTCGTTTTTTGTCAATAACTCAAAAATTATTAACATTTGATGAATTTTGAACAAAGGTTCTCAAAGAGGAGGAAATTTCCAAGAAAAAAGTTCATACTCCCGGAACTCTATCTCTATTATTTATAATTTTAATTCAACGCCGAAAATAGGGCTCCGCCCAGCCGTAACGACAGAAACGCTGAAGAAAGTTTACTGCATGAAATATTTTTTTTAGTGACAAATATCAATTTAAAAATTTGAATAAATTATGGTATCATCAAGACACTTGAAAGAATAAATCCCCGTTGGAAAAAAAATTTTAAGTCAATTTTTCAAAAAGTTATACTATTGATAATCAATAAATGACTACATAAAAGTTTAAATAATATATCTAAAAATTATTGTCTTCGTGGAGCCCTTCTTATACATATACTTCACAAGATCACGGGATAAAAGTAAATTAAAGTTCATTAGTTTGTTTATAATGATTTTTTAAATTTAACAAAAAATAAAGAGTCCAAGAAATGTGTAATAAATTTTTTTACAAAATATTATGCTATTGCTGTTTTTGTATGTAACGGCATTCAGTGACATTGGAAAAAAAATTCACATAATTTGTTAAACAATTTTTCATTATTCAGATTATTATTTTCAGAAAAAAATTTCTCATCACTCTATTGTCTTGGCAAAATAATGATTGAAAAACAAAAAAATCATTTTATATATTTTTTTTTGTTTATAATCGTTTTTTTCATTTTTGGATTGTTTAAATAATTATTTAAGGAATAATTTTTTCTTTTAAAATCATAATATGCATTTCTTCTTTGATTAACAAAAAAAAAAATTTTTTATAAATAATTTCATTGTTTGTTAACTGAACAATTTGTTATAAACAAATTCTAACAACCGTTATATATTTTTCTAGCGCTAAAAAAAATTAAAAAACAGGCATGTAGATCAGAGTACTAAAAAAATTGTTCGTCTATTTTTTATAATACTTTTAAATATTACACCGAACCGAAGTTGAACCGGCAGCATGATTTGTCAAGTAACAAATTGATATAACTTATAAACTATTAGAGATACGATGATGGACATTCAGGTTGTTCTCAGGAAGGATTGAATAATCTTCGAAATAAGCTGATGAACAAGTTCATAACTATTGTTTATCCGCTATTATAAGCATTTGTTTATAAAAATTTGAGATTTTTTTTGTATTTTCTTTTCTTTAATTACTTATAAATTGTTAAATAATGAAAATACAGCTATAAACCTCAGTACAATTTTATTAAGTGATGAAATGTCTATACATTGACCTTTATATCATATCTGTGTCTTATATAGTCTAAATTGTATATGCGTTTTAAATAATATTTATTTAACTCGTTTTTCTTTACATATGAATGTTTATCTCCTTATTAGATCTCTTCCCTATGTTTTGTAATATGTTCATTTTCTATGCTTTATAATAAGTTATTCTGAGTTTCTGACGTTTAAGTGAGCAGCTGCTCCTTGGGAAGGTCAATTCTTTCGTTAAATCCCTTCCTCTTGATCCCTTATACCTGTTAAGGCCGAAAATACCGGTTAAGTCCAAAATTATCTGTACCTTTTAATAAAAAATAGAAGTATCTTGAGTTAGATGCTACAATAACTCAGTACAAAGCAAGTACAATGGAAATATTGCAAAATATAGGTAGGTGATGTAATAAGGCTATAAAAATTCAAATTTAAAACACATATAATTTACTATATGAGACACATATATGATATAAAGGTTAATTCATAGATATTTTATCACAAGACAAACTTGTACGAAAGTTCATAGCTGTAAAAAACAATAGTTGTAAACTTGTTTACCAGCTGATTTTGAAGATTATTCAATCCTTCATAAGAACAACCTGAACGAACATCAAGGTATCTCTTAATAGTTTATAAGTTATATCAATTTGTTGCTTGAAAAATCATGCTGTCAGTTGAATATCGGTTCGGTGTAATATTTGAGAGTTTTATAAAAAATAGAAGAACATATTTTTAGCACTAGAAAAAAAATGTATAACGGTTGTTAGAATTTGTTTATAACAAATTGTTGTTAACAAACAATGGAATTATTTAGAAAAAAAAATGTTTCTGTTAATTGAAGAAGAATTGCCTATTATGATTTTAAAAGAAACAATAATTCCTTAACTAATTATTTAAACAACCCAAAAATTAAAAAAACGATTATAAACAATAAAAAAATTATTTGAATTTTTTTTGTTTCTCCTTCATTATTTTTCTAAGACAATAGAGTGATGAAAAATATTTTTCGGAAAATATTAATCTTGTCTATTTGTTTGTGAAAAATTGTTTAACAAATGATGTGAATTTTTTTTCTCCAACGTTTACTGAATGCCACTGTTAGATACAAAAACAGCAAGAGCATATTTTGAGAAAAAATTTTTATCAACAACATTTCTTGGGATTTTTATTTTTTGTTAAATTTCAAAATCATTAAAAAAAAAATAATGAACTTTAATTTACTTTTATCGCGTGATCTTGTGAAGTATATGTATAAGAAGGGCTCCACGAAGACAACAATTTTTAGATATAATTATTATTTAAACTTTTATGTAGTCATTTAAGATAACAGAGATTGGAAAAAAAATTATTGATTTACAATAGTATAACTTTTTGACAAATTGACTTAATTTTTTTTTCCAACGGGTATTCATTCTTTCTAGTGTCTTTTATGATACCATAATTTATTTAAATATATAAATTGATATTTGTCACTTAAAAAAAAATATTTTATGCGGTAAACTGTCTTTAGCGGTAGTGCGTGTCTGTCGTTACGGATGGCGGAGCCCTATTTTCGGCGTTGAATTAAAATTATAAATAATAGAGATAGAGTTCCGGGAGTATGAACTTTTTTCTTGGAAATTTCCTCCTCTTCAAGATCCTTTTTTCAAAATTCCTCAGATGTTAAAAAATTTTGAGATATTAACAAAAAACGAAATGCTATCTTTTTTTCAACTTAATTTGTTAATAACAATTGCAATTTTTTATGTGGTAAACATACTTTCGATACATTTTCTAGACGAGATTCCGAATCGAATGAGCCATAGCACATATTTTTAGGATTTTGATCAAGAATTAACACGTTTTTGAACTTGTTAGAGCTATTTTCGCGACTAACCAAAATGTACCTAACCGCTATTGTTTTCGCGAAGATTGGTAACAGAGAAGAAATAGATGACGTAGTTCAATGACGTCATTCAATTTGAAAACTACCACGAGTAACCAACTTTTGGAGGAGGTTAGTTGTTGTGAGTTTTGGTTAATCTGGTTCTGGCGTCGCTGTTTATTAGTGTTTACTGTTTAGTGATTATATATGTTTAATTGTCTATACAGAAAGGAGCATGTCTTCTAAAAGTGAACTCGATATCATTAATGTAATTTTGAATGATGATGGTGAAGATTTTCTCGTTCAGGTGGACCTAGAAACAACAACTAACTTGCTCAATGGTATGGTAAATGAATTCTGATAGGTGTATGTAGCTAAATGGTTGATATTTTACAGATCCAAAATTAGCCCAGGAGTAAATACAAGCGTTAAAGAGAGATTATAGCAATAGCAACAATGTAGAAACTGCAACTATATTAGATGAATATGAAGAATTTTCTCAGGAAGATGCAAGTGTACATGGGGACTAAGATCACACTGAAGTCATGTGTGATTCTCATGAATTATTGTCAGTATGTTAAGAACATGTTTTGAACTTGGACAAGTTAATCTTCTGCCTAAATGGATTCTAAAATACATATTGTTCAATCAATTATAATCTTCTGTATTGAATTGATTGAGACCTTTGAGCTTTCCTTCATCCCGTTACCTTCAGAAATATTCATGGATTTTAATACAATTGCCTCATTTTCTATGACTACTATATTACCCTAGAGTCATGAGCTAACCCAGGAAAACCTACGAAAATATATGTAAAAACTCTGTCAGCATTACATATTGCCATTAATGTAATGGAATGATCAGGAACCTGTCAACATAGCTATCATGTTGTTTAGCTGAAATCATTATGTTATTGTGAGTGCCATCTACAGGTCCTAAAGAACCTAAAATCAAAATATTTTATAGTTAAAGTACCTATGTGAAAGTTTCCTTTCAGAGAATAATTTGCCTGGGTATTTCTTGAATCCATTGACAATATATTGAATTTCGATTATTTATATGTCGAACGTCCATCATCTTAATGGTTGAAAGAATTCTATCTCTTTCAAATTTTTCACAACGTTTCAATTGGTTGAATCCGCAATCGTCTTCTGGTGAATAATGACAAAATCAGATGCTACGCGACCTTTCTAGGTCTATAATTAAAGTATAATTACGGTGTAAGTACGCGCGGTCTTGTTGCGGGCGTGGTTTCGCGCTTTTTCTCCCTCCAAAACGGTTCATGGGCGGTTTCCATACGTTTTTTATTTCCACGCTTGGTTGACTGAAGGCACTATTGGCTTCTGTATAGGTGGTTTCCATATATTTCCGTTTGAACCAATGTTCCTCTCGGTGGTGTTTTGTCCAGGCGTGGTCAGCAATTCCCGATTTTGATGTTTCCCCTGGTTGAGTCCACTTTTTGTGTTCGGTCAGTTAGAATAGCCTTCTTTGGGACGAAGCTAGTGTTCTTCATAGAGAGGAACATTGGTTCAAACGGAAATATATGGAAACCACCCATATAGAAGCCAATAGTGCCTTCAGTCAACCAAGCGTGGAAATCAAAAACGTATGGAAACCGCTCATGGACCGTTTTGGAGGGAGAAAAAGCGCGAAACCACGCGCGCCACAAGACCGCGCGTAATTACACTTTAATTATAGACCTATAAAAGGTCGCGTAGCATCTGATTTTGTCATTATTCACCAGAAGACGATTGCGGATTCAAGCAATTGAAATGTTGTGAACGATTTGAAAGAGATAGAAATCTTTCAACCATTAAGATGATGGACGTTCGAAATATAAGTAATCAAGTTACTACATCGTCTAAAACATTCAAACATATTGAATTTCATTTTCATTTGAAGGGCAAAATATAATTTTGTGCTTCAGCCAGGTAGTCGAGTTGTTAAAGCGACATTGTTTCAATCACTTTTGGCTGCCAGTCAAAGGTTCGAACCCTAGCGACTGCAGAAATTTTTATAATGGCCCGAGAAAGTGCTAGGAATCGCAAGTAAAAAGGTAAGACCTCGTTAACCCTTAGCTCGCACAAGTTTCGACTTCTGAGGGCTGCCGTTCGTAAGGGGACGACAGCTGGTTAACGGTAAAAACAATTTTAATTTTGAATTTCATTGTTGAAAACAAATGGACATTGACAATATTCATTACTGTAGCTCTGACCACTCATACATGCTATCTTTCTGAGCCAAATAATAAAGGAAAATCATAAAAGACTTCTGAGGATCGACTGTATAGTTTCTGAACTTTTTTCTATTAAGGAGTGAGTGTCATTTTCCATAACGATTTGGAAAAGAGGAAGAAATGTTCTTTCTTCATTCTGAATGTTTCAAAAGTTCGTAAAGTGGGACTTTTTTGTATGAGCGTGAAGTTTGTTGAATGAGGCGAAGCCGAGTTCAACAAACGATTTCTTAGTTGGTTATCCTTCAAGAAGAGTAATATTAGATTTTTTATTACAACTTTGGTCCTCTATTTGTACTTGAAAATTATCAAAAAAAAAGTAATCCAACAATATATACATTTTCAATTTCAACATTTTGAAATGTTTATATTTATCATTTTGACATTATAACCTCAAAATATCAACTGGTGCGCTGAACCAAAAATGGTTGATGAAGTTTTCGCGACGACCCGCCAAGATTTTCTTTCTAGGAGGGGATAGCTCAACTCGGTAACCACTCCATGTAACCACAACAGACCCTTCAGTTAGATTTGGTTAGTCGCGAAAATCACTATATATTGTTTAAACACTGGTACGTATCAATGTTGTTGGTCTCCGTTTGGTCATCGTGCCACGTGGTTAGTTTGTCTAGTATCTAGCAACACACACGCCTTGCAATTTAGTGCATTGGCTGCAGTGGAGGGCCTGATACGGGCCCACTCACGTTCAAACCTTAGTAAGGTTAACCCAAAAAAATTGAACAATTTTGCAATAACAATAGCGCCAAATTATTTTGCATTCAATAGCGACTTAGATTACACATGTAAATTTCGTTTTCATCATGACGAAAAAGAAAAACTCGCATCTCGGTTTTGTGACGACTTGATAAAAGATTTTGGCGATCTAAATTTCACTAACTGAATTGTCCTATACCCTTATCCGAAGGTGAAACATCTGAAAATCAGAAAAGTGTTTATTCGTCAACATACCACATTCGGAAAAAATAAAAATCGTACAAAGCTTTGCTCGCAAAATCTCATTAAAATAGTTTTTTTGTTACAATTAAAAATAAATTGAAGAAACAGACACTTGCAATCGAATAGTTTTGAACCGGTAATGAACTAGTTTGATAGACAAATGTCCAATGATAGAAATTTACAAGCATATTAAAGGGACTAATTTACAGTAGATATTGCCCGTCATAATTTGAAAATTTCTCGTGACATTATATTCTGCATTTAGTCGCCTGAATATTCAGCATGTGTTGTCCTGACACAGGAGAGTATGCCCAGCGTAATAATTGGCACATCGTGGGACATTGTCTTCCGTGATTCAGCATATATTTTTCTAGGGTTGCGTCCTGCCAAAGGAGACAATGCCAATACGCCTCCGGGGCGACTTGATTGATTCTAGTGGCGCATTTGCTTTTTCAGCTGCAGGAAAACCCGTAAAAACCTGCAGCGCCACATCATCTGAAGATCTTGATCTGCCAATGTCCTCTCTCTCATAAAATGAAATGTATGGTGTCTCCGGAGGCTCCAGTAAATTCAAGATATCGTCAGAATATTTAGTGACACAACTATCGTCAAACTTAAACCAGTCCGTTTTGTCTTTGACCAATGCGTAATAATGACCAGATTCAACGCCAGAACTACAATGAACAATGACTGCGTAAACATTATAATAGTGGTTTGCTAGATTGGGGTGTTCGTTTATTTCGAATCTTCGTAAGAATTTTGTGCTTCCGCCAGAGGTTTGGTCGTGCTGGAAGAACATCAGTGCTGTTATTAGATTGGCTGGTGCCTAGGCTATAGTTGTTGTCCTAGAATTGTCAATTAGTTTGGCGCATATTTGGCAATACAGTTGATCATCACCTGTTAAAAGTTCTATTTTCAGATGACGAAACAGTACTTTGCACGGACTGGTTCATTTACCGAATGTTTCTTTGGAAACTGGATTTGCTTATCCTTTGTTCGAATGAATATTATCTGAAGGAAAGTGGTACCAAATCGAAGTTTATGACTACATTTGTCATTTTTCTGAATTGACGTACTACTCTTTTGAATATTCTTCATAGGTGCAAAGGACCCCGCACTTTTTACAGGTAAAATGGTTATCGGTGAAATTGTCTGAATTTTTAGTATATTATATTATTTGATGTACTGATTGAACGTGCAGAATCGCAAAGTTCGATGGATAGATTTTGAAATACAGGGCGTTCAGGTTAAAAATCAGTAATTTTTATTTAATTATTTTCTCGGGAATTGAAAGTGCCAACTGCATTTTTTTTCGTTCTTATCATCAACGTACCTTCATATTACTAAATATCATTCAGATGGTGCAGATTATATCATTATGTACAGAGTGAAAAATAAAAACATTTTGGTAATGTCTGAAAATTCGATGTAATAATGAAATATTGAAAAAATTATTTTGGCATGCATTCTTTTTCCATCATTAATCACGATTCATACATTTCGTACAGGGTGATTTGAAAAATTGGTGAAATATATGGCCAGTTCTTTCGTACATATCCTGTATTATATATAGGGTGATCATGAACATTTTCGTCGATGATAAAAATGACAAAATTTCAACTCGGTGAAATTCCTTTATTATTATTTAATATATTCATCATATCTCTCCTCAACACTGTCCCAAAAATTCAGTTTCCTACTATTACAAGTTTCATAGTTATTAATTGAGAAAATTATTACCACTTGCATGCATGACGAGTTGAAGGAACTTGTTCACGCGTACATTCTACTAGTGACCAAGATTTTTCACAAATACTGAAACGTGAGAATGTGGAGATCAAAATAAATGTAACATTATGTGCAGGGTGATGACCAATGACGGTCCATCCAATTCCACAAACCATTTAGGAACTGACTGTAATACGACCATACAACTTTCAACTCAGGCATGAACCAGATAAAATTCCTAATGCTTGGATAGTTTGACTCACCCTATCGTGTATGAGGCCCCGGTATGGGAAATCACTTATCACGTAAGGGTCGTAAGGTGACAGGGAACAGCTTTAACCGAATCCACTTCCCCCGTATCAGCGCTACTGTCCTCATACAACAAGAAAACCCTATCGGCCATCATTTTGATTCTGTCGTTGACAAAAAGTGAATGAAAAATTAAAATAAATTAGTTCCATCAGTGTGTTAATTATTATTACCTTTACGTATTGAAATACCTATATTGATGAAATATAATAGATGTCTATATGTTTCTATTGATGGCCAGCAAATATAAAAATCATGGAAATGTCTATCCGAGTTGAACACGCATTGGAAAAAACTGTCGCTGCCCAGATTCAAATTCTCCTATCAATCATTTTCACTTTCCCCAAATAGTTTGTTTTTTATTCCGACAAAGCTTAAACCAACAAAATTAACTTAACTATCTGTACCTTACATTATTAAATTCATATATCTGATGTGATTGTTACCTCTAATCTTCACCCTCTTTTACATTTATTTTGATCTCCACATTCTCACGTTTCACTATTTGTGGAATGTAGGATGTGCGCGTGAACAAGTTCCTCCAACTCGCCATACAAATGGTAACTAGTTTCTCAATTAATAACTATGAAACTAGTCATAGAAGGAAACTGAATTTTTGGGACAGTTTTGAGGAGAAAACGATAAATATATTAAATAATAAATAAGGAATTTCACCGAGTTAATCGTGAATTACAGGGTGATTTCTGAAACGTTGATATTATGTCATTTTTATCATCGAAAATTTTCATGATCCCCATATATATCTCAACGAAATCATGATTAGAATGAGTAATATGATGGTACGTTGATGATAAGAACGAAAAAAATGCAGTTAACACTTTCAAATCCCGAGAAAATAAATTACTGAATTTAACTTGAACTATTTCGAAATCTATCCATCAACGAACTTTACGATTCTGCACGTTCAATCACATGGAAGACTTTCCGTTGTTATATTCTGTTGTTTTCGACTCGTAACTGTCATTTATCAATTTGTTATAAACATTTAAATAACAAAAAACGTGTTTTTTTAAATTGTTCTGCTCATAAAATGAAAACTAATAGAGCAATCTGGCTGCTTCAATGAAAAGAATTGTAGATAATTGAAATACAAACAGAATGAAATGTTTAACGGCCCGATCGGATCATTAATAACGGAGGAAAACTGGAAAAACCGAAAAATTTGACGATTTTTTACAAAGTTCATAACTCTGCCATTTTTCAAAAATTAGTGTTGGCCCTTCTTATGAAAGTATTGAATCATATGTACTTTATGTGTGCATAAAACAGGCTCTGACGGATTATTAGTTTTGGCACAAATGCAATTTGAATTTTTTTTGCACAATCTTGCAGCGTTCCTGGATGCTCTAGTGATAGTCCGATTTCAATTCCTAGAACAGATTTTGAAAGTAGAAGTACAGTATCACAAAATGTATATTCTCATTTTGCGCTAAAATGCTGCGAAATGGGTGAGAATTGCTTGCAAACATGACTCAAAACGGCTGAGCTGGTAGAAGCGGTCAAGTGGAAGGAGTGAGCGGGAGATGAGGGGAAGCGTATTATCACGTAACCCGTTCATTAGAAGAATTCCCCTTATCTCCCGTCCACTCCTACCACTCGGCAGCTAACGCGGGCTCGGCCGTTTTCATAAATTTTTCACCCATTTCGCACCATTTTAGCGCAAAATGAGAATATACGTTTTGTAGTACTATACTTCTACTTTCATAATCTGTTCGAGACATTGAAATCGGGCTATTACTAGAGCATCCAGGCACGCTGAAAGAAGAAAATTTAAATTGCAATTGTTCCAAAACAAACGATCCGACAGTGCCTGTTTTGTACACACATAAACTACACATGATTCAATACATTCAGGAAAAAGTCCAATCTTACTTCTTGAAAAATAGCGTAGTTATGAATATTTAAAAAAATTGCAAAATTTTCCGGTTTTTCCAGTTTTTCTCCACTTCTAATGATCCGACCTTGTCATAAAACATCCCATTTTGTTTATATTTCAATTAACTACAATTATTTCCATTAGAGCAACCAGATTGATCTATTAGTTTTCATTTCATAAGCAAAACAATTTAAAAAAATACGTTTTTTGTTATTTAAATGTTTCTAACAAATTAATAAATGACAGTTGCGAGTCGAAAACATAACAGAATTTAACTACGGACATTTTATGCTCTGATGCTTGGTGTAATAGAGAACATAAGGAGGCAGATTTCACCATCAGCTGGAATTATTTTTAAAATTCGGAATTTGCTGCCTCCCGAATATCTAAAATCCATTTATTTTTTGTTAGCTTACTCTAAATTTCAATATTTGTTTTGGAGCACTGCTACCTATTCGCTTGAATTAAATGTATTTTTAAACATGATTATCAATAAACAACTGTAAACCTATACAACCCGAAGAAAACATTCCCAATGTAAATTGAATCATTCATCTTGTTAAGAATAACATGCAACATTCCATTTCAATTTTCAAAATGAATACCTAATGATCAACACAATGGGTCATATGCATAAAGTTGAGTGGCTACTTTTTACTCACATTTTTAAAGAAACTACTCCATTTGAAATGCATAAAAATGTAGGTATAAGCTCCAACTTGTGAGTGTCTACTCTTTCCGTGAGGATGTCCTCGCTCCTTGAGTACCTACTTTTATTTTTATATGCATAAATGCGAGCGTCAACTCCGTCCACTGAGTATCTACTTCAAAAAATGCGAGGCTCCTTAGTAGCAGACTCAGCTTCATCAGAAGTAGATGCCTGTTCGCGATGGCTGAATTTATGCCAATTTCTCAGCATACTAAGGTGTTTAAGATTCGTAGGAAATCAAGAGAAGTAAAGTATCGTGCCTTATATCGGTTCAGCAGAGTGAATGTATAAGTAAGTGGATGACTAACTATATTCTTGGAGATACCGAAGAATGTAGGGGCTGAGCCTTGAGCAATGAAGAAAAAATTAAGTTAGTAGCAGAAGATATTGGTGCCAATCAATCGACGGTATCCTGAACTAAGATGTCTAAAAATCCTGGTGTGTCAACTCATACCTGGAAAACTGTGGGATAAAACGGGAGACAATTTGCCAGCTTGATAAAGAGAAAACAAATGAAATCGTGGTCTGTTTCCCAAATATTCCGCATTTGCGTGCACCGCCACGGTCGGTTTTCCTGTTAGGGTAAATTTACAAGCACAGAAGTTTTCAAGTATTGTCGACGAATTAAATAAATAGACGAGGAAAGTGTGTCGTCACAAAAGTCATTCTTGTCAAAAACTGATTCCAAACAAAGAATTTTAGGTGACTTTCTCTGTTGATGATTTGCTGCTTTGATTATTAGTTTGTGTTTGGCTGTTTAGATTTTGTTTTCTCAAGCGAAATGAGTTGAAAAATCTTTACGGAAACAATCGGACAAGCTAATTTAAATTTGACGGATGTTTGGAATCAGTTTTTGACAAGAATGACATTTGTGACGTCATCACTTTCCTCGTCTCTAAGGAAAGGTAATTAATGGAATTTACTGAATCACGTACTATCACCAATCAGTTTTATTTGTTACATTTTCGAATTCTTTATATAATTTTTTTACTGAAATGCAATTAACTACAATAATAACCACGCATTTCATTTAGAAATATTGAAATTAAGCTTCATGAAAATTCACCATTAGAACCTGTCAATCTTGTGCTAATATAATATAACCGGGAATGGCAGGATTCCGTTTGTGATATATTCGTGCCATGATTTTCATTAAAATGTTTTCTAATAATACAAGATACTATGTGATAATCTTCATAATACTTATGGTGGTACTAACTACTCACTTTCAGTACCTACTGGATATCGATGAATTATTTTGTTCGTCAATCTGGATTGCCCACAAATGATATGAAATGATCAAATTATTATTGTACAAACTACACAGGAAACGATTAGATATTCACAAATTTTATTTTACCAGACATGTTTTGCCTGCACACTAGCTTCTTCACTGATCAAGGAAGGGTCAAGTCTCCGGTCTGACCAATATGATCAGACCAGTGCGGTCATTTGGTTGACTTGACGACCTAATTAGAACTGTTTGTATGTGACCAATATTTTCAATCATCTAATCGGTCCGACTCGTCATACTTCATACTGAACGCGCGTGCCTTATCCGACCGGTGACTTGACACAGCCTAAATAAAGTTTGTGGAGGATCGAATCGTTTTCAGTGTAGTTTGTACAATTACTATGGATCTTCATCAAGTAAATGACGAGTCAATCAGAATAATTAAATTATTATTGGACGAATGTCCAAGAAAATATACAGCAAAATAAAGAAACACATTAATAATAGTAATCAATACAAAGAAATTGCACTATGAAATTTAGATTCTGTCACAATCATTCACTTTTGAATTGTTTATGAAGTTTATTGAAATAAAATTGACAACAATCATCAATCACCATATCCCTGGAATATTGACAAGACTAAAATTCTATATAAGGGCGCCATCTCTGGAACCGACTAAAGAAGCAGACCACTATTTCATTTGTTTATTTGTCTTCTGAAAAATCTAAACAAAATCGAATCACTCGACACACCAGGGTTTGTAGACATCTTATCCTGAACCGTTACCAACGTCATAGCACGTATATGTGCAGAAATCAAATGTTTGGATCAAATTTCCATCCCCACATGAAAATCTACAGAATGCTAAATATAAGTGTCAAGAAAAGTACAATTTTCCTTAGAGAAAATTTTACTCATTTTCCTATACTGACCTTGTCATCGAGCAATAGTAGAATTTGATTCTCCTTGCAAGAAATTAAACAGCTCTTGCTCCCTCTTTTCAATTTTATAAGTTTATTTCCTGATCGATTTCTTCCTGTATTCGCTTTCAGTCTGGTGTTTATGTTTGGAGTCTTCTTCCAAATCTGCCCTTCATTATATTTCACTCCTAATTCAGTTTCCTACTTTTCTTTCAGTTCTTCAACCGATTTACTTTTCTTTCTACTTTTTTACTTCCGTGATGTTAGATTTCTCTAACAGAACATGATATTGTTTAATTATCTTCATAAATACGGTTTGACTTTCAGAAGAATCCTCTCCAGAACAGCTCGACATCTTGTAATCAACTAATTAAACATACAGAATCGACGTAAACATTTAAAATAACTGAATGACGGGGATATATGCGACTTCGGGGAGACCACGAAAGATAAGTCGAAACTGGCAAATCAGAGTGCCCACTCGACTGTTTCATTCAGACCCAAGTACCATCTCCGTTTTTCGTTATATGTTTTATGCATTCCATAACGAGTTCGCGCTCACTAAGAGTAGTAGTTACTCACTACAATATGGAGTCGCTACTTCTGAGAGTCCACTCAACTTTATGCATATGACCCAATCACTTGACCAGACAAGCCCAAAATTTATATATTAACAAAATTAAAACGAATATTGAAAAAAAATCAATTTATTTCAAAGGTGGGGAATTTTACAATGAACTTCCAAATATTTGAAAACGTATTGCGATTAAAAAATGATATAAAGAATTACTCTCTGCATGGAATCCGTTTCAATTCTGATTCAATGATTTTCTTTATCAATTTTTAATGTTAACCTTCCTGTTACTTGCATATTTTTGGGAAATAAATTGAATACATCAATTGACTTGAATACAAATTCAGATTTTTCAAAATATCTACTGAGTTGTTTCAAAAAGTAACGTGTGACATCTACATACTATTGGTGCTTTTGTACAATTCTGAGGATGATATGTATCCCAAGGTTTGCCAAATATTTTTATTGCTTCATTCATCAACTTATAAATAATTCCTTTTTGTTTTTGACTGCATGATGACTACACTTTGATCATATTTCTGATTTGAGAGGTAATCTGTGCTTTATACAGGGTGGGCCAATGGAATCTTTCCACCCTAATTTGTATGATTTAAAATCAAAATTTTGGAAAACGCTCAAACACGTCAATATTTCAGTTGAGGGGAAACTAATTTTCAGTTTTTTTGCACCCCCGTAGCCTTTAACCATGTAGCAAGGGGTTGTACAACCCTGAAAATTTGAGTAGGGAAAAGGTGTCGTGCCATACCTCTTTTTGAAGGTCTCATTGAGTTTTTTATGACCCTATAATGTTGCCTTATTATTTTCATCATTATTGTCAAAATCTTGAAAATAGACTATTGTTTTCGTAATAAAAATACCAAATAATGAAAGTTTCAAGGTGTACACGACAAATTTATCTTACAAACTGTTCGAAATGTCCTCCATTAACATTCATGCAATAATAAAATCGCTGCTGTATCTCTTCTCTTACATTCTGCAACATATCAGCAGTTATCCTTTGACACTCTACAGTTATGCGTTCTTGCAGAACTTGAATAGAAGCCGGCTGTATTTTATAAACGATAGACTTCAAATGGCCCCAGAGAAAGAATTTAGGAGAAGAAAGATCATGAGACCTTGCAGGCCACTCAATAGCTCCTCTACGGCCAATCCAATGTCCTATAAAAGTTTCGTCTAGAAAGTTCCGAACGGGTGCTGCAAAATGTGGTGGAGCACCATCTTGTTTTAAAAAAAAATTATTGTGTGTAGTTGTTATCTTTGGCAATGAGACCTCCCTTATTCTAGGAAAAATATTTTCTTGAAGCAAAGTAAAATATATCTGCCCAGTCAGATTGCCTCGCAAAAAGAATGGCCCAATTACGTGCTTTCCTAAAATACTTGCCCAGACATTCAACTTTTCAGGATGTTGAGCATGGCACTCTCTAAATAAATGTGGGTTTGAGGGCCAGTTTCACATGTTCCAGTTAGAGTCCATATCAATTAGGTAATGGTTAGATTGTGAACCTGTGAACGCCATTGAAAGAATGTCATTCACCATCTAAACTTTCAGTTAGTTATCTGAAGGTTAACTGGGACCTGTGAAACTGGCCCTGAATCGCTCCAGGACCTTTCCACGACATATGAGAGAACACTGTAATTAGAAAGTGTATACGCTAATATCACTCGGGATTTTTTATTTATTTTTTCTGACCGCCACTTTCTCTATAATCAGAAAAAAAGTGGTTTCGTGACGTCACGTTCATCAAAACTAGACTTGGCAACGTTGTTAAACTTGTGCAACATGGAATCTCAAATTCTCATCACACTGGATTGTGTCGTATGACAGTTGTCATTTGATAGCAGATGGGTTCGTTCGTCTGTTTCACGGAGCATCAATAAGAACCGTTTGTCTCTGTTCAACTCGTTTGCCTACTTCAATATTTAATACAAGTACGGCGGTTCCATCAAATATGTATGCTGCAAACGAACAGGCCCTACTTGATTTCTTTTTTGAGGTTGATGCGGTTTTCAAAATTTTGAAATATTTTTGTTGTTTGTGTTCTAATTTTTTTTCTTAATTTCTGTATCTCTATCCCTGCAATAACTGTGAACATGTCGAAAAGGTGCTTCGTACCCGGTTGTCTGAACACCAGTGAATATTCTAATAAACAATTTTTTATGCTCCTAAATTTGAAGCGCATTGTAAAATGTGGTTCGAAGTAATAAATTAACCTTGTGTAAAAAGCGGAAATATAATTATGTTTTTGTGAAGAACATTTTCAACTGAATATTACTGTATTCAAGCAGCGTTCAAGGAACGATTTTAAATTTTAGTCATTGCAAAAAATTAATTCATATTTGTCAATCATCTCATAATCCACCTTCGGTAAATTATCCGAAATTCCCTTCACGAAGCCTTTCCATATTCAATACACAAATGAATTCACACCAGATCAGTCATAATAACACCTCGCTACAGTAATAATGAATGTATCAGTTAAATGTTGAATGTTAATAAAAACAAACATTAACCTCAAATCTCGAGATCACTTTTGTTGCATGAGAACTGTCATAATGATTTGCGGTGTTGTCAATGCTCGATCTTCATCGAAAGGATGGTCAGGAAATTTGAAAGTTACAAAAACAATAAAAAGTAGCTAAAATGTGGATTTTTTTCTATGAGTCGATCAAGTGACGATGTTTTAATTATTTCTCAATGGCTTATACCAAGCGAATCTATAATTTTGAGGAGAACGCGCTGGTATTGAATGTTTCTGAACGTGGATTGTGGTAGGGGTTGTTTCCGATGAACGTGACATCAACTGAGATATTTTTTCAAAATGAAAAAAATATAGTGGAACTCTTTGTTAAATGGACGTTTCAGACTGGAATCTATCAATTTAAAAGAGTTTTATTTTCCATATATGTAAAGGTCCATTGTGTCGATTGACCAATCCATGTAGAAAAAGGAACATTTATCTGAAAAGCAGATATTATACAGGAAATTTGGACTGCCAATACAGCGCCAGCGTTCACTCATTAAGTTCGTGAAGCAGTTTTATCTCGTAGGTGTACTATTTGTGAGCCTTCAAAATTCTTCTAATGCTTGTACGTGAAACACCATAAACTTCGGCCAATTGCCTCGTACTCAATGTGTTATCCATTGTAATGTGCCCTAACACTGCGATTTGCATGGCTTCATTCCTAACGACACAAACCGGATCATCTTTTTGGTTCTGCACTATTCCAGTTTCCAAAAACTTCTCCATCAGTCGTCTAACGTAAGTATATAAAACATTTTTATTCTGATGTCTTTCATTAAATTGTTGTGCTGTTTGTCTTGCACAGTCATTGTTTTTGAAATAATTAGAAAACAATTCGACCCGCTCAGCTATAGTGTAAACCATACTTATCAAATTTCGCTATAAACTCTCGAACTAACGCTATGTAAATGATGGTACAAGTGCGACAATGTCTAATAGAAATGAAGTTTGTAAAAACAAACTTTTTTCTTCAACGGTTTCTGTTAGTTTTTATGTCAGTAGGCGAATACTAAAATTCCGGCGGCTGAGATTATTTTTAATGTTTGGGGTTATGAAATAAGTGAGAATTTAGACAAGGGGAAGACTGAGGAAAGGGAGAGAATACGTCATTGGAGGGAAATTAAGGTGGCTATCCTGAAATTAACTTTGGTTATATTTACGTCAATTTGCGAAGATAAAGTTACTAAAGCCCGTGGCTCAGATAATAAAATAATTATGAAATTCTTGTATTGCTAGCTGTTAATTACTTAGTTAATATCTTAACAGTACTCCTACATCATACCATGATGATAAATTGTCGTTCCGTATATTCCCCAAGAACAGTAAAGCAGCAATGGATCAATTTCTGTAGTATGGGTACCTATTGATTTTTCCAGGATTTGTTCAGATGATGATTTAGAAACCAATCTTCAAGAATCTCTCCTACATGAGAAGTCAAGACAAAGGCTTAGAACAACGGTGAGTTCAAACTGTTCTAATGAGAAACAGAACTCAATTTGGTTTTGGATAGAATCTGTTGAAAGCCAATATTTTTGCTACGATATAATGTTGGTGTTCCTTTTTAGTTATTCTTACCAAGACGTGTTGGTAAAAATCTGTTCTGTCCACTGTGATATCGTATCAATCTGTTATCGATAATTCACCTATGACATTTCAAGAAGCAGTTGGAGTTCCATTGGAGATAGAGAGATACTTGCTAGAATCTGTACCCATGGCCGATCGTTTACCATCAAATAATGGTTTGTTCATTATATTCTATTCCTGGTGCTATGAAATGATTGATATTGATAGGTCTTTATGCAATTTAAGATGAGGATTCACAGTCTCCTTCCACCCCTTGTTTACAACAAAATTACAAAGAACTAGAAAAACTTATTGAATAGACAGTTCTGTGCAATAAAACTATTGTACAACAATTATCAGAAGGAAGAGATGAAATTAAAAGAAAAGTTCCCATTACCAAGTGTAAGAAGTATCGAAACTCAAAATTAACTATCAAAATTATTATGGAACCTTGCAAAAACAAATGATATGTTCAGCTTTATTTAAAATACTAGATATGCACAATTTTACTACTCGTCATCTAATTAGAATTTTAGGTAGATATATAGAAATGTTAAATTTTTTCTACATAAAGAAATTGTAAATTACTATTTATGAAACAATGTATGAATGTTACCGAAATTTATGAAATAAAACATTGACTCATATCATAAATACCTAACAGTACTCATTCATTATTCCTGAAAATAGTATAAATGTTGATGAAATGTAAGTTAGTTTTGTTAACAAGACAGAGTGACTAGTCTGATGAGTTTTTATATTTGAGTAAACTTCAAGGACGAATAAATATTTATCTATCATTTTAATCATTTGCCCCATTTCACATTCACACATTTTAGAATAAAATCAAGCATATTACAAATCACACTTTCTTCTTGCACCTGAGGTTCTGGAATAATGTCGACATAAGAGAGTTCTTTTGATTTCTTTCATTAGACATGAAAATGATTTATCTTTGAAGTGTGCAATTTATTCAACTAGTGTTACAACAGATATATTGAGATTAGTCTTCGAATCTTTGAAATATATTTCAAATCTCAGATTATGTGATTCTTCCAAGTTTTCTTTTTTTTTTTAAACGGCTCATTACTTTGTATAGAATTGACTTTCTCATCGCAGTTCATTTAATTTGATAATTATTAACTACTACCAACATTCAGAACTGTTGATGTTGTACTCTGTCAATGTAGTTTAGTTAGATGGCTGAAACATCTATGGGAATGTTTTTATGAAATTATTTTTGTGAAGTTATTGATAGTCTTGTCATCGTCTTTTGTCAAAGGTTTTTTAATAAAAGTTTTTGCCTAAACTTGTATAACTCCAGTTTATTTCAAAAAGAACCTATAAAAAATGTTAAAAATTTGTTATTTTCGTCAACTTTGAAACTCTCAGAGGTACTTGTGCGAACTAAGGAATATATCAATAACAAATATGTATTAATCACTAGCACGTTTTTCAATTTACTCCCACCGATTAGTTTCGAATTCAATCTAACAAAATGGGATATTTTAGTGTAATTCAAATTTGGCACCTCCAATTTCAGGATAGCCACCTTAATTTCCCTCCAATGACGAAACAAGATGCCCGACAAAATCGATGACATTTCATAACCCCCCTATTAAGGAACCCTGGTCTTTTCCCTAATGTCAAGCCTAAGAAAACCGGAGTGATTTTATTATAGCACGAATGTTCATGGCTGACATTTTGAACAGTTTGGAAGATAAATTTGACGTGTCCACCTGATTATTGAACTTGTAACTTTTATTTTTTTTTCTTTGGTGTTTTGGCATCGACTGCTATGGTCATTAGCCAAATGTAACTCTAATTATTTGGTATTTTTATTAAGAAAATAGTAGTCTATTTCCAAGATTTTGATAAGCTGTCATTTCGTTGTCAATGAAAATCATAAGGCAAAATCATAGGGTCATGAAGAACCTCAATGAGTTTAAAAAGAGGTATGGCACGACTCCTTCCTCCTATTCAAATTTTGAGGGTTGTTCACCCCCCAGCTACAGGGTTATTGCTACGGTGGTGAAAAATACTGAAAATTAGTTCCCCCTCAAATCAAATATCTATGTGTTCGAGCGTATTCCTAAATTTTGATTTAAAATACTACAAATTAGGGTGGAAAGTTTGCATTGGCCCACCCTGTATAATAACAATTGAATGTTTTTCCTCAGAAATTGTATTCTTCTGGTAGCTTCTATTAGAGGTATGGTAGAATTTAAGATTTTTTCAATATGACTCTCAAAATTTAGATTTTGTGTTTTTTAGCTTTATCAATAGTTTTGTTTTTGATTAAAATGTTCAATTTGATGTTTTTCATATTCTTTTGTTTAAATATCATATAGTATGTTTTTTCTTCTGAAACCTAATCACTTATCAGTCGGATAATGTTACAAATCTTACTTTTTTCATCAACGTTCAGCTTACCTGTATGAAATTTAATCAAGCTGAGCAGTTCAGATTTCAGTAATGGCAAGATAAGTCTCATAACGTGATGAATCCAGGAAGCGGTATTCAAAACATGGATGGCTTTGAGTCTACATGGATGTGCTTCCTGAAAACAAAAACAAAGATTTATTAGAGCCCAATAAAAAGTTCGGTTTGGTTTCAGATCATGTTTACGAACATAATAGTATATTAGGTAATACGTGTTTTAAACAACCTTTTAGAAGCGGGTCTTTTAAGTGCGAGCGTAGCTGTGGGACTCTGTGTCATATAGAATTCTACCCCTACTTTTCTACAGTCGATTACTACTATCGCAAGCGACTATCACCTTATTTGGCACTCTGTGCATTAGTCTCCTGTACATCGGGTTTGTTCGGCAACGTCAAGATGCATATAACTCCTGGTGCGTTTACTGATTCGCTTTTGTTTCAACTAAAGTTCTTGATCCTGTAATTGCGTCAATAGAGTTTGTTCCATTCGTCAATGGATGACGCTTAAGTCGAATATAGTGGAGTTTCCAACAATCCAAAGTGCCTACTAGATACATTTTTTGAGTTTTTGAACGTTAACATTATTTTGAGGTTATATGTCAATTACATTGCATAAGGCTATCCAAGATGCTGTCAAACTAAAATCAAGATGGCCGCCTGAAGGCACACATTGTATTTGTTATTGTTTGAACGAGACTGATTATTGTTAATTTTCATCTATTGGAGTGAAATTTTTGTATGAAACTTTGCCGAATAAAAAACATGCCTACAAAGTGTTATGTTGTAAATTGTGGAAGCCGTGGAGATCGCGACTTAGTGAAGTTTTTAAAAATTCCTAGCTAGCTACATTTTGATAATGTGGTATATTAAATCAAAGACTAGATATATAGATGTTTATTAAGTAGGATACCCTAATATACATAGTTCCATGTTACAAAGTAACAAATTAGCAGGTAAAAATATGTAACAAGTGAAAATAAATTACTTTGCGATATCTGATACTCGGTGTGTAAAAAAACGACCAATCCAATGAAGATTTGAAAATAAAAATAGATAAATGTGTAGGCAATTATATATTACAAATAATAGTGTTGAGGAAACAGTCATAACTTCATGCACTGAGAACCAATCCAGGGGTTTTTTGGTACATCGGACAGTCCTATAGGGTCCAATAGAATTTCACAGATATCATTTTCACACTGCAGCACAACTCGGCCATCCTCACCTTTTCACAAAGATACCATCTTTACTCTAAAAAATGTCTTCCTTTTATGAAACTTAGGTAGCACAACTACTTTACGAAAATTGTACGCTTTTGGGAAATCAACTATCCAGAATTATTCATCTGGGAAAATTTACTCATGAACATATATCCTTTGGGTGACCAAATCACAAAATCGCAGTATTTTCATTCAGTTAGTTTCATTTGTAAATGAGTTTGGTAATAATAAGCATGGTCACGTTTTAGGGTAATTGCAATTCCACCACTTATTATAGTTGAGGTTTTTAAATTTGAATACTGCCCCATATCAATATTCCTTAATGAATATGGACACTTCACTTCCATAGCAGCCACAAGACATCGTCGCATCAGGAGAACCATCAATTTATTAAATAATCTATACTTTCAACAAAGGAATATCCATTCGCTGTGAATGCCTCATCTGAAAATTTATTGGAAACATTAATGAACAGTTCATAAATTACGAAAAATCAGTACCTACCTTAGCAACAACAGTATGTTCATCCATTTTTCTTGCTTCACAATCATGGGCAAATCCAGCTTCAAGATATTTATAGCCTGTTAAACTTTTGTAGGCCTTCATTGGCTTTCTTGTTTATGAGTCAACAGCAGATATGTAATAATGTCGAATGACGTTACTGTTGTGAAAAGATCTAGAGATATGTCCATTTCACAAGGAGTGAAAGTAAAATATCACTCTCCTTTTGTCTCTATAGATCGATGCAGTGTCTTTGTTTACTCGTTCTAATGATAATAAATAAATCACTTTTAGTTAAAACAGCCATAATAACATTTCAAATCACAACTAAACAAAACTATTAGCAGTAGAAGCTAGTACCAAACACAAACACCATTCATGTGTGCCTACAGCCGGCCATTTTTAAAGAGCCGTGGTCACGTGTTCTGGATAGCCTAATTGGTATTTATCGTGTGATTTTTCTGTTCTTTTAATACTTTTCGCTCAGTTCGGTAGTTTTGCGACGTTTTTAGTTGTTGGGTTATTGTTATTTATTTGTTCTTGTGTTTTTCTGTCATTCGTAAAAGTTAGGGTAGTGTATAGCATTTTTTTGTGAGTCTCGACTTCGACATGACATGGTTCAATTTGAGGTTATGTCGATGACGCAGCATGCGTTTGTCAAAACGACATGTCAAGTCATCATGATCGGTAATGATTTGCCTGCCATCTATGTTAAAATTGAGTAAACTCTCTTGACGCAATAAAAATGTCATGAATCAAGCAGGCCGTACATCAACAGTTTTGGATGACAATTTCACAGCTATAAGTAATTCCACCAGGAGTTATATGCATCTTGGGCAACGTACTACCCGATTTAAAAGCATTTGCCAAAATTTGGTAATATTCTAGTGACATTTCATATTATTGTGTCCAAAATTACTGTCACTGTCAGGCATTTTTATTTTCAACGGCTGGTAGTTTCATTTGCTTTTTAATAAATTTTAAATAAATTGTGATATTATTGCCTATAAACGGATTAAATTTATTAGCTCTGAAGGAAAAAGAAAGGCCAGAAGACATTCGTTCAGAAAATATTGAGGGAAAACTCATGAGAGAAGAGTCACATCCATTTTCAATAGAAGATACGAGGCTTGAAGAACTCTTTAGAGTAAATTAAGGATTTGGTTCAATATATTATTGACAGTAGAAGTCTTGATCTTTCTATAGCTCAGCAATCTGTATCGAGGCCATTGCTATTGTAAATACTTCGTGAGAACATGAAAATGACCGGGAAAAAACCTAAATTGAAGCTAATCATGGAGGAAAGAAACTTCCCTGAAGAACATGACTATTTCAATAGGAAGGGGTACCATTCCAAAAACAATCAAATTGTAAGTTAGTTATGTGAAAGTATTTACATAAATTATATTAATGTAATATTTTTCAGATTTGTGATCAAGAATTGTACCTAAATATAAATGGGAGATTTATATCGAGTATTATTTGCCAGTGTTCACTCCGTACCTTCATTATTCAATATTTCATATCATTTGCATATCTGCTTTTGAAATTGTACCATAAATATGTTGACAAAATGAATCGAAAGAGAAAAGTAGGGTTAAAAACAGAAAACGACATGTCTCGACGTCTTGCTTTCTTGCTACCGCGATAGTCGAGTTTAGGCGATAATTTTTGTGCACAGAGTACCAGTCATGTCGAATTCAGTCGACAAGTAGAATTCAATATGACACAGAGTCCCACTGCAGCTTAGCAGAGTGAAAGTTTATATAGTCCTTATGGTACAGGATGACTGGATGAAACACATTTTTTATAAAGTTTCATAAATAAACGAATACGCCTAAAATGCCTTGCCTACCTATCAAAATGTGGTCATGGCTACGTTTAATTTAATTAAATTTGTTATTTTTATAAAAAAGTAATATTCAAATGTAGTAAACATTCCATGCAGCGTTTACATCCAAATATTGGAAGTGATGAAAAAACTTCGACGTTTTCCTGATATCCTTCGAAACTTGCAAATCATTGATATAATTATTTTAAATGAATGTTGGAAAATTGACTTTGATATTATTATAATTACTGGTTTCATCACTAAGCATAACGTTAGTAAAGTGAATGAAAATTACACTCAAACCAGGATAACCACAAGTGACTTGTCATGCAGAATGAATAATATGATTATTTACAACAAAATATATTTCAAAACTTTTGGAATTGCCACTTGAAGTGACAATTGTCTCTTTGAAATAATAATTATTACTTTGAACTGACAATTGTCACATTGAACTGGCAATTGCCACTTTGAATTTGACCATGAATGTCGTTTTTGATTAATAATTCAAGTTACGATTGCTAGTTCAAAGTGACAATTGTCGTTTCAATATGACAATTGTCACTATAAGGTGGCAATTGTCAGTTCAAAGTGACAATTGTCACTTTATAGTGATAAATGCAATAATCGAGAGAATGTATGCTGTATAAATTGCAAAATAGCAAGTGCAAAATTCAATTCCAATTTTAGTCTTGATCATGATTCAAAAAGTATTGATTGTCCTATTTTTAAAAAGAAAATTACTTTGGTTATAAATAGAGCAAATTATGAATAATACAAATTCGTACAAACTCAAAAAGCTCAGTAATTTGAATATACTATATTTGAATATAAGAAGTTTGACAAACAAATTGAATGAAATAGAGGTTATATTGAAGAAATATAAAGAAACACATATATTAATACTTACAGAAACTTGGTTAAAATCAATTCAATATTACTATTACTACTATTACTAACTTTTCTAGTATCCATCATTGCTGAGATGATAGCCAGGGATGAGGCGTGGCAATTTATTTAAGAAATGGATTGAAATTTCAGAAAATTAATAAAAATCTGAATGTTGATTATAATACAACAGAAATTTCTCAATTTCGATCTAAATTAAAAAGTATTTCTTTATATAGACCTCCTAATTCAAATTTAGAAGAATTTTTACGATACATAGATAAAATCATGGAAATAAATAAAAAACTCGTTGTAATAGGAGATGTCAATATAAATTCACATTCAGACTAGACTGATACCTCAAATTACGTGAGTTTAATTGAAAGCAATGGTTTCCAAATTGTAAACTCGATAGATCCAAATTGTTGTACAAGAAATCAAAACAACTCTTTCAGTATTCTTGATCATATTTTAACTAATTGCCATCATTTGAATTTTGAAATAACACTAGAAAATACTTCAATTACTGATCATAGAATACTGTACAGTGCATCCCATTTTGGGTGAGACAGCCAGGTTTATCGCTTGTTATTTAAGATAGAGCCTTGCGGTTTTCACGTTCCTGTCCTTTTTTTTTGTGAAACTCAAGTTGGCCTAATCAGATTTTGCATAACTGTTTCCGTTTATGAGATACAGGGCGATTTTGGAAATTGATACTTTTCGGACCCCTTCTTTATCTCCGAAGTTATTAGAAATAATGCTGAGCTAAAAACTACATCTGATACAGAATTCTGCGTAGAATCCAGTGGCGTACTTATTTTTTTTTTCGGGGTATGGTTTTGAAGATACGAACCTATATTTTTTTCAATGGAACACCCTGTATTTTATTATTTCGTTGAATTCGCTATTTTTTTCCCTTCAAAATTATGTATAACACTATATAGGTAGGATGTTCAGAAATGCTAAAAAACACTAAAACATCACATAATTATAATTTTTCGTTAGTAAGCCATGGATTTTCCAAGTTTCAATAAGAGGATTATTACTTTTGTTTATTAACATTAGTAGGTCATTGATGATACGAACATCCTTGTTGTTATTATGGCTACTATGCATTTGGAAGCATTGTTTTATCAAATAGGCATTGAAGAGGAAAAAAAAACAAATCTGATCTAGCTGTCATCGCTACGAATTATTATTGTGTTTCATCGTGTTTGGGTTTGAAGGAATATTGAGTATTGTAGAAATAATTGTTTGTGAATTTGTTGATTGAGAACTGATAATGGCTGGAAGAGATTTGGTTTTTCAAAACAATGAAAAATATGACATTATACAATGTTTGAATCAATCCAATGAAAACGTTGGCGAAGCTTTGGAACTTTATTTGAACAGGTATGACGTCGAGAATTTTACCACAAGACATTTCCTTACATCGTGATTTAAAAACTTTCAGATATCCTGAGAGGCATCAACCTAGTCAAGCAACTATATTCAGACTAAAGTATAATTTACTGAATTATGGTGCAAATTCTAAACCTCGACCCAAGGTATATAATAAAGAGAATCAAGAAGTAGATGAAATAAATGTGTTAGCTAGCGTTCATGCCTATCATCAGACTTCTTGTGCAAAATTGGAGAATGATACTGCTATTTCCAGATCACGGGTACACAGAATTTTAAAAAAGTTTATAAGTTAAAACCCTACAAAGTCAATATTGTCCAACACTTATATCCTGGTGATGCAGCAAGACGTGTGAATTTCTGCAATTGGTTTTTGAACCATGCTCGGAGAGACGTTGATTTCGCAAAAAAAGTTATTTGGTCAGACGAATCACATACAAGCAGTGCTGGTATATTTAACAGGCAAAATACAAGGCATTGGTATGATGAAAACCAGCACTTGATTTTTGAACGACAACAACAGGGTAGATTTGGTTTTAATGTGGCATGTTTCATATTGGGGACAAAAATCATATACCGCATTTTTGAAGGATCTCTTACCGCAACTAGGTACTTGACAATTTTAGAAGACGTGTTACCGGAACTACTGGAAGATGTTCCCCTCGCCTTTCTTCATTCCATACATTTCCAACAGGACGGCGCCCCTGCCCATAATTCAAGATGGATCGGGTGGTTTTTAGAAAATAATTTTCAGGGTTGGAACTCATGGACCCATCAGGTGACCTCCAAGGTCACCTGATCTGTCTATATTAGACTTTTTCTTGTGGGGCTATTTGAAAAATAAAATATACAGTAACAGACACAACAGTCCCGAAGAACTTCGTGCATCAACAGCGGCAGCTTTCCGAAATTTACAAAACCGCCCTTTTATAATATTAAATGCACTCAGGCGAATTGAAAAAGTTTGTCAATTATGTATTAGGGAAAATGGACAGCAATTTGAACAGTTTAATCAGTAAAATATTATGTAATGTTGAAAATTTTTATTAATGATAAATATTTTATTGGGTATTTCTTTTGTATCTAATTTGTATTATGAATTGTTATATTATTTATTTTTTGCTATTAGGTAGGTACCTACGTTTTGTTTTTCGTGTCAGTGTATTATCTTTATTTGCTTACTCTCCTATAAAAAAAAACACAAATGAAAATTATTCAATTAATTCTTCTTTTATATGGGAAATCCATGGCCAACTAACAAAACATTATCATTAAGTGATGTTTTAATGTTTTATAGCATTTCTGAACATCCTACCTATATAGTGTTATAAATAATTTTGAAGGAAAAAAAATAGCGAATTCAGGGTGTTCCATTGAAAAAAATATAGGTTTGCGTCGTATCTTCAAAACCATACCCCGAAAAAAAAAATAAGTACGCCACTGGATTCGACGCAAAATTCTGTATCAGATGTAGTTTTTAGCTCAGCATTATTTCTAATAACTTCGGAGATAAAGAAGGGGTCCGAAAAGTATCAATTTCCAAAATCGCCCTGTATCTCATAAACGGAAACAGTTATGCAAAATCTGATTAGGCCAACTTGAGTTTCACAAAAAAAAAGGAAAGGAACGTGAAAACCGCAAGGCTCTATCTTAAATAACAAGCGATAAACCTGGCTGTCTCACCCAAAATGGGATGCACTGTACACCTCCATCAAAAAATCAGATATTACTTTAAAACAATTCAAGAAACGTGAAATAATCAAAACTGATTACTGTAATTTTAAACAAATCATTTCCAATGAATCAATTCTAACCCATTGTGAAAATTTTCAGGATTTAAAAGATATTGTTTTAAAAGCTAAGAACCAGTCATCAGTGAAAGTATATATGAGAACACGTGAAAACAACGACTGGATCAATGATAGTATTATTCGGAAAATGAACATTCAAAATTCAAAATTCAAAAGATATAAAGAAAACATGGATGATCAAGAACTCTTCAATGACTATAAGATACAGAAAAATAAAGTTATCGCTAGGATCAAAAGAGCAAAAGCTCAACATGTTAGTAAGAAATTTGAAGCTTCTGAAGGCAACCAGAAGAAAATGTGGGATACTATCAATATTGTCTCAAAGGTACATCGAAATTAAAAAATAGGAAAGAGATTGAATCAATAAAAATCAATGGTAACATTTTTACTGATGATCTGGATATAGCCAATATTATGAACAATCATTTTTCGAGTACTGGCGAGAATATAGCAAATGAAATAAAATCTTATTACAATAACCTTCCCTATTCGAATTTCTGTCCAAAATATAATGACTCCACAATGCTTTTATTTCAGTTTGGTTTCCAAGAAAATAGTGGCACAGAAGCGACAGTACTACAAGTCATTCAAGCAATTCAAAATGGACTTGATTTAGGAAACTATGTGGTAGCTGTTTTCATTGACCTTGAGAAGGCATTTGATACAGTTGATCACAAAATGCTTTTGGAAAACTTGGAAACAATGGGATTCAGGGGTACCGTGAAAAATCTTTTGGAATCCTATCTTGAAAATAGGACAATCAGTACCAAATGTTACAACTCTGAGTCTATCAGACTACCAATAAATACATCTTGTATGTATTATATATTCAAAATATTTCTAAAATTGGGTTAGCAGGAAGTTATACCATATACGCAGACGATACAGTACTTTTATATGAAAACAAAAACTGTCTTATTCTAGTAAACATTATTGATGAAGACTTGAAAAAATTTGAAAAATGGCTTAATTGCAAAAAAACCAAACAGAATATTTCCCTTAACCTCAAAATCAAAAATTAATTATTAAAAAGGACTGAACAAATAAAGTATCTCGGTATTTGGATTGACGAAAAATTGAAATGGGACAAACACATTGAGGTCTTAACTAAAAAAAGTTTTCCAATCATTGGTGCTTTGAGAAGATCCTAGCAGAAGTCCTAAACTCGATAAAAAAATTATAAATATGATTCTATATTCTCACATAGTAAGTCGTATTACCTATTTGATAAACATTTGGGGATCTTGTTCCAAAAATAATTTCAATAAAATATCAGCATGTATAGGAAATCTTTGAAAGTACTGTATCGTCTCCCGTTTGACATACCAAATAATAAACTATTTGCAATTACAGAAAAATTTTCTTTGGGTGAATTGTATAAAATAAATACCCTAAAAATTGCATTCAATATCATAAATGAAAAATTAAAATCATATTTAATTTTGAAGAAAAACTCTGAAATTCATTGCCGGCATCACACGTTAAAAGGTAAGGGCTGCGTCTTCCCTAGCTCACACAAGTATCTCGAAGACTTCCGAGGGTTGCGCGTAGGGGTGCAATCGGTTGACGGAAATAACAATTATAACAACAATTATAACAAATCTCACTAGACCATATAACTTGTTTCACCTCGATTCTGCTACCTCTACAGTTGGCCAAAAAAGATTCACTCACGCTGCCTTAGATGAATTTAACAAATTACCTTATAATATAACGAATTGCAGAAGTTTTTCCAAATTCAAAATATCTGTAAAAAATACATACCTAATTTCCTTACGGAATTGACATCCTGCTATCAATCTTTGTTCACTAATTCATGATTTTATTATGGTTTCATCATTATTGTATATGTTTACTCTGTTTATCAGTCATTTATGATATATTTGTTTGAATTGCAATTGTTAATCATTTTTATTATTATTACATATACAGCTTCCTCATACCAGAGTTTGTTCTGTCTGGAAGGTATTCACTCAATAAATAAATAAATAAATAAAGTGACAATTTCCACTTTAAAGTGGAAATTCCAAATGCTTTGAAAAATATCTTGTTTGCCCTTCTACGCCTTCGTACATTGTAGATCTCCTTCCTACGCAGGAAATTTTTAGTGAATGAAAGGAAGGATAACATGAGTTATCATTCAGTACCAGTATTCATTACTTCTTCCTTAAGGGTATACATATAGTTTTGACACAATACACCAAGACCGGCTGGGACTCTGTAACTTATTTCGCATAGCGATAGCGAAGCAAAGCATACGCTATCTCTTTCCGTTATGTCGGAAAGTGATAGCGTGTGCTTTGTTTAGCTTCGTTTCGCCATGCGAAATGAGTTACAGAACTCTGCTAGGACTCTGCTTCGCTATCGCTATGCGAAATAAGTTACAGAGTCCCAGCCCATGTCCGACTTTAAAAGCAACATATCATTGAAATTCCAGCTTGTAGGTGTCACATACGTGTCAGTTGCCGTGAATAAGCAGTGGCCTCACACGCACCTTTATCATCAAGACAATTGGAAACAGAGAGAGCGATATCTTTTTCTGTATGTTTTCCATGGGCAAGAACAAAATCTGGAGTGATAGATTGTAAGTCCCAATCGTCATCTATAAAATGTGTTGTAATTCCACAATGTAATCTACCGCTGATATGTTACAATTGGCATTGACAGGCAATAAAAGTATACCTCCAGTTGTCGCTTGAAGTAAGATCACAATAAGGACAGCAGGAAACCTCATCCATCCAAGCCAGCGATGATAGATTTGAGTTTGTTATGTCTTCAGAATTGTGCGACCACCTAGATGCTTGTATAAATAAATTTTTGGAACAACAAATTAATGAATGGAGCCAATTGAGGGGTTGTTATATGTAATCTTGAGACTATTCCAAGACGATCATAACGGCTGAATGTAGAAACAGCTGAAGAAAGTGTAGCTCCTTTGGTACATGAGAAGCTGACTCGACAAGTTGAAGCTGAGACCCAAACACTCCAACGAAACGAAATGCGACGATTTTTGATATTGGCCTGAGATCTGACCCCAAGAAAAATCTTTTTTTTTCGGAGGGAGATTCTTGATGGAGACCGAAAACCGAAAACATTTAGATTTTGTTTTTCGTACCGGGGTTAACATCAAAATTTAGAATCGAAATCAAAATTCATTGATGAGTGTTTATATTTAATAGAAGTCGGGGTTTTTATTCGTGAATGGGTGGCGAATTTCAATACAGAGTGATAGCTAGACGATACAAAATCAGGAATAGCAGTTTACATCAAACACCTCCGAGAGTAAGAGATGCTGAATTTTTGTAACTAGCTTATACATAAACTCTGATTCGAATGCAACGAGTCATTTCAAATTCAAAATTTCATTATATTTATATTATGTCGAAGTCCATCAAGTTGTTGACGACGTTCTGTATACTGGAAATAATCTAATAGCTATTCCCAGAACTAAACACCAAGCTAGTATACACATTCGCTCCACGCCATCGGCAGCAATTATTTAAAAATTGTTTTTGTTTAAAAATTGTTTTTTTCCGTTAACCAGCTGTCGTCCCCTTACGAACGGCAGCCCTCAAAAGTCGAAACTGGAATGGAATGGAAGCCCTCTTTGGATTACTTCCTCTCCACATAGTTCTGGAAAGAGAGGCAAGATGGACAACATACAAACTCTACCAAGCGGCCATTAGTCTACCGCTGGCGCGTGTCATGAGAAGCAGCAGCATGCTGGATGACATCATAGCTGACGACATTCTGGGAATGCCTTCAGACATCATGCCTAAAACTATCAACCTTCACACGTCCTACACTGTAGTCTTTCTAGGTCAGGAATGAAACCGACCTATGTAGGGCAAATGAACGTTGGTTTACCGATGGTTCCAAAACTTTGGAAGGCGTCGGAGCCGGAATATATGGGATGAAACCAGTAATGAAACGCTCATTCAGTATGGGTAAACTAGCTACGATATTTCAAGCAGAGGTATATGCCATTGAAATGTGTGCAATGGAGCTGGAAACCACACACGAAAAACAATAATAGTTATTTTCCTAACAAGTGCGGAAAGTGATACTTTCCCGCACGCGAACGCCGTTGACCCGAACGACGCGAAGCGGAGTTCGGGCAAGCAGTCAAGGGCGGGAAAGACACTTTACGCATGAATTAGGAACAGTATTTTTTCTACGACCGCATAAGGATTCAAAAAGCACATTGAAAATATATATTTTATTTCAACATACAAAACATTCCATGAAAATCCACTAATTATTATTATATATTAATGTTGAAATCACAATTTGTTGCATTCTGCAAATGCGTCAGAATAGCCGGTCCAGAGTTGTTGGTGGTTACTGGCTGTTGAGAGTAACACTCGTAGATTGCAAAGTGCATGAAGATGACGGAGACGGCATCGGTTGCAAGTTGCCAGTACATGAAAGAATTTTATTCGAGATGGTTTTCTTCTGTTCTACGGAGTCCTCCAAATAACTCTCAGCAACAGCAGTTGACTTCCAGCCTCCAAGACGTTTTATGTTGGTTATCCCTTCGCCTGAATCTGCTAGAAATGTTGCCGAGGATCGTCTAAAACTGTGCCCTGTGTAACGTCCTGGGTTAGGTAGGCCTAAGTAGGTAGCGATCTCTGCCGGCATTTTACCAAATGTGTTTACGCCTACGTACTGAACAGAACATTTGCCTTTTTTGTAATTGATAAAAAACCGACGGTGCGTGGTGGTAGGAGGCCGTAAATTTGCATACTTTCTATAGAGCTTCAAAAAGGTTCCATTATTTATGTCTTCAGATGTAACAAAGGATCTTGAGGTACTGTTTTTCGAATCGGAAATTTACACAATAATTAGGTTTCCTTTATCTTGATTATCGTCCAGCGTGATTTTCACAAGCTCCGCTCTGCGAAGAGCACAGGCTAAAGCATAAATGGTACTTACTTTAATCATAAGATATATCTCATCAGGGGCTAGCATAAACTTGGATATGTTTTCTTTGGTAAAAATCTGCGCTTCATGTGGTCGAAAACCAACAATTTGCTTTTTTAGGAACGATGTCAATTTATGAAACTTGCTTATGTCCAGGTTTTGTTTTATTTTAACTAAACATTTCACCATCGAGTAACGCGACCATAGGGTATTGGATTTCAGTACCTTACTCAGCTCGGAAAAATACGCCAATAAAACCTCTTCTCTGAAGATATTCACTCCTTTTTCCTTACACCAGTTCAATAATTGGTTGTATTGCTGTTCGTAACTTTCTCGTGATTTACTTGGTAACAGGTCTGAATTTACCTCATCTGCGGCCTTTAATATTGCTTCTGGGAGCTCTTCGTCTGACGAATCCATTAAAATATTGCTTTTATTGAAAATTATTTGAAAAATGCTAGAATCGGACACTTCGACAACGCTTCGACTTGAAACTTTGACGTCTTGATGACAACTTAGTTGTCATAACGAATCTTTGGTTACTACACCAAACCACTTGACTCAGCTTAGTTTGATTATTATGTGGATTGATTTTGAGAAATATATAGGGTATATATACACATAAAAAATGTTGATGGTGGCCGTGTTGACACGAAACGTTTAATCAAAGATTCATTGTTACATTTTTATAGTACATTTTAAATACATTAAAACTTTCCTTATAAATTTTTTTATATTTTCAGAAATAACAGTTTTATTCGTAAAAAACAAATAACAGCATTTTTGGTTTTCCCTGTATAACTCGGGAAGGGCGAGACTCCCTGTAAATTTTCTTTGACCATTGTACTGTTTTCCACAATAGTTACCTTTTCTCCCATTTAATCGTCTTCATATCTGTTACGGTTTAGAATATAGCAATGTTACCACATGATAAAAGAAACGGCCTGTATATATATATATAAAAGTATCGCAATTTCTTCATTCCAATGAATGAATGACCGGTTACCAGGTCACACAGGCCTAGAAGGAAACGAAATAGCGGACGCCCTAGCAAAAGGTGGGTCCGGATCCGGAACAACGTTCACTGAACCAGAACCGGTGATTGGTTTAGCATATAGCACTGCCAAGAATGTCATAACAGCTAGGGCAGACAATAAAAGACTCGAGTACTGCCGTAGTCTACCGGGCCTAGCCCATTCCAAAGCATTTATTGCTTGTACAAGGAAAAACAGGACTCTGACAAACTGCTAGAACTTAGCAGAGCGCATCTCAGAGTTATAGTAGGTTTGCTTACTGGCCACTGCAAACTCAAACATCACATGCATAAAATCGGACTTGCACAAGATGCAGAGTGCCGGCTATGCATGGAGGATGATGAAACGGCTGAACACATTCTGTGTACATGCCCTGCAGCGGCCAGAACCAGATTCTCAATATTTGGCGATACGACAGTAAGGCCAGAAAACCTGGTAAATTGTTCTCCCAATACATTCCCCAATTTCGTAAAGAGAATGGATATACTGGGAGAAATATAACCACAGGGCATAGGCCGTAGGCTGCAGTGGAAGGCCTGATACGGGCACACTCACGTTCAAATTCTTCCTTATCTAGTATACACATAGAAAATGGCTCCAGTAGGCGTATAAGGTTTAGGGAAAAATCTAAATTGGTTCGGGGGTTTATGAGAAGACACCCTGAAAGCAACTTTTGTATCTGTAGCTTGATAACATAAATTCCCTTTGGAACCGTTTGAAGAAACTGGTGTGTTCCTTAAGAATTTATCGCATTATTGCTGTTTTGATTGTTTCATTATTGCTAAATTTTTATCAACTCAGATATAGTAATTTCAAAATCTCTGCGCAAGGAGGTTTTCGCTGTTTTAATAATTCAACATTTTCTTATCCAACCTCTGTGTTTGATTTGAAATTCCACCAACACCGAATATCATCAGTTGAATCAAAATTGCTTCAAAACTAGTTCTTCGCGTGAGTAGCACGAATCTTACATCCTTTCAGACAAGCTGTATATACAGGGTGTAAATTTGAAAACTTTCAATGCGAATATCTCGCGAAATAAAAAAGTTAGAAAAACGTCGTTTGGCACAAATGCTAAACAGTTAGGGGGAACTAGAACCACCATATTTCAGTGAAGAGATGAGTCACCCCGTCGGCGCGACACAACCCAACTTTAAAATGTCAAATGGCACTACCTCTTTTGTGATACCTCAAATGAACGGTCTCAGTCAGTAGTATTCACGCGTACAAGACTTTTTTTCCACCCACTACAGGGTGTAAGAAAAACATAAATTCGAATAAATTGAAACGTATTGTGTTAAAAGGATATTTTATTTGATCAGATGTTCAAAATGCATTCCATTCTGTTGTAAGCAATAGTATATAATTGATGTTCAAATGCCATTTTAACATTTTGGAACACATATCTTGGAATAAATCTGCATTCTGCAATAATGCGTTGTCAAAGATCTTCTATTGAAATAGGTTGTGTTTTAAATACGACGGATTTCAAATGTCCCCAGAGAAAAAAATCGAGGGGTGTTAGATCGGGAGATCTCGCTGGCCATTCGATTGAACCTCTCCGTTCAATCCACTGACCAGGAACAGCATCATTCAAAAATTGCCTGACTGGCAAAACGTAGCGGGGTGGTGCGCCATCGTGCTGAAAATGTATTGAATCTTTATTCAGGTTCTTATTTCCGTCAATGTCCAACTGATTTTCTATTTCGGCAATAATTAAAGGTTGAATTTCAAAATAAGTATCGCCATTAATAAATATTGGCCCAATCACTATGTCACCTAAAATTCTCGCCCAGACATTTGATTTTTCTGGATACTGCGTGTGTCCTTCCCTGAAGACATGCGGATTTTCGTCACTCCAGTACCTACAGTTGTGTTTGTTCACTGCACCATTTAAAAAAAGTGGATTCGTCGGTAAAACAAATATTTGTTAGCAACTGGGGAGTAATACGTAACAATTCGGTCATGTTCTCGCAAAATTGAATTCTTCGATCAGGGTCGTCCTCCCGCAACTCCTGAAGAATGTGCATTTTGTATGGGTGAAACTTATGAAGTTTGAGTACCCGACGGATAGCTCGATGAGAAATTCCTGTTATCGCTGAACATTGGCGTAGACACATTGTAGGATTCATAACAAAATGTCCTAAAACTTCCACTTGTGCCGCTTCATTAAATACTCTTGGATTAGTCCTTTTTTTGTTTGCCACTGATCCTGTTTCTTCAAATTTAAGAATCAGCTGTCTGATGTAAGTACGACTTACATTTTTTCCGGGGTTTCTTTCGTTAAATGCTGCAGCAGTTCTTAAGGCACAACGATTTTCAAAACCATAGATAAACACCATCTGAATTCTTTCCGGCAAACTGTAAACCATGATGAACAGAAAATAACAGTTCGCAATTCGTTTGAGATAACGTCAATTCGACGGTTTCCTGACTTTACACTAAAACCTTGCTCAAAGGACTAAATTTTTACCAACATTGATAGGTAGGTACGAACCCGATAAAAACAATGCTACTTTTTCGAGTACTTTTTATTTATTCTAAAGGAATGCTCCTACATGATTTTGTTTTTTGTTTACAACAAACTGGAATACATGGTGACCATCTAACGAAATGAAATATCCTCCTAATAACAAGAATGGAATTTGAAAATCGATTGTACTATTGTGTAGAACATCTGATCAAATAAACTATCATTTTCACACTATACAATTTATTCATTCGAAAATGTTTTTGTGCCACCCAGTGTTGGATGAAAATAAAAATTCTTGTACAGGGGAATACTACTAAATGAGACCTTTCATTTGAGGTATTACAAGAGAGGTAGTGCCATTTGACATTTTACAGTTGGGGTGTGTCGCGCCTAAGGGGTGACTCGTGCCTTCACTGAAATATGGTGGTTTTAGTTCCCCCTAACTCGTTTTTCTAATTTTTTTATTTCGCGAGATATTCGCATTGAAAGTTTTCAAATTTACACCCTGTAAATGGGTATATGTTGTTACCTCTTGGCCGGCAAATTACGTTACATCTAACAACAGGAATGGTGACAGCATCCTTATTGGGTTCTATTTAGGAATCTAGTAGTGAACAGTCGAACGACCAAGAACTGGTTTTTAGGAACTTCTTCCCCTGAGACAGTAGAGTCAGTGAATGAATCTCCCAGACGCGAAGGTAGGGAGAAAGTTATCAGGCCAAAAAACCACGATTTTCGTTTTTTTGGCATAAGTCTGGATCTTGACCTCGTTCGCGGGTAAAACTTGGCAGAAGGTATGTACAGGACCATATCTACCTAAATGTGAAACCAGCAAATGGTCACAAACTGACTAGTTTTCAAACGCCCCCCCCCCCCTTCCTTGATCTTGACGTGGAAAAATTCGAAAACTATATCCAGGCGACTTGGGGCAACACCAAGAATAATATTTCATGCCCAGTAGACAGTTTCTTTACCTGTCAGTAAATCATATAGGCAGCTCTCTAACTAATAGTAAATGATATTTACTGTAGTGAGCGCTCTGGTAGAAATATTCACCTGCAAGACTCTCTCACGAGACTCGAGACAAGACCAATAAAAGTCTCGTCTGATCCAAATATCGTCTCGAAAACGAGAGTCTCGTGGACACAACTAATCTGAGCCAAAATCAAAAGAATATATTTAAGAAATTTCGTTGAACCAGAGCTCACATAATAAGACAACCTTATTCTTTGTACTTCGTACTTGAAACTTATTCAACAGGTAATACATATGGACTCCAGATCCATCTTTTAGATACCATAAAAAAGAGTAGTTTACTTCTCCGGAACACCAATTACTAACTTGTTTTCCTTGAGTCTCGCGGTTTTCTGTGAGCATTGCATGATTTTACTTTCTGAGAGAATATGAAAATGAAAACATAATTACTGCAACTAGTCATGCAATTAAAACTCACCTGAATATACATCATGAAACATCTCAGTGCTGGTAAATTTACCCTTGCCAAGTGTCCTAGCTGAACTCCTTTCATATCGAATACTACAATGTATCTGCAAAAAATCATTCCTGATATACCCTTGGTATTAGTGCAAAAGAATTGGGTGGTATGCAACTACAGCGGAAAATATACCATTTCGGTAAAATTCCGTTAATAGGTCGCTACAAGCTATTAAATTTTTTTTTGGAACTGAATATTCGGGGTTAATATCGCTTCGAGAATATTTCGCCAATATTATTCAAGTAATATTGGATCAACATAGCAAAATGTTCCCATTTTTTTGCCAATATTACGTTTTACATATTTTGCCAATACGTATGTTTACCATTTCGTACCAATATTCTCCCAATATGGGTGTGCTACTTGGGAAGCAACAAAAAATTTACTGGAACTTACGAAGTTTGGTCTCTTTAACAGAAAGTCCAATTGAAATTTTTGGTCATCATTCAAAAATAGGCCCGTATCTCCAAAATTCTTGATATAGCCAAAAATTACATTTGGATATTTTGTTCAGGAGACCAAACAACCTAAGTTACAACCTTTTTATTTCATTAAATAGCTTCTCCCCAGAGGCACACTTTTATTGGGAGAATATTGGTACAATAACGTGAACATATTGGCAAAATATGTAAAACGTAATATTGGCGAGAAAAAAAGAGTTAAAATTTTGCTATAGTGGTCCAACATTACTTGAATAATATTGGCGAAATATTCTCGAAGCAATTAGCCCGCTGCCAAAATGCGTAATGATTTTATGACGTATGCCCTTTAGGGTTTTGGTAGTTATGAATTTAATGATCAATGAACAAGCTCAATTAGCGCTAACCCGTGAAACATAACAATAATAATAATTAATAAAAATAAGAGGTATTCACTGTAAAAAAACTCTATCCGCGGCAAGTATCAGCAAAAACTAAGACAGATCCTGTCATCAGACCTGTCGAGGAAGAACAAAGTTGATGCAACTAATATGCTTGCCGTCACAACACTGCTCTACTCCTTTGGAGTGATGAAGTGAAACGAGCTGCGACAATTCGACATCAAAACCATAGAAATATATATTATATACTTACTCTAGAATGCTAATCCCGCTAATTTTCACGGCGAAAAGCATGCCGCGTATGCGACCCGTTTCCAATGTGCGCATGCGCGTCATCAGTGTAGTTTGGGTAGATCGTTGCCAAGTTTGAAAATAATTTGGTGCTCCAATTCAGAATTTTTTGTTTTGAGGCAATAAGACACATGTCATTTGAAAGAGAGAAATTTGACTGCGCATTTAGGATTTTTCAAAACCGAAAAGAACCTTTTAGAGATAGATTACTCCGAATTTTAGGCGCAAAAGAAATTTATTTAAAACAATAATGTACCCTATGCTACTGTAATTATAATGACCGTGCAACAGAGCTTTTTCATCAACAGGAAGACTTGTCAATAAGATCTGTCACTCTAGTCAGAGACAGAGTTTGTTTTTAGAATTTCAGATTTTCGCTTGTCGTTTCGTGTGGTGTTTGTTGTCATTGGTTATTCTTTCATCTTTCGTGAATTTGCATTAATCTTGTTCTAATAAAGCCGTTTCTTCCTAAAAATAAACAATGAACTGTTTAATTTCGTATAAAGGAAAAATACCTGAAATATATCATTTTTGGTAGATAATGAAATTTTTTATGTACTTATATGCTTTGCTCAAAATTGCTTAAATATTATTTTAGCTATGATTTTTGGTTATTTTTTTTGGAGAAGAGTCCCCAGCAGAACATTTGAGTGAGAAAATTGTAATTTGTGGCATGAAGATTCATGTGAAAACGACTATAGAATAATTTGAAACCTATAAGTGCTGTACCAATACTGTGTCTGCTTAAGCATGCATGGCGGGTGATACAACTTTCTACCACACCACTTATATTAGTTCTAGATTCCTAGAAAGAGTACTAAACATACACAGAATCGCCTCAGAAAATTAATGTCAATATGGAAGTGCTTTTCTTTGATGGTAAGGAAAATGCTTCTGGCCTCACTTTTTCATGCACCTCCATTGTGGAAATTGCACTAAGGTAATACAACCAGAAATACTCGTACAAATAGCATGATTTAAATTAAATGCAATTGCGTATTTTGCTCCGAGTATTTTGACATGAATCATTCTAGAAAAACAACCTCGAGCTTCCAAGCATCCAATTATATAAATCCAATTTGAGTTGAAACTATTCATGATATTAGCTGAAATAAATTTTCATAGTTTTTTGTACTTTCAATTTATTTTCCAATCCAGTGCTTCTTGAAATTCGCACCGACGATTTGGGGTGGTTCCGTAGATTTTTTTTGGTTAATTACAGCTGAAAAGTGAATGTGATACCAAAAATCAGTCGCTTCAGAGCGGTAAATAATAATAATAACCGTACTCTACTTTCTGATGGCCTTTGCTGAATATTCGGGATCATAAATATGTGAAAACATGTATTTAAATCGGCTAAATACAAATAACAGGTATAAGCACAATGAGGTTCCAACCTTATTCCCCGAGATTCAGAATTAACGATTGTTAATCTTCACGAGTACCATAATATAATACTAAAACCGGGCCTGTTACAAAAATCACTAATGACGCGCTTGCGCATTGCGGACTAGCCTGAACTTTTTACAACACTTTTGACATGGGGATTAGCATTCTAGAGTAAGTATATAATATATATTTCTATGATTAAAACTCGCAAAATGAAGCATCTTGATAGGAGCTTGCATCCTAAATCATCCGTTCCACGATTAAACTTTCCCAGACAATGGGGAAGCCGTGGACTTTTGAGTTTGGAGTATCTGCATAACAGAATGGTGCTGGATGAGGATGGAGCCTGTAAAGTCATCAGGAGTCTAGATCCTCTTCTCTGCATGGTCCGCGACCATAAAAAAGCAGGGATTGGAGCATTTCTTTTTAAGGCAGCAACCCGTGCAGCCGATGAACTCGGTCTCGTATTTGACACTGAACGGGCTGAAACTCTTCAGCAAAAAGCTCACATCAAAGCAACTGAAACCGAGGTCTCATACAGCTACATCCTGATAAGCCAATGGACGGGGTCTTCTTCAACAATATCGATGACCTTGGCTTATCCAAAAGTTTGACCTTTGCCTTCCTCAGGTCAAGTGAGCTGATTTCGGAGACCGAGGGATTCATAATGGCCTGCCAGGATGGTGTCTTCAATACTCTAGGCTACCATAGTCGCGTGATGGGTATAGATGGGTGGGACTCTGTGTCATAAAGAATTCTACCCCTCGTTTTCTACAGTCGATCGCTACTATCGCAAGCAACAGTCACATTATTTAGCACTCTGTGCTTTAGTCGCCTGCACATCGGGTTTGTTCGGCAACGTACTATCCGATAAAAGCATTTGCCAAAATTTGGTGATATTCTAGTGACATTTCATATTCTTATATCCAAAATTACCGTCATTTCCACAGAAATGGGATATAGGACGCCTGTGGTGTCACTCAATGAGAACCCTATGGTTTTTTGTTGTAATTGTCACGCATTTTTATTTTTAACGGCTGGTAGTTTCATGTGCTTTTCAAATCATTTTGAATAAATTGGGATATTATTGTTGCCAAGAACGGATTGAATTCATTAGCTCTGATGGAAAAAGAAAATATTGTGAGAAGACTCATGAGAAAAGCATAAGATCCATTTTTAGTAGAAGATACAAGGTTTAAAAGGCCTTGAGCGCGATCATATTTGGGAAGGTTTTTTTGGTAAGAGTCGATAACTCGAAAACGGTTCATCGTATCGATTTCAAACAAGAACAGGCTTCTAGAAGACGTTCGATTCTATTTACCTACGTCACGGCAGCACCTCACAGATAATCGAGGTAGCTGCAATGGTTTTCCTCTTCCATAAAAATTTTAAGAAATCTTAATCCAATCAAAATGAATTTGGCATCAAAAGAAAGGTAAAACGTTGATCTATGTACGTGCAGCAATGTTTTTTTGAAATTATTTGTTCATCTACCCATACGACGAACCGTTTTCGAGTTATCAATTGACTCTTTTACTCTAAAAAATGCCCCAAATATGATCGCGCTCATGAACTCTTAAAGAACTCTTTAGAGTAAATTGGATATGGCTTAATATATTTTCAACAGTAAACTGCCTCACATGAATCAGTTGAATAACCCTGTGGCTATACCCCAAAAAATATTTTTTTTAGTGTCTGTGGGAGCCTGTCACGTCGAGTCATGAGTGAACGATGATTCAGGAATGTTACGGAAACAAGGCGTTCGAGGAGACAGTCACCGATAGTAGATGGTTATGGAAATTGATTATTTGGGTGTAATTACGGGTTTATGTGAATAAAGGTGTTTCAGTGAAGTGCCGAGTATTATTGCATCAGTGGGTTAGCACAATTGGCGATGAGGATGGGATGTTAGTTTGTATGCAATCACTGAGTTCTGCACAACTACTTTGTCTCCCACTGTTATGTTATTTTCCTTCGCTCGTCTTGCTCCGTCTTCTCTCATTTTTCCTTTGAATTTGTTAATAATATCATTATTTCGAGCTTCTGGGTCACCTTCCTGTCCTACAATGTCAGCGACTGATGAGATTTTGTCTCGTATTCGTCGGTTGAATGTCAGCTCTGAGGGTGACTTCCCAGTCGTTCTATGAGCGGTAACATTATGCTACATGATGAACTTCTGGATTTCACCTTTGAAGTTTCTGTTGTTATTCTGACAAATTTGGAGCCTCTTTAGTATCGATTTATTCATGTTTTCCACCTCTCCGTTAGCTTGTGGCCAATACGAAGGTGTATAAACCAAATGAATATTATTTCTTGTACAGAAATCTTGAAACTCCTGACTAGAGAATTGTCTTCCATTATCCGCTCGAATTGATTTGGGAATTCCAAGCTGACAAAACAATTTTTCCAAATGTCTGATTATAACAGTCGATGTCGTAGTTCTCAAAAACTTGATACATTGGTATCGTGAATAGTAATCTATTACCACAAGAACTTGTGGTAGAGGACTCATGAAGTCAATCGCTAGACATTCCCAGGGGCCCTTCGGAAAACTATGCCGTGCCATTGGCGGATGATTTTCTGATCGGCTGACCAACAGGCAATCTCTGCACTGTTTGACGAATTGTTCTACCTGTCTATCAATCAAAGGCCACCAAACTTTCGCTCTCAGCTGGCGTTTCATAGCTGTTTCGCCCGGATGACCTTCATGAGCTAGAGTGAGTATTTGCTGTCTCTTAAAGATTGGTATAACGATTCTATTGTTCCTGAGAAGAATCGGTCCTACGGATAAGTTACGGATAGGAGGGGAAACGAAGTGACGTTAACAGGAGATGGAAAAACTATGAAACGGCACACTACCCATGTTAAGAGGATCCCCTCCATCACGGAAACATGTGTGGGAACTGAGAGTGAGTTAGCAGGATCATCAACAGCCAAGGATGTGCCGGACCAACAAGAACCATCGAACGACAACCACTCATCCAAAAGAGATGCTATCAGGGTTGAGCCATAGAAGCTGAAAAGAAGGGACGGAATGTGAGAGCCTGTCACGTCAAGTCATAAGTGAACGATGATTCAGGAATGTTACGGAAACAAGGTGATCGAGGAGACAGTCGGTTACTAAGGATCACCGATAGTAGATGTTTATGAAAATTGATTATTTGGGTGTAATTACGGGTTTATGTGAATACAGGTGTTTCATGAAGTGCCGAGTATTATTGCATCAGTGGGTTAGCACAGTGTTCTTAGTTTTTATGCAACAGAAACTTATTGAAGAGTTAGGTAGACGCCATGCTCAGCAATATGTATCGAGGGTCATTGAACAGGTAACAATTGCTATTGTAAATACTTTGTCAGAACAGTGGGTAACCTTTCCACCTCCTGTCTTCAGCTGATCTTTCTGTAATTTTGCAGCTTTTGTCTTAGTTTTTTTGACCAGTGTACCACTATAATAGGAACCTAAATTTAAATAAAGAAGTTAGTATAAATAAACACTAGGGCTAATCGATTTAGACTCTGCACTATTACTGTACTTTTCTGAATACTTATCCTTCTCCATTCTTCGACAGATTTTTTTTCAAAACCTAAGCTGTCAAGCTTGTGCTCACATTTTGCCACAGAGCATGACCTTGTGCTTTGCCCTTTATTCCATTGAAATTACTTTTTATCAATTCGGGTTTTCTTCACTTATATCGAGTATTATTTGCCAGTATTCACTCCATACCCTCATTATTTTCATTTTTTCTATTTGCTTTCGAAATTGAAACAAATATATTGGACAACATTAACAGAATTGAATCGAAAGAAAAAAGTAGGATTAAACACAAAAAACGACATTTCTCGACGTCTTGTCTTCTGGCCACCGGGATAGACGAGTTTAGGCAATAATTTGTGTACAGTTATAAGGAATTCAGCCGATAAGTGGAATTCAATATGACACAGAGTCCCGCTGCAGGGCGTGTTGTGGGGCACCTGATACTACAATGCATTTGCTGTCAGCATGCCTAGCTTATGCGGTGTCAGCCATATCCACAGGCATAACGAAACGCTACGAGTGTTGTACTACCATCTACGACACTCGTACGGTATAGACGCACCAGTGTCGCCTGATGCTCCGGGGCATATTAAGTCCGTTGTGGAGAATGACAGGTGCTGACTCATTTCCCACCCTCAGGCAAATACAAGACAATAAGCCTGATGGTGTCCTCCTCGACTACCGAAGTAAAACGATTTTCGTCATGGAGTTTTCCGATCCAGGTGAAATGAATATCGTACAACTTTGCAGGTTGTACCAAAATCATTTTGTCAAAATGGTGTTTCTGATCATATGAGTCTTTGGTGGAATGATGGACATACCGCATTTGGATTTGAAGATAATACCGGCTTGCCAAAATATGGCAAAAATCTTTCCTAACGAGAAAAAAAAAAAAAAAATAATAATACTTTATTTTCTTAAAGACATGCATAAACCTGTACAGGTTGGACTCTTCGGACCCACGCGACACGTAGGCCGATCGGTTTCTGTCTGATTTTTATTCAATAAAATATCGTTTGGTATACTTGGCATACGCTAAACTATCATTAAAATACGTGATTTTTTTATTCAATCAACAATAATCAACTGGTTTCTGACAAATTTTATACGTGTTTATTCATGTATTCAAGAAAAAAGAAGTATTATTATTATTAAGTTCCACGGGATAGCGCTGAATTTGCTTGCTCACTGATCATTATGTTTATAACTACCAAAACCCTGAAGCACATCCGTTATAAAATAGATACATATTTTGTTTTTGGCAGTGGGTTGACGGCCTGAATGTAGTTTGTGAATTGAATGATTAGAACCAACATTTCTTGGGTTGATTTGGTGGGTGTTCTTTTTTTGGTTTCGCTACCTCTACGTTCTTCAAATATCAACCAGAAACCACGAAAATCCTCTATAAAGTAATTAAATAACTCTTACCCCTCCTGAAGGCCATCTTCAGACAAAATAATGTCATTGAACATACAGAAGGCTTTGATGCAATCACTAAAAACCATTTTGGTGGGATCGTTGTCTTTGACTGAGTAGAGAATAATTCTGTATCCTTCTGGTGTAGTTTTTGGTAGGCTGACTAAATATCTGAAAATAGAAAGATTATTGAGAGTTATAAAATAATATTTTTCATTTATAGAAATTTTCAGATTAATGGGATAAAATATTTCCAAGCAAGAATTCACAAGTCCTAGCATTATGAGGTTTGTCTCAAATCAATAAATTGAAGCTACTCTTGAAACTGACGCTATAATTTCAAGGTCATGTTGAAAATGTTATAAGTATTCATCGTTTATTTTTGATTTTCGAAGTCAAAGTCGAAATATACTTCAATGTCAGAAGTTTTTCAACTTATCGACAAAGCTTTCAAGTATAAATAAAAATGTAAATTGAAATAGGTATGTATTATATAGACTATATTTTCCAATTTTCCAAGGGAAAAAACAAAATGGCGGCTCCAAAATGGTGGACATGATTTGCAATTATGGTCCAATTCGATTCAAAAATGTGGTGGTTTTCAGTGTAGGAAATTATGATTTGTTTGCCATTGCAAAAAAACAAGATGGTGGCTCCAAGATGGCGGACAAAATTTGTAATTATGGTTTGATTCGAATCAAAATTTGTATGTGGAGATTTTCAGGGCTGGAAATTATGATTTTTTTGTCAATGAAAATTATAAGATGACGGGCGAAATTTGTAATTATGGTTTGATTTGACCCGGCACCGAAAACGAATTCTTCAAAACACATGTCTTGTGGAAAAAATCCAAGGAGAACATCTTCCTATCATAAGCTCAACTGTCATACCACTCTCCCCACCCCTTGATCACTCATATAATTTGAATAGGGAAAGTACGAAGTGTGATACAGCTTTGAAAAGGTAATTCCATACCTAACTTTTCATTTTGGCGCCCTCTTGAGTAGAAAACAACTGCTTCGTATTTCAACTTATGGCATTTGATTTGAAAGCTAATGTGAACAATTCACGAAAACATAATAAAAATTAAAAAAATTAACATTTTATGAACTTACAAATTGGAAAATTTTGCATAAATTGCTCAAAAAACGGCAGACAGCAATTCGAGACTAACTTTACTCATGTATGGCAGATCATGACGAACACTTGGAGCATCTACTGTGAATTAATATGAAGTTTGGAATTATTGGATTTGAATTTATGCAAGGTATTGCAATTTTTAAGTTTATGCAATGTCCAATTTTTTAATTTTTTAGATGTGAGATGTAGGTTATTCTGTGCGTTACAAATTTGAAAGCTTGTTGCGAGTACAAAATAGGTATTTCTGCAAGGTGGAATTTTGATTCTGTTACGCACAGAATAATTTACGTCACACATCTGAAGAAAATAAGTTATCTCCTTTTTAGCGCATTTGTATAAAATCTTTTTTATATCAATTTAATTAATTCATTTTAGTCATACTGGAAACTCGTAAAACCCCCATATGCCAATTTTGAATCGAATCGAACCACAGTTACGAATTTCGTCCACCATCTTGGTTTTTTGCATTGATAAAAAAATCATTATTTATTACCCTTAAAATCCCCACATACTAATTTTGATTCGAATCGGACCATAATTACAAATTTCATCCGCCATCTTGGTGCCACCATCTTGTTTTTTGCATTGACAAACAAATCCTGATTTCCGAACATAAAAACCACCACATATCAATTTTGAATGGAATCGAACCATAATTGGAAATCATGTCCACCATTTTGGAGCCGCCATTTTCTTTTTACCTTGGAAAAATTCCATAATGCATTGTCACCGAATTAATGTCAAAATAGCGTGCAAATGAAGTATCATAATTTGGAATACGGAACAGTTGATTTTCCCGCAAGTGGGCGCCAAAATGAAAAGTAAGGTGACGAAAATTGACATGGTTGAATTCCTTATTTTATTTTTATTTATTTGTGTAAATACCTTCCAGTCAGAACAAGTTCTGGTATAAGGAAGTTGTACAAATATAATAACAATTTCAACAAATCTTTCATAAATCACTGATAAAAAATAATAAAAAGGATAAACATATTCAATATAGATAAAATCATAATCAACATATATATAAATCATAATCAATATAGATAAAAAATCATAATCAATATATATATATATATATATATATGTATATATATATATATATATATATATATATATATATATATATAAAATCATAGGTTAGTGAACAAAGATCTACTCCGTAAGGACAAAATGTGTTTCTTTACAGAAATTTTGAATTTTTTTTGCAGTTTTTTATATTACTAGGTAAATTGTTGAATTCACTAAGAGCAGCGTGAGTGAACCTTTTTTGACCAACTGAAGAGGCAGCAGAATCGAGGTGAAACAAGTTACTTTGTCTAGTGTGATGACTATGAATTTCAGAGTTTCTTATCAAAATGAAATTTGATTAAAATTTTTTATTTATAATTTTGAATGAAATTTTTAGGGTATTTATTTTATACAATTCATCTGAAGAAAATTTGTCTGTAATTGCATATAGTTCATTAGTTGGTATATCAAATGGGAGACGATACAGTACTTTCAAGGATTACTTATATATAGCAGATAATTTATTAAAATTATTTTTTGAACAAGCTCCCCAAATGTTTATTAAATTAGTAATGCGACTGAGAATGTGAGAATGTAGAATCATATTTATAATTGTTTTATCAAGTTTAGGACATCTTCTCAAAGCAACAATGATTGGAGATATTTTTTTTTATTAAGACCTCAATATGTTTGTCCCATTTCAGTTTTTCATCAATCCAAATACCAAGATACTTCACTTGTTCAGTTCGTTTCAATACTTCATTTCTGATATTGAAAATGATATACTCAGTTTTATCAGTATTAATTGATAAAAGGTTACAATAAAGCCATTTTTCAAATTGTTTCAAGTCTTCATTAATAGTGTTTTCTAGAATGAGTGAGTTTTTGTGTTCATATAAAAGTACTGTATCGTCTGCATATATGGTATAACTACCTGCGAAACCAATTCTAGAGATATTTTGAATATACAATAAATACAAGATGGGTCCCAAAACAGATCCTTGTGGAACACCCTTATTTATTGATAGTCTAACAGACTCAGCGTTATTGCATTTGGTACTGATTGTCCTATTTCCAAGATAAGATTCCAAAAGATTTCTCACAGTACCCCTGAGTCACATTGATTCCAAAAACCGTAAAAAATCTGGCTTTCTATAACTCGTTTATTGTAAGGTATGGAAAATTGTAACTTACAGTTTTGTGTAGCCTATGGCAAGCCAAAAAAGTTTTTTCAAAAAAATTGATGGATATTGATTAATTATTTTTCAAAATATATGAACTTTTCTCAAAAAATATGCTCTCTCAATATGGCTACTCTTGCTCGGGGAATGATGCTACAGTAACGATTCAGGGCTTATTTTTTTCTGTAAGAGTTGTACTTTCATATTATCGAATGAGTGTATTTTATTTATTTTAAGTATAAAAAAATTACTTGAAAAAATTGCAATTTTTTTTTACTTTTCTTTCTGAATAAATTTCTCAATTTTGGTTTTATAGAAATGACTTTTATGAAAATAGATTTCTAGCATGACTTCACGGATTAAAAAAAATGTAATTCCTACGATCACTAGGAGCCGAGATAATTTTTTTATTTCAAAAAAATCTGGAAGGCGCAATAATCATCGTACAGTGGATATTGAGGTTGAACACCTATGTTTTCGATAAAAAAATACTAGAATATGTCTAGTTCATTTGCAGTAATACTAATTGATGAACAAATTGAGGCGTGCCGGCGCGGAGCGATGCAATTTTAGCGGGTGGCGTAGTGGGGATACAAATATTGTTGACATTAAAGGCACTTTCTTCCTGACAGAGTCATTGAAAAAGAAAAAAAAGTTATTGGTTCAATTTCAAGTACTAGTGTTTATTTCAAAAGAAAACGTACGTGAACAACAAGCCGAGATACTCAATATTTTTCAAGCACAAGCCACTTTGAACGCAGGAAGTTTTCAGTGCTATCCTCACTCCGCCACCCTCCTCAGCTATCGCGATCCGCGCCTGCACGCCTCACTTTATTCATCAATTAATAATACCGCAAATGAACTAGACATATCCTAGTACATTTTTATTGAAAATATAGGTATTCAACCTCAATATCCATGAAGGTGACTGCTGTACGATGATTATTGCGTCTTCCAGATTCTTTTGAAATAAAAAAAAATATCTCGGCTCCTAGTGATCGTAGAAATTCAATTTTTTTAATGCTTGAAATCATGCTAGGATTCTATTTTCATAAAAGTCATTTATATAAAAACAAAATTGAGCAATGTATTTAGAAAAAACATGTAAAAAAATTGTGCAATTTTTTTAAAGTCATTTTTTGACACCTAAAATTAGAAAAATCAATATACTCATTAGATAATATGAAAGAACAACTCTTACAGAAAGAAATAAGCCAAGAATCTTTACTGTGTAGCATCATTCCTTGAGCAAGAGTAGCCATATTGAGAGAGCATCTTTTTTGAGAAAACTTCATATATTTAGATAAATATTCAATATTTATCAATTTTCCAAAGAAAGACTTTTTTGGCTTGTCATAGGCTACACATAACGGTAAGTAACAAGTTTGAATACCTTACAGTTAACGAGTTATAGAAAACCCGATTTTTTCGATATAACTCGAAAAGTATCAATGATATCGGAAAATTATTCATCTAATAGATCTTTTTGATACCTAAAATTTCCTAATTTGACTTTTTTCGATCGGAGCTGTAGTTTTTTAGTTATCAACAAAAAACCGCTTTTTGCAACTTTGCCAATTTTTTAGGTTATGTTCGGTAATGACCATCGAGTCGCATGAAATAGAAACTCGTGCTGAATTTCAATTTCCTATACGCTCATATATTTTATTTTCGGATATTAATTTTTGCACGCACTTTACCCTATTGCTTGGACTTGAAGTCGGAAGACTGACTCACTTCAGCAGGTTATGTTTCGAAGGATTTATAAGGTCAATTCATAAACTTTCCGTTCCGTTCGCCGTTACCGTTGTCGTCTGCGTTTGCCGTTCCGCTACCAGTTCAGTAGATTGAAATGCATAAGATCATTCATAAACTCCGTTGACCGATGCTGTCTACCGCTCGCATTCCGTCGGTGCCGTTCAACACAATTCAACTTTATCGTTTGCCGTCTGCCGTTCGTATATTCATTTTTTTTCTAGCATCTTTCCAAAAATACTATTATACTGTAATATCACTCCTTCGCTTTGAGACCCATATGCACCAATGTCAACAAATGTAAATCTGTAGAGATGATCATGTAGCTAATAACACTGCACTAAATGTTTTTCAAAGTTAAAAAATAATGAACCACTATTTGCTGGGGCCTGATGTATGTTGATATGTTTGCCATAAATGCTGCCTAAACAGTGGGAAAAATTCCATTTTTTGAAAAATCCTTTGGAAATCTTCAACCACTCAGCTTCTGCTGCAGAAGTTTGGAGATACTCAGGACATAACATAGAGCTAGACACTTTTCGTGTATAATATAGAATATAGAAAGGTCCATGCTAGTGCTTGCATGCTTGTTGTACCTTGTGAGAGATATCTGAAATAAAAAAGCTCTTAGTACTTTCAACATGTTTTTGTTGAAAATATGAACCTACTGTAAAGTTATAACCAGCCTTTCCTCAGATGTAATACCATCTAACCTGTGTTGCCTGTTTATACTGGGTTCTGATTTTTTCAATAGTTAATCGAATAACAGAACAGCCATTCTTGTGTATTTAAAAAATTGTTCAGGGCACGAACTTTTCATATTACTAATATAGGGGAAATTCCCTGATGTTTTACGGGTTTCATTTATGGGCTTCACTTTGAATCGCCGTCTTCGCCTTCGTTTTTCCACTCGAATGAGTCCATATGCACATATAACGAGTACAAAAGCACCAATCAAATAATTTTAAGTGTCCTTATCAAAAGCACAACAAGAATATTAAAATTAATTAAAAACTCTAAACGAGCGCATGAACCTCGTCAACCGTATAGAGCGAACGTCAAGTTTATGAAAGGTGTCATTTTCTGTCGACGAACGGCGAACGGAGAACGTCAAGCCCAACGGCCAAAGGCGAACGGAACGGACAGTTTATGAATCGCCCTTTAATCCTTCATCTTCATAAAGAAAGGAGGAGGTTACAAGCAGATCTATAGAAAAGTGAAAGGTGACAATAGGTCCACTGATGTTGAGGACAATGGTTAGTCTTCCAAAACCAAAACGTTTAGTCTCCTTGTTCCAAAACATCATAATTGAAAAATAAATATTTGACTGAGTTATATGACCATGACGTGTCTGGATGGAAAACAATAGGTTATATGTTGAAGTTTGACTTCTGTCATACGAGACGTCAAGATTCAAGGTTGCAGAGAAATCGTTGTTCCATATAAATCAAACAAAACAAATCTTCCATTATACATCATCAACAACAGAGATGTATCTGAGTGCAACGCAGAAATGGGTGATAAAATTTGGTCCGGAAATTGCGGATTATATAGTGAGGAATCAAACAGTTTTATGCTGTCAAAAAGAGTATGTTCAATGATACACTGTAAATCAGAATTGTTGATCGCCTTGTTGATTTCAAGGGTTTCTAGTAAAGTGGGTTTTTCCCTTTCTGACATACATGTAAAAAATTTAAGTCAGAGTAAGGACATATTTATGCTTCTAATTTATGATTGACAAAAACTGAATTAGAATCAATGTGTCCATTTTCAAAGATGGAGTTTATTAACATAATATGTTTGGCAAGTAGAGTTCTGATCTTGCGGCCTATTTGGCCAATATAACATTTTACAATCAGGGTTAGAATAGTTCAATTTATAAACACCCGACTTATCCAACATTAATAATAATAACGTTTATTCATAATTCAATGCTACATGTATAAAATATAGGTATACCCATTTCTTAATTTTAAGAAACAACTGTAAAATTATGAAAGGGTATTTAGTCAATTATTAATCTATGATGGAATAGCATGATCAGTCAAACAGTTTCAAACTGGTATGAGACTGATCATGTATTTGTATTTACATATTTTTTTTAAATGAAACATTCAGAACTACAAAGAAACAAAAAACACCAAAACAAAGAAGGAAGCCTAATAAAGTCCATTTCTTTTTTCGAGAAAATATTTTTTTTATTTTGATTTTAAATTCAGTGATATTTCTACAATTTGAAACTTTACCTTTAGAATTGATCCAAAATATTGAGATTGTTAGAAGTTTCAACCGAAATAGACAAATTAGAATTATTATTGGTACTAAGTTTATTGGGCAAAATACTTTATTGCCTAAATGAGGTCCAAAATAGGATAAAGATCTAACTATCTATCTAAGATAAAATAGCAGTGAAATTATCTTTGGTGAACAAATTTGAATGGTAAATTATCAAATAATAAAAGGATACCTCTACTATTTTTGATCTTCATTCGAATTCGACGGGTAAGTTATAGCCAGAGGTACAGTTTTATGTCCAGTTCCGTCTTTTTTCTTCTTTTTGGTATATACGGAACGAGACATTTCGAAAACGTTGTTTTTCCAAAAATCGACTTCTTTCAAAAACTTGTTTTTCAAAACTTGTTTTTTCCTTTCTTTGATATCACATACAATCTTGTAGGTTGAACTTGGGGCACGACTAACATGTGGTTCCGTGAAATTTGTAGAAATGTGCCTCTTAGAGTATTTTTCATCTTCAGAAGGTTGCGAAGATGTATTCATATTGCCTAGAAAGAGCAACGAAACTTTAAATTATTCCCAACTTCTTCATGGTGCCCTCTTGTTAGGATAGCGACTGAGAATCATGAACCAAATTATCTATTATTAGCAATTATTTTTCTCGAAGCTCGGTAATTTAACCCATTCAGACCTGAATTATGATTCGTTAATAAATCAAATACATTTACGCAAAATCTATTCTCATTTGTGACTAAATATCAGTTGAATATCTGTTTATCATCCGTTGTGCAGGGACATAGGATGATTCTGATGTTGTCCTACCTACCCTTGCACTGATGAGAGGCCATAAGACTGTTCAATTAGTCAAGTCAAAATATACTTTATTGTCGAAGATAAACTCTTGTTGACAAAGAATGAGATAAATACATGAACATACATATAATAAAATAAAAATCAGGATGGATTTATTGAGGGGCAATAAATATGAAAATATAAAAAGAAAAGTTATTGGGTATAACCCTCAAATTGTTGTGCAACCGTAGACACGTGTTTCGAGCTTAAGCTCTCGTCAGTACGGTAAAATCAAGCTCTCGGGAGTTATTCAGATTATTAATGTTCATATAGTCTCATTAAATTGTCAAAATACAAGGTACTCTCGATAGAATTATGGAGAAAATAATAGTCGGCTATTTGTCATGGTCTTGGGATATGACCTACGACTATTTTGTAAATATTGGAGCTGAATTCTCCAGAAATGTAGCAGATACCGAAGATAGATTTTCTACCAGTTCCTCTCCCTCTTCTATGTTCCTGAATCCCATCTAGTATCCAGAAATTCATCAAATACTTGACGAGCTAGACAACAAGTAAGCAGCAGGAATCTTGAAATGTTGAAATTATCAAAGCAGTCAAAGATGAGATAGTACCATTATTAAACAAATTGATTGATACAACCTTTGACAAAGGTATATTCCCATTTCCCAGATGAATTAAAAACTGCTGAAGTCAAGCCAATATTCAGATGTGGAAAAAATATGACATGGGAAATTACCGCCCAATTTCAATTCTGCCAATATTTTCAAAAATTATTGAAGAGATAATGGATAGAAGGAAAAGAGTATATCTGGAAAAATCAAAAGTTTTTGTATGCAGAACAATATGGATTTCGAAAATCTAGTGGTACTGAGTCTGCGGCAGTAGACATAATTTCCAGAATAAAACTGGAATTAGATTCGACAAAAAGGCGCATTATTATCACTAGATTTGCGGACAGCATTTGATATAGTTAACCACAACATTATTTTAACAATATTATATGACATTGGAATAAGGGGAAAAATTTACATTTGGTTCAAAAATTATTTGGCAGAAAGAAAACAACTAGTATATATCAAAAATACACCTAGTTCAATTAAAAATGTAAACTTTAGGGTGCCACAGGGATCTATTCCTTTTTTAATATATATAAACTTGATAACAGAACTCAGAAAGGTCAAATTAAACTTTTGCAGATGATAAAAACAATTGTATATTTTGCAGAGAATTAATTCGAAATTCTATCTAATATTGAACAGGATCTTCAAATCTTATCTCATCACTTATAAATTATTGTTAAATTTTTCTAAATCATCAATTGTTTATTTCTAATCGAAATATTGCAACTGATTCTCTGACGAATAAAATTGAAGAATTCACCGATTCAGTACACCAAGAAGAATGGCTACAAAAATATGAGTAATTTTCTTCAAGATATGCCTGTTGAATTTGATGTGTTGTGCCTTTGTGAAACTTGGATTGCTATCTCAAACATTGATATGTCGCCTGTCATAAATTCAAGATACAACGCTGCACATTCACCAGCCATCAGGGAGAAGTCCAGGGGTCGCCCTAGTGGCGGTATTGCAATAATTTATAAAAAATGCTATAAGGCTTTGCTTCTTGATTCATCTCCTTGGTGGCTCATATATCTTTTTGAAGGCAATGGTTGTCAATTTATTATTTGTGCTACATACTTCAAACCAACTTGTGATATAGTAAATTTGTTAGACATTTTTCAAATGTTACTACTTAGGATAACGGAATGTTATTATGACCACTTGATTATATTGTTAGGTGATTTCAATGGCAGAATAGGAGATCACAGTTTCATCCCAGAGAATGTTCTGGAGAACACTGTTCTTCTTCCAAATATGGTGAGTTACGACAAAATTTCTAATTTTAGGGGTCACGCACTTTTAGATTTCATGGCTAATTTGAACTTCTCACTCATTAACGGTCATATTGTATCTGACAGACCGGCCAATTATACTTTCTGTAACTCAAATGGCCAAAGTCTGGTCGATCTCTGTTTCTATAATACAAATAAGCTTGATATTGTGGGATCATTTTATGTCCTTCACGATCAGTATATGTCTGACCATTTTCCAATTTGCATTGAACTGAATTTCAACTCTGCTGCTACTGAAAAAATAGGAAACGCTTGCTCAATTGAAAAACATAGATTTCTGAAGTGGGAAAATGATAAAGCTTTGGAATATAAATACTTGTTGAGAAATTCACCCAATATTGGTTTTCTAACGGATATTGATAGTTGCTATACAAATATTTGTTCTACAATATATGAAACTGCTGAAAAATTGGGATTAATTTCCGAAAAACAGCTTGGTACAGTGCACAGTGAAAGAAAAAAACCTTGGTTTGATAATGAATGTATGCTTCTCAAAAAACAACTCAAAATGAAAATAAAATTGTGTAAAAAATATAACTTTCAAGATCCGTTCAAATCTGAATATATTTGTAAGAAAAAAAAATACCGGAAATTTATATATGATAAAAAATCAGAGTATGAAAAAAGTATTGTTCTAAAACTGAGTGCTACAAAAGACCAATCATCCTTTTGGAAAATGTTGAAGTCATTCAGGGGTCGCAGATTGGTTTGTCCCATTTCTTTGGTAGAGTGGGAAACCTTTTATGATAGCATAAACTCCCCAAGAGTGCCATTTGATCTCACACTACAAGATGCGGGAAATCAAGTTTTAGATAAGCCAGTACTACTTGAGGAAGTGGATACTGCCCTGAAACATTGCAAAAAAGGAAAAGCTCCAGGCAAGGACGGGATCAGTAATGAGTTTTTAAAAAATCTACCGCAAAATTGGAGGCTTTATCTTTGTCATATTTTCAATGAAATTTCAAAATATGAAAGAGTTCCTAGCGTTTGGCAAGATACAGTTCTCATGTTGGTGCATAAAAAAGGTCCCTTAGAGGACCCAAATAATTACAGAGGCATTGCACTAATAAATTGCTTAGCGAAGCTTTTCACACTTATTTTACTCAATAGGTTAACAGTCTGGTCGGAGGAAAGGTCTATCCTACCGGAATCTCAATTTGGTTTCAGGAAGAACAGGGGATGTATGGACAGTATTTTTGTCTTGAATTCCATCGTACAGATCCATCTCAGACTTCGGGGAAGGAAAGTTTTTGCGGCGTTCGTTGACTTCCGTCGTGCTTTCGATGGCTTTGATCATAAACTCCTCTGGATGAAATTGTATAATGTAGTGCAAAATTCAACAAAATAGTGAAAAATCTTTATGATGGAGCAAATTTTACTATAAGGCAGAATGATATGTATAGCAAAAAATACGATATTGCAGAGGGCGTGCTACAGGGAGAGCCTTTGAGCCCTCTTCTCTTCTCTCTTTTCATATCAGACATCGAACAATATTTTCGAGCAAAAGGTCTGAAAGGGTTGAATATTGATGGTGTGAATGATGTACTTATGCTTGCCTATGCAGATGATATAGTCATCCTTGGCGAGTCGCAGATTGACTTGGCGCGTAAACTGAAAACTCTTGAAACGTACGCGAATGTAAACAAACTCACAGTAAATACGACAAAGACAAAAATTATGATCTTCTGCAGGGGGGGATATAGTAGTAATTATCAACAGGTTTTCAATCAACAAATTGAAGTGGTCAAAAACTACAACTACCTGGGGGTTGAGTTCTCCTCATCATCTGCTTTTCTCAGTATGGCAAAAAAAACAGTGCGCAAAGCTAGCCAAGCAATAGGTGCGGTTATGGACATTATGAGAAGCTCAAAAATGAACTCGTGGCAATCAAGAATGAAACTTTACGAATCTATTGTACTTTCTTCCATGTCATTCGGAATCTCTATATGGGGTCTTCGATATGCTGATGTGATTGAACGTATACAATTAGGGTTCTTCAAAAGACTCCTCTGTTTACCTAATAACACCCCTAATTATATGGTACGCTTAGAAACGGCATCAACAAAGTTGTCCTATCTGATGTTGAAATCAGCTTTGACTTGGTTGAATACCCTGAAAGCCATGGATATTTCAAGATTGGCAAAGTTATGTTACTCTCGGTTAGTCTCCCTTTCTAATAGTGATATCCGTTCCAATTGGTTACTCCAAATCAAAGAATTTTTCATATATGCAGGATGTGAGAATATGTGGCCGAACTTTCTTGCCTATAGTTCCAAGTCTCAAACCAATATGGTATTGGATAAATATAAGCAAAAACTTTCAGAGGAAGATAATATGCCACTGATAAACTCATCATATCCTCCTATATATAGTCATTTCACAAACTTTGGTATTGAAAATAGCTATCTGAGTTCACCTGCTCCATTATGTTTCACTCGAATCATAGCACAAGTCAGAATGTGTGGTAGTAAGTATCTTATATTATTTTTTGGTGGTTCGACATACAAAATAGACATGTCGGAAATCTGTTCCATTTGCAATATGCTCGTTAATGAGTCCCTTCAGCATATACTATTTGAGTGCCCTATTTATGATGGCTTGAGACAGAGTTCAGTGTTCTCCCGGATTGATTCTATGGATGACGTGATTCTCCTATTCAACAGTGGCAATATTCAAAGCCTTAAAAGTCTTACGAACTACATGATGAACACTCTTAAATTGCGTTCGTTCATAATCAATGAGTAGTCATGCATAGTTATTTCCATTGCAATTTCTGCATACTTTCGTAAAGCTCTTGAATGACGCATAACATATATATTTTCATATTTTGTTTTCTCTTGTGATAATTGAATTTAATGATTAGTATATTATAAAGAGAATATTAGAAACGCTTGTGATTATTGTATTTTATAAGTGGTAATATGTCTATTGTGATTATTAGAAACTCATATAAACTAGGTTTATTATATAATATTCTATATGTATGTAACCAAACTCTTTGTGATAAGAATGTTCTTCTTGGACACAATAAACGTATCTATATAATATATATTTCTATGGCACGGAGTGCCAAATAATGTAATCGTCAGTTGTGATAGTAGTAATCGACTGTAGAAAACGAGGGGTAGAATTCTATATGACACAGAGTCCCACTGCTGATAGGGGGATCAGAAAGATTCTACTCAGAACTAACAAAATTTTGGCTGATAGCAAGCTCAGCTGAGCAATAATAATAATGATAAATGGGATAGGAAATTTTTTTATGTCTTAACAATATTAATACTTTCAATACTCTTTATACCTTTTTTCATTCTGTCAAAGAGATTGACTACTGCATTGTTGGATTCTCTTCGTGGTAACTCTTCTAATTCTTCTGGAGGCAAGTTATTTCTTTTGCTGATATGGCTTACATCTATAATATCAACAAAGCTAGGATCAATTTCATAGTGGGCATCCAAGGGCAGGTTCATTTCACACGATTTGCTGACTTCTTGTTTCTTGATTTTTTCTTTAGAAGATCGCTTCCACTTCTTAACAAATTTTCCCCAAAAAGCAGTTCTGTTGACTTTTTTCTTTTCAGGAAGGCCTTCGGTACTTCCAAAATTTCGAGACGAGGGACTCAAACACAAATCTACTTTAAAGAAAATTATAAATCAGGAAAATGGAAATATGAATCAAATATCTATATGGGAGAAGAAACTGATGAGAACTTATGATAAATCATTCAATGACCTTGTGGATTGGATTGTCCGTCTTCAATAATAATTTTAGTAGGATCAGATAGGTTAGAGATATAATCACAGTGACTCTCTTCCGAATATCTTGGAGCTGAGGTGGCCAAAGTCCCAGAAACTTGGTCACCATCTGAAAACAACGTTATTGTTAATGTCCGCGATGAAAAATACATTACGATAGTTGAAACCTTTGGAGGGGCTATGTTTATCTTCAGCTTTCGTATTTTCATCTTCATTAAATTGCTGCAGTTTTTCAGATTCACCCTTTCTATTGGACTTTGCAGCTGCCATTTTTTTAAATTTATAGTAACTGTTAAGTGATTCTTCACCTGACTTTTCAGTCTCTGATGCTTCATTTTGCTCTTTAATCAGTTCCATTTTTTGCAAAAAAATTGGTAAGATTGTGGTTTTTCGCCTAAACTTCTTTTTCATCTCTTGATTTCTCATTTTAGCTTGCATAACTAAAGGCATGATCGTTGACTGATCTCTTTTAGCCATCATTTCTTCCTGTTCTTGTTTCTTCTTTCTGAGTATTACTGGCATGATGGTGGTCCTAACAGGTTTCTTCTTTTTCTTTGTTTCCAATAATGTTATCACCTGCTCTTCTTCTTTATTCTTTTCGTTTTCAACTTGCCCCTTGGTGTTAACCACAGGTTGAGCACAGTTGATGATATGTTCATATTTAATTTCTGATTGAGGTATACCTGCAGATATAATCGATTATTGGATTTTGGTGGCAAATTATATGTTATATTATATTATGGGATCATGGAGTTTGATCCCCAATTTCATGACATAAGCCCCTATAAGCCCCTCGAAGTCTAAGGGACCTGATCTGGGAAATTGTATTCTCAGTTCATCTAAAATTTCCAAAGTTTTTTCCTTCGAACACTCCCCTAGATCCACCTTTCACTCATCTTCTAGTTCTTACGAATAACAAAATTCTTCAATTTCTAAAGAACATCATGAGAAAAGAGAAAGGAGGTAGAAACTTGTGTCTTCCTTGAGTTTCTGATTGCTGTATGCTCTGATAACAGCTTTCTGAGTAGCTGTTCTCAAGTTTGTCCATTCCTTGATAAAACGACCTATGGCAAAGATATATTTCGCAAATATCCAAGTTTCAAAGGGTTGTTAATACTGAACTTAGCGGGTCAGTGTTTGCAGTGTTCCAGAGAAGTGAGTGAGTTTGTGACGGAACGAATTGCTCTATTTGGCGTTTGCAATTTGATCTTGTTGATTTCTGACATAATTACTATCGATAGTATTGCACTCGTGGTATTACCCCCGAAAATTCTTTGCATATGTTCATTTGGCTCCATGTGCATCAGATGGCTCTTGGACGTTGGTAGGTAGGTACCATTTGAAAAAAAAACACCTTTTTGTTAAATAGGCATTCAGAAAATTTCAGTTCGTGTTGATGGATTTCTTACTGATTTTATCGATGAAATGACTATAGCAATGAGTAACTGATGTCAATTAGAATAAATTTTAGACTCCTGAGCTAAAAAAATGAGCATTTGATTATTTTATTAAAAAATCGAAATTTGGCAACACTGACGTATGTAATTTGAGCCTTAGAATCCGAAAAAATCAATTGAACAGTGTGTTCCATATGAAAAATCGAAGTTGGTGGCTATTCTGGCGAAATGGGAAGTCGGCCATTTTGTTTTCATTCAGCTGACAATCCGAAATTGTGTTTCATACCAATATACCAAATTTCATCCAAATCGGTTCATACGCTAACGAGATATAGGTATGGCCCTAGTCTCATTGTCACCCAGTATAAGGTGCGACCAAACATTACCATGGTACAACCATCTCCTATCCTAGTTGCATCAGGCCGTGTAGGATTTAGGCAATTCTATAGCCTTATGCTGTACATGCCTTCAAAACTCAGATAATAATTATGAAAAAGAACTTTGAGTTATGTGCTAAGATGTCTGATTTGTTTAAATTGTTGTTTAACATTTTTATTTCCGTCAACCGATTACACCCCTACGAGCAACCCTAGGAAGTATTCGAGAGACTCGTGTGAGCTAGAAAAGACACAGCCCTTACCTTTTAACGTGTGATGCCATGCACGAGACCGATGACCATGCGGGGATTTGAACCCTCGACCATTCGCTCCAAAGGCGAAAACTCTACCAGTACGGCCACCACGGCCCAATGGAACACGTTTTCGATCTGAATCGAAGTTGAACAACGAATCAACATATGAAGCATTCTTCCAGAAATTTGGTTAAAAAGACGTTTTGAGTCCAGATTATTGATTTGTTGACCAAGATACTTGCTAACAATATTTTAAGTTATTATGCACCAATGGAAAGTATGTTTTGTTGAGACATAGAGTAGTTCTCACAGGCTCTCCTATGTTTAACTTCCTTCGTAGCTACTGTTTTATAAGTACTTCTGAAAGATTCGTATTGTACAAATCAGTTTCCTTGACAGTTTCACACATTCTCCAGAAGTACATGCAACACCCATTTCCACAACTAATACGAAAGCCGACGGTAAATGTTAAGAAAACGGTAACCTCACCGATTTTGATGAAACTTTTACAGATGAGTCAAAATACAATAAAAACACTATAGCATACGAAATTTTGAGGCAGAAATTAAAACTTTGGCAGATATGACCTTTTCAAGTACCAAAAAAGTAGTAGATATGGAACTACACTATAAGAACGTTAAATGACTACAATTTTCCTATTTTTCTCAGCAACACTCTAAATACACATTTATTCGGCTATTGTCACTATTTTTCTCCTAAATAACATTGAAAAATTTAAAAGAGGTACAAATATTTTTATTATGAATTTTTCGTTACACATAAACGTCAAACTTTAATCATGAAACATCGTAGGTGGTTGAGATATCTGTGCTTGAGTACATATGCAGCATTGCCAAATGACCTGAGATTATTCAGAAATTGTCAAACGTTATTTTAGAAAATATAAGTGAGTGTGAATAACTCACACATGATTCTTGACATGATAAAACATCACAGCAAAGGAAATTTTTGTGCGGAATCGTAACAGATCATGAACAGAACAATAAATACGCATGCGCTGATTTGCCAACTGTCGAACGATTGCCAGATCAAGAGAATGGACACAACGGAAATGCGCATGCGCTGTTTTGCCAAGTGCAATGCACTTGCAATTTTAATATGAAATCGCAACAGAATTAGGCTTCCTATATGAAGAAAAATAAAAAGGACAATATGAAAAAGGTAATGTGTATGCGCTAGACCGACATTTCGTAACAGACTTGGGCTTCCTTCATGAAGATCAAGAGAATGGAAGAAGTGGAAAAGAAATGCGCTTGTACTTGGCCTACCAACAGACTTAAGCTTCCTTCATGAAGATCAAGAAAATGGACACACGGGAAATGCGCATGCGCTCGGCCGTCATTCTGCAAATCCGCGCGCGCTGATATGCGAAATGTCGGCCGAGCGCGCGCCACGCGCGCACTTTTCTACCAAGATCAAAGCCTTTGCAATTTTTATATGTAATCGCAACAGACTTAGGCTTCCTACCAAGAAAATTTACATGACAAAGGAAATCTACGAAAAAATGGACACATTCCTGGAAACAGAACTGAATAATTTTTTAGATTGGCAAGTAAACTGTAGCTTACATGTTGCGGATGAAGAAGATTTTACTCTGATTTGGAAACTAGAATATAATTTTTTCATTTCACAAAAACGGCCCTATTCGGGACACCACTTTATCCAAAGAATTCGAATAGATTTATTTTACAGAATTCAAATTTTTGGTAGTGTCATCTAGGAACTAATTTTGGTTTTTTACAATATGGGTTTCAACTATAAAAGCGTCTAAACTAGTAGAAACGGAATTTTCTATTATTTTCAACAAAACAGTAATTGGCATTTAATTTCGTGGAATTTGAAAAAAATAACACGAACGCATTTCATTATTTCTTGTCAATGTTTGACATTTGATAATATTATTTTATTTGAAAGTGGTTGACAATGTATTACTGTTAGTAGAATTCTTCTGGACTTCCATTGTCTAGAAACAAAAAAATTAATTCTTTGCATGTGTTTGAGTCACGACGTTTCAACAGTTTACATCTACTGTCGTTATCAAGTGTGTGAATGCGACAAGATATCTCGGATACTTATTATATAGCCTGCAACTGATGTACCTGCTATAGGGTTATTATTATCTTCGTGGGGTCTCTCTCAGGTCATCAATGTTAATTAATGTGATACAAAGACCTTTTTTGGTGAGTGTTATTATTGATTACCAATTTTGATAGGTCTTGACACAGAGTTTTAATTGAAATCTCAATCGATCTAGCTGAGTGATAAGTGGCTTCCACACATTCCGAATCTCTATGCTCGGCTGACTGAACACGTCATTATTCCGAATATAAGCCGACTCTATAAACTTTCTCTTATACCAATGATGTTCTTTGAAGATAACTTCGGCTTCCGACCATGCGATGCTGTGCTGATTAGTCCATAGGTGATCTGCTATTCCCGACTTCGCTGTTTCTCCTCGCTGAGTATTTCTCTTGTGTTCACCGATTCTCACATTTAGTGGCCTCTTAGTTTCTCCAACATAATCCATCCCACATTCACAAGGGACACGGTAAATGCAGTTTTTGGAGTCACTATTCTCGTTGGGTGGTCTCGATTTTGTTAGTTGGCAACGAATGGTATTACTTAATCGGAAGCATGTTCGGATGTTATACCTTGATCCAATTCGCCATATCTTATCCGATAAATCCGATAAACCTCTCACATAAGGAAGACATAGGGTAAGCTGTGTTGGTTCATCTGATTTCTCGGTGTTGCCTCTTCTGCGGTTAAGGACCGCTGTTATATGTTTGTCGGAGTACACATTCCGTCGCAGATCTTTCTTGATGATGTTCAATTCGTTGGTCAGACTCTCATCGGTGTTACAGAGGCTGTAGGCCTGGTCAACCAACGAGCGGATAATTTCTCCCTTCGTCGTTCCATGATGGTTCGACTCAAAATTTAGGTATTGTCCGGTGTGGGTTGGTTTTCTGTACACTGATGTTTGAAACTTGCCATTCATTCTTTGGGCTTTCACATCAAGAAAGGGTAACCCCTCCTGGGTCTCCTTTTCCATTGTGAAATTTATGGACGGCTAATGTTGTTTAGGAGCCGCAGAAAGGCCTCGAGTTCTTCGCCTCCATGGTTCCATATGACAAAGGTATCATCAACATATCTTAGCCACATCCTAGGTTTCTTGTCGGCTTTGTCTGCGGCTCCTTAATAACATTAGACCGTCCATAAATTTCACAATGGAAAAGGAGACCCAGGAGGGGTTACTCTTTCTTGATGTGAAAGTCCAAAGAACGAATGGAAAGTTTCAAACATTAGTGTACAGAAAGCCAACTCACACCGGACAATACCTAAATTTTGAGTCGAACCATCACGGAACGACAAAGAGAGAAATTATCCGCTCGTTGGTTGACCAGGCCTACAGCCTCTGTAACACCGATGAGAGTCTGACCAACGAATTGAACAACATCAAGAAAGATCTGCGACGGAATAGGTACTCCGACAAATATATAACAGCGGTCCTTAACCGCAGAAGAGGCAACACCGAGAAATCAGATGAACCAACACAGCCTACCCTATGTCTTCTTTATGCGAGAGGTTTATCGGATGAGATAAGGCGAATTGAATCAAGGTACAACATCCGAACATGCTTCCGATCAAGTAATACCACTAGTAGCCAACTAACAAAAACGAGACCACCCAACGAGAATAGTGACTCCAAAAACTGCATTTACCGTGTTCCTTGTGAATGTGGTATGGATTATGTTGGAGAAACTAAGATGCCACTAAATGTGAGAATCGGTGAACACAAGAGAAATACTCAGCGAGGAGAGACAGCGAAGTCGGGAATAGCAGATCACGTATGGACTAATCAGCACAGCATCGCATGGTCGGAAGCCGAAGTTAACCACAAAGAACAGCATTGGTAAAAGAGAAAGTTTATAGAGTCGGCTTATATTCAGAGTAATGACGTGTTCAGTCAGTCAAGCATTGAGATTCGGAATGTGTGGAAGCCACTTATCACTCAGCTAGATCGATTGAGATTTCAATAAAAACTTTTTGTCAAGACCTATCAAAATCGGTCATCAATAATAACACTCACCAAAAAAGGTCTTTGTATCACATTAATTAACATTGATGACCTGAGAGAGAACCCACGAAGATAATAATAACCTTATAGCAGGTACATCAGTTGCAGGCTATATAATAAGTATCCGAGATATCTTGTAGCATTCACTCACTTGATAACGACAGTTAGTAGATGTTAACTGTTGAAACGTCGTGACTCAAACACATGCAAAGAATTAATTGTTTTTGTTTCTAGACAATGGAAGTGCAGAAGAATTCTACTAACAATATTATTTTAGTCAGACTTCAATGATTTGAGAGTATTCTGTATATTTTGGGTGTGCCAATCGGTTTTGTATGGCTCAAAATTATATTTTCTGTCTCCAATATGTGTTGCAGATTGAAATGTAGTTGAACAGTTTGATTAAAGTGCATGTGTTTGTTCTCTTTTACGTACCACCATTCAGCATTTATTGAGAAAATAAATGTGTTCCAGGTATTTCCGCAAAAAAAAATGTTTTTATATCTTTTCATAATATGTACTCTGAATCATCAGTAAAAATTTCATCCAAATCTGAGAGGTTACCGTTTTCTTTACTTTTTCCAAAGAACTACATCTATGTATTCACCAAATCATCTATCGCTTGTAAGTAATCGTAATGAACGAATTTATGTTTGAAACTCTGTGAATATCCTACCTACTGGAGAACCTTCAGATAACAGTCTCTTTTGATTTTCCATGATTGCTTGTAATCGTTTTTGGTATTCGGGTGATTCAAAAAAGTTACATAGTGTTTGGCTTTCACTTGCTTTTATGATCTGTTTCAGTTTTTCTGGATGGATTGAGTAATGCGAAACACATCTCTTCACAAGTGAATCGACGATTCTTCCAAACGAAAATAGGGGAAAACTGGGCAATGAACTTTTTCTATTGAGTAGGTTACTCTGTGGGGAACTTCTTATATGGTTTTTTACTGACTTTATGGCATGTAAAGAGACCTGGAAATGGGTTATTTTTTTTAGTACATCAAAGAAATACTCTACCTCGTGAACTCACCGATGAATATGAATTAGAAAGGGTTTTCGCTATGTTATACATCACTAGGAATTTTGAAAGTGTCTGGAAATTTTGACGGATTGACAGAAGTTTCTAAGAATTTTTGTTTTACGTTAAATTATATTATGATAGAATCAAGAAAGATGTGAATCTTTCACATCCAAAGTCTTCATGTCAAAATTGTCAGTCTTCAGTCCAGTTTTTTTTCCGTTTCATGTGACCAAATTTCTGTAATGCATTCCATACTGAGAAATGTAAGTCTACTGCAAACAACATCTGATGTCTTCATATAAAATAACGTCGAACAATGTTTTGTTTTCAGTTAGCTCAGAAACACTCATCTCCACTGAACATACTGGAGTACTCATCGATCCTTCCCAAAGTTTCCAGATATGCAATACGACCTCCCCTTATCGCCGAGCACATAAAATACTCCACCATATCATCTGAAGAATATGTTACCAAAATTAATAAGCATTACAGTTGGCTGGATATTCCAAAATTTAAAAACGTTTCGGGCTCACTAACAAAAATTTCCTATCGAACGAATAAAAAATTTCGCAGATTTTTTTGCCAAAATACTTCAAAGAAAAGTGAAAGGGACAATAAATGGAAACAATTAGATAAAAATGACCAACTTAAAAGAGATGAATTTTATGCAGAAGATTGCATCACTGCCAGGGAAGAAAAGTGCAGGAAGAAACATATCAAAAAGGGAGGAGATATCAAGTTCACAGTCAACCTCAATAATATCATCAACGAAATGAATAAGAAGAAAAGTCTGGAGAAACAACACGAAATAAATAAAATCAATAACTTCATTTTCAAACCTAGGGATTGCAAAAGTTGTACTCAGAAAAGAAGAACTAGCTCGAAAAAGTGCAACGACGTCAACCATCAGAAACGAACAAAATCCTCATTTTCAGCAACCAAAAAAAATTGTCACAGATATGAGAAGAAACAAGAAAAATTCCAACGACAACCTTATGCTGATGCAGCCACATACAAACCTCGTATAGAGTTACTTGCATTTCTCAATGATAATAAATATGAAAAGGATACATTGTTAGTAAAAGGCAAGAGCAACTTCACAAATCTAGCAAGTAAAAGAACTGTTCCCTTATTCCTTCTGGTGAAATGCAATTCTACAAAATCCAAAACAATAAATATCTTCACTAGGAACGTGAAGTATAAAGTCGGTACTAACCAAGCATTAATAAAAGTTTACAGTAAAACTAAGAAGAGTGATAAAATTTCGAGGTCTCTTACAAATCAACCTCGATTTCTAAACAGCCATAGAGACAGTAACAAACAGATCGCAAACTTCGACAGTGTTTTCAACAAAACAGAGAAATCGAAAGAAAACAAATTGCAGTTTTATCAGTGCCCGACTGAATGGAAGAGTCTAGCTCCCAATCCAGTGCTAGCAAAAGCCATCAATGAAATGTTGCGGCCACTTATTGAACAAGAATACCTGCAATATAAGGAAGTCAAAGAAGGTAATTTTTTTTCATTGTACAACGACCTCTAAGAAGTTTGTATACTATTTGCACGGGAGTTAACGACAGAAATTTCCGGGTCATTTACGCAAGCTTCATATTTTTTGTATGAGTTATGTGTGTGATATACCGGGTGTAACAGGATCATGGTACACCCCGTATCTTCGTTAGTTTTGAAGGTAATAGATTAAAATTTGAAATGTCCCATATACATAATAAGCGGCACTTTTTGACCTATAAATGATTTTTTTTTCACTTCCGGTTTCGCCGGAAGTGATATCAACTTTCGATTTTTGAATAGAACACCCTGTATATTATTACATTTCTGAAATATGCATAATTTTCTGAATCCAATGATACCACATAAGTGATATTTCAAACGTCGAAATTTTTTACAATTTAATTTTTAGTTTTCCATTTAAGTGTGCCATGATGGTTCCGATTTATTCCAATTGACCCGTCTAATACTAGAAAAATCGAAATTCAGTCAAAAATACTGAATTGCGTTCTTTATGAGCAAATAAAGTTCATCGTAATCGTTTTTGGGGTAAAACTCAATTTTTTCAAATGGAACCATATTGGTACCGTGGTACCATTTATTAGTACTATTAATAAGGAATTTATCCATACCTGGTAATAAAATTAAAGCTGAAAGAATATAAGAAAATACAATTATTTTGTTTTACTTCAATACTAAGAAGTTACTAAGGTGGCTTTGAAATACAAAATATTTACATAAAACATTACAACAATTGTTCGAAATGCTGTCCATTAACGTCAATGCACTTCTGAACTCACTTGCTGTTTCTTGAAGAACGTTTGCTAATTGCTGGGCCGTTATACTATTAATTGCGCGTCTTACTCGCAACTCCAGGTCTTCGCGGGTTGTAACGGCGGTTGCATAGACAATGTTTTTTGAAATGGCCCCAAAAAAAGAAATCAAGAGGTGTCAAATCAGGTGACCTTGGAGGCCATCGCACAGGACCATTCGTCGAAATTACGTTTTCTTCTAATGCCTGTTCAAGGTAATCACATACTGTTCTTGAATTATGGGGAGGAGCTCCATCTTGTTGGAAATACATCCCCTGTAGTAAATGGACAGGTAATTCAGTTAAACTGTCCTCAATTTCATTTTGCAGAAATCCTAAGTATTTAGCTCCATTCAAGTGTCCTTCAAATATTATTGGACCAATGATTCTTCGACCGAGTATTCCAAGCCAAATATTGAAACCGAACCGCACTTGAAAGTTACCCTCCCTCAATAAATTTTGATTTTCTTGTGACCAATACCTTGTATTTTGTCGGTTAAATAATCCCATATTTGTAAACCTAGACTCGTCCGAAAATAAAATCCTTCCCAAAAAAATCGATTGGCTGCCCATTATTCTGCAAGATCCAATTGCAATATTCCATCCTACGTTCATAATCGTTTTCGTACAGGTGCTGGTGCAATTGATATTTGAAAGATTCATAATTATGTTTGTGCAAGATTCGGCTTACCGTTTGGTGACTAATTTCCAATTCAAACCCAGTCTTATCAATTTCTATTCGAGCTAAAACATTAATTTCCGTTCCTTCGTCAATGATAACATTTTCCTCGGGATCATGGTTAGGCTCTCTTTGGAAGTGATTTTCAAGACGATTAAAATAATTTCTCGCTGGACATTGTCTATCAGGATATCGGTCGGCATAAAGGTTTCTAGCCGCAACGGCGTTTTTCCTACAGTCTCCATAAATAATTAACATGTCCACTTTTTCATCCCTTGTATAAATGTGCGGCATTTTGAACAAAAATAACAACAAATGTAAAGACTCTTCCAATATATAGGTATACAATAAAAACTCCGATTAACCAACAAATATTTATTTGACAATCTGAAGAAATCATTTCATTGTTTTCAAAGCCACCTTAGTAACTTCTTAGTATCAAAGTAGAACAAAATATTTGTATTTTCTTGTATTCTTTTAGCTGTAATTTTGATTGTATTGATTGCACATTTTATTACCAGGTATGGATAAATTCCTTATTAATAGTACTAATAAATGGTACCACGGTACCAATATGGTACCATTTAAAAAAATTGATTTTTACCCCAAAAACGATTACGATGAACTTTATGTGCTCATAAAAACGCAATTTAGTATTTTTGACGGGATTTAAATTTTTCTAGTATTAGGCGGATCAATTGGAATAAATCGGAACCATCATGGCACACTTAAATGGAAAACTAAAAATTGAGTTATAAAAAATTTCGACGTTTGAAATGTCACTTATGTGGTATCATTGGATTCAGATAATTATGCAGATATCAGAAATGTAATAATATACAGGGTGTTCCATTTAAAAATCGAAAGTAAAAAAAAATTTTAAAGGTCAAAAAGTGCCGCTTATCATGTATATGGGATATCCCAAATTTCAATCTATAACCTTTAAAACTAACGGAGATACGGGGGGGTGTACCATGATCCTGTTACACCCGGTATAATAGTAATATGAACGTATGCTGGTGCACCCCCACGACAGGTGGTTACAGGAGGGTTCCTAGTCCTCAATTCAATTTTTTTCAAGATAAGGAAAAATTTCATAAGAACTTTTTATAGAACTGTGCTAGTACAATAAAACTGTCTATGAACATTTTTTCAATAACTCAATTCGTTTTAGAAACTTTGGTGTTTTTTTTTGGGTTCCGGTGGAATTGGCTGAAACTGTGGTATGTTATTCTCTTCATTATCCTGATCAAAAGTTCCCATGGGCCCAATTCGATCCTATGACTAGTTTAGAAAGAGATATGAAAAAATGTCATGAACATTTTTTACAGATCTTATCTAGAACTATAAAACTGATTGTAAACAATTTTCCTATGTTTCGTATCGTTTTCGAGTTTTTGGTGTTTTTAGACAAAAAACGTCAAATATTTCCAAGTCGGTATCTCTATTGTTTTTCAAAATATGAAAAAACTTTGTGGAAACTTTTTATAGAACTCATTGAGGACAACAAAATTATTTTGAAAGGCTTTCGCGGCTATCGTCACTTACATGGTGGTTCTTCGGGTTGTAAGGCCGACGTATGTTTGGAGAAAGTACTAGCCCAAACAGACGAAGAATTATTGGACATCAGTTATAAACTAGCTAACAACATGCATAGGTATGATTGGGACAAAATCGATGCAATTTCATATCGAAATATGGAAAATGAACTCATTAGAAACACTGATAGACAGAAAAGCAAGTTCGAGAAACTTAGAAGAGCTGACAATGTACTTATTAATAACCAACAGAAGGTAGACATGTCACACACTGTAATAAACTTATCTGACCGCACTCTCTCTTCCACTGAAATCGCCGTTCTTTCCAAAGGCGGAAACTTTGCAATATCACAAACAAGAATACCCAATGAAGACATAATAGCCAACATTGAAACTGCTATTAGAACCTTTCCCGAAGAACAGGCAGAAGAAATTCGCACAGATAATTGAACAGAGATGAGAAAATTCTGATTCTACCGGCTGACAAAAGTAATGCAACCGTTGTCTTAAACAAACAGGACTATTTGAATAAGATAGATGTTTTACTGGAACCTTTGATATACAAAGAACTGAAACGGGACCCAACACAGGCAACCGTCCAAATTGTAAATCGCTCAATCAAATCTTCTTCATTGGATGACAACACCAAAAAACGACTGTGTAGAAGTGAGGCTCTCATTCCTAGGCTGTATGGTCTACCAAAAATTCACAAAACCAACGTGCCGCTCCGACCTATAGTCAAAACCATTGGATCACCAACCTATGAACTTGCGAAATATTTGTCCACGCTACTGCAGCCACACATTGGTAATACATCTTCCTTTGCAAGAGATTCCTCACATTTAATCGAAAAGATCAAAGAGATTACCATTGATCCAAATGACGTTCTAGTCAGCTTTGATGTAGTATCCCTGTTCACAAAGGTCCCGTTAGATGAAGCCATGAGGGAAATTGAACTACTTTTCCCAAGTGATATATCCAATCTCTTCAAAATATGCTTAACAGCATCATATTTCATTTTCAATAACAAAATATATGAGCAATTAGATGGTGTTTTAATGGGAAGCCCACTTAGCCCAGTTATTGCTAATTTCTTTATGGAAAAACTAGAAGAAAAGGCAATTGAAACTGCAAATTTAAAACCCAAGGTATGGTTAAGATATGTAGACGATACGTTTATAATTTGGAGCCATGGATCAGAAAAACTCAATGAATTCCTTAACCATATAAATGACATACACCCAAATATTCAATTCACCATGGAAATTGAAAATGAGAAGAAACTGGCATTCTTAGACGTTCTCATTTTTCGAAAAGAGAGACGTCTGGGACATACGGTATATAGAAAACCAACACAAACTGATCGATATCTCCACAATACCTCAAACCATCATCCGTACCAAAAACAAGGTGTAATCAAGACATTAGCTGATCGAGCTAGAAGAATCTGCGAACCTGAATACCTGGAAGCTGAACTGAAACATCTAAAATACGCTCTTCTTTCTAATGGTTACAAAGAAAGAGATATTGAAAGGTGTATGAAAAATAGAAGAGAAATCAGAGACGGAAGTATCAATAGTAGACCAAATGACTGTCCATCCAGTGAACCAAGTAGTAGTCAAACCTACACCGAAAAAAAAAGCATTCTTACCATATGTTCCAAGAGTTACAGATCGTATTGGCCGTATTCTACGAAAATATGAGATTAAAACCGTTTATAAGCCTTCAAAAAACTAAAAGGCCATTTTAGATCAGCGAAGGACAAACGAGACGTACTATGCTTTTCTGGTGTTTATCGCATTCCATGTTCCTGTGGCAGCGTTTATATCGGAACCACGAAACGCTCCGTTAAAACAAGAATCAAAGAGCACAAGGCTTGCTGTCGGTTAGGACACACACAGAAATCCGCTGTCGCAGAACATACTCTCAACAACGATAACCATAGAGTGAAATTTAAAGGAACTCAAGTCATCTCTTCAACATCTGCCTATTACCCAAGACTCTTCCGGAAAGCAATTGAAATTCAGAAACACCACAACAACTTCAACAGAACCGAAGAAGGACTACAATTGAACAAGGTTTGGCTTCCAGTTCTCAAAAATTCTCAATTAGCTCCCTACCCACAAAAAAACGGTACGAATGATTCTATGATGTCAGCTAACGCTATGGACCAATCAGATGTAAGAACGTCAAATCACAGGTATTTATTGAGACAAAGACTTGAAAACCGCGATATAATAAGGTGGAACTAAGGCAACAGAAATTAATACTAAGGTATAATACTTTCACCATTCATTTGTTCATTGTGTACCAATTATCCCAATATTGTAGAAACAGCACATTTCACAGAAATCATAAAATATTTCACCATCTGAATTGAAATAGCTTTCAAATACTCAATTTTCTCTAGTTTTTGGAATAGGTGCCGCACTAATCTAGCCCGAATATATTTCAACAAGAATTGTTGGAAAATAGCCCATTTCGGTCTCCAATGGAGTATATCGGGTATCAATAAAATCCGTACATTCAAAAGTATATAGCCGACAAACGAGTCCGGAGACCTATGCTGAGATTGATGACAATATCTCGGACTCCACAAAACAAACATAATATCAAAAATTCAAGAAAATTAACCGATTCTTTTTCAAAACACAGGGTATTCATTAAAAAAACTCGCATTTTTGCAAGAAACTTGGACTGTATCTTTTTACTCACCCTATATATATATATATATATATATATATATATATATATATATATATATATATATATATATATATATATATATATATATATATATATATATATATATATATATATATATATATATATATATATATATATATATATATATATATATATATATATATATATATGAAATGACTATGCGAAATTCTTAACATTAAATAATGTTTGATAAATATATGACATGCTCTCCCCTATCCGATTAAAAAAACCAGGGGTTTTCGAACCACCCTGTATTTAAAAAATGTCGAAAACTTCGATCGAGATTGAGGAAGTTCATCCAGGCTCAATTGGATTTTTAATTCTCATGAACGAACTTACACTGGTTGGTTTAAAATTAATCGAATTGGATTTTTCTTTGTTCATCCCGTTGTAGAGCACGAAACGTAAAAATATAATGGATACGAGTTCCAGATGATATTGTACGATCGTTCAGGCATGTTATTCCATGAATAAATGGGCGTTTTGTCAATTCTCGGAGTTGTTAAAAATTCTGAGCAGAAAGCTTCACTTTTCATTTTTGACACCCTGTATCTCGAAAACTTTTACCGAGGAAGTCGAAATCTACAACATACCAAAAATTCAGGGAATTTAACAGAAAGCCATTTTCATCAATCCAGGAAATGGGGTCATCTAGGCGCCAGATGAAGTTGCTCAGAACTTCACAAAATCTGAGTATGTGATACATCTCGCTAAAAGAAACAACTTTTTTTTTCAAGATACATCGAGAAAATGATTCGTTGTCAGAAATGATTATATTATTGACTTCCTTGTGGAAAAACAGTTTCGTTTTTTCTGTATTATGAAACATATTTCTCACGAATGACAGTAATGCCCAGTCGCTCACTAGTTCAATATTGGATATGAATGGTATATTGATATTTTATATACGGTCAAATTTTTCCAAAACTCTCAAAACTCATGTGCCGCCCTTTAGGGCCGAATCTGTAGGGCAAATGGAGACTTTTACTCGGAATAGCTCCTGCTATAACATACCAAAAATTCAGCCATTTTCACCGAATGACTCTTTTTCATCAAATGTGTGCGTGGTCCTTTGATGATACTTGCATAAATTGTTGTTTAAAATCAGATGTCCTTCCCGTACGAACGCCAGCCCTCAAAATACGAAACTTGTGCGAGCCAAGTATTAACGAATTCTTACTTTTTACATGCTATTCCACTTTCTTGGGGCTGCAGTCGCTGGGCTTCGAACCCACGACCAGCGACCAGAGTGGATAAAAGATCGGCACTTTAACTACTTGGCCACTTGACCCCCCGTAAAATATCTTCTTTCGAACTGGACTTTTTGAGGCCTCAGGAGACATCATATATCCTATTTTACCGTAGAGCAGATTTTCACAATTCGTCTGACCTCTTTGAAAGTTTTCAATTAAAATTTTCCGCTCTTCAGACGATGTGATGTTGCAGGTTTTTCCGGGTTTCCCTGCATTTAAGCCGCCCCGGAGGGCAGTTTGATTATTTCAATGTTTTTACTTTGTTATTGTTGTTTTAAATATGTTTACAAAAATTATGAACGCTAAACAAAATTTCCCACTTTTTTCATAAACTTTTCACGTAAATCATGATATTTTGGAATTGAACAAACAATTATAAGTTGGAAGTAACAGTACTTTACAACAGTATATTAAATTAGCTAAACCACAATTTCAAAATAATTCGTTATTTTGAATAATTTTTGTAGAACTAGCGATACATACCCGTTTTTTATAGAACACTGTATTATTCAGGTGAGGAATACACTAACCTTTCATTTGTTATCATTGTCCTACTGTAACTAATATTTTTTTTTTTACCATGGAATTGACAATTTCGGAGCGTAGGACTGAGAACACCTACTATTCAATTTGTAGGACAATATGACCATTCAATTATACAAATATCAACCAAGCAACGGTAAAAAAATCCGCTGGTGGGGGAATCTTCAGTCCTACCATCCATTTTGTAGGACAAAAGTTTTTTTCGAGTACTTTATCGAATTATGATGAGGTTTAACTAAAAAACTAACTATTATTAATGACTTTTTGCACTGACCAAATCGACATGATTGAAGCCTGCGCATTTTATTAGCTACCACTATGTAGAATTTTCGTAAAGGAAAAAGTTGGGCTTCTCGGCAAAATGTAGCTACTCAGGAAGATTCAGCCTGTTATTAATCATTTTTGAAAATAGGCGTGGGAATCGTTGGATCCCGGTCTATAATACAATCTCATAGAAAATGGGCTAAATATAGCGTTGATTTGACTTTTATGTTATTCCTATTGTATAGGATTATGGCAATGAGCACCGTCCTGGTATGGCAGGACACCTTTATTCTTTGTTGACCAGCGCTCATTGTGAACAATGCAGATTTCTTTATTTGTATTGGTGGTTCTAGTAATCACGTACCTTTGGGTATTGCTTTGGTTGAGAGGCAGAAGTTGAGATGGCCCTTGTGGTTTAGTGGAAGCTACACTACCAGCTCGGTCGTTTGTTGCAGACATTAGTTATTGTCTGCAGAGACCTACCCTATACTGATGAGGGGCAACACCCCAAAATCGATCTATAGGGGGTCCGAATGTTTCAATTAACATTTACATGCAACTATCAATTGCAGAGATAACCTTGTAGGAACTCTGCACGGAAATTCATTGGATGTAATTCAACGTTCGTCTTAGTATTAGCCAGGAAAGTAGTTGTTTTCTGTTGGATTTTCGACCCAATTATTCCTTGTTCCTTTGATGACTTTTATGTTTGTCATGTTTGTCAGGACAGAACGCTGTAGCAGAATGACAGATGAGTACAATAAAGACTTCATTGCATTCAGTGTAATAAATAACCAGTTCTTCCACTAAGTACAGTTCAATAAAGTTTTATTTTTTGCATGAAGGTAGAAACAAATAATAAAAATTTGGATGTTCTATAAATTGTAAATATGGTACTCACGAATACTTTACTTTTTCAATAAAATTTTTGTTTAGGTGAAAAACTATTGATAGTTTATCACAAACATGTGTCCAAATGATAATTTAGAGTATTGGCATTGCATCACGATATAGTCTTAGGCTGACCAAAATTTCCAGCAGATTGAAAGCTCAACACCGGAATTTGAAAACCGATCGTGGACAGTCAAGAATTATCAAACAGTGTGAGTTATGCGATAATAATATACGTGTTGGAAATTTTGGTCGTAGGTGGACGGTCGATCGTGATCAATCAGTGTGTTCCAAACCTTGAAGTCGTAGTATTAATATTATTGGTGTCCAATTGAAGTTCAAAATGCTTTGAGGTTTTAGTATTCAAAAATCCCTACAACTTCGAAGCCCTTCAATTTCCGAGCCCTTGAACTTGCTTGCTTCTATATTCCACCTTCTCTTATTTTTTTAATTACTGATACTTTTCAGCTATCGAGCGCTTGGAGCGAAATTTACAATATCATTTCAACAGGAGTAGAATTGAAGGAAGCGAATGCCAGGTCTATAAATCGTTGTCTAACATCAATCACTTGAGAACAAGGCAAAGCCAACTCAATTTACCAGATAAGAAAAACAGTGAAGTCAATGATCCAAAAATTGACCTGGAAATCATAGATCCTCTTGACAATAATAACAGAAAAGGAGACCCTAGTACAAACTCTTCTATTTCAGTTCCATGTATAAAAAAAGAAAATATTATCGATCCTATCGAATTCAAAATTACAATAATTGCTAAGGACTGCTTTGACAAAAGCAAGAAAAATGGCGGATGTGACGGGGAAAATGGATCTAAAGATAAAAAAGAAGATTCGTGCAAAAAGGAAAAGAAGAAAGAACCATGTAAGCAAGAAAGAGATGACGACCCTTGTAAGAAAGTAGAGGAAAAAAAGAAAGAGTATCCTTGCAAAGAAATGAAAAAGAAAAACAGCAAATGCGATGAAAACCAAAGGAAAGATCTCTGTTCCAAAAATATAGCGGATTTGTGTAAGGCCAAGCAGAAACATGATCCTTGTAAGGATAAGAAACCACCTACCCCGAAAAAACAACCTGACCCTTGTAATAAGAAAGATTCTTGCAAAGAAAGCAGTTCCACAAAAGATGATGATTGTTTCAAGAAGGGATCACTCAAAAATAAGCAAAAAAAATCCGATTTGAAAGATCATTCCTGTATGAAGCCAAAGAAAAAAGTTGACAACTTTGTTGATTCACCCACTAGTTGCGATGGAGATAAGAAGGCAATCCGGACAGACATCTGCAAAAATGCTGATCAGAGCTCTAAAAATAACAAAGTCGACCCTTGCAAATGTTTCAAGGAAAGAAGTAAACTCACTAAAGATCAATGCAGTAAAGTCTGCTTAAAAAAGGAGGATCCTTGTAAAAAGCTCAAAGAAGTGGCAATATGCAAAGGAACTGAACCAAAGAAAGATAAAGCAGATTGCATGAAACCAAGTGAGGTGACTTGTCGGAAAGGTAATTCAGTCAAACCAAGGCCTTGCTGTGAGCAAGTATGCGTCTGTGAAGAGCCAAAATTACCTATGATAAAACCGACATGTACTGAAGAGCCCAAGAAAAATTGCATCAAAGCTATGGAAAAAGGGCCGGATCACTGCAAGCAAGTACCGATGCCGATGGACTGTCCAATGGAAATAAACGCCGAAGGGAAGAGTCAACATAGTAAGTATACTGTTGTTTTTTTCATTATTATATGATATTATGATAATCTCAATCTCTCATCGTACAGATGAAACTGTCTCCTGTACACAGAAATCATGTTCTCAGAAAAGCATGGAACCTACAGAACCTCCGAATTGTTGTAAACCTATGCCAGAAAGTGTCGGAAGCAAATGTTCAAGAACTTTTGAAGGGCAGCAGATTGTGAAAGAAAAACCAGGTAAATAAAAATGTTTTTCTACAACAGTGCGTAAACGAAGGTTCTACGCACTGCTTCCAGTGCTTGAAGAGATACTTTAAGCACAAGAGGGTAAAAAAATAAAGTGTGCGTAAAATCATCAACTGTGCGAAAAGTAATGTTTTACGCACTGTCATCATTTGATAATAGGAACGACGAAAATTGAATACTTCATAAGATGAAAAATTCAAATATTGCTACAATTTGTCAATATAATAACTGTCGTAGAAAAAGTTTTGTATGATACATTATTCATTAGAGCTTTTTTGTACTCGCGTGAATATGGCGAAGCCGATTCACGCTCATTCATAAAAGTCCTACTTTACGAACTTGTATCATAAATTTTTTTTTTTCATATTTTACAACCATATCATATTTGTTGATTCCAAAATGCTAGGTTTATCAATTTGAGGTAACGAATATTTCAAAATTATCCTGAATCGATACTATAATGCCAAAAAAGTCAGTTAAAATATTTTCAAACAAGAAGTCTTACTTATTTCCACAGTATCGTATACTCTTCTTGATTCATGATAAATCTGCTACCTATTATTAGGTAATTCGAAGTCAGAAAGCAGGACATTTTTTAATACTAGATTATCATTCAAGTGAAAAAACGCGATTTGCAGATTCGAAAATTTCAAACAAACAATTATCAATTATTATGAGGAAACGCTGTTTTCAGAAATAATATCCCGACAAATGCAGAATTTTCGGAAAATACTTTCACTTCTTGCTGTTACGAAAACTGTGTTGCTTAGAAACACTACGAGAGCTTGCTCAAGTGGTGTTTTGAACAGCAGCTCAATTTGGGTGACAGCAAGGTGACAGTATTTTGAAAATTCGATCAGACAATTTCAAGAATGAATAGACGAAGTTAAACTCTATAGTCCTGGACCTGGACTAGGGTCCTGTGGGAAAATTCGAGTATGGAGAATGTTCCTTCAGAAATTCTTAGTTGGTACCCTAGTAAGTATTTTGGACTTGGATGGACCTCCTCCACCTGGTACGTTTTCGAGCTAAGACGTCATCGAAGATGGCGGCCGTTCGTTCGTTGTTCAAGTCAGATGACAAGACCTGTTTTATAGTAGATGTGATGAATTCTATAAGAAAGCAAAGAAAAACTCCCGAGAGCTTTAGCCCGAGAGCTTTAGCTCGAGGGAGTTATTCAGATTAATAATGTTCATATGGTCTCATTAAATTGTCAAAATACAAGATACTCTCGATAGAATTATGTAAAAAATAATAGTCGGCTATTTGTAATGGTCTTGGGATATTACCTACGATTATTTTTCTATTGGGTAACCAAAACCGCGAATCAAATCGGAAATTTTTTGACGTTCAATGACAGAATAATATTTTTTGACAATACTGATATTTCTTTCTTCATTGAATTTTGATACATTTCAATTATATGGTTAAAATATTTTCTACATTCTACGGACTCCTCCTTCCTTCTAAAAGGCGAAAAAGTAAATGTAATAATCAGACACTATTTTATTTTATTTAGTAGTTTAGAAGCAAATATTCCTGAACAAATTTCCTTCTTTTAAATGGGTAAATAAGTATGCATATTTTACATCGTTACAGCATGATTTTCAAATCGATATATTTTTAAAACGAAAAAGTTTTCGTTCGTTTTGACTGCACAATATTCTTTTTGCGCGACCATTAAGAAAAATGAACATTTCAATTGCGTCTTCGATTAAGAACCACGTTGTAACACCGATTTTCATTTCCCACAGGCTAGCTGTATCGAAATATTTCATTTCCTACGACTTTCATGAACTACTAGACTGTCATTATAGGTAGGTATTAACGAATTTTATGAACATAGGCTGAGTCAAGTCTCCGGTCTGACCAATTTGATTAGACCAGCGCGGTCATTTGGTTGACTTGACGACCTAATTAGAACTGTATGTATGTGACCAACATTTTCAATCATCTGATCGGTCCGACTCATCGTCATACTTCATACTGAACGCGCGTGCCTTGTCCGACCGGTGACTTGACACAACCATAAATAATATGGAATCAAGTTTGTTTACGTCTGTCTAATAATTTGACATTTCATATCAGTAGATAATTAAAAAATTCGATTGAAAAAATTAAGTTATTAAAAATGATTAGCGATAGTGAGGATGATTAAACAGAAGCTCCTGATAATGCCTATCTTCTGACAAAGGTTTTCTTTTCATAAAACCAGAATAATTTCAATAAAAAGATTGATTACAATCGGATTCTATATTTTTGAATAGTTGACAGATACTTTCTATATAGCAGTTAATTTGAACAAATTATTATGTGCTCTAGTAACGAGTGTTGATTCAGATGACACGTGGACTTTGGATGGTGGGAGCGAGGGTTCAAATCCACGCAGCCACATTTTTTTTTCATTTTATGAAATCGATTAGTGTTTGATTTTTTCTGCATAAAGTTTTTGTATTTCCAAGTTGTCAAAATTTGAAAATTTTTAATGTTATTTGGTACGTGTACAAAAAGAAAAAAATAGATGTTTCATTCAACGGGTGAAGAAAGAAAAAATTATCTAAACCATGTAAAAATGATGGCAGGAGAGTTTATGATAAAGAGGATAATTAAAAATAATACAGATATGTTAATGATTCATATGGTCGTAGAAAAAGTATAGTGTACAATGAGCACGAAATGACCCATTTCCCACTCGTAGGTATATGAAATTTTTTGTAATTTCGTTTCAATATGGCGACTTTTTGTTTACAATTTGAATGTCAAAATGACGGTCATATTTGCACAAGTGCGAATATGAGAGTTCATATTCACACTAGTGTGAATATGGAAATCAGTTTTGATGTTCATTTGGAAGTATGAATGGGATGCTCATAATTTCAGTAAATTCAGTCAACTCAGTAGATTCATTCTTTATTCGATTATCAACAATATAGGTAAATGCCTCCTCCGCGGCAGCTTCAATATTACTTAGCACATTATTTTCTGTATCAGAATCACTCATTTTCGTTTGAATTTAATCAGACAGTCCGCCAGGTAATTCAATATGTTTGTATCTATCCATGACAACTGTCAACTGACGGCTATATATCCGGCAGTGTCTCCGCTACCGACTTCCCGGCAACCGAATCGCAACCATCATTCTAGACTCGTGCTATGTAAAGTACTAAGCAATATTAAAATAGTTATTGACCGATGCCCGTATTCAGTGTAATCCATGATTGTATATGAATAAATATTCCAACGAAATTACAAAAAGCCATGTATATAACACATTGCAAAATAGCGGGTTTTTTGCACACGACGTGTTGGACCACTCGCTACGCTCGTGTTCCAATGTTCACGTCTGATGCAAAAAACACGCTCATTTTGCAACTTGTTATATAAATAGCTATTGTAGTACTCGCTACGCGAAATGTATGTCATTTCATGCTCATTGTACAATATACTATTTCCGACGACTTCCTAGAAATACGTATCATTTCGCACTGTAAACTAGTCTCCTCACTCGGCGATTGGTGCGATTACCGAATATAGTTACCTATACTCTAATTTTTAGTACCTAGCAGGTACCTTTGACAATGTCATATCTACATACAAATCCATAACATTATAGTGTTTGTGTCAATGTGATTTCCTAAGTAGATAGGTACCGAATCGTAAAATGTCTTCAGTTTTCTTTGGTACAATGTCATCTGACGATGAAATGTTAGATTTCACTCCCCCAGAAGTATGCAATTTAGCAAACGAAACAACGAAGGAATTGCTGCCAGAAAAATCAAAACAGAAGTATGATTTGGCGTATGATAATTTTATGGCATGGAAAGAAAGAAGTAACACAAAAAGCTTCTCTGAGGTAGTTTTATTGGCAATTGATCACCTGCAAACCAGATCATTTTGAATTTTCTGTCGACAACTTTCCATCCATAGTCCGTTGGTATAAGATCAGTAATGTTTGCATTATGGGCATTACTCCACAAGCATGCAATGAGTCTTGTGCATAACACTTGCTGGAGTAACTTCGATTCACAGGGTGGCAAGTTGCACGCATCGTAATTCCGGACACTCGAGGAGAAGGGTTGTGATGTGTCTTTTACATTGTACGTCCTATTGAAGATGACAATCCTGGCTTGATTGACATCGTCTAACTTTTTCAACCCATACAAGTGGCAAGTAAAAGACTGTATGATGTTAAAAGAATCCTACACATTATGCTCCTTAATTGCAAAGGTTTCTTTTTCCCTCGTCGGTAAAATGCTGGGTTGAAATCGCCACAAGTGAATGCATGCAAAGCTGGAAGCGCTTTAGAAATTTTTGGGCATCATTTTTTGTAGAGAGCGGATACGTCTATGTATCGGCACGCATTGCCAACTCCAAGATCCATCCAAACTTCTTCTCTTGCTTGCAGGTGTTCCATATTCGCTAACATGATGACAACTATATCAGTAAGAGTGGAATAGAAACGCGGAGAGGGAAATATAGGCATCACGCTTTTAACTTTATCGACGAATTTTTGATATTTCGGCTTGCGGAAATCGTCAGATTAAATATTTTTCGTTATCCTTGAATTATTTCCTTCAACATAAAAGAAAATTTAGCTACGCTTGAGAATGTCGAGATGACATTTTCAAATTTTCTTCTCTTGTCAGTAACATTCTTGTTTCATTTGATTTATTACTAGCTCTTGTCACATTTCTCTATATTTGCCATTCGCATTTGCGGAACACAAGCGATCTGTGGCAAAATCTCGATGATAGTGAAAAAAAAACTACAACTTTTTTGGATTTTTGAAAATATCTCAAAGATTATTCAAGGAATCGTTTTACAGTCAATGGAACTTTTGTAGAAATTTATAAAACATACAAAATGGATTCTCACACACCCGCATCGGTCCATTTTCCACTGAGAAAATCCAGGAAAACCTCGAAAAAGAGACAATTTTTCAAAAATCTGTAATTTTTATGAATCTGAAGCTGGACAAACAATATTGCGGAAACTGATAGATAATAATATGTGGTTCAACTGTACGTAAGATGTTTTCTGTCTGATGTGTAGTTTTTGCAGCACAATCGCGTTATAAACAATTTAAGGGCACATATTGCCGATTTAAGGTTCATATAAACCCATGAAAAAATTAACGGCAAGGTGAAAAATTCTGGAAAAAATTCGAGTTATTTTAGCATTCAAATAAAATAATTAGAGAGATGTAGAAGAAAATCTGATGAACAATTTTCGAGAAAAAAAATAAAAACCTCATTTTTAGAGTCTACTAGACGGTTCAAATTACAGACCACTGGACCGCTTCAAATAAATGCAGCGGAAAATAAGGCGCTTTATTAATCTGTAGCGGCTGGAAGACTTGCAGCTGCTGCATGCTCTTAGACGCACCCATTTAGTATTAACAGCTTAACCACTAACCAGTTATGGTGGATTTTTACAGCAGTCATAAGTTTTAAGTCATAAGGAAGTATATTCGTAAATGATTGGTTGGAATAAACGGACCAACCAATTATTGACGAATTTTCTTCCTTATGACTTAAAACTTATGACTTATGTCTGCTGCATAAATCCACCATTAGGCTCAATTTTCTAGTTCGTATTGTAAAACTTGTGAAGTTATTTTCGAGGTTTCAGAAGAATAATATTGCGGAGAATACTTCATAATTAAATAAGAAATGATGGAAAAACAACAAAAATATACATTGTGCATATTGCGAAGAACTTTGCCATGATAAAATTAGTTTTCACGGAAAGATAAGATGAATAAAATTAGTAGAATTCTTCTGGACTTCCACTGTCTAGAAACAAAGAAAATAAATTATTTGCATGCGTTTGAGTCACGACGTTTCAACAGTTAACATCTACTGTCGTTATCAAGTGTGTGAATGCGACAAGATATCTCGGATACTTATTATATAGCCTGGAACTGATGTACCTGCTACAAAGGTGATTATTATCTCCGTGGGGTCCTTCTCTGGTCATCAATGATAATTAATTTGATACAAAGACCTTTTTTTGGTGAGTGTTGTTATTGATGACCGATTTTGATAGGTCTCGACACAGAGTTTTTATTGAAATCTCAATCGATCTAGCTGAGTAATAAGTGGCTTCCACACATTCAGAATCTCTATGCTCGGCTGACTGAACACGTCATTATTCTGAATATAAGCCGACTCTATAAATTTTCTCTTATACCAATGCTGTTCTTTGTGGATAACTTCGGCTTCCGACCATGCGATGCTGTGCTGATTAGTCCATAGGTGATCTGCTATTCCCTACTTCGCTGTTTCTCCTCGCTGAGTATTTCTCTTGTGTTCACCGATTCTCACATTTAGTGGTCTCAGTTTCTCCAACATAATCCATCCCACATTCACACGGAACACGGTAAATGCAGTTTTTGGAGTCACTATTCTCGTTGGGTGGTCTCGTTTTTGTTAGTTGACTACGGATGGTATTACTTGATCAGAAGAATGTTCGGATGTTGTACCTTGATCCAATTCGCCTTATCATATCCTATAAACCTCTCACATAGGGAAGACTTATTAGGGTAGGCTGTGTTGGTTCATCGATTTCTCGGTGTTGCCTCTTCTGCGGTTAAGGACCGCTGTTGTATGTTTGTCGGAGTACCCATTCCGTCGCAGATCTTTCTTGATGATTTTCAATTCGTTGGTCAGACTCTCATCGGTGTTACAGAGGCTGTAGTCCCGGTCAACCAATGAGCGGATAATTCCTCTCTTCGTCGCTCCATGATGGTTTGACTGAAAATTCAAGTATTGTCCGGTGTGAGTTGGTTTCATGTACACTGATGTTTGAAACATGCCATTCATTCTTTGGACTTTCACATCAAGAAACGGTAACCCCTCCTGGGTTTCCTTTTCCATTGTGAACTTTATGGACGGTCTAATGTTGTTTAGTAGCCGCAGAAAGGCCTCGAGTTCTTCGTCTCCATGGTTCCATATGACAAAGGTATCATCAACATATCTTAGCCACATCCTAGGTTTCTTGTCGGCTTTGTCTATAGCAAAAGCCTCGATCCATTCCATATATATATTTGCTATGACAGGTGACAGTGAGGATCCCATCGGTAGTCCATCTTCCTGGGCGAGAAAACGGTCTTTTTCCTGAAAGTAACAGTTCCGAAGGCAACATTCCAGTAGTTCCATAATACCAGTTTCTGGTAGGCTCGTCCTGTTCTTCAATGCTTCGTCCTCTTGTAGTTTTTCGCGAATAACCTGTAAAGAATCTTCAACCGGAACGTTGGTATATAGACTTTCCACATCAAAGCTAACTAATTGGTCTTCCGGCACTACGTCGATGTCCTCCAGGATCTCAACGAAATGCCTGGGGATGTTGGGGTGTTTCCTTGCAGAGGCGGATAATCGGTAAAAGAAACTTAGCAAGGTTGTAAGTTGCTGAGTCTCTGGTACTGGTTATTGGTCTCAACGGGACTTCTGCCTTATGGATTTTTGGCAGGCCATAAAGGTCTGTGGTGCGGTGTCAGTGTATACCTTTATCTGTGTGAGAAGTAGTTTTTGATATTTCCTCAGGGTTTGGTATAACTTCCTCTCTATTGATGCCGTAGGGTCTTTAGCCAATAGTTTAGTTACCTCTGCTGAGTACTTCTTCAACTTTCTTCTCATAGAGGTCGATGTCCATGACAACCGTTGCGTTGCCTTTATCCGCAGGAAGAATTTTAATTTTGTTGTCCCTTTTTAGTTCGTTTATCTCTGTTCTTCTCTACAAAGATTGCTTTTCAGATGTTGCTCTTTTTCCAGTTGTTCTCTGACCTTCCATCTGAACTCTTCAGCCTGGATTTGATCAATGCGACCACTGGGAGATTCAACGGCTGTAATTATCTCCAAAGTGGGTATCGTTTTCGGCGCCACAGCAAAATTCAAACTTTTCCCTAATAAGGACTCTTCAGTGTTCTAGAGTGGACGTGAACTCGAACACTGCAGAGTTCGGGAATAGCAGATCACATATGGACTGATCAGCACAGCATCGCATGGTCGGAAGCCGAAGTTATCCACAAAGAACAGCATTGGTATGAGAGAAAGTTTATAGAGTCGGCTTATATTCAGAATAATGACGTGTTCAGTCAGCCGAGCACAGAGATTCGGAATGTGTGGAAGCCACTTATCACTCAGCTAGATCGATTGAGATTTCAATAAAAACTCTGTGTCGAGACCTATCAAATTGGTCATCAATAACAACACTCACCAAAAAAAGGTCTTTGTAACACATTAATTAAAAGATATACTCAAAGAATGAAAATTAACGATAGTACCCAGATTGAATATTGTGTTGATCAGAGTTGAATTATGAAAATTACAGTAATTTAAGCAGACTAATAAAATAACTTCAACGAATGAAACGAAAGACTAACTTTCGAAATTGTGTCCAATTTCATAGTTCGATCATCTACCCTCTCAGGAAAGTGCTCTCTGGGTGGCCCATCGGGGTATCGTAAAAATCTGTGCCTCTCAACAAAAATAACAAATGTGAACTATTTGAATATTGAAAAGTTTCCTGGTACTCTGAAATGTCCCATTTGGAAATATTCTTACAAGACTCTTAAAAGTAATATGATACACTCGTATTAAAGATGTTCCTTCGTAACCAATGTATTTCTGAGAATCTTTGTTAGGATAACGTTATTTCTACGTTATTTCGACGGTTTCTTGACCTGAGAGGATAAACTATAGGGGTTGGGTAAATTATTACGTCCGGTCATAAAATACTTGTTGTTACATCAGCAACTAACAGTATATGAACCTGAAATTTGGATATTCAATAGGTCATTAATATCTATACGAGAAAAATAACATTGTTCCTAATCTCGACAATCATTATTACTTTTCAATTCCGAATTTCTTACTATCTGATTTCTTCCAGTTAAATAAGTATTGAACCAATTGAGAGTGATTCCTCGGAATCCATATATATGTAGTTTACGCTTCAGAAAAATCACAAAATACAGCAGCTGCTACTTCCCAACATTAATTTGCGAATACACGTCATTTAAATCAGATAGGATTGCCTCTCCTGTGTTTTTGTTTGTCTGACAATTTCCCTCATATTATATAAACCAACCAAATGCCATCATTTTTTGAATTCAAACCAATGAGAAAAGGACTTTTCGAAAACACTTGTCTCCAGCCCGTGGTATTTTCAAATCGGTGTTTCGCTTCTTCCTTATTTATACGTTTCCATAGTTCAGAGTTTTATGAGGCAATAAAACACATGTCATTTGAAAGAGAGAAACTTGACAGCGCATTTAGGACTTTTTAATAAAACCGAAAAGAACCTTTTAGAGATAGATTACTCCCAATTTTAGGCGCGAAAGAAATTTATTCTAAACAATAATGTACCCTTTGCCACTGTAATTATAATGACCGTGCAATAGTGCTTTTTCATCAGCAGGAATACTTGTCACTAAAATCTGTCACTCTTGTCAGAGACAGAGACGGTTTTTGGAATTTCAGATTTTCTCTTGTCGTTTTGTGTGGTGTTTTTTGTCGTTGGTTATTCTTTCATCTTTCGTGAATTTGCATTAATCCTTTAAAGACAATTTCTAATAAAGCCGTTTCTTCCTACAAATAAACAATGAACTGTTTAGTGTTGTGTAAAGGAAAAATACCTGAAATAAATCATTTTTGGTATATAACGAAATTTCTTATGTACCTATATGCTTTGCTGAAAATAGCTTAAATATTATTTTAGCTTGACAAAAAAGGCATGGTTTTTGGTTATTGTTTTTAAGAAGAAACCCCAGCAGAACATTTAAGTGAGAAAATTGTAATTTGTGGCAGACATTTTCCTCATGAAGATTCATGTGAAAACGACAATAGAATAATTTGAACACTAGTGCAGTACCAATACTGTGTCTGCGAAAGCATGCATGGCGAGTGATATAATTTTCTACCACACCGCTTATATCATGAGTTCTAGATTCCTACAAAAAGTACTAAACATACACAGAATCGCCTCAGAAAATTAATGTCAATATGGAAGTGCTTTTCTTTGATGGTAAGGAAAATGCTTCTGGCCCCACTTTTTCATGCACCCCCATTGTGGAAATTGCACTAAGGTAATACAACCAGGAAATACTCGTAGAAATAGCATGTTAAAATCTCTTCAAATGATTTAAATTAAATGCAGTTAGGTATTTTGACATGAATCGTTCTAGAAAAAAACCTCAAGGTTCCAAGCATCCAATTTTATGAATCCAATTTGAGCTGAAATTATTCATGATATTAGCTGAAATAAATTTTCATACTTTTTGGAACTTTCAATTTATTTTCCAATTCAGTGCTTCCTTGAAATTCGCACTGACGATTTGGGGTGGTACCGTAGGTTTTTGTTGGTTAACTACAGCTGAAAAGTGAATGTGATACCAAAAATCAGTTGTTTCAGAGCGGTAAATAATAATAATAACCGTACTCTACTTTCCGATGGCCTTTGCTGAATATTCGGGATCATAAATATGTGAAAATATGTATTCAAATCGGCTAAATACAAATAACAGGTATAAGCACATTGAGGTTTCCAACCTTATTCTCCGAAATTCAGAATTAACGTTTGTTAATCTTCACAAGTACCATAATATTTTACTAAAACCGGGCCTGTTACAAAAATCACTAATGACGCGCTTGCGCATTGCGGACTAGCCTGAACTTTTTACAACACTTTTGACATGGGAATTAGCATTCTAGAGTAAGTATATAATATATATTTCTATGGAGTTTTCTCAAATGTCATGCGGAACTGCGCCATCAATAGTAGAATTGGTGTGACTAAACGCTTGTGTGAAACAAGAATTGCTGCCATTGTTGATTGTTGATTAGATTAAGTAAGTGAAATAGAACGAAAGTTAAATTTACTCCATAATTCAATTTTCATATGATAGTTTCATACCTTTATACACAGAAATGTTTTTTGGGATCGATGATAAAGTAAAGCACTATATTTTAGCATCATGCGAACAAAAAAGATCTTGATCAAATGAAACGATTTGATCAGAAAAAAATAAATATTTGTGTGATTCAAATTTACTTCAATATAAGAAAACTAACACGATACGGTACAGATATCATCTTAAAGATATAGCATTGGACAATAAAGTCGTTGAAAATAAAATGGTTTTGAAATATTTAGGACATTATTTGAATAATTCGTTGAAATTTGCAGCATATTGAAATTATATGTAGGTGAATTAATAGCTCTCTTCTGGTTGCTACGCATATAGCGCATCTCGCCAAAGCATTTTTGACTTTTGCGGTTTTGATAGAAGACTTCCGTCAGACAAGGAAAGAGTAGATAGGACAGAGTTTGTACTGCACCAGCATTGTATTCAATAATATGCACTGGTTTGAGGATGAGCAGGGTTGATCAACTCAAATGCCCCCCTTCGAATGCAAATATGCATTCTAAAAATATTCATATTTCCATACTTATAGTTTAATGAAGAGTCTTTTTTAATTTAACAATATTATGACTCCGTTCGTAGGGAACCTCCAATATAATTGTATGAATTATCATTATAATTCCACAGAGATCCGGCAGTTATCTTGTCAGGAACTTAGGCAACAACAAGAAAAAGAAGCCGCACTCGCTAAGGCTCCACCTTTTCCCTCACCAGCAAAATCATCATCACCAAAATCCTCAGAAAGTAAGGAAAAAAAAACCAGATGTCCCTCACCAAGTAAAGCAGATACTCGGTATTGCACAAAACCCGCAAAGAAGGAGGCAGAATATGTACCTGAACAGGCTCCACCTGCGAGAATAAAACCAAGACTACCATGTGACGAAGACATATTGAAGAAACCTTATCCGGAATGTAGAGAACCGCAACAGACTGCAAAAGATAGTTGGAAGCCAGTCAAAATAATAGGTGGGTATTGATTTGAAACAAAATTAACCTTAAATTTGGTACGACGGCTCCTGCCAATCAGTGGAATTAATTCAGGATACATAATCAAATCAAATCAAAATATGCCTTATTGTCGAAAAAAAAATAATTTTTTTTGTTGACAAAGCAACTAAATGTAAAGGTAAAGGTAAATTTGTAAATAATAGTTATTTACGTTATAAGTCCGGTAAATACATTTTTACAGTACGATTAAGACGTTTCCGGACGAGGCGATTGTGTTGCGCCGGCTCCTGCCAACGTGCATTTTTTCAACCAGCGCGTGAAGTAAAGTTCTATAACTCCTCACAGAAATGTTCAATTAGGATAAGTCTCGCGTCATTTTGAAGATAAAGATCGCAGCTCTGTATTCTGATATTATTTATATTTATACGCGCAGTTGCCAGCTGCAAAATTGCAATTGAAAATCTTATAATATTAAAGTTCCTGACTTCGTGAAATAATACTTGTGATTACTGAAATAATGTCTTATCACTTGTAGCAAGTAAAATGAACAGTTGAGGAACACTTCATTGTCAAATTGCATAACGTTTAACAGGTCCAAATAATGTTGGTTTTAAATACGAGTGTTTTCAATTCTTCGCATATTTTAGGTTACAAAATCTTGAGGGGTTTATAAATTCAAATGCTAATAACTCAGAGATAAAAGCACGTATCAACATGAATGAAAAGCCAGTTTGCAGAAAAAACTCTGCTCTTATTGAAAATATTCATACAAATTTGGTTACTTGTACAAATTTTAAATGCAATCCAGCCAATCTTTTAAGTACTTAAAATAGAGGTTACTCGGCATTTGATCGCATTATTATTCTATGGAAAGAAAAATAAAATCAGTCCTTGATGGAATATGGGGATTCGAGACCGAGGAAGACAGCGCACCAAAGGAAACTGTCCCTAAGTGTACCTGCTTTAAACTCATTGATATTCTGAAACCTGAAAAACATCGGCTTGGGACCTTGTTGATGCGGCAGCTAGCGCGCCGCTGTGTAGTATACAACGGCGCGGTTCTGTCGGTGCGCAGTAGGCAGCAGTCAACGTTGCTCTATGTAAACGTCAGATAATATAAAAGTTCCTGTGCAGACAACACTGGATACTGGGATAACATCGATAGTCGGAGAGAAGGAAACATCTCTTAGTGCTTTGTCACTGTTATTAATTGAAAATGGTGAGTTTAGTTTTGAACTATTTGTTTCATGTTCAACTCATCTCTGTTTGAAAATATTGCAATGTCAGATATGACTTACATTTCCAAAATTCCAAAGGTCCACCTAGGAATTTAGGAGAAAATGTTTTTTTGTAACTGCACGAACGGCTGCATCAGAGACTCTTGCACGTGCAAAAAGAGTGGTCTAAAATGTACCAATGTTTGTAATAAATGTACCACAGATATCTGTAAAAACTTGACAGTGATTGTTCCGGATTGTGAAGATGAAGCCGAGGAGACTGAAGATGAAGTAGATGATGAGTTGTATGAGTGAATAAATATATTTTCCTATACATTTGTTGATAGAGATTACTTGTGGATTCATTTCTCCATACCCTTTCTCGATATCATATTTCGTTATCTCCGGTCCGCGTTTGATTTATACAATAAGTTGATCTTCTCTCGGATATGCGAATAATTTTAATAACAATACTTCTAAATCTCAATAACGACAGTTCTCAACAATTATTTACCCACATTTATATCTACGAGTAGTAGTTTGAGAGTTTTTTCAAATATTCTCCCCCTTCCCTCTCACCCCAATGTTTCCGCGATACGGGGGATATGTCCCGTATGCGGGGGCGGGAAAATCGTTTCTAATAATTTATACCTATTATTTTTACAAATTTTCGCTCAGTTTCATTAATCAGGACTGACAATTTTACATATTCATTAAAAAAACACGATTTCGGGAAGGGGTTGATGACCCGGGTGGGGGTTGATGCCCCGGGAGGGGGTTTAATTGTTGAAAATAGTTCGCCCCCATTATTAAAACCGATTTTCACTCACATTAATTTCCCAGAGCTGAAATGTCAAGAAAATACCTTCCAGAAAAAAGTTTTTACGAGTTTGGGGGGGTTGCACTCCCCCAGGGGGTGATAACTTTATTGCTAATTATTCAACCCTCCGTGACGACCGAATTGCAGAAAAGAAATCGGCGGAGCAATTTAAGTTGAACTTTTATGAGAAAAATTACTCTGTTTATTGGCCTATATTTATTATTCTGACACTTTCTGTCATCGCAAGTTATTATTGTGAAATAAGACAAATTATTAATTCCTGAAGATATTATGCAGAATTCGGAAGATACCTGATACCTAAAAAATCGTTATCTCGATACGACAAAGAATACAAGTTATTTTGTCAGTGGAAATTGGATAACAAGGTTAATATCGTCAATGAAGATGTGACGATGACTTACTTGTTAGATTTGGTGAGTAATTCTCTGCAGTTTCTAAAAGCAATTTTAAACGATCTCTGTCAAATTTTTCATTTTTTAGTCAAAAAATTCAAAAGTTCGTCTCTCTGGTCCAAATATTCTATGGTTAAGGCAATGATAATGGTTCACGAAAATTTGTATATATCCATCTTTCCTAAACTGAAGGCTTTTCTTAAAAACCGTCAGTTGGTTACTAGTCCGGTAAAAAATATTTACCGGACTAGTCCGGTAAAAAATTTTATTGCGGTACTCAATACCGTGAAAATGTATTTACCACATTGAAATCAAGTACGTAATAGTTTATTGTGTATCTAGTGCGTGAAGTATACTTTTTTACGAGAGTGTGGAAGTTTGTGGAACGAGCCGCAGGCGAGTTTCACAATCCGCACGAGCGTAAAAAAGTCTTCACGCACGTGGTGCACACTATACTTTTTCTACGACCTTTTACTTAGAGATTGAATCAAAGGAAAATTTGACTAATTTTCTTTATTACAATAATAATTATTATGAACAGTTATATTGTAGTGTTTTCGTAAATTCCCAACGATTTTTGTGGCAATAACGATTAACTTGCTTCACTGGCTGCTAACGTTATATTTGGAGGAGTTGATGGGAGTACTTCAATGCTGTCCATCAGGAATTTTCGTGAAATACACGGCTAATCGGTTTAAATCAAAATTTCGTCGTACTATTTATTAATTTAGAGGGTAATTAATAACTATTTACGGTCTATTAACTGATGTAACTCTGAACTTCACTCTGCGGGAACTGTCATATTTGTCAATTTATCTCGCTACCGCTACCTAGACCAGCGACCGGTGTGTGAATTTGTATGCACTGGTGCGTGAAATAAATCCCATAAGAAAAGCATGGCACTTCACACACCGATTCATGAAATGAAGCTTTACACATTTTTATCGATGTGTGACGTTAGTAATTCACATACGGGAGTAGAAAAAAGTGTTTCTTGCGATATAGTAAGAAATAATTTTTTTTTTATAAACAATCACAAATACTTTAAATAAATTAGTGATAGTCACACTATAAAATGTCTGATAAGCTTATCCTTATAACAAATTAAAATCGAATAAATAATAAATTAGAACACAAGGTGCACAAGTCAATCGAATAAATAATAAAATAGAACATAAGGTGCACAAGTCAATCAAATAAAATTTGATAAACAATTCAGTAAAAAACACGTTAAAAAGAAAACAGTGTCAAATTATGCATGCAAACTATCATTTATTGTCGTAATATTCTTGCACATATAATAAGTTTTCTTTAATATTTTATTTACATTTTTTCGAAAGATTTTCTGGAAAGTGATGTTTCTAAGACTAGTTGGCAGATGATTATACATTTTTCTACTCTTGTATATGGTGGAGATTTAAGTTAAGGAGGATTTTGGTATGGGTAACGATATACAACCATCATTTCTTGTTTTATATTAGGCCAAGCTGTAGATAAAAATAAGAGGCTCTTTCCACACAAAATAAAAACAAACGACCTATACTACTTTTTATAAGATAGTTCGTAAATAAAAACCCCGGTTTTGTTTTTTTGGAGATATCTCAAAGATTATTCATGTAATCGTTTCACAGTCAATTAAACTTTTATTAAGTTTTATTAAACCTACAAAATAATTTTTATACGCCCAGACCGGTGCATTTTTCTCTGAGAAAATCCGGGAAAACCATAATTTTTATAAATATGTAGGTGGACAAACAATATTGCGGAAACTGATTGATAATAAAATGTGGTTCAACTGTGCACCATAGATGGTTTCTGTCCAATACGTAGTTTTTGCACAATCGCGTTATAAACATTTTAAGGACAAATCTTTTTAAATGCGTCGATTTAAGGAAAATCATCTTATTCAAATTCTGTAAACGGCATATACGGGGATATATTGAAAAATTCTTAGCCTACTACAGAACCAAACAAAATTTCAATGTCAAAATATTTTATATTCTCCTCTTAATTGGATAAATTTATTACATCGAAACTGCAACGTCTCTAGACCTTTCAAAACAGATGTTTCTTCTTGCTCTGCAAACCAGACCTCCAAAGCTTTTATTACCTCCTCGTTGGAAGAAAATTTACGACCTTTTAAACTTTTTTCAGTTGAGGAAAGACATGATAGTCGGACGGAGCCAAATCTGATGAATAAGGGGGGTGCTCTAGTGATTCAAACCCTAAATCACGAATTTTTTGCATGGCAATATGAGATTTGTGTGCAGGGGCGTTGTCCTGCAGAAACAAAACACCTTTGGATAGCTTTCCGCGTTTTTTCTCTTTAAATTTTTCCCGTAGAGTGGTCAGCAATGTCGAATAGTAATCTCCAGTTCTTGTTCTACCCTTATCCAAAAAATCAATCATGAATATTCCATAGCAATCCCAAAAAACTGAAGCAAGAACTTTTCCAGCAGATTTTTGGACACGAAACTTCTTAGGTCTTGGAGAACCGGAGTTTCGCCATTCCATCGATTGTTGCTTTGTTTCTCTATCGCAGAAATGTATCCAAGTCTCATCCATAGTAACAATTCGGTTTAAGAAGTCTACATCGTTTTCAAATCGATCACAGATCGAACGCGATGCTACTACCCTTCCACGCTTTTGGTCAACATTCAAACATTTGGGGATCCATTTTGCAGCAATTTTTTTCATGTCCAAATTGACGTGAACTGTATGATGAACGTGTTCGTATGAAATATTCAGTGCTTCAGATATCCGTTTTAGCCCAATTCGACGGTCTGTTAAAATCATGTCATGAACTGTATCGATATTTTCGGGGACTGACACAGAAACTGGCCTTCCCGATCGGTCATCATCTTCAATGGAAAATTTACCTCTTTTGAAGCTTGCAGTCCAATTTTTCCAATTGATCACCAAGGGTATTAAGCATATCTGCTTACCTCTTAACCCTTTTAAATACAGGTACTTGATGATGGCTCGATACTCCAATTTTTCGACTTTCACAATTTCGGTGGACATATTTTTTCTTTTAATTTATTGCGTTACTCTGGTTTACTTTTTTGACGTCAAACTTTACACTGACACTTCTAATAAGTTATTGTTCGTTGCTATGGTAACGCAATATTTTGTTTATGCAGGGAACTGGTCTAGGCTAACTAGATATCAATATGTTATAAAGTATCTAGGAGTTAATTTAGATTGCAACCTCAAGTGGCATAAACAAATTACTGAATTGATAAAAAAAATTAGAAGAACACTTTATAAATTTAATTATAAGTTTTTATTATAGTCTCTTTCAGTCTATCTTGGCCTATGGTATAATAGGTTGGGGAGGCATTTACAAACAAGTTTTAAAATCACTTACTTCAATTCAAAAGTATACCTTGAAAATTATTTTTAAAAAACCCTTTGATTATTCTTCTAAAATTCTCTTTGAACAATATAAAATTTTATCTGTCAAACAATTATTTTATAAAGCATCGACAGTTTACATAAGAAATAATTTTCAAATTGAAAATCGTATACAACATAAATATGAAACAAAGAATAAAATGGATGGTTGGATATCAACTGAAAAGTTCTCTACAACTTTGATGCAACAACATGCCATTTACATAGGTAAAAAGATTTATAATAATTTGCCAGTTTCTTTAAAAAAGCTAGTTTTTGGGATTTCAAAATAAAATCAAATTCTGGTTGATTGAGAATTCTGAAAAATTGGAAAATTATTTGTTTGTAAAATAATTTCGAATTTTGATGTTTTAATTAGTACCAACTTAGTTTTTTGTTATTGTTTTTATTTATACAAAATGTGACCAATGTTATTTAAGCATACATTCAAGTTCATTTTGCTATTTTTTTCTTTCTTTATATGTATATATTATGGTTATTTATCATGTGTATTTTGATGTGGATTATTTCACAATTAATTTTACATGATCATGGACAAGTTTTTCACTTATTTGATCATGTTTTCATGAGAAATTTATTTCTTTATATTATAGATCGATATTGTATTATTAACAATAGATAAATAAATAAATAAATAAATGGATTCCGAAAAATCACTCAATTGATTCAATTCTTATTTAACTGAACGAAATCACGTAGTGAGAAATTCGGAATTGAAGAGAATTAATTGTAGAGTTCCTCATGGTTCCATACTTGCATCAATTTTATTTTTATTGTATAAATATTGAATATCCAGATTTCAGGTTCATTCAGCGTTTTTGCTAATGAGACCACTATATTGTGGCACCACAAGAACAAAAAAGATCTTGATGAAATTATTCGATTTGATGTAAAAGCAGTAAAAGATTGGTGTGATTGAAATTTACTGTAATTTAACAAAGAAAACTAACATGATATCCTTCATATAAATTATCTTGAAGATGAAGATATACCGTTGGACAATAACAATCCTATGCTGTATCACTTCCGTTGTAGAACATAACAGAAGTGATACAGCATAGGGCTGATTGTTGAAAACAAATTAGGTTTGAAGTACCTGGGACTATATCTTGATCAATTCTCATACTTGAAACTGGGTGTTTCATATACAAGCATAAAACAAAATTCACTATTGGCAGTTCTTCTGATTACATAACAAGGCTAATGAATTGAAATTGCCACCCCTAAAAGTACTCTGATCCAAAATTCAATTTATAATGGGTGTGAGATATTTGATCACCTTCCATCAAACATTAGACGAGTATCAAATAACTTTTTTGGTTCAGTAAGGATGAAAAGTGCCTCAAAGAGATAATATTACAGTTTGCGAGAGTTCTATAATGATGGGTTTTGAAACTCATAAGCATGAATCGCATATACTTTAATTCAAATATATTTTATTGTTTCCATCTGAATCACTTTTGAGTTATATTTTTTGCAATGATTTCATGTGCATTCTCATCATTGATAGACTGGAATGTTTCCACCAAGTGCTGCGGCTGAATTGGTAGAAGAAGGCAGAAATGAAGTGGTCATTGGTGTGATGATGAGCGTTAGTGTTTGTATTTTCATTATCATATAGTTACATGCACTCTCACCTTATTGACTCCTCTGGTGGTACTGTAGGTTTTTCCGTTTTTTTCTGCAGTTGAAATAGCAAATGCGCAACCTTTTTTTGTTATGTCGCTTGGAGCGCATCTGATGGTGGTAATATGTACTCTCCTTCATCTGAACTTATTTCAGATGTATAGTTGGAAGAGACTATAACCATCATAGTTTATAATATACAACAATTTCGATTTACATTTATATTTGTAGTTGAATAGCTTTGTCGGTGAGTTGAAAAACTTCTGATATTGAAGTAGACAACAGTCACAGTGATAACTTCATCAGCTAGTGGGGAAAGTGACGAATACTCTGGAGAGGAAGGATGAAACTTGGGAGCGTTTCTCAAATTCGGGGGCGTCTTCGAAAATACCTCTTTAACATTTATCAACAACTAGAAGACTTCTGAGGATTTTTCCTAAGAAGCCGGTTATTAACATATTTATTTATTTTGATTACACTTTTATTTTTCTTTGTTCTTTTGTTCTTCAGTTCTCTTCATTGTATTTTTTGAAAGGATCAATCCTTGGAATTGTACTTATTATCCGTACGTATTATCCGATTTGGAACTAGTTGGAAAAATCAAAATGTTTGCTGATGATACAACCATAATTTACAACGGATATAGTTTACATGAAGTAAAAAAACATGTTGAATGACATTGAGAAAATATCATCTTGGCTAATAACCATGAACTAACTGTAAATTATAAAAAATTATCATTTATGTTTGTGGCCAAAAGATCGACTCCTGTCGATTTCAAAGAACCTACCAATTTCAATAGTGAAATCATCAAGTATGCTCATATTTCAAAGTTTGGCTTGTATATTGATGAAAATTTGTTATGGTCCAAACATATTGAAATATTAAGAAAGCAAATATCTCCAGTAATCGGAATTATTTTCAAAATCAGGAACTTTTTCCCCTTTAAATTTTAGAAATTCATTTATTATTCTTTAGTCTTTTCCAAACTTCAGTACTTAATCTCAGCATGGAGAACGGCAACAAAATGCTTACTTAAACCATTGAAAACAAACACTACAAAACAAAATCATCCAGTAGTATATTCAAACTAGAGTACAGGGAACCTACGATAAATTTATTCAAACCAAAAAAAATTCTGGATATCCGTTCTCCTTATAAGTTAAATATTTGCACTTTTATTCATCAAGTCAAAAATAACTTCAAAAACTCTGATTTGATTTTCAACCTCAACAATAATCATAATCACTTGACAAGACAATCAGATAATTTGTCAGTAATCAAAGTGAAAACAAATGTGGGTCAACAATCAATATACTTTAAAGGAATAATGCATTACAATGAATTTCCAGAATCCTTGAAATAATAATAATAATAATAAAGTTTATTCAAAATTCAATTAAAAAGCATTACATCAATTTGTATAAAAAGGTGAATAAACGGTTCAATTATACCCGCGAAGTTAAAAACTTGTTGCGAGAAATTTTAGGTAAGAATTACATGTAGGTATATGTTTTGTAAACTTTCAAAATTCAAGGAAATGATAATAAAAATAAAGTACCTGAGGTAATTGAAGTGAAAGATATCATGAAATAAATTTCGATGAGACTCTTGAATCCATTTCTTCAATTGTTTTTTGAATGAGAATAATGACTTGATCCCTTTTATATGATTGGGAATTAAATCATAGTAAAATGGCAATTTGAAATTTTTCTGAGACCTTGTTTTTTTAACTTTATTTTTCACGGTGACGCTATTTTTATTTCTTGTATTATAAATATGATTGTTGAAGTTTATATTCGTTTTATGTTTATAGATATAAATCATTATGTTGTATCCAAATAGTTGTCTTATATCCATTTTCTTTGATTCTTTGTACAGTTTATCACTTGGATATAAATAGCTTTTTCTATATATGATTTTCAAAAACCATTTCTGAAGAACATCAAGATTTCTATGGTGAGATTTTATGACCCTCCCCAAGCCAAAATCCCATAAACCAATTGAGAGTGTATTAATGAGAAATAAAGAATGTCAAGAGTTTTTATGTCCATGAATGTTTTGAGAAACTTGAATTTTGATAATAAACTTCGCAATTTCCTCGAAAGGAATTCTATTTGTTTGTCCCATTTAAGATGCCAGTCAAGCATAATCCCTAAGTACTTGATACTATCTGTTTCTATTATTTTAGTATTATTAATTATCAGTGGCCCCATGTCTGGAAGAGTATTATTATAAAATGTGAATGGCATATATTTCGTTTTTTCAAAGTTTATTGTGAGTAGGTTTTAATCCAATGGTAAAACGAGATTTGAAGTAAATTTGAAAAAAAATTTTTTTTTTTCATCGGTGTTTTGGCATCGACTGCTATGGTCATTAGCCACGTGTTCTGTATAGGCCTTGTTACTAACTCCATGCGCCACCTTAGGAGTAGCATTGTTAATTGGAACGCAACAGTGAATCGTGCAGGACTCACCCCAGTAGAGCCACGAGATTGTAATAATTTAATAGGTCAAATTAAATTTAAAAATACCAGCCGCAACTGGGGCTCGAACTACGGACCTTTCGACTCAGAGTCGGACGCTCTAACCATTGCGCCACGCCCCGACATAAAAATATTTATTATCATGATTTGTATAAATAATATGAAAATTAGAAATATCTAGTGGGTAATTAATTTAGTTTAGTTGAAAAAGTGTTTATTGTTTTTTTTTCCTGTCATTAACTAGTTTGTATGCTTCTTGGGAAAATCAATTAAATGTTAAAGTTAAAGTACCAAAACACAGAAGAAAGAAAATTTTCCACTGTTATGAAACTTGCTTAAATCTTTCTATTTTTCAGGAAAGGACTCAAAACCGGACTGTCAATTGCGTCATGCAAAATCTGCGCCAAGTACAAAAACGGAAAGTGCCTCGGATACTTCTCCAAAATTGAGTTCTGACAACACCAAAGAAGAATGTTCTCAGAAGAGTTTTATGGACAGCTGTAAAGGGATTTTTTCCAGTGTGTACAGTATGTTATGTCCCGGTAAGAATAAAAAGTCTGGGAAAAAAGCAGCCTCACTTGGTTTGATAAGATCAGTGTCTCTTCCTGATATAAGAGGTAATTAAAGAGTACTTATTTCATTTCATCTCTAGGAAAAAAATGTATTGCTGAAAGGAAAACATTTTGCATTAACAATAACAATAACAAAATAAATATGGAGTGAAATGAGCGGAACAATGATTAAGTACTTTTATTTAAGACTTCCATTGTTTGAATTGTTATTTTAAATATGACGTTTCAATTGGTATGGTATCTCTGATTGTTATCAAGTGTTTAATGATCAGTTGTAATGACACCTGCTTCCTAATTACGAAGAGGGGTATGATCAAGAAGTAGGTAAAAAGGAAGGGGTCTTTACCGCATGTATTCTCCTAAAATTGACGTCATAGAATTGTGTTCTCCATAGATTCTTTATTTCTAAGCTTGGCTCAATGAAGGCGTTGTTGGCTATGGATTTTTTTTTATTTCTGTAACTTGATTTTCTCCTCTATATGGACGTTAGAATGACTCTTACGTGTAATAGGTGTCTCGTACAATATAACACTCGGGCGCAAGTACGATTATAGTAGTGTGTCCTCTTTCTCCCAGATGACAGTAATGGAAGGCCCAGAATAGCTACAGTGGAGAAAAAGTATCGCACGTGTCGGTTGTAACGACAAAAGGGGATGCACGATTTAGAATACCGGCTGAACCTAAATACCCTGCCTTACAAGGTTTTCGAAATATACCCACCCCTCTTTCCCCTTTTTCATGAAAAAAACTATAGGAATTAATATGATACAATAATTCAATCCCAATATCAATTAACCAAGCTATAGAGGGTTTTCCCCCATAAAATAAAAGACGAAAATTGCCTATACTAATATTTATAAGATAGTTCGTTTATAAAAACAGTTTTCGCACGAGCAAAATCGCTTTGTGGAATTTTTTAAACAAAAAATAATTTAAAAAATTACAACTTTTTTGGTTTTTTGGAAATATCTCAAAGATTATTGAAAGAATCGTTCTACAGTCAATGAAACTTTTGAAGGGATTTTCATATGATCGGATCGGTGCATTTTCCACTGAGAAAATCCGGGAAAACCTCGAAAAAGAGACCATTTTTTATAAATCTGTAACAATTGTCATTGTAAGATAAAAATAATACGCATCTCGAAACAGAATTTCAGAAATATGCTAGAATAAAAAACGATCTCCAGTGAAATACAATGTCAGAAACTCACCGGCGAGAATCTCATATTTACATTAGTCGGCGATGTTCAACTCTCGCGTTACGAGGATCGGAATTATTGTAATGAATAAATCGGACTTAAACCAGGACAGAGCAAAATTGCAATATGAGTGTTATTTTAACTGAATGAAAAGACGGTTTTAAGAACTTGAGAAAAAACTTCAGACGAAATAATCAATATGTTAAAACCTCTTTTAAATTATGCACGTATTGCTGAGGAGGTATATAGTTTTTCTTGAGAACGAAACTCTTAAGACCTACCATCTTTGTTGAGGACGGGGTATATATTATAAATTTGACGAAAAAGCAATAACTCATTTCAACCGAAGAATGACTGAAGAATTTTCCTTAGAGGGAAGGTCGGAAACCTGATCGGGGGGCGAGGGAACCGTTTGGCTCCTAGGAGAAGTGAAAAAAAAAAAGAAACTGGGAATAGGCAGTCAGGTCGGGATTTTTCGACTAAGGGTCGGTATTATAAAACTATTTTGACAGACAACTAGAAGTTAACTTGAGAAATGACGTCACATCTTACAGTTAACTTCAAAATGTAGGAGTTAACTTTATCGGGAGGACGTGGTATCAGTTAAAGTTAACTTTGTAGAAAATGGTGGTTTTCGACAGTTCTTCTGTCAATAATTTAGCATAAAACTCAATATCATTTTTTTTTTCGAAATAAATGTTAGCAAACGATGTCCTGGTTATTTTCGAGGAACTTTTAAGCGGCGATGAAGAAGATGCTGTGATTATTATTGAAGGCCCTCGGGGTCGAAGTATATTTAGAAATCGGTTAAACCATTTTATCTTGTGGAACGAAATAGAATTTGAAAATAAATTAAAACGGATTTCAATCATCAAGATAGTCTGAATGCTTGTTAAAGGGGCACATAGAGAGGCAAATATTTGCAAAGACCAACTAATAAGTCAACATTTCTAATAGTTCCAATTACTTTGCAATTATAATTATTTTCAATGTTAGAAATAATCTTCTACCGCCAGTAACACGTTGATTACACTCAGATTTAATGAAACATGTTTATTCTTGGTAGTTATTGGAGATTTTGGAGGATTCTTAAATCTATTTAATAGCAATTTTACTATTTATTAGAAATTTAGAAAATGTCACAGGAAAAAGTGCGATAAATTGTAGGTTACATATTTGCCTTCTTCTTCTTTTTATTTCAGAAATGAGACTTTTATAAAACTGCCATTTTAAAGCTGAAGTTAACTTGACTGTTAAAATTAAAGTTAACTTCGAGAGATGTTTATAATACCGGCCCTAAGGGTCGGTATTATAAAACTATTTTGACAGACAACTAGAAGTTAACTTGAGGAATGACGTCACATCTTACAGTTAACTTCAAAATGTAGGAGTTAACTTTATCGGGAGGACGTGGTTTCAGTTAAAGTTAACTTTGTAGAAAATGGTGGTTTTCGACAGTTCTTCTGTCAATAATTTAGCATAAAACTCAATTTGATTGTTTTTTTTTTTTCGCAATAAATTTTAGCAAACGATGTCCTGGTTATTTTCGAGGAACTTTTAAGCGGCGATGAAGGAGATGCTGTGATTATTATTGAAGGCCCTCGGGGTCGAAGCATATTTAGAAATCGGTTAAACCATTTTATCTTGTGGAACGAAATAGAATTTGAAAATAAATTAAAACGGATTTCAATCATCAAGATAGTCTGAATGCTTGTTAAAGGGGTACAAAGAGAGGCAAATATTTGCAAAGACCAACTAATGAGTCAACATTTCTAATAGTTCCAATTACTTTGCAATTATAAGTATTTTCAATGTTAGAAATAATCTTCTACCGCCAGTAACACGTTAATTACACTCAGATTAATGAAACATGTTTATTCTTGGTAGTTATTGGATATTTTGGAGGATTCTTAAATCTATTGATAGAAATTTTACTATTTATTAGAAATTTAGAAAATGTCACAGGAAAAAGTGCGAAAAATTGTAGGTTACATATTTGCATTCTTCTTCTTTTTATTTCAGAAATGAGACTTTTATAAAACTGCCATTTTAAAGCTGAAGTTAACTTGACTGTTAAAATTAAAGTTAACTTCGAGAGATGTTTATAATACCGGCCCTAAGTAGTACGCGTTAACGGGCGGAGGTTGGGAAATTAAATTCGATAGTCCATGGGGAGTTCACGATATTTTTTTTTTTAACGCGCGAATCGACCTTACTTAAAATTATTCGGTATTTGTGTTTTGTGGACGAATTTAGAAATCGGAGTTGAATGTGAAATAGTTACATACAGAGTGAAATCCACCAGACGAAATTTAAGGATTTAGCCGTTGGTTGTTAAACCCTCCACGAGAGAGTAAGAAATTTGTGTATTGTTGTGATTACCTGATTTACCAACCCTAATTCGAATACCCCAACGTAACTGTTTCCTATTTTTGTATTGAGGTACTTCCCAGAACAAAGCACCAAACAATATATTCAGACATTGGTTCCAGTGACTCACTGGGTAGATTAATTAGGGGTTAACAAGGAGGCATCACTGAACGTAATCAGTTTTCTTTTCGTTTGTTTCTTGGTTAGGGGTACATAACGTTCTCCTTCTGGGAACTTACCGAACAACCGTCAGGGTTCTTTCATTGTTTTATTCGGTGGTTAAATATTTCTTTTATTTGTTGTTAATTTCTTATTGTTATTCTATTCCAAATTTTAATTTTTTTTTTCAATAGATATAATATTTACCCAACGTATGTGTTTAATTTTGGCATTTCACTAAAAACCTAGTTTTACGACCTGTAGACATCATCAATTGAGCAAATTTTACTTAAGACTACCCCTTCGCGCGGGTAGCACGAACCTGACATCCCTTTCGGACAAGTTGGATGCCTTGAGAGGAGTAGAGCCACATGACGGGGTTTTGTTAGTATCTCCTGGCTATCAAATCACACCATCCATACCGCTAAGGCACAAGGAGTGGTGACAGCAGCCGATTTTTGCAACTTAGGTAGAGGTCTACTAAGAGTGTGACATTTGAACAAGATAGTGGCAGAGGGCTCTACTCAATTGGAAAAAGAGTAGTTCTATTTTTGTGAAAAATAGAATTTTTATTTTTTCATCCCTACCCCTAGATAAGGGTTGTTTTTTGAGTATTGGAGAATATTATTAGTTCACCCCACCAACCATAGGGTAGATTACTACAAATCTGAAGCTGGACAAACAATATTGCGGAAACTAATAGATAATAATAATATGTGGTTCAACTGTACGCAAAATGTTTCCTGTCCGATGTGTAATTTTTGCACAATCGCGTTATAAACAATTTAAGGGCACATCTTGCAAGTTGCGCCGATAAAAATTTCCCCAAACCAACACGGGAACGAAGGAGCGGGAACGGAATGAATGCGAAACTAAATTCGATAGTGGGAAAATGGGATAGTCGCAATGAAGTCGCACTGAAGTTAACTCGAGTTGAGTTCGAGCGACTTTGGGTGCGCTTTGAAGCATTTAGATTAACTTCCAGTGACATTTTCAACACATTTCCCACCTCTCAGGTGAAAATCCAAAATATACAAATTGTAGATATTGATCTCTACTTCCAGATGCCGTTTACAGAATTTGAATTCTACAATTTCCCTTAAATCGGCGCAACTTGCAAGATGTGCCCTTAGATTGTTTATAACGCGATTGTGCAAAAATTACGTATCGGACAGAAAACATTTTGCGTACAGTTCAACCACATATTATTATCTATCCGCAATATTGTTTGTCCAGCTTCAGATTTATAAAAAATATGAATTTTTTAAAACTGGTCTTTTTTTCGAGGTTTTTTCGGACTTTCTCAGTGAAAAATGCACCGATCTGGGCGTATAAAAAACCATTTTGTAGGTTTTATAAATTTCTACAAAAGTTTCATCGACTGTAAAACGATTCCTTGAATAATCTTTGAGATATTTCCAAAAAAAAAAAACAAAAAAAAATTTAATTTTGACGGGGCAAAAACCGAGTTTATCATTAACGAACTATCTTGTAAAGAGTAGTATAGGCCGTTTGCGTCTTATAATTTGTGTGAAAAGAGCCACTTATTTTTATCTATAGCTTGGCCTAAATGAAAACTCGGTACACTAAAGATGGTTCAGTTTGACAGACGCACAGGAAACTAGACGTACCAGCTCATGGTAAAGAATTCCAAAAAATCTTTCCGGACTCGGTTACGGAGTTTTGAAGGTTAATCGGTTTGCCAGTATGACAATCGCGCTATGAACCTACTGCAAGACGCTGTATATCAAATCTCAACGGCTAATCCCGAATCACTGTTCAGGGTAACTTTCAGCGCACTCGCGATATGGGTTTCATCCACTCCCGTTGCTCATCGTCTGTTATAGTTCGAAGGTAGATGACAAACGAATTCCGGAGACTTGTATCGGCCGGTCCTTTTGGAATGCGTAATTTAATTGTCGCGATCTACGTCCCTACAAGTTGAGAACGAAATAATAATAATAACTTTATTATTCCCAAGAAACATATGCTGCTTATATTAGGGAAACATCAAAATTAAATTTTTTGAACAAAAAATATGTATAATATATATGTATAATATATATATATATATATATATGTATATTAATCGAATAAACATCCTACCACCCTTGTGGTCTATATAAAAACAAGGAATACTAAATACAATAAAATAAGTTGATATAATTAAAGAAAAAGGTAAAAACTAAGTAAACTAGTCAATAAACTTAAAATAAATATTTTCTATATATATGTACATTACTAAGTTCATGGGTTGAACCGCGTTGAGAGTTTATAACTCGACGTTTCGGCTCCTGCTTTGGAGCCATTTTCAAGAGTGTGACTGCGAGGCCTCTATCTGCCTACTCCTCGAGTCGTGGTCTTGAGAGATATCAAGGTCTCAACCTGCCTACTCCTTGATCTCAAAAGACGATCCGATGTTGGTTGCACTGTAGTATTTATAGGTGGTTGGCTACCTGGAGGTGGGCGGGTCTTACGGGTTTTCTCGTTTGTCTTGTCTGCTGGTGCCTGCTGTGTAGTTGGAGTTAATGGGATAATAATTGATTGCGGATAAGTTTCACGTGGCCTGGTAATTACGGTTGGAAGAAGGGGCTTCCAAATGGGGTTCAATTTACGGCTATCATCTTTAATGTTCAGGCAATCAGTCCGTTTTTCGATTTCGATGGCTTCTCTGATAAAACGAGAAGTTCTTGAACGTACTGTGGCGATGGTTTTCGTTTTCTCGAAATCTATGGGGTGACCCGTTTGGATGAAATGAAGAGCTAATCAACACTCCCTTTCAGTTAGAAATCGAGACACCATATATATATATATATATATATATATATATATATATGAAAATATAAGTAGAAAAGTTATTGGGTATAACCCTCAAAATGTTGTGCAACCGAAGACACGTGTTTCGAGCTTAAGGTCTCATCAGTACGGTGAAATCAAGTGAGAAGATATACAACACTTGGATGTAAAAAATAGAAACAAAGGAAGTCAACAACAGGAAGCCAACCACACATTCACAGAGTCTTTGAGTGCCTCTAATCCAATGAATTTAACTGTTTTCATTGGAATTCCGAAAGTCTTCGCAAAATCGACGAAAACTTTTGAAATGGTACCCCTAGCTCCGATAAATAGCCCCGTCACTTGAATTTCACCCTTAATTTTAAATTTTTCTTTGAAATATGGAATAGTGGGTTCATAAATCTCCTTCTTTTCATTGTTCACTTCTGTTGGCTGATTTTTATTGGTTTCAAAGCGTATTGAAGGATCGATTATGTAAGCTGTGTCATGTTTACGGTCTATTGCTATTATATCTATCCTTCGACTACTCTCGTTATCAGCAATACATTTAATTTCTTCATGTACTTCAAATTTTGAAGCCAGCTCCATGGCAATTACATGACGAATTTTATTGTCTCTTATTTCTGAGAAGTTGTCCAAAATGGCATGATCCCAAGACATGAGTAAGGGTTTCTTTCTCAGTGCAGTGTCTACCTGGAATTCCTCTCAGATTGACGACGTGACCAGTCATTTTAATTGCTTCTTTCCATTCAGAAGGAGTGAGGCCTGCACTAGTTTTCACCCATGAATTAGCTGGAGTATATTCTTGATATAATACAGCACCTGATCCATTTGGATGAGTGATTGCCATTTTTCAAATTCTCTACATCTCAAAATATCTCTCAACTTTTTGCCAGAAAATGACCATTTATTATTATCCACAGGAATATTCGATTTTTCCAGGCATTTGTCCACATCATGTTCAACATTTTTCGTTCTTTCCAAATATGGATTTTGTTATCTCTTCAATAATTTACAATTGTTGTAACTTTGTAGAAAGGCTTCTCAAGAGGCTTTGAATAGACCAAGACCTTTTAGATTTTGTTTGGAATATAACACACTGTCTGGAATATCAGTAGGAAGATCTGAGATTTCTTTCAGAGACGACTTGACAATTTTATCGATATCATTTAAAAATTTCATAGGGATTTTATCTAAAGGAGTGTATTGAAATGAATAAACAATGATGGCCAAATCAAATAATTCAAAATTTTAAATTTCTGATGGCATTTCAACAGGGGAGATGAAACCAAATTATGGAGGTTCTTTTTCAGGCCATTCATAATTCTTTCTTGATTTAAGGTTATTTCATCATTGAACGTGATTCCAAGATACTTTATTGTCTCTTTATGATCCAGAGAATGAAGTGGACTTGGAAAGAAAATTAATGGTACCAGTTTTCCATTTCTAATATTGATTACTTTTGATTTTCCTTCATTCAGTTTTAGTCCTATTTCCAAAAATTTTGATCTTGCCATTTCAAGAAGAGATAATGCACCTTTCTCATAATTTTCTATCAAAACAGTGTCATCAGCAAAACCAAGGATAGAAGCAGGAGGAATATCAGCATCAATTGAATATCCATAGGTTGATGAGATTTCAGGGGCAGATAGTTCTTCAATAATGAAATCAGTTGCTAGATTATATAGAGCTCATTTCAATAGGTTTGGTTCTTCCTTTCATTGTTTCTATTTGAGTCGAATTATTTGACTGAAAATCTATCAGAATATTTTGTAATTTCTGAGGTAATGACGATGATTTGATAGTGTTGTTCAGATGGTCATGACCAATATTATCATAAGCTTTACTTATATCTAAGAATACAACTGTGACATCTTTCTTGTTTTTCTTAGCATCTTTCAGTATACCATTGAGTATCGATGCATTAATATGAGCTCCAGGAAAGGGACTCAAACCACGTTGATTCTCATTAAATTCGATGTAGTTTCTCATTTTTCTGTCAAACACCTTCTCGATAACTCTTCTCACAACGGGACAGATGGAAATATGTCTCCAGTTACTTGCTTCCTTTTCATTTCCATCTTTATAAACTAAGACAGTTCTAGCTTTCTTGAAGATATCTGGAACGTATCCATATTTTGAAATGTTTGTTGTAATATCAGTGAGAATTTTCATTATATGTTTATTTTTCCGTACTCTGACTATAATTTTATTTATTCCAGGAGCAGTATCGATTTTGATTTTATTTAAAGACTCTTTAATATCATTTACATTTACTTTATGATCATAGCTGAGATCAAGTAAATTTTTTTCTTCGTTTGTTAATTTTGGTGGATATTCATTCCTAACACTTTCATTTTCATGGGAAAAAAGATCATGAAAATGTTTGAAGATTTCATCCACTGGTATAATGCAGGATTTCTCATTATTTTTATCTATAACCATTCGAATGGCTTTTCTTCTTTAGTTATAGTATAAGTACTGTGCCAATTCATACTGATATTTTTCCTTTCTTCTGGATCTTTTTTTTATGTTTTCTGTGGATTTCAAGAGTCTTTATGTGATTTATTTTGTGGAAAATCTTTTTTCTTTCTCCTTAGTTCATAAAATTTCGATACAGGATGTTTTGGGCCAGGTAGAGTATACATTATATTTTTGAGAAAATCAACGAACCTTGTTATTTTGTCGTTGACTGTCTTCAACTCCAGAAGAAAACATTTCAATCCAAGGTTTGAATTCATCTTCTACTTCTGGATCTTCTTCAGCATTGCGGTCTTTCACTTCATCATTGTTGGGCATACTTTGGCACTTTCAAGTTCAGATTTGACAGGTGATAGGTATGCCTCAAAAACGGTGCACTTACCATTTAGTTATTTAGAATATAGAATCTCTTCTAGGAGTTCTAGGGAATCTTGTGAAATTTGTAATTTTTCATACATGTCAATTAACACAGATTCAGATTAAACATAATCTGTTGATTGTTTATGTTTCAAAACTTAGAGTGTGCATTGTTTTTTTAAGGTTTGACTTGTGGCACTCTATCAGGATCCTCAGGAAACAACTATCGCAAAAAGAAACCAGGTACGATGTGTTTTGCACATTATAAAACAAAAGACAGGTACCCTTGGAGAAATACAAATCGGTGGATCGTACGCAATGAAAGGTTTTTTTCGAAAAATCATAAAAAACCCGATATTTGTGAAACGCAAAATGAAGAAATTTCACCACAAGCTAATAAACTGAATTGTATTTGTTACGAAGAGATGAAAAAATCAAGTCACAGACATCAGAAGAATCAAGGTGGAGCAGAGGATGAATGCGTGAAAATGGGCGGTGAAGAAAATAAAAAAGAACCCACAAAGCGCCTAAATTTCAAATTGACGGATCATTCAAAAATCTGCCAGGCATCCAATAAAACCAAAGCAAATTCAAAAAATGAAAAATCTGAATCACATTCGAGACGAGATCAAAGTCTCTTCAATCAGTGTGGAGAACTCTCCAAACAAGTGAGAAGTGGTAACGTTAAAGTAGGTAAGAAGGTTGAGAATCTTGTACAGGTCAACCAAACTAGCTCTGCCTTTGAATATTGGACGTGCACTAGACCAAACAGTGGAGGAGGTGGGAACCCATCTCTCTCTTCCGATTGAATTGAACGATGAGGAACACTCATCTATATGTTTCTCATAGTTTTTCTCGTTGTTTATCGTTTGCGCATCTCAGAGGCTTAGCTGTCTTGGTCAACCTGTCAACCAGACATTCAGTTTTTTCTTTCTTTAGAGTTCGTTCAAACAGGTAATTCTACCGGTACATCAACAAATGATGCACGTAACACTGAAGGGGGACAGGAGCAGTCCTGCATAAACAAGATGAAGACAATCCCTGAAGCAGAAGAAAAAGAAGAATCAATTGAGAGAAAACAAGAACAGCAAAAATCTTGCATTGACAAACTGAAGATCAGTGATGGAAATATGAGATCAACTGAAGAAGAACAAAAAAAAGCATGCTTGGATAAACTGAAGTCCAGTGTTGAGGCTAAACAGAAAGGGGAATCTACTGCAGGAAAACAGAAGGAGTCAGCAGTTGATCGCCAGTCTAAAAAAAAAAGTAAGTTCAAATAACTGGGCAGAAACTGAACCAGAGCAAAGTCGTGGAATCATTTGAAAACAACCAAATTATTACGGATGACTCAAAGTAAATAGCAAATATTTTAAATGATCGTTTTTGTGATATAGGATCTGAGATGGCTGAAAAAATTGACGAAACCAATGAATATCTATTCATTGAAAATTCCTATAATTCAAGTGATATATTTTGGTCGCCTATCACAGAAAATGAAATAATTAACTTAACAGGCTAATGACCTCAGTAGTCGAAGCCAAATAATAATTGAAAACAAAAATTAATTTAACAATGTCGGGGCGTGGCGCTGTGGTTAGAGCGTCCGACTTTGGGTCGAAAGGTCCGGAGTTCGAGCCCCAGTTGCGGCTGGGATTTTTTTATTTAATTTTACCGATTAAATTATTCAAATCTCGTGGCTGGAATTGGGGTGAGTCCTGCACGTTTCAATGTTGCGTTCCAATTAACAGTGCTGCTCCTAAGGTGGCGCATGGAGTTAGTAACAAAGCCTATCCAGAACACGTGGCTACTGACCATAGCAGTCGATGCCAGAAAACCAAAAAAACTTAACTTAACAAATGAACTTAAAAATTATTCTGCCCTGGCCAAATAGAAATAATAACGAATTATTGAAAATTATAGTTAAATACACTTTAAATATCCTTGAACACATTTTCAATATAAAAGATATTGTGATAATTATCGACCTATTTCTTTAATAGGTGATATTGCCAAAATTTTAGAGAAATTCATTAAAATTAGATTGCCAGATTTTCTTGAAAAACATGATATATTATTTTTTTAACCAGTTTGGATTCAGAGGAAAAAAGGGAACGGAGAATGCAATACTTAATGTTACCGAATCTATTTATAAATCGTTAGATAATCAAAAGAAAACTATTGGAATATTTTTAGATTTAATAGGCCAATCAATAGAGCATGTTTTCCCAACAAAAATACTAGTAGAAAACCGACTGTGCCATCACATGGAAGACATTTTTTTTTTCTTTGGTGTTTCGGCATCGACTGCTATGGTCATTAGCCATGTGTTCTTTATAGGCCTAGTTACTTACTCCATGCGTCACCTTAGGAGCAGCACTGTTAATTGGAACGCAACAGCGAATCGTGCAGGACTCACCCTAGTCTAGCCACGAGATTTTAATAATTTAATCTGTTAAATTAAATTAAAAATCCCAGCCCAACCAGGGTTCGAACTCCGGACCTTTCGACTCAGAGTCGGACGCTCTAACCACTGCGCCACGCCCCAACATGACATCTCGTTATATTCTATTGTGTTTTCGACTCGCAACTGTCATTTATTAATTTGTTATAAACGTTTAAATGACAAAAAACGTGTTTTTTAAAATTGTTTTGCTTACAAAATGAAAACGAATAGAGCAATCTGGTTGTTCCAATGAAAAGAATTGTAGATAACTAAAATACGAACAAAATGGCATGTTTTATAACCTGGTCAAATCATTAGCAACGGAGAAAAACTGGAAAAACCGGAAAATTTTGCAATTTTTTGAAAAATTCATAACTCCGCCATTTTTCAAGAAGGATTGGCCTTTCTCCTGAAAGTATTGAATCATGTGTAGTTTATGTGTGCACGAAACAGACGCTGTCGGATCGTTAGTTTTGGCACAACTGCAATTTAATTTTTTTTTTGCACAATCTTTCAGCGTCCCTGGATTCTCTAGTGATTGCCCGATTTCAATTTCTCAAACAGATTATGAAAGTAGAAGTATACTACTACAAAAAGAATATTCTCATTTTGCGCTACAATGGTGCAAAATGGGTGAAAAATGCATGCAAACATGACTGAAAACGACCGAGCCTGCGTTAGGTGCCGTGTGGTAGGAGAGAGAGAGGAATTCTTCTAATAAACGAGTTACGTGATAATACGCTTCCCCTCATCTCGCGCTCACTCCTTCCACTCGACCGCTTTTATCAGCTCAGTCGTTTTGAGTCATGTTTCCAAGCATTTTTCACCCATTTCGCAGCATTTAAGCGCAAAATGAGGATATACATTTTGTGGTACTGTACTTCTACTTTCAAAAGAATTGTAGATAATTGAAATACGAACAAAATGGTATATTTTATAACCCGATCAGATCATTAGTAACGGAGAAAAACCGTAAAAACCGAAAAAATTTACGATTTTTCAAAAAATTCATAACTCCGTCATTTTTCAAGAAATAGGGTTGGCCCTTCTTATGAAAGTATTGAATCATGTGTACTTTATGTGTGCATAAAACAGGCTCTGACGGATCATTGGTTTTGGCACAATTGCAATTTGAATTTTATTTGCACTATCTTGCAGCGTGCCTGGATGCTCTAGTGATGGTCCGATTTCAATTCCTAGAACAGATTTTGAAAGTAGAAGTACAGTACCACAAAATGTATATCCTCATTTTGCGCTTAAATGCTGCGAAATGGGTGAAAAATGCTTGCAAACATGACTCAAAACGGCTGAGCTGGTAGAAGCGGTCGAGTGGTTGGAGTGAGCGGAAGATGAAGGGAAGCGTATTATCACGTAACTCGTTTATTAGAAGAATTCCCCTCTCTCCTACCACTCGGCACCTAACGCAGGCTCGGTCGTTTTCAGTCATGTTTGCATGCATTTTTCACCCATTTCGCACCATTGTAGCGCAAAATGAGAATATACGTTTTGTAGTAGTATACTTCTACTTTCATAATCTATTTGAGAAATTGAAATCGGGCTATCACTAGAGAATCCAGGCACGCTGAAAGATTGTGCAAAAAAAAATTAAATTGCAATTGTGCCAAAACTAACGATCCGACAGCGTCTGTTTCGTGCACACATAAACTACACATGATTCAATACTTTCAGGAGAAAGGCCAATCCAACTTCTTGAAAAATGGCGGAGTTATGAATTTTTCAAAAAATTGCAAAATTTTCCGGTTATTCAAGTATTTCTCCGTTGCTAATGATTTTACCAGGTTATAAAACATCCCATTTTGTTCGTATTTTAAGTATCTACAATTCTTTCCATTGGAGCAACCAGATTGCTCCATTAGTTTTCATTTTATAACCAAAACAATTTAAAAAACACGTTTTTTGTTATTTAAATGTTCGTAACAAATTAATAAATGACAGTTGCGAGTCGAAAACATATCAGAATATAACTACGGACTGTTGTCCCCCATGTGATGGCATAGTCGGTTTCCTAATAGTATTTTTGTTAAAAACTCACGCATTTTATTCTCTATTGCTTGATGTATAAAGAAAGCGTTTGACGCAGTTTTACATACAAAATTATTATCGAAATTAGAACGGTTTGGCCTAAGAGGAATGTGCCTGAAACTATTCGAAAGCTATTTATTTGAAAGAAGACAAACTGTTCAGATTGATCATTTCAAAAGTAATTATAGAAAAGTAAAATTTGGTGTTTGTTTCCCAAGGGTCGGTTCTAGGACCTATTTTATTTTTGATTTATACCATTGATCTGTTAAATACGAAATTTAAAGAAAAGTTATGTAGGTAGTGGGAATACCTGGGAAGAAACAGTATCAAATGCTGAATTGATTTATCAATTTTGAAAAAATAATCTCAATCATGACTTACTAACTTTGACTTTGAAAAAGTCTCATTTTGTGACATTCGCGTTGCATGAGAATATGCAAACAAAAAAATTGAAAAATTGAAGATCCATACTATTTCATACCTAAAAAATGAAGAACTGTGTAACTGTATAGCGAACATATTTCCAAAGTTGATGTTATAAAGTATCTAGGAGTTCATTTAGATTGCAACCTCAAGTGGCATAAATTACTGAATTGATAAAAAAACTGAGGAAAACACTTTATAAATTTATATTGTTTTGTAATTAATTACAAGTTTTTATTATGGTCTCTTTCAGTCTATCTTGGCTTATGGTATAATAGGTTGAGGGTGCATATATAAACAAGATTTAAAACCAGTTACTTCAATTCAAAAGTATATCTTGACAATTATTTATTGTGATTATTCTTCTATAATTCTCTTTAAACAATGTAAAATTTTATCAGTCAAACAATTATTTCATTGAGCATCGACAGTTTACATAAGAAAAAATTTACAAATTGAATTGATTATACAATGCGACGCTAAATAATGGAACAAATTCATTATTTCTGAATATAAAGATATATCGGAAAAATCCTCGGACAGGTCGATTTTCTTTTCCGATGGGCCAATTTTTGAACCTCACCCAAAATATATAGGGTTAACCGCATTTGAGGAAAAGCGACTTTGGTGATATTTTTAAATGGGACACCCAGTATGTATGTCCATATTTGGTTAGGGATCGTCATTACAATTCCAGTGATACCAAGTATGATGGGATTATGTCAAACGGCTGCGGAGATATGGCCAAAAAAACTTCTCCATATACCCAATGAGTGCGACAGAGACTTTCAACCTTCTGAATCGTGTGGAGTCTCGCAGTCATACTCATTAGACATACGAGGAAGTTTTTTGGCCATATCTCCGCAGCCGTTTGACATAATCCCATCAAACTTAATAATAATAATAACAATTTATCCCAAGAAACAGATTTGTTTATGGTAGGGATACAAATAATGATAATAATACAATGCCTTACTCACTCACTGGATTCGTAATGACGATTCCTAACCAAATATGGAAAAATATACTGGGTGTCCAAGTCATTTTTACTCAATTGCGGATAACCCTATATATTTTGGGTGGGGTTCAAAAATTGGCCCATCGGAAAACAAAATCGACCTGTCCGAGGATTTTTCCGAAATATCTTTATATTCAGAAATAATGAATTTGTTCCATAATTTAGCGTCGCACTGTATACAACATAAATTAATATGAAACAAAGATTAAAATGGATGGTTGGATATCAACTGAAAAGTTCTCTACAACTTTGATGCAACAACATGCCATTTATAATAATTTGCCAGTTTAAAAAAAACAAAAACAAAACAACAACAACAAAAGTTTTTGGGGATTTAAAAATAAAATCAAATTCTGGTTGATTGAGAATTCTGAAAAATGGAAAATTATTTGTATGTGCAATAATTTCGAATTTTGATGTTTTTGGCACCAACTTAGTTTTTTGTTATTGTTTTTATTTGTACAAAATGTGACCAATGTTATTTAGGCATACATTTAAATTCATTTTGCTATTTTTTTCTTCCTTTAAATGTATATATTATGGATATTTATCATGTGTATTTTGATAAGGATATTTCATAATTAATTTTCAGGATCATGGACAAGTTTTTAACTTATTTGATCATGTTTTCATGAGAAATTTATTTATATATATATATATATATATATATATATATATATATATATATATATATATATATATATATATATATATATATATATATATATATATATATATATATAAATATATATATATATATATATATATTATATGTTGATATTGTATTATTAACAATAAATAAATTAATAATCTACCTCCAATCTTGACAGTTATTCACACAGTTGTTTTGATTTACAGCTAGTTCAAAACCATCAGTTAGGGACAAATATCCATGGCAGAAATCTGAAGAAAAAATGGACGGAGAATTATGCGCCAATCAAAGCGCCATTACAACAAGATCGTCAGAAAAAAATTACGCGAGTGAAAATGTTTGTTCAAACGGACATATTGAGGGAGTTGAAAAGGAGAATATAATGGATGAAGACAAAGTATCTCAGGATCAGAAGAAAAAGTATAGACTGGAAGTTGAGAAAGACCCTTCTTGCTTCAAGGGTCAGATAAAAAATAAATCTGATATTGATAAAGATAAGGGTATCAGTAACAAAATGGATAAAAAACAAGCGCCTAGATCAGGGGAGAGTCACGCAAAAGAAAACATTTGTGCGAAAAATACCCAGGAAATGAAGAAAGAGCAAGAGAAAGGAGACAAATTTCTCAAAAATAAAGAAGAGGTCAATCAAGGAAAGCAGAATGAGAAGAAAAAGTATGTTCTCGAAATTAAGAAAGATCCTTGCTGCTTCAAAAGTCAAGGAAAGCAAAGTCAATCCGATGTTGATAAACAAAAGAATCAGACCAAAGAAGAAAAAAATCAACACAAAGAAAAAAAGGATCAGAGCAAAGAAGATATCAAATGTTCCAACTCTGATGGCGCGAGCAAAAGTAAAAAGCAAAAGTATAGTCTGGAGAGTCCGAGAGACATTTCTTGTTTGAAGGAACAGAGAAGCAAAACGGACCCTAATGACCAAGCAAATAAAGAAGACAAGAAAAATACCAAACTTTCTGATAGTGAAAAAGACTGCAAAAACGTTGAAAATCAAAAGGAGATGGAAACAGCAAATGAAAAAGAAAAAGAATGTAGCAACTATAACAAGGAGTGTAAAAAAGGAAATTTCAAGAATTTTTTGGAGAACTACAATAAGCAAGTTGAAAAAATGCTAGGGAGTGGCGAAAATTCTTCAGAAAATAGTAAACGTGGGAAGGGAAATCAAGAAGAAAGTCAAAAAATGAAAACAAATAACGAAAACTGCCAAGCAGGTAAAAATGCAGAAGATGTCTGTTCACAAATAAGACAGAAGCAGAGTACAGAGAAGAAAATGAAGGACGGAGATGGTGAAAATGAATGTCAAAAGCAGATTACACAAAGTAAGAAGACTGATATTATTATAACACGTAATTTTTTTCAAATCCCTTTCGAAGTTATTCGTGATTGAATAGTGCTTCATGAAGGAGATGTTATAACAATATTTTTGAATTCAGTGAAGAGTTTTATGAGAGAAAGGTAAACTTGTTCAATGACGAATAACTAGGTGTCCCAGAAGTCGCGCACCCCATTGTAGGGATCGAAAGAGAAAAATATTCTGAGACGAAAAGTCATTAGCCATTTTTCAATCAGATGCATAGATAATTAATTATAAATAAATGAAAGTGACCAATCAGGAGCGCGCGACAGAAGAATAAAAAGTGGGTGGAAAAGCAGTAAGAGACGCGAGAGTGAGACGCCAGAGCTGCTGCTGGCTTCTCACGAGACGCCAGAGCTGCTGCTGGCTTCTCACGAGACGCCCTGAGCTGCTGCCGGCTTCTCACGCAGTAGACCGAGAGTGGGGACGGGCCAACCGTGGACGGCGGACGTACGTGATGCTAGGTGCGCGCTCCTTGTTAAATGAAAAATCGTTCCCATACTATTTGATGTTACATGAAATATTGTCTTGTTCATGTACTATAAGACATATTGGTTTTTGTTTCAAGTTGTTGATTTGAACGTCTGTCAATAAATTCATATAACAAAAAGTCAAGCACATTTTTTACACCACACTCCTGATTGGTCACTTTCATTAATTAATAATTAATTATCTGATTGAAAAATGGCTAAGGACTTTTCGTCTCAAAATAGTTTTCTCTTTCGATCCCTACAATGGGGTGCGCGACTTCTGGGACACCCAACATAACTCAATTTCCTCTTAAAAAATAGACGTGTTTCCAAAGTTTGATTTGGAACGTAATGCGTTTAATTTATTTAATATTTTATGGTAATGGATTTTCGAAATATGATCAAAAGTAAGATCCGAATGTTTTTTTCCTGCATCAACATAGTGGATGAAAATTGAAATTTTAAGTTAATATCATTATGAACGAAGATTTAGTAAGTTATTAGTTTTAAAAGTGCAATTTGTATATGTATTTTATAGCTTTGTTTTGCAAAGCTTGTAGTGGTTTCATTATAGGAATTTTGGCTGAGCCCCAAACAGAAATAAGGTATTGTAATTTTAAATAAATTAAACTGAAATATATTATTTTCAAATATTTCAGTAGGGTATACTGTCTTATTTTAAATAGTATTCCAATCAAAGCTGAGAGTTGTTTTCTCAGATTGTGGATATGATTGGACCAAGAGAGTGTTGTGTCAATATGTAGACCCAAAAATTTTGTATTGTTGGTATACTGAATTGGTGGATTTTTTTATTTTAGTGGTCTTAGAGAATAAATAAATAAAAAAATTAAAAATAGTTTATGAGTAAGTAGCCAATGAGATATGATTTGAAGATCCTGTTCAATATTAGATATAATTTCGAATTCATTCTCTGCAAAATATACAATTGTTGTATCATCAGCAAAAAGTTTAAATTGACCTTTCAATTTGAGTTCTGATATCGAGTTAATATATATTATAAAAAGGATCGGGAAAAGTATAGATCCCTGTGGCACCCCAAAGTTTATATTTTCAATTGAACTTAGAGTATTTTTGATATATACTAGTTGTTTTGTGTATGCCAAATAATGTTTGAACCAAATGTAAATTTTTCCCCTTAATCCAATATATATTAATACTTTATTGATCCCAAGAAACATTTCTGCTTATAGAGGGATATAAAAAAATTATACACTGAATAGTACAATACCGTGAATCACAAATTAAAAAAGAAATTAAACAATTGATGGAATTTAACAAGATATTTCTCAAAGTTTCAAAACTGAAAATGATGGAATCAGAAAAGATTCATTATTTGTTCTAAACTCAACTTATAAGTATTTTTTTCAAATTAATTTTGAATCGGATTTTACCATAATTTTTCAATTCATTGGGTAATTCATTGTAAAATTTTATTCCGTTACATAGTATTGATTTTTGACCGATATTTGTCTTACTTTCATTCATTGTTATATTGTTGGAATATCTGGTTGTATTATTATGTTGATCACTATTGATTTTGAATGTTAAATTAGGATGTTTCATATTATTTTTAACTAAATGAATGAAGATACACAATTTCATTTTATATATTGAATGAATATCCAGAAGCTTTTTTGATTTATACAAATTAGCAGTTGACTCATAATAATCATGTTTGAATATACATTTGATAATTTTATTCTGTAGCATCTTTATGAATTGGCCTGAACAATGAATTTGTTGTTGCACCCCAAATAGAAATCATGTATTGGAATTGTGAATAAACTAACGAGAAATAAATGCTCTTCAGATGTTTAATGGGTAAACATTTCTCATCTTGAAAAGAATTCCAATAATTGGAGAAATCTGTTTCCTTAAAACCTCTATATGTTTTGACCACGATACATTTTCATCTACATAAAGTCCCACAAATATTAATGTGGGAGTGTATTGTATACTTTCATTTTTTAATCCAATAGGATCTTTCAAGTCGATACTAGAAGATTTTTTTTGCCATGAGTAAACGAAGATTTTTCAAAATTCAATATAATATTTTAAAGCGATGTTGTGATTAACCATATCAAAGACTTTCATGTCTACTGCCGCAGACTCAGTATAACTAGATTTTCGAAATCCATATTGTTTGTTTTTTTGACAATTATGAGTTCAGAAAATAGGATTTTTCCGTGCGTGCGCGACATGTTCCCGTGGGAGGCGAAGCCGAACACGGGAAGTCGTGCAAGCACGGAAAAAGCATTTATGGACGAGTAATGAACGATATTTTTCATTATATCTACCTGAAAACCACAGATTGTTAAGAAACATTTATTTTTAATGATCAAGGAACAAAAACATGTATTATTATTTGAAATATTTATGGTACAAAAATATCCAGAAATTGCCACAAAAGGGCTAGAATGGTAGAGATGGAGAAGTCCTTGATGACTGAGCATGTATTTTTGTTTAATTGTTCCATTCCCTCATTCACCAAGGACCATATGGTGGTACTGTAGGTTTTTATTTGTCAAATTAGGGTCACTGAATCCTAGAAGGCTTTGGCCTTCTTACGGGTATGGCCAATGGGTGGAGTCTAACAGTTCCAATCTCTGTAAATAGTTTCAATGTTCCAAATAACTCACAAAAGCGCCAGTTAGGAAGCAAGGGTTATAAGAGAGAGAGAGACTGAGAGAGAGAGAGAGACTGAGAGAGAGAGAAAGAGAACCGATAATTTTGAAGAAAAAGTAGGGTTATATTTCTTTTGTAAATCAGAATGTCAAATAAGTAAATTATGGATATCATGTTCAATTTCAATGGATACATATCAATTCCAATTTTTTTTTATGGATTGAAATTGTCAGGTGTACAATTGACTCGAATTTCAAAAAAGCGTCGACTTTCGGACTCGGCTCCGATATTCTGTGGCCCGACCACCAGCCATTATGGAACATGGAGATTCAGCCGTCGACCATCTCTGCTGTAAAAGTTGCCAATGATTGATTAAATATATCCACAGAGTTACAAACCCTTTATAAAAACACTGAAACTTCTCCATTAATGGGTTCATTATTCAAAATTAGAGATTACTGTTCTCCCAAATACTTCTTAGTCAATATATACCTACCATTGTTTGATCAATACAAATTTTCAAAATTGGGTATCAAAAACCAAAAACCAAATAATATCTATTATCGAATTTGAATCTTACAGAAGTGCCTAGCATTCGTGAACATAACACGTGTCAAATATATTTGCTGAATGCCTCTCAGATGAATTCAAGCTTTAGGAAAAAACTTGTGGAAAAAATTAATACCTACCAGACATATAGGTATTACAAAACATCCAAAAAATATTGACATGATTGAAAGACTGCATTTCTGACTCACCCATTTAAAATCTTACATTTTTGTACAGTCCCATTTTTATGATTACAAAAATTCCTTTATATACCTAATGAATATTTTTTTTTGGATTCCTATCATAAATAAGAAGTTACTTGAAATAGTGAATTATGACCTCTATATGGTATGGTTGAAACAAGAAAATATAGCCATTCACTTCAATGAAACAGCTGTTCTAAAGAGATTACCAATATACTAACATTATTATGGTCTAACTAAGGTCTAATCAACTTTCTCAAGACAAACGTCAATATAGAATTTTTAAACTTGTTCGAAAGAAAAGGTTCCATTTTTGCAATTTACAACTTTTCCATTCTATGTACTTATTAGAATGGGCAACTTTTTTCAAAGACCATTTTTGGGTTTCGTTCCAAAATGAATCTGAAAATTGATAAAATGGGTTGATAATCTGAACAATTCAGAAAAAATTTGACAGTCCTAGTAAACATGAAAATTGTTCTACTTACACTGCACACACTTTATTTATTGATCCCAAGAAACATTTCTGTTTAGAGAGGGATTACATTTTTACATGAATTGTTTAACAGCAACACAAATGAAATAAAAATTGATGAAGAAATCAAACAATTATTAGAAAAGGAATGATGAGAATAATTTGTGAAATGGGTAAATAAGTCTTTTCAGAGCAAAAGCAGTCAAAGGTGAAACATTGTTATATTATATAGGAATTGAAATCATCTGTTAAGTAAACAATTCTTAAGTTCATTTTTTAATTTATTGTGGTCCTGATTTCTGTCACAATTTTACACTAAGTTATTCAATATTGATACTTTTGATAGCCATTTCTTTCTCAAGGTTTCCTGTTTCAATCCTGAAAAAAAAAAATTTGAATGAAAATATAATCTGTATTTGTCTTTAGTGGGGAAAATAGGAAAAATCTATTCTTCAATCTACTAATTATTAACAATTTATAAACAAAATGATCTTGAACTCACCTCTGAGAATACAATATAATTTATGACTTTTGTCGGTATTCTTGCAGGTTTTCACTGCACAATAGGTACTTCACTTTCATAAGAAAGGAATATTTGTATCAGTAAAAAAGTAACCAACATATTCCTAAGTTGGATCAGTGACAGCAAGGCTCATCAGAAGATTTTGGGACTTGGGAAAATCTGCTTTCTTTACTGTGAATCTTAAAAAAACTATTTTTGAAAACATTTCCAATGACGGCAATGACATAAATATTGACTTTTGACATGTTTCACTAGTTCAAACATCGGACCTAATTTTCGTGGTGTTTTTGGAACATTGGAACTATTTAGACTCCACCCATTGGCCATACCCGTAAGAAGGCCAAAAAGCCTTCTAGGATTCAGTGACCCTATGTCAAGTCGCCCCAGAGCGCATATAGACCATATAGTGGTGGTGTTCCCTCTCATCAGGAATGATGTGCCGATGGTAGGGGGTATCACCAATATCCTTTTTAAGTATCAATTTAATTTCCATAAATTTTTCAACATTATCTTTAATACAATGTAGCTTTGTCAATAGGTTTATCATTAACAATAAAGCATATTTTGATTTTGACTTTGACAAGCTTTTTTACCCTGTTGGTAAGGAAATATTCAAACAATTTGCGATTTCTAGAGAACTGTCAACAACATATTATTTAATTTTGACATGTAAATAGGCAGCTATAATGACACCAGCGCACGGAAAAAAATATTTTTTTGTCGACCTCTGCAAAAAATGACATTTTACGTACTAATTTCCGGACGAAAAATCGACTATTTTTGAAGGCAAGTACTTTTCGTCCGCAAACACTTTTCGTCCGCAAACTCTTTTCGTCCGCTGTGGTCACTATGATACGGCACGGTACGAGAGCGGCGATTGAGTCATTTTCGTAAATCCACGTTTTAATTAATACATAGGCGCGTGACAATAACTGTCATTTGCTGTTGTCAAATTAATTATTTACGAAATCCGCTAGATTTCAGGTAAAGCACTTCAAGATAGAAGTTTTGGAAATGGTGCTGTTGGAGCACCTGCATCTGAAGTTGCATCAACAAGTACCCAAAATCAAAACTTGTCTCTTGCATCTTCTTCGACAGCAGGAATTAATATCAATAATTGCACAAACTGTACGTTCAATATTCATCTTCGAGATTGATTTAATTTTGTAGTATAATTGAAATAGAGAGTTGTTACACTTCAAATACATTTTGTTTATATTCATGAAAATTATGATCGAGTCTGCAGTTCGAAGAGTTGGACGTAGCTGAGGCCAGCAAACATGCGAGTACTTACTTTCATTAAGGTATGTAGAGGTCGGCGAAAAAATGTAATATGCACCTCGGCGAAAAACTGTCTACTGTCTCGCCTGCTTGCTATCCTCGGCTGCGCCTCGGCTATCAATTTGCAGGCTCGACTATAATAGACAGTTTTTCGTCCTTGGTACATAAATAACTATTTCAGTATGCTAAATAAGCATGTAAATATAGTGTATTCAGATAGGTATAATGAAAATAATTTTTCTTTATCTTCATCATTATGGTTTCAGAGATATACTCTCAAATGAATCAAACCTTATTCACCCGAAAAAAAAAACGTAATCAACTGTTAAGGAATTAAGTACATTCAGAACTGAAGAACAAAAACTGTGGAGTTCCTCAGGGTTCTCTTTCACCAATTTTCTTACAATTATCCATAAATGATATGTTTAACCTCCAAATATCAGTTTTTTAAGAAAAAAATTATATGATTGGATCTGAAAAAAGTAAAAGATTGATGTGATTCATTTTCTGTCATTCTACACAATAACGTTTCATCGGATTTCAGTGTCAAATACTAATATTCTGAGTGGTTAATAAAATCCTATTGCATGAATCTGAAAAAAAAATCGAAAATTTATAAACATGTACTTAATTTGAATATTAATTAACAGTAGCTGTTGAATGTTATCCGACGAAATTCCTATTGTATAGGATGTAGCAGAAGGGTGGAATTTGAATTTAAATTTTAAAATAATTTTTCATTAGGATCAATACCTTGTACAAAAATAATGAAACAATTTTGAGAACATCAATGAAAATGATGAAATTTCAGAAGGTGGCGAAAATGTTTCGGAAAATCAGGAACAAAGGACTGTTTCTGGAAAGGAAAATCAAGAATGCAGTAAAACAACAGAAAACAAGAACGCTGGTAGAACTGCAGAAGATATCTGTTCTAAAATAACGCAGAAACAAAGTACAGGTGAGAAAACAAAGATAGAAGATAACAAGCATAACTGTCAGAAGCAGGTTACACAAAGTAAGAAGAATTATAATATTTCTTAATTACAGACACTATCATAAAACATAACATAAAACAAAATTCACCATTGTCAGTAATCATGATGATTCCAATTACCAAGTCGTAGAAGTACACTCACTCCTTTATACTGGATGTAATGGATGTTTAATCACCTTCCATTAATTATAAAAAGTATCAAATCACTTTTTCGTTTTAGGAAAGATGTGAAAGGTTTATGGTCAGAACAGTTTACGAGATTTATTTAATGGTAGTTTTTAATTTCAGACCATGAATGGACCATAGTTATAGTAGAATGTTTGCCATCAATTATTTTCAAAATTAACACATTTTTGATATATTTCTATGATTTCATGCGCATTCTCTTTGCTGATGAAGAACTAGTTTCCGGAGTACTCAGGCTGTGGGATTGCAGAGAGTGGTAGATGAAGTCAAAGTAAAAAAAAATTACTTATATCATTTCTCATTTGTACAACTCATTGCCAAATGAAATGAAGAGCGTCAAATTTATTTTTTCTTTGAAAAAAAAAAACAAACAAAGAATGGATATTAAATAAAAAAAGACAATTTTTCCACAATTTTTGTTTAAAAATAGAAATCACAAACTGTCCATATTTGTTTTTGTCATTATTATATTATTTTATTCACTATTATATAAATAACTTCATTTCAATCATTTCATTATCTTGATTCAGTCCTTACAAGGGAAACTTCGTTAGTCTTTTCCGGTTTATTTGCAACATATAGATTGTGAATTGATTGTGAATATTATACTGTACTCATTTATAATATTATTGCAAAAAAACTTATTATTATTATCAGTATTATACTATTTCACGTAATTACCCGAAAAATATTCCTAAAATTCGATTAGATGTCTATACAGGGTGTTTCATAATAAATGCGCAGGACTTCAGGATGTGATAGCTCGTCCAAAAATATAAAAAAAAATTCTATTAACTTACCCTCTAAAATGCACCACTTTCGAGATACAGGGTGTTGAAATTTAAAAAAAAAATCGTTTTTTGCGAATATCTCTGGAACCGTTTATCGCACGGAAAACAGATTTCGTCGACATTTTGTACTCATAATAAGCTATGTTTTGTGCGGATTTTTTATTTTTTCAAATTCATAATTGGTGAAAATTTTTAAGAGGTAGTGGATGTTTTTTTTTAACTTCTACGCCACTGGAAAAGTACAGTTTTATATGAACCGCCAATGTTTTCTACACAAAAAAGGTATTCTTGGTTATGAGCTCTAAAGTTGACCGTTTTCAAGAAAAATCAACTTTCATGTTGTTTAAATAATGTTTTTTCCTCGAAAAATTGCTGCTTGCATTGAAGCTAACGGCGGACATTTCCAACAATTCAACTGAGTATGATTGTTACTGTTTTTTTAATTTGCAATTAAGAAGTCAACGTTTGGTTTTGTTACTTGTTCTAACGTTTAAATAAATTTTGTATAATTAGGAAAAAAATTATTTTAAAAAATTTACCATGTTTTTCAACATGAAAGTTGATTTTTCTTGAAAATGGTTAACTTTAGAGCTTATGACCAAGAGTACCTTTTTTGTGTAGAAAACATTGGCGGTTCAGTGGCGGTTTCCAGTGGCGTAGAAGTTGGAGAAAAAAACACCCACTACCTCTTCAAAATCTTCACCAATTATGAATTTTAAAAAATAAAAAATCTGCACAAAACATAGCTTATTATGAGTAGAAAATGCATTCAAAATCTGTTTTTTGTCCGATAAACGGTTCCAGAGATATTCGCAAAATACTATATTTTTTTAAAATTTCAACACCCTGCATCTCGAAAATGTTGAATTTAAGAGGGTAAGTTAATAAAAACTTTTTTCATATTTTTGAACGAGCTATCACATTCGGAAGTCCTGCGCATTTATTATGAAACCCTGTATAATATAATATATAATATAATATCGTTGCTCACTGATCATTATTTTGAGCTGCGAAAAGAGTTGAGTTATTCTTCAAAAACACTTCAAAATATTATTGCAACGGAAACTACAAGAAGGCCAATAGTGAAATAACAGTATACAGATTTGGTTTCATCGAGATGCTCTGCAATCAAGAAGAAAATATAAAGCGTGTTCCGTTTCATGCATTCATCACTGTTGCAGACATAATCAAGCGTTCCGTTTCAACTAACATTGACGTTGGTGGGTTGAATCGGAACGATTTTTGCTTGCGTGATACATGCCGTTTCCCGTTAATGTTGACATTCATCACTTTATCAGTTAACCAAATTCTTATGGAACACAAACAAATTTGTTAAGCTAGTAAATAAATTAATATGGGTAGAACGAAAGTGTTAATGGCAAGAGTAGGAAAGCGAGCTTTGTGGAAATGAGAGTAGCTCAGATTCTGATACAAGTGATAGTTATGAGGATAATATCGTCTGTCCCACGCCAAAACCGAGAATATGCTTATTCCAGGGTTCTGACTTCAATATGCATAATACTAATTTTCTACCAAAATTTTCAATGCCAAACTCACGAAAGTACAATCAGGTTGTCTACTGTGAACGAGAGTGATTTCGCGAACGTGAAAACTCACCTAGGTTTTCAAAGCAAGAAGAACGAATATTCCTAAAACTCTTCTCATTCGAAATGACAAATTGCACATTCGTGGTTTTGGCATGAGACCGACGATGATGTTGAATGAATTGACGATTTTTCTTCCATTGTACGGTAAATCAGGTAAATGTGATAATGCACTATACTTGACATCAAATTTAAACTTTGAATTCGGTTTCTGACCTTTCTGTTTGAACGTGAAACCACAGACAAGAAACTCTTTGTTTTGACTTTTGAGTTTGACAGATCTAACTTGGATCGCAATTATCGCTGATAGACGAACTGGCAGTAGTTCACGCACTTTCGATGTCTCAAGGCCAAAGAGGAGAATATAAAAGTGGGAGTGTCAATGCGCTCCCAATGTAGGAAACGGAACGGTCATATGCGCATTATGTCCGGTCATATGCGCATTATGTCCTCAATGCATGAAACGGAACACGCCTATATTGAAAATGTGAGTCTGACATTTCATAAAAATGTCATTTTGAAAAGCAAAGTGAAATTAGTACAATACAAATAGACAAATGACGAGACATTAAAAAAGAAACAGTACAAATGCAGAAAACCAAGAAAAATGTGAAGGCTCCCAATTTATGCAAATTGATTATGAAGGAGAATCATGTTCATATTATTCATTTATTCACCCAAGATGGAAATGTTAAAATTAATATAATAATGAAGAAAAAGAAATATACGAATCTTTAACAATTCTAAAAAAAACCTACATTTATGTAATTTGATCGAAAAAAAGAACTTTTATTGTCAGAAAAAGATAAATACATAAGTCGCCTTGAAAAAGAAAACGAGAGATTACAATATAATTATGATTTAATCACTACAAATATTGTTGAAAAAGATACAATTATGGATAGTCTACATGGAATTAATAATAAAATTGAATGGTTAGAAAAAGTGTTTACAAAACCAAATATTACCATTCCCACTTATTCCCAAATAGTTAGCAGTCAGATGAAAGAAATAAAAAACCATCTACTTCCTGAAACTATTTTGATCAAACCGAAAACAAACCAAGATTCAATATCAACAAAAAAAAAGACTTTTTTAAAAATATTGATCTCGGCGAACTGAAAATTGCGGTGTTACAGTCATAAAAAAATATAAAATGGACGAATAGAAATAAATTGTAAAGAAAGAAATGATTTGAACAAAGTAAAAGATGAAATTAAAAACAAATTTGAAAATAATTATATAATTGGAGAAATAAAACTGCTAAACCCAAAAATCAAAATAGTTGGACCATTGTTTAAATAGAAGGAAGATAGTTAGTCAATGCCTGTGGAAAAGGTATTGGACGCAAAGCGAGTGTCATCTAGCGTGATTAGTTACAAACATGAATATTTGACGTCATTTTAATGCAAGTTTCTTTTAAAAAACCCTGATTTTAATGCTGTCCCATTGTTTCAATCAAGTTAGGACATGACTTGGAGGCCAGATCACTGAAGTTACGACATTACTTGGATGCGAGATCACTGTAGCCATCTACATGTCGCATCCATTTGAATCCAATATAAATCCCATAAGGTTGGCTAACTATCTTACTTTTATATAAACAATAGTTGGACTGAAACAAGAAACACCTCCTGATAAAGAAAATTTATGTGAAACAATAAGAAAACAAAACCAATTTATCAACGAAAATGATAAATTACAAGTGAATTTTATTACATAAATCAGTCATAAAAATTTTTATACTATTTATGCTGAAGTAAATGGAAGTTTGTTCAAAAAAATATATTTAAACAAATAATGGAAACTTATTCATCAGTTGGCAAAATTTGCACGTATATGGAAATAACAAAATCACCCAATGTTTCAAATGTTCTCGTTTTCATCACTCTTCAAACAATTGTAGGAATACTGAGATATGCTCACGATGCGGAAACAATCATGAAGAAACTAAGGGCGGGTTGTACAATACAAGTTCACCAATAGTTCAACTAAACCAAGTTCAGTTGTTAAGGAACTAGAAATTTTATTGGCTACTCCATAGCAACTGAAGCGAGTTTACTTGAACTGTTGGTGAACTTGTTCTGTACAACTCGCCCTAATTGTAAAACCACTGAACTGGACTTAGTCGGGGCTTGTTTTGCGAAAAGCCAAATCCTAGAAGCATTTCATGTAACAATTAGATAAATGACGTTAACCCCCTATTTCGACCCCGCTGAATCCGAAAATACCGTTTATCAGTCGAAATTCCAACCGGAAGTGGGATATTCAAGATGGCGTCCAAAATACCCCTAAAATCATATTATTTTCTAATTTTGGTCACCCATACGACTAAGGTGTCGATGTATATGTTTTCGGGGGTGTAGATCACGATAAGACACTTAAAAATTGATTTGGTGCATTAAAAGTTCATTGAGTAAATAATTAAATTTTGACGAAATGGACCAAAATTCCAAAATACTTGTGTTGTATATGCTTGCATACGTTTTCGAGGGCGCTTAATACGTTTATGAGCTCAAAAAGCATTTAAACATTGTCCAAGCCTTTATTTCTTACATTTTGAAAGAAAATTATTTACTATTAGTAGTCTTCTTCATCTTCTTCTACTCCATTCATGCACTTTGCCTTGCACTTGCACATCTTAGTGCTCGGCATCCTCGGCGGCTTCCTGCAGCCACACTGTTTCGTGCCGCAGAGTCCCTTGCAGCCACAAGCTCCAAATTCGGGACATGACTTGGTAATAGATGGCAAATTCATCAAGATTGGGACATATACCGTCCATCAACAATTTTCCAGCCGCAATTAATCGGGTCTGGTAAATCAGGATACTAATCATGGGCGTTAATCCACACTAGTACCTAAAAAGAAAACAGAATACAATTAAAATCCCTCGATTTTTTCTATTTTCTAGTTTTTTTTTCTTGTTATTTTACCTGGAAGTGGCACCGATGAATGTGTTGACGGAGAGCATCAGTGGTAGGTGGCAAAAAGCCTAGCATTCGCATTGTCCCAAAAATTGCAACACGGGCTGCGTCTGCCGTTGTAACAGTTTCTATGTGTCTTAGAAAAGGAACGCAACAAACCTTGTATAAAGCTTGCACCACAAACTATTCAACCAAACGGAGATCCTCGGGAGCCAAATCAGGAGTCTTTCCAAGCTGACTGAAGAGCTTACAGTAGTTTCCTTCTGTGTACTGCTTCCACCGTCCTGTTTTTGTGACTGACGCTAACTTAGATGTAGTATCACATCCGGCGAGTGCGTGGAAGGCCATCAGGTTTTTGATTTGTTGTGGTGTGAGCTTCTTACATAGTTCGTGAATTGGAATATACTTTCTGTCTCGGGAAGTACCACACATCACCCAGCATTCCTGCATTTCATTTTTTAGATGAATAATAAAATCACATCGGTGTCTCTAACAGAAACAACAACAGCCTCTCTTCCGGTTTTTACCGCATGGAGCACCATCCTGGTATCAGCCTCTTCATGGTTTGAAAATAAGTGTATCAGGTCTCTTTCTTTGGTTGACTCGGCATGCATCTCATCCTCAAAATCACCAGCCACAATGACTTCCAGACTGCCAAAGTCATAATTCATGACTTCTTCGCTCAGGTAGCGCGCGAGGTCGGCCTTTCTGACAGGGCGAGGAATTTGATCCAATTCTTAGGTAAGGGAACTCCCTCGTTCTTGATTACTCTTCGTACAGGAGCGAAGCCCTTTCCGCTGTTTTCAGAAAGATCGCGGTATCGATCAAATACCACGTGAACTTCATTATACTGGGAACTGTAGGCTTCAATTCTCTTGTTGAAAGCACATGCAATATCACTATTTCTCTATGTGAGTGTTCTTACCAGTGCTTGAACGAATGCCATCCCATCTATTATAAGAAAAGCAGAACTTTTGTTGCTTGCTATTGAACTCGGGGAGTCAATATTTTGAGTTATTTCCCTCACAAGAGAGGCCTTTTCAGCAGGTCCTGTCGTCATTCATAAGAGCCAGCGATATAGGGACATTGCACAGCTCATGTCTTAGAATAGAATTCAAGTTTACTATTCTACCTACATCATAAGCTACTACAAGAGTGTGGAGAAAGTCTCGGCCGTCCTTCTTCATTTCTGTGGGACCCGCGGCCGATTATTCTTTGTGAAGGTCTTGTAAAGTTGGTGACTTATTTTTTGGCACAGTTGCATGGTAAGTGTCTCATTATATTCTACACCACCGAAAACATAGACATCGACACCTCAGTCGTATGGCTGACCAAAAGTACAAAATAATTTGATTTTAGGGGTATTTTGGACGCCATCTTGAATATCCCACTTCCGGTTGGAATTTCGCCTTGATAAACGGTATTTTCAGATTCAGCGGGGTCGAAATAGGGGGTTAACGTCATTTATTCAATTGTTACATGAAATGCTTCTAGGATTGTAACGGAGAGCTTTTTTTTGGAATTTAGCCCCGACTAACTGTGTAAATTGTACTTTTTCGAACTTGAATTTAAAAACAAATCACTCCACAAAACATTCAGCACATGAAAAAAATTGTGCAGTTATGAAATGTTATCAAAATAAATACCAATCCCAAGTAGATTATGGCTCTATATAATTCTCAAATTAAACAACTATCAATATCATACTTAAACATAAGAAGTTTGAGAAATAAATTAACAGATGTTGAACTGTAAATGAAAAAAGAAGATGTTGACTTTTTAACTCTTACTGAAACATGGCTTTATCCGAATGAAATACAATTCATAAAAATCCCAGGATATTTGGAAATTCATGAATGCAGAAAAACTAGACGTGGAGGTGGAGTATCTATATTTATTAAAGAAGATTTGAAGTTTGACATCCTCGAAAAGAAAACGATAGAAAATGGCAATACATTATCATCGAAATAGTTTCTTTGAATCCAAAACCCAAAAACCGATGTAAACTATTTAGAATTTTTCAAAATTATCAATCTGATTACAGGAATTCATAAAAACCTTATAATATTAGGTGACATGAATTTAAATTTATCACAAAAAAATTGTGTTGTCGATGAATACAAAAGTATTTATAAAACGAATGTTTACAAAATACTAAATATAATTGATGAACATCATTATACTAGACAAAATCATAACAACAAAAAATCTATAATAGATCATATCGTTACAAATTTTCAATTAAAAAGTAAAAAATATCAGATTGAATATACAGATTACAATCTTTCCGATCAAAAAGCTATAAATATAAAAAATGAAAAAATAATAAAAAACAAACCAAGGATGATAAAAAAAGTCATAAAAATTCTAGACAAAGATAAATTTCGTGAATGTATTTCAAAACAACTGAACTCTTTCACTGATATACCTACCAACATTTGAAGAACTTGCAATCTGTATAACAGAATGCAAAGAAAAATCCAGTGAAACCAAAAACTTCAGATCACGAGAAAACAATAACTGGACAACTGAATCTGTATTAGATAAAATGAAAATTCGAGACAAACTATACAAACAATTGAAAAAATATCCAAATAATGATGCCTTGAAAAAATTATACAAAAACAAGAACTTAATTAACAATTTGAAAAAGCTGATAAAAACCTAAAAAAAAAATGGATTGTTATCAATAGTAATATAGGAAAAACGAAAAAGAATCAATCTATAAATCAAATTAAAAGTAAATCTGGCACACTCATAACTTCTAGCAAAGACATATGTAATGAATTTGTCAAATTTTTCTCAGAAATTGGATTAACTTTATCAAAAAAATTCAAAACTAAACCAATAATGTCATCACTCTGTAGTAAATCGATGTTTTTTAAACCATGTTCAGAACAAGAAATTCATGATATTATAATATTACTCAAATCCAGGTAAAGATTTAATAACTTCAAAAAATTTTAAAGATATATTTGATCTCATTAGCCAACCTCTATCTCTTATTATAAATAAATGTATTGAAGGAGGTTTCTTTCCAAATTACCTCAAAAGAACCATATTAAAACCAATTTATAAGGGAGGAGAAAAGGATAATGTTTCTAACTATCGCCCAATAGCTCTTTTAAATGTTTTTTCCAAAATTTTTGAGAGAGTATTGAAAGAACAGTTGATAAATTTCATTGATGATAATTCTGGTTTTGACAAATTTCAATATGCTTTCATGCCAAATTCTAATACCCAATCAGCAGTAACTGATTTTTGAAACTTTAGATGAAAGTAAATATGGCGTTGCTATTTTTTTAGATATAAATAAGGCATTTGATACAGTAAATCATACAATATTGCTAAACATTTTGAATAATTTAGGAGTGAGAGGACACTCTTATAAACTTTTTGATAATTATTTTGAAAATCGCAATTAATATGTTGTTATTGATGAAAATAAAAGTATTGAAAAACAATAATTAAAATTTAAAAAAAAGTATAACCAAATTAAAATTGATAGGTAAACATTTTTCTTTTGCAGATGATACTGTACTTTATTATTCGGCAAAAGATACAAAAATATATTTGATTGTTTGAAAAGTGGATAGATGAGATGAATCTAACTATAAATTTAGAAAAAACTCTTTACATGATTTTCAAACAAAAAAATACAGACTAAATAAAATTAAAAGTAAAAATAAAGAATAAAATATTAAATGAAATTGAAGAACATAAATATTTAGGCCTGACGATTGATAAGAATTTAAATTTTTCCTTCAATTGGAGCAATAAGAAGAATTGATTTTCTAAACATTAAAATAGAAAATCTCATTTATAATGCCCATATTGTCTCGCATATTAGATATTTAATAACAATATGGTCATCTTGTAGCAAAAACCAAAAAAGTATTATTTATCGTTTGATGAATAAAGCACTAAAAGTGATACTCCTTCTTCAGAATTATAAAACGATATTAAAACTTTTACATTTGATAAACTAATTAAATTTGAAAGAGCAAAATTTGCATATTAACTAACAAATAATATACAAAAAAGTAATAGCCATTTCAAAATAAAATCAAAATTACATGATTATAAAATCAGAAAGGAAAATAACTTCCATTAAAGTAACATTCATTCAAATAAAGACAAGAAAAATCCAATATCTAGTTCTATAAAACCTAACAACAAATTATCAGATGATATAAAAAAATCAAATTCCATAAATATTTTCTTGAAAAAACTCAAAGAAAATCTGCTATCATACTGATGATCATCAATCTATAAATATCCAAAATTGTTAAATTTGTTATTTTTTCATTAGTTTAGAAAATTCTGAAACTCATTTATATTGATTAGTATTCAATGTATTATCTTATTCCTTATACCAGAACTTGCTCTGTATGGAAAATGTATTTTCAATAAATAAATAAATAAAATTTCGACTTCGAGTTAGGAAAAACTGTCAACAATTGGATTTGCGCGACGTTTATTTGTTTTGACACCAATTCTTGATGAGTCGATGATAACATTTTAGGTGCCGAAGACGCTTCGAAAAATCAGGAACAAAGGACTGCTTATGGAAAGGGAAATCAAGAATGCAATAAAACAAAGGAAAACAAACATGCAGGTGAATCTTCAGAAGATATATGTTCTAAAATAACACAGAAACAAAGTACAGGGAAGAAAGCAAAGATAGAAGATAGCAAAAATATATGTCCGAAGCAGGACACACAGAGTAAGAAGAATTATATCATTCATAAAATTATCTTGGCGTATCAAATCTAACAGTGAATGATTCGATATGTGCGAAATTAGAAGACCTTTGTCCAATTTTTATAAGATATCCATTCGACTCAAAAATGATATGTATTCCAATCAATAGGGTTATCAACCTCAACTTAAATTGCTCCGCCGATAATTATTTTAAATTGTAGAACACAATGTGCACATTACTTCTGAGAAAAATTATCACCTCCAGGGGGGGTAGAACCCCCCTAAAAAACGCGTTAAAATTAATTTTTGAGGTAATTTCGAAATATCTCAAAAAATTTACTTTAAATCAATAAAATAACTTGATAGTCAGAAAGAGCACAAATTTTTACAAAAAAACTGTCCCTACCAAAATTTTGAGAAATCGCACAGTATTCTTAAAAGTGTTGCGCCGGCTCCCGCCAACGTGCATTTTTTCAACCAGCGCGTGATAGAGCAAGATCCCAGAGCCGTCAGACGTTACTTAAGGCCGCCGTACATTATGCTAAATCCTGGCAAGTTCAATGCAATGCAATTTCGAATAATTCACAGCGCATGCGTCAATCGTATTTTACTGCAAGTTTCATGCTAGTTAAATGATATTTCCAAAATAGAACCAGTCCTATTTGGCGGAAATTTTTGTGAAATTTCAAAGCAATCTAAGTTATATTTTTAGTAATATTCGCCATACCAACTTAATGAAAAATTAGTTGTTTTTGTAGCATAACCTAAAAATAAATTTGAAGATAGATTTTACTGTGTTGTTTGTTAGTTGTTTGGTACTAAAACGCTGCAATGAACAAGAAAAAACAAAAATCAGAAAGGTAGGTAAGTCAGGTGATGTGTATTATCAGTGAAGTGAATAGCTATATAAGCAGTCAATCGATGATATCATTAGTTATATTTTTGGAATTATAGAATTCCCAGACTAGCACAATGTCAAGACACTCAACCATCAATGTTTAATTTTCAGTAACAGACAATTTTGGACTGCCGATGAAACAGAACAGTTGATATTACTATATGAGAATTGGCCCTGCCTATATGATGTGAAAGCAAAAGAATATCACAACAAAATAAGAAGAACAGCCCTCAACACAATTTACAACAACTTGTGTGAGCTCTTTCCTCACAAAAAGTTCATTGTGGAACTTATCCAAAAGAAGATACATGGATTACGTGCACAATTTACAAATGAAATGAATAAAATAAAAAAATCGGAAGCATCTGGATCTTCAACAGATAATATTTATAAACCAACTCTCTGGTGCTTTGACATGCTGCATTTTTTGAATACTTACTCCACAATTGTTCAAGGAGACTCTAATTTACAAGTGAGTTATTGCAGTATACATTTTTTTAAGTTGACATTTCAGAAGCTACTTATGAGTATTTTTGTTATAGTTTACTGAGAAACGAGGAGATCAAGAAGAAGTTACACAAGTATCTTCAATAGAAGAAGCTGTACCAGACAATTCACAGGAGGATACAGAAGAAGCTACCGAGGTATGTGAAGAAGATATACAGGAAAGTTTACAAGAAATTCTACAGGAACATGCAGAATATATAGAATTGGTATATGAAGATGACATACCAAATTCAAGGAAGAAAGTGCCATCTATAGTAGTAGCATCAAGTTCCCAAAGTTCAGATGAACAGAAAAGAAAATTGAATCAAGAATTTACACCCTCGTCTGCCCCGAAAAAACAACGAAAACTAAGAGACCATGATATTCTAAATATCATTGATAAAAGTTCAGAAGCTCTCTCTTCATTATGTGGAAAAAAAGATGAAGAGAATCAGATGAAAAGAATGGAAAATTCATTTACAGAGTGAGTTATAGATATACATTACTGGCAAAGGTTATTCTGTCCTATTCGTTCATCCTTGTTCAAGAATTTCCTTTGTCAGATAAGTAAATAACACTGTGGTTACATATTGAGTAATTAACACTGTTTCAGCTACTTGGCGTTTGAAATGGAAAAAATTAAAAGTGAATCAGTATTAGATACATTCAAGGAAAACGTGCTTGCAGAACTTTTTATGGCAAAGAGAGCTATTAGGCAAAAAACACAAGACAATACAATTTGAAATGTTTTTTGTAAGTACTGTAATAAAATCAGTATGTATATTTGTAAGAAATAAAATAATAGATTTCATCACTTTGTTTATTAATAAATAACTAATTTTACAATAATTGCCTACATGAAATAGTAAATAATTTTCAAATCCTGTCATTCTGCCAAGGAACTCTTCCAACACCATTAACATACTCTATGAACTCCAACCTTGTTGCAATTGCTGATTTGGAGGAACGGTTGCCTGCTTGAGAATTTAATCCATGTAAAGTATATTGTCTATCAATTTCACTTTCAGGATCCATACCTGTATATTGGGTTTTAAGTTCTTTTCCTAAAAAATTATGTAGTGCACAACATGCTTGTGTAATGACTTTGACTCTGTCAGGAACTAGAAGATTTATATTAAGAAGTACTCTGAATCTAGTGGCTAGTATGCCAAAAGCATTTTCCACCACGCGACGGGCCCTGCTCAGTCTGTAATTGAAAATACGCTTTTCCCTGCTCATGTTTTTGAAAGGAAAAGGTTTCAATATGTGAGTTGATAAGGGGAATGCTGCATCAGCAACAATGACATAGGGCACTTTTTTTGATCTGTGAGGAAGTGCTGTGTCTTCAGGGATGTTTAATGTATTTTTGCTATTGCTCTGTATATGTCACTTTCTCGGAATACACCACCATCTGAAATTCTACCATTCATACCAACATTGATATATGTGAAGTTGTGTTTGCATCAACTACAGCAAGTAGCACAATACTGTGTTGTTTCTTGTAATTGAAATAGGCAGAGCCTTCATCTGTTGGAGCACGAATGGTTTGCCATCCATTGCTCCAATAATCTTTGGCAAATTCCACATTTCTTCAAATTCCTTTGCAATATTAAGCCATTCTGCTGCTGTTTGTCGTACCTAGCAAGAAAATTATAAATATACACATACTTTACTCATGGAATTACAAATAATAAAGTACTACTTACTTTCAAATATTCTGGTTTCAATTCATCATAAATTGCTGAACAAATATCTCTTACAAACAGTGATATAGCAGTCTCTGATACTCTGTAGTTGAACATCAAAGACCTAAATGTTTCACCTGTAGCCAGGTATCTTAGTGTTATTATTAATTTGTCTTTAGCCGGTATACATTGTCGGAAACTTGTGTCTTGTTTCTCAATTCTGTTTCTGATTTTATTCAACAATTTGTGGAACATCTCCTCATCCATTCTCAAATAATTGCGAAAACATTGAGAATCATTTGCAGAGAGAAATTCTTCCGGCAAAGAGAGGTTACCATACACAGTTTTCATCCATGGTTTAATCCACCATCTCCTAGGCTTCCTTTTGCTTTTTCTATGATACAATAAAATAGCATTGAGTAAAACACTGGTTGCAACGACTGCTGCTGTTTTTCTAGACATGTTTGAACGAAATATTATTGTAATCAAATATAAAAACCAATTCAAAATAACATCCATGAACTATTTTTCTTTTTGTTTGCAGTCAAAATACCTAAATATATCAGTTATTTTGTTAAAGTTGGTCATGTGACTACTTTCCACAGAACACTTGCACAGTGTAAGTGTTCTGTGCTACTTTCATAAAAATGTAAACAGAAATTGCATAATGTACGGCGACATGCAAGAAATGGAAAAAATTGCGAATGAATTTCATTGCCTTGAACTTGCCAGGAAATTGCTCAATGTACGGCAGCCTTTATTTTTAAACGAACGAAATGTGTACGATTCAGAAGTGTTAGTATGTACTATGTTCGCATGCCTACCTGCTAGCTTATCCATATGACCAGTGTTCAGATATTAGGGAATCAAGGTGCGTAAAAACACTACTCACTTAGTTGAATTGCCAGTCTACACAATTATTTCTATAACCCATGGTGGATCAGTGGACAGAGTATCTAGCTACCACCCCGGAGCTCCGAGTTCAAATCTCGTCTGCAACAATTTTTTTTCTTTTTTTTAAACCCAGCAGACGCATCACACTAGGGTTAGCCATCTCAGTTGGAAACGGCTTCGACTCTGGGAGGATTTTTGTTAAAAAAGAAATTTAAAAGAAAACAGAATTTTGGTAAATAAAAGATTTCGTTAAGATTTCCTCTTCAGTAAAGTCCCAGGGACTTCAGACATAACTTATTTTTGAAAAGATGAAGACTTAGGTCCTGAGTGGTGTCTCATGTACTTTTAATACCTGCGTGCTTGTGGAGTTCGCTCTGTGACACCTGGGCAGGTACCAGGTGAGAAAGGTAAAAATATGAGTTACTTAACTTAAATTTGTGTGGCTGATTTTCATGTATAATTTGTTGAATATCACTCTGAAGTAATTTGTGGAGCTTTGAATCGTTTGACCAAAGTTCTGGTCTAAGGAAAGCGTCTGACACTTTTGAAATTACTTAAGACTGCTATTCTACAAAATATATATATATATATATATATATATATATATATATATATATATGTTCGGAAAGGTTTCCGCGGTCAGAAATATGTACATTACTAAGTTCATGGGTTGAACCGCGTTGAGAGTTTATAACTCGACGTTTCGGCTCCTGCTTTGGAGCCATTTTCAAGAGTGTGACTGCGAGGCCTCTATCTGCCTACTCCTCGAGTCGTGGTCTTGAGAGATATCAAGGTCTCAACCTGCCTACTCCTTGATCTCCTTGATCTCATGAATGAAAAGCCAGTTTGCAGGAAAAACCCTGCTCTTATTGAAAATATTCATACAAATTTGGTTACTTGTACAAATTTTAAATGCAATCCAGTCAATCTTTTAAGTACTTAAAATAGAGTTTTCTCGGCATTTGATCGCATTATTGTTCTTTGGAAAGAAAAATAAAATCAGTCCTTGATGGAATATGGGGATTCGAGACCGAGGTAGACAGTGCACCAAAGGAAACTGTCCCGAAGTGTACCTGCTTTAAACTCGTTGAGATTCTTAAAACCTGAAAAATATCGGCTTTGGACCTTGTCAATGCGGCAGCTAGCGCGTCGCTGTAAGGTTTCCTCTAACCAACGCGGGAATGCGGAAGCGGGAGCGGGAACGAGATGAATGCCCTGGCTACTAATTCTGTAGTGGGACAAACAGATGTAATTATTCGTATTCCGAAATGCATACAAGCAACGAAAAATATATGGTTTGCTACGTGTACTGTTTTTCTAGCAAGTTGCACGGTTCTAAAGTACCGTTCCCGCTCCCGCTCCCGCGTTCCCGCTTTGGTTTGACGGGACCTGTATAGTATACAGCGGCGCGGTTCTGTCGGTGCTCAGTGGGCAGCAGTCAACGTTGCTCTATGTAAACGTCAGATAATATAAAAGTTCCTGTGCAGAAAACACTGGATACTGGGATAACATCGATAGTCGGAGACGAGGAAACATCTCTTAGTGCTTTGTCACTGTTATTAATTGAAAATGGTGGTATTATTTTTTAAATATTTGTTTCATGTTCAACTCAGCTCTGTTTCAAAATATCGCAATGTCAGATATGACTTACATTTCCAAAATTCCAAAGGTCCACCTAGGAATTCAGGAGAAATTGCCAGTTTGTTATTAACATTTTATTGAATGGAACTTGCTTAAAATGCATAAATGCTTAGGATTTTATATACTTATTCAAAAATTTACCTGCATAAAATAAATGTTTGCCTAGTTGACCAAGTTTTTTCTATTTAATGGAAAGTGCCCTGAAAAGCCGCACCGGATTCAATTTTAAAAATGGTTTTTTGTAACTGCACGACCAGCTGCATCAGAGACTCCAGCACGTGCAAAAAGGGTGGTCTAAAATGTACCAATGTTTGTAATAGATGTACCACAGATATCTGTAGAAACTTGGCAGTGATTGTTCCGGATTGTGGAGATGAAGACGAGGAGATTGAAGATGAAGTAGATGATGAGTTGTATGAGTGAATAAATATATTTTTCATTTAATATATTTTCCTATACATTTCTTGATTGGAATTACTTGTGGATTCATTTCTCCATATCCTGTCTCGATATCATTGAAAAACACTCTCATATTTCGTTACCTCCGGTCCGCGTTTGATTTATTCGAATTTGCGAATAATTTTCATAACAATACTTCTAAATCTCAATAACGACAGTCCTCAACGATTATTTACCCACATTTATATCTAAGATTAGTAGTTTGAGAGTTTTTTCAAATATTCTCCCCTTTCCCTCTCAACCCAATGTTTCCGCAATGCGGGGGATATGCCCCGAATGCGGGTGCGGAAAAATCGTTTCTAATAATTTTTACCCATTATTTTTACAAATTTTCGCTCAGTTTCATTACTCAGGACTGACAATTTTACATATTCATAGCAAATGCCCCAAAAAACACGATATCGGGAAGGAGTTGATGCCCCGAGAGGGGGTTTAATTGTTGAAAATAATTCGCCCCATTATTAATACCGATTTTCAATCATATGTATTGCCCAGAGCTTAAATGTCAAGAAAATACCTTCCAGAAAAAGTTTTTACGATTTTGGGGGGGTTGAACCGCCCCAGGGGGTGATAACATTATTGCAAATTATTCAACCCTCCGTGACGACCGAATTGCAAAAAAGAAATCAGAGGAGCAATTTAAGTTGAACTTTTATGAGAAAGATTGCTCTGTTTATTGGCCTAATGACCAAATACTCCAATTAAATTGAATTTTTGGGTTTATGAGAAGTTTTGTGCTCATATCTCCGCAGCCGTTGGACATAATCCCATCAAACCTGGTATCACTGGATTTGTAATGACGATCCCTAACTAAATATCGAAAAATACACTGGGTGTATATCACTAAAGTAATTTTTTCTCGAATGCGGATAACCCTATATATTCAGGGTGGGGTTCAAAAATTGTCCAATCGGAAAAGAAAATCGACGTGTTTATATTCTGAAATAATGAATTTATTCCATACATTTGCATCGTACTGTATATTAGTCACAGTCAAAGTCAAAATATATGCTTTATTGTCGGAAGTTAATGAAAAACTTATTGACAAAGCTTCATTGTATTGAAGATAATGTTGAAAAATGTATGGAAATTAAATACCAAATTATGTATTCTCAAAACAGTAAAAAAAATTGAAAAGAATGCAATGAAATATATCTTTTGTTAAGACCATCGTGTACAAACTATAAATCTTTATAAACCCCAAAGACTTTTGATATTAGCTCCTTATGAAAATACAGTCTATCTTCCTCTATTAGTGTTTTTTGTCAAAAATAAATTGTATCATTCAGCCAGGCCGAGTTTGACAACAGGTCGAGTGCAATAAATAATTTTTGCACGAGTTGGATACCATATTTTTTCTACGTTTTTGCAAAAACCCTAAAACTGTTTAATTTATGTGGTACTTAAGTGCAAGGAAGACATTCTTTGTTCAAATCTGGCTGCTAAAAGTAATATAATATTCAATGAAACACGTTTTGTTTATATTAAATTGCATTATCTAGTAATATTGTATCCTAGTATGTAATGAATATGATAATAATAATTCAATTTATTCATAATATCCCAAGAAACAGATTTGTTCATGGTAGAGATACAAAATAATGATAATAATAATAATGTCTTACAAATCTACAGAAAACATATTTTACAATTGACATAAATACAATTCATAATCAACTTAATAAAAAGAAAAAGTTATCCATGTCAATTTAAAATAGTTGGATGGAAAAATAAAATAAATCATGATGTTTTCTCGAAGCAATTCAGTTTCGTTCAGAAATGAATCGACAGACTTATCGCGAACATTCAATCACTTGTGGTATTAATGTTGAAAATGGGCTAAATATTGGGGTCGATTTGACTTTTATGTTTGTCATGATGACAGAAAGCTGTAGCAGATTGACAGATGAGTGCAATAAAGACTTTATTGCACTCAGTGCAATGAAGAACCAGTTTTTCCACTAAATACAGTTCAATACATTTTTATTTTTTGCATGAACATATAAAAATATATTTGTCATATAAATTAGGAACATTATTTAGCTGGTACAAGTTGCATAATGATAAGGATGATGAGGATTTCAGATTTGCTCATTGGCTGATTCTCTGAGGACAGCACAGTTGCATAAGTTTGGGCATTAGAATTGATTTTAGTCTTCATTGACACACCGGAAGTTTCCACTGTCTTGTTCGTCAGTACGTTAATAAGCTCAATGTTACTCTCACGAAGCATAGTTACTTCATTTCTCGTAACACATTTCATCATCTCAAACTCCTTTAAAGAAGCCAGAGAATCATTGGAATATTTCTGGATTTTATCAATTTTTTTACCAGAAATTATCATGTCATTAGGAATGCCGGCATAGCTATACAGTCCTGACGAAATAATTTCAAAATTATTTGTCAGGTGACAGTGACAGGTGACAGTGAGTGACAGAATAGCGATCTACATTTATCATCACATTTGATCTTCTTGTTGGCATTGTAGACTGAGAGCAGTGTCTTGCACTTAAAAGAATTCGTATTGAGTCTCGAATGGATTGTGGTCGACCCTGTATAATTGCCGCATGCGCATAGAACGGTTGTAGTCTACTGACTATGGAAAATGTCTCTATTGTTGAAAAAAGATTGATTGGGTTTTTCTGTCCCACTTTATTCACCAATGTATGCAGTTTTGCTAAATCTCGCGCTTACATCATAACGTGAAACTATAACAGCTATTTGCACCGGTTCTCCTCAATAACAAACTCAGCTAAGTGGATGATCAGGTTAAGATACACCTTAAGATAAAGGTGGTTTGACCCGTTGACTCCTGACCTGAATCTTACCTGAGTATTGGAAATGTTTGGCAACAGAGCAAAAATGATCACGTAACCCAAGGAGACTAAAATTTAACAAGGAGTGTTTGATTCCCAAAAGACAATAGGGACACTAGTAGAAACAGATGAAAGAACATTTGTGACGAAATGTGACGTAGTAGGACGTGTCATGGCCGCCGTTCTCTATAGACAGTGACGGACTAGCTCTTGGTATATGAGAGTTACTGCTGACAGTTTTGGTGCTTGGTTCGAGTACGTCACTATGACCCGTTGATGCTACAAGTTTCTGATTAGCTAGAGCTTATTAAACCCTCCTTGTTAAATTTTATTCTCCTTGCACGTAACCAACGACGAGACGTTAAACAACGCAAAGTTTAAAAAAATATGCACATTGCGCAAGCGCTGTCAGTTCTGTCTAATTTGAAAATGTGTCTCTACTGGGAAAACTAGCCGCAATATCGTCAAGAGAGCTACGTGTACATTAGTTGAAATGAATAGTTTATTAGCCACCCTAACCTGACCTGACTTACCCTAGGTAAACAGAAAAGTATCCATCCAAAATGTTTACGACATAACAATTTTGGATGAATAAGAAAAATTGAAAAGACTCCATTCCATTCTTCCAGTACAAAGCAACAGAATATTTTTAAGTTCCTAAGTAATATTTGTATTAAATAATAGGTACAGTGTTGTATCTGAAAAGTATTTTCAAACTTTTACATCATAGGGATATTCAATATCAGCCTCAATCAGGTTTAGTATATCTTGGGTATGGAAAAGTACAATCAGGACAGCAAAATCCAGAAAAAGTGCTCGAAATACTTTGAACATCAAGAAAATAGGAAAAGATTTCGTGTTGGAAAAGTGAGGTTAAGTAGTTAAGTGGAACCTAAGCCTGGAGAACCTGAGGCTTATCTTGACTGAGGCTTATGTTGTCCTTAAATAGCGGTGCAAATCAAAATCGTTATGTAAGGTCCACTCAAGTGGTAAGGTAACCTTAAGTTGAACCGGTGCAAATAACTGTAATTGATAGATAAATAGGTAATTAACCAACTCGAACTAGAAATGTGAGGAAATTAAGATTTTCTACGAAATAATTTACACTTTATCATTGATAATTATTGATAACTAAGAAGGAATCACGTCCGCACACTATCACAACTCGAATACTCGGTGCTATTATGGTGGACCATTGCATCTTGAATAATATTAGTTCATTATGTAGGGGCGTGGCGCAGTGGTTAGAGCGTCCGACTCTGGGTCGAAAGGTCCGGAGTTCGAGCCCCAGTCGCGGCTGGGATTTTTTTATTTAATTTGACCGATCGAATTATTCAAATCTCATGGCTGGACTGGGGTGAGTCCTGCACGATTTAATAATAACGTTTATTCATAATTCAATGCTACATGTATAAAATAAAGGTATACCCATTTCTTAATTTCAAGAAACAACTTTAAAATTATGAAAGGGTATTTAGTCAATTCTTAATCTATGATGGAATAGCATGATCAGTCAAACAGTTTCAAACTGGTATGAGACTGATCATCTATTTGTATTAGTATTTACATATATTTTTTAAATGAAACATTCAGAAATACAAAGAAACAAAAAACACCAAAACAAAGAAGGAATCCTAATAAAGTCCATTTCTTTTTTCGAGAAAACATTTTTTTATTTTGATTTTAAATTCAGTGATATTTCTACAATTTTTTAAGTCTTCGGGTATTTCATTTACCTACATGCAGGCGGAACTAAAACAAAAACGTGTAATTAGAGATACCTCAAACGCATTGACCATGCAAGAAGAGAGATTCAGAGGAATATACAGGGTGCCCGTATTTCGAGCTCCACCATGGGGATCTCAGTTATTATAAGAGATACGAGGTCGATTAAATTAGGGCAAAGTTGGGCGTTTTCATGCTGAACAATGATCTGAAAGAAAAATTGATGTGTCATTTTTAGTTTTTAAATTATTGGAAATAACGGAAAATTGTAATTTTCGATTTTATTTTTTCAAGCGTAAACCAAAAGAACTAGACGTTCTTAACTAGAACGTTCTTTAGGCACTCTTTTACAAGGAATCTAAATCTATCACCGTATTTTCCAAGGCGTTCTTGATGCCAGAGTTTCAACAATCAACTTTGGTTTTTTTTGTGAGCGCCATATTGGACTTTTGCCTTTTCAAATAGTATTTTTTTCTGATTACAACGATGTATCACACAGTATGTTCGAATCTTACATGCTGATCAAAATTAGGAAAAAATCGTTTTCGCGAAGAGTGCTTTGGAAAGAACGCCAACAATTTTGTTTAACAAACTACATCGATAGTTCAATTGATTTTGGATCTGGAACGTTCACATTTCCATCAAGCTTACCTAATTAAAAACTAAGATTTTGATTTAGGAACGACATGATAAGTTAGAAGTTTATTCTTCGCAAAACGAAACAAAGTTATAAAAGATGCTCGAATACTCCACCTTCGACTTCTAAACACAATTCTACTAGTTTCCTCAGATTCTGAATAGCTCGCGTTAGTCCTAATAGTGGTGATTATGGTTCTTCTCAGTTCATCAGTATCGATGGGTACGGTTTTAAAAACCAAATCTTTCATAGTTCCCCATAAATAATAATCCAGCGGAGAAACATCAGGTGACAGCGCTGGCCAACGTATGTCTCCGTTATTCGAAATCACCTTACCGGGAAACATTTCTGACACTCAGCAACTCTTCAAGCGTTATGCGGCGGTGCGCCGTCTTGCTGGAACCAGAGGGTATTCAGCCGGTTGAGACGAATGTTGTTGTCAACGTAATCCGTAAGGAAGGACCTCAAAAAATTTATCGGCATTCAGATTTTCTTCATAAATGTATCGGCCGATTATTGTGTCGTCCAATAAACCGACCCATACATTTACGCCGAAGCGTACTTACGGCCGTCGTTCTTGATGTCCTTGTGGATTCTCAATGGACCAAATGTGTTCATTGTGTCGATTGAACATGACCATGTTTGTGAATTTGCATTCATCCGTGAATATTACATTACGTGAATAATTTGGATTTTGCTCCAACTGGTTCATTACGAATCTACAAAAATCTACCCGTCGACTAGCATCTCCGGGGTGAAGAATTTGGGTGATGTGAATTTTGAATGGACGATATTTGTTTGTTGTTGTTTCTTTAGTATCCTTCACACCACTTGATGCGATATGCCAAGATTTGTTGCAACTTCCTGTGTGGAAACGGACCGATTATCTTGAACCTGAAGGAGAAAGATTCAAATCCTAGGTGATTTATTTTCTATTTCACTCACCGCTTGCAAAACTGCTTTCTCATTTACATTCTCTCTATAGTTGTACCTTCGTCTGGGCTTTTAGGTGCGTACAGACATATAACAAAACTTCGTATCGTATCACCGACGCGCAACAATTGTTTGATACGCATCGAAGATACGGTGTGTCAGCAATATATCGTATCAATACATCGTCGCGTATCTCATAAACGGAACAGGATGAAGTTTTGTCTTCACTGAAACAGAACCTTCGTATTTCTTTTGTGTGCAATTTACAAACAAAATTAAGGTTGCTGCATGAAAAAATTCGTAAAAAAATGGAAAAAAACGACGCGCAGAAAGACGCTGGTGGCAGACCCAGTTGTACAATAGTGTGCACAGTGGAAATCATTTTAAATTTTCAGGCAACAAGTGGTCTTTACGAAAATTTCACCAGAATGTCCCCTACAGACTTCGAGTACTTGATTAATTTTTTTTTGCATTCATCTACTGCTGTCCGAAACTCTACAGCAAGTTCGTCCCAACCATCATGCTTCTTCATTTTATTGTTATATTTGGGATCTTTTGTATCCCACAAAATAGGGTAGCACAATAGGCCGAATACTCACCAAGGTTCAGAGGTTGGCCTGTTTGGTAATAACGGGCGCAATGAGAACGACTCCAGCCGCAGTGTTGGAGGTACTGCTGAGGCTGCCACCGCTTCCAGTCTGGATCAAGAAGGGGGCAATGGCAGCCCATTTGAGGATGCAGGACTCGGGAGTCTGGGTGAACGAAGGAGCGATGATAGGTCATGCGGAAATCGCGAAGTGGGCGGAACAGGAGATCCCTATCTCTGCCCTCAGAGTGAAAAGCGCACAAGACAGACTGCGATGGAATAGAGAGTTTACTCTTACTATTCCGAGCAGAGAACAATGGGAAGGAAACACGGTGGAGTTCAGCACAAGAAGCCTAATATGTTATACGGACGGTTCGCGTCTAACTGACAAACAGGCTTCGGGTGCCGTAATCTACCTGGAGGGAAGAGAAGTACGAGAGAGCTACGCTTTGGGTAGATATACAACAGTTTTTCAAGCTGAAGTGTTCGCCATCCTATCCGTAGCTACGAGAGAAGAGGTGAAAGATGGATCCGAACAGAGAATTTATATCTGTTCGGATAGTCAGGCAGCGCTCAGAGCCGTCTGACATCCTAAACCAAGCTCAGCGCTTGTATAGGAATCGAGAAGCTAGCTGAAACGACGGAAGTTCAGCTGGTATGGGTACCGGGACACAGAGGGGTGCGCGGAAACGAGGTGGCAGACGGACTTGCCAGATCCGGATCTGCAACGCCGTTCTGTGGACCAGAGCCTGTACTAGGCATCGCAAGGAGCCAAACTTCTTCAGCCCTCGACGAGTGGGCAGAAGAAGAGCTGAATAAACTTTGGAGGGATAACACCGGCTGCAGGCAGTCGAAAGACTTCGTGGCCGGCTCCAATAAGTCAAGGACGACATGGCTCTTAGGCAGAAATCGCCAAGCACTACGCCTCCTTATAGGAACACTAACAGGACATAACAAGTTAGGCAGACACCTATCACTCATAGGTATAGAAGACAGTCCCACTTGCCGAAAATGCGAAGAAGACGAAGAAACTTCATCTCACTTCCTCGGCGAGTGTGAGGCATACGGGAGGCTAAGATTTGGAACCTTCGGAGTTGACAAACTCCAACAAGAGGAACTAATCGACTTGGAGTGGTCGGACATACTGACCTTCATTAGGAGGTCACAAAGGTTCGAAAAGGAAAACTAAGAGGATGAATGTAGATAAGTGGAGAACAGGGGATTGCAAAAAGGGTCCATGAGGGCCTACTTGCCTGGCTGCGGTCGCGGCCTCCCCAAAGAACTACTACTACTACTACCATCCCACAAAATATCTTTATTACGATAACTATTCATGAAGTCAATGGTAGATTCTTCCGTCTACTCCATAATATAGCAATGTCATCAAATGAATTAATAAAACGAAAAAGAAATCGCAACTGTGCAACGCAGATCGGTCCAAACATGTGAACAATTCATTTCTTTGATGCGGCATCAAAAACCGACAACCGATGGGACGCATCGATGTTACGCTGTTATGCAGTACCGTCCAGACTCGTTACGCGACGGCGTTACAATACGAAGTTTTGTTATATGTCTGTACGCACCTTTATTACAAACGAACCATAATCCGCTAAATTTCTATGGAGCAATAGAAAATAATTTTGTGCTGGTTGCTCTCTCTCTCTGGATACCGCTGGAGATACGTTTCGGACGTAATTTGCGCATTTCGATGCAAGGCGTAATATATCTGAAGCATATCACGCTTTTCTTCATTTGAAAATGGCATTAGAACTTGAAATAATACATTTAACTGAACTGTCAAAATTTAGTTTGTTAAACAAAATTGTTGGCGTTCTTTCTAAGGCACTCTTCGCAAAAACGATTTTTTCCTAATTTTGATCAGCATGTAAGATTCGATCATATTGTATAATACATCGTTGTTATCAGAAAAAAAAAATACTTTTTAAAAATGAAAAAATCCAATATGGCGCCCATAAGAAAAACCAAAGTTGATTGTTGTAACTCTGGCATCAAGAACGCCTTGGAAAATACGATGATAGATTTAGATTTTTTGTAAAAAAGTGCCTCAAGAACGTTCTAGTTCTTTTGGTTTTCGCTTCCCGACCACGTATCTCTTATAATAACTGAGATCCCCATGGTGGAGCTCGAAATACGGGCACCCGGTATAGAGTCAATAGAGAAACAGCTTATTTTCTCATAATTGAAATCACCCCTTTGTTGCAACAAAGACAGAGAAAAGGAATTGCTATGCCAAGTAATATTGTCTTGTATGCTCTTCACTTTCATGCACAACGCTTCTTTAAAAAATTCGTGAGCCAAGATATAAATATGCCAATGTGCCAAGCATATCTGTTAGCAATTGCATATTTTGAATGATAATTTTGGACATATGTTATCTCATTCCCACAAATTCACATGGAAAAGTTAGAACAGAAGGAAATGTTTATGAGAAAAATCCCAGAAAACCCTTAAGGTTTCCTGGGATTTTTGGAGCAATAAATTGCACTCAAATAAGAATTCACTCGCCAAAAATGGAACATATGAGCTGTATCCACAAATATTATTTCACAATACAAAAAAATTCTACCCAGTGTATTGTTGGTGCTAATTTGAGGCTGTTGGCCATACATGGTCGTCATCCAGGTTCTGTCATGACAGCGCAATTTCGTCAACAAGTGTAATAAGACGGCATTTACAAAATTGTTTTGAAAATGGTGATGGAAGTTCTTGATTACTTGGAGGTAGTGGGTACCCTTTGAACCCTTTGAAACCATGGTTGTTGACACCAGTTGGAGGAATAAATCATGACAGAAATTTGGCCAATTATAACAAAGCCCATGGATCAATCAGAAATATTGTGGAAAGATTTAATGGCATATTCGAATCAAAATTTAGATGTTGTTTGGCGTAGAGGGCATTGCATTATGAGCCTGAAAAGGCAGCAGGAAACAACGCCTGTGCAATACTATGCAGAGTGGGCCATTGTAGGTCGGCAGAACCGAGTTATATAAAAACGCTCGGACTCGTCAACAACATATTCGAGGGGGACATCTTTCGCGATGAAATTCACCCGAAATACATTCCTTCCCTCGGCAACTATGGCAAAATATGGTATTTTTCTTATTAATATCAAGCAACAAAAATATATTAATTCTATCAATTCGTTTTCGAGATATAGGAACTTGAAGTTGAGAAATCACTTTTTATTCACTCAATCAATGAAAACAATATCTGATAAAGCAACTGTCGCAATAATTATTATTGTCAATGAATTAAATGTTCAAACTGTCTACCACCCATTTCCAAGTTCTGTTCAAAATGAGACCTCACATTTCGGCGTTATTCGACGGCATTCTTCAATAATTCTACGTCGTATATCTTTCAGGAAAAAGTCGAGTGGGGTTAAATCTGGAGATCTGGCTAGCCACTCTTCTTCCAATCCAACTTCCAGGAAACGCCCTAACAGGCTGTGCATGGTAACGATCGTCATTTTCAATGATGTCTACTAATTGTGGATAACCAAATTGATTCAATAATTCCAAATAAGTTTCACCTGTCAGGTTACCGTCGAGAAATACTGGTCCAATCAAACGGTCCCCAAAGAAACCGGCCCAGACCTTGAGGTTTTGGGGAGTTTGAGTATGGACTTCGTGGAAAACATCTGACCAATAATGATAATTATGACGATCCACAGTCGAATTCAAAAAGAATGTAGACTCATCAGAAAAGCAGATATTGAAGAGGAAATTCTCATCAGCATCTATTTTCGTAGTCATAATTTCACAAAATCCCTGTCGCCTATCAAAATCATCTTCATTCAATTGGTGTACCAAATGTATTTTGTAGGGGTGGAATTTATGATGTTTCTGGATTCGGCGGATACTGGTTCTACTAATATTGGTAACAGTAGCCAAATTCCTTGTGCTCAATGTTGGGTCTGCATGAACTTGTCCTAAAAGTGCAACTTCAATAGGTTCATTTCTCACCGGAAATTCACGTTCTGGGTCTCGTTTCTTGTTGGCTACTGATCCAGTTTAACGAAATTTTTGCACTAATTCTAGAACGTATTTTCTAGCAACAAGTTTATTTGGATGCTTTTCATTGAATAAATTAGCTGTACGGTTACCGCAATCATAATTCTTAAAAAAAAATTGTTATTATTTCATCTCTTTCCGCGATCGTATACACCATTTATTGAGGAAAGATATTCAGCAGCTTTAATCAAGTAATTCACTCTAATGTCGTTCAATCAACGATCAGTTTGACACTGATAGACGTCCACAATTGCGATTTGGCGAAAAAAATTATCTCATACATGTTTTTGTTGTACGCGCATTGTAGTCGAATTCGAAAAAACGTCTTTTTATCGATTCTCAAGACCTTTAACATTTTTTCGATCAAGTAATTGAGGAGGAAATAAAAATTTGAAACGGAATTGCATGTGATTTGTTGGTCAACAGTTAGATCATTTAATTCCTTGACAATGATAATTATCTTTAAACAGTTGCAATGTTAGATCTTATTTTTATTGATTGAGCGAACAAAAAGTGATTTCCCAACTTCAACTTCCTATATCTCGAAAACGAATCGATAGAATAAATTAATTTTTGTTGTTTGATATTAAGAAGGAAAATACCTTTCAAATGAAGTATCACTTGCCATATGTTGCCATTTAAAAATTTAGGGGTGGCGGCCACAGCTCCGAGGGATTGAATGTATTTCGGGTGAATTTCATCGCGAAAGATGTCCCCCTCGAAAATGTTGTTGACGTGCCCGAGCGTTTTTATATAACTCGGTTCTGCCGACCTACAGAGCCGCTGTTTCGTTTTCAATGGCCCACTCTGTATAATATATGCATTGAGCGAAGAGGTTATGAAGAAATTGTTGAAAATATGTATGAGGACGGTAATGATGACATCCATCATAAAGATCACTATCTGAATATTGAGAATGAAGGATTGCTGATTCGTGATCGAATAATCAATAACTATTTTCAGATTGTAATTTTTTTATTTCATTAAATAACATAGGTATCTGTCTCGGTATGTGTTATATTTCCTAAAATTGTAACAGAAGTATCTGCAAGAGTCTGAATAGCATCTGCCACTCTTCCGGAAGATCTTTCTATTTTGTATCCTGAATGATATAGGTACATGAAGACTTTTTTTTCCGAATGAGTTTTGCGAAATTTCACTGAATGAAATATATTTTGTTTATTGATGCTCTTGGCTGTTTCCTGAAAATATAAAGTGTAAAAAAACTATGGCCTTGTATATCTGAGGGTATGATAAGGACATGATTAAAATTGGATTAGTTACTTCAAACAGTTTCGAAACTATCAAAATCAAACTAACCAAAGATCAAACTATAACCAAAGAGCAAGCACGAAACTGAAGTTTTCTAGTAAAGTGACGTTTCATGTGATGTTGGCAACACTGGGACGGCTATATCCACTCTTGTGCAAAACCAATATCTATTAGATATTTCAGGAATATCAATAAGTGCACTGTAATTGACCATTCTGTTGTATGTTGATAATTACAGATTTTCAATTTTTAATATTGAAAATTATTCAAATTTCACCATAATAGCACCGAATGATGCAGGTATAATAAAAAATGGTTTAATAAAATCAAACTTCTCAGCGGTCGTAAAACTTCCGTTTTCTGTTAGAATTTTCTGTAAGAATTTCTACTGCATCGATGGATGTAGCACAAAGATTTTAAATCCATATTCAAAATTTAGGTTTTGATAAATTAATTTTTTCAAAATTCATCGTTTCATTATTCTTTACTCTATACTTATTTTCCTGATTTACTCTAGGTTCTACTCTACAAAAAGATTCATTGAATCTCAACGGATTTCTCTGGAACGAAAACGAAGAAGATATGTTCATATGTAAAGTAAAGAAACTCGGAAGATCGGAACAGTTTTTGTGCAATCCAAAAGGTAAAGAATGTTATACGGTGAATACGAAAGAAAAAGGGGTAGTGAGAGTGCTGAAATGCAAATTGACGAAAGATGATCGTGGAAGAGATGTTTTTATTTGCAAAGAAATAAAGCCCAACGCTGCTGAATATGAAAGTAATGAAGATGAAGAACTGAAAATGAAACGATTACTCAAACAGAGAAGTTCCCCAGAATTACCATTGAAGAAAATGGCCGTCAGTAAAAAATTAGTATGCACTCAAGGAACTAGAGATGAGAACAATCAAGTTAAGAAAGAAATAATGTGCAATATACGTGAAGTGAGAGAAATAATAGAAGACAAAAAAATCAAAAATAAATCATGTGACGAATCTAATGAAAAAAGCCCTTTCACATATAAAGATTTATTGAAAAGAAGTGAAAAAATCAGAAAAAAAGGAAACACTGTAAGCCTCAAAAGAGATAAGCCAGAGAAGGGAAAAGAGTGTAAGGACAAATAATTTTTTTGTGTCGATTCATATTCTTGTGCTTTCCAAACTGTTTTCAATAAAAAGTATGGAATTTAATGTAGCCTAGATGTATTTGTTCACTGTCTTCAGTTATTATTTTGTTATAACTTAGCACGGAGCTCAGTGTTTTCAGAGAGATCAATAAAAAATAATTATTGTCGTTAACCACCATGGCTTCAACCCTCTTTACTCCCATCCACCTTCAGTGGAAGCTGTCATGGCAAATATCTGTCAGAAAACAACTACTACCCTATCCAATACCAGAAAGTGCTAGACTCCACTGCATACTCTCCAAAAACCCCATAAACCCAATGGAGACTCTCAAAAAACTGGAGGCTATACAAAAACCGGGAAAGAAACGATTGAACTTTTGCTCGACACCCACTTTCCAGGATCTACCATTGTCATATCCCAGCATCGAAAACCCTATCAACCTTCAACTAAGGGCGAACAGGGCTGACTGGGAGGTGGCAAAGCGGATCGTAACATATCCGAAAGTAGTATGGGCAATAAACTCTTTCAGCCCATATGAATCCCTTGGACAAGATGGAATATTCCCTGTCCTACTACAGCAGGGAATTGAAGATCTAGCATCAGAACTGTGCAGACTGTACAGGATGAGTCTAGCACTTGGCTGGATACCACAAACCTGGAAATCTGTGAATGTGGTCTTCATTTCGAAACTTGGCCGAAACTCATACGACCAGACCAAGGATTACAGACAAATAAGCCTATTATCCTTTCTCCTGAAAGGACTAGAAAAACTCATAGACAGGGACATTCGGGAAGCAGCTCTCATAGACCAGTCATTACATATAAACCAACATGCCTATCTAACAGGAAAATCGTGCGAGACGGCCTTGCACCAATTGGTGTCAAGGCTGGAGGACACTGGCAAAAAAATAGAAATAGCACTTTGCAATTTTTTAGACATCGACGGAGCCTTTGACGGAAACAAGGAAAGGAAGCGTTGACGAAACCACCTGGGCCCTAATTCTCGAGTTCAGGAGAACGGAACGCACACATCACTGGATGTGACTGTTTACATCGCCTGCAATGTTTTTGCGCTAAAAATCGGTATTTTCGAACGCATGTGATAACAGCCTCACGAGAGAACTATTGACACAACGTTGCCAGACGATTTTTGGTAGAAGTCTTACATTTTCAGTGGTTAAAGAAGAAGAAGAGTTACAAAATAACCTATTTTGTAAATCAAATCAAATAATCATGGGTTGTGTATTATATAATTATCCTCTAAGCTGAACTCTAGCTTCTTTAATAATAATTTCATAAAAAACGCATCTTTATAGGCACCTTCTGCTCAAATTTTTTAACTCTTGAAGATTGTTTGGAAATTTTACCCAGTTATTTGAAATTTATAGTTGGTTTTGCATCTGTCACTTCTGAAATGCAGCGATAAGTGCTCGATTGACTCAAACCAGAAATTTTTTTTTATCCCATTTCTGATAACTTTCTGAAACATACAGTCTCAAAGTTACAAGCACCTACAACAAACAAAGTTATTCAAAACTTATGTATATTACTTTACGGTGTTTGTAGATACTGAATAACCATTTCAATCAGGAAATCAGTGAGGTTTTAAATGAGTCTAACATATTTCGGGGCGGACGCTCTGCTTGCCCCTCTGCTTCTGAAAGAATATAAGAAACAAAATCGGTTGATAATGTCGAGTATTGTTGAGACTCACAGAGCAAAACAGATGAAAGAACTTCCGCCCTAATGTTACTTTGGACCAAAATCTTACCTTGTAGATTGTTGAGAACAACTTCGAATACTGCACCTCCTCCTAAAGGATCCATTAATACACGAAAATCTATGAGAACTGAACAGTTAACACCAAATGCTGTCTCAAAATCAAGTCTAAAAGGCCAAAAATCAAGTTTAAAAATTAAACGTCATTTGGTCATTCTCAAGAGAATCGAGCGATCTCCCACAAAATAGCAGGAAAATAACGTTCCCCAGCTTTTACGCGAAGTGAATGATCACATGTGTTCGAGAATAAGTATCATATGTATCTTCTTTAAAACTGTATGTGAAGAGTGGTAATTATAAATATATATTTGTAGATATATATAATGTGGTACAGTTACTTTGATTCCTCATTGGTTGTTTTTTCACTGTAGCATAACAATACTTATTAGTTAGATTGAATCACTATTAGGAAAATTGATCATAGATTTTTTAAGAAAAGCTATTTCTTAATTTCTTTGTAGATATACAGTAGGACTACCTATTTCAAATAAAGATTATTATTATAAGCTTTGATGAGTTTCAGGAGAACTGTGCCTACTTTTCTCAGGAGAACGATGTTCCCCAGTTTCGAGAATAGACCCCCCCTGCAGGTGGATAACGTCAAATGTTCCTAAATCGACAGGCCCATACCAACATGTTTGAAGACTCCGCGAAGCTGGAAATTGCCAGAGGAACCTCACAGGGAGGGATACTATCCCCCTACTGTGGGACATAGTAGTAGACGAACTTCTGGAATCTTTAAACAATCAGGGATACTACTCACAAGTTTATGCGGATGACATAGTAGTTCTCGTACAAGAAAATAACCACTGAGCTAATGCAAAATGCACTGAGGACCGTAGAGGAATGGTGCAAAAGAGAAGGACTGAGGGCAAACCCTAGCAAAACCACAGTCATTTCCTTCACACGCAAAAGGATTCAGGGAGACTTAAAGTCACCCAAATTCTTTGGCGTAACACTACAAGTTGCTGATCGTGTCAAATATTTAGGGCTCTTCCTGGACAAGAAACAAACCTGGAACAGGCATCTACAACATGTAGTCAACAAAAACAAAGCATCGTTCATGATGTGCAGAAGAACTTTTGGAAAAACATGGAGACGGAAGCGAAAGTCATGCACTGGATTTACACCGCGATCATAAGACCCATTATCACATATGGCTCACTTTTGTGGTGGTCCAAGATGAAACAGAGACAGTCGAAAACCAACCTTGGTAAAATACAGAGGCTCCTCTGTCTGTGTATCACGAGTGGTATGAATAGCACTCCAACCGCTGCTATGGAAATTACCCTAAACTTCCCACCTTTAGACATCACAGGTAATTGGATAACCCAACCACAAATTGGACACACCAAAATCATCAATGAAGTCAACATTACCGAACTGGAAATGATATCAGACTACATGCTGGACACATCTGGAAACATTATCTGGTACACAGTTGGTTCAAAAATAGATGAAGGAACAGGAGCAGAAATATACGTGGTGAGGCCAAAAAGGAACGTAATAGTCCCACTTGGCAACAACACCACAATATTCCAAGAAGAGACACATGCCATAAGGTCATGCCTACAGATGAATCTAGACCGTGGGTACGAAAGAAAACACATCTAAATTCTATCTGACAGCCAGAGCACTATAAAAGCTCTGAATTCAATACAGATAAAGTCAAAGCAAGTCTGAGAATTTCTTCAGAGCCGCAATGAACTGTCAAAACGCAACAAGGTTACACTTGCAAAGAAAGCATCTGAATCACCATTCACAGGTCCATAACCAGCGTTTGGAATTAGCAAAACCCGATGCGGAAACCTAATCAATGAGTGGAAGAAATCAAAACACCAAACATATTGGGACCAAATCGGAGAGCATAGTCACAGCACAGCCATGGTGAGGCACCTGAGCCAAACACTGGCTGACACACTCAACCTCAACAGATCTGCGATACGCACGATCACCGGCTTACTAACTGGACACTGTGGCCTTAGGAAACACCTTCATACCATAGGAATAAATAGAGAAACCGTGGACTGTAGACTCTGTGGTTACGAGGAGGAAACAACCTCTCACATCATCTTCGACTGCGACGCGCTGCTCAACAAGAGCAACAGAATATTTTTTTGTGTGAATTTGACACTCTTTCTATACTCTTCAAGAAGTACATACTGAATTATTCCGAAATATTACTTTTGTGTCAAACATAAGAAGTTTATAGTATTCGTTTGATAATGTCCATATACAGTATGTCCCACTTTGAGCAACCACACTCTCATATTTCATTGAGAATAAACTAATTTGAGATTTTTTTTCCTCAAATTATAGTACTCAAGAATACCTACCTTTATGTTGATGAAACATTTATATATCCATTTTCTACGGCCATCACCAATTTGAAAATGAAAAAGAGAGGAAAACATCAGGGATTTTTTCATCACTAAGTTAACATCAAATTCTGTTTCAGAATACCCTTAAACTCAATACTTGAATCAATTGATTGTGTCATTTTTAGCAGGCAGGAAGATTAACTCTTTTTCCCAAGTAGTATTTGCTTAATTTCAAAAATGTCTTCACTTTTCACAAAAATATTCGATTGATACTGCGAAAAATAACCAAATATTACTTTTCCATGACTTTTCCATGTTGAAAAGTTGGTGAAAATATTTATATTGAGGATCTTTCATTGAAAAATTAACTCCTGGTTATGGAATGTCCCAGAATGCCAGAACTCAATGCTGAAACACTGAAATATACAGGGTGTCATATCACCAACTCTTATTCATCCGCAATGCTCGGTTGATTTAGAAATGTCTTCTTTTGTCACAAAGTGCCCAAAATTCTTCCATTATTATACTGTAGAAATTAACCAAGTATCACTTTTTGATGGCTGACTATGACCAGCCTAGCAGTGAAAAATTGGGGAAAACATATTATGGGTTCTTTTATCACTGAACTAATAGACCGGCCGGTAACGACACATTTTTTGCCACGTTTTTTTAACGTATGCTTTTTTAAAATAATGATTATTATAGGTTTATAAATGTTCCCACCAAATATCTAAGACTGCTCGCATGCAGCGTCGGCACCAACCAATTTTAAATTTGCAAAAAAATTGATATCTCTAAACGATTTTTTAATGTGTGCAAAGTGGTTTTTCCTACAGTTTGAACAGAAAAACCCACGAAAATTAAAAAGCATACTCTCGTGTAGAAGGCTCCGAAATTATCAAATGAACATGTAAAAAAACGGTGGTATCTTAAAACGATTTTTTAACATATAGGACTATTCAAAACACAATTCAAAAGTTGCAAAAATTTTGGCTATATTTGAACAATTATAATAATAATAATAATAATAATAATAATAATAATAATAATAATAATAATAATAATAATAATAATAATAATAATAATAATAATAATAATAATAATAATAATAATAATAATAATAATAATAATAATAATAATAATAATAATAATAATAATAATAATAATAATAATAATAATAATAATAATAATAATAATAATCTGGCAGATCAATTCTGTCGTGTACGACGCCGCTCATGCTCTATCCCAAACGGAGAGGAGGGACACCACCGCTCTGTTAGGGAGGCATGAACGACGTGTACACAAGATGGAAGCAAAGATCAAGTCGGCGAGACAACACGCGTCTCGTATCCAGTGTGTGGTGGACTTCGTGGCGGCCAATAGGCCTTTCACGCCCGCAGTGCGGCGAATTGCCGCAAAACTGAGACGAGCTCACCACACATTAAATCAAGGTGTGCTGTTCACCATCAAACAGCACTGCCTTGATAGGATACGAATGCTAGTGGCTGCAAGGAAGTCACTAGTGAGGCGGGCGAGAGGTATCGCGGAAAACATAAAGTTCCGCGATAAACCTTCTCGCTTATTCCAAGAGCCTCCACGTGTTGTCGATAACCCGCCGGCTGCAGATCGGGTGGAAACATTCTGGAAGAATATCTATGAGTATCCGCAACCACTCAATGTAGATACTCCAGCCCTAGCGCAGTTCGAAGCATTTTGCAGGAGGCTTCGGCAGCCTGAGCTCAATGATCTGCGCATTCCGATAACCACGGAAGAAGTACGAGGGGCCCTAAAAGGCTCTAAGAATTTCGCTGCTCCAGGCCCTGATGGGTTGAATAACTATTGGTGGAAAAAGTTTCCAACAACCCACCGCCATCTGGCCAGAGTTTTCAACTCATGGCTAGATGGGGAGCAGCAGATTCCAGAGTGGTTTGTCGAGGGGCGAACCGTGCTCATCCCCAAAAACGGAGATTTGTCTGATCCAAAGAATTACAGGCCGATAACTTGCTTGAATGCGTGTTATAAGGTGTTTACGCGCATCTTATACACGCGCATTCTCTCCGCAGTTGATCCGGTGTATGAACGGATAAATGAGCAAAGAGGGTCAAAGAAAGGGGTCGCCGGGTGCAAGGAGAACCTGCTCATCGATAGATGTATCACGCAGGACTCCGTGCAGTATAAGCGTAACCTTTCGATGGCCTGGATCGATTACCGCAAGGCATTTGATACAACATCACATGAGTTAATCATGCATTTGCTCAGATGCCTTGAGGTACCCGGTCAAATAGTGGGATGCATTGGACAACTGATGCCGCTCTGGAGGACTCGCTTCACCATAAGATCTGGTAGAGACATAGTCCAAACAGAGCAGGTCATCATTAGAAGAGGTGTGTTTCAGGGAGACTCCCTTAGCCCTCTCCTCTTCTGCATCTCACTATTGCCATTGTCCGTTGCGCTCAGGAATACCCGTGGGTACAACTGCGGCACCCCCAGCAACCGGAGGCATAATGTCACCCATCTGTTTTACATGGATGACCTCAAATTGTATGCCTCTGGAGAAAGGGACCTACATCAGTCCCTTAGGGTGGTGGAAGAATATACGCATGCTATCGGTATGGAATTTGGGATCGACAAATGTGCCACGGTTCATCTCAAAAGAGGACGATGCGAGGAATACGGAGAGGATGTCCAGCTCGTAGACGGAAGCATCCTTCATCATCTGGATGCCGGAGAGACTTATACCTACCTTGGGGTGGAACAACGCCGCTCCCAAGAGGTATTTGCAGTTAAAAACTCTCTCCGCGGCAAGTATCAGCATAAACTCCGACAGATCTGGTCATCAGAACTGTCGGGGAAGAACAAAGTTGCTGCAACTAATATGCTTGCCGTTCCGATCCTTCTTTACTCTTTCGGAGTGATGAAGTGGACTAAGGAAGAGCTGCGACAACTTGACGTTAAGACTTGCAAAATGATGCATCTCAATAGGAGCTTGCATCCTAAATCGTCCGTTCCACGGTTATACTTTTCCAGACAACGGGGAGGCCGTGGACTTTTGAGTTTGGAGTGTCTGCATAACAGAATGGTTCTGGATGGGGCCTGTAAAGTCATCAGGAGTTCAGATCCCCTTCTCTGCATGGTCCGCGACCATGAGAAAGCAGGGATTGGAGCATTCCTTTTTAAGGCAGCTACCCGTGCGGCCGATGAACTCGGTCTCGTTTTCGACACTGAACGGGCTAACCCAAACTCTGTCACCGAGTTGGGACCCGTTCAGCAAAAAGCTCAGATAAAAGCTGCGGAGACAGAGGTCCTGCTACAGCTACATATGGATAAGCCAATGCATGGTGTCTTCTTTCATAACATCGAAGACCTTGGCTTATCCAAAAGCTTGACCTTTGCCTTCCTCAGGTCGAGTGAGCTAAAGTCGGAGACCGAGGGATTCATAATGGCCTGCCAGGATGGTGTTTTCAACACCCTTGTCTACCGTAGTCGCGTGATGGGTATAGACGTCCCTGACACCCGATGCAGGGCATGTCGTGGGGCACCTGAGACCGTAATGCATTTGCTATCAGCATGCCCATCTTATGCGGTCTCAGCCTATATCCACAGGCATAACGCGGCGCTACGAGTGTTGTACTACCACCTACGACACTCGTACGGTATAGACGAGACACCGGTGTTGCCTTATGCTCCGGGGGATATTGAGTCCGTGGTGGAGAATGAGAGATGCCGAATCTATTGGAACTACTCATTTCCCACCCTCAGGCAAATACAAGCCAATAAGCCTGATGTTGTCCTCCTCGACCACCAAAGTAGAACGATATTCGTCATGGAGTTTTCCGCTCCAGGCGAAATGAATATCGTTCGAAAAGAGGAGGAAAAACGGACTAAATATCGAGATCTTCTCTTTGAACTCCGCAGGTTATATCCGGACCATTCTGTCAAAATGGTGGTTCTGATTATAGGAATCCTTGGTGGAATGATGGACACACTGCTCTCTAACTTGAAGATAATACCGGCTTGCCGTAATATGGCAGAAATCTTAGCAGCAAGAATGCAGAAGGCCGTTATACTTGGTTCGCTCCGTCTACTCAGGGCACACGATTCTCGGACCCAATAATCACTCACCCTACGGACGTAGGGAGTGGTTATTGGGGTTAACGACACCAGCGCGCCCTCCGGATGGGTCGGAGCACCGGAGACAGGGCCTGACTGGTACACTCCTAAGGAGAAAAAAAAATAATAATAATAATAATAATAATAATAATAATAATAATAATAATAATAATAATAATAATAATAATAATAATAATAATAATAATAATAATAATAATAATAATAATAATAATAATAATAATAATAATAATAATAATAATAATAATAATAATAATAATAATAATAATAATAATAATAATAATAATAATAATCGTCCGTTCCACGGTTATACTTTTCCAGACAACGGGGAGGCCGTGGACTTTTGAGTTTGGAGTGTCTGCATAACAGAATGGTTCTGGATGGGGCCTGTAAAGTCATCAGGAGTTCAGATCCCCTTCTCTGCATTGTCCGCGACCATGAGAAAGCAGGGATTGGAGCATTCCTTTTTAAGGCAGCTACCCGTGCGGCCGATGAACTCGGTCTCGTTTTCGACACTGAACGGGCTAACCCAAACTCTGTCACCGAGTTGGGACCCGTTCAGCAAAAAGCTCAGATAAAAGCTGCAGAGACAGAGGTCCTGCTACAGCTACATATGGATAAGCCAATGCATGGTGTCTTCTTTCATAACATCGAAGACCTTGGCTTATTCAAAAGCTTGACCTTTGCCTTCCTCAGGTCGAGTGAGCTAAAGTCGGAGACCGAGGGATTCATAATGGCCTGCCAGGATGGTGTCTTCAACACCCTTGTCTACCGTAGTCGCGTGATGGGTATAGACGTCCCTGACACCCGATGCAGGGCATGTCGTGGGGCACCTGAGACCGTAATGCATTTGCTATCAGCATGCCCATCTTATGCGGTCTCAGCCTATATCCACAGGCATAACGCGGCGCTACGAGTGTTGTACTACCACCTACGACACTCGTACGGTATAGACGAGACACCGGTGTTGCCTTATGCTCCGGGGGATATTGAGTCCGTGGTGGAGAATGAGAGATGCCGAATCTATTGGAACTACTCATTCCCCACCCTCAGGCAAATACAAGCCAATAAGCCTGATGTTGTCCTCCTCGACCACCAAAGTAGAACGATATTCGTCATGGAGTTTTCCGCTCCAGGCGAAATTAATATCGTTCGAAAAGAGGAGGAAAAACGGACTAAATATCGAGATCTTCTCTTTGAACTCCGCAGGTTATATCCGGACCATTCTGTCAAAATGGTGGTTCTGATCATAGGAGTCCTTGGTGGAATGATGGACACACTGCTCTCCAATTTGAAAATAATACCTGCTTGCCGTAATATGGCAGAAATCTTAGCAGCAAGAATGCAGAAGGCCGTTATACTTGGTTCGCTTTGTCTACTCAGGGCACACGATTCTCGGACCCAATAATCACTCACCCTACGGATGTAGGGAGTGGTTATTGGGGTTAACGACACCAGCGCGCCCTCCGGATGGGTCGGAGCACCGGAGACAGGGCCTGACTGGTACACTCCTAAAGAAAAAATAATAATAATAATATTAATAATAATAATAATAATAATAATAATAATAATAATAATAATAATAATAATAATAATAATAATAATAATAATAATAATAATAATAATAATAATAATAATAATAATAATAATAATGGACACACTGCTCTCTAACTTGAAGATAATACCAGCTTGCCGAAATATGGCAGAAATCTTAGCAGCAAGAATGCAGAAGGCCGTTATACTTGGTTCGCTCCGTCTACTCAGGGCACACGATTCTCGGACCCAATAATCACTCACCCTACGTACGTGGGGAGTGTTTATTGGGGTTAACGACACCAGCGCGCCCTCCGGATGGGTCGGAGCACCGGAGACAGGGCCTGACTGGTACACTCCTAGGAGAAAAAAAATAATAATAATAATAATAATAATAATAATAATAATAATAATAATAATAATAATAATAATAATAATAATAATAATAATAATAATAATAATAATAATAATAATAATAATAATAATAATAATAATAATAATAATAATAATAATAATAATAATAATAATAATAATAATAATAATAATAATAATAATAATAATAATAATAATAATAATAATAATAATAATAATAATAATAATAATAATAAATAGGCAGGGAGGTCAACCAACACCTGAGGCCCTGGTGAGTTGCGACACCACCTACCCGAGCAAAGGATGCAAAATCGGACCGGCAGCTCATGCGCATCCGGGAGGGAAAAGGCATCTTTCCCTCCGGTGTCGGCCGTGGGTTTACTGGGTTAACCCCCCAGTAAACCCATTTACTCGGTTCCAAATAATCGGGGAAGAGGCCCCCACAACCGACCCCCTCGGATTAGGGGTCAAAGGCAAGGTGGTGGGGCCAACAACGATGATTTGCCAAATGACGACAACCGCAATGACAACGGACGCTTTGAGTGGACGGATAGATTAAGGGATGGACTTCTGTATTGCTATGAGAGCAGTGAGCCCGCCCGGAGAGGATACATGGCAAGGATGCATGCTCTTTGGTGTGAGAGACACCCAGAGCATGCCGCCGTTTCCGCCCAAAATCTCAGGGATTATGTATCCTATCTCCGGGCTCGAGGCTATGTTAGAGCTCCTCCTCAGCCGGTTAACGAAGTGGCAGATATGCCACGTGTCGGTCTGGCTGCAGATGAGGCTCGCATCATACCACCAATGGAGGACATCAGAACCCGCAGGGCGCTTCACAATATGAAGCCCTTGAAGCCGCAAGAACTGGCACGGGTGGATGCGGAGATTGGCGATGTTCTTCCAGAAGAGGCCAACATCTGGCAGATCAATTCTGTCGTGTACAACGCCGCTCGTGCAATATCCCAGACGGAGAGGAGGGACACCACTGCTCTTGTTGGGAGGCATGAGCGACGCGTTCACAAGATGGAAGCTAAGATCAAGTCGGCGAGACAACACGCGTCTCGTATCCAGTGTGTGGTGGACTACATGTCGGCCAATAGGCCTTTCACGCCGGCAGTGCGGCGAATTGCTGCAAGGCTAAGACGAGCTCACCACACATTGAATCAAGGCGTGCTGTTTACCATAAAACAGCACTGTCTTGATAGGATACGAATGCTAGTGGCTGCAAAGAAGTCACTAGTGAGGCGGGTGAGAAGTATCGCGGAAAACATAAAGTTCCGCGACAAACCTTCCCGCTTATTCCAAGAGCCTCCACGTGTTGTCGATAACCCGCCGGCTGCTGATCGGGTAGAAACCTTCTGGAAGAACATCTATGAGTTTCCGCAACCACTCAATGTAGACACTCCAGCCCTAGCGCAGTTCGAAGCTTACTGCAGGACGCTTCGGCAGCCTGAACACAACGATCTGCGCAATCCGATAACCACGGAAGAAGTTCGAGGGGCCCTCAAAGGCTCAAAGAACTTTGCTGCTCCAGGCCCTGATGGGTTGAATAATTATTGGTGGAAAAAGTTTCCAACAACCCACCGCCATCTGGCAAGAGTTTTTAACTCATGGCTAGATGGGGAGCAGCAGATTCCGGAGTGGTTTGTCGAGGGGCGAACCTTGCTCATACCCAAGAACGGAGATTTGTCTGATCCAAAGAATTACAGGCCGATAACATGCTTGAATGCGTGCTATAAGTTGTTTACGCGCATCTTATAAACGCGCATTCTCTCCGCAGTTGATCCGGTGTATGAACGGATATATGAGCAAAGAGGGTCAAAGAAAGGAGTCGCCGGCTGCAAGGAGAACCTGCTCATCGATAGATGTATCACGCAGGACTCCGTGCAGTATAAGCGTAACCTTTCGATGGCCTGGATTGATTACCGCAAGGCATTTGATACAACATCGCATGAGTTAATCATGCATTTGCTCAGATGTCTTGAGGTACCCAATCAAATAGTGGGATGCATTGGACAACTGATGCCACTCTGGAGGACTCGCTTCACCATAAGATCTGGTAGAGACATAGTCCAAACAGAGCAGGTCATCATTAGAAGAGGCGTGTTTCAGGGAGACTCCCTCAGCCCTCTTCTCTTCTGCATCTCACTATTGCCATTGTCCGTTGTACTCAGGAATACCCGTGGGTACAACTGCGGCACCCCCAGCAACCGGAGGCATAAAGTCACCCATCTGTTTTACATGGATGACCTCAAATTATATGCCTCTGGAGAAAGGGACCTACATCAGTCCCTTAGGGTGGTGGAAGAGTACACGCATGCTATCGGAATGGAATTTGGGATCGACAAATGTGCCACGGTTCATCTCAAAAGAGGACGATGCGAGGAATACGGAGAGGATGTCCAGCTCGTAGACGGAAGCATCCTATATCATCTGGATGCCGGAGAGACGTATACTTACCTAGGGGTGGAGCAACGCCACTCCCAAGAGGTATTCACAGTTAAGAACTCTCTCCGCGGCAAGTATCAGCATAAACTCCGACAGATCTGGTCATCAGAACTGTCGGGGAAGAACAAAGTTGCTGCAACCAATATGCTTGCCGTTCCGATCCTTCTCTACTCTTTCGGAGTAATGAAGTGGACTAAGGAAGAGCTGCGACAATTCGACGTTAAAACTCGCAAAATGATGCATCTCAATAGGTGCTTGCATCCTAAATCGTCCGTTCCACGGTTATACTTTTCCAGACAACGGGGAGGCCGTGGACTTTTGAGTTTGGAGTGTATGCATAATAGAATGGTTCTGGATGGGGCCTGTAAAGTCATCAGGAGTTCAGATCCCCTTCTCTGCATGGTCCGCGACCATGAAAAAGCAGGGATTGGAGCATTTCTTTTTAAGGCAGCAACCCGTGCGGCCGATGAACTCGGTCTCGTATTCGACACTGAACGGGCTAACCCAAACTCTGTCACCGAGTTGGGACCCGTTCAGCAAAAAACTCACATCAAAGCTGCGGAGACAGAGGTCCTGCTACAGCTACATATGGATAAGCCAATGCATGGTGTCTTCTTTCACAACATCGAAGACCTTGGCTTATCCAAAAGCTTGACCTTTGCCTTCCTCAGGTCGAGTGAGCTAAAGTCGGAGACCGAGGGATTCATAATGGCCTGCCAGGATGGTGTCTTCAACACCCTCGTCTACCGTAGTCGCGTGATGGGTATAGACGTCCCTGACACCCGATGCAGGGCATGTCGTGGGGCACCTGAGATCGTAATGCATTTGCTATCAGCATGCCCATCTTATGCGGTCTCAGCCTATATCCACAGGCATAACGCGGCGCTACGAGTGTTATACTACCATCTACGACACTCGTACGGTATAGACGAGACACCGGTGTTGCCTTATGTTCCGGGGGATATTGAGTCCGTGGTGGAGAATGAGAGGTGCCGGATCTATTGGAACTACTCATTCCCCACCCTCAGGCAAATACAAGCCAATAAGCCTGATGTTGTCCTCCTCGACCACCAAAGTAGAACGATATTCGTCATCGAGTTTTCCGCTCCAGGCGAAATGAATATCGTTCGAAATGAGGAGGAAAAACGGACTAAATATCGAGATCTTCTCTTTGAACTCCGCAGGTTAAATCCGGACCATTCTGTCAAAATGGTGGTTCTGATCATAGGAGTCCTTGGTGGAATGATGGAAACACTGCTCTCCAACTTGAAGATAATACCTGCTTGCCGTAATATGGCAGAAATCTTAGCAGCGCGAATGCAGAAGGCCGTCATCCTTGGTTCGCTCCGTCTACTCAGGGCACATGATTCTCGGACCCAATAGTCACTCACCCTACGGACGTAGGGAGTGGTTATTGGGGTTAACGACACCAGCGCGCCCTCCGGATGTATCGGAGCACCGGAGACAGGGCCTGACTGGTACATTCCCAACGGAAAAAAAAAATAATAATAATAATAATAATAATAATAATAATAATAATAATAATAATAATGATAATAATAATAATAATAATAATAATAATAATAATAATAATAATAATAATAATAATAATAATAATAATAATAATAATAATAATAATAATAATAATAATAATAATAATAATAATAATAATAATAATAATAAATAGGCAGGGAGGTCAACAAACACCTGAGGCCCTGGTGAGTTGCGACACCACCTACCCGAGCAAAGGATGCAAAATCGGACCGGCAGCTCATGCGCATCCGGGAGGGAAAAGGCATATTTCCCTCCGGTGTCGGCCGTGGGTTTACTGGGTTAACCCCCCAGTAAACCCTTTTACTCGGTTCCAAATAATCGGGGAATAGGCCCCCACAACCGACCCCCTCGGATTAGGTGTCAAAGGCAAGGTGGTGGGGCCAACAACGATGATTTGCCAAATGACGACAACCGCAATGACAACGGACGCTTTGAGTGGACGGATAGATTAAGGGATGGACTTCTGTATTGCTATGAGAGCAGTGAGCCCGCCCGGAGAGGATACATGGCAAGGATGCATGCTCTTTGGTGTGAGAGACACCCAGAGCATGCCGCCGTTTCCGCCCAAAATCTCAGGGATTATGTATCCTATCTCCGGGCTCGAGGCTATGTTAGAGCTCCTCCTCAGCCGGTTAACGAAGTGGCAGATATGCCACGTGTCGGTCTGGCTGCAGAGGAGGCTCGCATCATACCACCAATGGAGGACATCAGAACCCGCAGGGCGCTTCACAATATGAAGCCCTTGAAGCCGCAAGAACTGGCACGGGTGGATGCGGAGATTGGCGATGTTCTTCCAGAAGAGGCCAACATCTGGCAGATCAATTCTGTCGTGTACGACGCCGCTCGTGCAATATCCCAGACGGAGAGGAGGGACACCACTGTTCTTGTTGGGAGGCATGAGCGACGCGTTCACAAGATGGAAGCTAAGATCAAGTCGGCGAGACAACACGTGTCTCGTATCCAGTGTGTGGTGGACTACATGTCGGCCAATAGGCCTTTCACGCCGGCAGTGCGTCGAATTGCTGCAAGGCTAAGACGAGCTCACCACACATTGAATCAAGGCGTGCTGTTTACCATAAAACAGCACTGTCTTGATAGGATACGAATGCTAGTGGCTGCAAAGAAGTCACTAGTGAGGCGGGCGAGAAGTATCGCGGAAAACATAAAGTTCCGCGATAAACCTTCCCGCTTATTCCAAGAGCCTCCACGTGTTGTCGATAACCCGCCGGCTGCTGATCGGGTAGAAACCTTCTGGAAGAACATCTATGAGTTTCCGCAACCACTCAATGTAGACACTCCAGCCCTAGCGCAGTTCGAAGCTTACTGCAGGACACTTCGGCAGCCTGAGCACAATGATCTGCGCAATCCGATAACCACGGAAGAACTTCGAGGGGCCCTCAAAGGCTCAAAGAACTTTGCTGCTCCAGGCCCTGATGGGTTGAATAATTATTGGTGGAAAAATTTCCAACAACCCACCGCCATCTGGCAAGAGTTTTTAACTCATGGCTAGATGGGGAGCAGCAGATTCCGGAGTGGTTTGTCGAGGGGCGAACCGTGCTCATTCCCAAGAACGGAGATTTGTCTGATCCAAAGAATTACAGGCCGATAACATGCTTGAATGCGTGCTATAAGTTGTTTACGCGCATCTTATACACGCGCATTCTCTCCGCAGTTGATCCGGTGTATGAACGGATATATGAGCAAAGAGGGTCAAAGAAAGGAGTCGCCGGCTGCAAGGAGAACCTGCTCATCGATAGATGTATCACGCAGGACTCCGTGCAGTATAAGCGTAACCTTTCGATGGCCTGGATTGATTACCGCAAGGCATTTGATACAACATCGCATGAGTTAATCATGCATTTGCTCAGATGTCTTGAGGTACCCAATCAAATAGTGGGATGCATTGGACAACTGATGCCACTCTGGAGGACTCGCTTCACCATAAGATCTGGTAGAGACATAGTCCAAACAGAGCAGGCGTGTTTCAGGGAGACTCCCTCAGCCCTCTTCTCTTCTGCATCTCACTATTGCCATTGTCCGTTGTACTCAGGAATACCCGTGGGTACAACTGCGGCACCCCCAGCAACCGGAGGCATAAAGTCACCCATCTGTTTTACATGGATGACCTCAAATTATATGCCTCTGGAGAAAGGGACCTACATCAGTCCCTTAGGGTGGTGGAAGAGTACACGCATGCTATCGGAATGGAATTTGGGATCGACAAATGTGCCACGGTTCATCTCAAAAGAGGACGATGCGAGGAATACGGAGAGGATGTCCAGCTCGTAGACGGAAGCATCCTACATCATCTGGATGCCGGAGAGACGTATACTTACCTAGGGGTGGAGCAACGCCACTCCCAAGAGGTATTCACAGTTAAGAACTCTCTCCGCGGCAAGTATCAGCATAAACTCCGACAGATCTGGTCATCAGAACTGTCGGGGAAGAACAAAGTTGCTGCAACCAATATGCTTGCCGTTCCGATCCTTCTCTACTCTTTCGGAGTAATGAAGTGGACTAAGGAAGAGCTGCGACAACTCGACGTTAAAACTCGCAAAATGATGCATCTCAATAGGTGCTTGCATCCTAAATCGTCCGTTCCACGGTTATACTTTCCCAGACAACGGGGAGGCCGTGGACTTTTGAGTTTGGAGTGTATGCATAACAGAATGGTTCTGGATGGGGCCTGTAAAGTCATCAGGAGTTCAGATCCCCTTCTCTGCATGGTCCGCGACCATGAAAAAGCAGGGATTGGAGCATTTCTTTTTAAGGCAGCAACCCGTGCGGCCGATGAACTCGGTCTCGTATTCGACACTGAACGGGCTAACCCAAACTCTGTCACCGAGTTGGGACCCGTTCAGCAAAAAGCTCACATCAAAGCTGCGGAGACAGAGGTCCTGCTGCAGCTACATATGGATAAGCCAATGCATGGTGTCTTCTTTCACAACATCGAAGACCTTGGCTTATCCAAAAGCTTGACCTTTGCCTTCCTCAGGTCGACTGAGCTAAAGTCGGAGACCGAGGGATTCATAATGGCCTGCCAGGATGGTGTCTTCAACACCCTCGTCTACCGTAGTCGCGTGATGGGTATAGACGTCCCTGACACCCGATGCAGGGCATGTCGTGGGGCACCTGAGATCGTAATGCATTTGCTATCAGCATGCCCATCTTATGCGGTCTCAGCCTATATCCACAGGCATAACGCGGCGCTACGAGTGTTATACTACCATCTACGACACTCGTACGGTATAGACGAGACACCGGTGTTGCCTTATGTTCCGGGGGATATTGAGTCCGTGGTGGAGAATGAGAGGTGCCGGATCTATTGGAACTACTCATTCCCCACCCTCAGGCAAATACAAGCCAATAAGCCTGATGTTGTCCTCCTCGACCACCAAAGTAGAACGATATTCGTCATGGAGTTTTCCGCTCCAGGCGAAATGAATATCGTTCGAAAAGAGGAGGAAAAACGGACTAAATATCGAGATCTCTTTGAACTCCGCAGGTTATATCCGGACCATTCTGTCAAAACGGTGGTTCTGATCATAGGAGTCCTTGGTGGAATGATGGACACACTGCTCTCCAACTTGAAGATAATACCTGCTTGCCGTAATATGGCAGAAATCTTAGCAGCGCGAATGCAGAAGGCCGTCATCCTTGGTTCGCTCCGTCTACTCAGGGCACATGATTCTCGGACCCAATAGTCACTCACCCTACGGACGTAGGGAGTGGTTATTGGGGTTAACGACACCAGCGCGCCCTCCGGATGTATCGGAGCACCGGAGACAGGGCCTGACTGGTACATTCCCAACGGGAAAAAAAAAATAATAATAATTATAATAATAATAATAATAATAATAATAATAATAATAATAATAATAATAATAATAATAATAATAATAATAATAATAATAATAATAATAATAATAATAATAATAATAATAATAATCTTTATTTCATATAAACATTTATATATACAACACACTATATACATAATTATTTAACTTATGCTTTTTAACAGGCTTATTTTCGGTGTTATATGGATCAGGAAAATTGAAAAGCATACTCTTCTTTCGTGTAGAAGGCCCCGAAGTTATCTACTGAACCAGTAAAAAAAGAATTCAACAAACGTGTCCGAAACTAATTAATTTTGGTAATAATTCCACTCTTCTATATACATTTTATCATTCATAACATTATTCACAATAAAACATATTTAATAACTATAATAAACTATAGTTCTATTATAGATATTAACATGGATTTTCATCAAGGATCAGCTATATCAATAAAAAAAACATATTTGATGTATAGTCATTAGAGATAACACCATCAAACCTGGTATCGGTGGATTCCTCATGATCATCCCTAACCGATCATGTAATAATATACAGGGTATCCCATTCGAAAATCGAAAGTTGATGTCATTTCCGGAAAAACCGGAAGTAGAATTTGTTTTACAAATATGCCAAAAAGTGACCTAGTGAGCATATTCAATTTTGTGAATTTCTGAAATATAGCCAGAGAAACAAAGGAGAAAAAGAGGGTGTAACATGGATCTGTGTCACACGGTATAACTTCAGGCCTACAAAAGGGAAGAGTATGCTTTTTAATTTCCGTGATCCTTATAACACCAAAAATCATCCTGTGAAAAAGCATACGTTAAATAATCGTTCTTAGATACTACCTTGTTTTTACATGTTCAGTTGTTAATTTCGGGGCCTTCTACTCGCGAGAAGAGTATGCTTTTTAATTTTTGTGATCCACATAACACAAAAAATTAGCCTGTGAAAAAGCATACGTTAAAAAATCGTTTTGAGATACAACCTTTTTTTTACATGTTCAGTTGATAATTTCGGGGCCTTCTACACGAGAGAAGAGTGTGCTTTTTAATTTTTAACATAAAAAATGAGCATGTGAAAAAGCATACATTAAAAAATTGTTTAACATTACTGGATTTTTTTGCAATTTTATTACTATTCTTTTCATTGATGTACATACCAGAATTGTATGCAAATGAATATTCTTCATTATAATCACGTCATTAATCACTATTTCAAAAAGCATACGTTAAATAATTGTTCAAATTGCATAAATTATTTTGCAACTTTCTCAGCGTATGCAACCATGTTATACACTTCCGCAATGTATGCTTTTTGTTTTGGGGGCCCATTTACACAATATCTTTCACATAGTTCAATTGCATACACTAAATAATTGTTTCGAGTTATTACAAAAAATTTGCATATTAACAAAACAATTGTTGTTAAATTGTTGTTTTGTTGTTGTTGACCAAAAGTCTTCCTGTGAAAAAGCATATGTTAAAAAATCGTTTTGAGATACCTCCTTTTTTTACATGTTCAGTTGATAATTTCGGGGCCTTCTACACGAGAGAAGAGTATGCTTTTTAATTTTCGTGATCCACATAACATAAAAAATCAACCCTTGAAAAAGCATACATTAAAAATTGTTTAAAATTACTGGATTTTTTTGCAATATTATTACTATTCTTTTCATTGATGTACAAACCAGAATTGTATGCAAATAAATATTCTTCATTATTATCACGTCATTAATCACTATTTCAAAAAGCATACGTTAAATAATTTTTCAAATTCCATAAATTATTTTGCAACTTTCTTAGCGTATGCAACCATGTTATATACTTCCGCAATGTATGCTTTTTGTTTTGGGGGCCCATTTACACAATATCTTTCACATAGTTCAATTGCATACATTAAATAATTGTTTCGAGTTATTACAAAAAATTTGCATATTAACAAAACAATTGCAACGCATGTGCACGCCGCGATTGTATGCTTTTTGAAATTCATGATCCATATAACACCAAAAGTCTCCCTGTAAAAAAGCATACGTTAAAAAATCGTTTTGAAATACCACCTGTTTTTTACATGTTCAGTTGATAATTTCGGGACTTTCTACACGAGAGAAGAGTATGCTTTTCAATTTTCGTGATACATATAACATAAAAAATGAGCCTGTGAAAAAGCATACATTAAAAAATTGTTTAACACTACTAGATTTTTTTGCAATATTATTACAATTCTTTTCATTGATGTACATACCAGAATTTTATGCAAATGAATATTCTTCATTATAATCACTTCATTAATCACTATTTCAAAAAGCATACGTTAAATAATTATTCAAATTGCATAAATTATTTTGCAACTTTCTCAGCGTATGCAACCATGTTATACACTTCCGCAATGTATGCTTTTTGTTTTGGGGGCCCATTTACACAATATCTTTCACATAGTTCAATTGCATACATTAAATAATTGTTTCGAGTTATTACAAAAAATTTGCATATTAACAAAACAATTGTTGTTAAATTGTTGTTTTGTTGTTGTTGAACAAAAGTCTTCCTGTGAAAAAGCATATGTTAAAAAATCGTTTTGAGATACCACCATTTTTTTACATGTTCAGTTGATAATTTCGGGGCCTTCTACACGAGTGAAGGGTATGCTTTTTTGGAACAAATAATTGAACATTTTTGTGAATTTTGTGAAAAGTGAAGAAATTTTGAAAATTAAACAAATATTACCGAAGAAAGTGAGATAATCATATTGCCAGTTATAAATGACAACCCTGTATAATCAATTGGTTCAAGCATTGAGATCTGGGGGTTTAAGGATATTCGGAAACAGAATTTGATGTTAATTTTGTGAAGAAAAAATCCCTAATATGTTTTCATCATTTTTCCACTTTTCAATTGGTCATAGTTAATCGCGGAAAATGGAAATACGAATGTTTCAACATGAAGGTAGGTATTCCTGAGTACTACAATTTGAAAAAGAATAAATTTCAAATTAGTTTGTTCTCAATAAAAAATGAGGATGTAGCTGCTCAAAGTGGGACACACTGTAGAATAAAACTGCATTAACTTTAGTTACAAATAGAAGAGGTATAAAGTTTTATTTCTCATTTTTCGTAAATAGTTTCACCATAAATTCGGAGACAAATGGTTATCTCTCACAGATTCCATATCACAAAAAAATATGTTTATGAAACAGCTGCTTCATATGGTGGAATTGTACAAGCTTTTATCCGATGAAATGATCAATAATAATAGAATTAGGAATTGTTACTTATTAAGATGTTAATAAGTTTGTGCAGGAATAATAGTGAATTTTAATTATTTTTATTTGCATTAATATTACTGGGGTATTTATTTATACCAATTAAATTTTATAAAACAAATTTACATTTGTTCAGTTTTGAAATTTTATAATTTGCCATTTTGCTATTTATATTTACACAATTTGTTTATAATTCCCATAACGGAAATTGAACAATTTACTGGAATAAATGCATTATTATTATTTCACTGATTCAAATTGAACTCGATTTCATATTATTATCATATGTTCAGATACATTCTTTCTCTTGAGAGAAATATCTATGTAATGGATTAAATTAATCACAATTTATTTCATATAATTAATACATGATGTATACCAAAGGTACACAAATAAAAATCCCTCAACATGTACCTATCACTGAATTTTTTGTATATTCGAAGAAAATTGCATTTAATGTATCAGTTGTTTCTGAATTTGCAATATAATTACACTGCTGACTTTCTTATATCTTGAAATAAAATATGATTTGAAATTTTTTAATTTTTTTCATATTGGTTAAAATTCACTTGCCCAATTCAACAATAAGTTCTTAATTTTAACCCTCGACTAGATGAAAAGAATTTTCTATTTATTTATTTAAACGGGCAAGCCCAATTCAGGTTAAGGTATTACAGTAGTATATACAAGTAATTAATACAATACAATAAAGTTTTCTGTTAGATATTACCAAAAAGTTACTTCAATTTTATCGTAGGGTTTTTTCCATTTCCAGAGGAGTCATGTATTGATTCAATTTTCAATTGAGAATATTTCTCTTTAAAACATGAATCCCTTCCAAGAGAGGTTATCTTGTACGATGGAAAACAGCGACTAAATTCCAACTTTCAGTCGCAGATGATTCCACAACTGACTTTATGAACATCCTGTTCATATTTTCAATGAAATCAACGTAAATTATGTGATTAGTACAGCTGCAGTATTATTAGATAACAATTAAATCAAATAATAGAAAAAAAAGAAAAAAGTATAGTTGAGTAGCAATATAATCAAGTCTGATTCATGTAGGTCAAGTATCATTAAACCCAACAATAGAGCAAAAGTTGTAAATATCGAGTATTAAATATCAAATAGCAAGGTCAAGCATATGGTTTTTGAAGCGAGGGACTGATTTGTTGAAGATTTGAAGATTGTCCAAGGAGTTGGCCAATCGCAGAGATCTGGAGATGAAGCTGTGTTATGAGTAGTTGAATCTATGAAATGCAACATAAAAGGTTTGTACCTGTCTAGTTGCAAGACTGGGGACAAATAGGGATATTTTAGAGAGAAGCTCCGGGCTGTTACAGACTCCATTGACAATCTTAAATAGAAGTATTAGGTCTCTTTGTTTCCTGCGTACCTCAAGAGAAGGTAAGTTCAATATGCGTTCTAATGTAGTATAGTCGCAGTTTACATGCATCTTGTTGGCTATATATCTAAGAAAGTTGTGCTGAACAGCCTCGAGCTTCATTTTGTATGTCGCATAATGGGGAGACCAAACTGATGAGCAATAGTCTAGGTGAGATCTAACGAGAGAAAAGTAAAGGGATTTAATAGCCGTGATGTTAGTAAAGTCGCAGGTGGTTCTCTTTATAAAGTCTAGCATCTTCATAGATTTCTGAGTTACAGTGGAAATGTGGGATTTGTAGCTAAGTTTGGAGTCTAGGGTCACACCTAGATCTTTGGTATCGATAGCTGAATGAAGGATAGAATTATTTATGCTGTAATCAAAGGTGATTGGATGTTGGGATCGGTGGAAACGAAGAATATGGCATTTGGAAGCATTCAGACACATTCCATTCAGCGTGCACCAATTAGATAGACATTCTATGTCATTTTGTAGGCATAATGAATCAGACTCGTTTCTGATTATTTTAAAACATTTCAGGTCGTCAGCAAACATCAAGGCTTCACTTTCTTGAAAACAGCTAATGAGGTCGTTAATAAAAAGGTTAAACAGAAATGGTCCCAAATGCGATCCTTGTGGGACACCCGAGGTAACTGCGATGTAATGCGAATAGTAGTGAATAACCCTGACAATTTGTGTTCTTTCAATCTTCGTACAATCGAAGTTTATGAATCAGGAGCTCGTGATTGACTTTGTCGAAAGCTTTGGAAAAATCAGTGTACACAGAGTCAATTTGTGATCCCCTTTCCAGAGCTTCCGACAGAAAATTGATTGATTTCTTCTCGTGTGTTAATTTCTTCAGCTCGGGGGAATGCCAGCATGGGAATTTCTTTTCATATGTTTTTTTTTGCGGAACAAAGCGGTCGATGATGGAGTAAAGAATGTCGTAAAAATAGAAACCATATCAGAGAGCTCTTTTCCATGTAGTGAGCCATCCGAATCAATAGCTTCAAGGGACGAGCTAATAGCTGAAAAGTCAGCGTGGAGGAAGTTATAGTAATACTCTTCGCCAGACGAGTAATCATTAGGTATTATGAGTGGCAAATTACAATCCAGTGGGGGATGATGGGAGTCTTCAGGAATTAGAGTGTCTAAGGCCTTCATTACTGAAATATCTGTAGGTGATAAAATGAGATCAAGGATAATTCCTCTTTTATTGATAATTTCGTTGGACTGGAAGAGGTTAAACAAGGCACAAATGTTGGACATCGTTTCAATCGAATCAATCTTGAACTGTGTAGATGTTGGCTGAGGGGAAGCAACTGAGCAGTAATCGTCCTCCTCCCATATTGCTGATGGAAGATTGAAGTCACGAAATAGAAAAAAGTTTGCACGAGCATATTGCTCGCTGATGGTGATTAGCTGATCAAAGTATGATTGGTAGAGAAATGAATTAGATTTAGGAGGAAAATATACAGTCCCAATTATAGATTTATTGTTTAGGAGGACATACAGCTGTTCAATAGAAGGATCAGACTGAATTTGATAGTATGAAAATAATTTTTTGATAGCGATTAATACACCGCCGCCCCTGTTGACACTGGATTCAATAAAGCGGTCAGTTCTATAAATATTGTAATTGAGGAGCTCAAGTTCAGTATCCATAAATTCAGGTGTAAGCCAAGTTTCAGTGAAGATAATGATATCATAGGCACAATTGCCAATATTCAAGCTCAAGTCAGTAAGTTTGGTTCTGAGACCTTTGACATTTTGGTAGTAAAGCGAGGAGCTGCCCAGATTTAGTTTTTTTTTTGATGATTTTCGGTGTATGGTTGAAGTATTTAATGGATAAATTGCTCTCACATGCCTGTTGATTTACTAGGAGGTCATTCTTCACTGATTCGAATTGATTTTTCTGTTGGGGGAGTTAAGTCAGCTTGGAAAAATATTTTGTTTGATTGGCCTAATTTAACTTTGTTTCTTAGGATCTCATGAACCTCAGGAGCAGAAGAAAAAACAACTTTCATTGGTCGATGGCCGTTTTTGTTCTTCCCAAAGCGAATGATTTTTGTATTGTTGAGGTTAACCGCACCGTCAATTCCAGATAGGAGCGATTTAACCTGGTTGATATCAGAGAATAATTCAACCGTTTTTAAATTGGGTTTATGATTCATATAATTTGGGTCAATTCAGGTTTTATATAGACAATCAACCTTGTAACACTTCATCAATTTATTCAATCATAAAGCAGTATTAGAATTCAAAGACAAACGATGAAACTAAAATTTTTATGACATCTCCAACAGAATATTGGTCATTCAATAATATGCATTGTTAAATCAACTCAAATGTATTAATCAGATACATTATGGTAAATTGTGAGTTAACACTTTTTATACTGCAATAAAATATATCCGTAGGTATTTTAATACCCATTGATTATAATTAATAGTTCCTAATTTAGTTTTTTACTACCTCATGAATCGGTATCCTACACCTGAGCACAGACGTTCTAGGGTTGTGTTAAGCAAAGGAAATATACAATGTGTCAATTCCAAAACTTAGAATGGTTTACATATCAGAAACAAAAGATGACATTAAAAATGCTCAGAACCGTTTCAAGGATAGGAAATGGGAAAATAACATAACTCGTCAACCCCATTTACTTCAAAATTCCGAGTTATATCTCAGAAATTTAAATTTCGGGTTTAAACACGGAATTTTTAAGCAAGATTTCGAGTTGTAACAAGGAATTTTGATGTTTTACATAAAAATCGTAATACTCTCACTAGGTCATCAGATAGACACACATATTCCACTTCACCTGCCTATAAATACAATTGAACATGTAATGGACCACTGTATACTGGCATGAAGATATACAATCATCTTCCTGAGAATGCACGAAAAAATTTTAAATTAATCTCAAAAAACTATTACGCCAATATGTATTTTATGATCTGAAGGAATTCTACGCTACCACTTTCTATTAAAATAAGATTTAAAAAATGTAATGAAAAACAAAAAATAACATTGTGCACCATAAATGTACGTATATATAAAACTATATTTTGTATTGTCCACAGGAACAATACCATTTACATTATTTATTAATATAGCAATCAGCTGTTTCTCTAAGCCTATGTCAATAGATTTACACCAACTCAATAATTATAATTGTGTTAATACTGAGGAAAATATTATAAAGTCTCGTTGAGAAATAATTCTAATCAAATCTAATCTAATTGCGAAATACAAAGTCACTATTCTGACACTATCTCAGTATTAGCGAATATAAAACGGATACTGACCTTCTAGTTCTTATATTCATAGGTATGGAACATAATCTATAAAAATACTTTATATCTGGTAGTACCTAACATCCGAAACTGGGATTATGTACAGGATGATTAAAAAAACACAAATTCATTTCAATTTCAAATTAGATGTTTCAGTGTAATATATAGTCGAATTATTTGATTTTCAGATAGCAGTCTGTTCGATCTCCAGAAACGTCTTGGACATACCCTGTATACATACGAACATTATGTACATTTTATTGTATTTTATTTTTCAGATCGAAAACTTTATTACTTACGAAATAAAAAACAAGAATTCTAAATAACATTTCTCATTATTCTTTAAAATTCAAACACTATTTAAAAGTTCTGACAAAATATATTGAGAATCGTTAATTTCATTAATTTCATCCCCTTCTAAAATACTGGTAATATTGAAAAAAAATCCCAAATTTACCTAAATCAACTCAGTTTTGAGAAAAATATTAGAAACTCAATTTCACTACCGTCCTTTAAGGGGTGATATTTCTTAAGGGTTAGGATATACAACAATTTTTATTTTACAGTTCATATTTTACAAAGATGAATCTCTCTGAGTTTTTGCACTCAAATTCAGAAACACCCTGTATTCATTTTATTCAAGGTCCTTCAGTCGTTGTCCACAGTTCGTAAGACCTCTTCTATGGAACAATATACAGAAGGATATCTCTTCTCACTCCGGAACCCGATTTTCGAGTGTGTAGGAATTTTTTCCTATAGGAAAAATCATCATTTTCCATCGGAATTTTAAGATGCTATATTCTCGAAAATAGTATTGGAACATATTCTTACACAATTTATAGCAATCGCTTCCTATGCTTTAAATCATAGGAATCAGGAAAATCAGTGGATAATTTCATTTAGTCCTGTCATAGATTTGTACTCCGTAAAATCAAAATCTTACGAATTCGTTCCGAATTACAAAATTGTGATTGGTCCCTTTCTATAATAATATAAGTTTGATAAAAATTGAATTCATTTCATATTGAAAATATTATAGGAACATACAAAAATTACTTTAGATTCCTCAACCTCTTCATCGCCTTCCACTCCTGTTGTATCTAAAATTTGTAGAAGATTATCTCCTTCTTTTGATAACAGAATGTTTGTAGGTGTCCCTCCGCCTGTGTTCCTAGCATGCTTTTTTATTTCGGTAGTTTATTTCATAACAATTCCACTTGGTTCAAGAATACGTATCTATGAAATTTTAATTTTCTATGAGAACTGAAAGCATGGGACCATCTTCCTATAGGAAAAAATCCTGCAAATCCGATTAATCTGGGAATCAGTCCCGCCCCAACCAAAAGGGTAATTAATGTAATTAATTCTCCGGAATGGGAGCGTGAGTTTGTGATACGCAGGCAGCGTTCGCTTTTACGTACTGTATAACATAACGCTGCGTATGTGTGTAACGAGGTCGACTAAATTTCTCTTTCTTCAATAATTGAATACTACACGACATGCTCTCGAACCGACATTTTCTCTCGACAAATAATCCAACATCACGTGTTGTTGTATAACCTGTTTTGAATCATCCTACCGCAAAACCGCCATAGACACGAAATCGAGTGAAGTTTGATTATATACCAAATGAATTGTTAACCAGCCTTTTCCGGAAACTAGAAATATAGAAATATTGAAATCATTAAAAATGAAATGATAATCTGTATGCACTAGCGGGCAGTAAAGTACACTTTAGCGCCCGGTTTTACCGGCGCGGCGTATAGTGATACTTTTGCGACTGCGGGCCCATTTTGGCCCGCGGACCGTGTAATTGGTAATGTTTTCAAATTACCCATATTTACACATCAATTCATGCAATAGGTATCACGAAACAATCAATTTATTTGGATAAAGATATCCTCATTTCACAATTTTTATTCATAATCTACATTTTTTAGACCATACGCCTGAAAATTTTACATTAACAATGCAGTTCATACAGTTACTGATGTTGAGGATGGGATATTTCCTTTTTTCTTTAATGTAATCATTCCTTACTGAAAGCTGCTCTACAGCATCATCATCGCTATGAGAACAAGTATTCAGTTTAGAAGTAGGTGGTTGATTCAAATAATTATCTGGTATCGTTCCGGTACCATCACTGGCGATTTTTTAGCGATATTCAATTTGAAATCGATTCTTCAATATATTTATATGAATTACACATTCCTCATTACTCTTGATTATTAAAGTTATACATAACATATGAAACGTGTAGCCTATTGAAATTCAAGTCAGTATTTGTGATTCGGGTTTAACCACTAGTGCATGAAATTTTGTATGTATCACGGATGTAAAATTTATTTATTTATTTATTTATTTATCCCAAGAAACATTTCTGTTTATAGAGGGATTAAGTTTTAACATAAATTATTCATGCCTTAGGCCATGAACGCCTACTTTACGCCCTTGACACATTATTAATTGTTTTCGATCTACACCGAAGTTATGCCTTTGTCGGACAATCACATGACCAAACTGGCACTCTATGCAGATGACACGGCAATCTTTGCTGAGTCATCCCATGAGAGAGGAACATCGAAGCTGCAACTTCAGATCAACAAGCTGGAACCGTGGTTCAATCGTTGGAAGATCGGAATCAATGCAAACAAAAGCAAGGCCATACTGTTCACGAGGCGACGTAGGACACCAGCGGGCCATGTTACTATGAACGACGAGAGAATTCCATCGGTAGACTTAGCCGTATACCTAGGAGTTACGTCGGACAAGAAACTCACGTTTCAGAGGCACGTCTCCCACAGATTAGCTCTAGCGATAGCCGCAAGGCATAAGCTTTATCAACTCATCGGACGTAGGAGCAACATGGCACTCGAGTTGAAACTACGCCTCATCAAAACAATCCTTCTACCAATCATGCTGTACGCGTCTACTGCTTAGGGGCAATGCGCAAACAGTTGTAGGCAGAGGATGCAGGCTTTCTTCAATGTCTGCCTGAGAATGGCAACAGACGCACCACGATATATGCCTAAAACAGGTTTATATATCGAGACTTAGACATCCATTCGGACAACATCGACAGACTGATCAGGCATCATGTGGGGACTACTCTAGACAGAATAGAGACCCACACGAACCCGTTGCTCACGGAGCTCCTCGAGAACAGACGACCAGTGAACCAGGAAGACAACAACACCCCTGAAGAAGTACGACGGAAGCGAAACCTTCGGCGACGCCAACGTCTACTTCAATAGGCTTCAATCACGATAATCATGCTTTTATGTTTCAGATTTCAAGAAGAACCGACCAAGAAGTAAACTCTGTAAATTCACTACACAGCTCTTGTTTTTTCAGGCCTTCGTCAGTTTCAAGGGGCACTATGCACATTAAGTAAAGTCATTGTTAAATTCAAATTTCAACTTTTGTCAGATATTGAATCATCAGGGATGAGGAACCGCTTTAACGAGCGGGGGTGGTGGATAGGGGGGTGAGCTTTCGAGTACGTACGAGTGCTGGGGCGTTCATCCTTCCGGGCCTCAATCTTAGGGGGAATATATTATTTATATAAAAATTTCAAAAAAGGGCACATCACACACAGCGAAGTGGTCGTGGTGTTAGAGCGTTTGCCTTCCACCCAGGCCTTCCACCTGGGAGTTTCGTAAAAACAAAACAAAGCAAATTCTTATTTAAGAAGCGGTTTATCTTTTATTTACGTAGAAAACTGCTGAAAAATATATTTCTCTTTCAGTCATAGCAATCTCCATGAAGCTGAAACAGATATAAACGACGATCTTCGAACTATATTTGACGTCTCGTCTGCTCATGTACTTAACTTGAATTCGAAGAAATCAGTTGTTATGTTATTCGGACCACGAAGGAAGCGAAAACTTGCTGCGTCTTCTTTGATAATAGAAATTGGTAATGATACACTGCCAATAATAAACGAAACCAAAAATCTCGGATTTTATTTTGATACTGACATGAGATTCACCAGACATGTGAGCTATCTCTGCCGGACTTCTTACAATACCTTGTGGCAGTTGTATCCCAATCGAGATATCATGTCAAGAAAACTCAAAATGAAACTCTGCGAATCTTTGATATTTTCTTTTTTTTTTCTTATTTTCTTTAAAACCAATATTCATAAAGTTATGTAAAGTACGTAATTCTGATATTCATAATTGAAAATAATAAAAAAAAATTTCACCTTATCTTCTCTAGATTAGTTGATTAGTAGATTAGTTGAGTTGAAAAACAGCACTTGCTGACTCTCCGCTTCTTCATCTCTTTAATATCTTTCATGTTTCATAATGTATTGTATTATTTTATATTTCATATTACTGATGTTGAATAAAGTCGATTTCTCATTATTAATATCATAAAAAAGTACAGGAGATGCCATCTTTTAGTTTTTGCATAAATTACATACCTACTGAACTTTACCGGAAGGAGTTGAGTGTTGCAGGGTTCTGTGACTTGTCGAAAGCCTTCGACTGCATGAACCATGAAATTATATTGCACAAACTACGAATTTATAGGTTCAGGGTCCAGAGTCTCAATTGGATCCAATTCTATTTGAGTCAAAGGTCACATATTATTAGGACTGACAAATTTTTCGATAGCCGCCACATAAAATGTGGGGCATAGTTCTTGTATTGTTTTTGTTGTATTTTAATGATTTGACTGCTATTTGAATTGATGGAATGTTAACCATTTTTGCAGACGATACCACAATACTATGGGCACAATAATGACTCAAAAAATCTTTCCTTGAAAATGGCACTTGATATGACAAATATCTGAGAATGGTGTAATGCAAGTTTACTATCATTTGATGCAAATGAAACATGTGTATAAAAATGTACAAGGTCATTATGGGAATCACTCGCCAATGTAATATTTTGTTACTTCCAATTCCAACAAACAACTTAATAAAGAAGTGATTTCAGCCAAAATGTATAAACATTCACCAAATGAACTATTCAATGAAAAACCCCGTTCAGAAAATCTATAAATAGGCTAGGAGTAATTTTTTCGATTCATTTCCCCTTTTTTTGATTTAATATCTAAAAAGCACCCTAATTTTCAATCGAAAATTCTCATGTCGTAATATCTGATTTTTGATCAAAATCGGTGTGCTTTTTGTTAGTTGGAATCTCTACTTTCTGAAGTCCGCACCCTCAGACCGCCGGAAGATGGAATGACCTTGTACTCCTTGTACTCAAATGGTCAGAAAGTGTTACACGGTGTCGTTTGATTATGCGCTAGCACATTGTGTGGCAGAACATCTGCAAATGTCAAAAGGCATCGCTGTGATGTATTCTAAGAAATTCGGTCGACTCCAGGAACTGCGGGAACAGAATCCAGAAGTTGAAGGAGTGTTACAGTTGACGAAGGGCCAGAGAAACATCTTCTACCTAGTAACCAAGAAGCATTCTCGAGATAAACCGTCCTCCGAAAATGTTTGCAGAAGCCTCACCAAACAAATAGATTCGATTGAGGAGTAGAATCTTTTCATCCTAAAATTGTACTGTGGGGTTGACGGGCTGGATTGGAGATAAGAAGTATGTTGGAGATGAAGATCAAGATTGTGGAGTTTACTTCCATCAAACTTCACAGTGCACATACGGAAAATCTTGAAGGTATCAACACACCCCTAGGATGACAAAGTGTCTTCAGGAAGGGGGCAGCTAGAGCCGAACCTGTCTAGATCCGGCGAGATTCAAAAATAAATAGTTAATCGAGATTTGCTCCATCAAGATATGAGCGGTAAAATGAATCTTCGAGGCCGTTCTGATAGATGATTTGCGTTGAATGCAGAAGAAGTTTACTATGGGTATACTCAGACTGAGATAAGGTTTTCCACCACAGTGATATCTGAAACGGTAAAAGATATAGTTTAGGTGGAATAGGAAAAAAGTTACATAACAGAAGGAACATCTATGAATATGAAAGCATAAAATTTACAAAATTATTTTTCATTTTCAAATTATTTTGAAAAAACAGAATTTTTCGAATAATTATCTTATTGTGTTGTGCTGATATCGTCAGATCTAGACAACGATGAAAGTACTTCTCCATAGAAACTTTTTATAAGCTTGTGATGATATCAGTTTTACTGTCCGACGTTATTTTATTCAACAACCATCATCAACTTCATTCTTTAAATACGACCTTGTTCTGAAAAATGCACAATTATTCATTCTGAATTCAATGATGTTATCACACTTGGCAGTTTCATTATGTGTTAGATCATCTCGATTTTTCTTTTAATTTTCTTGTACAGTCCACAATTGGGAATAAAACGGTGAAATTAGATATCCTAGATCTGAAGTAAATCAAAAGTTTGGGTTGACATATGAAATTATTGTTGAAAACTTCTTTAAAATGCACGATGATGGCCGAAAATGATCAGAAATGAATTGAGACTTTCATACGTAATACATCAATGAATTTATGAATTTATAAAGAAAAATTCTTCAGAAAACTATATTCTTCGAAACAGGGTCGTATTCAAAATGAATTAACTCTATAATTTATTAATTTATTTATTTGCTTAGTTATACATTGTTCTACAGGTTACACCCAACTACAGAACAGGGATACAGGTACAATTGAAATATAATACAATTTCAATAAAATGACAATATCAAAATTACAATACATACGGAATCAACAGAGTTAAAGTAAATCACAGACATATTATAATAATAAGAGATATAAAATAGCAAGCAAACAACTTGCTGAATTGTATTTTTCGACAACTTCGACTCTAATTCAAAAAATATCAAAACCTGCATACATGTTATGCAACGGCGAGTATTTCAAGATATTTTTACGAGGCGTTGGCAGAAAAACGGATTGTCCACTCTCGACGTTTGTCTAGGTACGTTGAATTTGAGTTTTTGCAAAATATGTGGGTCAAAGATCAGATTATTGACTAGTTTAAATAGAGAAATTGTGGAGTGACAATCACGGCGGCGACTCAAGCTATGCATAACATGTCCAGCTAATAATACATCGTGCATGAGGAAAACTAATTGATGAATATTTGTTATCCGATCTATAGGAAAGAAGTTTCAGGAAACGCCGTTGTACTGATTCAACTTTCTCTATATACAGCTGATCAGATGTATTCCAGATTATTGATACGTATTCTAATTTTGATCTGATGAATGCATAGTATAATGTTTTCGATGTAGATGGGTCGGAGAAATATTTCGAGATTCGAGCTATGAATCCATACATCCTATTTGCAGCAGTCACAGTAGACTCAATGTGAGGCGCAAGCGAAAGTTTGGTGTCAAAGGTGACACCAAGATCGGTGAATGTGGCAGGCCTTCCAAGTGGAATATCGTCTATTGCATAATGATATAAAAATGGCTGATTTCTGAGTGTGAATGTCATAACATTACATTTACTAGCATTTAACGGAAGATTGTTATGTAAACACCATTGATCAATGCGTTTCAGATTATGGGAGAGTTGAAGACAGTCCTCAGTGCAATTTATCTCACAATATAATTTTAAGTCGTCCGCATATATCAAACAGTTGACGTCACTAATGAAAGCGTTGAAGAGAAGCGGACCAAGATTGCTACCTTGAGGGACACCTGAGGCGAGTGAAGTATGACACAAAGAGGTGAATGAGGGTCTGAGAGAAGCCATACCTGTACAATTTCGACAGCAGTATTCCATGATCAAGTCTGTCGAAGGCTTTCGAAAAATATGTGTATATAACGTCAGTTTGAGATCTTTCATCAACGGTCTCAGCAATATATTGAGTTATATTGAAGAGGTTCGTGGTTGTTGAGCGACCTTCCATGAAACCGTGCTGAAGTGGGGTGATTTGGTTGCTAAGATGAGGGTATAACCTGTTATAGAGAAGGATTTCAAATACTTTGGCAAAATTGCATATTATTGATATGGGTCTGAAATTTTCCACAAGAGACTTGTCCCCTTTTTTATAGATTAGCCGAACTTTAGATAATTTCCATAAATCCGGGATGGTACTAGTTTTGATACAGCTATTTATCAGTGTGGAAGTATTTTATTGCAGTATTTTTACCTTGTTCCAGATCTGACGATAACACCACACAAAAATAAACTTAAAAATCGAAAAATTCAGTACTTCCAAAATAATTTGAAAATTTGTGAAAATTTCATAATTCCACATAGCTGTTCGTTCTGTTACGCATCTTTTTTCCAATTGAACCAAAACTGTATATTTTACCGTGGTGGAGAACCTTATCTTGGACTCACTGTATACCGGGTGTCCGCGGAAGGTGGCTCACCCCTATAACTTTTTTGTTTGCGAAGAAAATGGAATAAAAATTGAAGGATCTGCATAAAACAGAAAACTGGGTTTTTTCGTCGAATTACTCAAGTTCATGCAACTTCCTGTTTAACCGGAAGTGACTTGAACTTGCGATTTTTAAATGGAACACTTGGTATATTTCCACCTCTTCTGTCTCCATATGACATTCTGAATACAACCATGCATGATTTGTCACTTTTTGTGACAATTTTTTTTTTATTTAGAATTTTATTTTTTAATTTAGAGTGCTATGGATACGTGCAAATCACTAATTGCAGCCCTAACATTCGAGGAAAAATACAACTTCACTATTTTCGGTCAAAATGTATGTTATTGTTTTCATTTTTTGGTTTTCCGTCAACCTTTGCAACCCTCAGAAGTCTTCGAGAGACTTTTAGGAGCTAGGGAATACACAGCCCTCACCTTTCAACGTGTGATGTCATGCCCGACTACATAGAATTAAATTTTCAAATTGATATTACATTTTTTTCAAATGGCATCATGATGGTTCTTCGGGTTAAGAAAAATGACATTACGAATAATTTGATACTACACACTAATTGGTTCAAACCAAACTTCCGTTAAAAAACCTAGCCTACGAAAAAATGTTCTTAAAATAAGGCATCTTTTGGTATTGAAATAAGATTTATATGCATCCAGTAACCTGTGACAAACACAACTGATAAAACAAAATCATTCAGGAGGTTGATTTCCTGTTTAACGTAGCTTCTGCAAAATAAATTAGGCAATTATCGTTTAATTGTTTAAACAACATGTTGGTGATAATATGTATGCAAGGAGATAATGAATTATTAGCTTCTGAATAATTTATTTTGTTTCATTAGTTGTGTTGGTTACAGGAAACACGATTCATTTAAGTCTTATTATAATCTCTTATATACAGGGTGTCCCATATAAAACTCCGCGGTCAAATATCTGGGAAATGAAAGATGATATCCATATTTTGTGGAAGCAGATGATATTGATGTCAAAGGATCCTCTTATTTAGGTAGATATCCATCACTGGGCGTCATCCGTAAGGGCGTCGCGACACCGACGCCAATTTTTTCAAATGTCATCCCAGACCTTTCAATGCTTTTTTGAATTCTGCATAAAATTCTGAATTCAGGCATATAGCACACTAATGGTTTCCCTTGAATACTGATGAAATACAGCAATTATATTGCATATTATAAAGAGGGCCATGAATGAGTCAAAAAACACTTACACGAGTTTGATAAAATTGATCTAACAGTGATAATTGCGTTGCCTGTTCAGTTTCATCTAGTTGTGTGTTTCTGTAAAATTGCAGACTATACAAACTAAAATAAATGTTTCAAATTACCGAAATATATTTCAATTTGACCAAAAATCGACAAACATGATGATAATAACTAAAAAATAAAAGTGAAATCATGAATTATTTCAGTAAGTGTTCCAACTGCCTTCCTTCACGTAGAATACACATATTGTATATTTTTATTATTTTTCAGCTAATAGCGTCTCTCGCGATATGGAAGCACAAACATTTATGATAATATTTTATAAATAATCTACATTTTGTGGACGTCGCATATAAACTAAGTCTTTTATATATCCCCACAAAAAAAAATCCAGTGGAGTCATATCTGGACTTCGAGCTGGTCATGGTGTTGGACCCTTATTTCCAATCCATTTCTCATTGAAAGTATCATCCAAATATTGGGTAATTATTCTATAATTATGCGGAGGTACCCCATCTTGTTGCCACCACATATTCAGTCGAGTTTTTATTGGTAAATTCTCCAAGAGACTCGGCAATACATGTTGGAGGAAAAGCAAATACCTCTCTCCATGAAGAATTCCTTCGAAAAAATGAGGTCCTATCAAATAACCATCAATGATTCCACACCAAACATTAACCCCCCACACAGTCTAATATCTCGTTTCTTGAATCCAATGAGGGTTCACGTCAGACCAATAGTGACAATTATGTTTGTTTACTATACCGTTGTTATGGAAACGGCTTTCATCACTCCATAATATTTTGTTCAGAAACTGATCATCATCATGAGTACGGGTGAACAACCATGCAATGAAGTTCAATCTCCTATCAGCATCTCCTAAAAATGGGAATAGATTATAGCTATGAACAATTAAACATAAAGATTATTACCTGGCTGTAGTCCTTGAACCAGATGTATTTTGTAGGGATGGAATTTGTTTTCTGACAAAATACGTTGTATATTGACGTTTTTGAAATATCACATTCCATTGCTACTTGTCTGGTAGAACTATGTGGTTCCAATACTATTTGACCTAGCACTGCAACAGTGTGATCCTCATCTGTAGCCGTTCTTTGTTTTTTTCGATTCCGTTCATTAAAACATCCATTTTATGCCAAAGATTTGGCTAAGCTAGTGAATGTTTTGTCTGACGGTAATCTTCTGTCAGGATATCGATTGGCGTATATTCTCACTGCTTCTTTTGCATCCCTTCTTGCTTCGCCATAAATACATATGATATCCAACTTTTCTGCATTCGAAAATTGAACCATTTTTCAATTTAGGAAAAAACAACACAAAACTGAGTACACTTTCGTAAAATCTGACAGGTTTTCTTACAGATCGATGAAGACTCGTTTTATTGCATTTATATTGACGCAATAAAGTTGCTGTATTTCATCAGTATTCAAGGGAAACCATGAGTGTGCTAAATGCCTGAATTCAGAATTTTATGCAGAATTCAAAAAAGCATTGAAAAGTCTGGGATGCCGTTTGAAAAAATTGGCGTCGGTGTCGCGACGCCCTTACGGATGACGCCCAGTGATACCTCCTAAATAAGAGGATCCTTTGACATCAATATCATCTGCTTTCACAAAGTATGGATATCATCTTTCATTTCCCAGATATTTGCCCGCGGAGTTTTATATACTTCATTTTGGTGAAATTTCTTAATGTCATATAAAGTTTGTTGATGGAAGTATATTTGGAACATAATTAATAGTGTGCAGTATGATTTTAATCGTAATCAAATGTTCTTTTTTCCTAAGCAGAAAAAATTTAATTTTGCACAAGTTGTATTATTATCAAAATTTTAGTACAGAAATTAGTGATTTGAAGATATCCATAGCCCATTAGAATAAAACATGAATTTCAAATAAAAAAAATCGGTTTCAAAAAGTGACAAGTGACACATGGTTGTATTCAGTATGTCATATTGAGACAAAAAAAGTAAAAATATACCAGGTGTCTCATTTGAAAATCGAAAGTTCATGTCACTCCTGGTGAAACCGCGAGTTGCACGAAGCAAAAATGCAGTTTTACAAATCCTCCAAATTTCCTTCCATTATCTTCAAAAACAAAAAAGTTATAGGGGCGAGCCACTTTCCGCAGACACCCAGTATTCACAGTGCACAGGAAGATAAATCAGTTGTAGACTTTCCATCGAGACAGTTGCACAACGAAATGAATTACTCATATATTTTGTTTGTGGACAAGAATTGGTAGCAGTATGAATAAATTCGTTGAACAATTAAGTTAATATTTTTACGTTATTAAAAGTGGTGCGATGAAATTGGCCTTTGAGTTCATTGCACTTGCCGTTCCGCAATGAAGTTCAATGACGTTTAATAAATCTTTAGACAAGTTGTTCACGGAATTTGCTGAACTGTTCATTTTTTTACTAGTAACCCGTAATTTTTTGAATTGATTCGGTGGTGCATTCGCTTTTACGGCAGTAGATTCCGGAAAATCCTGTAACACGTAATTGTTGAGTTGGAATAAATTGAATGAAAACTCCAGTGTTGAATTATGAATAGCTGTTTTTCAGTAAAAAGTATGTATGGTCTCTAGAGGCTTCAATTCGATAGAAAACAGTCTATTCAAGCAATTGTCATCAAATTTGTACCAGTCTGTTCTGTCCTCGGCTAAAGTATGAAGTAGTGAAGTTCACCAACTTAGTCGAATTAGACTCTTGTGCTTGCGGTGTTTTATTAGATCTCAGTAAAGCTTTTGATTGTGTAGATCATTTTATTTTACTTCAAAAACTTCATAATTATGGAATCAGAGGAAAGGCTCTAGATCTCCTGAAATCATATTGAAGCAATAGAAAACAAACGTATGCATCAGACATGAAAATGAGGAATTTCTATCAGATTTTACTGAAATTAATAGAGGTGTGCCACAAGGGAGTGTATCAGGTCCGTTACTTTTTATAACTTACATAAATGATCTTTCGGAAATATTTAAAGAATCAAACACTACAGTTGTTAGTTATGCGGACGATTCAAATCTCATTCTACCAGTTGATGATTATATTCCTTTGGAAAACACAATATTAAAAAACATTTCTTCAGTATCCTCATATCTCAATGTGAGTAAGCTACTTTTGAACACCACAAAAACGAATTGCATTGTTTTTAAAACAACCAGCGAAAATATTACCATTCCGGAGTCTATTCATCTAGGTAATGAAGACGAATTATACTTCTCCACCGACACAAAAATGTACATATATTTCATTCTTGTTTTTTGAAACGCACCGGCTGTTGTCTTTCCGGATATAATTCAAAATAAATTTGTGCTATTTTCGTACTATTCCGATCAAATTTATAATAAAGTTTCAACATATCTCGTTTTTCTTCATTTGAGAAAGAGGACATTTCGACTAGTGTTTATTAAACAAAATTTTTCGATGGAGTCATGACCATCTCAAATGAAGTTGTTTTTTTTTTAATATCTGTGGTTTCAGAAGTGCAAATCATAACAAATTATACATCAATGAAATCAGAATGAGAATCACTATTTTTATGTATAAAAAACAATATGGCGCCCATAACAGAAAAAAAAGTTGATGATGAATGCCAGAAGACGAAACGTCGGATAGTAAATCTGAACATGAAAACGTGTAGCTGAAAAAAAGTATCAATGAAAATGTACTTTTGGTTTTGAGCTCAAATAACGAATGAAAAAAATAAATACGAAAATTCCGATTTTCAGTTTTTTCCCGATATTTCCGGAAATACTCGGAATTTTGCAAGTTTCAAAACAGTATTTTGTTAAGCACCAGAATACGCAACTTTGCCCAAATTTAAGCTTCGACGTATCTCCTGTAGTTTAGGAGATCCCAATGGTGGGGGTCGAATTTGAATTGCCCTGTATAGATGGCACATTCAAATATAAGTACCACACCAGGCATAAATCTAATTTTGTTACACTCAAGAACAGAGTAAAAAATACCGAGAAAGGACCGCGCTATGCAGCTATAAAATTTTATAATCATATACCCTCAAAGTTCAGAGAAGACAACAAAAAACAATTTCAAAAAATACGTTTTTGATCTATTATGTGACATAGAACCGTATTCATTACAATAATTCTTTGACAAATCAGTTTAACTCTCCTATTAATATTTTATTCATACTCTATATTAAGTATATAGTTTTTTGTGTTCATTTAGAAGTTCCTTCTTTTGACTGTGATATTTTACTAAATGTTTTATGCCAATGTAAGTCAAATTTAGGAATTGTAGTTTTTGAGACAATTTCTATATTTATATATGTACAGTGTCACACATAAAGTTCGCGACATATGGAAGTTTCTATTATTAAGGTCCAGTTTTTCATGTTCCAGTTAAACTCCAGGTAACTAAAGCCGCGTTTTATTGACCACTAGAGTTTACATCTACTAGTAGAAGAAGTAGAGTATCATAAAAACGCAATTTCAGGGTTTCCAATAGAAGTCAGATAATTCTAAAACTTCCTAAATATCTGTAAAAAGTTTGAAACTAATAGTTTTCATTATTATAAATGATACGTCACATCCGAAAATACACAATGGAAGAAGGCGCGAGTAGTATTATATATCTATTCGAGGATTAGATCTAGGCGGGAATATTTCAAGTGCAATAAACTTATCATATATGCGAACTCCTTGAATAATTTTCACTCAGAAAACTTTTTCAGAATGTAAAAATCATTATGAAGAAGTGATTCCTAAACCTTCACACCTTCCACTTTCGAGGCAGCTTTGAGTGAAGTAGCAAATAAGCCGAAATTATCTTTAAAAAATTATAGCATATTTGTAGGTTGGGAACAAATAGGAACTGAAAAATATTTCGTTCACATTTATCTGGACAATTTTCTCAATTCATCATACATAAATCGATTTGAAACAATGTTTCTATGTCATCCCACTGATGTTTTTGAACTTTCGCTACGTTCAGGGTCATCGGATCTTCTTATTTGGTATCCACTTGTATATTTGTTTAGGATATGATTTTAAAAAGGTTTAACAGAGGTTTTCAATGAATTGAGAATCAATGTGAACCCACCTTCTTTATTATATCAATAAAAGTCGTTGTACGACCTATACTTATTTGAACATTTCCATCTATAACTTTACTCACGTCCATAACACTCATTCATTTTAACTAGAGGCTGTTCACTTCTAAAATCGTTTTAATGTGTGTAAATGAAGTTTTTTGAGATTCAGAATAAAACCAAACTGAAATGTACAGAAATTAAAGTCCATAATATGTTTCAAACTACTGTCAATGTCAATAGTGTCAATTTCTGCTACGATTTGGGAATTTTAATTTTTCAACCAATTATCTACTTTTGCTACCCTCAAATTTGATAGTAGCGAAAGTAGAGAAAGTAGATATATTTGGTGTCAAAAAAACAGATGTGTCAAATTCTACTTCTACGAGAAGAACATTTCTAATTTCTGCCTACAATAAAACGCACCATAACTAATAGTTTAGAATGTGATCCTTCGAACGTCATTTAAAGAATGTCGTTCACCATCTAAACTATTAGTTAATTATCTGGAGTTTAACTGCAACATGAAAAACTGGCCCTGATAGATATAAAGAAAATTTGACTTCGCAGTTAGCTAACTTCGCATTTGGATTTTTTGTTCAGGAGGTCAAACTACGTAAGTTCCAAAAATAATTTTTTGATAGCTTGCAGCGCCCGGTTAACGGAATTTTACCAAAAATTCTAGTTCGTCGATGGGAAGATTCAAATGGAACAACCATTTTCGCGCAAGTTCTTTAGTTTTCCAACGTGTATCTTCAGCTCTCTTGATAATTTCGCTGTTATCTAACATTTTGAATTGACAATATTCCACAGCATTTTGGTGATCGTTTTTTTGCTGTCAGGTTGGTAATACATTTTATTTTTAACTGTTTGACACACTGAATTGTTACACTGACATGTGTCAACAATGTCAAGTGTCAAGTTTAATTTTTTTTTTATTTGAATTTATTGAAAAAATATTTCCAAAAAAATCGAGCTTGTTGCAAATGTGTTCCATTTTTCTGGAATGTATACGAATAAACAAATAAAAAAAATACGTTTCACAGATTCCCGAAAACTAAAGACCTGGCGCGAAAATGGTTGTTCCATTTGAATCTTCCCATCGATGAACTAGAGTTCTGTTATCCTAAAAGAATTTTTGGAGATATTGCAAGGAGAGTGAAAGATTGGGAAGACACCGTTTATGTCAAAACTCTGATGTTGCTGAGTTCCATTCTTGATGTTTAAATTCTAATTTGAGAAAACACTTTCCTTTCTAGACCCCATTATCTGAAAATGTTCCTAATACTTCAATGAAAGAATGTGAAAGAATAACTGATGATTCTGTTTCTTGTAACTCTGAAGTTGGTAAGATTTACTTTTGTAACCTGACATTGGCGAGTTGACTAAATTTGAGGCATTTTCTGTTAGAAACTGTTAATGAAGAAAGTAGTACTATTGGTTGTGTAGAGGAAGATAGCCCATATCACACCGAATCCAACGATGAAACTGTTGACTGTTGTCTTTCTGAACATGGTTATAATGGCGCAGAGTTACTGGATAGTTGATCTCTGACGCTGAGTTAAGCACACAACATAGAAAATAGAACAAATCCCCAATGTGCTTCTCAAATTTGGAAAGAAAACGAATGATTAGAATTACATCTTCCAAATTCGGACCCATGATCAAACAAAAGGCCTAAATGATAAATAATAGCAGCCATGAAAGCTAGGTTGGATAATGAGGATGATGTTGCAGTTAAATATGAAACACAAAATGCAGATTTCACATGTGGACTTATTATTAACCCAGGATTCCCTTTCTTGTCAATGTCCCCTGGAGTTGTTTTTGATACCAGTACCAATATCTACCATTTGTTGGAAATAAAAACATTTGTATCTAGAGGGTTGTGAAAAAAACACACTGTAAATCAATGTGTGGAACAGGCATAACAGTGTGCACTGTTTTATATATAACGTTGTGCCCTGTATAAGATGGTCCTATATTAGTATTAGAATAGTCTTATTTAATTTTCTGAGTTTATTCAAGATTTCACTTCTCCGGGTTAAAGTTTAAACGGCGCGCTAGACTAAACAATTTCTAGTGGGTCTCTGTCTGAAGATAAGCCACGATCTAAAAACAGCACAGAGGGTAGGTTATGAAGAATGCTCTCGGTTTTTGGGAAGAACGAGCTTTTGGGAGCGAGACAGTCGGTGTTGAAGTGCTAGTGACAAGAGTTGGTTCGATTTCGAACGCCCGGTGAGAGTGGCTTTTTGCCACCCCCGATAATGGGGCCGATGTGGGTGTTAATTTTTAGGGATAAGTGGGTGTTTAATTTTTCAACTAAAATAAGTAATTAAATATATGTTTGGGGTATTCTATTCGTTTAATAATAATAATAATAACAATAATAGAGAAAATAGTTTTCTAATTTTGGGGCGTGAAAGGGATAATATTTAAATTGGGATAAGTGGGTGTTCAGTTATTCAATCTAAACAATATTATATTATTATAACAATAATTATAATATAGTGTCGTTGTATCCGATGGACAAAAACAACTGGAATTTTATGTTGGTGAGTGTACTCAACAATAGAGCAAGCTTTTGTGTATATATTTTTTGTTTATGGGAGGGTGACTTTCCCATTTATCGTTTTTGATTGTTTTTGCGTTTTTGGCAAAGAACGGACTTCCGGACTTCCGAAACTAAATGTTTATTTTATTCTTTATTACTGGTTTATTAGAAGCGTTTGATTATTTTATACTTTGATTACTATATTTGATGCATTTTTTAAAATTTATCCTTCAATTATTTCCACCAGTTTGATTAATGAATGAAGCTGGTTTGTGGAACTTTGCTATTATTTACCTCTTCGACCCCTTAAGTAAAGTCCACGCATTTGTGAAGCCGTGGCCGTACCTGCAAATTAATAACTGTTTTGAGATGATGGTGAAACACGAAAACCAGTAGCGCTGAAGAAGTTCAGCATCCAGCAGTATCATCATTTTTTTAAACGCTATCCACTGTCTAAAATCCATATGGTCGTAGCGGATTCAAAACTCAATTCGGACCTGGTGGCAGCATGCTACCATTTTATAAAAATACTTCCTAGGGTGGGCGACAAGAGTGGTTGGTTGCTTTGGTGAAGTTTGGAACCGAACCAAGGAAATTGTCGCCCACCACACTTGCGATTTATTACACAGGGTTATTTCTTGACAACAGTAAGGGAGTGTTAGATTTAAAAAACAATTATTTTAAAATTTTAGGGCAATTAGTTCTGACGGGATTAGATTGTTGTGGACTGGGCTTTGGATCCTGTACCAGTATTAACAAGATTCTCTTTTGAATATTTCAAATCCAATCATGAGCTTTATACAGTCAGCGATAACTGTAGTTTTGGAGTCGATTCTTGCCACTACTACATACTTTGGCAAAGGACAGAACAGACTGGTACAAATTTTCATTACATTTTAATTTTCAGTGTCAGACATCAAAATAGTGAACAATTTGTTGAAGTTGACAATTATATAATTTACTTGAATCGGTGTTTCCAACACTTAAAAACAAAATATATTACCAACTTTACAGCGAAAAAACGATCACCAAAATCCTGTGGAATATTGTCAATTGTTGAGGTAATTCATCATATCTATGATCTCCATCTGAGTCACAGGTGAAAAAAAGAGATTCGTTAGGTCTTCTAAAATTTTCCGAGAATTCAATGTCATGCTAAATGGTAAGTGACTTTATTTTTATTAAAACTTGAAACAAATTATTTATTGGTAAATACGGTACAGCATACTGCACGGACAAGCTGACGAAAGTATGTTTTAATAGGCAATTGAATAGTTCTTCAACTTACCCTAACTCCTTAAGCACTACATTGACCTTGCGGAGTTCAATGTCTCGGTCACCAAATATCGCTGGATAATTCGTCCTGATTGTGAAGTAGTTTTCTATGGCACTTTTCGTCTTTTCATGAACGTAATAACAGGCATGGAGGAATAAATAAATATACTGGTCCGAAATTTCCGGTAGGTGTGCTTGAGAACTCATCCTGAAAATAAGAAAAACCAACTGAACCAATTATTTGTTGTGATAATACTGATAATTCAAAAATCTACGCATTTTCATTACTTCATAGAGCACAATTCATTAATCTCTCTTTTTGGTACTTTCTCTTGCAAAAGGCCAAATAGCCAAATTTATTCTGCGAAAGATTTTTTTTACAGGATAAATGAAAATGATATTTGTTACCTTTCGAATAGTATTATTTCTCAGATAAATTAACTTTATCTGCCGGATAATGTATTTGTCGTTCATACTTATAAATAGGGATACATAACCTGAGAAATTTGCATGTCAGTTTAATATGTTTTTTCTACGTTCATGCAAAAATCAAAACTTTATTGAACTCTATCTAGTAGAAAAACTGGTTCCTTATTGCACTCATCTGTCATTCTGCTACATACAGCGTTCTGTTATCATGACAACCGTAATCATCAAATAGACGCCATATTTAGCCTATTTTCTGTGAGATTTTATTACTTTTCAAACAGTTGCATATTTTATATTATTGTCAAGGGTAATATAACAAGACCTTGATAAATAGTCGACTATTTTTATTGCATCCAAATTTCGACTGTATTTTATAATAATTTAACGAGGCATCATTTTGGCATTAATAATCTGATGAGAGCCCGAGAGCGAAGCTCAAGGGCTTTCATCTCTGATTATTAATGCCAAAATAATGTCGAGTAAAATTTTAATACAAGAGAAATTTAGCAGCAATAAAATAGTCGACAATTAATCAAGGTCGTGTTATATTTGTGAAGATTATTTCTTGATATCAGTCATATGAATGAATGAAAATTAAACAATTTGGAATAATTTATTCAAAATATCAAGAACAAAGCACAAAATCTAAACAAAAACAGCACCATCTTTATAATTTATCAATTGAAATTAAAAACACAATTATTGTATGTGACATTTCCACCATGCGTAATTTGTGACATTTGTTCAGCTTTTGAAGAACTTGCAGTATTAACCGTAGAAGGTCCACATTCATTCTCTTATACAGCTTCAACACGATTGATTTTATTTGACGTTTAATATGTATTTATTTAGAGTACTGTCAGATGCTCAGGCTCCTTGATATGAGTATCATGCTGAATAGTCGGTGACTATTGTGCATCATGTAAATAGTCGCTAATAGAGCGTGTTGATTGGTCCTGTCAAACAGGAAACAAACGTATGATTGGTTGATGACTGATATTTAATAGACGAAAGAAATAATCAATGATATTTATCACATACTGAGATTACAACATTACTAGAAAATACAATTAAATAAAAATAAAATTTGTTTCTTTGAATATTATTATAATACTTTTAGCAGCTAGATTTGGAAAAAAGAATGTCTCCCTTACACTTTAGTACCACCTAAATGAAACAGTTTTTGGTTTTTGCACAAACGTAGAAAAAATATGGTATGCAACTCGTGCAAAAATTGTTTATTGCACTCGACGTGTTGTCCAACTAGGCCTGACGGCCTCGTCGGACAATTTCACGTCGAGCAATAAACACGTACTTTTTGCACTTGTTGCATAAATAACTATTTTTCCGTATATTTCCATTTACTTTTTACCTTTGAGGGGCTATTTTGTGATTTTCAATTGTGTGTCTCCAATTGCACTGGATCACTTGTGAGTGGAGACGATTTTGTCCTCTTTTATGCATTCTGCTCACAACCGCTGACTGGCTTCGTTGATATTTTTGGAAGTTTATCCGTGTTTTCACTTTTTAATTGATTCGTTTTTTAATTTATTTGTATTTTCATTTGATATTTATTGTATTTGATATATTTTATATAATGTTTATCATCGATAATTAATAAATACATAATTTGACTGGATTTTAGACTGGATATTTTTCAGGATTTAGAGCTACGCAATGCTCCTGATATTGAGCTGATTGAAGATATACTCAATTCCTGATCGAAGGTATAATTTAAGGCCAACTGGAAATAACAATGAATTCAACAATAAATTTCGTCATTCAAAAAGTACATTTGAACTAATTGTTCACTAAATTGTAGGTGGAAGGTATTTCCAAAATCTTAACTGAATGGTACGTAGGTGTACACAACATATATTATCTTTTTTTAAGTTTCCAAACTTCTGAGTAAATTTTTTCATTTTTCAAAATGTACTTCTTTTCTTTAATGCCAAGCGAATTAACAAACGGACCTTTTCAGCGATGCATAAAGCGGCTCTAACTCATTTCATTTTTTAAAAGCTTTTATTAATTAATTAAAAGCTTATATTTAACATGCTCTGTTTGTGTGTGTGTGATAAATGTGTGGTAGATGTGAAAGCTGAATTAAAACCACTCCCTCTTATCCTATGGAATTAAAATTTTACATGTTGGTTCAGTTCCGATGACAATATATTAGTGTCGATGAAATATGAAAAAAAGTTTCTATTAACTTACCCTCTAAAATTCAACATTTTCGAGATACAGGGTGTTTATGAAATTTAAAAAAAAATTATAGTTTTTTGCGAATATCTCTGGAACCGTTTATCGCACAAAAAACAGATTTTGAATGCATTTTCTACTCATAATAAGCTATGTTTTGTGCAGATTTTTTATTTTTTAAAATTCATAATTGGTAAAGATTATGAAGGGGTAGTGGGTGTTTTTTTCTCCAACTTCTACGCCACTGGAAAAAATATGGTTTACTTGAACCGCCAATATTTTCTACACAAAAAAGGTACTCTTGGTCATTAGCTCTAAAGTTGACCGTTTTCAAGAAAAATCAACTTTCATAATGAAAAACGTGGTAAATTTTTTTAAATAATTTTTTTCCTAATTATATAAAATTTATTTAAACGTTAAAACAAGTAACAAAACCAAACGTTGACTCCTTAATTGCAAAATAGATAAAAACAATAACAATCATACTCAGTTGAATTGTTGGAAATGTCCGCCGTTAGCTTCAATGCACGCAGCAATTTTTCGAGGAATAAACATTATTTAAACAACATGAAAGTTGATTTTTCTTGAAAACGGTCAACTTTAGAGCTTATGACCAAGAATACCTTTTTTGTGTAGAAAACATTGGCGGTTCATATAGGAGGCTCAAAATGGTACTTTTTCCAGTTGCCTAGAAGTTGGAGAAAAAAACACCGACTACCCCTTCAAAATTTTCACCAATTATGAATTTGAAAAAATAAAAAATCCGCACAAAATATAGCTTATTATGAGTGGAAAATGCCTACGAAATCTGTTTTCTGTGCGATAAACGGTTCCAGAGATATTCGCAAAAAATGATTATTTTTTTTAAATTTCAACACCCTGTATCTATGTAAGTTAATAGAAACTTTTTCATATTTTTGGAAGAGCTATCACATCCTGAAGTCCTGCGCATTTATTATGAAACACCCTGTATAGAGAATGCGTAGGATTTCGGAAGTTTTCTTGACGGAATTGGACGTCAAAATTTACAGCGAAAAATTAATTAGGTAAGGAGGGCTCGCTTCCCCCCCGTTTCTCGAAAATAGTTGGAAAACTCGCCAAATTAAAATCGGAATAATCCGTAAAAATAGTGAAAAATATCTACCTAGTTATTATACAAAAGTTACATTTCCTCTATATCAAAAGTACAATTAATAAATCTGCATTGCATGAATGACATGTTCTTTGAACTATTCGGTACAACAGTCAAATTTTCTTTTGATGAAATTATATTTTTTTCTGTCATACAACTACCGTTGATCTACCTCGTCGAAAATCGGGTGTTATTTCAGCACTGCCACTCGTTTTAAACACTTTATCAGCTATTTCTGTCCTATGTGCTACCGATTCATCAACATACCCTTCAGCGACCGTTGAAGACCTCCAACCGCCATGTTTTTATAGTGTCATCAAGTCTCCCCCAGATTCAACTAAAAGTATAGCAGGCGATCTGCGAAATGAATGACCTGTATATGAGTCAGCATTTTCAAGTTGAAGAAAATTAGCTACTGTTTCAGGTACCGTATATAAAACTGGTGTTTACCCACAACCTAATTGATACATTTTCCACTGGGATGTAGAAAACAGGCGGCGGTCCTTTGCTGCTGCTAGACGAAGGTCGATCTACATTCGGTAAAATATAATATAATCTTAGGTAACTACATTTCTCCTGTTTACATCATTCTTTGATTGCCTAAGTTTCACAATTAGGCCAAGCTGTAGATAAAAATAAGAGGCTCTTTTCACACAAAATAAAAGACGCAAATGGCACATACTACTTTTCCAGCGAGGGATCCGAACCACTTCAGCTCCGTAACAGGCGTCCGGGGATCGAGCCTGGGCCGCCTGGGTGGAAGGCTGACGCTCTAACACCACGACCACTTCGCTGTCAAACAGAGGAAATAGAGGAAATTCAAAGGGGTGGAAAGGGTGAAAAGTTGGCCAGTGAGTTTTCCCTTTGGAAATAAGGTTTTCCCTGGGGACGCCCCATGCAAAATTTGGAAGCTTAAGATTGAACTCAAGTACACTTTTCCATTTTTGCAATGATCAATTTGTGGCCAAAAATTTTCAAAAATAGGTTTCGTCTTCCGCTTTGTCAGATAATTACTAGGAACTTTCTAAACAAAATTATCATAACGGAAGGCATATAAAAATCGTGGAAAAAAACGATAGACATTTTTCCTTCATACTGGAGTGGGCCCTTTCCGAAAATATTTGGAATTTGGGGTTTTTGAGGGATGGATTTTCACCTCACCAAACTGAAAATGTATGGGGTCGCATCGCGTCTCAGTAGCAACAAAGTTCTTCGAGCCTTTGAGGGTCCGTCAAACTTCTCCCGGAGTTATCTGGTTGCGCAGAACATTGACAATATAATCATTTGCATGCAGTTCTCGGTGGTAATACCATAATTCCTCGCAATACTATCGATAGTAATTGTGTCAGAAATCCACGAGATCTAATTGCTTGGTAACACCACGAGTCCTTTGGACGAGTTGTGTTACCTCAAAGCAATTTGATCGAGTTTAAGATTTCTGAAAGAATTATCGATAGTATTGTGAGCACGAGTAGCATTTTCACAACCCAACAAAGTAAAAAAAGTTCCATTGTCGTGAATTCTTTAATAGTTATAAGGCATGAAGTCAGACTGACTTTCATATCAGTAGCTATGAGGGTATGAAGACGTGGTTGCCATGACAAAGTGGTATTATCGGCTCGAAAGGAAGGAACTGCGTATTATCGAGGCATAAGACCCTTATTAGTCCTAAAAATTGCAGGAAATGAGGGTTTCATACAGCGAGTGAAATTATCACTTGTAGTACCATTCAAATAACAAAAATTTCGGCCATCTAGTCTGAACAATTTATTTAATGTATGCTCGATGAATTATTGTAAAATATCACTACAGAACACCAGACTAAGTACTCTTAGTTACCTTGAAAAACCAGACAGGAATTCCTATGAACTTGACAACGAGAAATAATGTGAAAGTTGAATTACATTGCTTGTTTTTTGCATAAAAAACAAAAGATGACCAGTTATGTGGCAATACGCTTGGCTTTGCTTCATTCCTTGGATATTTTCATTTATTGTTCAAAACACTTTTGTCCCATTGCTCCACATCAAACCGCTCAAATTTATCGGGGTGAGGGTGTCATTCAGATCCGCACTTAAACTTGATATTTCGAGTGCATATGGTGCATAAAACATCAACGAAATACAAAAACAATTTAGATGGTTGGAAGGGAATTTCCACTCCTCACTCAATTTTGCTTTCGTGTGTGAGAGTGTTCGTATTGGAACATTTTCTGGCAGAGAGAAAAAGGAAGATTGAATTCCTAGCTAGGCAGTTCCAATCTGGCGATCATAATAAAGTCCATATCAAGAAACACTCATGGTAAGTGGCTATTTTACCATTAATAATAATAATAATAATATATTTATTTCTCTAGTTAAAAAGTACATCGTAGGAGCGAAGCAATTACAAGTGTACAATGACTAGGAAAAAGTCAAGAGAGTTTTTAATACTACGATTGTTAGAATGTATGAGTACAAACATACATCTTAGAATGTCAACGACGAAATAAGTAAATAAATAAAAATAATACTAGAACAACAATAAAATCACATATTAAAAATCACTAGAACAACAATAAAATCACATAATTAAGAATCAGTTTAAAAATTCGTCGATGGTGTAGCAATTTTTATCGATAAGACTCCTTTTCAGAGCAGATTTGAAAATATTTATGTTTGGTGAGAGTTTAATTGATTCATCTAACTTATTATATAGTTTTGGTCCTAAATAAAGATTACTTTTTTTATAGAGAGAGGTTCGATGTGCATTGGGTACTAGTAAATTTTTCGAACGAGTTGGATATTCATGAACTTGTTGGTGGGAGGAAAACACAGTTCTGTTTGTATGAATGTAGACACATATTTCATAGATATATAGACCAGCAACCGTGAGTATTTTAAGCTCTTTAAAAGCACTTCATGATTGTTGCCATCCCAAACTAGCAATGATTCGAATTGCATATTTTTTAAGTATGAACACCCTGTTAACTAAAGACCCCATAGCCCAGTTCAGAATCCCATAACGCAAGTGACAATTGATGGTTACATGATAAAGATTCAACAAAACTTCCTTACCACAGTGGTTCTCCATAAATCTTAGCGCATAACAATTCCTACGAAGTTTCTCACATAGTGTGTCAATATGCGGTGTCCATGTCAGTTTGTAATCCAACGTGAGGCCCAGCATTTTACTTGTTGTACATGATTCAACATGTAGTTCATTATTGTCGATTGTGGTTATTCTTTAGAACGTACAGTCCATTGCATCAGTCTCACACATAGTTCTTTGAAATCACAAGGAGTCGATCAATTTCCAGGAATATTCACAGATGTCCAATTTGTACACATTCAATTTAATATGGATAATTAACAAAACAATTTACTGTAAGTTTAATTGAAACATATAATGATTATTGGTCATTAATGAAAAAGACGCTATTGCTATGATAACAAATTAAAACGCAACTTGTTAGTACTAAGAAACTAATGATTTACTCCAATTATTTCGAGTCCAATAATATTAATGAATGTAACAATGTTGAATGAACTTTGATATGAAATCAGCCCAACTACGTAATTTGTGCCCTTGCAAAATATAGAAAAGATATTACCACTGAATATTTCCCTCATCTGTAAAAATGTATTAGCTGATAAATCGACCTTCCTACTTTGCAGATAAACTGCATCGTTCCCCTTGACAATTAATGCATGTAAAACATCCAACGCCCGTGCCTCAAGTTGTGAATATGGGTGACATTTTTTAGTCATTTTCCACTAAATTTAGTACCCTAATAACTGATAAGTATCAAAAACAGTAACAACATCATCCCTTTAATAAACAACAAAAACATAAGCAAAAGGGCTCGGGCATCATGATGATAAAATATTCATCTTGTAACACCCCCACTTGATGAGGAACCCATTGCTGGATTCGAAATTCCCATGTGGTCTGCACCATTCATGTTTTCTTCTTTCCACAGCTTTAGTTAAAGAATCGGCGACCATTTTCTCTGACGAAATTTTCAAAACTACTATCTTACTTTTTCTGACGGCCTCTCGAACAAAATGATGTTGACCATCGATGTTTCGTTCTAGCACGAGGATGTATTTCATGACAGATCAACTGCACTTTTGTTGAATTAATTATTTGCAATTTTTGTAAACCAGTGGCGTAGTTACGGTGATATGTGGCCATACCACCGACTTAACCTTTAAACTAGACTGCTAGTACTCATATGCCCACCTCTCGAAAAACTCATCCAATTGAACATCCTGAAATCGTGTCTGCGCAATGCGCAAGAGCCACCAAAAAATTGATATTTGACAATCTGGGGAGCCATTTATTAGGTCATTGGCGTTACCTTGAGTAAATAGATATTGTTAAAATGAAGTGTTTTGGACTTGGTGTAAAAATCCCCACTTAACAACTACTGAAATGTGCCTTGTTGAAGTATGGATGTACAGTTATGAAATATTCTCGTCATCAAATGAAAACTCAATTTTTCAACATTCCACTTGCTTTTGTGTACTAGACCTATTAATTTTTCCTGAAGTACGCCAATGTTATTCTGACAGATAACAGACACAATGCGCATGTCCTATGGCCACCAGTCAATTTCGTAATTAGATCAATTTCAATAATATGGTATTGGCAGTCTAGTTTAAAGGTTAAGTCGGTGGGCCATACCATAGAAATTATACTTACTCTAATTTTCCAATTTTCACGGCGAGAAGCATGTTGCGTATGCGACCCGTTTACGATGTGCGCATGCGCGCCATCAGTAGTTTGGGTAGATCGTTACCAAGTTTGAAAATAATTTTGTGTTCCAATTTAGAGTTTTTTATTATGAGGCAATAAGGGCCAGTTTCACAGGTCCCAGTTAACCTTACAATGACTAAGTGAGAGTTTAGACGGTGAATGACATTCTTTAAATGGCGTTTGAAGGTTCACATTTTAACCATCAGTTAATTAAACTGGACTCTAACTGGAACCTGTGAAACTGGCCCTAAAACACATGTAATTTGAAAGAGAGAAATTTGACAGCGCATTTAGGATAACTTACAAAATTTTCCAATAATGTACATATCCATCTAGGTAATCCTAGAAACATATTTTTCAAGTCATTCAGTCTTGCTTTTGCCGTAATAAATGTATGTAGTGTCATTTGATATTTGTTTGAAGTAATAAAAGTGAGCGCTTCGCTCACTTGCGGGTAACATTGGAAGTATATTTTTGGTAATTTTTATAAAAAAATGGAGTTTAATGAGGAAATATAATTGTTATAATAAGTTTATAGGGCGATTTGAGTATTATTATAATTGATTCAAAAGAAGAGATCAGACACCAAAGTGTACAAAGTGCAATTTTTATCTGAATACCTTCTGTTAATATTTTCACCTTTTAACGTTTTGTTTCAGATTAACATAATGAAATGATATTTGTTTTTATTTTAGATTATAAATTATTTTATTTTACCTAGATGACGTAGTAAGTTTTTCCATATTTGCGTCATTTTATGCAATAACGTAAGATTATAGGTGAACATGAGCGCAGCGCTCACCCGCTGGCAATGGTGTCATTATTTGTAGTGCGGGTAATGCAGGATTATTCTTGTTCCTTTAAAGACAATTTCTAATAAAGCTGTTTCTTCCTAAAAATAAACAATGAACTGTTTAATGTTGTGTAAATGAAAAATACCTGAAATAAATCATTTTTGGTAGATAAGTAATGACATTTTTTATGTACCTATATGCTTTGCTCAAAATAGCTTAAATACTATTTTAGCTTGACAAAAAATTCATAATTTTTGATTATTGTTCTTAAGAAGAGACCCCAGCAGAACATTTGAGTGAGAAAATTGTAATTTGTGGCAGACATTTTCCTCATGAAGATTCATGTGAAAACGACAATAGAATAATCTGAACCATAGTGCAGTACCAATACTTTGTCTACGTAAGCATGCATGGCGAGTGATACAACTTTCTGCCACACCGCTTATATAATGAGTTCTAGATTCCTGCAAAAAGTACTAAACATACACAGAATCGCCTCAGAAAATTAATGTCAATATGGAAGTGCTTTTCTTTGATGGTAAGGAAAATGCTTCTGACCTCACTTTTTCAAGCACCCCCATTGTGGAAATTGCACTGAGTTAATACAACCAGAAATACTCGTAGAAATAGCATGTTAATCTCTTCAAATGATTTAAATTAAATGCAGTTGCATATTTTGACATGAATCGTTCTAGATAAAAAACCTCGAGCTTCCAAGCATCCAATTTTATAAATCCAATTTGAGTTGAAATTATTATGATATTATCTGAAATAAAGTTTCATAGTTTTTTGTACTTTCAATTTATTTTCCAATCCAGTGCTTCCTTGAAATTCGCACCGACGATTTGGGGTGATTCCGTAGGTTTTTGTTGGTTAACTACAGCTAAAAAGTGAATGTGATATCAAAAATCAGTCGCTTCAGAGCGATAAATAATAATAATAACCGTACTCTACTTTCTGATGGCCTTTGCTGAATATTTGGGACCATAAATATGTGAAAATATGTATTCAAATCGGCTAAATACAAATAACAGGTACAATGAGGTTTCCAACCTTGTTCTCCGAGATTCAGAATTAACGTTTGTTAATCTTCACAAGTACCATAATATTTTACTAAAACTGGGCCTGACATGGCGATTGGCATTCCAGAGTAAGTATATAATATATATTTCCATGGGCCATACTTTCCTTCATATTTGCTTTAGACAAGTGAATGAATAAATGAGTGTTTGACATCAGTTAGGCTCATCGATACTCATAACATTTCACTTGCCTAAAAGTGGTGGTTTCTGAAATATTTGTGAAAATCTAATATTATAATAACAATCTTTATTCAGCAAAATATGCAATACAATAGTTAAAAGTATGACATAACAGATTGGCTGAAAAGGCGAAGTTCATCTGTTGAAAGAAATGCATGAGATGGTCTTCCACTTAACCTTCGTATAGATGTCCTGAGTACAGACATAATTTCCTGTGTGCATTTATCCCATAATGCAACTTTCTCCACGATCATCACAGAATTTGCCAATTCTGAAATCAAATTTTATTACAGAATGCTGGAATTCTCTCTCTTGAGATTGAAGAAATATTCTGCAACACCTCATCCCCCATGCAATTTAAATGTATTTTTCTGAAATAGTTCAAGAATGCCCACTTTCTCGGAGCAACTTCAGGCCTCAAAATACGCTAATCTAGTATTTTAGTCCGTTGCTAAGCCACGAACTTTCTCGGACCGTTTTCGGACCTAAACGGTACGGGAAAGTACTTTTTCGGCAACCGGGAAGTGTTCACTTCCCGGACACTTTTTCTTTGGGAAAGTAGCACTTCCCGGCCTAGTCCGGGAAGTACGTACTTCTCGGACTAGGCCGGGAAGTGCTCGAATTTTAAAACAAATATTAATATAAATAAGAATTAGAATGTTTCTGTTCGAATTTCAATATATATTACAAATAAGAACTGAAATGTTCGAAATATTCAAATTTGGAATCGTTTCATCCGGTTAACAGATGGGTGAAAGTCGACCTCTCTTCGTCTCTTAGACTAAATGCGTCTCATTGATTTGCTATTCTACATGATTGCCGAAAAAATAGTGTGCGCAACACGTCCAAAAACAGTTTTTTTGGACTCGTAGACTTCCAGGACTCGCTAACGCTCGTCCTAGAATTTGGTTTACTCGTCCAAAAAATCAGTATTTTCCGGACTTGTTACGTAAATTACTATTCCCGTATCGAAAACGATACGGGAAATTTTTTGCCGGCTTGTTTACACTTTAGACAGTTATTGAATTCACGCAAACAATATGTAGAATTCCTTAGTTTTCGATAATGCTGATTGCGATTTCAGAAGAAATAGTATGTGTACCTCGTAGTAAAAGCACATTCCCAGACTTCAATGCTTGTTGGCCTCGGCCAACAATATTCATTGTCGTACGGGAATGTATTGCTTTTACTACTAGATATACAATATACTATTACATTCTCTCTCTTGTGATAGAATAATATTTTTCTAGAAACGTCAAAAAATGACAAGGTTCGCGCATTGACAATAGTATGCGAAGTGGCACTTTTTTTCATTTTCATTCGTTACCATGACACCGTGCGCGAAGTAATGTGCGAAATATATTTCGCACACTGCATGTAAACTATATGGGATTTTCATATTCTAACCTATAAGGTCCTCAACTCCTCAATCAAGCAAAAAACAAGAAATCGTTTATTTATTAATGTAGAACAATAATTAAGGCTTTCAAATTGTGAGAGATATTTTTCTGGCTTTATTTGCTTCGCACCACTCTTTAAATTGCTGATATGCATTTTCATACTGCCGCCTCGATTTCTCCGGTAAAAGGTTGGAAATTAGGGAATTGGCCGCATCTATCAAGTTAGGTGGGGTACTGCTTAGTTCATCGTCGCTCGAAATTTCCATTCTTTTACAATAATAAATATCACGCACGAAATTGACGCGAATAAAAAGTCACCACTCCAAAATAATTATCAAGAACTGTCACTTTGAAATAATTGTCAACAAATGCCATTTTATTTCCATAGTTACAGTAATTACTTGATTTGGAAAAATTATTTAAGCCAGTTCAATACTATTTTTCATAGTTATTACTTATTTTAGAACAATATTTTTGACGTTTGTAGAAACAATTTTGTTTGCTTCTCATGCGCGAAATACTTTGGTAATCTGTACTATATTTTTTAACTCGGCTGCGCCTGGTTAAAAAAAATCAGTTCTCGATCACCAAAGTAGCATTTCGCGCACTAGATACAAAAATAACTATCTCACACTGGTTAGCAATAAAAACATTAGCCTTGACGCAGTTGATTGTCATCGTAGTGGCAAAATTTGAGTAAGTGTCAAAATTATTGCTGTCACGTTTCCTATCTTTGATCGTGGAGAAAATATAGTCTGCTACTCGGTTGGAATGAAAATTCGTGATGCTCGTGGTTCCTCACGCTCGCCTTCGGCTTCGGCCTTCGGATAAGTACCTTTAATTTAGAAAACAGAATTCTTTGGGAGATCATTTAGTTACGAACAGTCGTTGCCGACCGATGTGAACCCTTTACTCCCATATACACCTACTAAGTAGGCTTAATATGGCAAGTACCTCCTAGCAATAAAATATATATCTCTTTCTTGAAAGCAACATACCCAACGTTGTTTACAAATATCAATGCCCGAGTCGTATTAAGAAAGGGCATTGTCGGATATTTCCGTTTGTACTCCTTGATCCAGTCTGGAATTCCGTATTATATTCACTCCTAACTTGGCGATCATGTTTGTTTACGTCCATTTTTGACTTATTTATCGCCTTGTCAAATCAAACCATGGGCGCCGCAGCAAGGTAATCATGGCATAACCCATATTTAATTGATATTCCGTTTCGAACTGTTTAGTGGCATTGAATGAGTTGACTTTTAATGTATCTGCTGATTTTTATCCCGATTTTGAGGTAAAAATACACTATTTCAACTTTAAAAACGATTACATACAAATAATTAGGAAAAACTTGTTGCAGTGTAGGCACATCAAAACGTATGTAAGTAACAAACTCAACCATTTAAAACCAAAATCAAATCATGAGCCACTAGGGGATTTGTAATTGAATTCATTTAATCCGTAAATGAAAAGTGATGGACTCCAAAATTGTAACCTAATTTATCATAGGAGGCTATGATTCTCTATATGAAACTTTCTCTCAAATACATATATAAATCACTTCTCCAAAGAGTTTTTGTCTATTGTACTTCATATTTTTCATTTCCCTCTCAAACAAATGGAAATAAGCACAGTTTGGATATTGAATTTGGAGTTTGGGAAGATGCAGGATTTATGTTTTTAAAAGAATAACATTTTCTGAGGAATTCCAAATAAGTATAGGCTTTCCTATAGGATTTATATACTCAAAGCGAAAGTGCAAGCAATAGATTTGTTTTCTGAGCTATTCTATTCATAACATTGTGATTCATAAAGATTGTGAGGTCTTGTTGGAATGTGTTTCGAGTACTTAATACAAAGTTCGATCAGTGATATTTTTTCAGTTTGAATTTGTTGGTCATGGAATTTACTTCTCTGTTCTGCAACTATAACAATATAATAACTTGGCAGTTATGTGTGGATCTGTGTGTGTGTTTGAAATGTATGCTATTTTAGAGGAATTCGTGATTGTGAAACCGATGATACACAGATGATGCCAGAAGAAAGTGTTCAAAAGTAGCAAGGAGAACTATATAATCCGCCAGAGACAAAAAATTAGACTACTTCAGCAAAGGAATAGAAGAATGCAATCCAATATTTGTATTTGTTCCAAGCTAGTCAGACGTTTAACAATAAGCAAGTCAACGCTCCACCATGTGACCAAATCAAGAATAGGTACATCAAAATAGAGCTGTTTTTCGCTTCGGCAGTTTCATTCTTTTTTTAGTATGTATGACCTAATTCTATGCTTTGTCAGGAAGAATCTAATTCTTCGCACAATAAAGTATTTTTGATTGACATCTTGACAACACACATGATTTCCAACCAGGCATGTGGTCGTCAATAGATAAAAATATAACATGAAAAAATGTATCAGCACGTCGCCACTGGTTCTAAGCTTACATCTGAATATCATAACAATAACAAATCTCCCCCTCCGAACTCGGAGGTTACCCCTCACCATCAAACTATCACAAAGGATAGTGACATGCAGCTTTCATAACAACGCGTGTTGTGCAAATAGAAATGGCACCTCTTTTTCTTTTATTGCTCGGAGGCAAGTACCTGTCCTTGTTACTTAAATAACTATTAAGTAACAAGGAATGTAAAGACGTGTTAACATTCGAGGTGAGCGAGTACGAGCCGAGGCAAAGCCGAGGCTTGTCGCTTGAAGAGGATGATAACAGTCGATACATTCCGTGTTACTTATTACGTTTTTCCCGCTGCTTGTTGACATTTCTCAAAATTTGCCTGAATTGAAGTTTGTTTTCTTACCCTTCCTTCATGATTATTCGTTCGCTATTTCATTCTAAGTTGCTTGTGCGTGTAACTAAGTTACCGAATAAGCAGACAACAATAATATTCAAAAGGTCTCATAACCTAAAAATTGATATGAATGAAGCTGAAGGTATTACTTGTCAAAGGCAAAGTCATTATTACCCTAGGCATGTAAATGACACTATTTACATTCCGTTGTCAAGATGAATTAGTAAACGAATGATATAGGCCATTTACCTGTTTTGTTGCTAAGCATGTATGGACTATATACAGTGTCGGCAGCGGGAAAATACATTTAAATTGCATGGGGGCAGAGGTGTTGCAGAATATTTCTTCAATCTCAAGAGAGAGAATTCCAGCATTCTGTAATCAAATTTGATTTCAGATTTGGCAAATTCTATGATAATCGTGGAGAAAAGAACATTATTCAACGGTAAAAAATAATAGATGTTTTACTTGTCTTCTTCACCTTGATCTTCATTGAGTTTCGCCATTCACGAATAAATTGATTGGGAGCAAGAATATGTCATCATCTGTCAAAATTATTAATAATGATGACTATAAAAGATCATATTGATGGCTCCACACAATTTGAAAATAACCTATTTTTAATATTTATATAACTTCTGCTGCATTATTCGGAGCTACTTATTGGTAGTCCGGATCAATCCATCTAGAAGTTTTCCGCCAAACTGAATCTGTCAGTTTGTAACAGTGGACACTGTTATGTATTATGGTGTACCCTGTACACGGCTGTCCTTAGGTTGGGAAAATGTTATTTATATTTCTTCTATATTATTTTGACGAATTATTGCTGCAGTGCAGGCAGATTTGGCATCGTGGGAGTTCATAATTATCAACTCGTTTAGATTACACAATACAAAAATTTTAAAGTAATGAATGGTCGCTCTGATGTCTGAAGACACGGACAGCAAAACTGTATTTGCTGATTATGTGAAATTATCTTGATCGGTCCATGAGAGTGATTGTTGGGAGATTTGGTGACGAGATTCGTGATAGTGGAGGCGGCCGCAACTGAGGCTGGTCTCGGTACCACCCAAGATAATTCGCACATACCCAACCACCCTAGGTTAGGTATAACAAGTTTGTTTATACTTGAACCTGAAATCCTCGTATACTTTTGTGAAATCAACACCTTTCCAGTCATCGAAATTGATCATATTGTTTCTAATATATCAACTTGGATTTGGCCATTAACATATTAAATACTATTGCCATTAGCTATTGCATTTGCTTTCTCAGATATATCTGATGGAATATCACTACCACTATCATGATCAACATCCATCTCCTAGAAAGTAACTTGAAATTGAAGCAACTACGAGCAAACACAGTAAAAAAAAATAGAGATGCCATTTCTATAATCACAACACACATTTGTTATGAAAGCTCCATATAGACCGGGGGATAGTGACAGATTTTGGGACACGATTTTATTCAGTATGCCTTTTGGAGGACAGTTTTGTCCGTATATCCTCATGATAATGATGCATGAATCAAAGAGTCGTCGTAGGTTCTTCATATTAAAAAATAATAATAATATTTTCGAAAAATTATGTGTTTCGGTACGATTTCAATCAGGCTGCCATGTGTTTTGTAATAAAATAATAGACGTAAAATACTCGAAAAACCATTGGCATACCATTAGGATAGGCGGAGAATTCCTTTTTTCAAATACAATTTCACGTGACCATACCAGTCATTCAGACCCACCCTAACGGCCTGCCAATGGTTTTTCGAGTATTTTAGTTTTATTATATCATCACGAAACACATGGTAGCCTGATTAAAATCGTACCCGAATAATAATAATAATTCTAATTATTATTATTATTTTTCAATATGAAGAACCCACGACGACCCTTTGATTCATGCATTATTATCACGGGGATATCGTGTCCCAAAATCTGTCACTATCCCCCCGTCTAATAACACTATCCTGTGTTACAGATTGTGGGTGAGGGGTAAAACTCCGAGTTCGGAGGGGGAGATTTGTTATTGTTATGATATTCGGACGTAAGCGTAGAACCAGTGGCGTGCTAATACATTTTTTCGTTTCATTTTTAATTAAAAATATGTTTAATTAGACACGGTCGGTGCAGAGAAATTTGTTCTCACATCTATTGGTATCGATAGGAGACCACATGCCTGGTTAGAAAGTACGTGTGTTATCAAGATGTCAATCCTGATGTCTAATGATTGGCGGAAGTGCTGTAGGTTTCCATAAGTTAAAAAGTGAATGCGCTACCAATAATTTCTAAGTCACCCTGGAGCCCCACGGTAAATAATCGCCGGCATGTACCCTCACAGGCTATCTCTTTAAGTACACTCTACGAGTGTTGTCAGTAGACAGTAACATATTTTATTACGATGAATAGGTACAAAAATAAGTGACAATAATTGTAAATGACATGAGAATTGTTAAAACACCATGTGTACCACCATGGCATGCACTATTTTTTCTACGATCTTTTAAAAATTGACTTTTATTCGTCAGTTGTGAACGTAGAAAAATAGTAATTATTGCTGTGTGGCAATAGAATCTAAATTGCTTCAAAGAAATGAACACTTACTTTTGATGGTTCAATCAATCAAAAATACTGTGTTTTTCGTGTCATAAATACTAAAAAAAAGTAAAAAAGTCAAAAATCACATTAGTAAACTATACTATACACTTTAGATACGATATACATGAATTATAATAAACATAAGAGTTTACGCATAAACTATAATACACAAGAGATTACATTCAAATTTATGCTGAAAGTGTATCATTGAAATACGCATCGAAAGTGTAGTCACCTAGTAGCTCTCTAACTCTTTTTCTGATGTTTTTTTCTGAATTCAGGTTATCGATATTCTGAGGCAGATGATTGAAATTTTTTTAGAGTTGTCAAAAAGTTATTTCTTAACTCGTGTGGAGTTAGGCTTAAGAAGCGATCGATATTAGAAGTCTGTCGGTAGAAAATCGATATTTTCTTATGTAGTTATTATTTAACTTCTTGCATCTCCAAAAGAATTGAAGAAATTCAATGAGGGATCTCCCGAAATTGGGAAGGAGTATGGGCTCCCTCAAGAGATTGAAAATACTACTAACCAATTGATTAGATTTAAAACCTACGATGATTCACAGTGTTCCATTCACAGTAAAGAACTTTATGTCCACGTCTGCTTTTACCAGAAGCGATACGTCACTGACAATATTCCAGATCGATTATTCTTATTGATATATGTGATATACCTTGTATATAAAATTTTATTCAAATGGGAATATCGACAACTTCTGATGAACGGAATACCTACGTGATAATCCCTGTATGTCGACAAAACATTCCAATACCCATTAGATATAGCTATTTGGTTAATGAAGAGTTGAGTTTGCTTACTTACCTACTTAATTACTTACTTACTTACTTACTTACTATTTAGTATACCTACATTTCAACAAGTATTTTCCTAGTTATTGACAGGTGATCGTTTAGTCGCTTTACATAGTAAAATATTTTTTTTACAGCTATTTCAACAAATACTGTATTTTTGTCTTAAAATCGGGATAAAAATTAGCAAATTCAATGAATATCAACTTATTAATACCAATGAAAAGGTCAACTATGGTACCATGCTGCGACGCCCATGGTTTGATTTGACAAGACGAGAAATGAGTCGTAAAAGGACGTAAACAAACGTGATCGCCAAGTTAAGACTGAATATAATACGGAATTCCAACCTGATCACCGAGTGCAAACGAATATTTCCGACAACGCCTTTTTTTAACATGATTCGGGCTGAGATGTTTGTAAACAACGTCGGGTATGTTGCTTTCGAAAAAGAGACAGAAAAGCCCTCTCTATATCTTTTATTATTTATCGGGACAAAAAACCACGTCAAGATGTATTGGAAGCATTTATTTTTAATATATTTCAGACGATGTTAATTCAGATTCTCAGTTATACAAAAAATGTTGTTTGTATTTCGTGTATAAAATTCATGTTTTCATGGCACATTCGAGAGAATTTTTGGTCTCGACCTTAACACTCTCATGTGCCATTAAAAAAACACTCATTTTACGCACTTATTACAAAAATAACTATTTCCTATAACATTGCGTATAGTGATAATTTTTAGCACGAGTGCGTAAAAATTTAACTGTGCGTAAAAGCAAAAAATGTGCGTAATGTAATGTTTTACGCACTGTTTATACGTTTACGCATTCTTCGAAAAGACAGTATTTTGCGCAGATTTCACTCGGAAGTCATCATTTGATAATACGACGAAAATTGAATAATATTAAGTGAAACATTCAACAATTACTACAGATTGACAATACATTTTAACTGTCTTAAAAAAATGTTACATTTTCGTGAAGAGTTTTTTTGTAATAGCGTAAATTGTTGAACTCGGCTGAGCTTCATTCAACAAACTTCACGCTCATACAAAACAGGATATTGGATATCTATTATGTTTGATGCATTACAGCTAAACGGTTAGAATTATTTTCGTTTTGTTCAGGTTAATAGTACGCCGTTTGTGATCGAACTCTGATATAATTGTCTACCTTACTTTTCAAGTTTTCTTATCTATTTGCTTCATAAAATACGGCAGTATCATTAGCGTATGATCAATTATTTATAAATGAATGAGGTGGGGCCCAGGACAGTGCCTTGTGGTACGCAGTATTCTATGAATATCTCAAAACTGTTCTTGCCACCAACTATCACTGTCTATATTCTGAACCTTGGGTAGTTCTCAAATAAATTCAGTACCTACATTACTTATGGTTCAATTCTTAATGTATTGTTAGTTCAATTCTGAGAAAACAAGGGTGTCGTAAAGTTTTTGTTATGGACTTGGGGAGGGGTAAGAAGTCGATCTGAGAGATACTATTACGTTTTGAGGTTCTCAATTGAATGGTGAAGATCGACTATCAAATGATCTATGCGTCAAGGGTTTCATTTGACGATTTCAAAGAGAAAAGGTATTTACTGACTAGAGAGACGTTCTGAAGGGATACTTGCGTCTGCGGAAACATCGTTTTTCCCAGTTACGCCTTGATTCTTCCCATTTCTCCGATCAATAATCTTGCTTTTTTCCTCCAATAACCTACTAGACTTTACTTTTGATTCCCTTAACTATTCCGCTGACCTTCTAAAAACTTCCGGTTATGTTATTTGTTAAACTGATCGTGGTTGATTCGTGTTTCAGGGTGTTGTTATTCTAGTGTCTGAACTAACCACTTTTATCTTATACAATATTATAATTTCAAAATGGCATTTATTTCAAAAATATGTTAATCTATCACCTTGTTTTTCCTAACAACTCTGATGTAATAGAATTGGAATGAAATAGTAGTATTGCGGGTTTTTATCTGAACAAAGATATTCAGCACGAACATGTCGAAAATATTTATGTTACGTTAATTAATTGACTCAATGAATATTCATTATAACTATAAACACTATGAAAATGAATAAATAACCAAAAAACTCTTTTTTTTATTTGCAACTATGGAAATAACGAAGGATTCTGACCAAGGTCGAGGTATTAAATAGATTAATAACCATATTTTTTCTACAACAGTGCGTAAACTAAAGTTTTTTAGCACAAGTGCGTGGTAAATCAACAGTGCTTAAAATCAGCAACTGTGCGTAAAGTAATGTTTTACGCACTGTAGCAAGCAGTATTTTGCGTCAGATTTTACTCGGAAGTTATCATTTAATAATACGACGAAAATTGAAAACATCATAGGATTAAACATTCAACAATTTCTACAATTTGTCAATACAACTGTCGTAGAAAAAAAAATGTTTGATGCATTTTCGTAAAGGGCCTTTTTTGTACTCGCATATATTGTTAAACTCTGCTTCGCCTCATTCAATAAACTTCACGCTCATACAAAAAAGTCTTAATTTACGAACTTGTATCATAAATAACTATTATTAATCATTTTTTCTACATATTATGTAGACGGGATGAGTCGTATGTAATGAATACATATACAATATACATATTGAGATGGATTTAGCGAGGGGCTACAGGGTCCTGCAACAAGGTCGCGGTCTTCCATATCTCCATTAAAGTAAAGGATAGATGGATGATTTCATGAGCAAAATGATAA